>CM061748.1:208113506-209411268 GCA_030979885.1 Lolium multiflorum
TTGTGAACCCGAGATAATTCTTTTTGATGAACCCGATATACTTATTATAGTACTAAAATAGTACAAGTATATACCTTGTACTCCTATATACTAACATTACTATTTTAAGGACTTATGTTCCATGAGCAACAACTTCCCCCACTCCGCTCATCCGAAATCCTAGCCCCTCCAACTTCAAGGACCAATCAACATAGCTATGGCCTTCTAATTTGGCTCAAGTCACCGCACACATAGTCCTCCCGCCGACAAGGAATAGGAGCATCAGCCCTTTCGTCGCTTGTTGTTACACATAATCATATACAGTACCATATATATTTCAAATTTCCATATCAAAAAATAGTTCAAATCTGAATTTTAACATCTCAAGCTAAACCCTCGCTTGCTCTTAAACATAAGCATACCATAGTTCTACTTTTGTCTTCACCGAACAACAGAACACAATTTCATCACAACATAGCCAACCGGAGTACCTAGTAATGTAACTAGAGAAGTGAACCTATAGTTGATCAAGCCTTCAACTTTAACACAATAATACCCCCACATTATGTGTTGAGGAGCCACACCCATATATTTAAGAGTACCATCAAGTAGACCACAAATGCATCAATGAAGAGAGGGGTATACTTATAGACCACCTCTTTACAAAACAGTTGTAACTAGTAGACCACAATTGCCTCGTTCATTAGCTATGAAATTACATACTATCAGTAGCTACAATGGCTGCATGCCCTGTTTCAGAATTAAACATCACACTTGTTCCAATCCGGGGCGTTGGCGAAGTTTGGGATGAACCAAAGCGGTGTCTTTACCAGGTACCTATCTTTTTTTGTTTTGCATGTTTTCTCCAAGGCGTTGGTTTGGAAACCAACAGCGCAATCTTCACGATTCAGACTGAATCGGCATATTTCAGGCAGCTACGAATTGCGAAGCCATGCTTCATTCGGCAAGGTGTACACACAATTTCTTCTCGTCGGACATCCTGGGACAACATCTGCACCGCCTAATGGCAGCATAATCGGATAGTTCACTCCAAGGAAAAGAGAATATTCTCCAAGGTCATCAATCTTTTCCCATGGAATACCTTCATTTAACTTACTAGTGTCCTTCGTGAACACCAGGCAACCAAACCCAGAAGCATAGTTGCCAACAATGCGACCATGATGAACACGACGATCAGAAGCAGTATGGCAAACTTTACAGGAATATTCCCTTTCATCAGCAATGCCCAGTGTATGGATCAGAAGAAGTCTAGAACCATCTATAGATCTTGCTAACCACCACATGCCATAATCGACCTCGTGATCATGGCCAAGAGCATCATCAAGTGCACACCGCCATTCAAACACAATGGGCGGTGGCTCTACGATCAGCGGAGGACCTGCTTGAAAACGAAATTACTGTTAAGAAGGGTATGTTTGGTTTGCACAAATCTGAAAACGTAAGAATTGGGAAAACGCATTAGGATTCAGATGGGATGATATAATGGCATTTCCATTCAATAATACAGCATATTGGTGTATTTCAGTACATCACATGGGAAACCAAAGGATTCATTTCAAGAAGTTCAAGTAGAGGTCAAAATCCAACATAATTCAATACGAGAATAAAACTCCTAATTATACAATCCTCAAATTTTTCTATGGTAATCATCTCGAATAAAAAGTCTAAATACCAATGAAATTTCATCCGAAGCAAATATGCCCCAAGCCTCCAAGTCAGATCAGTCAGGTTCGAAAATTAATAAGTTTGTGCATTAAAATTATCTTTACAACCATGAATAATGAAGCTCATCATACACTACTTACGTCCGGAGGAAAATTACCAGCTTGCTGAGGATTCCATGCGTGAACAGTGCCAGTATGAGTTGTGGCAAACACAAGCCCATTGTGGAGAATTGCATCGCTGTAATTGTAAAAGATGTGGGACTTGGGCTCTGTAAGAACTGTCCATCCAGAATCTTCGCCGCAAAGGAGGGCAACTCTGATGTCAAAAACAGCAACAAGAGAGAAATTTTTGTACCCCCAGCAGCTGTGGGAACTTGGCAAATATATATCTTGTGAAATATAATAGCACGAAGGTTGTGGTGGTATATATTTGGAATGTGGGTGGTTTCAAACGGCATAGGGAGAGGAATTTCACGGCGAGTGTAGACGTTGACAAGTTTCCATTTGCAAGCAGGAAAGCCAGTGTCAACCATGGCAACCCAATCTCCATTGGCACCTACCCACTTCTTACCCGTACCGTCTGGCATCACAGCGTCGGAGGAGAACCTGTCCAGCGGCGTCAGCTTGCAATCCCGTGCTACCTTCGTCGGGTGAGAATGAAGAACACATGGGAGGCCAAACGGGAGAGAAAAAGATAGAGTTGCACTATCATTTGCAGAGTCGAAAAATAGTTTGGACGAACCAACGAGGCTCGCGGCGGTGATGACGTCGCATCTTGTTACGAGTTCTTCAAGGGGACCTTCGGAAAAGACCTTCTGAAACAGTTCAGAGTCATCATTTTCCTTGTTCGATGCCGCCATCGCAGGGCAGGGGTGGGTCTATGAGGTTTGGGTTCAACTGATTGGAGTTTAATTTGGGTTCGATGGCGGCAGGTGGCGGGGAAGATGAAGAACGGAGGCTCTCAAACTGGGCGGTGGAATTGATTCTAAAGCTGCATGGCGGCGGCACTGGCGTGTGCTATGGAAGGTGGTCGATTGGTGCGGGCGGGGGCGGAGGTAGACGATGGAGGTGAACAGAAATAGGGCAGGTGGGGGCGGGGCGCTTGACTTCGCTCCTCTACACTCTACAGCATCTCCTCCTGTTTCTTGGAAAGTGTATAGACCCATAATAAAAAGTCAATGTTCCCTCTGAAAAGGTGAAGAACAAGTCACTGGTCTAACGTGCAAATTTGGACATCCCAAGCTATGTGTTGTCATGTCAATTCAATGTCCATGGCAGTATTTTGAATTTTGTGTGACCAAAAGAAGTACGCCTTGGCCTTTCACAATCGGGGTTTCTTTAGAGCAAGAACAATAGAAGAGCCAACAGCTGGCAAAAGTATTGTCCTACTTCCTCTTGGCGTGATACTCCCTCCGTCCACAAATAAGTGGACGTGCGGGATTTTCAAGGTAAATTAGTAAAAGGAAAAGAAAAAATGCATTGGAGCACTCGTATCTTAAGAAACACATGTACTCAACCACGGTTGTAGATTTTCTCGGCGCAAGACTTTTCCCCAGCAGTTGTGGCTTTCAGTTATTCGTGGGTGTGGGGAGGAGCTCCACCGCATTGGTAAAAAGCAAAGAGGGACGGCGGCTCTCGATCGTGCGGTGTACTCGTAAATCACGTGTGACCCATGCCCTAATAATTCACAATGCATTGATGAGGGCTATCACTTCATCATCCAATAAAATGTACTTAGTAACTATGGTAATAATATTGTCTTCTCGCAAAAAATGGTAAAAATATTGTCTCTTAAGCCATGTACTAGTACAGTGCAAGATGCTTTAGAGAAATAAACCTATATTTTATTGCTACTCCGTAATACACATGGTTATTTATTCTAGGCAAATGCCTACCGAAAGATGTAGGAATAGGGAAATGTAGGATTGCAATGTCATGTCCACTCCAATCCTATAGGAATTCATAGAATCCAAACTTTGTTTGATTCCACCATAGGAAAAGTAAGGGCTCCTTTGATTTAAAGGATAGGAAAAACATAGGAATAGGAAAGGTATAGGATTGGAATGGCATGTCTACTTGAAACCTATAGGAAGATGAAGTTTGTTTGATTGTAGCAAAGGAATTTTTCCATGAGGTATGAGCTAATGCTTTTTTCCTATAGGAATCACACTACAAGATTCCTATAGGAATTTTTCCTATAGGATACGTTCCTATGAATCAAACAACATGTATAGGAATTTTTCCCATAGGAATCAAATCCTACACAATTCCTATGCAAATCCTTTGAATCAAAGGAGCCCTAAAGCATTCTTAAAAAGAGGTATGAGTAGATGTTTAATTTTCTATGGAATCTGTGCAAAGAAATCCTTAGGAAAAATTCCTATCGGAAACAATCCTACAAATCAAACAGCCAAGGATTCAATTGTACCAATTCCTATGCAAATCCTTGGTGTTCACCCAATCCTCTCGAATACTCATCCAAAAAATGCACTAATACTTTGATGGGGAGTTTTTTTATTCTAGGCAAGAATAGAGGGTTTGCGGGGATCACTTGAGAAGTGTATTAACCAAAGAAGGCATAAGTAATACACCAACACACACTAACATGCCCTTAATGGATGTATCTCCATAAACTCCCTATGTTCTTTATTACTACTACTAGTTTATGTACTTCTTAACTAATATGGGATAATCATGAAATATATTTTCTAACATTCAGCCAAAATATAGTGTTTCGACTTTTTAAAATACTGAAAAACTAGTAATTAAAAATATTTGAGCTATCAAATCTAGGAAGTTTGAAAATATTTTGTATTCCATCTGAAAGTTGTGTTACTTGGTGTAAGATTCACACAAAAATGATGAAAATATCAAACCTTCAAAAAAATTGTAGTAATTCAAACGTTATGTGCATTTCATAATTTTGCAAAATCTATTCTATTTGCAATTAAAACTATAGTAGTTGGTGGTCCCCGATCATCTGATTTGCTCTTAAACAGCTCAATCCTAAATTTGAAATTCCCTGCAACAGAACACGATAGTTGGTGGTTTGTGCGGAAAAAAATTACAGTTTTAAAAAGTGTTTTAAGCAACGAAGGCAGCAATAAGCGGTAGTTTGTGCAATTTCCTCATGTAAACAACATGTAGCGTCGAAGTAATAGTACTAGCAGTACAGAAATCTTGTGTAATTTCTAGTTCTACATATTACTAGTGTCCACTGTTTGAGAGTTGATGGTGAATGGGTCTGATTTTCAATCGAATGAGAATTAGCAAATTGATTTTTATGACAAAAGCATACAAAGGGAGTAAAACAACATACCCGCATTCGCCGCTGCTACCAGCATGCGATGCCTCCACGAGTGCATTGATGGCTGCTGCAAATCCTCGGAAGGCATCTAGGTTTGCAGATCGTCGATTGCCGCTGTCCGGCTAAGCTTAACCAGCATAGCTGCCGCCAAGATATCTCGGATTTGGACCATAGGCAGAAGCTGATTGGGGTCGAAGGATTGCCTGATTCGGAATTTGAAGTACCAAGCCCTCGGCTCCGAATGATGGAAGTTTGGAACTACGGCTGACCAGAACCTCCCAAATGCGGCGTAGCGGTGGATGCCCTTCGGCATCCCCAATCTTGCCGGCGCCGTGATGTGGTGGTCGCTGGTCCCCACTAAAGGCTGGGGCTGCAGCACGTCGCCGCCGCCCCCGACGTCCCCACGACGGCATCGCCATGGAACGAGGCGCTGAGTTTGTTGGCGAACCCGAAGCCCTGGATGGCAAGTGCTTCTTCACAATGGAAGCATCCTCACCCGGCGAGGTTCGCCCCCGGCGCATGCCTATGCTCCGACCAGCCCACTTTGCTGCTGCTGCCTGGGCTGCCGCCGATACCTGGGCCACCGCCGCTTCATGGGACCCCCTCCCTCCTCTCCCTCTCCTAGATCAAAGGGCGCCAGGAGTCTAGCCACAGCAAGACACAGAGCCACCTGCTTCATCGCACACCAATGGCACACAGACATTTGCGAGCTTTTAGCGCACACCCCTCCGAGGCTGAGTCGTGGAGCCAGGTGCACGGGGCTATGGCTGGAGGAGTCGCCATGGGACGAGGGGTGTCGAGTGCTCGGGCAAATACGGGAAAGGCGAAGTTTTGGATAACCTTATATGATCACATCAATGCTTCTCAAGGAGCCAAATACTGTATGAGAAACCGGAAAAGTTTGAACGTTTGAAAACTTTGTCGGCATAATGCATCCTTCCAATGCATGCCTACTAAGGTAGAAAGCCAACTCAATTGCTACTTTGTTGGCAAAATGTACCATGGCTCAATCTTGGGTCACACACATCTATCAATTGGTATATTTTGGTCATATTCAAAATTTTACTTGAAACTTGTTGGTCATGCCATTCTACTACTCGCATAACACTTTTTCTACAGCGGGAAGGAGAGGGGTATGATGCTACCCATAATTTTTATCTTACATTTGTATCTTGGACAAATCCTAGGGGTTTGACCAAAATTTAAAACATGAAGATGAAAAAATTAAGCTGGATCCACTACAAGAAAATTTGCCAAACTTTTCTTGTAGTGATCCTTCTTAATTAAGTAACTTCAAAATGAAGCTTTTGGAAGGTTTTTGAAATTTCCATGTCTGAAACCCAAAACACCTCTTCATGATTGACTTCATAAGACAAATCAAGTTTAGGGTTAGGGGTAGATACATGATTTTTCTAGTTTGAATATGTCTAGACCTGGCTTATCAACTTGAATGCTTAGTATATGACATAAGAAGATGTACTATGTGCATTGGTTTTTTATTTATTTGATTTGTTTTGAATTTTCATGCCAAATCAAATTTTGGTCAAATCATAGGTTTAACCAAGATTTAAACAAGTTTAAAACATTAAAATGAAAAATTAAGCATGGATCCTTCTCAATCACTCCAAAATGAAGCTTTTGGGAGGCTTTTTAAGAAATGTCTATGTTTGAAACCCAAACCACTTCTCTTCATGCTTGACTTACATCCAGACAAATGAGTTTAGGGTTAGGGGTAGATACATGATTAGTTCTGGTTTGAATAGGTCTAGACCTTGTTATCAAGTTGAATGGCTTACTATGTGACATAAGAAGACTATGTGCTTTGGTTTTTCATTTTTGATTTTTTTGATTGTTTTTATGCCCATTTGAATCTTGGCCAAATCCTAGGTTTGAACAAGAATTTAAACAAGTTTAAAACATGAAAATGAAAAAGTAAGCATGGATCCTTCTTAGTCGGTCCCGAAGTAAACTGGGAGGTTTTTGAAAATTCCATGTTTGAAAACCAAAACCACTTCTCTTCGTGCTTGACTTCATAAGACAAATTTAGGGTTAGGGGTATAGATACATGATTTTTTCTTGTTTGATATGTCTAGATATTGTTTATCAACACTTGAATGCTTACAATATAGCAAGAAGACTATGTGTTATGGTTTTTCATTTTTGGTTTCGAATTTTTATGCGCGCTTGAGTCTTAGTCAAATCCAAGCTAGCTAGGTTTTACCAAGCTTTAAACAAGTTTAAAACATGAGAAAATGAAAAAGTAAGCATGTATCCTTCTTAGTCATTCCAAAATGAAGTTTGGAGGGTTTTGAAATTTCCATTTTTGATACCCAAAACCACGTATCTTCATGTTTGACTTCAAAAGATAGAGAGTTTAGGGTTAGGGGTAGATACATGTGATTCTTCCTTTTAATATGTTTGAATCTTGTTTTAACCAAGTTGAATGTTGGTATGTATGACATAAGAAGACTATGTTTTAGCAGAATTTTTTATGAATCTTGGTCAAATCCAAGGGTTGACCAAGATTTAAACAAGTTAAAACATGAAAATGAAAAACGTTTCAAGTTCACCTTTGGTTCGATCTTTCAGTAACCAGGCGCATATATATATATGGATGCAAATTGAGATAATTAATTCGTGAAACATTGGAAATGTCCATCGTGTGTCGTGTTTCCCCCTAACATGAAAATTGGATTGATCAACTTGAATATATTATTGTACCATGTCTCCACACAGCCCAAAATGCACATATTTTCAAAAGTTTTCATGCATGCATTAAAAGTTCTGAATATATACATAAAATGCATGTGGGTCATGATTGAAAAGTTTGACATGTATATGGTTCTTGTGTAGTAGTAGTACTATAGTAGATTAGTAGGTACGCAAACTCCCATCCATCTTCTTTGTCAAGAGAAGACGCGCACCAGGATGCGTAGTGGAAGTCGTCTCTGGATCCTTCTGTTGTCCCTCTCACGGAAAAGAAAAAGAAAAAAACATCTCTCTCATTCTCGGCCTCGCTCGACTCGCTCGCAGCCTCGCACCTCCTGCGCGCGCGACAAGCGGCTGCACCCGCCCGGTCAACATCACCGGAAAAAAGATATACACAAATAACCAGGGGCCGTGTGCTATCCCTTCTTCTCCTTAGTGTGATCCCTCTTCCTCAGGGATTTCCTTCAGAATGGGCAAACACACATGTGCTGCATAGTAAAAATAAAAAAGTAAAAGAAATATGAATCTATGATTAAATAGGTAAAATCCTAGGTTTTATCAAGGTTTAAACAAGTTTAAAACATGAAAATGAATAGGTAAGCATGGATCCTTCTTAGTCACTCTAAAATGAAGCTTTCGCGAGGTTTTAGAAATTTCCATGTTTGAAACCCAAAACCACTTCTCTTCATGCTTGACTTAAATAAGGCAGAGTTTAGGGTTAGGGGTAGATACATGCTTTTTTGGTTTGAAAATGTCTAGACCTTGTTTATCAACTTGAATGCTTACTATATGACATAAGAAGGCTATGTTATTTGGTTTTTCATTTTTTTATTTTTGATTTTTTATGCCCATTTAAATCTTGGTCAAATCCTAGGTTTGCCAAGATTTAAACAAGTTTAAAACATGAAAATGAAAAGGTAATCTGGATCCTTCTTAGTCATTGTAAAATGAAGCTTTTGGGAGGTTTGTGAAATTTCCATGTTTGAAACCCAAAAGCACTTCTCTTCATGCTTGACTTCATAAAATAGAGTTTAGGGTTAGGGGTGTAGATCGATACATGATTTGTCTGGTTTGAATATGTCCAAATCTTATTTATCAACTTTTGAATGCATGCTACTCTCTCAAAGAAAAACTTTTGAATGCTTACTATATATATGACATAAGAAGACTATATGCTTTTAAAATTCAAACATATGGTAAGCATTCTTATGTCATATAGTAGCATTCAAGTTGATACACAAGCAAGGTTTGGACATATTCAAACCAGACAAATCATGTATCTACCTAACCCTAATTAAATTGTCTTATGAAGTCTAGCATGAAGAAGGTTTTGGGTTTGGGAAATTTCAAAACCTCCCAAAAACTTCATTTTAGAGTGACTAAGAAGGATATACAAGCTTCCTTTTCATTTTCATGTTTTAAACTTGTTTAAATCTTGGTCAAACCTCTAGGATTTGACCAAAAGATTCAAATGGGCATGGAAATTCATAAAAAAAAAAGAATGAAAAACCAAAGGACATAACATTATTATGTCATATATATATAGTAAGCATTCAAGTTGATAAACAAGGTCTAGACATATTCAAACCAGAAAATCATGTATCTATCTACCCCCTAAACTCTGTCTTATGAAGTCAAGCATGCATGAAGAGAAGTGGTTTTGGTTTCAAACATGGAAATTTAAAAAACCCTCCCAAGAGCTACATTTTGGAGTGAGTAAGAAGGATATATAGATGCTTAATTTTTCATATTCATGATTTAAACTTGTTTAAACCATGTTCAAACCTAGGATTTGACCAAGATTAAAATGGGCATAAAATTTTAAAAAATCAAAAATAAAAAACAAGGCACATAGTATTCTTATGTCATATATATAGTAAGCATTCAATTAAGTTGATAAACAAGGTCTAGACATATTCAAACCAGGAAAATCATGCATCTATCCCCTAACCCTAGCTAAACTCTGTCTTATGAAGTCAAGCATGCACGAAGAGAAGTGGTTTTTGGTTTCAAACGTTTAAGCCAAAAGCCTCTTTTCAAATATTTCAAACTTATTCAAATTTGGTTCAAATATGAAAGACATACAAGTTATAGCACACATAGTGCATACATTTTCACACACATACTGCACTAGATGCTAACCCTATAGTTTGAGGCCATTTGAGTGAAAAAAAAAAAAAAAATTCTTGGATTAGAATCGTGTTGTTCGAACCAAGTAGTTGGATATTTTTTAACCCTTGATCTGTAGAAATGGGCAAAACCCTAGTTTAACCTATTTAATTACAGATTCGTATATCGATTTTCTACGAGTACTACCTTTATTATTACTATACGCACATGTGTGTTTGCCAGTCGAGTGAAACTCGGAGGAAGAGGATCACTCGGAAGGAGAGAAGAAGGGAGAGAATTATGGTGTCTCCCCTTTTTCGGGTGATGATGTTGACTTTTGTGCAGGGTTTGTCAGTGAGCAGGAGGTGTGTAACACCCCAACTTGTGCAACCTTGTTTAAGTGTCCAGAGTGCAAAAATCAGGGGGAACAAAAACTTTTCTAAAGACTAATTAAGATGAATTGCCTTGATCTGCTCGCAGATGAATTGCCTTGATGTGCTTGTTAACATGAATTGCTTTGGTTTGCTTGTAGATGATTTGCCTTGATCAGCTAGTTTAGGTTTTCTTGAACACCTCAACACATCAAGATCACTTCTTCTCAACCAAGTCTTGACTGATCCAAATTTGTGATATAGTCCAACCTTTACACCTCTGACTTAAATACCTCCACCTGTGGCAATGTCAATGCACCTACCTTGGGATCTTCCTTGTGATGTATTCTAACTCACCTTGTCCCTGATTCAAAGCTTGGGATCATCTACTCCTTAATACACCCCTCTCTTATACCCTAGACAAAAACCCTAAGACCTCACAAATTTGGCTAAGTCCTAAAATTGTTATCCGGTTCCATTTTGGAGCCTCTGGATTAAGCTACCCCTTGCCATCTATGGCAATGCACTTGGTCCTAGACCTGCCTTGTCCTGAGAACTTCCTAACCTGCCCTTGCCCTTGACCAATCATCTACCCTCTTATCCTTGATGGTTTTGAGGCCAAGTCAAAAATCTGTTTTTGGCAGGTTAAAATATTCAAACTTTGGCAGTTGATATCTAAGCACCCACAACTGTTATTGGTGACCTCAATGCATGGATCTCATCTATGTAACACCCTCTACAACTTCCACGTATTGCATGTCCCATGCTACCTTTGCAACCATATTTTCAACTTGATCTTATACCCTATCCAATGTTTTAGCTCTAGATCCCTTCTTCCACTTTTACCTCTTGTTTTCTATTCAAGTTAAATCTTCACAAAACCAAGAGTGGGAATGATGGGTACATTATGTAGTAATCATCTAACCTTGAGATCATATTTCCCAAATTTATTCTTACTTTCTTTTAATAAAAATTTCCAAAATCCTATTTACCTTCTCTAGTTTTGACCACAAAACTATTTCTAGTTTTATCAATACTTTCCAAACTATTTTTTTTAAATAAAATAGGAAATGTGGGTGGTATTTTACTCCTATCTTTTTCCACCGGGAAAAATAATTTCTTTCAGATTGTTCTCTTTACTCTATTTCCATTTTAACAAAATGCTTGGTTATTGGACTCTTGAAAATTCTTCTTCCTCTTTATTTGTTTTAGTTTGAGAAAATCTACCTTGCATAATAAAGTGGGTAGATCATTTTGAAAATCCTATGTTCTACCTTGATCCTCTCAACCTTCTTTCAAAATCCTTCTCAGCTGAATTCATTTCCAATTGTCCATAGAGAATTGAGGTTTTCAGATACTTTTCAAATGAACTCAATTTTAAATGACAACGCTTAAA
This sequence comes from Lolium multiflorum, assembly GCA_030979885.1. NCBI lineage: Eukaryota > Viridiplantae > Streptophyta > Magnoliopsida > Poales > Poaceae > Lolium > Lolium multiflorum. Next base: position 208,125,063 of record CM061748.1, read on the forward strand.
CCTCAAATGTACCCCTCTGGTCTAATTGAACATCACCACCTCATCTTCCTAGACATGATCTTCTTGAGGGTCATTTGATCATCTATGTCATTAATGTCCATTTCCGTTTTTCTTTCTTTAAAAATCTTGTAAGCCTTTCTCAAGTCAGAACTTGTGACTTGTCCTCAACCTCCCCGTCCTCTAGCTCATCTACATTGTGCTTTTTGGAAACACCTTGGCGTATCTAGGCATGAGCAAGTGAGCTTGGCCGGCCATGCCATGCATATGAACACTTGAGTAACATCTCTCTTTTCTATTCTATCTCTCTTACCGTGACCAGCAAATGGAGTAGCATGAGCCTGCTTTCAACCTGCATCCCTCTCTGGTCGAGCCTCCACTATAGCTACAGTGGTGTTTTTGTTTGCTTGCTCTTGGAAACAAAGAAAGAGAGAGAGAGTCCGGGGACTTGCCTGTTCCCAACACTTCGCCAGAGACACGTCCCGTCCCTCCACTGTAAGGTGCGCACGCTCCCGAGACGAGCACCACTCCCCTCTGTCCTTGACATTGCTCACCCGTCGTGATCACCACCTCGATGGACGCCGTGCACCCCGCTGCTGAGCACGCCCGCGTCACACCCCCTCCCTGCAATTTCCGTGGCACCAAAACTTGTAATGCGGACGAGTAGAAAAATCGCTCATATGGCCAATGGCGAGGCCGTGAGCCCGTGCACCGCGCGCCCCGCCCAACTTTCAATCCACCGTGCACCGGCATAGTTCTTTATAAACTGGAGCAGGAGCCCTCCTTCTCTCTTTCGCGTCTCAGACACTCCCTAACTACTCTCTGCAACTCCCAAAAGAGCAGGAGGCGAAGCCGGTCGCGTTTTCCATCCTCGACGAATAACCGTGCCGGAGCCGTCGCTAGTCGCAGCCACGGCTGCCGTCCACCTCCGCCCTTTTTCTTTGGCTCGTTCTCTATTTACAAAACGCAGGAAAGCCCTGACCCTGCCCCTTTTCATCTGCAGCTTGCCTTGGTCACGCCAACGTCGAGCGCGTTCATGGCGGTCCCGGCCGCAGCACGGAAGCTCGCCCCAACCCTGCAGTCGATTTGGAGCCCGTCTGCATGTCCCAACGACCTAGTCGAGTCTCCGCGTCTTCCGAGTCTTCACGCGCGCCGCCGTCCTCGCCTCAGAACCAACCTTGGTGAGCCGCCGTCGTCTGCTTGCCCGTGTCAACTCCGTCCCCAACACGGAGCTCGTCTTCAACCTTGCCGTCGTCCAGGAGCCTGCATGCGCACCTCGCTCGGTCGAGGAGTGCCACCGGCCGCTGCAGCGCCATCCTCCGCCTCGTTCCCGTCGTCCTCGACAACCCCGGTGAGCCCCTTCTCCCTGCATCGCCCGTCGCTGGGAGTGGCCGCGCCGCCGGTTCTCGTCAGCGTGGATGGACGCGACGCGGTCCATCGGATCGATATCCAGCGGCAGCATGCAGCCCGGCCGCATGCATGTCGCCTGGCAGTCGGGCCCGCCCCGAACGATTGAAATCGTGGCCTCCCGCGTGCATGGGCGCCTATCTGGGCCGGCCCAGCACTGAGCTGGTCGGATCCGTTGACCTCGGCCCGTTCGTTTTCCATTTCCTGAGATAATCCCTGTTGGCAGCTAGGTGTAGATTTAAATTCGTCAAATATTCCGTGTCACCCCAAATTTTATGATTCAAATTCCTGAATGCTCCTGAACAAATTCCTGACCACATCGACTTGCATGTATGTGATTTACTTGTGTAATTATTTACTGGTATTTATAATGCTGAAATGTTGCTGTTTTAGTATAAATTTTATTGTGGTAGTTTTGTGAAACGTTTTGCAGTAGGGTTAATTTATTTAAATAGATCCCAACAGCTAATTTTGGCATAGGTTGTGTATGCAGGAGCTTCCTAGATTTTAAATGGTTAGAAACCTAAATCTGGCCAGTAGGTCATTTCATGAATTTTAATTTGAAAATATAATTATTTTGAAAAGAAACAAGTTCCCTCTGTTAGATATCATGCTAGGCTACAACTAGGTCAAAGGAAATATTTTTCTGACTTATATTTAATTTCTGGAATTTTATAACTAAAACAGGGTACCTTTTCAGTATAAAAATTGTGTAATTATTTTATAGCTCAGAAAAATGCCAAACCAATTTTGCTGGATCACATTTTTCAGTAGCCTATGTGATATGTTTGTTACTGGTTGTATATGCTCTGATGACTGTTTGCTTTGAATATGGTTGGCTCTAGTTTCTGCCTTGTCAAAATATTTAAAAATATTTAAAAGCTTATTTTTGAAAACTTCCAGTGCATGTGAGTTCCACATGTTAATAGCTTCCAGTAGATATGCTGCATGTATTTTTGTGAGCAACAGAAAGATTTAGGCCATTTATTTAGTTCCTAAGCCATTTCTGGTTTTATAAAAATCATATCTATTGTTTTAAAAACTCAAATTTAGTGAATCCAATTTCTGTAGCTTTATAAAGTCAAGTTTTACTCTCTGTGATTTTACCAAATTTTGTGTGCATTATTCTGGAGTGGCTTGTTAAATTGATGCTAGTGCTTATTTTACCCATAGGAAAATTGTGTTGTTTTTGTTTAAAATGCTTTTTAATGAACCTTGGCACCAGACCCCTACTGGTGGTTTCCAAAGGTCATTAGCCACCTTTGATTGTGTAGATTATGATTTGTTGTGAGGCAGAGCCTTTTTAGCAAAATAACCATCTTGCCGTAGGTGCTATTATTTGATGTGTTTAGTGTCTCTGATTTAGTGGTTGGCTGTTGTGTGTTGGTGTGGTTTGATGCTATGCCAGGGATTGATTGCCTTTTTATATTTTTGCGACGTTAGATTGCGGACACTATCGGAGAAGGAGAAGAGGATCTTGGTGAGGACTTCGAAGAGGAAGGAAGAGCAGATGGTTCATGAAGGTGAAGTCCAGGGACAAATGGCCAACCAAGGCAAGCCACCTCTTGATGCATACCTTGTCCTAAATATCTTGCTCTTGCATTATTACAAGTTTTATAAATTGCATGGTTTTTATTTTTATGCGAGTGGTTCCACTCGAAGTTTTATTATTCCACCCTTACGGGTGCAGCCCTCGTTGATACCTAATAAACAAATACTTGTTAGTGATATGGTGCTTAACACCCTATCCTTCTTGTCGCCGCTTTTCAAGAAAAGTGGGACTATAGGTTGGGAGCCCTTTTGAAAAAGGTTTGTGAAAAAGTTTTCAAGAAAGGAAATTCTTCGAAAACCTTGGAATGGGGTAGCCCTGCCCAAGTGTGAGTTTATGAAAAGGAAAAGGTTTTTGGGAAGAAAATTGCTGGAGGCAAGTGGAGATAAAAATGTTTTCGAAAACCTTTGGTGACTGAGTACCTGAACCGGACCTAGCCAGTACAACCACATTACCCTTTAGTGGGACGGGGCGTAGCGTAGTAGTTTGTCTCGCCTTAGTTTGGGTCCTGCAAGTGTAAGGGGTAGTCCGAGCATGGACACCTATCGACCGTGGCCTTCCCGACGAACTGGGGACGCCTTTCCATTGCGTATCGATGGCAGGGGTACAACCTATGAGCTCCCATTGAATAATGCCCCGCAGTTGGTCGCGGCATTCCGGAGGGTCGAGCTGGTCGGGGAATTTGCTACTCCTGGGTAAACGACCCCTCGGACTCTGGTGTTGGGAGGTACAACTCTAGGCGGCATGTCTTAGGCTAAGGCGAGCAAGCGAAAAACTACGATCGGGTGCTTGTCGTGGCATATGTTGTTATGCAGGGATGATGCCCACACGATGAGTATTCGGATCTTGTGGGGAAAGTGTACAACCTCTGCAGAGTGTAAATCTATTCGAATAGCCGTGTCCGCGGTTATGGACGTGGGAATGGAAGCTGCTTGGCATTAAAGAGAGTTTTGGTTTATAAAAATGTTTTCCAAAAGTGTTTGGAAAAGGATACCAGTGGGACTGGTGGAAATGTACCTGGGAGGTACGGTGGAAAGTTGGAAAAGTTGTTTTGGTCATACTGAGATGACCGGAAAGGAAAATGGGTCGCCCTTACCTATTAGTTTGCAAACAAAATGGTTTACAAAAAGGTTTTCAACAAAGATATAGAGATGTCATACTCTCGAGAGGAACCACCTCTCGCTCCTTGTCGCCCTAGTTTAGTGCCTGTTCCTTGCTACTGCCAAATTGCATATCCTTTACTTCTCTCTAAGGTGGTTTGCGAGTACAATTCATAATGTACTCATGGCTTTGTCCCTGGCTATTTACTTGGCCAGACTTGGTGGAATCCGACAGATGAAGAAGGAGTTGACGACGTCTATGCGAGCTAGGAACGTCTCCCCAGTCAGTTGCCTGTAGGGTTATGGCATGACTTGGGCCATGCAAACGCTTTCGTCTGAAGTATTTCCGCTGTGTGATTGTTGATCTCCCGCCATTGCGGCTCTTATGTAAGTAAGGGTCATGTGACCGTTGTAATCTTTTTATTCGGTACTGTAATGGATGTTGTATTTGATACCAGTTCAATTATGCCTTCACGACACACTGATCATGGGATCGTGAATGTGTATGCATAACGGGTGTTTCGGACAGCTAGTCCGGGGCCCCACAAGGTGCGAGCGAGCGAGTCGAGCGAGGCCGAGAATGAGAGAGATTTTTTTTGTGAGAGGGACAACCGAAGGATCGAGAAGGACCCACAGACTTCCAATACGCATCCTTATGCGTCTTCTCTTGACAAAGAAGATGGCTTGGAGTTTGCGTACCTGCTGCACTTGACTTGTGCTCACTGAAGTGTGGGACCTCACGCATGGGCGCCACACGTAAGTGGCAGACCTGTTGGCAATGTTGGTGTAAAAACACGGTTGATTATTATAGTGCATTAGAACAAAGTTTCCTATGGATTCAACGGCAGGAAATCCAAGTTAACTCATTTACATGACATTATTATTTCCATGAAGCAAAGTTAACACATCTATCAATTGGTACATTTTTGAGTGACTAAGAAGGATCCATGCTTACTTATTCGTTTTCACGTGTTAAACTTGTCTAAATCTTGGTCAAACCTAGGATTTGACCAAGATTCAAATGGGCAGAAAAATAAAATAAAAAACAGAAAAATGAAAAACCAAATCACATAGTCATCTTATGTCATATAGTAAGCATTAAAGTTGATAATAAACAAGGTCTAGAAATATCAAACCATACAAATCATGTATCTACCCCTTAACCCCTAAACTATGTCTTATAAATTAAGTCAAGCATGAAGAGATGTGGTTTTGGGTTTCAAACATGGAAATATCAAAAACCTCCCAAAAACTTCATTTTAGTGTGACTAAGAAGGATACACGCTTCCCTTTTCATATTCATGTTCTAAGCTTGTTTAAATTATCTTGGTCAAACCTAGGATTTGACAAGATTCAAATGGGCATCAATATTGAAAAAAATCAAAAAAAAAAAAACAAAGGAAATAGTTTTCTTATGTCTTATAGTAAGCATTAAAGTTGATAAACAAGGTCTAGACATATTCAAACTAGACAAATCATGTATCTATATATACCCCTAACCCCTAAACTCTGTCTTATGAAGTCAAGCATGTGAAGAGGAAGTTGTTTTGGGTTGCAAACATGGAAATTTCAAAAACCTCCGAAAAACTTCATTTTAGAGTTTCTAAGAAGGATCCATGCTTAACTTTGCATATTCATATTTTAAACTTGTTTAAATCATTATCAAGCCTAGCATTTGACCAATATACAAATGGGTGGGCACAAAATTCAAAAAAATCAGAAAAATGAAAACAAATTAAAGCACATAGTCTTCATATGTCATATCGTATGAATTCAAGTTGATAAACGAGGTCTAGGTATATCCAAACCAGACAAATCATGTATCTATACCCCTGTCGATCTTATGAAGTCTAGCATGAAGAGAGAAGTCGTTTTTGGTTTCAAAAATGGAAATTTCAAGAACATCCCAAAAGCTTCATTTTAGAGTGACTAAGAAGGATACATGCTTCCCTTTTCATTTTTATGTTTAAACTTGTTTAAATCTTGGTCAAACCTAGGATTTGACCAAGATTCAAATATATGGGCATAAAATTCAAAAAAAACAGAAAAATTTAAAACCAAGGCACATAGTCTTCTTATGTCATATAGTAAACAATCAATTAATTAAGTTGATAAACCAGTTCTAGACATATTCAAACCAGGAAAATCATGTATCTACCCCCTAACGCCCTAGCTAAACTCTCTCTTATGAAGTCAAGCATGCATGAAGAGAAGTGGTTTTTGGTTTCAAACGTTTAAGCCAAAAGGTAAGCATGGATCCTCCTTAATTAGTCACTGTAAAATGAAGCTTTTGGGAGGTTTGTGAAATTTCCATGTTTGAAACCTAAAGCACTTCTCTTCATGCTTGACTCATAAGACAGTTTAGGGTTAGGGGTGTAGATCGATACATGATTTGTCTTGTTTGAATATGTCCAAATCTTATTTATCAACTTTTGAATGCATGCTACTCTCTCAAAGAAAAACTTTTGAATGCTTACTATATATATGACATAAGAAGACTATATGCTTTTAAAATTCAAACATATGGTAAGCATTCTTATGTCATATAGTAAGCATTCAAGTTGATACACAAGCAAGGTTTGGACATATTCAAACCAGACAAATCATGTATCTACCCCCTAACCCCTAATTAAATTGTCTTATGAAGCAGTCTAGCATGAAGAGAAGTGGTTTTGGGTTTCAAACATGGAAATTTCAAAAACCTCCAAAAAACTTCATTTTAGAGTGACTAAGAAGGATATACAAGCTTCCCTTTTCATTTTCATGTTTTAAACTTGTTTAAATCTTGGTCAAACCTCTAGGATTTGACCAAAAGATTCAAATGGGCATAGAAATTCATAAAAAATCAAAAGAATGAAAAACCAAAGGACATAACATTCTTATGTCATATATATATAGTAATTAAGCATTCAAGTTGATAAACAAGGTCTAGACATATTCAAACCAGAAAATAATGTATATATCTACCCCTAACCCTAAACTCCGTCTTATGAAGTCAAGCATGCATGAAGAGAAGTGGTTTTGGTTTCAAACATGGAAATTTCGAAAACCCTCCCAAGACCAAGCTACATTTTGGAGTGACTAAGAAGGATATATAGATGCTTAATTTTTCATATTCATGATTTAAACTTGTTTAAACCATGTTCAAACCTAGGATTTGACCAAGATTCAAATGGGCATAAAATTTTAAAAAAATAAAAAAATAAAAAAACAAGGCACATAGTATTCTTATGTCATATAGTAAGCATTCAATTAAGTTGATAAACAAGGTCTAGACATAATCAAACCAGGAAAATCATGCATCTACCCCCTAACCCTAGCTAAACTCTGTCTTATGAAGTCAAGCATGCACGAAGAGAAGTGGTTTTTGGTTTCCAACGTTTAAGCCAAAAGCCCATTTTCAAATATTTCAAACTTATTCAAATTTGGTTCAAATTTGAAAGACATACAAGTTATAGCACACATAGTGCATACATTTTCACACATACTGCACTAGATGCTAACCCTATAGTTTGAGGCCATTTGGGTGACCTAGGTCGAAAAATTCTTGGATTAGAATCGTGTTGTTCGAACCCCGTAGTTGGATATTTTTTAACCCTTGATCTGTAGAACTGGGCAAAACCCTAGTTTAACCTATTTAATTACAGATTCGTATATCGATTTTCTACGAGTACTACCTTTTTATTATTACTATGCAGCACATGGGTGTTTGCCCGTCGAGTGAAACTCGGAGGAAGAGGATCACTCGGAAGGAGAGAAGAAGGAAGAGAAATGGTGTCTCCCCTTTTTCGGGTGATGATGTTGACTTTTGTGCAGGGTTTGTCAGTGAGCAGGAGGTGCGACGAGCGGCAGCGGCGAGTGGCGAGAATGAGAGAGATTTGTTTTTTTTTGTGAGAGGGACGACCGAAGGATCCAGAAGGACCCACAGACTTCCAATACGCATCTGATGCGTCTTCTCTTGACAAAGAAAATGGCTGGGAGTTTGCGTACCTATTGCACGTGACTTGTGCTCAATGAAGTGTGGGACCTCACGCGTGGGCACCACACGTAAGTGACAGACCTGTTGGTGTAAAAACTCGGTTGATTATAATAGTGCATTAGAACAAAGTTTTCTATGGATTCAAGGGTAGGAAATCCAAGTTAACTCATTTACGTGTTAAACTTGTCTATATCTTGGTCAAACCTAGGATTTGACCAAGATTCAAATGGGCAGAAAAATAAAAAGAAAAATGAAAAACCAAATCACATAGTCTTCTTATGTCATATAGTAAGCATTAAAGTTGATAAACAAGGTCTAGACATATTAAACCAGACAAATCATGTATCTATACCCCTAACCCTAAACTCTGTCTTATGAAGTCAAGCATGTGAAGAGAAGTGGTTTTGGGTTTCAAACATGGAAATTTCAAAAACCTCCCAAAAGCTTCATTTTAGAGTGACTAAGAAGGATCCATGCTTCCCTTTTCATTTTCATGTTTTAAACTTGTTTAAATTATCTTGGTCAAACCTAGGATTTGACAAGATTCAAATGGGCATCAAAATTGAAAAAAAAATTGAAAAAGAAAAACCAAAGCAAATAGTTTTCTTATGTCATATAGTAAGCATTAAAGTTGTTGATAAATAAGGTCCATACATATTCAAACCACACAAATCATGTATCTATACCCCTAACCCCTGAATTAATTAACTCTGTCTTATGAAGTCAAGCATGTGAAGAGAAGTGGTTTTGGGTTTCAAACATTGAAATTTTAAAAACCTCCCAAAAGCTTCATTTTAGAGTGACTAAGAAGGATACAGACTTCCCTTTTCATTTTTATGTTTTAAACTTGTTTAAATCTTGGTCAAACCAAGGATTTGACCAAGATTCAAATGGCCCTAAAAATTCAGAAAAAAATCAAAAGAATGAAAAACCAAAGCACATAGCATTCTTATGTCATATGTGTATTAAGCATTCAAGTTGATAAACAAAGGTCTAGAGACATATATATTCAAACCAGAAAAATCATGTATATATCTACCCCTAAAACTCTAATTAAACTATGTTTTATGAAGTAAATCATGAAGAGAAGTGGTTTTGGGTTTCAAACATGGAAATTTCAAGAACCTCCCAAAAGCTTCATTTTAGACTAAGAAGGATCCAGAAGGACCCACAGACTTCCAATACGCATCCTTATGCGTCTTCTCTTGACAAAGAAGATGGCTGGGAGTTTGCGTACCTATTGCACGTGACTTGTGCTCACTGAAGTGTGGGACCTCACGCGTGGGCACCACACGTAAGTGACAGACATGTTGGTGTAAAAACTCGATTGATTATTATACTGCATTAGAACAAAGTTTCCTATGGATTCAAGGGTAGGAAATCCAAGTTAACTCATTTACGTGACATTATTATTTCCATGAAGCAAAGTTAACACATCTATCGATTGGTACATTTTTGAGTGACTAAGAAGGATCCATGCTTACTTATTCGTTTTCACGTGTTAAACTTGTCTAAATCTTGGTCAAACCTAGGATTTGACCAAGATTCAAATGGGCAGAAAAATAAAATAAAAAACAGAAAAATGAAAAACCAAATCACATAGTCATCTTATGTCATATAGTAAGCATTAAAGTTGATAATAAACAAGGTCTAGAAATATCAAACCATACAAATCATGTATCTACCCCTTAACCCCTAAACTATGTCTTATAAATTAAGTCAAGCATGAAGAGATGTGGTTTTGGGTTTCAAACATGGAAATATCAAAAACCTCCCAAAAACTTCATTTTAGTGTGACTAAGAAGGATACACGCTTCCCTTTTCATATTCATGTTCTAAGCTTGTTTAAATTATCTTGGTCAAACCTAGGATTTGACAAGATTCAAATGGGCATCAATATTGAAAAAAATCAAAAAAAAAGAAAAAACAAAGGAAATAGTTTTCTTATGTCTTATAGTAAGCATTAAAGTTGATAAACAAGGTCTAGACATATTCAAACTAGACAAATCATGTATCTATATATACCCCCTAACCCCTAAACTCTGTCTTATGAAGTCAAGCATGTGAAGAGGAAGTTGTTTTGGGTTGCAAACATGGAAATTTCAAAAACCTCCGAAAAACTTCATTTTAGAGTTTCTAAGAAGGATCCATGCTTAACTTTGCATATTCATATTTTAAACTTGTTTAAATCATTATCAAGCCTAGCATTTGACCAATATACAAATGGGTGGGCACAAAATTCAAAAAAATCAGAAAAATGAAAACAAATTAAAGCACATAGTCTTCATATGTCATATCGTATGAATTCAAGTTGATAAATGAGGTCTAGGTATATCCAAACCAGACAAATCATGTATCTATACCCCCTGTCGATCTTATGAAGTCTAGCATGAAGAGAGAAGTCGTTTTTGGTTTCAAAAATGGAAATTTCAAGAACATCCCAAAAGCTTCATTTTAGAGTGACTAAGAAGGATACATGCTTCCCTTTTCATTTTCATGTTTTAAACTTGTTTAAATCTTGGTCAAACCTAGGATTTGACCAAGATTCAAATATATGAGCATAAAATTCAAAAAAAACCAAAAATGAAAACCAAGGCACGTAGTCGTCTTATGTCATATAGTAAGCAATCAATTAAGTTGATAAACAAGGTCTAGACATATTCAAACCAGGAAATCATGTATCTACACCCCTAACGTACCCTAGCTAAACTCTGTCTTATATTATGAAGTCAAGCATGCATGAAGAGAAGTGGTTTTTGGTTTCAAACGTTTAAGCCAAAAGGTAAGCATGGATCCTCCTTATATAGTCACTTTAAATGAAGCTTTTGGGAGGTTTGTGAAATTTCCATGTTTGAAACCCAAAACCACTTAAGACAGAGTTTATGGTTAGGTGTGTAGATACATGATTTTCTTGTTTGAATATGTCTAGACCTTGTTTATCAACTTGAATTTTTACTATATGATATAAGAAGGCTATATATATGTGCTTTGGTTTTTCATTTTTTGATTTCTTTCGATTTTTTATGCCTATTTAAATCTTGGTCAAATCCTAGGTTTAAACAAGTTTAAAACATGAAAATGAAACGGTAAGCATGAATCCTTCCTTACTCACTCTAAAATGAAGGTACTTGAAAATTTTATGTTTGAAACCCAAAACCCCAGTTCTCTTCATATGTTTGACTTCATAAGACAGAGTTTAGCTAGGGTTAGGGGTAGATATGATACATGATATTTCTGCTTTGAATATGTCTAGAGATCGACCTTGTTTATCAACTTGAATGCTTACTATATGACATAAGATCAAGGCTATATATATATATGTGCTTTGGTTTTTCATTTTTTTTGAATTTTTCTGAATTTTTACTCCCATTTGAATCTTGGTCAAATCCTAGGTTTGACCAAGGTTAAAACAAGTTTAAAACATGGCAATGAAAAGGTAAGCATATGGATCATTCTTAGTCTCTCTAAAATGAAGTTTTTGGGAGGTTTTTGAAATTTCCATGTTTGAAACCCAAAACCACTTCTCTTCATGCTTGACTTCATAAGACAGAGTTTAGGGGTTAGGAGTATGTAGATACATGATTTGTATGGTTTGAATATGTGTAGACCTTGTTTATCACCTTTAATGCTTACTATATGACATAAGAAGACTATGTGCTTTGGTTTTTCATTTTTCTGATTTTTTTAATTTTACCCATTTGAATCTTGGTCAAATCCTTGGTTTGACCAATATTTAGACAAGTTTCTAGACCTTGTTTATCAACTTTAATGCATACTATATGACATAAGAAGACTATGTGCTTTGGTTTTTCATTTTTATATATTTTTATTTTATGCCCATTTGAATCTTGGTCAAACCTATATTTGACCAGGATTTAAACAAGTTTAAAACATGAAAATGAAAAGGTAAGCCTTGATCCTTCTTAGTCACACTAAAATGAAGCTTTTGGGTGGTTTTTGAAATTTCCATGTTTGAAACCCAAAAGTACTTCTCTTCATGCTTGACTACATAAGACAGAGTTTAGGGTTAGGGGTAGACACATGATTTTTCTTGTTTGAATATGTCTAGACCTTGTTTATCAACTTTAATGCTTACTATATGACATAAGAAGACTATGTGCTTTGGTTTTTCATTTTTCTGATTTTTTTATTTTCTGCCCATTTGAATCTTGGTCAAATCCTTGGTTTGACCAATATTTAGACAAGTTTAACACGTGAAAACGAACTGATAATCCCATTTGTTGACTCATTTAACTAGTTAATCCCATTTGTTGACTCTCTGTGACCAGGCACTTGAGGTAAAACTGAGTATATTGCACTAGCCAGTATTAGTACTCAAGGGGAAAACCGAGCACACAAAAAATGCTACAGTATAAGACTCGAGAGTATATCTAAATTTCCAGGTTAGACTCGAGTACGCGTGTTGCGGTGCAGAAGTGGAAGACGTGCAATTGTTGACGGGTACTGACGCGAGTCGCGGTGCGAAGTCGAAGACGTGCAATTGTGGACGCGTGTCGCGTTGCAGAAGCCCAAGACGTGCAGACGTTAAATGGTGGACGCGTAGGACGCGGGTCGCATTAACCACCCCTCGCCTTTATAGACGCCTCCTCGCACTATCTCTGTCACTCTCACTCGCTCATGCAACGCCGCCTCTCACGTCCCATCATCTTCTCCAAAGCAAAAACCCTCTCCCTCTCTGCAGGCGAGATGGACATGGAGAATGCGAATCCCATCGTCCATGACGCCGTCGGCTCCAAGCGCGACGCCTCCCTCTTCGACGTCGTCCCCTCAAAGGCCGTCGCCGCCGCCGGTGGCGGTCGTATCCCGCCGGGATGGGACCCCTATGAGCCGGTGCCGTACATCTCGCCTCCGAACCCCTACGACACCTTCATGGACGACCCATGGAACGAGGTAACTATGGTTTGCTCCCTTTTTTCTTCGCCCATTCCTTTTTTAACCCTATTTTTGCTGGTTCCCTAGTAACTATTAGTGCCGATCTGTAGATGGTTGAGTATTGGGTTAATATTTGTGCCGATTTTATTCCATTTTGCTTTGATCCCTTCTTGATTTCGTTTAAGATTTGGAGTTCGGCCGTTCGGTTAATTTATGCAAGTAATAATGGGATCTCAATCAGTTAATTTATGGGATCTCAGTCAGTTATTTTATGCAGGAATCAAAAGATATCAACCGTTTAATTTTGCAAATATTCTGGAATCTGTTCAAAATCAGATCTGGAATCTGTTTCTTTGCCTATGATGAATCGTTGGGCACAAATTTTTACAGAGTGGGTTCAGCGAACCATTGCTGTGTACAAATCTGTTGTGCATGAGCTATGGTTCGCTAACACCATCCCTGTAGACATATAATTGTGTCCACTCTAACTGAGGCTGGCTCTGTTTTTCCTTACTTTGTTATCATGCACGTTAGTCATCGTTGCATCTCATTCACTAATAGTTCCCGTTTGATATGGATCAGCTGTCTGGCAGCGACGTCGGCAGCGACGACGAGCACCATGACGTCAAGACTCGCCAGGTGCTGCGGAGGCTGCAGGTCGGCCAGTACGTCTCCTACTTCGCCAAGGGTGTCTACAGGTGCCCCTTCTGCACTAGGAGGCTCGGCCGCACTGACTTCAACTGCCTCCTCACGCATGCCGAGAACATCGGCAACACCAACCCCAAGGTCGGCGCGTCGGTGAACCCCCACTCCTTCCGCGCCAAGCACATGGCGCTCGGCATGCACCTCCGCAGCATCCAGCGGGTGGAGATCTCCGCCGGGCGCATGCCTCCGCTCAAGCCCAAGGCTCCCAAGGGGAGCAACAAGTGGAGGCAGATGGGGTAGGCGGAGTCCCGGACGTGTGCTGCTGCTGCTGCAAAGCAGCTTCTATTTTGTTGTTAGCTAGGGATCCCTTGTTGTTATGTTGTTAGTATGATGGTGTTGTGAAGAACCTCGAACCTGTTGGCTGCTGTGTATGCAGCTTATTATCTAGGGAGGGATCCCTATTATCTATCCCTATTCTACTGGAGTATATTTTGTTGGCCCTACTTTGTTTTCTCGATTTACTATTACTGCGAATTTGTCGTACGGAGTACATTACCCTGGAGATTTGCTTCTAGATTTAACTACATACATATGGACCAGAGGGAGTACTAGATTTGCTGCCATATTGGGCAAACAACGAGGGCCAAAAGGCACAAATAATTGAAGAAAGACAGAAATGCAAGCTTCTCTAGATTTGATACTTTTGGTTAATAAAGACAAAGAGACAGAGGGGGAAAAGGTGCTCTTAAAAATGCCAATTCGCGCCGAGAGAGACAGAACCCAGCTCCTGCTCACGTACAACCAAACGCGGTCTCGTCCTGTCCCACGCGGTCCCTTTCTACTAGCCCCACACGTCAGCACGGAACGGTCAACTAAACTGGAATCCTCCCGTCTGAGCTCCTTCTGCGGGTAACAAATAAGGGCTTGGCGAAAACTGAGGAAAAACATAAGGCAATCTTATTGACTAATATAGCTGTTTAATTAATAAAAGGATTAGCTACAACGTGCTCAGTTTGCCCATTTATTAAGGTATAAGACTGGCAGGAGAGAAAGTAATCGCTAGTTTCCTCATTTTGCCCCTGCATGCTCGCACGATTAAAGCTCCTTCCGCACGCGCTGGACTCCTCGTTTCCTTAAACCTCCTCGTTTCTCGGGATAGACCAACAGTTTTTCAGGATCTTGGGGTTTTTTTTGACAATCAATACCACATATATTCATAGCAAAAATAGTACATGGTAGAGGGCTACATGACGACTAGATATATCACCAAAAAGGGTGATGCATGTCTCCTTCACCAAAACAGCTGAAACAAGCAGTACACGGACGCAAGTACACCACCATAATAATACTACTACATTAACACAAGTACGAGTAATAAAGTAAGAGTACTACTCCCTCTAATCTAATTTAAACCAAAATAAAACTTAAACTTCATCCTAAATTTGAACTAGTGCCTCGTCCTCGTTCTTCGCTCATTTTCTGATCCAAGACGGCGCAGAGTGCCAGAGTGCATGGCACGGAACTCTTCATCGGTGGCATGCCATGGGCATGTCACCGGATGCATGATTTTTTCGCAATGTTTTAAATTTGAATTTAGGCCGCATGTCACACGGTGACATGGAAAAGGTGCATGTCACCTGGTGGTGGTAGGCAACTACCCTTATTTACGGCGGCGTAGGCGACTGGACGCCGCGTGGCCAGCCGCTGCCTCGTGGCCGCCTCGGTTTCCACGCGGGAGACCATTAAACGCCGACGACCAACCTTCCCGCGTCACGGTTAGCGACTATGACTATAAGGGCAAAACGCTAAACTCTCTCGTTCCATTCACTTTCTTCCTCTCTCCACCTAACAAACATTTGTTCGTCGCTCTCTCCTCCAGCAATGTCTTCAAAATTCAGGTCGTCGGCGGTCAAGTACGCGGAGAAAAAACGCCGGCTCGAAATTTCGAGAGACGCTTCCAGAAACCAAGTGGGCTCGCCGTCGCCGCCGCCGCCGCCGAAACGCGTCCGTGTTGTGCTCACCGGGTTAGTTTCCTTCGCCATGTACTTTCGTTTCTTTCGTCGCTCTCTCCTCCAGCAATTAATGTGTTCAAACTTCAGGTCGCCGGCGGTCAAGTACGCGGATAAAAAACGCCGGCTCGAAATTTCGAGAGACGGTTCCAGAAACCAAGTGGGCTCGCCGTCGCCGCCGCTGCCGCCGCCGCCGAAACGCGTCCGTGCTGTGCTCACCGGGTTAGTTTCCTTCGCCATGTACTTTCGTTTCTTCTTGCCCGGGCTCAAGCTCTTTAAGAGTCTCTATGGTTATACATCTTAAAGGGTTGGAAGTTCCAACGACGCCCCTACTGCACCAACTTCCACGACCAAGGAATCATCGTCGTCCGATGATTTCAACCCGGCCCTACCCGGCGAAATGAGGTAGCACCAACTTCTTCTTCTTCTTCTTCTTCTTCTTCTTCTTCTTCCTTTGCGCTTACTTGCTACCGATGATTTCGCCCTGAAGGAAGCGGCGCCGACTATCGACACCACTGTCGCCATCTTGATGGAAAAAAACGAGGAGCTCAGCTTAGAGTGTGATCGCCTCCGAGACGATTTGGCTGCCAAGAAGAAGAATTCGAAAACTCTTGTGGAGCTCATTTGCAGCCTTCGAAATGAGCGCGATATGTTGAAGAACGAGCTGATTAAGCAGAAAGCATCAGCGGAGAAAGCCAGCAGCATACTCAAGACTGTGTGCCTCGACAGAGACAAGTCTGATATAGAGTACAAAATCCTTCTTCAGGATAAAGTACAGCTCCAAAAGTTGAACCTTGAATATGCTGACATCGCCATCCTTGCCCTTCTCGAGAGGCAGAAGGCACAAGATAAGTTGATGCACCTGATGTTGGAGAGCTGCAGTGAAAGAGAAGAGACATTGAAAGAAGTGAGCAGTTTGGTGGGATACATGAGTGACGTCGGGCGTACTTCGCAGAATCCGCCCCGGCTGAGCTCAAATTCCAGCGGAACCAGCTTTCAGCAATGCATGTTAGGCGCACCTACAACTTCTACTCATTGATTAGAGGTCGCACGACATGGCATTTTCCCTCGAAATAGTAGTACTGTACTAATAGTTGTACTACTTAATATGTACCTTTTTGTAAAATAATTTCTTACATGTATTAGAAACTACCCCTCTCGTTTCTGGATGCACCCGGGACATTGTCATCCGGCCCTCTTCTGGACAAACCCCCTCGGGAAGGGCGGTATATTTTGCACATTTCGCTACTAGTACTTCTAATTCCACCGCTTATTTTTCTAATCCGTTAAATCGTTAATTGGATGACCAACTGATGGAAGCTGCGATAGATTAGACCAACAAGTGGTGAATTGTGCAAAAGATATGTCCGTGTTTTATGCAAAAGAGTGATATGGGGATCTGGTGGAATCTTGAATTTCCTCTTCAGTGGTAGGCATGCTTCACTTATAGCTGGAGTACATTGCGGACCTGGTGCATTTCGTCAGTACCGATCAGCTATTTTTGCTTATCCGGGAAGAAAAGGTAGTACTAGCCTTTTCTGTGAGATGTCTTTTCAGTGCTACGGAGTTGTCTGTTCACTGCTTGCTTTGTCTGTCGGTGACTTTGCCAAGCTGACTTTGCCATGACTTTGGGTGACTGATATGTGGACCACAGTTGTAAGTGACTCAAAGTCACTGACTTTGGGGACTCGTGAATGCTTCGTATATTTCTGACGGTTTCTGAATTATGTACTCCGTACAACTTTTGTAATATTGGTCAAACTAGTTTTGACCAGGGTTTGTGTAGGGTGTTTTTTTTGGTTGGTCCAAATGGTGTTGTGTGGTCCAAATGTGATGTATCATCACACCACCATGTGCCCCCCTCCCCCCACCCCACCCCTAGGTTTTGGTAATGCCATTCTGATACATGCTTCTTAGAAGGAGTACATTTTTTCCGTTAGGGCATGACAATTTTGAAAAATTCAAAAAAAAAATGGGAAGACAGAATGGTAACATCATTTTCCATGTGATGATGCACCCCTGTGCCAAATTTTGGTTCATTTTAAGAATGTAAGGTGACAAATTACTCGAGGAAGCTAGTTGGAGTAGACGGGCATGATCGGATTGGCATAGGCGATTTATTTTTTGAAGGATGTTATTTTTCATAGACAATATCTGACACAAAAAATAAAATGTTAAGGTCTCATATTATTCTGAATGATTTTGAATTACTTATGACGTTTGGAAGTATTGGTATACATGAGTCCCAGATGAAGTTAAATGGTCCAAAAAAAAAGTTTCGTACACGTCTCCCAGAAAGTGGAAAGTCGAGTACATGCATGACTTCACGCGTCCACTACTGGATACAGGGGGTCGGAGGCTATAACATAATCGGCCTCATCATCTCTCGCGAGCTCGTCCTCTCCACTCCCCCAACTTGCCTCCCCCACACTGTGAAAACCCCCATCCACTCACCGCACCTCTGAGGCATCGACTTTCCCGTTTCCAACCACAACAGCATGAAGATAGGTATTGCATACGAGGCGGAGCAATAGGCGACCGCCCACGCAGAGGATGCCTCTACGGTAGTGGCCGTCGTGGTGGGTGAGGCTTCACCGGGCACCCAAGCCGCTCGTCTCCTCTGCTTGTCGGATTCTTCAACCTCGGTCGAAATGGGCATCCTAGCCGTCACGACGGGTGAGGCTTCACCGGGCACCCATGCCGCTCGTCTCCTCTGCTTGTCTGGTTCTTCGACCTCGGTCGAAACGGGCGTCCTGGCCGTCGAGCAGAAGGTGGATACCAACGTTGTTTATCCCGCCGAAGATGTGCACGGCGTTGCAGGCCACCACGGCGAGGTCTTCCTAGGCCCGATGCTGGACGCGAACCTCGACCCCTTCGATGATTTCGGCCCAAACGTTCAGTTCCAGGAGGATGTTGAGGGTGATGACGAGGAGGTACTTCTCTTTTACCGAAACTGTCCCAACCCTCTTTGTGTCATATTGCTGTTCACATGGTTTGCACGAGCCTGGTTCTTGATTGATTTGATATCCTACCTTGTTCTTGTAGATGTAATTGATTCTACGATTCGTAAGATCAGATTCTAGTTTAATTTCGACTAATCTGCCATGTAGTCATATAATCAATTTATGTGTTCATACTTAGTGGACTTGCAATTGTTGTGGCTAATGTTCATGGTTGTTCATAGGGTTTCTCATGATTTATTACGATTTCTTCTGCCATTTACTTGTTCTACACATTTAATTTTAGGGTTTCTAAGGTTTGATTATGTTAGTGGAGTATTTATTCGATCTGTCATAAAAACTTGATTATGTAGTACTTAATAATTCATAGGAGTATTCTGATGACATGGACAACAACAAGGTGCGCAGGGACCGGAAAAGCCGCTATGTTCTCAAGCGGCTGAAGGGTGGTGAAATTCGTTTCTGCATACGCGCGGGGAGCTATTTTGCCCATTATGTGGCAAATTTCTCTAGAAGGACATCCACAGCCTGATCCAACATGCGATGGGTGTAGGCCTAAGTACATAGGGGGAAACACCGCCCTGCAACCAAGGCCAAGTACGCATCATATGGCCTCTTCCTCCAGAATTACGTCTTGCCTAGCTTGCTCCACGTCAACGCCCCTGCTGCTGGCCCTCATGCTCCTGGTCATGTTTAAAGTTCATATGTGTAATCTTAATCCCTTTGGAAGTTCAGCATTAAACTCTACTAGTACAACCGTGGTGGTCTTGTGATGTAGTACTCTTTTGATGCATTTGTGATGTAGTAGTACTTTTTTTTGAAATGATATAGTACTATCTAAGAAAAGTACTCCCTCCGATTCACATTCATTTCACATCAAGAAATATGGATCGAGCGAGGGAGTAAATTAAACATGGCATCTCGTGCATGAAGCTTGACATATCGATCAGGTTGGCTAGAATAGCAATACAATGTTGCTCATTAGGCAAATGCATGCCATGTACGATAGTATACATCCAGTAAAGAAGTCTATACTGACATAAAAAAACTACTTTGGGGATGAGAGTCAATTGGGGCATCTACAATATAGAAAATCTTGCTCGTAGATGATTTTGGCTAAGAGGGTTTTACTCACATTACACGTGCCACTTTCCTTGTATGCAAAACAAGTTCCAATAAAGGGAGAGGAAAGAAGAGGGTATTGTGGGCGAGATTGAACACCTTTTTTATGTGTTAATCTGAGGCCTCGTTTAGATGAGGATTTCGACTTATGCCTAACAGCTCAACACATCCACAAATAACTCTGCTTGCGCACACCACCGTTCATTAAAAATAACAATATTAGCTCGCAAGATTAAGAACAAAGTGAATTTAAGTAACTTGGTAAGCTTTTCAAGCAATATATTCAGAGAAAGAGCACACATGTTCGGCTCAAAATAATCATAAGAGAAGAACAATAAATCTAAGACACCACATGGATTCATACCTTGAGTCGACGCTGGCTCGTAGAAGGGCGGCCGCGCCTCGAGGATGCCGGGGACGTCTCCACCTCGGTCTCACATGTGACTGCTTATCGGCGGGTGGTGCGCCGCGCCATGTAGAAGATCTATCAAGAGATGAGAGCCCGATGACGCTACCGACGCCTCAACCTTGATAGCACCGACTTGTTGCTCCGCACCGAGATGCGCCACGTGCAAGATTTAGCGGATGCACTAATTTTAGAGATATGTCATGATCATTGTAACAAATTTCAACGTGATGATGATTTGATCTTGTACTCGGCCTTGAACATAAGAACTAGTACAATCTCACCTTTTTTTATCATTATCCTTTGCGAGATTTAGCGGTTGCGCCAAATTCAGAGAAATATCATGATCATGGTAACACAATTTTCAATATAATGATGATTTGATGTTGCACTCGACCTTGAACATAAGTACTAGTACGGTCTCACAAATTTGTATCATTATACTTTGCAAGTTTTAGTGGATGCGCCCATTTTCAGAGGTAGATCATGATCATGGTAAGTTGGTAACAAATTTTCAACGTGATGATGATTTGATTTTGCACTCGGCCTTGAACAGAGGTACTAGTACGGTCTCACAATTTTTTATCATTATACTTGGATGGTGGCCAAATTCAAAATCTCATAGCGGCAAAACTTCCCGCCCACAAAATACAAAAATTTCACACGCTTCCAAATTCCCATTCTACCCCTGTGGAGATGGCAGCAAAGTCGGTTGGTGGGGGGTCTGCCCGTCATTTTTTGGATCACCACCTCCCTAGCCCGGAAACCCTCCCAAAAAAAATTCATTTCCCTCAGACCACCCACCGGAACTTCCCAAGTCCCTCTCTCCCACCTCCACGACCACCGCACGGAACATCCCCGGGACTTCCCCCCTGGGAGCCTCGCGATCCTCGTCATCCGGCTGCTGCCGGAGCCGCTTCATCGACGCCGTCATCAACCGGACCGGATCATCCCCGCCGAACCTCGAAACCATATGCTCATCCAGCAGTCTATCGCTTCAGCTGCGGTATCGTCCACCCCACCGGAGCCGCTTCGCCGGATCCGTCGTCCACCGCATCGGATCTTGCTCACCGACACCGCTGTGCATGAACCGGATCTGCTTCACCGGCGCCGTGCATGATCTAAACTCTTCTCTGTCGCTTTTCTATTGCTTGCCTGCAAGTTCTTGTTTAATCTTGGGGAACCTGTTTGTGCTAACGACGCGCCGTTACGTTTTTGCAGATGAGATGAGTAACCATGAAGTGTAATGGCCGTCTCTCCAACCCCAAGTAGCACATGTAGCGTACTTCATCACCGGATCTATCAACCCCAGGAAGATCTGCTGTGACTCCCACCGAGTGCTTCTCCTAATGTAAGTCCCTTGTTTTAGCGCCATGTTCTGGGTTCAGATGCTTGTTTGTGTGAAGCTCTTTTAGTTCATTCCTAGCTATGACCGTAACACGTTGCTATTTTCTACTTCATTGCTAACTTTAAGCGATTGAATATTTTGGTTTGCATTCCCTGCTCTGTAGATGTAGCCATCATAACTTCTATCTTGCTCAGTCGTTGTTACAAAATTTATACTGTAGGTATTATAGTAACATCCTGCTATTATTTAGTTCATGGCCAATTTTAAGTAATTGCACATGTTGGTTCGCATTCACTGCTCTATAGCTTTTGGCATCGTAACTTCTATATTTGGTTTACATTCCCTGCTCTGTAGATCTAGCCATCATAACTTTATCTTGCTCAGTCGTTGTTACAAAAATTATGGCCTGCTACTATGTTGTTTGTGCCAATTTTTTACTCCATGAACATGTTGGCTTGCATTCCCTGTACTACAGGTGATGCCATTGTTTTGTATCTAGTTCATTGTAAGCTAACAAAGTAAGGACTTAGTTTGGCATGCTATCACTCTGCTATCTAGCCTGTAGTACAAATAAACTTGTCATATACTACTAGATAATAATTTTGCGTGCCATCTTGTTCTTCAAAAGCTGCATTATTGACTTGTTTCTCTGACTTGGCATGACGCTCACATATGGAAAGCTGAACATATTGGTTTGCATTCCCTCTTATACAAGTTCACAGGTGATCCCACTATATTCTGTATCTGGTCCATCCTAAGCTCCAGCATTAACTATCCTCTATGTGTTGCTCATTACAAGTTTATATCCCGAAACATCTTGATTTGCATCCCCTTCACTATAAGTTCAGGAGTATTATTTAGTTCACGGCCAAAATGAAGTAATTGCACTTGGCATGTTGGTTCACATTCCCTCCTCTTTAGCTTTTGCCATCGTAACTTCTATTTTTGGTTTACATTCCCTGCTCTGTAGATGTAGCCATCATAACTTCATCTTGCTCAGTCGTTGTTACAAAATTTATAGCCTGCTACTATGTTGTCCATGCCAATTTTGTACTCCCTGAACATGTTGGTTTGCATGGGACTCGACAGTAGTAAGTCTGCTGTTTCATTCTAACATGCTCTGTTATATTGGCTGTTGGTATGCGGCATGCACTCTTTGTTTGCTTATTGTGCGCATTACAATGATCTTGTTATAACGACGAAATGATGAGTTCCAAATTCTTTGGCAAACAATATTGTAGTGTCTTTGCCTTTCCATTGTTGCTTAACTTGTAATGTCTTTGTTTCAGATATAGGTGCTGCATGGACAACTTAAAAGATTGCCGGATCGCTTCATTGTATTGCTAGGTTTAATTACCATTCAATTTCTCTGGGTTCTGTAATTTTTTCAATGCCTTGCAGCTGATGTAATATTTAGTTAGTTTTTATAGTTCTTTCGCGCATTTTTTCTTTGGTGCTTGTGGTAAGTGAGGCTATCACAGAAATCAATGCTGCGTAAATATTCTCAGTATCTAAATCACGAATTCCCATCCCTTAAACGGCCCAATTAATCGAAATCACATATGTGCCTGCCCGCAAAATCCTAAAGCGCATATTATGCCAGCATATAAACAGCAACTAAACGGGCTGGCCCACTTACTTCTTGGGCCAGCCCATGTGAGTTACGGTGGACCCCACACTCTAATTGGGCTGCCCCACTTGCTTTAAGGTGGACCCCACCCACTACTGGGCCGGCCCACTAATTAGTTGGGCCAGCCCATTTGCTTTTGTGGTGGACCCCACTAAACGGGCCGGCCCTTCAAGAGGAAAGTGGGACCCACTGTGTTTTTGGCCGGCCCACTATCTTGTTGGGGCCCACTGCGATATGGTGGACCCGCATACTGGTGGGGCCTTTTAACGGAAAGTGGGGCCCACTGTGCTTTTGGCCGGCCCGCTATCTTCTTTGGGCCAGCCCTTCTATATGGTGGTCCCACATGGTAAATGGGCGGCCCTTTAATAGTAAGGTGGGACCCACTTGTGTTTTTTGGCCCCCACTATCTTGTTGGGTGGCCCACTTTCTACATGGTGGACCCCACGTAACAAATGGCCCGGCCCATAACAGGAATGTGGGACCCACATGTGTTTTCCCGCCCGCTATCTTGGTGGGCCAGCCCACTGCTATATTGTGGACCCCACATACTAAATGGGCGGCCCTTTAACAGGAAGGTGGGTCCCACCTGTGTTTTGGCCCGGCCCACTATCTTGTTGGCCGGCCCACTTGCTATATGGTGGACCCCACATACTAAATGGGCGGCCCTTTAACGGGATAGTGGGACCGCCATGTGTTTTGGCCGGCCCACTAGCTTGTTGGGCGGCCACTATATGGACCCCACACACTAAATGGGCGGCCTTTTAACGGGAAAGTGGGACCCACTGTGTTTTGGCCCGGCCCACTTGCTTCTTGGGTAGGCGGTTGCTGTAAGTGGACCCCACATGTTAAATGGGCGGCCCATTTAAGTTTTGACCGTCAACCTTAGAGGTTAGGCCCGGCCCACGTAACTAATGGACCAGCCCAGCTATATAGTTGACCGGTCAAACTATGTCATCTGGCCGGCCCGCTTAAGACGTGGCAGGCCTCGTGTGGGCCTACCATCTACCACGGGGTTTCAGCCGGTTAACGCCGTTAGCGCGATTAACGCGTACGCCACGTGTCAGTTTGCATGACGTCGCAGTCAACGGGCTCCCGAAAACACTTCCGCAACGGTCCGATTTTCCGTGGCGGAAGGGCGCCTGCGCGACGGACCGAAAAATCGTCGTTGGACTTTGCCTGACGCAGTTTCGACAACGGAACCCATATCGTCGGGTTAGGCCCATAGGCGACGAAAAATGCCCCTTAGTTGACGATTTTGGGACGTTGTCTATCAGAACTTTTCTTGTAGTGGAGCGGGAAGGTGGTGTCCATCCCGGCAGGCAGGTGCTGGTGGAAGTCCTGGTCTTCCTCTTCCTCCGGCTCGTAGTCGTTGTCGTTGCTGACGTAGGAGTAGCCATCCCCTTGGATGTCTTCCCCCTCGCCTTCTCCTTCCAGGATCTGGAGCTGCTCCACCTGAGTGGAGATGGTCTCCTTCAGGACAGCGATCTTGGTCTTGAGGCGGTGGATGGTGGCGTCCCTCTTCGCGACCAGCTGGCGCAGAGTCCTGCGCTCCTTCGCGATGACCTTGATGGTATCCGCGTACTGGTTCAGCTGCTGCTGAGTGTGGTTGGCGGCGGAGCGGGAGTTACTCAGCGCAGACCGAGTCTCGTACAGCATGTAGTCGAGGTGATCCACATGGTGCCTCAGCACGGGGTGGTACGGCAGGCTGAGGGGCAGACCAACAGAGGAGTGCCTTGCGAAGTGCGCAAAGCGTTCCCCTTCGATGGCCAGCGAGTTCTGCCCGCACAGACGAGCGAGAGACTCCTGCAGAGCATGGGCGAGTCCATCCACCCAGGTGTTGTCGCGGAGCGAGAACTGGATCTGGCGGAACATGGGTGACTCCGGCTTCCCAGGAAGGTTAGCCATGATGAGCCACTGGAGCTGGCCGTTGGCTTGGTCCGAGATCTGGCCTCCGTAGAACACGGGAGGAGAGCGTCCAAGGAACTCGGTGAGAGCAAACAGATCCCTTTCAAAGATCAGATCCCCACCATGCGCCAAGTCGTACACTTGGGTCTGGATGAAGGGCTCCGTCGGGATGATAGGCTCCATCTGTAGAGGGAGTGACAAATAAGTTAATAATTGTAAGTGTTCAAAATTTTAAGTAATAATCAATGAAATGGATTATTTTGAAAAAGATTTTCAAGGTAAGGGTATGAGTGTATTTTCATAACTATTTTATTATAAACTAAGTTTGTTGGACGTCCATTCTAACTAGGGTCTCCTAAGGTCAAACAATGGCTCTGATACCAACTTGTCAACACCCGGGTTTTTAAGTCCGGATGCCCTATTATATCATACATCGCAATCCCAGGAAGATTGTTTTTGCGAGACATAATAGTAAGTCGTTCAGA
This sequence comes from Lolium multiflorum, assembly GCA_030979885.1. NCBI lineage: Eukaryota > Viridiplantae > Streptophyta > Magnoliopsida > Poales > Poaceae > Lolium > Lolium multiflorum. The sequence continues at coordinate 208,150,498 of CM061748.1, forward strand.
GTCATCATTTATTACAACACATAAGGTCTTACAACAAGGGATCACATGATCCAATATTACACAAATAGATTGTTCAACATCACACATAAGTAGCGGAAGCGTAGTAGTAGTGGACTCTATATTCCACAGGCAACGCTTGACGTTAGAAGACGATCCTAGTTATCGTAGACGTCCTGTTGTCCGTCATCCTGATACTGTTGCTCCTCTTCATAGTCTGGCATTTGAATAGCCAGGGCAAAGCCATGAGTACTTTTAAAGTACTCGCAAACTAATACTATGGTAAAGCATATTAAGTATAGTAAAGGGGTACTAAGCTCTAAGTTTATTTGCATAAAGCCAAGTTTTCTTTTGATAAACATTTAATAAAATCCTCATTGTTTGATAGACTAACTCCAGTGGGAACATTAGTGTCATTCCCACTATTCATTTGGGATCCAAATCCATTCAGCTATCACCATCATCATTTCAACATAAATTCTGATAATGGAAGTAGTATGGCCTTTCCAACCGTCCGTAGACACGGCTATTCGAATAGGTTTAACACTCTGCAGAGGTTGTACTCTTGTGCCACAACTATTGATTTCATCCGTCGAGGATAACCCCGAATCATCGTAACTCAGTACGCGGATCATCAATCATAACCTTTCACTTATATGTCCTAGTATAGGCACCTCTCCCCATGAGCTTGGCCTCCCGGTGAGAACCAACTGTTAACCCGGGAACTGCACAGGGCTTGGGTCGTACATTCACCTCATATTCACATCATTCTCACATACGGAGGCAGCCTCAGCGTAACCCCTATGATGCTTGTTTAGAGGGAACCCATACTAAAATACACAAGTTTCTAGTTAAGCCCTACCCATAATCAGGTATTGTGGGGGTACTTGTATAATTGGAAAGGTATCGCATTCAAAACCATATCAGGTTTATATCAAAAATCACTATCTTCTCTTGGTCAAATATCACCTTAAAGTCATTCCATGGAATGAACCATCATTCCAAGGTTTCAATTTCATACCAACATCACTTGTTCCCATCTAGAGTAGTCAATTTTTAATAGTTTAGCAATAGCAACTATATGAGGGGTGCTATCTAGCTTGAGTGGTGTTCATCGAAACCAAGTATTGTTCTATTCTATACCAAGTGAATCATAAATCAAAGAGTACTTTGAAAACAATAAGCCAAAGTAAAATTAAGTCAAAACATGGGATAGGTAATACATAAAAGTAAAGTGTGATGATGCCTTTGCTCTTGTAGAGCTAAGCATTTGTATTTAGCAAGGGTTAGCTTGCCTTGAGCTGAGTAGTGATCAAAGTTCTCTTCCTCTTCTTGGTTGTAGGCCTCCTCCTCTGGGTACTCCTCGTTACTAGCATCTATATACGAATACGAGGTATAAATACTAAACCAACTCACATGCTAAACTAAGAACACTCAAAGAGTTCACACTCTAGTCCTATTATCAATCCAACATGGCATGGTGAGTTATTGGATGAATTCTTATCTAGTAGAAGAATAATTTCCTCTCATTATTCCTATTTCTTAAATTTGGATATGTAGATTCTTAGAGAAATTCATTTCTTCTCTTTACTTCATAAAAAGATTTAATCTCTTCATATAATAATCAGGTATGAAATATAGGTTGACCTAAGTCAACATTTCATATCTATTATATGTGAGTATAATTTAATTAAGGTGCTACACTACACATATTATCATACTACTATTTTAAATGCATTAAAATCTCTAAGTAATAATTATCAGGGGTTCATTAGCCTAGGTCATTCCCCCTGGCTATATTACTTAGGATCAAGATTTAAATGAGAGAGTAGCTCTCATACTATTTATTAAATTTGAATTCCAAGTTGAATTGTTCTAGAATGGACTACATAGATATCTTATTTGATCTAGTCCATGATCATACAAATAACATGGCTATATTACTGCATAATCAATTAGAGAACATCATTTGTGATTTATTAGAATTGGAATCAACTTAAAATCATTTATAGATTATTTTTAATGATTATTTAAAGTTAGAAAAGGCCCTGCCTTGTTATTTTTGTCATTTAATATTTACTACGAATTTGGATATGAGGCCAGTGGCATTAGTTAGATAATTTCATGGGCTTTCCAATGATATAAAGTTTGCTAGATTTGGTTTGGCAGATTTTAAACTATTCAAATTTTACTAAACCATCTGCAGCACAAATCAAATTAAGTTTAAACATTTGTTTGAATCTTGGGCTTGGGCGGGAAACGCTACTGGGCCGAAACGATTTAACGAACACAGCGCGGCCCAGCAAGCAACTGGTGCGGGTGGGCTGTGCTGACAAGGTGGGGGCCACCGGCTGCTCTTAACGCGCGAAGCGGTACGAGCGAGGTGGAGCGTCAGATCAGATCAGCGATCAACGGCTCACGACGCTCGTCGTCTCCGGCGAGATTCCGACGAGGCCGCGGCGTCAGTAGGGGGTCGGAGCGCTTACCGGAGTTCCCGCGGGGTTCTACTGGTGACGAGGCGACGTTGTCGAGGGTGCTGAGCCGCCTGGTAGCAGTGGCGTCGCTCGGGGTGGCGCCAATCGTCGACGGTGAGCTGAGTTCCCCGGCGGCTCCGATCTTGAAATTGCGGCGTCTCCGGCAGCAATCGAACGAACTATGGTGGTGAGAATGATCAGTGGTGAGAGGGGAGTCGAGTGGTGTGAAGATAGCGTCCAGGGAGGGCCTCTATTTATAGTGTCGAGGGGTGCCGCGGGGTGCTGCAAGGGCACGGCCATGGCGCGGCGCTTCTGGCGCTTCAAGGGGCAAGTGAAGGACGGCTAGAGATAGGCGGTGTCCTGGCGATGCTCAACTTGCATTGGCGCAGAGAAAAGGGCGAGAGGATGGCTCGGGCGCGTGTGATGAGTGCCGCAGTACCCGCGGTACTTCGCCGTCGAGGACGACGGTGACAAGGCCCTGGGCGGTGCTTGAGCATGTCTAGCGCGTAGGGTGCTTGGAGTAGATGCTTGGCGCGGTGGTAGGGATGCAGGGCAAGGACGATCACGCTTGAGTGCTTGGCGTCCTGGCGCACTCCAGAGCGCGCTCACCGCGGCATGGGCGCGTACTGGCATCGTTTTGGACACGGCCGTTCTGGGCAATGCCGTGCACGAGCGATCGAGTGTGCGGTACTGGGTGTGTCCTTGTGATGCAGAGAGGCTCGAGGACATGGAGATTCGACAAGGGAGAGGCCATGGAGGGTTTTGGCCAAAGGTGGCCGGCATGGCCACGGCATGCTCTAGTTTAGGATTTTCTTCTCCCTCTCTCTCACTTTAATCGATCAAGGAGGTACTGGGAGGTTGCAGGGGTCCTAGAACTAGCAAATGATCACCAATTTAAAGTGGTTTAGGGAAGAATCCAGTGGACAATTGTGTGTATCACAATTCTGATTTTATGTCTGCCAAGTGTTCGACACAATGCCCGCAAGAGAAAAATATTTAAATTTCGAAATTCTTTTTGGTACATCTCAATGATATAATTAATGTGAGGTATTGGTGGTGGTGGCACTCAATTTAGATTTGATTTGCAACTTTTCAAATTTGAGATGATCTTGTTTTTATTCTCAGATCCCATTTTGGCCATTTAATTCTGGTCAACCTAGTCAACTCTGGCCATGGTGGTCAACATGAAAAGTACTCACATTGACATGGTCTTGGATGACATGGCTTTGGTTGACAAAGTTTAGTTTAGGTTTTAAGAAATACAGGGGTGCAAAGTGGTGAAGAAAATATTTTTAGCCCAAGTGACCATTATCACATGTATGAAGAATTCTTGATTTCTCTTGATTTGATTTATGATCCAATGATGCAATTGTGTTAGTTTATCATATTAAAGCATTTTAGAAGCAAGGGAGCAAGAAATTATGGCCTTGGTGAAGGATTTGCATTTTGGCATATGGTGTATGTGAGTGAATATGGGTTTTTCCCATTTTCTTTATTTCTCCTTATTTTAGGGTTTTGTGATCTTGATTAGGGTTCATGTAGCAATAGATTAACATGCTAGAACTCATCATGGCAATTGCACAAAAGAAATATTACTCACATGCATGAATCTATATGTGGCACTATATGCATAGAAAAGTTTTTGTTTATTGTAAATTTTGAGTAATTGAACTCTCACTTGCTTTATTATTGTTGAAAACTTGGGATGTTACATTCACTCTCCATGACGAGGGATATCTTGCCCCTTCGGCCAGCATTGAGATCCTTGGAGATACTTTTAGGCAATTTCTGATTCAAAGCAAGAGATACCACCAAAAATTAGTCAATGGCACCAATGCACTGAACCATGTGAGACTTTGAGCAGAGAAGACATCAAGATAAGAGCAGTTATGCTGTCATATACTCACGAACATAGCCTTCAGATGCGTCCTGGTCACCACACGGGTGGCCACACAATGAGCTGAGACCTCGGTGATCGGCTGGGCAGGTGCATGAGCACAGGCTGGTACACGAGCTAGTGCTGATGCGGAGCTGGCAGGCAGGTGCGATAAACGGTGCCTCTAGAGGGCAGGTGCGTGCTGTTGTTGGGCAGGTGCGGAACGGTGCGGCTAGAGGAACCGGTGCTAATGCGGGAGCCTACGGGCATGTGTAGTATATGGGGCCTCTACGGGAACCAATGCTGATGTAGGGGATGCTGGGTAGATGCGATAAACGATGGTAGAGGTGCGATGCGGGGAGTGGGAAGCCGGTGCCGGCTGGTGTGGTTGCCCTTTGTGACATCCGCTCATGTTCCGTCAGGGGATCTGCAGCTTTGATCATGTTAAACCCAGCAAGCTAGAACAGAGGGAATGGTTTAGAACAACTGCTCAGAATGCAGTTATCAAAAGATATGAGTAGAAAAAAGTTACATATTATATATTTGGAAGTGTCTCCAACTCTGTAAGCAGTTACGTATATCTGCCCGTTTGAGTTTCTGATCCTCAGCTCGTCGCCCTTCTTCAGACCGTAGTCAAAAGCAAACTTTCTCCAATCATGTCCATACAAATATGTGATGGCCTGCGTCTTGTAGACATACACCTCATAGACCGTGTAGGTGTTCATCAATTTGCCATTGCCATGCATAGTGAAAGATCCTTCATGCGGACACATCTGGTTAATCATTGGACGAAGTTCACAAGGTACAGTCTGCATGTGAAAATTGATACAAATGTAAGAAGCAGGAAGACTAAAAACAAGACTTTACTATATGCCAATTCATGCTAAACCACTGAGAATACATACCTGTAACTCTGTGAAGGAGCTACTAGAAAGGTAGATAGAGCCATAGGAGGTGTTATATGCGGGGTATGTACATGGGCCCGCCATATTCCCGCAAGCTCGGCATCGGGATGGTGAAGGAAACATGGGAGGTACTACTGGTGCGTAGCGCTGAACGTAAGTGGAAGAATTAGGTTGTGTAAAGTGCATAGTTCAGAGCAATGCAAATGTTGACAAGCAAGTGCATAACACTATGTTACAAACTGAAAGTGAAAAATTAGTGTATGATGAATATAAGCATGCTAATTTGGTGTTTCCGAATTCCAAAAAGCATTAGACAGAGTGATAATATCAGACATAAATCATGGCATGTATATGTGGCTTAAGAAAATATACCCGAACCCTTGGATGGTTACGGCCCGGCTGATCCTTGGACTTGAGCTTATATAAGCATCCAGAAGGTGGAGTAACTTGGTGGCAGCCTCTGCAGATGCCTCATCGGCAGCAGTTGCAATCCTTTTGACCAATGAAGGCTTAGCAGTTTCAGTCTGCATATAAAAATTGAAGAGCAACAGACATCAGCAGTGATATATAAAATGAATCTATGAGACACTGATGCATATAGTGCTGGATGTAAGTGGAAGAATAGGTGTGTGTGTTTCTGAACTATTGGTAAGCATTAGACAAAGCCGGCAATAAACAGACAAAAATCAAATCATGTATGAGGATTAAGAAAATATACCTGCTTACTGAAAAGGGTACCACCCAGCTGGCCCGTGGCCTTGTGCTTGAGGAGGTTTTCAAGATGGTGGCAGCACCATCGTCTTCACAGCAGCCTCATCAGGATCATTTTTTATCCATTTGAGTAGAGGAACAGAAGTTTCATCCTGCATATGAATAGCAACAGAACTCATCATTGATATTTAATAAATCTATGAGATAGACTGATGCAAATAGTGCGGGGTGTAAGTGGAAGAATAGGGTTGTGCATAGAGAACAGTTGACAACAATGCAAATGATTACAAAAGAAGCCAATGGAAATCAACAGTTTATATACTGGATGAGACAGAAAAGTGAAAAATTAGTGTATGATGATTGTAAGCAAACGCAGTGTTTCTGAACTTTTGGTAAGCATTAGACAAAGCCAACAGTAATTAAACAAATAATAATGAAATCATGTATGTGGATTAAGAAAATATACCAGATTCATTAAAAGGTCACCACCCAGCTGGCCCATGGCCTCGTGCTTGTAGAGGTTTTCGGAAGATGGTGTCGGCACCATCGTCCTCACAGCAGCCTCATTAGCCCCATTTTGCATCCACTTGAGTAAAGGCGGCAGTTTCAGCCTGCATAAGAATGGGAACAGATCTCAGCAGTGATATTGAATGACTCTGAGACAGACTGATGCATATAGTGCTAGATGTAAGTGGAAGGGTATGGCCGTGTATGGACAACAGTTCACAACAATGCAAGGGTGTGTTCGGTTCTGAAACAGCGTGGAATGGAATGGAATGGTTCCATTTCAGAGGAATGGAATGGTTACATTTTTGTTCGGTTGGGAAAAATGGAGAGCAGAAGAGATCGAGGTTAAACTAACCAATTGTCTCAAAATTGTAATTAACAATTGCAAATGACATTTTAATCTCAAAGTCGTAATTAACAGCGCCTAATGGTGCTCTTTTAATCTAAAAATCGAAATTAACATCATTTTATGTTGGGTTAGGGGAACTGGAGTAGATGAACATTACTGTATGATGATTGTAAGCAAACGAATTTGGTGTTTCTAAACTTTTGGCTTCGAGATCTTATGGGTTTCAACTCTAGCCTACCCCAACTTGTTTGGGACTGAAAGGCTTGGTTGTTGTTGTTGTTGTTGTAAACTTTTGGCAAGCATAGAAAAAACCGACAATAAACAGAGAAAAATCAAGGCATGTTTTGTGGATTAAGAAAATATACCATATTCATTAAAAGATCACCACCTAGCTGGTGCGTGGCCTTGTGCTTGTAGAGGCATTTAGAAGATGGGGCGGCATCAACATACTGGCAGCCTGATCAGCCGCAGTTTTGATCTTCCTTTTGAGTAAAGGCCCTAAAGTTTCAGTCTGCATATGAATAGCAAAACAAAAGGCAGACCTCAGCAGTGATATTGAATTACTGTATGAGATAGACTGATGCATATAGTGGATGCTCTTAGCCTTTTGCAGCGTGAACACTAGCTATGGACAGACAAAAAAACTAGTTAACTCAGCTTTGTCTAGATATGAATGTACTACCACCATCCAAAAGCTTAAGCCTTATTTATTTTTGAGAAATCAAAACAAGCAAAGTTTGACCAAAATTTTAGAACATTCTATCAACAAATATAATACTGTGTAGATACCGTAGGAAAATATATTTTATTATCTATTTAATGATATTAATTTTGTATTTTGCATGTTACTGATTTTTGGTAAAAGCTTAGTCAAACATGGTATAGTTTGACTTTCTAAAAATAATATAAGCCCAAAGCTTTGGGATGGAGTAGTATCTAGAGCTAAAACACATCTAGATACATCCGTATCTACAGATAGTTGAGTCAATTAATTTGGATCTGAGAGAGTATCAGATTCAGACTACATCATGGTAAGTTGGTTAAAAAAATTACCCCTGGGCGGTCCCTGCCCAGCTCGGCAGTGGCATTTTGCTTCTTGTGCTGCAGATCGGGCCATGCTCCTGCAGGAGGTGGGGCGCTATTCTCGTTCCCCATAGCCTCAGCACGGAACCTGGAGGTACCAACCTGATACAGAGAATATAGAGCATGGTGTCACAGAGGCTTTACGCACAAAGGTGAAGACATGTGCTACTTTAAGCATATTCCGAAACAGAACAGATTGAGGATGCAGAGACCAGAGAGACACTTAAAAGGTAAAGAGTGGATAAGCAAACGGAGTACCTGCTTCGCGGGGCTGGGGACGCAGCTCAGGCTCAGCCAACTGCCCACATGCGTGGTGGCCTTACGCTCCATTGCCCCCACCGCCGAGGTCTTACCTTTCCTGTACAAGCTGACAAAAGATACAGTGAGGATCAGCAGAAACTACAAAGGTTGCAAATGTCGACAAATAAAGGAAGAACACCCCAATCCAAGCAAAGGTAGCCCCCGCCCCCCACCCCCATCAATCACTCCCAGCTCGAGGGTGACCAGAAAGACACCCCTTTGCCCAGAATAGGAAAGAGATGCGCAAGATATCGAGGAGAGGAAAAAAGAACCGATCTCGAGAAAGGAGAGAACATTACTAGTCCTACCTAATCCGCTTGGGCTAGATGCAGCTTGCCCCTCCAAGCTGGATGCCTGGACGGTGGAGGCGAAAGGAGGGGATCGAGCTAGCGGCTTGCATCCGTCGGCAATCGGCACTCGATCGGGAGAGAAGGGGTGCTACATAAAGGGGAGGGGTAACATATTTTATTACACAGTGAACTTACTGATGTGACTAGTCATTACATGTCTCACTGAAACTAGGGCCCATAGTGTGGCACCCCAAATTTACTTGAAGCTGCCCGGCGGGACGCATTGGCACGTCAAGAAACCCCCGAATTGTAGCGGGGAAATGAAACATTTCACAAAAATTCGAAATTCAAGCACACCGCCACGCGCCAAGCACGCGGCTGTTCCTTCCTCTTCCTCGGTTCCTCCTCCCCTATCCGAAAAAACCCCAAATCCCAAGCTCAAACCAAAAAAAAACAAAAAACAAATCCCCTGGCCGCCATGCATGTCCTCGTTAACCCGCTGGAGATCGTTCCCGGACGATGCGGACCACCCGCCCTGAGATCCAGAATTCCGTCCACCTCGAGGCACTGCGTGCTGTCTCGCAGCAGCGGCTTGAGGGCGCTGAAGAGGATGTTCCGCCGGAAAGTGCTCATGGCAACCGTGCAAGCTCACCGGCGTGCTGTATCCCGAGAGGAACTGGTCAAAGCTTTGCTATTCGCCACACAAAAAAAAATTGCGGGCCAAGATCTGGTCAAAGCTTCGTCGATGGCTTGCCGCGAGAGGCTTGGAGTCCAGAGTCAATAAACTAGCTGCTCGAGGACTTGGGCGGTTTACACGGATTCATATTAACTGACTCAAGTTTGTTAGTCTAGTTAACAAATGCATCTAGATACATCCATATCTAGACAGAATTGAGTCAATTAATATGAATCGGAGGGGAGTACCTGAAAGTGTTTCATGCTACCAACTAATGCGCTGGCAGGAATCGCTGTAGAAGTAATTGTGCTACTACTCGTACGATGAACTGATTGTGTGGGTGTCGAATTTTGCAACGCGATCATCCACTGAATGCTTAATCTAGCGCCAAAGGCGTACAAATCATAACATACTACAGCACCAGAACATAAGAGTACGAATCATAAAGTAGCTCAACATTTTGCATCGGGGCTGGGTGGTCCTGAGACTACCGGGACGCCCCTGATGATCTCCGGGTGTGCATCCTCTTCAACGCAAAGCTGTGTACTCGGTCCACGGCCTCCTTCGTAGGCTGGATAATCTCAGGTGCAGGACCTTCGTCTATGAGAGGCTCGTCATCAGTACCATCCACAGTGCATCAGGCTGGGTGGTCTTGAGACTACCGGACGCCCGTGATGATCTCCGGGCGTGCATCCACTTCAACGCAAAGCTGTGTACTCGGTCCACGGCCTCCTTCTGTAGGCTGGATAATCTCAGGTGCAGGACCTTCGTCTATGAAAGGCTCGTCATCAGTACCATCCACAGGTGCATCAAACTGAGATTCATCTTCAAATCTCCCATCAAACTGAGAGACCTCTTTAACTCTATGCTTCTGTAATTAGTACATCAACCGATTAGACAAACATCTAAGGGATGCAACCTGAACAAATGTCGTTTTACATATTTACCTTCTCATCTGGCACAGCACATGTCCCAGAGCTGAAACCCGTTTCCTGAAGCAAGCGCTTTTTCTCTCCTTCCCGTCCATCCATCTGCAACAAGTTAAATTTGAGTACAGAACCTTGCACAGCAATGCAAACTATTGATTGAAACAGCGGCATCAATATAAATAATTAACTACATATGCCAGCACACATACAGTGTGAGCAAGATCTGCTTCTCCTGCTAAAGGATCATTATATGGTTCACCATGCTAAACCCGCCTAACATATGTGCGGTCCATCCCAAAAATGTGTAAATGATCTGCCACTACAGGGTGAGGCCTCTTCTCACCATTCATACATGTGCAGCGCGGGCAATACACGTCCAGGTTGTGACCATCATGAGCTCTAATAAACCCCATAAAGGGTTGAACACCATTTATATATGAAGGGGAACATAAGTGTCCATGCAGTTTCCAAGTTCTGTCCATCTGTTTAATTATGAGATACAGTGGTTGGTGATTAATTTAAGGCGAAGTAGGAAATGTATATCCATCGAGTACAAAACTATACTACATGATTATGCATTTCAGCAATCATGTCGAGTACAAAACAAAAAATGCCCATCGACATTTTAGCAAACAGATCGTGTACAAAACTCTGCCATGGCATTTCAGCAAATTAACGGATCGAGTGCAGAACTGACTCTATATGCCCACGCAAATGAACAAATTGATCGATGACAAATCGAGCGGAAAACTATAAAGTGCCAATTAGTTCGAGCATACTGACGAATTTTTTTAGCAGCATCAAGAAAATATAAATCGTTAGGTTGTCTTGCCCGATACATGATTGAGCTAGAGATAGCAGCCCTACCGTGGATCAACTTGACCGCCGGTGCGTCTCGAGAAGAACGACGGGGAGGGGAAGCTTCTTCTTCGCACGGACGGGACGGGGAGGAAGCTCTTCGCACGGACGGGGATAAGTTGTGTACGGGTGGGTGGGGGGTCATGCGGCCGGGCCGCCGAGGTGATAATTAAGGTCGGTAGGTGGCGTTTAATGGAGTTGCGTGTGTAATTTGCCGTGCACAAGGTTGAGGAATAGGCGGTTCCCTTTGCCGCGCGCACAATTCAAACTATCCCGCCCATGTAGTTTAAATTCGCCATATTTTCGTTAAATCGACATAAAGTCATGTGAGTGGGGGAAAATTAGCAAAGTTGCTTGAAAAATAGTAAAACTCTGGAATTATCCTTTAAATATGCTCTACTTCGTGTGAAAATCGGGGTGTGGAAGCATGTTGAGCTGTTTTATTTGTACTTTCTTCATTAAAACTCCCATTTTATGCACTTTGGATGGAAAGAAATCATTTGTACATAAATTTTGACAACGCCATTTGCAAACACTAATTATTTACATGCCAAGATGCACCCATCCACCAAATATATATGTGGCAAAAGTTTATCACAATCTAGCAGATATGCATAATTAGTGAGGGACCCCTTTTGATTTTGTGCAATTTCCACTAATTAGGTAGAGATCGAGAAGGGTTAATTAATTAGGCCATGTTAGGGGTTATGTGTTTTAGATTAGGTTGTGTGGATTCAAATACAACTTCTTTATTTGTGTGCTATGATTAATCAAAACTAGATCGATCGACTGCGCACACATTATTAGAGGCGCATGCCTTTGCGCACAAAGTGCATGTGTGTGTTGTTCGCCACCAACGAGAGAGAGAGAGAGAGAGAGAGAGAGATAGAGAGAGCTACATACGAGAGAGCGATTGAAATCCCCAAATTAAACACATATATATGCATGGCACATTTAATTTAATTAGAGGACCGCGAGGCACCCCTGGCCTGCTTGATGCATAATTAAGTGTCATTGGCCTATATATAGGGTTTAATTAGGGTTTAGGATTTAGGGTTAGGAGGTTAGGGTTTAGGGTTTAATGTTTATGGTGTTTAGGGTTTAGGGATTAGGGATTAGGGTTTATTTAGGGTTTAAGGTTTAGGGATCATCGATCGAGTGCGCACACACATTATTAGAGGCACACGCGCCTTTGCGCATAAAGTGCATGCGTATATGTGTGTGTTTTTGGCCACCAACGACATATAGATGATCGAGAGAGAGATTGAAATCCCCCAAGAATATGTTCAAATATATATTAAAATATATGCACGAATGCATGCATGGTAGGCCATGCATGCACACTAATTATATATATATTATGAGGAAACTTAATCAAATGTGTTTTCATTCGAGAGAACTTGTCAAAATTCAAGTTAATTAATTTATCATCGATAATTATATAATTAATTAATGAATCTCAGGGAGATGTTATACAACATATGATCGATATATAGGCCATGTATATATTAATTGGTTTTAATCTACCGTTTTTGCTAGCTAGATGCATGCTATATATAGAGCATGTTTTTATTAGATCGGGTTATAACTAGTATAGTTTAGGGTTATGTGTTTTAATTAACTAGGGTTTGATTAGCTAGGGGTTAGTTATATATATATGGTTTAGGGTTAATGCATGTCACATTTAATTTAACTAGAGGACCGCGAGGCACCCCTGGCCTGCTTGATGCACAATTAAGTGTCGTTGGCCTATATATATAGGGTTTAATTAGGGTTTAGGGTTAGCTAGCTGGGTTTAGGGTTTAGTGTTTTGGGTGTTTAGCTAGGGTCTAGGGTTTAGGGTTTAGTGTTTACTGTGTTTAGAGGGTCTAGGGTTTAGTGTTTAGGGTGTTTAGGGTCTAGGGTTTAGGGTCTAGTGTTTAGGGTCTATGGTTTAGGGTTTAATTAGTGTTTAGGGTGTTTAGGGTTTAGGGTTTAGTGTTTACGGTGTTTAGGGTCTAGGGTTTAGGGTTTAGTGTTTAGGGTCTAGGGTTTAGGGTTTAATTAGTGTGTTTAGGGTGTTTATAGGGTTTAGGGTTTAGGGTTTAGGGTTTTAGGGTTTAGGGTTTAGGGTTTAGGGTTTAGGGTTTAGGGTTTACGGTGTTTAGGGTCTAGGGTTTAGGGTTTAGTGTTTAGGGTGTTTAGGGTCTAGGGTTTAGTGTGTTTAGGGTGTTTAGGGTTTAGGGGATTAGGGATTAGGGTTTAGGGTTGTTTAAGGTTTAGGGATCATCGATCGAGTGCGCACACACATTATTAGAGGCACCCGCGCCTTTACGCATCAAGTGCATGCGTATATATGTGTTTTTTTGGGCCACCAACGATATATAGATGATCGAGAGAGAGAGAGATTGAAATCCCCAAGAATATGTTCAAATATACATTAAAATATATGCACGAATGCATTGTAGGCCATGCATGCACACTAATTATATATATATTATGAGGCAACTTAATCAAATGTGTTTTCATTCGAGAGAACTTGTCAAAGTTCAAGTTAATTAATTTATCACGATAATTATATAATTAATTAATGATTCTCAGGGATATGTTATACAACATGATCGATATAGGCCATGTATATTTTAATTGGTGTTAATCTACGGTTTGCTAGCTAGTTGCTATATATAGAGCATGTTTTTATTAGATCGGGTTATAGCTAGCTAGTATAGTTTAGGTTATGTGTTTTAATTAAGTAGGGTTGATTAGCTAGGGTTAGTTGCATATATATGGTTTAGGGTTAATGCATGGCACATTTAATTTTATTAGAGGATCACGAGGCACCCATGACCCGCTCGATCGATGCACAATTAAGTGTCGTTGGCCTATACATAGGGTTTAATTGGGGTTTAGGATTAGCTAGGGTTTAGGGTTAGGGTTAGGGTACGTTTAGGGTCTAGGGTTTAGGGTTTAGTGTTTAGGGTGTTTAGGGTTTAGGGATTAGGGATTTAAGGTTTTAGGGTTGTTTAAGGTTTAGGGATCATCGATCGAGTGCGCACACACATTATTAGAGGCACCCGCGCCTTTACGCATAAATTGCATGCATATATATGTGTGTTTTTTGGGCCACCAACGATATATAGATGATCGAGAGAGAGAGAGATTGAAATCCCCAAGAATATGTTCAAATATACATTAAAATATATGCACGAATGCATTGTAGGCCATGCATGCACACTAGTTATATATATATTATGAGGCAACTTAATCAAATGTGTTTTCATTCGAGAGAACTTGTCAAAGTTCAAGTTAATTAATTTATCACGATAATTATATAATTAATTAATGAATCTCAGGGATATGTTATGCAACATGATCGATATAGGCCATGTATATTTTAATTGGTGTTAATCTACGGTTTGCTAGCTAGCTGCTATATATAGAGCATGTTTTTATTAGATCGGGTTATAGCTAGCTAGTATAGTTTAGGGTTATGTGTTTTAATTAAGTAGGGTTGATTAGCTAGGGTTAGTTACATATATATGGTTTAGGGTTAATGCATGGCACATTTAATTTTATTAGAGGATCACGAGGCACCCATGACCCGCTCGATCGATGCACAATTAAGTGTCGTTGGCCTATACAGAGGGTTTAATTGGGGTTTAGGATTAGCTAGGGTTTAGGGTTAGGGTTAGGGTTAGGGTTAGGGTACGTTTAGGGTCTAGGGTTTAGGGTTTAGTGTTTAGGGTGTTTAGGGTTTAGGGATTAGGGATTTAAGGTTTTAGGGTTGTTTAAGGTTTAGGGATCATCGATCGAGTGCGCACACACATTATTAGAGGCACCCGCGCCTTTACGCATAAATTGCATGCATATATATGTGTGTTTTTTGGGCCACCAACGATATATAGATGATCGAGAGAGAGAGAGAGATTGAAATCCCCAAGAATATGGTCAAATATACATTAAAATTATATATGCACGAATGCATTGTAGGCCATGCATGCACACTAATTATATATATATTATGAGGCAACTTAATCAAATGTGTTTTCATTCGAGAGAACTTGTCAAAGTTCAAGTTAATTAATTTATCACGATAATTATATAATTAATTAATGAATCTCAGGGATATGTTATACAACATGATCGATATAGGCCATGTATATTTTAATTGGTGTTAATCTACGGTTTGCTAGCTAGCTGCTATATATAGAGCATGTTTTTATTAGATCGGGTTATATCTAGTATAGTTTAGGGTTATGTGTTTTAATTAAGTAGGGTTGATTAGCTAGGGTTAGTTACATATATATGGTTTAGGGTTAATGCATGGCACATTTAATTTTATTAGAGGATCGCGAGGCACCCATGACCCGCTTGATCGATGCACAATTAAGTGTCGTTGGCCTATACATAGGGTTTAATTGGGGTTTAGGATTAGCTAGGGTTTAGGGTTAGGGTTAGGGTTAGGGTTAGGGTACGTTTAGGGTTAATGCATGTCACATTTAATTTAACTAGAGGACCGCGAGGCACCCCTGGCCTGCTTGATGCACAATTAAGTGTCGTTGGCCTATATATATAGGGTTTAATTAGGGTTTAGGGTTTAGTGTTTTGGGTGTTTAGCTAGGGTCTAGGGTTTAGGGTTTAGTGTTTACGGTGTTTAGAGGGTCTAGGGTTTAGTGTTTAGGGTGTTTAGGGTCTAGGGTTTAGGGTCTAGTGTTTAGGGTCTATGGTTTAGGGTTTAATTAGTGTTTAGGGTGTTTAGGGTTTAGGGTTTAGTGTTTACGGTGTTTAGGGTCTAGTGTTTAGGGTTTAGTGTTTAGGGTCTAGGGTTTAGGGTTTAATTAGTGTTTAGGGTGTTTATAGGGTTTAGGGTTTAGGGTTTAGGGTTTTAGGGTTTAGGGTTTAGGGTTTAGGGTTTAGGGTTTACGGTGTTTAGGGTCTAAGGTTTAGGGTTTAGTGTTTAGGGTGTTTAGGGTCTAGGGTTTAGTGTGTTTAGGGTGTTTAGGGTTTAGGGGATTAGGGATTAGGGTTTTAGGGTTGTTTAAGGTTTAGGGATCATCGATCGAGTGCGCACACATTATTAGAGGCACCGCGCCTTTACGCATCAAGTGCATGCGTATATATGTGTGTTTTTGGGCCACCAACGATATATAGATGATCGAGAGAGAGAGAGATTGAAATCCCCAAGAATATGTTAAATATACATTAAAATATATGCACGAATGCATTGTAGGGCATGCATGCACACTAATTATATATATATTATGAGGCAACTTAATCAAATGTGTTTTCATTCGAGAGAACTTGTCAAAGTTCAAGTTAATTAATTTATCACGATAATTATATAATTAATTAATGAATCTCAGGGATATGTTATACAACATGATCGATATAGGCCATGTATATTTTAATTGGTGTTAATCTACGGTTTGCTAGCTAGCTGCTATATATAGAGCATGTTTTTATTAGATCGGGTTATATCTAGTATAGTTTAGGGTTATGTGTTTTAATTAAGTAGGGTTGATTAGCTAGGGTTAGTTACATATATATGGTTTAGGGTTAATGCATGGCACATTTAATTTTATTAGAGGATCGCGAGGCACCCATGACCCGCTCGATCGATGCACAATTAAGTGTCGTTGGCCTATATATAGGGTTTAATTGGGGTTTAGGATTAGCTAGGGTTTAGGGTTAGGGTTAGGGTTAGGGTTAGGGTACGTTTAGGGTCTAGGGTTTAGGGTTTAGTGTTTAGGGTGTTTAGGGTTTAGGGATTAGGGATTTAGGGGTTTTAGGGTTGTTTAAGGTTTAGGGATCATCGATCGAGTGCGCACACACATTATTAGAGGCACCCGCGCCTTTACGCATAAATTGCATGCATATATATATGTGTGTTTTTTGGCCACCAACGATATATAGATGATCGAGAGAGAGATTGAAATCCCCAAGAATATGTTCAAATATACATTAAAATATATGCACGAATGCATGGTAGGCCATGCATGCACACTAATTATATATATATATTATGAGGCAACTTAATCAAATGTGTTTTCATTCGAGAGAACTTGTCAAAATTAAAGTTAATTAATTTATCACGATAATTATATAATTAATTAATGAATCTCAGGGATATGTTATACAACATGATCGATATAGGCCATGTATATATTAATTGGTGTTAATCTACGGTTTGCTAGCTAGCTGCTATATATAGAGCATGTTTTTATTAGATCGGGTTATAGCTAGTATAGTTTAGGGTTATGTGTTTTCATTAAGTAGGGTTGATTAGCTATGGTTAGTTACATATATATGGTTTAGGGTTAATGCATGGCACATTTAATTTAATTAGAGGACCGCGAGGCACCCCCCTGCTTGATGCACAATTAAGTGTCGTTGGCCTATATATAGGGTTTAATTAGGGTTTAGGGTTAGGGTTTAGGGTCTAGGGTTTAGTGTTTAGGGTGTTTAGGGTTTAGGGATTAGGGATTAGGGTTTCGGGGTTGTATAAGGTTTAGGGATCATCGATCGAGTGCGCACACACATTATTAGAGGCACCCGCGCCTTTGCGCATAAAGTGCATGCGTATAGTTTAGGGTTATTTGTTTTAATTAAGTAGGGTTTGATCAGCTAGGGTTAGTTACATATATATGGTTTAGGGTTAATGCATGGCACATTACATATAGTTTAAATCTCAAGAATGTTTATACATGATAGGCCATATGTGCAAAGGAATTTTTTCCTCGTGAACTTGTCAAAATTCAAGTTTATCAGTGCCAATGGAAACTAGTCCAAAAAATTACATAGAGGACCAAAAGTACTAGACAATAACTAATAGAACCTGCAACTTTACAAAAAGGACCCCAAAACATATAGAAGAAAATCAATCGAGTCCTTCTCGACCGCACATCAGATCTCTGCTCCGCATCCTTTCCAGCAACTCCGTCGCCGGGACGCACCACTTGGACGGTGTCGCCGGTAGTCGCCAGACGAAGGAGAAGAAGGGCCTCAGCAACGGCATATTGGCTCTGAGAAGGGTCGCTGAAAGTCCAAGATGTGCACGGGCAAGACGGATGACGCCGTCGTATGCCCCGAGCTTGTGAACTTTAGCAGCTTGACTTCCCCATTGGCCAGATCTGAAGCACTGACCAAAGCAAGCCTCACCGTTAGCGCCATCACATTGATGGCACCAGATAGGGGTTTGGCCGGCAAGATCCGCCAGATTCACCATAGGCCAGATCTGAAGCCGATGACGAGATCCCCGACTCCATTGCGCCATTCTGCTCATGGGAAACACTGGATCTAAGCTTACAACAACACTAACTCCCTCGGATCCAAATTAGCTAACTCAACTTTGCTTATCTAAATATGGATGTATCCACACATGTTTTTACTCTAGATACATACACGTCTAAGGAAAGTTGAATCAATTAATTTAGTTCGGAGGGTGTACAATATACAGAGAGAAGTCGGCCTCGTCTCCGGCCGGCGAGGCCGCCGGAGAGAAGGGGGAGGAGCCGGGGGAGTGGGAGAGACTCGAGAGAGAAAGAGAAGAGGAAGAAATGAGAGCTCCCTGGGGAAGAACATTATTTTTGTCGTTCTGCTCGTAGCTTGAAACTGAAAATTTCGGCCACGCGCCAAATCATCCCGCCGCATCCATTCGAAAATCCCGTGACCAGTTTTACCCTTTTAACCCTGGTCCGGAAGCTACAACCCACCGACCATGGAGGGCTCATTCGGTAACAATGAAATATCTTGCCTAGATCCCGAACCCTCCCCACAGGCCCACACCCACCCACCAACCATTCGCCCCATTAGCTCAAAAATACTCTCACACGCCAAAGCTCTGACTCTCTACAGTACTAGATCTGCTTCGCCGCCGGCATACTCCTCCACAGCGTAGCCTTGATCGTGTTGGCTGTCCACCCACCTGATCCGCTCCCCCGCCGCCCTCGTCACCGACGGATCTGCTTCACCGCCGACCTCGCCACCGACGGATCTGCTTCACCGCCGACCTCGCCACCGACGGATCTGCTTCACCGCCGACCTCGCCACCGACTACCTCGCGCAGGCTGTATCAACTTCACCGAATACCTTGCCAGCCAACCAGATCTGCTTCACTAACGCCCGCTTCTACTGAAACAGGGTCGATTCATCGTCTCCCGCGTTCGCCGCCGCTGGAATGCAAGTTGCCGCCCCCGTCCACCCCGCCGCAGCTTGGTTAGTACGCTGGCCCGTTAGATCGCGGTGTTTCTTTAGCCATGTTTTGTGTAGTTATTTGCAGATCTCATATGCCGTTAACTTTCTTGATGTGTTGCTTCGCATGAAGTTTGTTTAAATGTTGTACAGTACAAAAGCATTATCCGGTCGCTACCATCCTGTTCATTCTACTGACACCTGTGTGCATCCACATATTTATAGCCTTGTACCCATTCATTTGCTGCCAACTGTTTTTGTACTGCATGCTATTGTCGCACTGCTTTTATAGTCGTGCTATGGGCATTTCCAATATGCTTGTTCTTATACCACGTCATTAGCTCACCGCTAGCTGTTTTCTCGTGTCTGCTATTCTCACACTGCTTTTATAATCATGCTATGTGCATTTCCAATCTGCTTGCTCTTATACCTCGTCTTTAGCTTATATAGTTATTGCTGCGTGCATGTCTGGTCTTTGTATTATCGTAGACTGACTTGTCAATGTTATTTTTCCTTGGGATTGATCATGCGAACCACTTATTAGAACATCCAACATTAACAGCGGGGACGCTAGGTAAGGTTGGAATCTGAGTTCGTGGTTGGTAATTTTGGCAGTTTACTTCCGTTATTATCTATAACCTATATGCATTGTTCCTTATGCAAGAGATTAACACTTGGAACCCTGCCATAGCAATGCCATTCATGCTTTACTATGTTTCTGCCTATTTGATATGCTTGTCTTGGAGAAACTTCGAGGGTGATTTGAACCTGACATTTGGTCATTCTTAATGCCAGTTTACTTTATGTGTAAAACCTTGGCATTACCCTACTCTAAATCTGAATGTCTGAAATTCGTATATCATGCAAAGCAACATCTAGTTGGTTTTAATCTGATATCTGGTAACTATTGGCTTATTCATTTGGCAGCTCAAGTTTTTTGTTATTTGAAACCAGCTGACTTGGTCTTAAATGTGATATCTAAACACAGATTAAGGACAATGGAGCAGGAGGATTAGCATTTCACTTGATGGCTGAACCTAAAATGATAGGCATGTTGACCACGACTAGTGCACGCAAGAGAAGGACCTGCAGTGAGCCAGTATGTGCTTAGTACATGCATCTTATCTTATCTTGTGCTTATTTCTGCTACATGCTGTTATCTGATCTCTACATTGCGTAATACATGTTTGAATAGTTAATTGTTGTAACTATGTTTACAATGTTACCAGAATGCAGTTTTAATGAAGCAGTCATCATTAGAAGATAGTCGCCAAAAAAGGATCTGTAGCGACCCTGTGCAACATTATGATGTAAGTTTGTGCTTAGTACAAGTTCCATACATGTCTTATTTATGCAACTTGTTATTATCTTATATCTACATTGCATAATAAATGTTTGCATAGTTCATCGTTTAACTCTTTTTGCATTATTATCAGAATGCAGTTGTGATGAAGCAATCTTCATTACCAGTGAGGCCCACAAAAAGTTCTGATCTTTCTTCTGATGCATCTTCTCATAGCCGTCAACCTAGACCATTTCTTTCATCAGAGAGTAAATATCTCAAGGCTGTACTTTATAAAAGACATGGTATTGCTGCTTTAAGATCTGTAGCTGATATGTTGACAAAGAGTACACAAGATTCAATCAAGGCGATTGCCAAATGTCAACGTGTTATTGATGATGCTAATAGAAGTCCTCAATGATTCTATGTAATTTTTTTATTTGGGCACATTAATTGCCTTGTAATTTTCCTATTTGTTTTATTTGTGTATGTACTTGTGTGTATCATTGAAATCAGATTTTAGGCTCATGAAATTTAATGCAAGTTGACTAGTCAAACAAGTAGGGCCCTACAACAATTGGGCCGGCCCACTTACATAGTGTGGGACCCACTTTCATTTTGGGCCGGCCCTTCTTTAGTAGGCCGGCCCGGTTACACGATAATGGGCTCCACATGCTTATTGGGCCCACTTGCTCTATGGTGGTCCCACATGGTAAATGGGCGGCCCTTTAATAGGAAGGTGGGACCCACGTGTTTTGGCCCGGCCACTATCTTGTTGGGCCGGCCCACTCTATATGGTGGACCCCACACACGGGGCGGCCCTTTAATAGGAAGGTGGGACCCACTGTGTTTTGGCCCGCCCACTATCTTGTTGGGCCGGCCCACTCTATATGGTGGACCCCACATACCAAATGGGCGGCCCATTAACGGAATGTGGGACCCACTGTGTTTTCCGACCCGCTATCTTGGTGGGCCGCCAACTTGCTATATGGTGGGCCCCACACACTAAATGGGGCCTTTAACAGAAAGTGGGACCCACTGTGTTTTTGGCCGGCCCACTATTTTGTTGGGCCGGCCCACTTGCTATATGGTGGACCCCACAAACTAAATGGGCCGACCCTTTAACGGAAAGTGGGACCCACTGTGTTTTGGCCCGGCCCACTAGCTTGTTGGGCGGGCCACTTGCTATACGGTGGAACCCACAGACTAAATGGGCCGGCCTTTTAACAGGAAAGTGGGACCCACTGTGTTTTTGGCCCGGCCCTTGCTTTTGGGCGGCCTTCTTAAAGGTGGACCCCACATGTTAAATGGGCCGGCCCATTTAAGTTTTGACCAGTCAACCTTAGAGGTTAGGCCCGGCCCACGTAACTAATGGACCAGCCCAGCTATATAGTTGACCGGTCAAACTATGTCATCTGGCCCGGCCCGCTTAAGACGTGGCAGGCCTCGTGTGGGCCTACCATCTACCACGGGTTTCAGCCGGTTAACGCCGTTAACGGCGTTAACGGCGTCGCCACGTGTCGGTTGCATGACGTCGCGATCAACGGGCTCCCGAAAACACTTCCGCAACGGTCCGATTTTCCGTGGCGGAAGGGCGCCCAAGCGCGACGGACCGAAAAATCGTCGTTGGACTTTGCGACGCAGTTTCGACAACGGAACCCATATCGTCGGGTTAGGCCCATAGGCGACGAAAAATGCCCCTTAGTTGACGATTTTGGGACGTTGTCTATCAGAACTTTTCTTGTAGTGTCTCTTCTTTCTTGTCGCGCTCTATCCACCCTCACTTGAACTGCTGTGTCTCTTGCTCCACTTGTTCTTGGTGGATCTTGAACCTGCGGTAGGTCGTGGACTATTTTGCCTAGGGTTTTCTTCGGGAGGCGTGGCTGCGAACGCTGTTCCCATAACTCCAACTCCAGCCATTGCCATATTGAACAATGCTTCTCTCGGATCCCCAGGGGGTGGTCTGGACGCGAGGATGTAGGCTTGCGTTGCCATGTATCCTGCTTCTGGCGTTTTCGGGATAATATTTCCCCTTGTATCAATCGACATGAAGGACATGTCGAGATTTTGAATTATGTTTCCTCTTTCTTCTTCAGGTATATTTTGCAGCCGAGACCTTGCTCTTCTTCGAGCGTCTCTATGGCTATCTCCCGAAGTTTCTGATTGTCGACTGAGCTCAGCTCGACGCCTGCTGGACGCGGAGGCTGCCTCTTTTCTTCTATTCAGGGATGCTGTCTGTTTTTCTAGCTCTCTACTCACCCGAGCAAGTCTATATTGGTAAGCTTGTAGTTCTTGTACAGTAGCAGTGGTGGTCATTGGTTCTGAACCATCCATGGCTTTTGCGGCCCTGTCCCATGCTTCCTGCGGGAGTTGAACTCTTACGCGAGATGAAGACCCAACATATTTAGTGCCTAAGCCTCTTCTAAGATCAGCGGGATCGACGTATGGATTTCCCAAATCGTCGAAAGCCTCTGACGTCTCTGGTTCTGCTCGGCCTGCCTCTTCAATTGCACAAATTTGATGGTATTTTGAGCATTGATTTTTGTCGGGATTGGTGACACCATCATATAGATTGGTGAAGACCTTTCCGATGGCAGATTTGTCGATGAAGTTGAAGCTGTCGACACTGTCGGAATCGCTGCTTATAAAGGAGTCCGCAGACGACTCGAAAGATGTGTTTCTGAAGATCTTGGCGAGCTTTCCGCTTGCCTTGGTGTCGATGAAGCGTGGCGACGAAAACTCCTCGTCACTCGACGAAAAGTCAGAATCGATCGCTGAAAATTCCGACGAGATCGGAACTTCGAGATGGTAGGATCCTTCCTTGTTGACGCCAAATCGGAATTCTCCGAACGTCATGACGATGGGCTCCTCTAGATAGGCACATGCATCCATACGGGAGGGTGGGTGAGGAATAAAATCGACTAGATCAGTTTTTTCCGTTTACCTCGATCCATCGCATTGCTAGCCACCGACGACGATTTCTGGACGTGCCATCGAGATCAGCTCCATGCAATCTCTAATTCCCATAGACGGCGCCAATTGACAAAGGATTAATTTGTCAATGCCTACAGATTGTAGACTAGGGTTTTGCTAGAAGTAGAGGGCAAGTAGATCTCGAAGGTTTCAGCCGAAAAGTACTCGCCGATTATGAAAACTAGGGTTACAATGATTCGATCCTTTCTTTGTCCCTCGACTCCCCCTTATATAGGGGGGAGACGAGGATTTCGTAATACACAAGTTACAAAGTTCGGGAGGGTTTCGTACCCAACCCGTAATATTACAAGTCTCTTATCTTTCCTAATACAATCTATCTTTCCTTAACACTAAATGAGCTTCCGAATCTTCTTATTCTTCGAGTCCTGGGCCTTCAGTAAATCCCGGGTACCATCTTTGGCAGGCCCATTTGGGATGCCTATGCCACTTAGTTCCTACTCGCCCTCGAGTAGGTAAACGATAAAAACAATAATTTCTGAAGTGACATGCTACCAACATAATCTTGATCAACATTATTGTAAAGCATAAGAGATGAATGGAGTGATTCGAAGCAATAGATTGCTAACAAAGAGATAATGACTAAACAACTCAATCATATATGTAACATCCTAATTTTTTTTACGAACTGAATTTTTTTTTCTTCTAAAACCAAAGATGTTGCAACGCGGTCAAATAAAACAAATATTTTAATTGGTGTTACTAAAATTAACCCTTTGTAATTACTTTAGTATGAGACAAGACTAATTTCTCTTAGCATTTATTTTTGTATTTGCTTTTAGTTGACAAATCTTTTCTAATTGATTCTTCCTTAAGATCCATTTGGATTTGACAATGGCCATGCATCGTACACGCACAAGCACATACACTGTCTTGGTTAGATCATATGCCTATTCTTTTCGTTCCTTGTCCATCGCACAATCTCTCTCCTCCTATTTTTTTTTTCTTTCTTTACATAGCTGCATGCATCGAGACATGCTAGCTCTCACACCGTGTTCATTCCTTTTCTTTTCTAGGCTGCACAAGCATGCCATGCTTTCTTCCGATGACTTTTTCATTGCTATTCTCTAGCCTACTTCTTTCTCTAATTTCCGATCCGAGTTAAGGCTAGCAGCCCAAAGCTTTACTTCTACGTAGCAGTAGTGTGGCATAGCACCAAAGCCCAGCGGAGGAAATCCACTTAGGCCCTGTTTGTTTGGGCTGGAGCTTGTGCTTTTACTGCTTTTAGATTGTAAGAAGCACAAGCCCAGCCAAACACCTAATTTTAGATGTAGGCTTCTATAAGCGCTTGTTCCATTTGTACTACAAGCCACCAAGCTCCTCCCGAGGTACTTTGGGCAGCTTCCCGCAGCTTGTGAACCTTCCCGCAAACTAATGCCACCAGAGTTCCTCATATTTACGGTCTGACTACCACTGCTATATAAATGCCCAACCCCTTCACAAATTTTCCCCAAATCCCACCCCGTTCCTATTTTTCCCCGTCCAGCCCCAACCCACACGCAGACAGGAGATGAGCTAGGGTTCCTCCGCGCCGCCGGCCTCTCCTGTCGCGCCGCCAGCCGGTGCTCGCAGCGCCGCCCGCCTCTTGTGCCGCGCCGCGGCCCCCACACGTCTCCTCCCATCGCCGCCCGCCCCCACCGCAGCTCCCAACGCCGCTTCGAGCTGGCCGGCGCCCCAACCTTGCTGCCTCCGTCGACCATGCCTCCATAGCTACGGCCGAGTACGCTACTCCTAGACGAGGCCTTCCCAGACCTGCGCCTCATGTTGTCGTGCGCAGGCCTGGTCGTGCGGGAGTTGCTGCTGAAGGTGTCCATTCCACTGTCCCAGATCTGCTGCTACCTATGCCGACCCGCACCTGCTGATGAACATGGATAAGATTTAGGAGTGAATCATGGTGTTAGTTTATATGTGATTTGGGACTGATTTACGATTGTGATTTTGCATGATTTAGGATAAAATATTTCTGTTATTGTGACTCCTCTATGATTTATCAACAAATATAAAATATGTGTAAAAAATATGGCAAGTTTATTATTTGAGCTATTTTAAAGTATAACAAGCTAAATTATGTCAGATCGGTATATACATCAACTTTAGCATATAGGGGTATTTCAGACTTTCACCATCAGCTGTATATCCACAAGCTTTCTTAAAAAGCTGGTTGCCAAACACATTTTTACATTTCATCAGCTGTCCAGCTCCAGCCGCTTCTCGAAACCTACCAGCTCCAGCCGCTTCTCGTTCAGCTGCAGCTCAAACAAACAGGCACTTAGGCCCAGCCGTTTGACCCCGCTGCTTCTGTTCGACTCCCACACGAGACGCGGTCCCCTGGGTCTGGCAACATCACGAACGCAGCCCTGCCCTCGTGCTTGACTCGACTCGATCGATTCGCACGCACGCACGAGATAGAATCGCAAGGAACTAACCCAGGCGAGCGAAGCGACCAGCACGCCAAGCGACGCGCTGTTCTTCATCCTTTTCCTCACGAAACCCCAACCATTAACGCACCAGAAACTGCCTCCTTTATCTCAGCCTTCAACATCTCTTTACTCACATACTTAGAGCACCATTCTCTTCTTATACAGCCACATACCGGAGTCTTGCTTTTCTCTTTGTATTCCATGCCACTGCCCGAGCTCAAAGCTCCCACAGGCTCACAAACCAATTCAATCTCACGAGAGCTTCCCTCGACGCCGCCGTCGTTCCCGACGACCCAGGCCACGAGAGGAGGAGCTGCTGCGCCAGGGAGGTCACCAGGAGCAAGGAAGCCAACCCACGGAAGGAGAAGGGAAATCGTTGATCATCCACGACACCTCCGGCAACGCGATCGACTCCAGCTGCCGACGTCTACCTCAAACTGCGACGAACTCGGTGAGAACCAGCCGTTTGTTTTGCTCGGAACGCGATCCCCGTCCATAGAGCTACCTCCTAGACATGGTTTCCAGCCGTAGCTTTACCGTTTGTCGAGTCGCCGGTGAACCGAATGCCATCGGATGGCATCAGCGTTCTAGCACCTTGCACAACTCGAATCCACATAAGCCCAACATAGAAAGTGTGTCAAATGATCTTAGGAAACCAGCAGCGTAGTTGGTTCGTGAAGATATTCGATGTTTAGCAAATTGCTTTCGAAAATGCACTTGAACTTGTTGTATCACGGAACCTGCATGTATGTGTAGTTGCATATACTTATCTGTTATTTATACCGCTGCTCTGGTCGTGTATATTTTGTTTTATTCATCACTGCCTAATTTTATCAGTAGCTCATGTATATAAATAGTTACTCCTATTCATGTTGTAAGTGTCCTACCGTGTTATGACATATGTATGGATTTTATAGCTTACCGTCATTTTGAATTATGTATCTTTTTATCCTAATAGGTATGGCTGATTAGTTTAGTTGTATTGTAATTGTTACATGCAAAATACCATATATAGTCAAATAGTATTTTTATTCTAAACTGTATTGGTTTCATATGCTTGCCTATAGGTTACCTGTTAGATTTAAATGATGCCTTACTTGCATGTTCTACTACAGTATCATTTGGTTTGGGCATGGTCAATATAAAATGTCTGCATATTTGCAAATCTTATTTTAGTGATTGTTTTCACATGCTTGGTTATAGATTTATTAGAATGATATGATTGATTCTGGTGTGTGAATTATTTTCCTAGATAAGTGGCATGCATGTTGTAATTTTGTGACATGTTTAGATGGTTGTTTGTATTTAAATAGATTATTTCTATAGTTCACTATATATAGAATGGCTTTGCGTTACTTTGTGATAATTGTTTGGTATTCATCCTCACGGTGTTAACTTGTATGATCTTGCTCCATGTTTAATCTTTAGGCATGGATAATTTTTACTACTAGATTGTCTAGTTAACGCATGCTTAGCAGTGAGTTTTGCATAGTAGTTTTTTATTGTGTAGTATTTTATAAGAGGATGGTATTCTTTGGTTGCTATTGTTTGTTTAGAAGACTATGCGTAAACCTAGTACTGTATCATACTATGAGTAGGTAATCATGGTATGACATATGTGTTGTTTTTCTAGCTTATCATTCATGCTCAGTTGTGCATCCCTCTTTGTATCCTGTGTACCATGTGTTAAATGTTGTTTAGATATATCTATTTAAGTAGCTTATTGTTGCACTAGTATGTATGCTCATACTTGGTGTATATTATAGATATATATATTATCCATTAGATAATCCATTGCTTAATCATTTGTTATATACATAAATTGTACTTTATTTTCATGCTATTGCATACTTTGCATTGAGGTGCCTTCATGTCTACTAGGATACTTTTACATGTTGAGTATATAGTAGCATGTTGTGTTCTTGTATAATTGTAGATTTATTTGTCGTCTCATATATCCATGTTAGCTTATGAGATGTTTCTACATTGCATGGTAGGCCATATTATGCTTTGGCTAGTTCGTGTTTCATGCTAGGTACTGTAGGTGATATTCCTTAGTTATAATGCGAGTAAGGTTTGTTTTATTTGATTATATCAAACTTGCATGTATGGTTGGTTGTATGTCTTATTTACAAGTTTATAATTACGCCATATTATGTTGCACGCGTTGCTATGTAACATGGCGGTGACCAACTATACAATAACCCTTAGATCATCGATATATAGTTACCTAGTTATAACAAGCCCCGATGATATCTTATCGTAGATCTCTATCCCGATAATCTATCCTAGCATCATACCCATGCTATTTGATTCTTATTCAAGTTACACAACTCACTTTCTTAATTTCATCCAAGTTGTCCCATCCTATTCAACACATATCCACCCATTCATTCTTATTTGTATTTCATTCGCTTTTGGTGATTATTGTTTTGGTATTTATTTGGTTGCTATTTGCTACCGTTACGACGAGTAGGGAGTGGCGAGGTTGGACGTGGGCATAACCAGGTTATTGAGAAAGACGAAGGATTCATCAACGAAGGCATGCCCTCTCATCATATTTATCCCAGTTTTACAAATTGCATGCTATTTTATGTTTTACAAATATATATGCTATTTTATTCCAGTAGTTAGCGTGTCGATTGACACACCAACCTTGATTCGCTTGTCGCCTCTTACTTGATACCCTGAGTAGAGATTATATAATAATCCTGATAGAGTAGAGATGCTTAGCACGCTAAATAATCATTAGGATACTTCCTATTGCCTCTTCGGAGGAATTGATCGACCTTCGGGTCAAACATACCCCTTTGAAAGTTGTTGAGCTCGTTGAGCTGGGCTGGTTAGCCATTGCTGTCCCTCTACTCTCTCTTCTACTCTGGGTGAAATTTACCATCTAAACATGGCACAAGCGACAACTGAATCAAATGTTGAAGGAGCGATTGGCCGCCCTTCACTAGTTGGAGGGGGTAATCCGTCGTTTGTGCCGCTTAAGGGTCCTAATATGTCTTGGATTTGAAGATTGTGACAACCGTACAACCACATGCTATATGGGCACTGGTCTGGTTAAGTAAGTTAGTCAGCCTTAGGTGTTGATGTCGCCGTACCGCAGATGAGGTGGCTGCCTACGGGAGAACCTTCGGCACAGATGGGGGGACCGGTTTGAGGACGTACTCTCAGTACCGTGCGCCAGACCCGGTGGGCATGTCACATCTTTGGGGGATCTAGCTAAAAGACCTTGTCACAATCCCTCTGCCGGTACACCAAATGGTGTGTACTAAACCAGAGGCCACTGGTGGGCAACAAGACGGGGTTGTGTCGTGTGGGCAAAGTGTACAACCTCTGCAGAGTTAAAACTATTCGAATAGCCGTGTCCACGGTCATGGACGACACATGAATCTTTCTTGACATACAGGAACCTGTCTTGCTATTTCCCTCTTTGCCTCTCTCTCCTTTCCTTCTTTTCCCTGGAATCCGAATCCTATGAGATACGTGAGTTGTCAAGGACAACCACATTGATGAGAAATATTACACTCATTATAAAACATGTTTTCGTCTAAAACTGCTTTTATCAAATATATTGCAAATAAAATTGGCTTTTATGCAAAAGAACCTACAGCCTTCCTTTGAAGCCTCATGTAGATATATTAGGTTTTGCACCGAGGGGGCATGTTGAGTACGAAATGTACTCATGGCAAAACTTTTGTTGATATTCAGAGTACTATGAAGATGGTGAAGACTATGGCGACTACGATGACGCTGAGGAGTGAGGCCTCGTGGACTACATCGATTGCCTGTGGCTAAGATGGAGTTACTTCGCATTTTATTATCTGTTGTGCTTTCTGGTTGTAATAAATGTCACAAGAATTTCACTATGTGGCTCAAACTTTGTAATAATTATTACTCTTTGCACGTTCTGCAATGATACTCATTCCGCTGTGTCGTCAACTTGATCTTGGGATTGACGAGTAACACAGGGGGGGTCGGAATGTTAAGTTCCGGTTCTCACAATATAGAAAAACTTTTCATGAATAGTACTTTCAAGACAAGTATCAACAAGACTTTCATAAGAGATAACTCATAAAGCAATAGATTCAAAGTAGAAGGTTTCGAAGCAACACATAGGATGATTAAGTTTCAGCAATTGCTTTCAACTTGTAACATGTATATCTCATGGATAATTGTCAACATAAATTAATATAACAAGTGCAATAAGTAAACATGTAAGAATCAATGCACACAGTTGACACAAGTGTTTGCTTCTAAGATAGAAAGAAGTAGGTAAACTGACTCAACATAAAGTAAAAGAAAGGCCCTTCACAGAGGGAAGCATGGATTACTATTTTTGTGCTAGAGCTTTTTATTTTGAAAACATAGAAACAATTTTGTCAACAATAGTAATAATTCATAAGTGTTATGCATAAAACTTCCTACAAGTTGCAAGCCTCATGCATCGAATACCAATAGTGCTCGCACCTTGTCCTAATTAGCTTGGATTTACATGGATTATCATTGCATAACATATGTTTCAACCAAGTGTCACAAAGGGGTACCTCTATGCCGCCTGTACAAAGGTCCAAGGAGATAAATCGCATTTGATTTCTCATTTTTGATAGATCTCAACTAAGGACATCCATACCGGGACAACATAGAAAACAGATAATGGACCCCTCTTTAATGCATAAGCATTCAACAACAGATAATATTCTCATAAGAGATTGAGGATTAATGTCCAAACTGAAAACTTCCACCATGATACATGGCTTTGGTTAGCGGCCCAATGTTCTTCTCTAACAATATACATACTCAAACCATTTAATCATGATAAATCACCCTTACTTCAGACAAGACGAACATGCATAGCAACTCACATGATATTCAACAAAGGTGTAAAAGTTGATGGCGTCCCCAGAAACATGGTTACCGCTCAACAAGCAACTTATAAGAACTAAGATACATAGCTACATATTCATCACCACAATAGTTTTTAAGCTATTTTCCCATGAGCTATATATTGCAAAGACAGAGGAATGAAATTTTAAAGGTAGAACTCAAGTAATTTACTTTGGAATGGTAGAAAAATACCACATATAGGTAGTTATGGTGGACACAAATGACATGGGTTTTGGCTCAAGATGTTTGGATGCACGAGAAGCATTTCCTCTCAGTACAAGGCTTTGGCTAGCAAGGTTGTTTGAAGCAAACACAAGTATAAACAGGTACAGCAAAACTTACACAAGAACATATTGCAAGCATTATAAGACTCTACACTGTCTTCCTTGTTGTTCAAACACTTTTACCAGAAAATATCTAGACCTTAGAGAGACCAATCATGCAAACCAAATTTCAACAAGATCTACGGTAGTTCTCCACTGATAGATTTAAACTACATGATGCAAGAGCTTAAACATGATCTATGAGAGCAAAACAATTGCCAAGTATCAAATTATTCAAGACCATATGAAGCATTTTCTGATTCCAACCAAATAGCAATTAACGAAGCAGTTTTCAGCCTTCGCCATGAACATTAAAGCATAACTAAGAACACCAGTGTTCAATATGAAAAAGCGGAGCGTGTATATCTCCAATACAAGGATTGTGGTATCCGAATTTATTCAAACAAAAACAAAAATAAAAGCAAACAGACGCTCCAAGTAAAGAACATAAGATGTGACGGAATAAAAATATAGTTTCACTAGAAGTGACCTAATAAGTTGTCGATGAAGAAGGGGATGCCTTGGGCATCCCCAAGCTTAGATGCTTGAGTCTTCTTGAAATATGCAGGGATGAACCACGGGGCATCCCCAAGCTTAGACTTTTCACTCTTCTTGATCATATTGTATCATCCTCTTCTCTTGACCCTTGAAAACTTCCGCCACACCAAACTTAAAGCAAACTCATTAGAGGGTTAGTGCATAATCAAAAATTCACATATTCAGAGGTGACATAATCATTCTTAACACTTATCGACATTGCACAAAGCTACTGAAAGTTAATGGAACAAAAAATCCATTCAACATAGCAAAAGAGGCAATGCGAAATAAAAAGGCAGAATCTGTCAAAACAGAACAGTCCGTAAAGACGAATTTTTCTGAGGCACTTAACTTGCTCAGATGGAAAAACACAAAACTAATGAAAGTTGCGTACATATCTGAGGATCACGCACGTAAATTGGCAGATTTTTTTGATTCTTCTACAGAAAGAAGGACGCGAATTCGTGACAGACAGCAAATCTGTTTCTGCGCAGAAATCCAAATCTAGTATCAACCTTACTATAGAGACTTTACTTGGCACAAAAACATGATAAGAAGAGGTTGCTACAGTAGTAACAACTTTCAAGACTCAACAATACAGTAGTAAAATAAAACATGGGTTATCTCCCAAGAAGTGCTTTTCTTTAACGCCTTTCAGCTAGGCGCAGAAAGTGCAAATCAAGTAACATCAAGAGAAGAAGGATCAACATCATAATTTTTCTTACAAACACAATTTGTTGCAGAGGGTACCTTAGATGCTCCATTATCTAAATTTCCCATGGTGGTGCTAGGGGTTTTATCAATTTTAGGCCTATAACAATTCTTTGGTTTAGGCACCTTAGAGGCATACATGAATTTTTGCTCTTTACCCACATAAGCTTTCTCCTTAAACTTAAGAGAAGAAAAAGTTGAACCCAAGGTTCCCATAGCTTCTTCAAGTTCACTAATCCTATGGGTTTGATTATCATGGATAACACAAGTTTCTAGGATAGCAATTCTTTCATTAATTCCTCCTAGGGATTTATCAAGTTTATCAGTATTATCAAGTAACTAGTCTTCAACCCATGCACGCACGCTGCTAGCTATTTTTTAGATGCCACATTAGTAGTATAAACATGAAAATTATCAAAGAAAATTATGTAATATGATGCTATTAAAAAAATATGTAGTGTTTTTATTGGTTTTCCACAAAGTTAAATTATAAGCACATAGAATATGGTGACTGTTTATTTTGCAACATGTTGGCATAAATCTGAGCAAAGTAATATGACATGGTCCAGCCTTCTCATATAGGTGACTTTTCCTGCACATACACGTTCTCCTGTATATAACTTCGTAAAAAATTAATACAATTGTGATACTCGGAAATACTTTATGGCCAAATGCAGTATGATAGTTCGAACGATGCATGTTCGGACACCCAGGCGGCGGCGGCGCAGGTAGACCCCTCCTCCGTCGCGCTTCCTCCTCCCTGGCACTTTTCCTCCTCCTCCTTGATTTTTCCCCTAGGCCGTTCCTCCCCTGCAGCCATACCTAACCCTAGATCGACGGGGCCGCCGCCATGTCTTCTTCTCTTCCCACAGGAGGCGGGAGAAGCAGTGAAGACCATACGCTGCTGCTCTGTCGGCGACAAGGACAACAAAAAGAAGGCCAAGATGGATTCGGCGCCTCCCTGAAGAAGGACGGCACCTACCTGATAGGATGATGGATCCGGCTACCACTACTTGGTGGCCGATGCATGTCCTCGGGTTCTAAGCTCGACCCCACCATCGCCACCTGCATGACCGGCAGTGGTAAAATGCTCCCCACTCCTCCTAGACAGCACATTTACTTCGTTGTCAGCTTCCTTGCAATTTATGCCTTCACCTGGGTTCATGCTTGATGCTTGTCTGTATGTTTGACTGATTGCTTGTCTGCTGATGGACATGCTTGAATTGTGTTTTATTGGTCAAGATGGCAGAGGCTTGAGCTCTTTTTGCTCTATAGCCTTTTAAGTTGGTTTGATTGTGACGACAAAATTGTGTGATGAGATTGGATGTGTTGTTGTGCTCTTAGTTCTCTGATGGGTGGTATAATTTAATTGGTTGGTATGATGTGGAGTGGCATACAACAAGATGATATTCTGTTTTATTTGGGGGTCGTAGACGAGCTCGATGATGTGTTGTTTTGGAATGCTTTCGTTGCTGTACAAGGCTACTTGTGCTCGCACTTGTGGCTGTGGGGGTAAAGCTTGCAGGCTGTTAGTTAATAGGAGATCCTGTTGTGGTTGAAGCAGCCAGTCAAAATGTAAGGTGATCTGTTTGTTGCTACAGGACAAGTGCCGATTACTTATTAGCATGAGAAGAATGGGTGCCCCAATGTTGTTAAAGTCAATACAAATTTGTTTTCCTCCATATACTTTTAGATGCATAGAATATAATTATTGCGATGTGGTTGTGGGGTATTATAGTTGGTATTTGTCTGTATCATCCCCAGGTCATGGATCATCCCCCTTATCCCCTTTGAGGAGGCCAGAAATATGGTGCTGCCTCCTGTCTATAAAAGGATGTTGCAAGTTTTTCTAAATTTTAATGTATCTAGATGCTTTTTAGTTTGTAGGTACATCCGAATTTAGACAAATCTCCGACATCCTTTCGTGGGCGGAGGGTCTGTTGAAGGCTAGATTTTCTTCTAATATTATGCTTGTTGAAATTATGAAATGATTTTTATTTTTGTGCAGCTCTATGCGATTGAAAAGTATACCGGCTTAGGATCAATTTAGATGGTTAATCTTTTGGCAGTAGAGAAACTAAGATGCATATATTCTTGGACAGACTTTTCGGTATGTTATTAGCTTTAAGATATTTAATTACTTCAGTAATAAGAGATTTACTCTTAAATGCAATACAAGATTTGCATGAAAGGATAAACATATTGTTTGCTACCTGGCATAGGAGGCCCTCAGCTGCCAGCGACGAGGCGGGATGCCGCCTGTTTGCGTCTCGTCGAGGGGCTGGACGCAGGCGTGGGATCAACAGGGGGAAGTGTTGTGGACGGAGCGGTGCCTGCCTGACTGAGCTAGACGGCACAAGGCGTTGGTGATTTTGGACCTCACCGCTGCCCTACATCGTCCCTTCAAATCCCAGACAGTGGTGTGGTACGAGCTGCACCCATCACCATCAGCTTTTCTTCTATTTTTCTCTGTTGACCTGAAGGCTGGAAGTAATGTCGATTCATCTGATGTCTTAATTTTCAACCTCAGTGCTGAGTTTTGATTACCATGAGATGCAAGACTGGGTGAAAGAAGATGTTGTCCCGGTATGTTGTTAGATATTCCATGTTAAAGAGCTCAATGATTCATTTCCATACTACACGTTATGCTTGCAACAGTTCTTTCGGATCCCTAAAATTGTTTGGTTTTTTCTTGTGTTGTGTCTTTATTTCGCAGACGGATGGTGCCTACTTACAGGAAGGAGCCATTGAGATCGACATGTGTGAGTCGTTTCACAAATCTCGTGTATGCATCCTTATACTGTTGGTTTGTGTGCCTATCAGTGGTTGCGTTGCTCCATTGTCTATCGTCATGTATGTACTGTGGCAAATCGTGAGCACTTGCATTGGCGTGCTAGCTTATGCGGGGGAGTGATTTCTTGCTGTAGTGAAAATGAACTAGGTTCAAGGTTTGAGATGTTCAGTACCATATATGTGAATGAACTATGTAGTACATAATGCATTCACAGAGCTTTTGCTTAAAATACCTACTCCATTGTAGACAAAGTTTGCCTTTATAGTTTTGCACTTCTTTTAAACTATGCAAAATTGTTATGTTTCTTCAGGTCTTGCACTCTAGCTATGCCAATTATTGTAGCTTACCATGCTCATTAATTTTCTTATGTGGATTTGCCGGATTATTTAAATCATAAGATCATGTCAAAGCACACATAGTTATACCTCTGTTAGTCTATTACAAAAGCATATTTTTCATATGACTTAACAAAATGGTGTTCGCTAAATATTTATCTATGCAGAGTAAATGACTGTTTATCTTGGTTAAAGTAAAGGTGTGTATGCTTTTCAAAATTTTACATCAGCTGGCATATTCCCACATTGTTTACGAGACTATTCTGTAGCACCTTTTTTAACTCACTATTTCATTCTTGTTACGGTGTATAGGGCCCAAAGTACCAGGAAATTGTGAACATCCGAATGAGTGATGGTACTAATCGGCGTGGTCTGGTTCTAGAAGTTGATGTGAAAGAGGTGTTGTGCAGGTTAGTTAACTTTTTCTATAATGTGTTGTGACAAAAATGTCTGTTCTGTACTCGTTCTAAAGTGATATATTATTGTGTTCTGTTTAAGTAATATGGTTAGCATAGGTTTATTTTTATTAAACTTGGACTGTACTATTTTATCTGAACTGCATGGTTATGCAGGTCTTTGAAGCCAGGCACTTCATGAATAGACAACAAAAGTTCATCGGCGAGGTACTTTCCCATTATTCATGAGGTTTTATTTTCTGATAGCATATTCATTCTTGACATTGTTAACTCATCGTTATTTTTCTCTTAAGGCATCACAATTGCATAGCACTTGAACTGAATAAAGTAGACAAGCCCATTTTGAACTTTCAGAATGTAATTTAAAATAATACCTGCCTTCTCCTTGTTTTTTTATGCATCAATTGATGCATACAGCGTTTTATTAATATTATTATTAGAGAACCTCTGTTACATAGGCATTGTTACAAGTCATGGATCACTCAGAGTTTTGACATGAACCAGCCATCTAAAAATGAAAAGAAAAACAAGCCGCCCCAAGATCTTCATGTGATCCGCTTGTCAGACCGCCAACCGCACTGGCTGTAAAAATTTCGTGCTACCATCGCCAAGCGGTTGCACCCAATATCCATGTCCTGGCGCACATCCTCCGTCTGTATATAGGACCACATGTGGATCCAATGGGTAACCAAAGGAACAACCTGCAGCAAAGATGGGAATTTTTTTGTTAAAGATAAAATCATTACAGAAATTCCAAATTGCCCAAAGCAAGGCACACACCCACTCGAATGTGGCCTTTATCTTTCTTTGAAACCCCAATTAGCCAATTACCTGCCTTCTCCTTGTGTGTATTAGTATGAGAAGTTACTGCCTTCTGTTTCTGACTTATGTATGCTGCTTCTGTTACAGATTTTGTAAACTCCTGTCTCGCTTGATATGCTTGGATGTCTTTTTAATGGTTATGGAAAACCTGTTGATAATTTTGCATGAGGCCTACTTGGACATCTCGGGCAAGTGTTTTCTCTGTTCAAGCACACTGTTCTGTAAGAACCTCATTACAAATTGTATGTTCATCATGATAGGACACATACACTATTATTATAACTATGTACCATTATGTTAATTTCAGGAAGTTCCAGTAATCCAAGTGAGAGAACCTACCCTGAGATGATTGAAACAAGGATATCTGCGATTTGATCGAGGGCAAAATATTCCTCTCTATTCTGCTGTTGGGCTTCCTAATTGTTGGTCATATTAGTTGTCTTGCTGGTCTTCCCAAGAGTTTGGAGAAAGGCAAGCATGCAGAGGTGATAACCTGTTTGAATCTGATTATGTTTTAGGAAACTATATGCTTATAGCTTCATTTCTTGGATTTTGTTTTAGGATATAGTTGTTGTTTCTTGTTTGTTGGTAGCGTTGCTTCTGATGTTCTAAAAGAGTACCTATGTATTCTTATCATATGTGTTATGAACGAGTCAGTTCGACACTGCGTACTCTTATCAGATAGTATATACTCTTAACTGCACAATTTACAATTTTGAGGCGCTTTACTGCAAAACTAAGTCAAGTAGAAGTACTGTAGTAGAAGATGGACTTGCCACATTGGACCATCAAAGGTTATGTAACCTTTACTAATTGGCACGGTGTTGTGGCAGATAGCTGTAGATAGATGATCTGCGTAGATGCAAGCATCTGAATCTTATGTTCTCCTGTTCATTCTGCCTTATTTTGTATGTGGTACTCTTTGTCATGTATTCCATTTTTAACCTTAACAAGCTGATCCTTCTTCCTATTTTTCAACCTCCAAAGCTCACCAAGTTTGATGAGAGGCGAAGGTGAAGATGCTCACAAGGGGCGCGAGAGAGTGTGGCGAAAAGACAAACAAGGGTGCCATTTCATCCCGGTGACGCTGATGTCAAGCCCGGGAGATGGCACCGCAGAGAGAACAAGAAATGGCGTTGCTCCAGAGATATAGTTGGAAACCAAACTATTGCAGGCGGCACATAAACCGTGGTCGCCAGTATTTAAGAAACTATGTCCAAGGCCGAAAGATGACACCCACCACTGCAGAATAGAGCCATGGTTTGTTCCTGGTGGTGTATTGTCATATATTTAGTTGGTGGGAATAAACTAACAGGAGGAGCAGCTTACATGTAATAGAAAGTGGTGGTCTAACCCATCTCACTAGAATAGCCATTTACTTTAAAATTATAAATCAATCTTGTATCATTTGAATTTTAACATCTGCCTGCTGATTTCATTTTGTGGAATTGAAATATAAATTTGGGGTTTCAGTCTTGGCTGAATATTTAACCATTGTCGTTAAATTCTATTTCGCATATGACTGTAATGTACAACTGTCATTGTAGTGAATTTGGGTGCACAGGACCGGTGAGGAGGCGCCCCATGGGGCGCCCCAACCACTAGTTAGGGCATCATACCAGAGGCAACATGTAGCTATTTCAGGACCAAGTGCCGATGTACTATAGGTAAAAGTAGCCCAGGGGCAACATGTAGCTATTTCAGGACCAAGTGCCGATGTACTATAGGTAAAAGTAGCTGCAGCTCCATACGAAATCGATGGTACACTACTTCAAAATAAAAATCGATGGTACACTTCAGCGCTTTAGAAAATTTATTGCTACACATGTGGTTTAATAAAGTATACTTCATTTAGAGCATCTCCAGCCGTCTCCCCGACGAGGCCCCCAAGACGGCGTTTTGTCATCCGGGTGAACGAAAACGGTCCAGTCACGCCCCCGGTTCCTCGTTTTCGTCCGGATTAGGCCTTTCATCCGTCCGGAGAGCTCAAGCCATCCCCGGCCCCCCAGGGAGCGCTCGGGGACTCCGGATGAGAGAAAATCGCGGGAACCGTTTGGTGGCCCCGACCTGTCGGCGACAATGGCATGGGTTTCTACGGCAATACCCTCGTCTTCCCGATCTACGGCACTACCCTCGTCTTCCCGATCTATGGCAATACCATCGTCGAACGAAAGCTTTGAACTCTCAAGTGGTGCAACATAGACAAATTATATATAATTCGAATAAACATAAAAATTACATATAAAAACTTTAAAACAAACTTTAACTATTTCTTCTTCCTAGATGGCCCCGCCTCATCGTCGTGGCGGCGACGCTTCCGGCTCGTCACCTCCTCGTCGGAGGAAGTTGAGTCCTCCTCGTCGTCGTCCTCATCAGCCTCTTCGTCCTCCTCCTCCTCCTCCTGCTTCTCCTCCTCTTCCTCGGCCTCTTCCTCGGCCTGCTCCTCGGCCTGCTCCACGGCCTCTTCGTCCTCCTCCTCGTCGTCCCACTCGTCCTCGCTGGCCGGCGGGGGGGAATCGTCGCTGCTGGACGATGCAGCTCGATCCCACCAATGGCGCCATCCATGCGCCTTCCCCTCGCTGTCGGTGTCCGATGGCCAAGAGCGATCGCTCATGGTTGACAGAAGATGGTGAGGAGAGAATAGATGAATGACGTCGGCCGTTGGAAACCGTATATGTAGGTCTCTCGACGAAGAGAGCGCCGGTTGCTCTTCCGCGGAGTTCATGCTCCATTACGGCAGTTCTCGCGTCGAGGCTACTTCGACCGTTCCCGACGAGGCGTTTGGGCTCTCCAGACCACTTCACGGACCATTATTACGGCGGTTCAAAGCGACGAGGGCACTCCGACGGTTGCCCTTCCCGGCGACACCGTCGCTATGCACGCGGTGGGTGAAGGCGACCATGGGCTCGCCACTGGGAAAATGGGCCTCCCTAGGCCAAAAAATACATCCATCCGGCGCTAAATAGCGCCGGATTTCGGCCTGGGGAGCCCCAACGGCTGGGATGCTCTTACCTAGAAAAAAACATGGAGATCGATCAGAGGCAGATATGGTGCTATACTTCATTTACCTAGAAAAAAACATGGAGATAAGAGGCAGATATGATGCATGGCAGCTTAGTTAAAAATAGTGTAGAGGAGATGCACGTACTGTACAACGACGCAGATGTAGGGATGTTCTTTTCTCCACCAAACTCTCGTTACCCCTCTAAAATTATGTTTCTTGCAGAAGGCAGTGATCTCCTGTAAAGACTGAATTAATTGCTCGCTGTCGAGGTTGCAGTTCATGTACAGTAACCGCACGTATGCCTGGACGTTCCTGTGTATATAGGCATGGTTCATCGAAATAAAGATGTTGTTAGGTATGGCTCATTATCATCGGCCTTATGAAAATAGTTGAAAATAGTGATATGCGCATGCATACGTTAAAGACTTGGGAGTAGATATTGGTGTATGCTGCAACCATGTTTGATGTTGATGAACATCGCACACCAGGTGGATTTCTGAACTCGAAATTCAAACGCGGCCCTCATGGTGGCCAGACGCCCCGCCGCATCAAGCTTCGGACGTCAGTCTCGGCGTCTCATCCCTTGATGTCGATACGCCCTGCACCATCAAGCTTCGGATGTCGCTGGCGGCTTCGCATCTCTGGATTGTCAGACGCCCTGCAACAATGAGCTTTGTACGTGGCTGACGACTTGGCGTCTTTTTTATAGATTAGTTGTGACAAAATCCTGGTCATGCAGTGGCCCAGGTCTCAGGTCTGCCGCCATGAGCAGATGATAAACCCGTCGCTGTGGCGCTGTGTGTTGGCGACGTCCTCCACGGCCATGTTCCGATGGGTAGACCACGCCGCCGAGACACCCGTGCCTGTATCTTGAGTTTCAACATGACCACCGTTTCAAAAGCCAACTACATGGAATCTGATCGTCGGCATATAGCCTGTAAAAATGACGAATGTTTGAATTCACTAACCTCCGCCCGAACGCTTCATCTTTTCATCTTCTTTTGGTTCAGGCATGCTCCATCGCTGGAGTTAATGGAGAAAGAGATACAGGAATCTGGAGTCTAAAAATCAGATGCGAACATGAAGAAACGTGTGGCCAAAGGAAGGAAGAGAGACGTGGGAGATATGGACTACTATACAATGCGATGTAACGGAAAAAATGAGGATATGCTGCCGACGGAATCAGGTTGATTACTCCCATAATTAAATGGAAGCGTCATGGTGCAACCGACGTGTCAACGTGACTTTTCACGGTACATTATAAATCACGACTATCAACTATAACGTGTCAACGTGACTTTTTATGGTACACTATAAATCACGACTTTCTAGATTAATCATAATCATAAATTTTAGATCTAATTGTCTTAATTATTCTGAAGATGTGGATTAACGTGGAGCCTTTTATGGTGCCTCCAATTAGTAAATATAAGATATTCCCAATTTAGTCTCAATACTTGGAAAAAATTTCTCTATGGCTTCCAACTTTTTCATGACATCCTCAAGAGAGATTTCAATTTTAACTTCATTAACAGGTGGTGTTCCAACTAGACTCTCAATGATGCAACTAGCTTCTAAAGCAGGAGTACCTAGGAAATTACCTCCCGAAAAAGTATCAAAAACATACCTATTCCAGCTAGATATACCAACATAAAAGTTCCTAAGAAGGATAATAGTGGAGTGTTTCTTAATGCACATATGATGAGGATTACTAATTCTGTACCAAGCATCTTTAAAACTTTCTCCACCTTGTTGCTTAAAAGAACGAACTTCAACTTCAGGATTACTCATTTTAGCAGTAGTAAAAGTAAACAAAACAAACAGAATACAATAAAGTAAAAACAAGTAACTAATTTTTTGTGTTTTTTGATATAGAGATAGCAAGACAGAAAATAAAGTAAAGTAAAGCAACTAATTTTTTTGTGTTTTTGATATAAAGCAAACAAGACAGAAAATAAAATAAAATAAAACAAGACAATAAACAAAGTAAAGAGATTGGATGTGAGAGACTCCCCTTGCAGCTTGTCTTGATCTCCCCGGCAACGGCGCCGGAAAAAGAGCTTGATAACGCGTGAAGCACACGTCCGTTGGGAACCCCAAGAGGAATGTGTGATGCGTACAGCAGCAAGTTTTCCCTCATTAAGAAACCAAGGTTATCGAACCAGTAGGAGATGAAGGCCACGTGAAGGTTGTTGATGAAGGAGTGTAGTGCGGCGCAACACCAGTGATTTCGGCGCCAACGTGGAACCTGCACAACACAATTACAGTACTTTGCCCCAACTTAACAGTGAGGTTGTCAATCTCACCGGCTTGCTGAAACAAAGGATTAAACGTATGGTGTGGAGAATGATGTTTGTTTGCAAAGAACAACAGAGAACAGAGATTGCAGTAGATTGTATTTCAGATGTAAAAGAATGGACCGGGGTCCACAGTTCACTAGTGGTGTCTCTCCAATAAGATAAATAACATGCTGGACAATTGACACATAAAGATTCATATACATATCATGATGATCACTATGAGATTTAATCAGGGCATTACGACAAAGAACATAGACCGCCATCCAGCATGCATCTATGCCTAAAAAGTCCACCTTCGGGTTAGCATCCGCACCCCTTCTAGTATTAAGTTGCAAACAACAGACAATTGCTTTAAGTATGGTGCGTAATGTAATCAACACAAATATCCTTAGACAAATCATTGATGTTTTATCCATAGTGGCAACAACACATCCACAACCTTAGAACTTTCTGTCACTGTCCCAGATTAAATGGAGGCATGAACCCACTATCGAGCATAAATACTCCCTCTTGGAGTTACAAGTATCAACTTGGCCAGAGCCTCTACTAGCAACGGAGAGCATGCAAGAACATAAACAACACATATATGATATATCAATAATCAACTTGACATAGTATTCCATATTCATCGGATCCCACCAAACACAACATGTAGCATTACAAATAGATGATCTTGATCATGTTAGGCAGCTCACAAGATCTAAACATGATAGCACAAGAGGAGAAGACAACCATCTAGCTACTGCTATGGACCCATAGTCCAAGGATGAACTACTCACGCATCAGTCCGGAGGCGGGCATGGTGATGTAGAGCCCTCCGGTGATGATTCCCCTCTCCGGCAGGGTGCCGGAGGCGATCTCCTGAATCCCCGAGATGGGATTGGCGACGGCGGCGTCTCTGGAACTTTTCCGTATCGTGGCTCTCGGTACTAGGGTTTTCGCGACGGAGAGTTTAAGTAGGCGAAAGGGCAGCGCAGGGGGGCACCCGAGGGGCCCACCCCATAGGGTGGCGCGGGCCCCATGCTGGTCGCGCCGCCCTATGGTGGCGGCTCCTCGTGGCCCCACTTCGTATCCTCTTCGGTCTTCTGGAAACTCCGTGGAAAAATAAGACAGTGGGCTTTTGTTTCGTCCAATTCCGAGAATAT
The DNA here is from genome assembly GCA_030979885.1 of Lolium multiflorum. Taxonomy (NCBI): domain Eukaryota; kingdom Viridiplantae; phylum Streptophyta; class Magnoliopsida; order Poales; family Poaceae; genus Lolium; species Lolium multiflorum. The sequence goes on from CM061748.1 coordinate 208,193,595, forward strand.
TTCCTGTGTAGGATTTCTGAAACCAAAAACAGGAGAACTGGCGTTTCGGCATCTTGTTAATAGGTTAGTGCCGGAAAATGCATCAAAACATCATAAAGTGTGAACAAAACATGTAGGTATTGTCATAAAACTAGCATGGAACATAAGAAATTATAGATACGTTGGAGACGTATCAGCCGCCGCTCAATTTCTACCTCACTGCCGTGCGCCACCGCGGAACCTCGCCGACGATTGGAGCCGCCCGAGGACGCGCCGCTGGTACCAGGAGCCTCGCCGTCGTCTACACCTTCACCGCGCATACTGCCCACCGCCGCTGGAGCCCCCTAGCACCGCCGCGCCAGTAGCCTGCGCTCGCCGTCGACGATGATGGATGTGGTCCGTTGGATCACAATCTAATCGTGCGTCTCTCGGTCCCCCGTACCGATTCGGCGTTTAACGCCCACTGACGGGTGGAGCCCACGCGTGCGTGGACGCGTGGTGGGCTGGACTTTGTCCGTTTAAATGAATTGGGCCCGTTAGTTTTCCCGCCGGCCCGTTTCAGTTCAAATTCGAATTTCCAGATTAATTCAAAATCAATATTAACCCTGTTTTCAAAATGCAATAGATCCAAATTGGCCTAACCAAATTTGATGAATTTTATATCTTTGGAAAGCTAGTAAAAATATCTACACAACCCCACTGGTCTCACTGTGAGATTCTTTGTAGAAATAATGTGACAAAAAGAATATGGCAGGGACTTTTGCACTTTCAAATAATTATTAAAAATCAACCAAAAGTGATATTAAGTTAATTTCAACTCTCGTAGCTCATATTTCACTTACAATAATTGTTTCTGCAAAAATATGGTGAGGTTACTTTGAGTGATCATGGCCTAGTTTAAATAAAGGACTATATGACTATTATAGTCAAATTATATTGTCCAAAACTATTAAGTAAATTGTATGAGAGACTTGCTCTCATTTAAATCTTGTCCCAATTACTTTCATATGAAGTTGTGACCCTGGTCTAAATACTCTCACATGAAATTACTTGGTGATATTAAATCATATTTGGTATTGTTAAATAGTAGGATGTATTATACCTCATTTAAATTATTCTCCCCAAATGATGATGATGAATGGTTGACTTGGGTCAACATGGATTCATGCATGACTTTTGGAGAAGCTTAAATCTTAATAAGATTCAATGAGAGGAAATTATTTCCTCCAAGAACTAAATAGAAACTCTAATCTACATATTGTAATGAGAGGAAATTATTTTTCTCATTAAAAAGAAAACAAAGCCAACTCACCTACTAGTAAGTGTGGAGTGCTAGTATAGTTGTGTGAACCTATTGGTGTGCTTAGTATAGCTCTTGAACCTTGTTTGGTGATTGTTACTCCGTATCCGTTTTTAGACGCTAGCACCGAAGAGTACCAGGAGGAAGAAGTCTACTACCAGGAGGAGGAGGACCATTTTGATCAGTGCACCAACCAAGGCAAGCTAATAAACTTGCAAAGTGCAAAGCTCTCCAAGAGCAAAGCACCCCCAACATTTATTTCATGCTTAATGATTTTATCCCAAGTTTTACTTTACAAGCTTTACTGATTTTTATTTATCAAAGTTTACTTTTGATTCATGATTCACTTGGTCTAGAGTAGACAAGATCACCAAAATTAGCCTAAAGCAATGAAAGCTAGATAGCACCCCTCATGACTAGTTTGCTAGTGCTAACAAATAAAACTGACTACTCTAGATGGGAACATTGTGAAATAAAATGACATTGAATGATTTTGAAGGTGAATATGACTTGAAGGACATGATGAACTTGATAAAAACTGATGGATGGGTTAGGATGCGATATCTTTCCAATTTACAAGTACCCCCACAATACCTGATTATGGGTAGGGCTTAACTTGAAGTTTATGTGTCTTAGTATGGGTTCCCTCTAAACAAGCGTCATAGGGGTTATGCCGAGGCTGCCTCCGTTAAAAATGAACTGATGTGAAATGACGTGAAATGAGGTGAATGTCCGGCCCAAGCCCTGTGCAGTTCCCAGGTTGACGGTTTGTCTTCACTGGGAGGCCAAGCTCATGGGGAGAGGTGCCTATACTAGGATATGTAAGTGAGAGGTTATGGTTGATGATCCGCGTACTGAGTTACGATTATTCAGAGTTACCTCTGACGGATGTAATCAAATGTTGTGGCACAAGTGTGCAACCTCTGCAGAGTGTAAATCAATTCGAATAGCCGTGTCCACGGTTACGGACGATTGGAAAGGCCATACTGTTCCATTGTCAGATATTTTATGAATTGAATGGTGACATGAATGGTGAACTTGAATTTGAAACACAAATGAGTTGTGGGAATGACACTAATGTTCCCACTTGAGTTAGTTAGAAAAATGATGAGTCTATTACTAAATGTTTATGAACTAAAATTGGCTTTATGCAAATAAACCTAGAGCTTAGAACCCTTGAATAAAATTGGTAAGTAATTACCTTAGAGTTAGTTTGCGAGTACTTTAAAAAGTACTCACGGCTGTGTCCCTGGCTATTCAAATGGCCAGACTATGAAGAGGAGCAGAAGTACGAGGATGACGGCCAGCGGGACGTCTACCACAACTAGGAGTTCTTCTAACGTCAAGCGTTGGCCTGTGGATTAGATAGTCCACTACTACTACTACGCTTCCGCTATCTACTTGTGTTGTTCGTTGATCAATAGATCAACTATTGTTGTAATATTTGGATCATGTGATCCACTTGTGTAAGACGATTATGGGTTGTAATGAATGATGACTTATGATATCAACTGTTATGTCTCACAACAACAATATTCCTGGGATTGCGATGAATGGCATAATAGGCATCTGGACTTAAAAATCCGGGTGTTGACAAGTTGGTATCAGAGCCATTGTTTGACCTTAGGATACCCTAGTTAGAATGGACGTTTGAAAGGCTTAGTTTCAAAACTAAATGAAGTGAATACTTGCAAAAAAATTATTCACACTCTTTTCCTTGAGATCTGTTCAAAATGATAAGTCATGCTCTTCCTTATGAATCTACATAAAATTTTGACACACTTGTTCACTCTCTAACTTACTCATCCAATTCGCTTTCAGATGGAGCCAACCAACGTCAAGTTCTACCAGCTTGGGAATGGTGGAGACTTGATCTTCGAGAGGGATCTCGATGCCCTGTCGGAGTACCTTGGACGCCCTCACCCGGAGTTTCACGGAGTCGAGGTCAACGACCAGCCCGGAGGGGAGCTTCAGTGGGTTATCACCGCTGATCTAAGGGGCAAGATGGAGCCTCCAACCTCTGAGAGGATCCTCTTCTCCTTCAGGGAAAGCAACTGGCTAGACGGACTGGCTCGTGCTCTTCAGGAGGCACTTGCCCATCTGTGCGGGCAGAATGTGGTGGCGGTAATCGCGTCTCGCTTTGCTAACCTTGCAAGGCGTGACATCCTTGGAGCACCCATGGAACTGCAACCCCACCCCAAGCTGAGGCACCACGTGGATCATCTGGATTTCATGTTGTACCACACTCAGAAGGAGCTGGACAACTCCCATGCTTACGCCAACCAGACCCACTTTGCACTGACTCAGCATGTTGATACTATCAAGATGCTCGCCAAGGACCGCAAGACCCTTCGCCAGCAGCGTGCTAAGAAGGACGCTACTATTGTGAGCATCCGCGCAAAGATAGCATCCTTGGAGGCCATTGTCAAGGCCTAGGAGGATCAGATGCAGGAGATGGAAGAGGAAGGAGAAGACATTCAGGGAGGTGGAGCCTTCCTGTGTGATGACGATGATTTCGAGGAGGACGAGTACACTGATGTTGAGTACTACGAGTTCCTGGAGGCTGGACCAGATGACTTCGTCCCTATCGCTGTGGAGTAGTTGCACTTGATCACTTATGTAGGTGTGAGTTGTATCCCGTCCCTTGTATCGTAGCGCGAGAAAATGGTTCTTAAAACCATGGATGTGTTAGCTTGTAATATGTGATGTTTGAATGAATGAATGTGTGTTTGTGTTTCATATCACAAGAATTCAAGTTTTAAATCTTTGAACTTACCCAACACAAACCATAGAAAAATCCCTCTTATCTCATGATCTATCTCAATGTTCAGATGGCCCCTCCAGGCCGCGGTGCCAATCAGGATGCTATGATGCAATTGCTGCAGACTTTGCTGGCAGATAGAGAGAATGATAGAGCTGAAAGGCAAGCCAACATAGCTGCACTGCAACAGATCGCCAACAACAAACAAGGCCATGGGAACCATGATCACTGATACGTCCAAAACGTATCTACTTTCCCGAACACTTTTGCTATTGTTTTGCCTCTAATTTGTGTATTTTGGATGCAACTAACACGGACTAACGCTGTTTTCAGCAGAATTACTCTGGTGTCTCGTTTTTGTGCAGAAATCCAACTTTCCGGAAAATCCTCGGAATTTATGCGAAAGGTCCTATTTTCCCAGAATATTGACGGAGCCGAAGGGCAAGCCAGGTGGGGGCAGGCCCCCACACACTAGGCCGGCGCGGCCCGGGAGGCGCGCCGCCTTGTTGTGTGGGCGCCTCGGCGGCCCCCCGACGCTCTCCTTTGGACTACATATGCCTTTCGACCTAAAAACGCCAGGGGTTCGACCATATTTCCAGAGACCATCCAGTACGCCGCCGCCATCGCGAAACTCCGCCTCGGGACCAGAAACTCCGACGGGGAATTGGAGGGGATCTTCACCGCCATCACCACCGACGCCTCTCCATCGACCAGCCATGTTTTCCCCATCCATGTGTGAGTAATTCCCCCGCTATAGGCTGAAGGGGATGGTAGGGATTGGATGAGATTGATCATGTAATAGTCACAAGATTGTTAGGGCATGGTGCCTAGTATCTAGATGTTACTTTTATGATATTGTTGCAACTTGTTATGCTTAATGCTTGTCACTAGGGCCCGAGTGCCATGATCTCAGATCTGAACATGTTATTGTTTCATCATGATATGCATTGTTTTATGATCTTACCTGCAAGTTGTATACACACGTTGCTGTCCGGAACCCGAGGCCCCAAAGTGACAAGAATTGGGACAACCGGAGGGGAAGGCGGTGATGTGAGGATCACATGTGTTCACGAGTGTTAATGCTTTGCTCCGGTACTCTATTAAAAGGAGTACCTTAATTTCCAGTAGTTTCCCTAGAGGCCCGGCTGCCACCGGCTGGTAGGACAAAAGATGTTGTGCAAGTTTCTCATTGCGAGCACGTACGACTATATACGGAACACATGCCTATTGATTTATTAGTACTTGGATACCGCTTTATTATTATCTGCAAATGCCCTACCATGATTGTTATATGAATTCTCTCATTCATGCAACGCTCGTTCATCCATCCTGTGCCTACAGTATTTTAATCCTGCTGTTTACTATAATCACTACTGTTGTCTTTATTTCACTGCTTTGTTATTTCACTATTCCTACGCTATAAAACAGTTGCTACGATAAACTCTTGCGAGCAAGTCTGTTTCCAGTGCAGCTGAATTGACAACTCCTGTTAAGGCTTACAAGTATTCTTTGTCTCCCCTTGTGTCGAATCAATAAATTGGGTAATACTTCCCTCGAAGACTGTTGCGATCCCCTATACTTGTGGGTCATCAAGACTATTTTCTAGCGCCGTTGCCGGGGAGCATAGCTTTATTTGCAAGTTCACTTGGATTGATATTGTTCGCTGCAAATTCTCCATCATGGGTAAACCTCGCGATACTAAAGTCGCCATATTACCATCCACTACAAGAAAAGGTACAACTCTGAGTACCTCTGCTGCTCTTGATTCACCATCTGTGATAAGTCAACTTGTTTCACCACCACAAACTTCACGTGTTGGTATTTCTGCTGAATCTGAAAATTCCTCTGATAATTTTGATGATGCTTCTACTGTGCTTGATAATACTGGTTCATTAGGTCCTTTTCTAGATGCTACAATTGCTAGGTCTAGACAAATTGAAAATACTGAAACTCCTAATGAAAATACTGTTACACCTGTTAATTCACCTGAGATTGATGATCTTGATGAAGATTATGTGGAACTTGATGATGATTTTATTGATAAATGCAATGCTACTACTAGTACAAGTAACCTTAAAAAGCTTATTGCACAACATGCTGTTAGATATAAACTGTCTCCTGATCCTAAATTTGCCACATCTCCTATAAATATTAAGGATAAAGATTATGACTTTTCTCTTGATTTATCTCATATATCTATTGTTGAGAAAACACCTTTTGTGGTACTGAAAAAGAGAGTGCTGTAGAGCACATGAATGAGCTTTCTACTTTAAGTAGCTTGTTTTCTGATGATGTTAAGATGCGTACTTATTTTGTTGCTAAGATTTTCCCTTTCTCATTAAAGGATGATGCTAAGATTTGGTATAATAATTTGCCTCCTGATTCTATTGATAGTCCAAGTTGTTTGCTTGATGTTTTCTTTCGGAAATACTTTCCCACTAGTGCTCAACATATGGCTCTGCAGAGAATTTATAGTTTTGATCAAGAAGATGGAGAGAAATTGCCTGAAGCTTGGGCAAGATTTTGCTCTCTTATTAGAGCTCGGCCTGGACATGATTTGGAAAAGCATGATTTACTTGATATATTTTATAGTGGACTAACCATTGAGTCTAGGGCATACCTGGATAGTTGTGCTGATTGTGTTTTCAGGAAGAGAACTCCGGACGAAGCTGAAGAATTATTGGCTAAAATAAGCAAAAATCATGATGATTGGTCTACACCTAAACCAACTCCGACACCAATATTGAAGAAGAGGGGTATGATTGAATTAAATGATGAAGATATGAGGGAAGCCAAGAAATCTCTTATGGAGAAAGGTATTAAATCTGAAGATGTGAAGAATTTGCCTCCAATAGAAGACCTATGTAAGATAATTCCCCATTCATCCACAATTGAGGTACATTCTCTTCAACGCTTTGATAGAGGAGATATTCCATATTCAAAACCTCCTGATCAATGTTTAGATGAATTTGATAATTATATTGTTAAGCAAAATAATTTTAATATGAGAGTAGAGAATCATCTAATGGAAAATTCTCAAGCTATTGGTAAATTGCATGATATTGTGGAAAGAACCTCCAATGATGTTAAGATGCTTGTTAAACATTTTAATATGATTCAAACTCAAATTGATCAACTTACTAAAGTGCAAAATGACTTGTTAAAAAATACTCATGAAGAGAAACATGCTTATGAAGTAACAACTAGAGGCGGTGTTTCTACCCAGGATCCTTTATATCCTGAAGGGCACCCCAAAAGAATGAACAAGATTCTCAACAAACTAAAGAAATTAGTGGTCCTTCTAAGAAAAAGAAGAAGAAACATAAAACTGTTGTAGAATCCTCTGAACCTGTTAATGATCCTAATAGTATTTCTATTTCTAATGCTGAAACTGAAAGTGGTAATGAACATGATGAAGATAATGATAAGAATGATACTCCTGATAAAGAAGAAATTGAAAAAGAACCTGAAAAGCATGATAAAAATAATAAGTACACTAAAGAAGATTTTATTACAAAGAAACATGGTAATGAAAGAGAACCTTGGGTTCAAAAGCAAATGCCTTTTCCTGCTAAGAAACTGAAATCAAAGGAGGAGGGACATTATAATAAATTTTGTGATTGGATGAAACCTTTATTTTTGCAAATCCCTTTGACTGATGCTATTAAATTGCCTCCTTATTCAAAGTATATGAAAGATATTGTCTCTAACAAAAGGAAAATTCCTAATGAGGAGATTTCCATTATGCTCGCTAATTACTCTTTTAATGGTAAGGTTCCAAAGAAGCTGGGAGACCCAGGTATACCGACTATTCCTTGTTCCATCAAGAATAATTATGTTAGAACTGCTCTATGTGATTTGGGAGCAGGAGTTAGTGTGATGCCTTTTTCTCTTTACAAGAGACTTGATTTAGATAAGTTGATACCAACTGATATATCTTTGCAAATGGCTGATAAATCTACTGCTGTTCCTGTTGGTGTATGTGAAGATGTTCTTGTTCAAGTTACTCAACATTGCTTGATATTAACTGATTTTGTTGTGTTAGAAATGCCTGAAGATGATAATATGTCTATTATTCTTGGAAGACCCTTTCTTAATACTGCAGGGGCTGTTATTGATTGCAATAAAGGAAAAGTTACTTTCAATGTTGATGACAAAGAACATATTGTCTATTTTCCAAAGAGTATTGATAAAGTATATGGAGTTAATACAATTTGTAATGTGAAAACTATCAAGGTAGGATCCATTGATTGTCCTATATATGAGCCTAAAGAAGAACATCAAACTCTTGTGATTGGATCCATATCAATTCAATATAAGGTAATATGATTGATTTGAGGTTTATTTCTTCTTATGTCATATAAAATTTATTTGGTAGCAAGACTTGATCAACCTTGTTAACAAGTATATTTTAATGCATGAGAGAGCTAAACAACATTTCTTTCTTTCTTTCTTCCTCCACTTGTTTTACTTGCTGTAGCACTTTTTGTTTTGCAATATGCTTTAGTTGTTTAAGATTTTGGAAATCATTTTCCTGCGCAGTAATAATTACTTTAACACCCAGAAATGTGCATTTTTCGAAGTTCAAAAATTTACAAAAATTATACTGGTAGTCTTATTTTTCGAAGGGGCACCTGGGAGCACCTGGGGATGACCAGTGGGGCACCCCAGGGTGGCACCCCACAGGCCGGCGCGGCCAGCAAGGCGCGCCACCCTGGTGTGTGGGCCCCTCCTTGCCCCACTTTTTCACTTCTTCCTCCCATTCTCTTCTCTCTCCCGAAAAAACTCGTACTCACTTTCTCTCACTCGCGTTTCTGCTCAAGAACTCGAGATTTCTCGATCTCTTTGCTCAGCCCAGATTTATGTCTGAAATTTGGCACATTTGCTCTCCGGTATGTGACTCCTTTGAATATCCAATTAGAATTTTGTTTGGTTGAGTATATATTGAATATTTTGCTGCTGTAGATAACATGTTTAGTGAGCTTGCATGCTTGTTCTAAGTGGTAGAAACTAGTTTTGATGCATGTTTAGTACTCTAGCAAGTTCCTATAGTAGTTTTCCTCAATTATATACCTTGAAATCAAATTTTATAATGATTGTTGAAAAATTTCAGAAAAGGAAAATGAACAACTACAACTTTGGAGAGGTGTTCGAAGGAGAGACGACGAGCACGGGGAGGCCCTCAAGGGCATCCACTCGGATTAGACGATCCTATAATGAGGACGTGATTGCACCAAGCTTCGATGAGGACAATGGAGCCCCTAATGCTTCACCTTTTCCATGTTATAACTTTTTGAGCAATGCAGGGTTGCTGGATGATTTCTTGACTCTCGTCGGAAAGGCGGGTTTAACCGCCTATATGGAGGATGAGAGGAAGCAATACTACATGCTCACTAAAATCTTTGTGGAGAGCTTCAAGTTCAACAACAAGCACTTCCACCCGACGGTTGCATTCAAGATCTATGGTAATCCTGTTACTATGAAGTTGAAGGATTTTTGTGCTGCATTGGATATTGCCCCTGCAGGTACAGCAAGGAAGATCGAGGACAACCCCAGGGTTTTGCTGGAGCTCTATCGAGAAATTACAAATGACGATTGCCGCACCATTCAGCGTGGCAAGATAAGAAACATTCAACTCCCCGCCATTAAGTATTTTGCTTATTACCTTGCTACTAGCATTCTTGGTAGGGAGAACACTAGTAATATTTCTAGTTATCATCTTGCTTTCTTAATTGCTGCACTCACTGGAGAGACACCTTATCATCTTGGTGCTCTTGTTGCTCGCCGTTTGTCTAACAAGGGGCCTATTTATGGGGGAATAATTGCATCGCGTATTTTGGCACGTCTAGATCTTCCTCTTGATCCTACTGATGTAGAAATACCACCTGTTAGGTTAGATATTGCTGCTACGAAGAGTCACCAATTTGTTACAGCTGACTCTAGTATGGATAATATTGTTTATAGAATGTTATTTGCTAACGGGGATGAGAGGGAAGTCCTCTTGCCCCAAATCGATTTGTTCAGTGTTCACAGGCAGCCATGGTCGCGCTCTAAGGAGGAGGTGGATGAGCAACTGAAGATACAAGGCTTCCACCAGCAACATGACTCCGAGGACGCTGAGCCCTCCTACGACTACACCGTCACGTACCCTGTTGCTTCTTCCAGCACATACCTGGAACCGGGTCGTTCTTCGTCATACTACGGAGACACCACTTCATGGGGACCGTGGGAATGAACTCCACTTAGGCCAAAAGCCTAAGCTTGGGGGGAGGTATACCGGCATCACTCATTCTTTGCATATTATGGTTGCTGGATATTTGTACATACTTGTTTAGTTTCTTAGAGTGGTTTTCTAATGAGAGGGAGATGATATTTGGGGATGTGCTGTCCAAAAACAGATTCTGGGCTGTTACCAAAAAAATTCGTACGCACAGCCAGAACGTTATTTTGAGATGAAAATTTTCGAGCATGTGCCCCAGGTTGTTATCTAACTTTCATTAGTTGAACACTTTTTAACCTGAGCAACGGAAGATTTTTGTTAAATTCGATTTATGTACTGCTGTCAGGTTTTGGCAGATTTCTGTCGTCCTGTTTTTCTGTGTTTCTGTTAGTTTGCATTCTCTTGTTTTTGCTTTGTTTCTTTCCTAAAACACAAAAAGACCAAAAATATTCCTGTTGTTTCTCTTCACCATTTGTTTATTTGGTTCTTTGCTCTTATTTTACGTTATTTGCTATCGTTGGTTTGCTATGAGAAAACCCAAAAAGATTTTGCTTTGTTTTCTTGTTTCCTTTTGTTCTTGTTTCCAACCCGAAAACACCAAAAATATTTGTTGTTCTTCTTTGGTTTTGTAAAGTTCATTAGGGAGTTCAGAGGTCTCCGGTGGTTGGAGCTTGGTTTCATTTCATATTATTATTCAAGCTGCACAAGTGAAAAGCAATAATGACGATTTATGGCAACTTGACTGTGGTAAGAGGCTGGTATGAACTCTATTTGTTTTCATTTTTGTACATATACTCATCCATGTGAGCATGCTTAGTTGGTTCATGTGTGGTATATGTCATTTAATGAAAGTCTAGTAGTTTATGATCTCTCATGATTAGTTCCAATCTATTAATAATGAGTAGCATGTCATGAATATTCGCTTGCATTGTTTTATTCATAGATCAGTATGACATTGTGGTATCCTCCTCCGAATAATTCACTTGAACCGACTTGGCACATGCTCACGCATGCATATGACTGAACAAAAGTCAATTAAGCCTCGATGATCTACTTTGCTTCAGAGTTCTTGTATCACTTTTATGCCTCCGTTAATTTTATTTTGTCGCAAGCATGATTATGATAGTTAATGCTCTCTTGATTGTCGCTTCCCAGTCTATTGCTAGCCTCCACTTGTACTGAGCGGGAACGCTGCTCGTGCTTCCAAACACCTGAAAACCAAGTTGTTCCAAAGTGTCCACCATAAATACCTATGCATGGCATTTCAAACCATTCCAAGTAAATTCTCATGTGCTACCTTTAAACCTTCAAACTACTTCTCAATTTGTGTTAATGTTTTATAGCTCATGAGGAAATATGTGGTGTTTTATCTTTCAACCTTGTCATTTACTCCGGACAGACTTTCACCAATGGACTAGTGGCACATCCGCTTATCCAATAATTTTGCAAAAAGAGCTGGCAACGGGGTTCCCAGCCCCAATTAATCAACCTTCATTAATAATTCTCTTCATGTGTTTTGCTCTGATTCATCAGTAAGCAACTTAACCTGCAAATAGACACTTCCCCATGGTATGTGAATGTTGGAAGGCACCCGAGGATTCGGTTAGCCATGGCTTGTGTAAGCAAAGGTTGGGGGAGTGTCATCCATAATGAAACTAAAATACATGTGTAAACAAAAGAGAAGAGGGATGATCTACCTTGCTGGTAGAGATAACGTCCTTCATGGGAGCCGCTCTTGAGAGTCTGGTTGGCGAGGTGGTTAGAGTACCTACTATCATTCGTTGACAACAACAAACACCTCTCAAAATAATTTTACTTCTGTCTTTGAAAAATGAAAAGCTCTAGCACATGTTAATCCCTGCTTCCCTCTGCGAAGGGTCAATCTTTTACTTTTATGTTGAGTCACCATCCTTTCTTTGAGCACTTTCTTGAGAGCATGACTGTCATTCTTAGTATAATATGCTTGTCCCAAAATATGATCAGCTGTGGTATAACTTTGATGCTTTTATCTTTGACAATTTTACTTCTAGTCTTTCTATGAACTTCAGAGGTGCTTGGGCATTTATGTTTTGCTACAAATACAGGCAAGCGAGATACCACTTTATCATATCCTTCTATGAACATTGCAATCCTGCTTATTGAAGTGTTTCATGATGCTTGTTATTAGTTTGTTGGTATCTCTTTTATGATTGACACAGTTACTAGATGACTTTATTTGCATGTACCTTATTATGAATTGCTTAAGCACTTGCCATATCATGAGAATATTTACATCATATGAACAAATGTGTTCGTGAAAGTTCTTTTATCGCACTCAGTTGTTAACTGAATTGCTTGAGGACAAGCAATAAGCTAAGCTTGGGGGAGTTGATACGTCCAAAAAGTATCTACTTTCCCGAACACTTTTGCTATTGTTTTGCCTCTAATTTGTGTATTTTGGATGCAACTAACACGGACTAACGCTGTTTTCAGCAGAATTACTCTGGTGTCTCGTTTTTGTGCAGAAATCCAACTTTCAGGAAAATCCTCGGAATTTATGCGAAAGGTCCTATTTTCCCAGAATATTGACGGAGCCAGAAGGGCAAGCCAGGTGGGGGCCCGAGGCCCCCACACACTAGGCCGGTGCGGCCCAGGAGGGGGGCGCGCCGCCTTGTTGTGTGGGCGCCTCGGCGGCCCCCCGATGCTCTCCTTTGGACTACATATGCCTTTCGACCTAAAAACTCCAGGGGGTTCGACCATATTTCCAGAGACCATCCAGTACGCCGCCGCCATCGCTCCGCCTCGGGACCAGAAACTCCGTTCGGCACTCCGGACGGGGAATTGGGGGATCTTCACCGCCATCACCACCGACGCCTCTCCATCGACCAGCCATGTTTTCCCCAACCATGTGTGAGTAATTCCCCCACTGTAGGCTGAAGGGGATGGTAGGGATTGGATGAGATTGATCATGTAATAGTCACAAGATTGTTAGGGCATGGTGCCTAGTATCCGTAGATGTTACTTTTATGATATTGTTGCAACTTGTTATGCTTAATGCTTGTCACTAGGGCCCGAGTGCCATGATCTCAGATCTGAACATGTTATTGTTTCATCATGATATGCATTGTTTTATGATCTTACCTGCAAGTTGTATACACACGTTGCTGTCCGGAACCCGAGGCCCCAAAGTGACAAGAATTGGGACAACCGGAGGGGAAGGCGGTGATGTGAGGATCACATGTGTTCACGAGTGTTAATGCTTTGCTCCGGTACTCTATTAAAAGGAGTACCTTAATTTCCAGTAGTTTCCCTAGAGGCCCGGCTGCCACCGGCTGGTAGGACAAAAGATGTTGTGCAAGTTTCTCATTGCGAGCACTGATACGTCTCCGTCGTATCGATAATTTCTTATGTTCCATGCCACTTTATTGATGATATCTACATGTTTTATACACATTATATGTCATTATTATGCATTTTCTGGAACTAACCTATTAACAAGATGCCGAAGTGCCAGTTCCTGTTTTCTGCTTTTGGTTTCAGAAATCCTAGTAACGAAATATTCTCGGAATTGGACGAAATCACCTCCCGGGTTCCTATTTTGCCCGGAAGCATCCGGAACACCCGAGAGCCGCGGAGGGGGCCCTGTGGGCCCCGGATGACATGGTGGCGCGGCCAGGGCTGGGCCCGCGCCACCCTATGGTGTGGTCGCCCCTTTGACCCTCTGCCGCCTCTTCGCCTATTTAAAGCCCCTGCATCGAAAACCCTTACGGAGAAAGCCACGATACGAGAAAAGTTCCAGAGCCGCCGCCATCGCGAAGCCAAGATGCGGGGACAGGAGTCTGTTCCGGCACCTGCCGGAGGGGAAGTGCCCCGGAAGGCTTCTCCATCGACACCGCTGCCATCTCCACCGCCATCTTCATCACCGCTGCTGCTCCCATGAGGAGGGAGTAGTTCTCCATCGAGGCTCGGGGCTGTACCGGTAGCTATGTGGTTAATCTCTCTACTATGTACTTCAATACAATGATCTCATGAGCTGCTTTACATGATTGAGATTCATATGAGTTTTGTATCACTACTATCTATGTGCTACTCTAGCAAAGTTATTAAAGTAGTTCTATTCCTCCTGCACGTGTGTAAAGGTGACAGTGTGTGCACCGTGTTAGTACTTGGTTTATGCTATGATCATGATCTCTTGTAGATTGCGAAGTTAACTATTGCTATGATAATATTGATGTGATCTATTCCTCCTACATATGCATGAAGGTGACAGTGTGCATGCTATGCTAGTACTTGGTTTAGTCTTTTGATCTATCTTACACTAAAGGTTACTAAAATATGAGCATTATTGTGGAGCTTGTTAACTCCGGCATTGAGGGTTCGTGTAATCCTACGCAATGTGTTCATCATCCAACAAAAGTGTAGAGTATGCATTTATCTATTCTGTTATGTGATCAATGTTGAGAGTGTCCACTAGTGAAAGTCTATTCCCTAGGCCTTGTTCCTAAATACTGCTATCAGCTTCTTGTTTTACTGCGTTACTACTGCTGCGTTACTACATGTTTACTTCCTGCAATATTACTACCATCAACTGCACGCCAGCGAGCTATTTTCTGGCGCCATACTACTGCTCATATTCATTCATACCACTTGTATTTCACTATCTCTTCGCCGAACTAGTGCACCTATTAGGTGTGTTGGGGACACAAGAGACTTCTTGCTTTGTGGTTGCAGGGTTGCATGAGAGGGATATCTTTGACCTCTTCCTCCCTGAGTTCGATAAACCTTGGGTAATCCACTTAAGGGAAACTTGCTGCTGTTCTACAAACCTCTGCTCTTGGAGGCCCAACACTATCTACAAGAATAGAAGCACCCGTAGACATCAAGCACTTCTGGCGCCGTTGCCGGGGAGGGAAGGTAAACGGCACTCACACATTGGCAAGCCCGGCAACTAAGCACTTTTCCTCCCTCGTCAACTACGCGCCAAGCACTTTTCTGGCGCCGTTGTCGGGGAGGAAAGGTAAAAGGCACTCATACTCCGGTTCCAGGTAACAGTACTTTTCTGGCGCCATTGTGTGTGTGCTCGAAGCTATTTCCTTTAGACTCTGCAATTGCGGCATTTGGTTTCTTGTTTACACTAGTTAGGCATAATGGACAACAATGAGCTTCTTATTCTATTTCCTGATTTAAGACATGGATGGTTTGATGCGAAAATTAAAAAACCCATGGAACATATTAATATGAATGCTTTGAACACTATTGTTGTTAATGATATGGAAAATTCTAAGCTTGGGGAAGCTGGTTTTGATGAGCATGATATTTTTAGTCCCCCAAGCATTGAGGAGAAAATTTACTTTGATGATACTTTGCCTCCCATTTATGATGATTATAATGATAGTAGTCTTTTGTTACCACCTGTTATGGAGGATAAATTTGATTATGATTACAATATACCTCCTATATTTGATAGCTACTTTGTTGAATTTGCTCCCACTACAATTAATAAGAATGACTATGCTTATGTTGGGAGTAGTAATTATTTTATGCATGAGACTCATGATAAGGATGCTTTATGTGATAGTTATATTGTTGAGTTTGCTCATGATGCTACTGAAAGTTATTATGAGAGAGGAAAATATGGTTGTAAAAATTTTCATGTTACTAAAACACCTCTCTATGTGCTGAAATTTTTGAAGCTACACTTGTTTTATCTTCCTATGCTTGTTACTTTGCTCTTCATGAACTTGTTTATTTACAAGATTCCTATTCATAGGAAGCATGTTAGACTTAAATGTGTTTTGAATTTGCCTCTTGATGCTCTCTTTTGCTTCAACTTCTATTTCTTGCGAGTGCATCATTAAAACTGCTGAGCCCATCTTAATGGCTATAAAGAAAGAACTTCTTGGGAGATAACCCATGTGTTTTTTTTACTACAGTACTTTGTTTTATATTTGTGTCTTGGAAGTTGTTTACTACTGTAGCAACCTCTCCTTATCATGTTTTTGTGCCAAGTAAAGTTTCTATATCATAGTTGATGTTATATTTGGGATCGCTGCGCAGAAACAGCATTGCTGTCTGAATCTGGGCACAGGCCTCTGTAGATAATTCGAAAAAATCTGCCAATTTACGAGCGTGATCCACAGATATGTACGCAACTTTCATTAGTTTTGAGTTTTTCCATTTGAGCAAGTCTGGTGCCATCTTTAAATTCGTCTTTACGGACTGTTCTGTTTTTGACAGATTCTGCCTTTTATTTCGCATTGCCTCTTTTGCTATGTTGGATTTATTTCTTTGATCCATTAATGTCCAGTAGCTTTATGCAATGTCCAGAAGTGAAAAGAATGTTTGTGTCACCTCTGAACATGTGAATTTTTTATTATGCACTAACCCTCTAATGAGTTTGCTTGAAGTTTGGTGTGAAGGAAGTTTTCAAGGGTCAAGAGAGGAGTATGATATACTATGATCAAGAGGAGTGAAAGCTCTAAGCTTGGGGATGCCCCGTGGTTCACCCCTGCATATTCTAAGAAGACTCAAGCGTCTAAGCTTGGGGATGCCCAAGGCATCCCCTTCTTCATCGACAAAGTAGCAGGTTCCTTCTCTTGAAACTATATTTTTATTCGGTCACATCTTATGTACTTTACTTGGAGCGTCTGTGTGTGCTTTTATTTTTGTTTTGTTATCTTAGTTCTCTGAATAAGTTCATCATTGTGTGGGAGAGAGACACGCTCCGCTGGTTCGTATGAACACATGTGTTCTTAGCTCATAATATTCATGGCGAAGTTTCCTCTTCGTTAAATTGTTATATGGTTGGAATTGGAAAAATGCTACATGTAGTAATTGGTAAAATGTCTTGGATAATGTGATACTTGGCAATTGTTGTGCTCATGTTTAAGCTCTTGCATCATATACTTTGCACCTATTAGTGAAGAAATACATAGAGCATGCTAAAATTTGGTTTGCATAATTGGTCTCTCTAAGGTCTAGATAATTTCTAGTATTGAGTTTGAACAACAAGGAAGACGGTGTAGAGTCTTATAATGTTTACAATATGTCTTTTATGTGAGTTTTGCTGCATCGGTTCATCCTTGTGTTTGTTTCAAATAACCTTGCTAGCCTAAACCTTGTATCGAGAGGGAATACTTCTCATGCATCCCAAAATCCTTGAGCCAATATTCATGCCATTTGTGTCCACCATACCTACCTACTAGATGGTATTTCTCCGCCATTCCAAAGTAAATTGCTTGAGTGCTACCTTTAAACAATTCAAAATTTATCACCTCTGATTTGTGTCAATGTTTAATAGCTCATGAGGAAGTATGTGGTGTTTATCTTTCAATCTTGTTGGGCAACTTTCACCAATGGACTAGTGGCTTCATCCGCTTATCCAATAACTTTGCAAAAAGAGCTGGCAATGGGATTCCCAGTCCCAAATTAATTAACAAAAATAGACACTCCTCCATGGTATGTGATTGTTGGACGGCACCCGAAGGATTCGGTTAGCCATGGCTTGAGAAAGCAAAGGTGGGGAGGAGTGTCATCATAATAAAACTAAAATAAAAAGGCACTCCTTCATGGTATGAGATTGTTGGCAGGCACCCGAGGATTCGGTTAGCCATGGTTTGTGAAAGAAAGGTTGGAAGGAGTGCCACCCAAAAATAAAATAAAATGGGAGCCGCTCTTTGAAGGTTTGTCTGGCAAGGGGGTTAGAGTGCCCACTACCATTCGTTGACAACAACAAACACCTCTCAAAACTTTACTTTTATACTCTCTTGATGTTTTCAAAATAAAAGCTCTAGCACAAATATAGCAATCGATGCTTTCCTCTTTGAAGGACCTTTCTTTTACTTTTATTGTTGAGTCAGTTTACCTATCTCCTTCCACCTTAAGAAGCAAACACTTGTGTGAACTGTGCATTGATTCCTACATACTTGCATATTGCACTTGTTATATTACTTTATGTTGACAATATCCATGAGATATACATGTTATAAGTTGAAAGCAACCGCTGAAACTTAATCTTCCTTTGTGTTGCTTCAATACCTTTACTTTGATTTATTGCTTTATGAGTTAACTCTTATGCAAGACTTATTGATGCTTGTCTTGAAGTACTATTCATGAAAAGTCTTTGCTATATGATTCACTTGTTTACTCATGTCATTACCTTTGTTTTGATCGCTGCATTCATTACATATGTTTACAAATAGTATGATCAAGGTTATGATGGCATGTCACTTCAGAAATTATCTTTGTTATCGTTTTACCTGCTCGGGACGAGCAGAACTAAGCTTGGGGATGCTGATACGTCTCCGTCGTATCGATAATTTCTTATGTTCCATGCCACTTTATTGATGATATCTACATGTTTTATACACATTATATGTCATTATTATGCATTTTCTGGAACTAACCTATTAACAAGATGCCGAAGTGCCGTTCTGTTTTCTGCTGTTTTTGGTTTCAGAAATCCTAGTAACGAAATATTCTCGGAATTGGACGAAATCACCTCCGGTTCCTATTTTGCCCGGAAGCATCCAGAACACCCGAGCCGCCGGAGGGGCCTGTGGGCCCCAGATGACATGGTGGCGCGGCCAGGGCTGGGCCGCGCCACCCTATGGTGTGGTCGCCCCTTTGACCCTCCTGCGCCGCCTCTTCGCCTATTTAAAGCCCCTGCATCGAAAACTTACGGAGAAAGCCACGATACGAGAAAAGTTCCAGCCGCCGCCATCGCGAAGCCAAGATCGGGGGACAGGAGTCTGTTCCGGCACCCTGCCGGAGCGGGGAAGTGCCCCGGAAGGCTTCTCCATCGACACCGCTGCCATCTCCACCGCCATCTTCATCACCGCTGCTGCTCCCATGAGGAGGGAGTAGTTCTCCATCGAGGCTCGGGCTGTACCGGTAGCTATGTGGTTAATCTCTCTACTATGTACTTCAATACAATGATCTCATGAGCTGCTTTACATGATTGAGATTCATATGAGTTTTGTATCACTACTACCTATGTGCTACTCTAGCAAAGTTATTAAAGTAGTTCTATTCCTCCTGCACGTGTGTAAAGGTGACAGTGTGTGCACCGTGTTAGTACTTGGTTTATGCTATGATCATGATCTCTTGTAGATTGCGAAGTTAACTATTGCTATGATAATATTGATGTGATCTATTCCTCCTACATATGCATGAAGGTGACAGTGTGCATGCTATGCTAGTACTTGGTTTAGTCTTTTGATCTATCTTACACTAAAGGTTACTAAAATATGAGCATTATTGTGGAGCTTGTTAACTCCGGCATTGAGGGTTCGTGTAATCCTACGCAATGTGTTCATCATCCAACAAAAGTGTAGAGTATGCATTTATCTATTCTGTTATGTGATCAATGTTGAGAGTGTCCACTAGTGAAAGTCTATTCCCTAGGCCTTGTTCCTAAATACTGCTATCAGCTTTACTGTTTTATTGCGTTACTACTGCTGCGTTACTACGCATGTTTACTTCCCTAATATTACTACCATCAACGCAGCTATTTTCGCGCCATACTACTGCTCATATTCATTCATACCACTTGTATTTCACTATCTCTTCGCCGAACTAGTGCACCTATTAGGTGTGTTGGGGACACAAGAGACTTCTTGCTTTGTGGTTGCAGGGTTGCATGAGAGGGATATCTTTGACCTCTTCCTCCTGAGTTCGATAAACCTTGGGTAATCCACTTAAGGGAAACTTGCTGCTGTTCTACAAACCTCTGCTCTTGGAGGCCCAACACTGTCTACAAGAATAGAAGCACCCGTAGACATCAAGCACGTACGACTATATACGGAACACATGCCTATTGATTGATTAGTACTTGGATACCGCTTTATTATTATCTGCAAATGCCCTACCATGATTGTTATATGAATTCTCTCATTCATGCAACGCCCGTTCATCCATCCCTGTGCCTACAATATTTTAATCCTGCTGTTTACTATAATCACTACTGCTGTCTTTATTTCACCGCTCTGTTATTTCACTATTCCTACTGCTATAAAACTGTTGCTACTGATAAACTCTTGCGAGCAAGTCTGTTTCCAGTGCAGCTGAATTGACAACTCCGCTGTTAAGGCTTACAAGTATTCTTTGTCTCCCCTTGTGTTGAATCAATAAATTGGGTAATACTTCCCTCGAAGACTGTTGCGATCCCCTATACTTGTGGGTCATCAATCACCCAGGGTCAAAACTCAAGAACTTTCAGAACACCAACCCACCCGTTTTCAGCAAGAACGAAGAGCCACTCGATGCAGATGACTGGCTCCAGACCATGGAGAACAACTTAGATGTAGCGGGAGTTGAAGCCGCAGAGAAGGTCCTGTTTGCCACTCATTACTTAGCAGGACCAGCCCGAGCCTGGTGGATCAGCACCCGTGCCATGAATGCGGGACAGATCATGACTTGGGCAGATTTCAAGCTCAAATTCAGCAAGTACCACGTGCCCCTGGGTTTAATCAAGAAGATGAGGGATGAGTTCAGAGAACTCAAGCAAGGCAGAATGTCGGTGGTAGAATACAGCGACAGGTTCTTCACCTTGTCAAGGTATGCCCCCGATGAGACCGACACCAATGAGAAGAGGAAGGAGAGATTCCTGAACGGACTGCATGACGAGATGCAGACTGTGCTAGTCAACATTCCCTTTGCCGATCTTGAAGCCTTAGTGGACTCCGCCATCCAAATGGAGGGGAAGCTCAACCAAGCCAACGAGAACCGCAAACGCCGCATGATGCACCAGAGTGGGCCTAGCAATACTCCGAGGTATCGCCCCAGCTCAAGCGGAGGTTTTGCCCCAAGAAACAACAAGCCCCAGATGCAGACTTCACGCCCGGGTTTTCAAAACCGGAGTGGAGGAAACCCCAGGCCAGGAGGCCACAACAACAACAACAACCACAACTACCAGAACAACACCAACAACTTCAACCGCGCCCCGATGAGAGCCCCCGGCAACAACAACCCCAATAACACCAACACCGCTCCGAGGACTGGGAGCAACGCTATCCCCGTCGCAGTCAAGGACAAGGCCACCATCACATGTTATGAATGTGGAGTGGTGGGACACTACTCCAATGAGTGCCCCAAAAGGTTAGCCAAGAATGCCGCCAACACCGCTGCCCCTGCTCAGCAGCAACACCGCGTCTCCACCGACAAGAAGTTCACCCCCAACAACCCCAACAACCACAACGGCCGCCTCTTTCACATGAACGCCGAAGAAGCCCAGGAAGCACCAGATATCGTGCTGGGTATCTTTTCTGTTAACTCAGTTCCTGCCAGAGTGTTGTTTGATTCTGGAGCCTCGCATTCGTTTGTCACTGAAGATTTTGCATGCACTAGTAAAATTCAACCAATCAGTTTGAAGCATGTCATGATAGTTCAAATACCGGGTTCAACAACAAAAGCTAGAAAATTTTGCAAAGACGTGCCAATCAGAATACATGAAGTAGATTTTTATGCAAATTTGATTATTCCGGGAACAAAAGGTTTGGAAGTAGTATTGGGTATGGATTGGATGGCCAAACATCATGGATTGATTGACTGTGCCAAGAAAGCCATCACCATGACTAGTAGCACCGGAGTGTTAGTAGAACATGTGTCTGAAAGACTGCCCAGAAAGTTTACCTGCAACCAGAGTGTAGCCAAGCCAACCTTGGATCAGATCAGGGTCGTCTGTCGATACCCTGATGTGTTTCCTGATGATCTACCCGGTATGCCCCCAGATCAGGATATCGAGTTTATCATTGCGTTAATTCCTGGAACAGGACCTATAGCCCAAAGAGCCTATAGCATGAACCCCGCAGAACTTGTGGAACTGAAGAAGCAACTGGATGAATTGCTAGCCAAAGGTCTGATCCGACCAAGTGCGTCGCCTTGGAGATCCCTAGTTTTGTTTGTGGATAAGAAAGACGGTGCCAGTCGTTTATGTACGGATTATCGTAAGATTAACGATGTCACCATCAAAAACAAATACCCCTTGCCAAAGATAGAAGACCTGTTTGACCAGCTGACCGGTGCCAAAGTATTCTCTAAAATTGATCTTAGGACTGGGTACCATCAACTGAAGATTCGTGCAGCGGATATTCCCAAAACTGCCTTCACCACCCGATATGGATTGTATGAGTACAATGTCATGTCATTTGGATTAACCAATGCCCCCGCTTACTTCATGAACCTCATGAATAAGATCTTTATGAACTTTCTGGATAAGTTTGTCGTTGTTTTCATCGATGACATCCTAATCTACTCCAAGTCAGAAGAGGAACATGAGCACCATCTGGAAGCTGTCCTAGACACCCTTAGGGAGCATCAGTTGTATGCCAAGTTTAGCAAATGTGAGTTTTGGCTGAAGGAAGTAGGATTCCTGGGACATATCTTGTCTGCAGGAGGAATTGCCGTAGATCCCGCCAAGATCAAGACCGTTGCAGAATGGAAAGCCCCAACCACTCAGACTGAAGTCCGTGCATTTCTCGGATTAGCAGGATATTACCGTAGGTTTGTTGAAGGATTTTCCAGCATAGCTAGACCAATGACCCAACTGTTGAAGAAGAACAAGAAGTTTGAATGGACTGATAAATGTGAAGAGAGTTTCCAGCAGCTCAAGAGCAGATTGACATCAGACCCAATTTTGATCATGCCGGACATCACCAAGCCATTTGACGTCTACTGCGACGCCTCCAAGATTGGTCTTGGATGTGTGGTGATGCAAGAAGGCAAAGTGATATCATATCTGTCTAGGCAACTGAAGCAACATGAGCAGAATTATCCAACCCATGATCTCGAGCTTGCAGTCGTAGTTTTAGCACTGAAGGTATGGCACTAACTCATGGGTAATCGATGCGAGATCTATTCGGATCACAAGAGCCTGAAGTATATCTTCACCCAGAAGGAGCTGAATATGAGGCGAAGAAGATGGTTAGAGTTGATCAAGGATTATGACATGGAAATTCACTACCACCCCGGCAAGGCCAATGTGGTAGCGGATGCGCTGAGTAGACTGCCGTGTCAGTTGAACTCCATGATAGCAGAAGAACAACCTAGCCTATACCAAGAATTTGAGCAGTTTAGAATGGAGCTAGTTAGTGAAGGATTCCTAGCCAGCATAGAGCTTCAACCCACCTTGATTGGTCAGATAAAGGAAGCACAGAAAGGAAATGCCAGCATTGACGGAATCAAGAGCCAAATAGCTGCAGGAAAAGCACCCGGATTCACCGAAGATGAAGAAGGAGTTCTTGGTACAACGGACGCCTATGTGTACCGTCAGACTCATAGTTGAAGCAAGTTATTCTGAAAGAAGCCCATGACACCCTTTACTCCATTCATCCCGGAGGAACCAAGATGTATCAAGATTTGAAGGAACAATTTTGGTGGCATGGAATGAAGAGGGAGATTGGAAGCTACATCGCCAAGTGTGATATTTGTCAAAGAGTCAAGGTGGAACATCAGCGACCCGCAGGATTGCTGCAGCCCCTGCAGATTCCAGAATGGAAGTGGGACTCGGTAGGAATGGACTTTATCACTGGACTGCCCAAATCAAGCAAAGGAAATGATTCAATCTGGGTAGTGGTCAATAGATTAACCAAGGTAGCCCATTTCATCCCCGTCAAGACCACCTATCAAGGCCCGAAGTAGGCTGAGTTATACATCTCCAGAATAGTCGCCCTGCACGGAACCCCGAAGTCGATTGTGTCAGATAGAGGATCGCAATTCACCTCAAGATTCTGGCAGAAAGTGCATGAAGGACTAGGAACCCGGCTGAATTTTAGCACCGCATATCACCCGGACCGATGGACAGGGAGAGAGTCAACCAGATCTGGAGGACATGTTGAGAGCGTGTGGAGTATGGATCTAAGTGGGAAGACTGCCTGCCTTACGCAGAATTCTCATACAACAACAGTTACCAAGCCAGCTTACAAATGGCCCCCTTTGAAGCCCTGTACGGAAGGAAGTGTCATACCCCTCTAAATTGGTCGGAAGTCGGAGAGAGCCAAGTCTTTGGACCAGATGTTCTTCGAGAAGCTGAAGAGAAGGTGCACAAGATCCGCGAATACCTCAAGACGGCGCAATCAAGGCAGAAGAGTTACGCCGACAAGAGACGCCGAGAGATGACCTTCGAGATCGGAGATTTTGTCTATCTTAAAGTATCCCCCCTCAAAGGAATGCAGAGATTTCAGCTCAAAGGAAAGCTTGCACCTTGATATGTCGGACCCTTCAAAGTTCTGAGTCGCCGAGGAGAAGTATCTTATCAGCTGGAACTGTCGGAAGAAATGTCGGCTGTGCACAACGTGTTTCACATCTCACTGCTTCGGAAATGCTTGGAAGTGCCAGAAAAGACCGAAGTGTTCAAGAATATTGATCATAGATCGGTGGATATCAACACGGACTTGACGTATCGCGAAGTGCCTATTCGCATACTAGAAGAAGCTTTCAGAACCACTCGCACCAAGAGTATCAAGTTCCTGAAGATTCAATGGAGCAACCATACCGAAGAAGAAGCTACTTGGGAGCGAGAAGAAGATATGAAGAAGGAATACCCAGATCTCTTTAGTACCTAATTTTTCTTTAAGATCTCGGGACGAGATCTTTTGTAAGGGGGAAGGGTTTGTAACATCCCAAAATACTAAGCAATGAAGAAGAAGAGTTCCAAAATTTAGAACCAACAAAAACTTTTATTTGCATATAGTGCCATGCATAGGATTTGTGCATTTGTGTGAATTGCCATGATGATTGCTTTTGTGCTATTGTGCTACATCCTAAAACTCTTGTTTGATCATGCAAAGATCAACAAACCAACCAAAGAAAAAGAAAAGAAATAAAATGAAGAAACCCTAAAACCCTCACATATGGTTTATGCCATTTTTACAAATCTTTAACCAAGACCATTTTGGCTTGCACCAATAATTGTATTATGTTTCTAAACACTTATAAACACTTTTGGCATCCAACCAAATTTGAAATCAAATTTTGCTCACATACAATAATGGTCAAATCTGCCTTTTGTAATCTGATCACTACTTTGAGCCCCTGGATTTTGAGATTTTCAAACTAACCCAAACCAACTCTTTGCACCTCATCCAAGTACACATCAAGGTGAACAACTTTGGTAAAGACCACCAGTACAAAATCATATTGGATCAAAAGTTATGATCAAGCCAAGTGAGGACTTTGAAACAAATGCAAGATCACCATATTTTTGAAATCTTTGCAAAACCCTTTCTTTCTTGAGCACCACTTGCCTAAACTTGGTTCCCTGGTTCCCTCTAGTGCCAACCCCATCATTGAAACCCTAGGAGGAGGCAAAACATGGCATGGCCATGGACATGCCGGCCATGTTCTCCATCGACATGCTCCCCCTTTTTCTCTCCACCCAAATCCTGGCCACCATGTCATCCCGATCCTCCTTGATCTCCTGAGCACGCCAGTACTCGCTGATGGTCGAAAGGATGACGACACGCACCGGCCGGCGCGCGTCCACGACGTCCAGGTACGACGGGAACGGCATGGCCACGTCACGCGTGCACGGCAGCGCGCGACACGGCCACACGTCGCCTCGCCGTACTGCAGCATCCCCGGACACACTCTCTCGCCCCACGACCTGCCACGCCACGCAGAACACGCCGGACATGCTCGCGTCACCAGCCTGCGCCCACCGTCGCCGGAGAGGACGAGCCCGTCCGCCACGGCCACGCCAGTACATGCACGCGCCCGACCGTTGTACGCCTCGCCTCGCCACGCCGTTGACGCTCAAAGGACCGCCATGATGTGCTGAGCAGTACGCCGCACTCGCCTAGCCCCATAGCTCGCCGGAGAAGCCGCTCCCATGTCGACATTGCCGCCGCGCCTCAGCACACTCCCGCGCCTATAAAAGGAGACCCCCTCGCGACGATCTCTTCACACCGCAGCACTTCTCTCTTCTCCCTCGACCGCCTGAGCTACTCCACTGCCTCGATTAGCCACCGCCACTGCTCAATTTCTACCTCACTGCCGTGCGCCGCCGCGGAACCTCGCCGACGATTGGAGCCGCCCCAGGACGCGCCGCTGCTACCAGGAGCCTCGCCGTCATCTACACCTTCACCGCGCATACTGCCCACCGCCGTTGGAGCCCCGGTGAGCTCTCCGACCCCCTAGCGCCGCCGCGCCAGTAGCCTGCGCTCGCCGTCGACGACGATGGACGTGGTCCGTTGGATCACGATCTAATCGTGCGTCTCTCAGTCCCCCGTACCGATTCGGCATTTAACGCCCACTGACGGGTGGAGCCCACCGTCAGACAGCCCACTCGTGCGTGGATGCGTGGTGGGCTGGACTTTGTCCGTTTAAATGAATTGGGCCCGTTAGTTTTCCCGCCGGCCCGTTTCAGTTCAAATTCGAATTTCCAGATTAATTCAAAATCAATACTGACCCTGTTTTGAAAATGCAATAGATCCAAATTGGCCTAACCAAATTTGATGAATTTTATATCTTTGGAAAGCTAGTAAAAATATCTACACAACCCCACTGGTCTCACTGTGAGATTCTTTGTAGAAATAATGTGACAAAAAGAATAAGGAAGGGACTTTTGCACTTTCAAATAATTATTAAAAATCAACCAAAAGTGATATTAAGTTAATTTCAACTCTCATAGCTCACATTTCACTTACACTAATTGTTTCTGCAAAAATATGGTGTGGTTACTTTGAGTGATCATGGCCTAGTTTAAATAAAGGACTATATGACTATTATAGTCAAATGATATTGTCCAAAACTATTAAGTAAATTGTATGAGAGACTTGCTCTCATTTAAATCTTGTCCCAAGTACTTTCATATGAAGTTGTGACCCTGGTCTAAATACTCTCACATGAAATTACTTGGTGATATTAAATCATATTTGGTATTGTTAAATAGTAGGAGGTATTATACCTCATTTAAATTATTCTCCCCAAATGATGATGATGAATGGTTGACTTGGGTCAACATGGATTCATGCATGACTTTTGGAGAAGCTTAAATGTTAATAAGATTCAATGAGAGGAAATTATTTCCTCCAAGAACTAAATAGAAACTCTAATCTACATATTGTAATGAGAGGAAATTATTTTTCTCATTAAAAAGAAAACAAAGCCAACTCACCTACTAGTAAGTGTGGAGTGCTAGTATAGTTGTGTGAACCTATTAGTGTGCTTGGTATAGCTCTTGAACCTTGTTTGGTGATTGTTACTCCGTATCCGTTTTTAGACGCTAGCACCGAAGAGTACCAGGAGGAAGAAGTCTACTACCAGGAGGAGGAGGACCATTTTGATCAGTGCACCAACCAAGGCAAGCTAATAAACTTGCAAAGTGCAAAGCTCTCCAAGAGCAAAGCACCCCAAACATTTATTTCATGCTTAATGATTTTATCCCAAGTTTTACTTTACAAGCTTTACTGATTTTTATTTATCAAAGTTTACTTTTGATTCATGATTCACTTGGTCTAGAGTAGACAAGCTCACCAAAATTAGCCTAAAGCAATGAAAGCTAGATAGCACCCCTCATGACTAGTTTGCTAGTGCTAACAAATAAAACTGACTACTCTAGATGGGAACATTGTGAAATAAAATGACATTGAATGATTTTAAAGGTGAATATGACTTGAAGGACATGATGAACTTGATAAAAACTGATGGATGGGTTAGGATGCGATATATTTCCAATTTACAAGTACCCCCACAATACCTGATTATGGGTAGGGCTTAACTGGAAGTTTATGTGTCTTAGTATGGGTTCCCTCTAAACAAGCGTCATAGGGGTTATGCCGAGGCTGCCTCCGTTAAAAATGAACTGATGTGAAATGAGGTGAATGTCCGGCCCAAGCCCTGTGCAGTTCCCAGGTTGACGGTTTGTCTTCACTGGGAGGCCAAGCTCATGGGGAGAGGTGCCTATACTAGGATATGTAAGTGAAAGGTTATGGTTGATGATCCGTGTACTGAGTTACGATTATTCAGAGTTACCTCTGACGGATTATTGCAAATGTTGTGGCACAAGTGTGCGACCTCTGCAGAGTGTAGAACTATTCGAATAGCCGTGTCCACGGTTACGGATGATTGGAAAGGCCATACTGTTCCGTCATCAGACCATTTTAAAAAATGTGACAAGTGAAGGGTGAATTGTGATTTGAACTTGAAATGGTGACTTGGACTTGAATCACAACAGAGTTGTGGGAATGACACTAATGTTCCCACTTGAGTTAGTTAGCAAATGAAGAGGCTTTTACTAAATGCTTATGAAATAAAATTGGCTTTATGCAAATAAACTTAGAGCTTAGCACCCCCTTACTATAGTTGATAGTGCTTACATTAGTATTAGTTTGCGAGTACTTTAAAGTACTCATGGCTTTGTCCCTGGCTATTCAAATGGCCAGACTATGAAGGAGAACAGCAGTATGAGGAAGATGGACAGCAGGACGTCTACGACAACTAGGATCACTCCTGACGTCAACAGTTGCCTGTGGAACAGATGGACCGCAACCGTTACTTCGCTTCCGCTATGTGTTTTGTAATAGGATCTCTAGATCCACTATGATGTATTAAGACTGGATCATGTGATCCTTCTATGTAAGACAATTATGTGTTGTAATGAATGATGTGTTGTGATATCAATCTATTATGTCTCGCAAAAACAATATTCCTGGGATTGCGATGAATGGCATAATAGGCATCTGGACTTAAAAATCCGGGTGTTGACAAGTTGGTATCAGAGCCATTGTTGACCTTAGGAGACCCTAGTTAGAATGGACGTCTGAAAATTTTAGTTTCAAAAACAAATGAAGTGAATATTTATGAAAACTTATTCTCACTCTTATCCTTGAGATCTTTTTTGAAGAAAGAAATCCATACTCCACTTTTCCTTGAAATATTACATAAAATTTTGCACACTTGATCACTTCTCTAACTTACTTATCCTAATTGCTCACAGATGGAATACCAATGGGAGTGCTATCAGCTTGGTCATGGAGGAGAACTGAGGTTCGAAAAGGAATTGAAGCAACTAGTGGAATATCTAGGACACCCGTACCCGAGTTCTTCGGAACACCCCAATAATCAGTTGGGAGGACCACCTCGGTGGGAAGTTTCTGCTGATCTAGAAGAAAGCTTGGAGCCCCGGTATGGGAAACCATCTGGTTTTCTGTAACGGGAAACACTTGGAAGGAAGGACTAGTCAGAGCTATGCAAGAAGCAATTTCCCGTCTGTGTGGACAAAATGAGAACAAGATCAAGAACACTCGCTTCATCTACTACCCAAGACATGATCCCATGGGAAGACCGATGACCATAGCCCCGCACACGGAGATGAGCCCCTATGTAGCACACCAGGACTTCAGGCAGTACAAAACCCGCAGGGATTTGGACAACGCCCTCGCCCTTCGCCAAGCACCTTAACCGTGAAGACGAAGAGTAGTATCATTAAAGCACTATCGTAGGTGTGAGTTGTATCTGTCCCTTTGTATCGTAGAGCGATGAATGGTTCTTAAAACCAACGGTGTGTTAGCTTTGTAATGTGTGATGATTGGTATGAATGAAAAAGTGTTGTTGGTTTTTACCCCCTCAACACTACTCAAGTTTTGAAACTTTTTGAATTTAACTCAAACAAACCATAGAAATTTCCCTCTTATCTTATCATCTATCTCAATCTTCAGATGGCCCCACCAAACCGCAACGCCAACCAGGACGCAATGATGCAGATGATCCAAATGATGATGGAAGATCGCGAAGCCGCGAGAGCTGAACGACAAGCCAAAATAGCGGCACTGCAACTGTGACGCCCCGGAACCGGTACCATGAGGATTCCAGCGATCCCGCCGAAATCCGCATGATATCGATCCAGAGACGCCCTCCGACACGACGTGCGCGACGAATCACACACGTGATGCCAGAGGAATTAACACGAGCGGTAACATTACAACGGGATTACAATAGAGCCCACAAGAAACATATATTACAACAACGACTCCAACGAGTCAAGATACAAATATACAATACAAAGATCCAAATCATACAGAAGATCGAATACATCCGAGTACGGACAAGATACAAATTGGACTAAGAGTCCCGAAGATAACCAGTGGCGTCCATAACCCTGCCCAGGCCAAGCCGGAAGGGTAACCTTGCTAACGTCGTCATCTTGTACCTGCCAAAGTCGGGCCATCGGTTGCCGACAAAAGGGAGGAAGCAAAAGAGAAAGGGGAAAGGCGAGAGTAAGTACCAAGGAACGAACTCCGGCACGTACTTAGCGAGACTAGAAATGGCTATGCTCGCCGGGCGAGTATAAATATATATCGCCTAGGGCTATATGGTAGGTTTAGCGGCAGCAAAACTATAACCAATAGAGACACGCTACAACATCCGTCTACTCAGAGAAGATAAGAGAGCGCACAAGGTAACAGATAAATACTACACAAACATAACCCAGCCGATTACACATATCCCCTCCAACAAAGCAAAGAGGCAATGTAAAAGGCACTCAACGGTGGACAAGTTTTATTAGGTATCGGTTGTAGTAATGCTATATTACTACGCAAGTTATTAGCAGATTATTAACAACAAGTATAAGGTGTAAGTTGTTCTATGATCGAGCTATACAATTCCAAGTCGTCCATAACCGCGGACACGGCTTATCGATAAGATGTACACCCTGCAGGGGTTGCCCAAATGTAACCATACGCATGCTCGAACCCACTTGCTACAGGTGGAGTCTCACATCAAGACCGTTCCCAATGCAAGAGAAAGTTTAATGGGAGCCACCCAACTAAGCTACCCGTGACGAAGTTCGGCCGTACTCCGATACGGACCCAGAGGTTGCGATGGCGTCCAAGGCGGGCACTAACGACCGGCCAAGGATAAGTCGGCACGCAATATGAGTACAGTACAGAAATAAACACCCGAAGGCAACAGGAAGTAAAACGTGCATCGTGCATATGAGCAAATAAAACCAAGGTTGTGGCTCCCAATAAACAGACTCGAGGAAAGGTAGTGGGTGATGGGGGTCCCACTCCCCCACGTACGGGTAGAGCGCTCAATCTCGGAACAGATAACAAGAACTCGGGTCCTAGGGGACATTAGCGAGTCAAAGTTCCAATGCTTTCGCAAAGGGGCTCACAGATGCCTCTGCTTACAATTTTAGTTGTTAACAATAAAGTAAAGCATGAGTATCTCCAACAACTGATATAGCATGTGATAACCTCCCAAACCCAACATATCCCGATAACAGATCGAGATAAACAACAGAGCCTAAACACGCCTACGACTCGCAAGGCTCAAACATCAAGCAACGACTATGGTTAAGGAATGATATATATAGGATTATTATGGTAAACAAGTGGAATAGGAGACGTGACTCGATAAAGAAGCGCAACATAAGGATAGCAATGCGAGGGAGAGTAGGTGAAGAGAGAGGGCTCGCCTATGAAAAGCTTGGCTCACACCACTTCGCGATCCTATCCGGGAAGAAGCAAATGCTGGAACACACAACGTATGCAATCTTACTACTACGGAAGAAGAACCGGCATGATCAAGATGATATGCATGACATGGCATATATGGTGCAATGCAATTTATCCATATTAATCGGAGTCGGAACCCCGGACAATCAAATTAGAGTTGGAGTTGCATTTCTACCGGCAAAGTTAAGTGTTGATTAGCATGCATAACATGGCATAGGTGATCTACTTCAATATTAATCGGAGCGAGGAACCGTAGCCGGTAATTCCCAAATACTCCGCGTTTAATTATTAGGTGCGATGCAAACTATAACGGAACCACATGATGCGGGATGCAAACAATTATATGGATGGCATATTAATGTTCCTCATGTTTTTCTGATCGAAAAACATATAAAATATATTTTAATCCGAGTTATGGATTAGGAGATATGATTTTTGCAAGATATAAATATTTGCAGCAATTTTCAGGAAAAACAGAAAAAGGGCCAGGACGAACTGGGTTGGACCTGCGCTGTCCTGGGCCGGAACTGATCAGCTTCGGCGTCGGATTGGGTTGGGCCGCACCGGGCGTTGATCTGAGATGGAGGATCTGGGCCGAGGCCCGTCGGTGGTGCCAGATCTGTTTCATGCAATGATTAAACAAAAAGAAGGCTTAATTAGCCAGACTTGAGGTTTGAACCCAGGATCTAATGGGTCAGGAAACAGGCAGTTTACCACTGTGCTGTTCGTTGGGGACGTGTGAAGATCTGGGCGCACGGCAAGATGAAGAAGACACAGGCGGATCACGAGGATGAAGGCCATGGTGAAACGGAGCTCTAGTCGGAGATGGAATCGACGTCTGGGAGCGAATCAGGATGAGGGAAAGACGTCGGACGTACGCCTTGGCGCGGTGAACCCGATGCTGGTTGTCATGGTGCCGGAAACCCACCGGAGCATCGCCGTCGTCGAGGTTCTGTAGGGAACGGCGACGGTCAACACAGCGGAGAGGCAGAAATCGAAGCAATAAAAGAGGAGGAGGTGTCCAGGAGATGCACGGGATTACCCTGAAGCTCAACGTGTGTTCTGAACGGACAGGGGAGGACGGTGGTCGCCGGAATTGACGATTTCTTCGCCGGAGTCTGAGAGGGAATCGGCGATTTTGTGAGCGATTGGAGAGGTTCCGGTTCGATTACTCGCATGAGGATGGAGAGGACGGCAAGGCGGTTCTCCTGGTACTGTTGGCTTGGTGCGGGGTGGACGGTAGCAGCGGCGCCATGGCGGGGAAGGTGCGGCCGGCTCACAAAGAAGAGGTAAACTTGGGGAGTAGTGGCGGCGCAAGGGAGGGAGAAGGGCTAGGGTTTCTAGGGCCGCGGAGTGGGGATTTAAGAGGGGGGAAAAGAGGCGCGGGGTGTCGTGGTGGTTGCATGACGTCGGCCATGGGAGGGGGCACACACGCTTCGTGCGTGTTGGCGAGGAAGACGACAGGAGGAGTCTCTCCTCACGAACAGGTAAGTGGGCTGCTTCCTGAAGTTGAGTTGCAGGAGGTGGGCTTACGGTGAAGAATAGAGTAGATAGCTGCAGAGGAATTGGGCCAACATGAAGGAAAAGGTGGGCTGCATCGTGGAGAGAAGAAAACAGAGAGCACCTGCCATTGTATTTTCCTGGAACTTGTCACGTGCTTGCATGAGAGAAAAAGTTTGAATGGATGGAGGCAAGAAGAAAGACGGAAGATTGTGAAGATAAAATGGGGAAGCAAAGTCAACATTTTTAAAAAACATATTTTATTAAAACTTGATTGTCCAGAATATTGCAAACATCTTTGTTTCAGGTTTTGTTAAAATAAAAGAAAGAGCGAGGGAGGTTTTACAAAACCATATGAGAGGAAGAAAACAATAGTTTTTATTTCAAAATAATTTTATTTGATAAAATCTTGTGGATGATATGATGCATGATGCATAAAATAAAAAGAACAAACAAATCTATTAGGGGTACTACCCGGGGCCGTTACAATCGACACCACTAACAAGGGATCGCGCCCCGAGATCCCGCCTCAAGGTACGGGGGAGAGAGGTGGACTAGCGGATCTTCAGGCGACGTGTCGAACTCCTCGACACCACTAACAAGAAGTCTTGCTCCATGTAGAAAGGTTGACACCACCAACAAGAAGTCGTTGTTCCGATGACGATGATGACTCCGGAGAAACAAAGGAAGGAGTAACAGTCACACGGATCCACCAATTCAGGTAACAAGGGTGAATAGTAAGAGTAGTCGGTATGTGGGCCAATCCATCCCGCACCCGAACTATTAACCCTGAACATAAATAGGAGAATTGTGTAACCAACTCTTGGATCTCAGAATGACGATATCGACAAGCATTGTCAGCAAGGATTCAATTGGATCAAAGCACAATGAATTGAAGAGGGATCACAAAATAAGGATGACATCAAACGGAGAAGACAAGGTTGACGTCGGTGATGTTCTTCTGCCGGAAGGTCTTCAGAGATCGGTCCTATTAGGTTAAGGCAAAGATCGTCCAACCCACGTCGGAACCTAAGACTCAGAGAAACTCAGATAAGAAAGAAGACTCAAAACTCGCATAGATAAGAGGAGAAAGAATATAGGTAAGGAGAAAAATCAGAGCTAATCAGAACTATCCAACGAATTTTTGAAAATAGGTTTTGACACTAGACACAACGTCCGTTGGCAAGGTTATCCTACAGGCTGGACTAGTGGGGTACCGTCAACCGAGCTACGATACCAACTTGTGACGCCCGGAACCGGTACCATGAGGATTCCGATCCCGCGAAATCCGCATGATATCGATCCAGAGACCTCCGACACGACGTGCGCGACGAATCACACACGTGATGCCGAGGAATTAACACGAGCGGTAACATTACAACAGGATTACAATAGAGCCCACAAGAAACATATATTACAACAACGACTCCAACGAGTCAAGATACAAATATACAATACAAAGATCCAAATCATCCAGAAGATCGAATACATCCGAGTACGGACAAGATACAAATTGGACTAAGAGTCCTGAAGATAACCAGTGGCGTCCATAACCCTACCCAGGCCAAGCCGGAAGGGTAACCTTGCTAACGTCGTCATCTTGTACCTGCCAAAGTCGGGCCATCGGTTGCCGACAAAAGGGAGGAAGCAAAAGAGAAAGGGAAAGGCGAGAGTAAGTACCAAGGAACGAACTCCGGCACGTACTTAGCGAGACTAGAAATGGCTATGCTCGCCGGGCGATATATATATATCGCCTGGGGCTATATGGTAGGTTTAGCGGCAGCAAAACTATAACCAATAGAGACACGCTACAACATCCGTCTACTCAGAGAAGATAAGAGAGCGCACAAGGTAACAGATAAATACTACACAAACATAACCCAGCCGATTACACATATCCCCTCCAACAAAACAAAGAGGCAATGTAAAAGGCACTCAACGGTGGACAAGTTTTATTAGGTATCGGTTGTAGTAATGCTATATTAC
Organism: Lolium multiflorum; assembly: GCA_030979885.1. Taxonomy (NCBI): domain Eukaryota; kingdom Viridiplantae; phylum Streptophyta; class Magnoliopsida; order Poales; family Poaceae; genus Lolium; species Lolium multiflorum. Next base: position 208,228,778 of record CM061748.1, read on the forward strand.
TACGCAAGTCATTAGCAGATTATTAACAACAAGTATAAGGTGTAAGTTGTTCTATGATCGAGCTATACAATTCCAAGTCGTCCATAACCGCGGACACGGCTTATCGATAAGATGTACACCCTGCAGGGGTTGCCCAAATGTAACCATACGCATGCTCGAACCCACTTGCTACAGGTGGAGTCTCACATCAAGACCGTTCCCAATGCAAGAGAAAGTTTAATGGGAGCCACCCAACTAAGCTACCCGTGACGAAGTTCGGCCGTACTCCGATACGGACCCAGAGGTTGCGATGGCGTCCAAGGCGGGCACTAACGACCGGCCAAGGATAAGTCGGCACGCAATATGAGTACAGTACAGAAATAAACACCCGAAGGCAACAGGAAGTAAAACGTGCATCGTGCATATGAGCAAATAAAACCAAGGTTGTGGCTCCCAATAAACAGACTCGAGGAAAGGTAGTGGGTGATGGGGTCCCACTCCCCCACGTACGGGTAGAGCGCTCAATCTCGGAACAGATAACAAGAACTCGGGTCCTAGGGGACATTAGCGAGTCAAAGTTCCAATGCTTTCGCAAAGGGGCTCACAGATGCCTCTGCTTACAATTTTAGTTGTTAACAATAAAGTAAAGCATGAGTATCTCCAACAACTGATATAGCATGTGATAACCTCCCAAACCCAACATATCCCGATAACAGATCGAGATAAACAACAGAGCCTAAACACGCCTACGACTCGCAAGGCTCAAACATCAAGCAACGACTATGGTTAAGGAATGATATATATAGGATTATTATGGTAAACAAGTGGAATAGGAGACGTGACTCGATAAAGAAGCGCAACATAAGGATAGCAATGCGAGGGAGAGTAGGTGAAGAGAGAGGGCTCGCCTATGAAAAGCAGCAGAAGAACTTGGCGTATCTCACATCACCACTTCGCGATCCTATCCGGGAAGAAGCAAATGCTGGAACACACAACGTATGCAATCTTACTACTACGGAAGAAGAACCGGCATGATCAAGATGATATGCATGACATGGCATATATGGTGCAATGCAATTTATCCATATTAATCGGAGTCGGAACCCCGGACAATCAAATTAGAGTTGGAGTTGCATTTCTACCGGCAAAGTTAAGTGTTGATTAGCATGCATAACATGGCATAGGTGATCTACTTCAATATTAATCGGAGCGAGGAACCGTAGCCGGTAATTCCCAAATACTCCGCGTTTAATTATTAGGTGCGATGCAAACTATAACGGAACCACATGATGCGGGATGCAAACAATTATATGGATGGCATATTAATGTTCCTCATGTTTTTCTGATCGAAAAACATATAAAATATATTTTAATCCGAGTTATGGATTAGGAGATATGATTTTTGCAAGATATAAATATTTGCAGCAATTTTCAGGAAAAACAGAAAAAGGGCCAGGACGAACTGGGTTGGACCTGCGCTGTCCTGGGCCGGAACTGATCAGCTTCGGCGTCGGATTGGGTTGGGCCGCACCGGGCGTTGATCTGAGATGGAGGATCTGGGCCGAGGCCCGTCGGTGGTGCCAGATCTGTTTCATGCAATGATTAAACAAAAAGAAGGCTTAATTAGCCAGACTTGAGGTTTGAACCCAGGATCTAATGGGTCAGGAAACAGGCAGTTTACCACTGTGCTGTTCGTTGGGGACGTGTGAAGATCTGGGCGCACGGCAAGATGAAGAAGACACAGGCGGATCACGAGGATGAAGGCCATGGTGAAACGGAGCTCTAGTCGGAGATGGAATCGACGTCTGGGAGCGAATCAGGATGAGGGAAAGACGTCGGACGTACGCCTTGGCGCGGTGAACCCGATGCTGGTTGTCATGGTGCCGGAAACCCACCGGAGCATCGCCGTCGTCGAGGTTCTGTAGGGAACGGCGACGGTCAACACAGCGGAGAGGCAGAAATCGAAGCAATAAAAGAGGAGGAGGTGTCCAGGAGATGCACGGGATTACCCTGAAGCTCAACGTGTGTTCTGAACGGACAGGGGAGGACGGTGGTCGCCGGAATTGACGATTTCTTCGCCGGAGTCTGAGAGGGAATCGGCGATTTTGTGAGCGATTGGAGAGGTTCCGGTTCGATTACTCGCATGAGGATGGAGAGGACGGCAAGGCGGTTCTCCTGGTACTGTTGGCTTGGTGCGGGGTGGACGGTAGCAGCGGCGCCATGGCGGGGAAGGTGCGGCCGGCTCACAAAGAAGAGGTAAACTTGGGGAGTAGTGGCGGCGCAAGGGAGGGAGAAGGGCTAGGGTTTCTAGGGCCGCGGAGTGGGGATTTAAGAGGGGGGAAAAGAGGCGCGGGGTGTCGTGGTGGTTGCATGACGTCGGCCATGGGAGGGGGCACACACGCTTCGTGCGTGTTGGCGAGGAAGACGACAGGAGGAGTCTCTCCTCACGAACAGGTAAGTGGGCTGCTTCCTGAAGTTGAGTTGCAGGAGGTGGGCTTACGGTGAAGAATAGAGTAGATAGCTGCAGAGGAATTGGGCCAACATGAAGGAAAAGGTGGGCTGCATCGTGGAGAGAAGAAAACAGAGAGCACCTGCCATTGTATTTTCCTGGAACTTGTCACGTGCTTGCATGAGAGAAAAAGTTTGAATGGATGGAGGCAAGAAGAAAGACGGAAGATTGTGAAGATAAAATGGGGAAGCAAAGTCAACATTTTTAAAAAACATATTTTATTAAAACTTGATTGTCCAGAATATTGCAAACATCTTTGTTTCAGGTTTTGTTAAAATAAAAGAAAGAGCGAGGGAGGTTTTACAAAACCATATGAGAGGAAGAAAACAATAGTTTTTATTTCAAAATAATTTTATTTGATAAAATCTTGTGGATGATATGATGCATGATGCATAAAATAAAAAGAACAAACAAATCTATTAGGGGTACTACCCGGGGCCGTTACAGCAACAGATAGCTCAAAACCCCCAAGGCCACGGAAACCATGATCACCCAGGATCAAAGCTAAAGAATTTTCAGAACACTAATCCCCCAATGTTTAGTAAGACAGAAGAACCCCTTGATGCTGATGACTGGCTCCAAACAATGGAGAACAACCTAGAAGTTGCGGGAGTAGCCGAGAAAGTACTATTTGCCACCCACTACCTATCAGGACCTGCCAGAGCCTGGTGGACAAGTGCCCGCGCAATGAATGCGGGACAGATGATGACTTGGGAGGACTTCAAACTCAAGTTCAGCAAATATCATGTGCCCCAAGGACTAATCAAGAAGATGAGAGACGAGTTCCGCGAACTCAAACAAGGAAGGATGTCCATGGTGGAATACCGCGACAGGTTTCTTACACTGTCAAGGTACGCCCCGGATGAGACAGACACCAATGAAAAGAGAAAGGAAAGATTTCCGAACGGACTACATGACGAGATGCAAGCTGTGTTAGTGAACATTCCGTTCGTGACCTCGAAGCCCTTGTGGACTCGGGCATACGGATGGAAGGAAAGCTGCATCAAGCCAACGAGAACCGCAAGCGGGATGATGAACCAGAATGGACCCCACCATACCCAGAAGTACCGCAACAACTCCTCTGGAGGATTCACCCCAAGACACAACAAGCCCCCTGCCAGAATTATCGCCCCAACTACACCAACAACAACGGAGGACCCCGAAGCCCGGAGGCAACCACAACAACCACAACAACAACAACAACCCCAACAACACCAACAACCACCCCAATGGTAACAACAACAACCCCAATACTGCCCCGATGGAAGCAACACTGTTCCCATCAACCCCAAAGATAAGTCAACGTAAACTGCTATGAATGTGGAGTTGTGGGTCACTACTCCAATGAGTGCCCCAAGAAGCTTGCCGGATTGCCGCCAACACTGCACACCGACAACAACGCCGCTTCGCGAGGTAGAAAGAACCAGAACAACAATAACGGCCGCCTCTACCACATGAATGCGCGAAGCACAGGAAGCACCTCAGGCCATGCCAAGTATGTTTTTCTGTTAATCAAATTGCTCAATCTTTCTTAGGAACCTAAATTTTCTTAAAATCTCGGGACGAGATTTGTTTAAGGGGGAAGGGTTTGTAACATCCCAAAAATTTAAAACAAAGAGAAAATGAATTCCCTTTTTCCAAAAATGAGAACCAACAAAAACTTTTATTAAATTAAGTTTGGTACATAGTGAGCATGCTTATATGTTGTGATATTGCCATGATTGTTTATTTATTGCATTGAACCTAATTCCCAAAATCCTAAACCCTAATCTTCTCAAAACTAAATAGTATCAAATAAGAAAGAACTAAAATAAAAAGGCATATGTGGGCATATAGCCCTAGTATGCAAATATTGACTAATACCATTCTTACTTTTCAAAATAGTGGTGAACCATTGATATACTCCACTAAACCCTAAATCTCACTCCCTTCTCACCATCCTTTATACACAAAATAAAAAGAAATGGAATTAAATAAGAAAAGGGCCTATGTGTGTTACCCTCCAAAACCCCCCGACGGGCGTTGGTTAAGCAACACGAAGAGCCGGGAAGCTCCCAGGGCCGCTTAGTGGATCCCTGGCACCTCGCGTCGTCCCGCAAATCTTCGGCCAACGTCCTGGCGGTTGCTAGGCGTGCCACCCTAGACCCGATCGGAAGGTGTTAGTGCTTCGATTGTTCCTGCATGGTAGACACGTAAACATTAAATACGAGCCCTATCGGCTCTCAGGTTTCCCTGTGGATCGGCTCAAGGAGCCGATCGCCCCATGTTTCATGTTGGATTTACAATGGCATGGGGATCTGCTTGATCGGGACAAAGCTAAAACGATCCACGACAGGTTAGGGTTTTCACCGCATAATCGGAACGTCCTAAGTGCGATCGGGCCTAGCAGCTACGAGAGACGATGCAAACTACCCCTACGAGAGGCCTAAAAACCAACATAACGTTGATCCCCGGAACATCCCTAGGGACGGTAAACAACGCCTAACGCACCACCGGATCCTCCGACCCCAACATAAGGCCTAACTATGCAGATATTAAACTAATCCTTGCGGAGCAAGGAGCAACTATAACGGATCGGATCTACTAAGTAAGAACAAGCAAGATGCGGCCCTTACGTCTAGATCGACGTAAGGGCAGCTAGGTGTCGAGGGACAGCATTGCCACGCAGATATGCACGTGAAAGCACCAATGCAAGCCCCTAAACACCTAAGGATAAATAGTACTGCTCGCCATCAACAAGGCTTCAGCACGAGCAGTACAAGGTTGACGAATAAACTTATACTGCCTAGATCGCTAGATGCGATCTAGGCAGCATGGTGCTTACCCGGGAGAAACCCTCGAAGAGAAGGGGTGGCGATGCGCCTGATTTGTGTTGGTTGAACGATGATTGTCCTCCTTTTCCGATAACCCTAGATACATATTTATAGTCCAAGGGACTTTCTAATTGAGGCGTGCACCTAACCGTGCACGGGCCAGACTCTATCTCTTTAATCTAAATTACAATGCGATCTACTATATTACAGATACACGGGCAATTTAGCCCAAACTCTCAGCGCAAGGCCGCTTCAAAGATGCTCCACGTGTAATCTTCTAAGCCCATCTTCACTTACGGCCCACCTCCTGATTTGGCCAAAATCGGGTGGTAACACATGCCCCCTGGTTTTGATAATGATAATTGCAAAACCATCTGTCTCCTTCGAAGGGTCATGTCATGGCAGAACCGTCGCAGTTTTCTTCATGATGACGTCTTGCCTCCTCGCCTTCTCTGCATGATCTGACAATTTTGGCCCTATACCCTCAAAAACTGTTCGAGCATTAATCTCCAATATATTCCCCCTTTATTTATCCGCATCGAACAGTCCTCTTCCTCATCTCCTCGCTCCAAACCAGCCGTCAGCCAAAAAACCCTCTTCCTTCATAGCCATGTCTTCTCCTTCCTCTTCCCAACCCTCTTCCGCAAGCAAGGGAGAGCCGGAGGTCAATCAGACGGAAGCATACAACCGGCGCGCTCCCGAGCATTGGGATGAGCAAGAATTTGACTTCGACTTCGTGCCCGAAGGCCGACCCGAAGACCTCGTCTGGTCGGATGGTGACATGCCCCTGACTGACGGGGAAGATGATCTTCGGTTCTTGATCGATGGAGAACTAGAAGCGGAGAGCGACAGCAACGACCCTCTCTTTCGGGGCAAATTCACTTCCTCGACCAAAGAGGAAGAAGAAGAGGACGATGAAGATGAAGATGTCTCCTCCGACACGAAGAAGGAACCAGAAGATGAGACCTCCTCCGAAGAACCGCCGCCAAAGCGCATCCGTGGCTGGGCCTGGTCTGATGAAGATGATGATGATGACGAGGAGGAGGCCCCCGCTGAAGGTCACAGTAGCAGCGACGAGGAGTTCGTCAACATTAGCGATGAGGGCAGCTACCTCAGCGACGACGAGGACGGCAACAGCCCTTAGAGTAGGGATTCACTAGCATAAGACTAGCAGTAGCAATCTATTCCCCTTTTGTTTGAGTAATCAGCTCTTCCTTGTAAGAAATCCCCTTTTTAATCAATGAAGATGGATAGATTCCTCCTTTTGAGGGCAACCAGCTCTCCCATGTAAGAAATCTGATTTATCAACGGAGAATTTCCTCCAATTTGACTTTGTCGATTTTCCTCAAATTGACTTAGCCGATTCTCCCTCAACTGATTTTGCCGATTCTTCTTAACCCATGCTTAATAAGCCGATGTTAACGCATCGGTCCTACGTAATCCATCCTTCCCTTCCTCAACTGACGACTTCGAGACCTGGTAATCTTCAAGAATTCATCATTGGTTGAAGAAAGTTGCGGCGAAGGATCAGCCGATGATATCTCAATCGGCCTCTAAAACAAAACATCCACCAAACCAGCTGCCCCCCGAGCCTCAGTCAAGGCGGGACTTCCCTCCACTGAAAGCCGATGTTGTAGATGAATCACCAACAGCTTCACTGATGCTTCTGGCAGTACTGCCGAATTTGCACCTTGAACATGCAGCTGGTAGATCTTGTGTAATTGTACTAGAGTCGATGTCCAAGCATCGGCTATGCTGAAATTTTTCGTATTTTTTCGATTTTTTACCAGCCGATTAATTTCTGAATCGGCTCACCTGGGTACATTTTCGCGGTCTTGTACGCCTTGTACCTTCTCTGTATATGCCCCCCGAGCTCCTTCAATTCAACGATGCAGCTTCTGGTGAGCGTATTGAGATTGTCACCTTGGTCAAGCCTATGGGCAATTTCGGGCGCCCAAACTGACGCTTCTGCTAGCACCGCTATACTTGAAGGCTTGCAAACGAAGTTGGAGGTCCTCGCAGAGAAGACCTGGGTCACCAATCAGTTGGAGGTCCTCGCAGAGTAGAGCCTCGCCATGTAACTCGAAGACTACCTCATCAGGCTTCTCCTTAGAACAGTTTGCACCCCTTGAGTCGATGGCCGTGCACCGGCTGTGCTTCAAAGTTTTTGGATTTTCCATTTTTTAAACCTTGAGCTACTGGGCCTTTGGCATGCATCCTCAGCTTCGTATCCTTTGTCTCATCCATCTATGTGCCCCCCGAGCCGATTCTGTCAAGTAATTGATGGTATCGGCTCTTCAGGCATCTGTTGGATCAATGCTGAACAAAGACAAAGGTATGTTGAGGATAATTTTGGACGATTGCGGGAATCGGCCTCCCTTTCCGTTGCAATAATTAGGCGATGATTTGCAACTTCTCGGATTTCCATTGTAGCTACGTGGCATGCTGGAGATAAGATCCCTGCTTTTCATTTTTTTGAGGGCCGATCTCAGGGATCAGCCTTGCCACGTATGTCCAATGTCTTGGACTTGCTACTCCGTTAGGCCGGTGGATAAAACCAGCCTTACCCCATTTTTCGAGGCTTCGATGCGCTCACAACCCTCTAAACTGATTCCAGAGAGCGGCTCTTGGTCATCTGCTTCCCACACGCTCATGGCAGCTAATGATATCTCGATCGAGTCATCCGCCTGAACGACTTCCACCTCATCTCCATCCCACTGTATGATGCATTGGTGCATTGTAGACGGGATGCAACAGTTAGCATGAATCCAATCCCTTCCCAATAGGACGGCGTAATTGCTTTTGCTGTCAACGATGAAGAACGCAGTGGGTATGGTCTTCCGGCCTACAGTAAGTTCTACATTCAGAACACCTTTCGCTTCTGACGCCTGGCCGTTGAAGTCGCTTAATGTGATGTTGGTCTTGATCAGATCGTCGCTGGAATGTCCCAAACGACGTAGCATGGAATACGGCATTATGTTGACTGCCGCTCCGGTATCAACCAACATCTTGCTGACAGGCTGCCCGTTGATGTAACCTCTCAAGTATAGGGCTTTCAGATGCCTGTAGCTTCTATCTCGTGGCTTTTCAAAGATAACCGGTCGTGGACCGCAGTCGAATTGAGCCACTGAAACTTCCTCGTCGCTTGGAGCACGAAACTCCGACGGGAGTATGAATACCATGTTCGCATCAGCCGATGTCTCTGCATCGGCATCAGCCGATGCCTGTGCATCGGCTTTCGCTGTTTTGGGCGCCATACTTTCTTTGGCGGGCGCGCCTTCGTCTCCACTATTTGCTGAATTTTCACGGCCAGATCGGGCCGTGCTCTTCTCAACGTGTACAGGTACTGTGCCTCGGCTTCTTCCGGTTTCGCGGCCGTTGCACCCTACGCTTCGAGAATGGCTGAGTCCATCGGGGCACCACCTTGGTCGGTGATACCTATCTTCTTCTCCATCTGACTCCTCAAAGTCTTCTTCTTGAGATGACTCAGCTCGTCAGTTATGTGGTGGGAGGGGTCCCAGACGCTCGAACACTGAAACTCCGTCTGTCCTTTTCCTTCGCTGCGTGCACTCTGGCGTTCTCGATTGTTGGCAATCGGCTCATTCCTGAGTCCCAGCAATGTTTGAAGAATGGACAGTCCCAGTGCTTATCCACGTTGTCTTGCTCCCTTGACCTCCCTCCAGCGTGACGTTCGTACCCGTCGTTGTTCCTGTCGTTCTGACGATACCTCCTGTTCCCCGCATCAGACCGACGATATCTTTCATCGTCTTCGTCGTAGCGCCGACGTCGGTCGTACTGCTGCTCATATTTGTTGAGGAGATGCACGGATAATGGGTGTTGATATCGTACGCTTCTCACCTCCTCCTCGGTTAGGTACCGTCTATCGTCGTCTTGGGGCCGGTCGCGTGGAACGGCCTCCTCTTTATCCTTGCCACGAGAGTGGCTGCTCTCTGCTTTGTCCACGCCATGGCGGATCACAAACCCTGCCATATTGACATCGAAAGAGAACCCTGGCTCTCTTATGGAGTGGCTTAGGTCCACCATGTTGACGTCCGGAAACGGACGCATGTCTACCTTCATGGCAAACTGTCCGAAAGTTAATCGGCCTGATTCTATCGCCATCTGAATTTGTGCGCGCAACACTTTGCAGTCGTTGGTGGCGTGCGTGAACGTATGATGCCATTTGCAGTATGGCCTCTTGTTCATCTCTGTGCCGTAGGGATCTTGTGGCCTTCGGGTAGCTTCAACTGTTTCTCTTTCAGCAGCAGATCGAAGATCTTCAGTCTTGGTCACGTCGAAGTCCAACCCTCTTGGAGGCCCTGGCGGGTTCACCCATTTGCAGGACACAGTGCGGCGTCCGAGTCCACTCGGCTCGCAACTTCGATCTTCCGCAGAATCTTCATCCTCATCAGCATTGACCAAGGTTATCGCGCGCTTGAACTTGTCTGGTACGATTCGGATGGCGCTGTTCATATAAGGTCGATCTATTGACCAGGTGCGTTAACGAGTTGTACTCAACTGGAACGTCGGTCCTTGAACAGCTGCAAGGCCTGCCACGGCCAGCTCGGCGCCTCTTTCTCGGTTAAGTGAGCCGAATAGCATCGGTTCTTGACAGTTCTGAAATGTTGGATGTACTCGAGACTGTCTCTCCTCGCTTCTGCCGAACTGTGCTAGTTCGGCAATACCGCTTGTAGCTTGAATGGTATTGTGTGTGGAGCAGTTCCTCAGTGCTTCCATGATTGCCGAATTTGGCTGCAACGAGGTGTACCATCCAAAAGCTGGACCGGTGAGGGATGCGAGAAGAACCTCACCCGTAGCTGATCCGATCTGAAACCATGCCCAATGGGCCAGGTATCGGCTCACGTGCTCGATGGAGCTCGACCCTCTGACCCACTGAATTTGTTGAAGTCCGGAAGCCGGTACTTGGGCGGTAGTGGGATCAGGTCGAACTCATTGGGGTACGGCTTGGAATAGCAGATTATCTTCTTCTTCGGCAGGATGCCGAACTGATCTCTCAGGACTGCGCTGATCTGATCTGCGGTGGAGGTAGTGGCAGCTGAGCTTTCCTGGACTGGTGCAGTGGTATACTTGGCTAACCACGCTTGTTTCTCAGCTTCTGCTCCTAAACTCCCCGCTGCTGCAGTCGTTCTTCCTGCCGGAACAATTGCTCCTGCCCCGGCAATCCCTCCTGGTGGAGCCTGGATCGCCTGCATCCAGTTGTTGCAATCCGGCACATACGCGCACACGTATCCGTGTGGGATTTCCTTGGGCGGGTCATGCAAGAACTGATAGTCGCCCGGTCACCCCCAACTTTGTAGACGACGTATGCCGGTGAGCCTTGTTGCTGTGGAGCCGCCGTTGCAGGTGGCCTGGTGTGGAGTTGCATCTCTCCCTGGTGCGTCCCTAGAACAGGTCCTGAAGGGGAGTATCGACGCTCCATGATCTCTTGCACCACACGGAGCGCAACGCGCTCCAACGTGTTCACCAGGCTCTCAGAGTGCCAATGCAGTGAATGGGCCACCATGTAGTTGATTTCCTGTCGCAGGGCTCTGGTACGTTCCTCTGAAGGGAGGGATAGATCCAACCCATCGAGGATGCCTTGTGGTGCGAATCCTTTGAACCTGACGTCGTGCGACCGGGTCTTCTCAAAGGAGCCGATGAGTTCGACCTCTAGGATGGCCTTCAGGTCATCGTACTTCTTATTGTGTTCCGTGGGGAGATCCTTGTACGTGATCGGTTCCCCCGCCATCTCGGATGCCGATGTTGACATGGATGTATGCAGAAGATGGTCCCACCGGGCGTGCCAGAATGTGTTACCCTCCAAAACCCCCCGACGGGCGTTGGTTAAGCAACACGAAGAGCCGGGAAGCTCCCGGGGCCGCTTAGTGGATCCCTGCACCTCGCGTCGTCCGCAAATCTTCGGCCAACGTCCTAGCGGTTGCTAGGGCGTGCCACGACCTAGACCCGATCAGGAAGGTGTTAGTGCTTCGATTGTTCTGCATGGTAGACACGTAAACATTAAATACGAGCCCTATCGGCTCTCGGGTTTCCTGTGGATCGGCTCAAGGAGCCGATCGCCCCATGTTTCATGTTGGATTTACAATGGCATGGGGATCCTGCTTGATCAGGACAAAGCTAAAACGATCCACGACAGTTTAGGGTTTTCACCGCATAATCGGAACGTCCTAAGTGCGATCGGGCCTAGCAGCTACGAGAGACGATGCAAACTACCCCTACGAGAGGCCTAAAAACCAACATAACGTTGATCCTCGGAACATCCCTCGCAGGGACGGTAAACAACGCCTAACGCACCACCGGATCCTCCGACCCCAACATAAGGCCTAACTATGCAGATATTAAACTAATCCTTGCGGAGCAAGGAGCAACTATAACGGATCGGATCTACTAAGTAAGAACAAGCAAGATGCTGCCCTTACGTCGCTAGGTGTCGAGGGACGGCATTGCCACGCAGATATGCACGTGAAAGCACCAATGCAAGCCCCTAAACACCTAAGGATAAATAGTACTGCTCGCCATCAACAAGGCTTCAGCACGAGCAGTACAAGGTTGACGAATAAACTTATACGCCTAGATCGCTAGATGCGATCTAGGCACATGGTGCTTACCCGGGAGAAACCCTCGAAGAGAAGGGGTGGCGATGCGCCTGATTTGTGTTGGTTGAACGATGATTGTCCTCCTTTTCCGATAACCCTAGATACATATTTATAGTCCAAGGGACTTTCTAATTGAGGCGTGCACCTAACCGTGCACGGGCCAGACTCTATCTCTTTAATCTAAATTACAATGCGATCTACTATATTACAGATACACGGGCAACTTAGCCCAAACTCTCAGCGCAAGGCCGCTTCAAAGATGCTCCACGTGTAATCTTCTAAGCCCATCTTCACTTACGGCCCACCTCCTGATTTGGCCAAAATCGGGTGGTAACAATGTGCCTATGACTATTTTTGGTAAGACTCCTACCTAGACCTTTCTACTTGATTAGATGCTTTGAAAACCTCAACCAAACTAATCAAGTACTTCCCCAACCAAAACCAAGGTGAAATAAAAAGAAATTAAACCTATGCATAGGAGCATATGTGGCACATAGCCATTTTTCCAAAACTTGACCTAAGCACCTCTACCTTGCCCAAATGGTTTGAAAACTTTACCAAACCCAATTTAACATTAAATAAACCCTAAACCATGATCTTTGATCATAGATAAAGAAAAGGAAATAAAAATATGAAATGCACCTATGTGCATATGGCCAAAAATACAAATTTGAGCAAAAGACCATCAAACTTGTTTCCATTGCTTGGATTGTTTTCTTATATCCTTTTAAACCTCAACCACATCAATGGGATCAAGAAAAACCACATCAAATTAAAAACAAGAGGATTTTCCAATACACATATGTGGCTATGGCCAATTTTCAAAATCTTTAACCTAGACCATTTTGGCTTGCACTTTTGGTTGGAGATGGTTACTAAACACTTATAAACACTTTTGGAATCAAAGAAACTCAAATCAAATCAAATTTGAATTCAAAATGAGCTCACATGCACTAATGGTCATTTTGACAAAATTTAACCTGATGCCCTCTTTGAGCCTCTGATTTGAAAGATTTCTAAACCAAACATGGACAACTCTTTGCACCTCATCCAAGACAACATAAAAGTGAACAAATTTGCTCAAGCAACCCTATGCAAATTCTTTGTGGATTCAAATATATCATCAAGCAAAGTTGGAACCAAATTTGAAAATGAAGATCATATGCATTTTGAATTTTTGCAAACCACTTCAAATTTGACCACCACCACCACCAGTAGACTTCATTTATTATATGTTTACAACCCACCAAAATTCATTCAAAAATTTGAAAATAAATCTCTTGCGGCCATTGTGTCGAACAGGTTGTGTGCACCATTTCTACCAACTACACACACTCAAAAATCCAGCAGATTATGGCCCAAACCATCAAGCTTTGCTCAGCATTGGTCCTCTCCTACACCCCTTGCATCACTCTAGTACCAGAAACATCATTGTTGGTACAAAATCATCAAGAACTATGTCATGCCGATCATGGCATGACACACCTACTTGCTCCTTCTCTTTCTCCTCAAAACCACCGTGCCAAACCATGTCCTGGAGATGCACTTTTCACTGCTGATCACGCAGGACACGCTCCCGAGCCAGGAGGAAGCCGACACACGCCAGGCCCTGACGTGGTCACCACGCTCGAGCTCGCCAGCGCGCGCATGGGCATGGCCACGGGCACGCCAGTACATCTCCTCGCCCCATCGCCTCACACCCTCTCTCACGCTCTCCGTTCACCCACCTGCTCCCCTCGACGTCAGCTAGCCCCTGGACACCGCCATTGGTCCGCCCGTGCCCTCTAGACGACGCCCTCGTCGCCGACCATCCGCCACGGTACACTGGTACATGGTGATGACGCCGGCGCTCCCGTGCTCCAATTTCAACGCCAGGACGCCCGTCGTGTCCGTGGTGGCGTCGCCAACACTGCCGCACCCTCGCCGTGGACGCTAACTTACCGTAGCCATGCCGACATCGACGACCTGCTCCGCTCGCTCCGGCCACCTCGCGTCGCTATAAAAGGAGAGCGCCCTAGCCTCCATTGAGCACGCCATTACATTCCCCTCTCTCTTCTGCCTCTCCTCGCACCATCCCCCGCTCACATTGCCCACTCCACCGCCGGAATTTCACCGGAGCCCGCCGCTGCCGTAGCTCGACGAAGACGACGACTCCGAGCCTCCCCCGACCAACCACGGCCACCACTCGACTCCCCGTTCCACGCGGAGTAGTTTGCCCCCGTCGCCAGCCTGGGAGCACCCCTGCATCACCGTCGCCAGACCCCCCTGCAGCCTAGGGTTCCGACGACTCGCCGGAGGAGGTGAGCCGCTCGATCCCGTGAACGCCCCAGATAGCGCCACGTCGCCCCGCCTACTGTCCGTGATTCAAACCCAGCCCGTAGCGATACTGGGCCGGCCCATCTCCCTCTCCCGCTGTGCAGCCCACCTAGTTTCCCGCCTAAGCCCACAATTCAAATAAAAGAATTTCGAAATTAATTATTTCTTCTCAGATGCTGTTTTGAAAATTAAATAGAATAAAATATACCAAACCAAATTGAACAAATTTTATATATTTGGAAACCTTGATAAATTATCTACAAGACTACACTGGCCCCAACCTTAGATTTATTGTGTAATTTAAATGATAAAAATAACAAGGCAGGGCCTTTTTCAACTTCAAATAATTATTTAAAATCAACCATAAACTATTTTGAGATGATTCAAAGTCTCATAAATCAAAATTCAAATACTCTAATTGTTTCTGTAAAAATATGATAGTGGTACTGTATATGATCATGGGATAGATTCAAATATTTGCTTTATGGCCATTTCTAGCTCATTTAAACTATTTCAAAAATAGTATTTAAATTATATGAGATATAGCTTCTCACTTAAATCATTACTCCAAGTGATTCAATGTGAGTTGATGACACATGTATTCATGACCCATATGTTCTTACTTGAAAATATTAAATCATTCTCATAGTAGTATTTAAATTGTTCAAAACCACTTATTAAATCTTATGAGATGTTTTGGTCTCATTTAAATCTGGTATCAACTAAGTTAATATGAGGTAGAGACCATGGTCAATTAAAACTCATATTAAATTAGTTGATGATATTAAACCATTACAATGTGCTATTAAAATGGTATGAGGTGCTCACCTCATTTAAATCATTTTCTTAAAGGATAAGTGTGAAGAGGTTGACTTTGGTCAACCTAGGTCATATGACATTAATTGAGGAAATTAAATCTTAATAATATTCAATGAGAGGAAATTATTTTCTCTCAAGAATTAAATAGAAACTCTAATTAATATTTATAATGAGAGGAAATTATTTTTCTTAAAGAATAAAATTAAATCAACTCACCTAATAAGAATGTTGATTGATAGCTTAGTGGGAGTGATTTATGTGTATGCTTAGTCTAGTACTTAGGCTTGTGTGGTAATTGTGTGTACTATACTCGTATTTAGACGCTAGCACCGAGGAGTACACCGAGGAGGAGGAGGTCTACTTCCAGGAATAGGAAGACCACTTTGATCAGTACACCACTCGAGGCAAGCTATACTCTTGCAAGCTAATATTCTTGCTAAGTGCAAAGCTCTACAAGAGCAAGGCACCACCACTTTTTACTTTATGTTTAATGATCCTATCCCAGGTTTTACTTTACAAGCTTTAATGCTTTTGATTTATCAAAGTTTACTTTTTGATTCATGATTCACTTGGTCTAGAGTAGAACAAGATCCTCAAATTTAGTCTAGAGCAATGAAAGCTAGATAGCACCCCTCATGACTAGTTGCTAGTGCTAACAAATAAAATTGACTACTCTAGATGGGAACTTGTGAAATGAAATGACTTTGAAAACCTTGGAATGATGAGTCATTCTATTGAAAGATTTTGAAGGTGAATATGACTTGTGAATGACATGGTGAATTTTACAAAAACTGATGGTTGGGTTTGGATGCGATACCATTCCAATTTTGCAAGTACCCCCACAATACCTGATATGGGTAGGGCTTAACTGGAGTTTATGTATCTTAGTATGGGTTCCCTCTAAACAAGCGTCATCGGGGTTATGCCAAGGGCTGCCTCCAAAGAAATATGAAATGATGTGAAATGACGTGAAATGAGGTGAATGTCCGGCCCAAGCCCTGTGCAGTTCCCAGGCTGACTGTCTGTCTTCATTGGGAGGCCAAGCTCATGGGGAGAGGTGCCTATACTAGGGTATGTAAGTGAAAGGTTATGGTTGGTAGTCCGCACACGGAGTGTGATAAATCAGGGCCAGTTAACCCTGACGGATTATTGCAAATGTTGTGGCACAAGTGTACGACCTCTGCAGAGTGTAGAACTATTCGAATAGCCGTGTCCACGGTTACGGACGATTGGAAAGGCCATACTGTTCCGTCATCAGACCATTTTCAAAAATGTGACAAGTGAAGGGTGAATTGTGATTTGAACTTGAAATGGTGACTTGGACTTGAATCACAACAGAGTTGTGGGAATGACACTAATGTTCCCACTTGAGTTAGTTAGCAAATGAAGAGGCTTTTACTAAATGCTTATGAAATAAAATTGGCTTTATGCAAATAAACTTAGAGCTTAGCACCCCCTTACTATAGTTGATAGTGCTTACATTAGTATTAGTTTGTGAGTACTTTAAAGTACTCATGGCTTTGTCCCTGGCTATTCAAATGGCCAGACTATGAAGTAGAACAACAGTATGAGGAAGATGGACAGCAGGACGTCTACGACAACTAGGATCACTCCTGACGTCAACAGTTGCCTGTGAAACAGATGGACCGCAACCGTTACTTCGCTTGCGCTATGTGTTTTGTAATAGGATCTCTAGATCCACTATGATGTATTAAGACTGGATCATGTGATCCTTCTATGTAAGACAATTATGTGTTGTAATGAATGATGTGTTGTGATATCAATCTATTATGTCTCGCAAAAACAATATTCCTGGGATTGCGATGAATGGCATAATAGGCATCTGGACTTAAAAATCCGGGTGTTGACAGCAGGGACTAAAGTTGTCATCGTCCGAATGTCTTGATCATCTGCTGAGTCTTGAATCTTGTGCTTGATGCAGAGTCGAAGTTTTTTTTTGTCGGGTGCGTGAAGCGCTCCCGATGGGAGTAGCCCCCGAGTCTATGGGCGGGTGCTTGCAGCCACGCATAGACTCGAGTTGTACTACTCGAAGATCTTGATGTTGATGTCTTCGGGTTTATTCTTCATTGTCGACGAGGCTTCCATATTTTTTTATCGGGTGTGCAACTAGCGCTCCCGATGGGAGTAGCCCCCGAGCCTGTAGATGAATATGAAATAGTCATGTATAGGGTGTAAAAAATTCTAAATCAAATACCGTAGATGTCACGGAGAAGTCGATGATTTAGATGATATCCTGGAGGAGCCGATGATTTAGATGATATCCCAGAGGAGTCGATGATTTAGATGATATCCCAGAGGAGCCGATGATTTGGATGATATCCCAGAGGAGCCGATGATTTAGATGATATCCCAGAGGAGCCGATGATTTGTATGATGTCCCAGAGGAGCCGATGATTGGGGTGATATCCCAGAGGAGCCGATAATTGGGGTGATATCCCAAAGGAGCCGATAATTTGGGTGATATCCCAGAGGAGCCGATAATTTTATCGTGTGCGCGTCCAGCGCTCCCGATGGAAGTAGCCCCCGAGTCTGGGCACTGATGCTTGCAACCATGAGTAGACTCAAGTCGAGCAACCCGATGTTTATAGTTTTCTTCAGGTGCCGTTGACACATTGTTATTTATTTCAAGGGGCAATTCTTAATGCACCTTGAGCATCGTTGATGCCATTGTTTGTAAGTTTATCGGCAGCAAATTATTTGAGTGATCAGCTCGTGTTGCAGGTTTTTCTAAACTTGTTGTATGTGCAACTTTGCTTTCAACCGATGCATGACTTGTAGATCGGTAGCACTAGATCTGCCGATGACTCCGTCGCTCTTTGATACTTCTGTAGTTTAAAGTATCGAGCGTGGGTCGTTTTCGTACGTGTTTCATGATCCTTGCTATCTGCGGCACTCTTTGAGGCATCTATAGCAAAGGAAAAGAGCAAGGTCCCCGTTGATTTTGCATCATAGCTCTCGTAATTTCAGAGGCTTTTTTAGAGTGCAATCTCTGGGTGTATTTTCCATCGAACCGATGTTCGTTGTAATATACGAACAAAGTTCCTGACGATGTAGTTCGGGTGTCCCGAATTACTGCAATTCTTCAAAGAAACAAAACTTGAGTCTTCATATCTTCTTGAATTCCAGTGAACCGGCGCTCCCGTTGGGAGTAAGGATTCTTCATATCTTCTTGAATTCAGTGAACCGACGTTCCCGATGGGAGTAAGGAGTCTTCATATCTTCTTGAATTCCAGTGAACCGGCGCTCCCGATGGGAGTAATAGTCTTCATATTTTCTTGGATTCCAGCGAACCAGCGCGCAGCGAACCAGCGCTCCCGATGGGAATAGACATAATAGTTGAAGATCTTCCAGGAGCTCCCGAGTAATTCCAGTGTTGGGAGTACATCAGATCATTTATATAAGATGATATCCATTGATAACCATAGATGATGAAGCCATCGACCCAGGAGTGCACCGGATCATTTATTTAAGATGATATCCATTAAATATTCCAGACGATGAATCCACTGACCCGAGAGTGCATCGGGAGAAGATATATCCAGAGCCGAAGAAGATAAGTCCATTAGCTCGGTTGCAGCGAGACCAATATGGAAGCAGGTCGCATTGCGGACACGGGCGAAGTAATCAATATTTGAGGTGCCGGGCGCAGTCGAAATAATTGTGCCACCAAAAATAGTCCATGCGGCGGGCGCAGCCAAAATAGTTGCGCCACCAAAGATAGTCCATGCTGCGGGCGCAGCCGAAATAGTTGCGCCGCCAAAGATAGTCCATGCTGCGGGCGCAGCCGAAATAGTTGCACCGCCAAAGATAGTCCATGCGGCGGGCGCAACCGAAATAATTGCGCCATCCAAGATAATCCACGCGGCGGGCGTGGTGGTCCGAGCAGGGTAGTTGAAGCTTTGTTTCAATCTGCAATTATATTGTAGTGCACAAATTTGCGTGCAAATAATAGTACGCCAAAAAATATTTGGAAAATTTTTTTGCGAGTAATAATTAATTGGAAATATGGCACCTGATTATCGGCGAACTGCAACTGCGCGGATGGAAATGTTCGTATTCGATGACGATGTAGATTCCTCCGAAGCCGATGGACCATAACTAAGCCGAAAGTAGTCGTGGCGAAATATAAGTATCTGTCAAGTTATCCGCGCTTCGCTGGTGTACAAAGTAGTCCTTTTTTTTCCTTCCTTTGCCGAAACATGTACTGCCATGCAATGCTTTCCTCGGCTTGACTTGATTTCTTTGACACCAGTGCTTTTGGTGCCGTATGGACTGATGCCTGATCGGATATCGATCGGGTTGAGAACCAACCTGTGGTTGGATGGTTAGGAGGGCAGTGGCACCCCCAACCCACCAGAGTTCAAATCCCAGATTTGACATTTTGGTGTCTCATAAAGGTGGAATATTCTTCAGTGGGAGGCGACGTTCCCGTCGACAGCGAGGCGCCAGTGGTGACTTCGTCAATCTTAAGACCCGCCGGATCAGTTATTCAACGCAGTCTCTTAGAGGTGCTCATAGGGGTAGGGTGTGCGTGTGTGCGTTCATAGGGGTGAGTGTGTACGCGTATGTATGAGCGTCTTTGTTTGTACTGTGTTTCGCAAAAAAAAAGATATCGATCGGGTTACCCATGAGCGCCAATGGTATGTGCGCATCACCATCAGATTCTCCTATTTATTTCCTTCTTTCCTGACTTGAGTTGGCGTGACCGAATTGAACTGCCTCTCCTTGGATTTGATCTGGCTGAATCTTTGCCCTTCTTGAATTGACGTACGAGTTGTAACTTCCGATCATGCAGGTACACTGGGTGCTCTTTCTCCTTTTTCCTTAGACTAGAACATTTGCCCGTGCGTTGCCACGGGAGAACAATATGCCATATAAATTGTTTTTTTGTTTGTGAAACACGGTAACACAATCACTCCTATGAATACATGCACTCTCTACCCCTATTAGCACCTCCGAGAGACTAAGTCTAAGAAACTAAGTCGGTGGGTCTTGAGATTGACGAAGTCACCACATGCGTCTCGCTATCGATGAAAATATCACCTTTCATAGAAGAATATTTCGTCTTTTTAATGAGACACCAAATTGTCAAATCCAGGATAATATGTCCAAATATATAGACAATTTTTGATCCAGTAATAGAAAGACAAATAAAAAGTCTTGTGAATAGTCATATTGGAGCATAAAATTTATCTTATTTCAGAAGACATAAAAATGTTACATTTTCCTTAAACTTTGTGTGCAAACATAATATGTCAGAATTTTTGTTAACATATTTTTTTACATTTTAAAATGGCTTGCATATATAACTTTAGTAGCCAAAGTGTATTTCTGATTGGTCATCTCTTACATACTCATTGCATTGTACATGAAAAGTACCCACATAATTTACAGGTAGATCTTACATACTTTACTGCATACAAAGTGCCTTGTGAGCTACTTTGCAACATTTAAGAAGTTACGCTACATCTTACCATATTAAGCAAATCATGTGTCACATTTTACCTCTTCTATTTTTTTCCCATCCCTTGTGACACAGTGGACACCAGCCCAGCTTCCACTTCCGAACATATTTCTGGAGCAAGCTAATGACATCAGGTGATAGGCTGATTCGCTGCCTCAAGTGTTCAAGAACCTTCAGCTGCTATCAAAATGTTATTCCCTCGAATTACTTCCTTATCTATTATATTATTAAAACAACAAACAATCAATGGTTTAGATTAGCTAAGAATAAGCATATCAAAAATAACGGCTCAGATTATCTTCCTAGCGCACTGCCGGTATCGATTTTTGTATGTGCATATAATGTCCTTCCACGAAAACTATCCTAGCCTAGGGTTATTAGAAAATCCCGTTCCTCATCTCAACAATAGGCAATCCCGTTCCAGCTATAATTGGCCGCCGCCACTCCTGCGGCCGCCATTGCCGCCGCTCCGCAAGGCTCTAATGGATCTTCCATCCCCTATTTTTCTCCTCCCGTGTATATGGCTGCTGAAAGTCCAACAACTCTCTTCCCCCCGCATCTTCTCTGACTCTGTGTTGTCCCGTAATCTCATCTCTGCCTACAGTCCCGATGCCCTAGCAAGCAGAGCACACATTTGGTGCCAGCCATGCAGACAAGATGGAGAGGTGGCCGTCAGCTTGAACCACCCGAATGGAGGGCGGGAGGCATAACATAAATATCTCTATTCATCGATGGTGCTGACGGCCAAAGAGGTTTGGATTTCTAGCCTACGTGATGTATTGAAACTGTTACAACTGTACGTATGTTTATTATACGTTCTGGGATATTAAAATTAACACACAGATCGATTCATTACTATTGATGCCCAGGTCGAAGCTCTACACTATTCTTGCCGGACTGGTGTGGTCACGATAGATTTGGACCTTAAAGAAAAGAACAACAGTATGCTACTTTTAATCTTCGCCTCTTCCTTTGAACTGAACACAAAACCTGTCTTCCCGAGTGTACATTAGTTTTGATACAAGTATGTATCAGTTTAAGATTTACCAGGTACGTCTACTTGGTGCACTGAAATAAAAAAAAATGTTGGATTAGTAATGCTAATGAATATTGTTAACTGCACTGCATTCTGTTTTCTAGGATATGTTTAGAGATAATTAATACATACGTAGTTGATTTCAGTATTTGTCTGACGACTTACTTTGATATGAATTCCAGGAACTACATGAGTAATTCAAAATGGCGGATGCGGCAGACGGCGGCGCGCCATATCACGAGCAAAGCGGAGCGATTCTATATTGAACGCAAGGTGAATGGTGCACTGTTTCATAACATGGAGAAGATCAAGCGACTAGAAATTTAAACTGACAGTTGGTGGCTATTTTCAACTGAGACTATAGAAACCTTCTTTTTTCAGTTATGTTCAGAGCTTGATCGATTTTTCCAAAGAATTCATCATTATCATAATTGCTACCAAGTGTGTACCTCAATTTCTGTTCTCCTCACAGTATTACTTTCAACCTTTTGTACTTTCAGTTCCATCTGCAAATAATTTGATCTCCTCCCGGCTAGACATGAAAGACTGAATATTAATGAAATTCTTTAGGTTTGTTTGGTGAGGTTCCATCAGAAAGATTTTCGAAAGGTACCAGATTAATAATAAAGGTAATGTTCGTAATTTGTATTGCTTGCATTAACTATTTTTTTCAGTTTTTAGTTCATGGCATAAGAACATCAATGTATGGAAGTAACCGAGGAACTAAATGAAGACGCAAATACAATATTTAAAGAGCTGCTGATCTACTAGAGATAAGCGTGTACTATGGTTCTGCTGCACGTTCACCGGTGTGGTGCCTAGCAGCAGTATAATCTGTCATGCAATTTCCATTAGCTAGGATTTTATTATTTTCATGATTCAAGCAGGTTATGTCCTCATCTCAAGCATTTGCATCTGGAAGATTTGATGAATTCTGAAGGCATATGAAACTATGCAAAAAGTTTTCGATGCGTGTATGAAAGATAAATAGGTTCAAGGTAGGAAATTGACCCATTCTCCATAGCATAACTATAAAGCTGAAAGAAGCATATATTCCATAACGTAATTCCATCAATCAGTTATCTATCTACTATTACAGGTTATCTCTGTAGCTTACAATGATTTTCCACACGGACAAGACGGGCCGGGGTGATCTCCTTTTGTAGGCGTACCACTAACATGTTATCACACCAGCTTGCCCCGATATGACAACGGTATTAGCCAAGCTGACGAGGCACATCATCTTAGGCTCGCGACAGGGCATGTAAGAGGAGGTCATTGTCCTAGGAGCACTCACCAAGGCCTTGGAAATAGGACACACAAAGGCATCGGAGAATAGTTGCCTGGCCTCACGGGCAGCGGCTAGGCGACACAAGGGCATCAACTCATGCCTCTTGGACTCGAATTCACAAGATGGTTGTGCTCCGACACAGACCTGGATTCATTGTTTTAGTGATGCATAGAAACTTTACATATCTTTCTTTCATGTTCTAGATTGAGTTGACGAGCTCTAACTAAATTTTGTTTGCAGACGAGAATAAGCTATGGAGGTGCACGGGCATACACACGTTGCAACCAGCATTTTTTCAGAAAATTAAACAAGTTATTGTTGATTGTATGCTTTCTGTTATTCATGTTCGCAGGTGTGATTATGATCGAGGGAGTATATTCATGTGGCAGCTAGGAGTTTTCCACTAGGTTCGCTACAATCTGAGAAGCACATGATTTACTATAGAAGTTTCGCAAGACAGGTTTATAGTTTTTCAATGTTCCTCATTAGATTGAGAAGTCTCTAATGAGAAGTTGGTATGCAGCATTGTAATATCTAATATAATTCTACCCGCACAAAATATGTATGTAAGTTAGTTCGTGAGGTGCGAGGGCACGATCATCATCCATGAAGTACTACATTGGTTCCATGATTGGGAGGTAGCAGCTGGAAGTGTGTATTTTTCTTTACCGCGTATAAATTTTTACATGATTTTTTTCTCGCTTATTTACCTTCCTTTTAGCTCCTATGCAGCGGTCATAATATTGTCACACTTAATATTGCATATAATAGTGTCACATTCAACATTCTAGACATACACTAAGTGAACAAGTCGAATAGTTTCCTTGTGTAGGAATTTCCTTACATTTACTCTTACATAGTCAGGTAATACCAATTATTGTTTTTTAGTGCAGGTACTCTTTAATTTGTATTAAGAATCACGATATACATATTTTTTTATTTTTGCAGGACACATTATACAGAATGGACATGTACTTTCAGGGGTGAGCAAGTGCCAACCTTTAGTTGTTGACATCATGCTAGAGTCAGATGAAGAACAAACGTTCCGTCCCAAAATATGAAGAACAAAAGTCTTAAGACTCCTTAGTCTGTTAAAGAAGTATTTGCAAGTGGTAGAAATGAGTATATGTGGTCTTTTAAAGAATATATGGTTGTTATTTTCAATGCAACTATTGTAGATATATATTAAAATATTTTTTACTCTTTAATTGAACGTAGAACCACACATATCGCATGTACCTCAATTATAAGATTGTTTAAAGAGATTTGTTGAAAATAAAGTTAATTGAATAAAATGAGCATATATTTTGATTTGTAGTGATCTAATAAGGTTTGAGTCAATCATTTAAATAACCTCATCAAGAAAATATATTCAATAATTTAGTATAATCTATAAAAGGTTAAAGAAAAATAAGGGAAGGAAACAAATCAATTCAACTATATGTTACGCAATCAACTCATGACAAATCTAGCCGCGCAAATGCGCGGGTCTCTCTGCTAGTTTAGATTAATTTAGAGGCAACAAGAACAAAAAATTGACCTTGACAAAAACATAGAAAATTTGACATGAGAAATTTTGGTCACATGCCAGTATAGATGATAAAACCAGAAGGAAATAGTGCAACACTGCAAGTAGGAATTCCACAATTTACTGTAGCCTCAGTAAATGAAAATAAGCCATGAATGGTATCCACCTATTTTCGTATTTGTAACCAAGAGGCAAGTTTATTCTCAGGAAGTACTCAAAAAATTTGTTCTACATTCAGGATAGACAGTTAGCGCTCTTATAAAGCTGAAACCATCTTCCTATATCAGTCACTTACATAACCTGATTAGTATAAACAGAAAAGCCACGACCACAAGCATCTACCATGCATGCTGGTATGTAGCATGGAACTCTTAAGATGCCAATGCTTTATTAATATAATAATTCTGGGGTGGGCCTAAACTTTGTAATATAATTTTCATGAGGAAAAACACTTGAGTAACCATTTCCCCAAAAACCTATAACTCCCAAGATCACAATATTATGAATACCTATTTGGAGTTATAAAAAGAACATGCACAAAACGACCATAAATTGATAATATGCTACTTGAATGCAACCAAGTCCAATAGGAGAGGGGCACCACTCTAAAAATCAAATATACCCCAGGTAGAAACTACGTGAGATATGTACGGTGAATTTGCCTGATATAATTATGGATATTTCAATAAAACAAGGGCTGAAAGGAAATAAAAACAACCAGTAAAGTAGGAGAAATAATGTGTATCTTTCTCTAAAAACCACGCCAACATGCAAACTGCAAGATCTTCGGTTGCTGTAAAATGTTCCTGACAGAACTATTCACCATAAAAATGCATGTAATTCCAAATGGTAGTACTATATTAACATACGAATCACCTCCAAAGGTTAACTTCTTCACATGATATTTTTATTTGGAATTGAATGGATATATGAGATACCTAGCATATCCATAGGCTGCTCAAAACGACAAACAGGCCAACCATAGAATGAAAGCAGGCCAATTATCATGACCATGCAGCAAACTAAGATAGTGCCACTATTACTTAGCTTTTCCGTTACCAAATTAGATTTTACCTTTCAACTAAAAATGTGATGGTGCGAGAACCCTTTAGTTTGGCAAGATAAGTGACACACCGATAGACAAACATTGGCTGCGTCTTTCTGAACAATATATCACCTAATGTAGCAAAGAATCAATGCAACAACATGGGGGAATGAGATGACAGTATGAATTTTTTTTGTAGTTATATAATGTGCCCAGATGTCAAACGGACTCCTTTAAACAAATGATAAGTTTTAACATGTAACTAAGGCTAAAAGATTCCGTATTGAATGGAAAAGCTGCAAGCATTTGTTCAGCTTCCTAAGACAGGAAAGTAATATTATCTAACTGATAGATCTGGTTCTTCAACAATAAGGAAGAAATCGATAAACCATGGGTAATATGTGCTAACAACAACACACTATGGCTGCATGAATACCAATACACCATTAATCACCTTGGGATTTCCTCTTCGGACATAATGTGCATGTAGGACTGTTGACACAACTATCATTTCTTTACAATACTCAGCAACCCCACGGTCACCATTAATATCACCAAGCCCCTGTGATTGCACATGGCTACCTCACCACTCAAACGAACTAAGCTGATGGGCTATCTGCATTACAACAAAATCACATGTTAGTGCCAAGCTCTGAGATTGTCCTTAGAAAATTATAGATAGGAAGAAGTACTGAGACTGTACCGTTGAAACATTGAAAATCACAAACGTAATTGATGTGATAGATTTATAATTTTTGCCATGTTAACATGGAGTGCCAGCAGTATAATGCTCTCGTTCTATCAAAGTACCTTGTTTACGCTGACTGGGCAATGATTTGGATGTAACTTAATTCTTGTCTGGATCTCACAGTCCTAGGAAAAGCAACCAAATCAGAAGGACAAAAAAAGAGAGCAATCATCCAAGATCACATAATAAAAAACACGAACAGGAACCAAACCATGATCTAGTGTGTGCACCGAAGTAAGCTGCCTTATAAAAGAGACTGAGAAGCAAAATTGGACGGGTTAATCAAAGACTTACGGTGGGCGATATGAAGCGACATGACACCAGAGATGACATCGCCAAAGAAGATGAGGCCATCCCACCACTGCCTCCATAAATGGGACGGCGCCGGAGTCCATGTAGAGGCACACGAAGGCGTTGCCGTGGCTGAGTCGATGTGGAAGTCGGTGTGGGGCATCTCCCGATGGAGCACAACCGTGGCGGCGAGACAGGACGACCACTCCGAATTCGGCGCCGACGACCAGGCGCACATCCTTGATTAAAATGGGGCGGCAGACGGAGCAACACATGGGGATCCAATCAACCAGATCGGTGATGGTCAGAAAAGGGGAGGCGCCAGGAAAATCCATGAGTAGAAAATCTACCTGACAATAGAACATGCAAGAAAAGTTATTAAATCACTATTGTAAGCACTACTGGAGAATTCCATAAAACAACAAGCTTTTATAGCACCTTAATTGAAGAGGAACAATACATGTTTTCTTATAAAATCTCCAAAAGATATACCACCAAGCACTAATTTCAGTTCAAGATGCATCAAAAGATTATATCTAAGAAGATAGTACATTACCTCTCCTACAAACAAGAATCTCTTGGAAAATACAACATAGTCTTTTAAATGAATAAGTAACACCAAAATTTACTTAGAGATAAAGCTGGCACTTACTATTGGAGATATCAAGCCTACATAAATGGTTATTCCAGATATAAAAGAGAATGATGTCAGATAGAGTTGCTTCATTATCTTTGGTGACTACTTTAGAGAAAGCAAAATGAATGAATAATACTATACATGTACATATGTACTTCCGCATTACTAAGAACAACTTCAAAAAAAACACTTTTGCATACTGAGTAAATAAGGTCTGGGGGTCACCGTATATGGCAAGAATGGAATAGTACATGGCATCTCTGGCATTTTCATTGTCTTTACTGCCGGCACCTCTGCTTTCTGCAACTCTTATTAGCTGCTGCACTTGCAATCGCCTAACATGAGAATATTACCCATAATGGGGTGAGCTACTGTTTGCATTTGTAAAATGATATTAATGTGCAGAAAATAATCACCTCTTCCATTAAAACAAAACTTCGTTACGCCGATATTGTCTTGAATCTCTCGCTATTGCATCTCAATGAAGGCTTGTATTGTCTCTGGACCTTCAATTATGCAAAAAATACAGAAGTGAAGCATTAGCGACTGTTTATGGATCTAGGGGCTCTCTTGTTGAACTGAATTTACACAGAAGGATAGTGAAGATTTGTGTAGTATAATGCAGAGTTTTAGCTGTCTCTACCACAACACAACCAGTAAATAAATATTCAGAATCTTGTTGCGTCGACCTGCAGAACAGACAATTCCAGCTATAAGGGCATACCAAGTTTTGGAAGCCTGTCTGCTGTCCACACTGCTTCATTTGAATAGCTAGGTTGCAATCTTGTATCGTAATGGTGCCCAAGAACCCCAGATCGCATTTGATGTCTCACATGTAGTTGATGTCACGAAGTGAGCATTGTAGATTGATTTGGAGGAATAAATCCCATGACTAAATCCAAGTATGCTCAACCTCTGAAGACATATCTTCAACCTCTGAATAATTTCTCTAGATCGCTGGGGATTGATATACCAGTGGAATCAACTCTCAAGCATTGAGGCCCGGTTGTTGTTGGTGCCAAGCGGCCCTAGCTAGCTCTCTCTTCTTCTCTCGCTCAGACGAAGGTGGAAGAAGGGGATGAACACACAGGTTTTCCGGTCGGCGACGAACGCCGCCACGGGCGCACCAACGCCCTAGTCTTTTTCTGTATTCACTTGGCACAACTCTAACATGGTGATTACAGTGCCTTATATAGGCTCACACACGCACACAACCAGAAGCCACTAACTCCACGCACGCATACATGACCGGCAGCTGCTCTCGGCCACTAACAACACGACGCCATGCACTAACAGCCCGTACCTATCCTAGTGGATCATGCACGCACACCACACCAGCCATCCACACATGACCCGGCCAAACACATCGGCCTACATGGGCTAGCTAACAAACTCCTCTAAGCTAGCTAACAACTTGGTCATGGACCTGTGCCGCTCACGAGCACGCACACACGCGCGCACCTGACGTGGTTTACTCCAACATACTCCCCCTAAACCACGACTACGCCGTGCATCCTGACGTATTGGACACCGGCTCCTCGTCGGCTGTCGCAGGGAACGACCCTTCTTCTTCTCCAGCGACGCACGCCATGTTCTTCCTCAGCGACACACACCGAGCTTTTTTCGATGACACACGCCGACTCTGCCACCGAGCTCCTCAGCGACACACGCCGAGCTCCTCCATGACGCCACGCCCTGCACGCCCCGGCTCGCACACACGATCACGCACTGACATGATCGACACGGCCGTCCTGCGCTCCGCTGGACGTGTTCTCCTCCGGTGATCCGCTCGCCCTCGGCTCACGCACATGCCGCGCCCTGACGCAAGCAACGTGGCCGCTCGAGCTGCCTCACCCGCCGCACGAACGGCTTCTCCTCCACGCCGCCGAGCCACGCCGCGCCACCGCAGCCTCTGCGCCACCACGCAGGTCCGCCGCGGCCGCCGCGCTCCCCACACGCACGGCATGGCCATGCTCCATGGCCGTCGTGCTGCACCGCTGCGGCCTCAGCCGCAGCACAGCACCTCCATGCCGCCACGCAGCCGCGACGACCACGCAGCGCCTCCGGCTTCCATGCTCGCCGCACGTACGGTGTCACAGCGCGTCGCCTCCGCGTCCACCGCGCTCGTCGCGGACTCACCGCGAGCCACGGCCCCGAACCATAAGGCTCTGATACCACTGTTGGTGCCAAGCGGCCCTAGCTAGCTCTCTCTCCTTCTCTCGCTCAGACGAAGGTGGAAGAACGGGATGAACACACAGGTTTTCCGGCCGGCGACGAACGCCGCCACGGGCGCACCAACGCCCTAGTCTTTTTCTGTATTCACTTGGCACAACTCTAACATGGTGATTACAGTGCCTTATATAGGCTCACACACGCACACAACTAGAAGCCACTAACTCCACGCACGCATACATGACCGGCAGCTGCTCTCGGCCACGAACAACACGAAGCCATGCACTAACAGCCCGTACCTATCCTAGTGGATCATGCACGCACACCACACCAGCCATCCACACATGACCCGGCCAAACACATCGGCCTGCATGGGCTAGCTAACAAAATCCTCTAAGCTAGCTAACAACTTGGTCATGGACCTGTGCCGCTCACGAGCACGCACACACGCGCGCACCTGACGTGGTTTACTCCAACAGTTGTCGCCTTCTTCCCCTCAGGTGTCGATTTTCTTCTCTGAGTTAGCAACTGATGAGGATGTGCAAACGTTCAGTTTTATAAAACAATAATGGTGCTTCACCCAACTCCAACAATACTTACAAACAGTAGCGATAAATTGGTCAGTGACTCACGAAGGACGAAGATCGGTAGGCGGAGCCGGAGGAGCATCCCCATGACTATGCGCGTCCGCCTCCCCATGGGCAGGCGTTTGATGCGTATGTATCAGTGCAGCTTCCTCACCGACGATGAAGAATTTTGCATCAGGAAGGTCCTCACCCCCATGTGCATCCCCACCCGTGGCTCCGGCGTGGGTGAGCCTCATCGGCGTTCACCCATCGCACAGGAGGTTGGCCTAGGGACAAGCGCGGAGGGAGAAGGCCACCATGGAGCCTGCTGAAGGCGGCTGAATGACTCCGATGGCAGTGCCTAGACGCAGAGTGGACGCACGACGAGAAGGGCTAGCAAGAGGCGGCGTGCATCAGCTGATGGGGGCGGCCAGCAGAGACGTGGGAGCTCGCCGTCGACCATGAAGAGAGCGGCGGCGCCCAACCCTAGTTCGCGAGAGGAAGAAGGTGAATCGAGGGATCCTGATGGTGGGGGTACTGCTGGCTGAATTGTTATTTTTAGAGGGACTCGAATGCAAAACAGTCGAGTGCGATGACGACGGACGGACGAAATGTTGGGGAGAATAGGGATTATGTTCGTTCTTTTTAAGTAGTGTAGATAGATAGATTAGATACGAGTTAATAGCATTGGTCATACAACAAGTTGTTGTTCGGGTGCAGTTTCATACAACTAGTTGCAAAATGTCACAGAATGGTACAAAACCTTGTATTTCGGGTGCACTGAGGTACAAATTTGATCTGGCGAGGCCACGTGTGCTGCCACGCTGGCGATTTGTTTTGCTGATAGCCCCTCCATCTATTTCTTGACTGGTACAGGGCTGGTTGTTTTCAAATAGCCCCCTAGAACAGTTGTGATCCGTGCGCGCAGAAGGAAGGAAATATAAGTCATAAACAGCCCTGTTCGTTCTTTCCAGTCCAGTCGCAACCGCCTCCACCTCGCACGAACCCCTCTCACGTCGCCGCACACCGCCTCCGAGTTCGTCGTCGATGGAGGGTGATACGTCTCCAACGTATCTATAATTTCTTATGTTCCATGCTACTTTATTGATGATATCTACATGTTTTATGCATACTTTATGTCATATTTATGCGTTTTCCGAAACTAACCTATTGACGAGATGCCGAAGTGCCAGTTCATGTTTTCTGCTGTTTTTGGTTTCAGAAATCTTAGTAAGGAAATATTCTCGGAATCGGACGAAATCAACGCCCAGTACCCTATTTTCACCGGAAGCTTCTAGAGCACCCGAGAAGGACCAGAGGGGGGCCACTGGGCCACCAGACACCACCCCGGCGCGGCACAGGGGGGGCACGCCCCCCCTGTTGTGTCGTCGCCTCGTTGACCTTCTGACGCCGCCTTTTCGCCTATATAAGGTCCCTGACCTAAAACCCCGATACGAATAAGCCACGGTACGCGAAACCTTCCAGAGCCGCCGCCATCGCGAAGCCAAGATCTGGGGACAGGAGTCTCTGTTCCGGCACGCCGCCGGGACGGGGAAGTGCCCCGGAAGGCTTCTCCATCGACACCACCGCCATCTTCATCACCGCTGCTGTCTCCATGAGGAGGGAGTAGTTCTCCATCGAGGCTCGGGGCTGTACCGGTAGCTATGTGGTTCATCTCTCCCCTATGTACTTCAATACAATAATCTCATGAGCTGCCTTACATGATTGAGATTCATATGATGATGCTTGTAATCTAGATGTCATTATGCTAGTCAAGTGGGTTTTACTTATGTGATCTCCGGAGACTCCTTGTCCCACGTGTGTAAAGGTGACAGTGTGTGCACCGTGTGGGTCTCTTAGGCTATATTTCACAGAATACTTATTCACTGTTATGAATGGCATAGTGAAGTGTTTATTTATATCCCTTTATGATTGCAATGTGTTTTGTATCACTATTTATCTATGTGCTACTCATGTGATGTTATTAAAGTAGTCTATTCCTCCTGCATGGTGTAATGGTGACAGTGTGTGCATCGTGTAGTTCTTGTCATAGATTATGATCATAATCTCTTGTAGGTTATGGAGTTGATTATCGCTATGATAGTATTGATGTGATCTATGCCTCCTTCATAGTGTGATGGTGACAGTGTGCATGCTATGTTAGTACTTGGTCTATTTTGCAAAGATCTATTATACTCTAAGGTTACTTAAACATGAATATCAAATGTTGTGGCGCTTGTTAACTCCGGCATTGAGGGTTCGTGTAATCCTACACAATTAGTGGTGTTCATTATCAAACAAGAGTATATGTAGCACAAAGGAAAGAGAACTTATTTATTATGTGATCAATGTTGAGAGTGTCCACTAGTGAAAGTATGATCCCTAGGCCTTGTTTCCACCACAAAGAATTGCTTCCCACGCCGCAAGCTATTTTCTGCGCCGCTTTTTATTTTCTGCATCTTTACTTTCTGCAATATTACCACCATCTATACCACTGTGTTTTACTATCTCTTCGCCGAACTAGCGCACCTATACATCGACAAGTGTATTTGGTGTGTTGGGGACACAAGAGACTTCTTGCTTTGTGATTGCAGGGTTGCTTGAGAGGGATATCTTTGACCTCTTCCTCCCTGAGTTCGATAAACCTTGGGTGATCCACTTAAGGGAAAACTTGCTGCTGTTCTACAAACCTCTGCTCTTGGAGGCCCAACACTGTCTACAAGAATAGAAGCACCCGTAGACATCAACCTATTTTCTGGCGCCGTTGCCGGGAGGAAAGGTAAAATGTACTCACACTCCGGATCTCGGCTACTAAGCTATTTTTCGGCGCCGTTGTAAGTACTCGAAGCTATTTCCTTTAGATCCTGCAATTGCATCTTTTTGTTTCTTGTTTACACTAGTTTGGCATAATGGACAACAATGAGCTTCTTATTCTATTTCCTGATTTAAGACATGGATTGTTTGCTGCGAAAATTAAAAAACCTATGGAATCTTATTTGCATGTTAGTAGCAATGATATTAGTATGAACGCTTTGAACACCATTGTTGTTAATGATATGGAAAATTCTAAGCTTGGGGAAGCTGGTTTTGATGAGCATGATATTTTTAGTCCCCCAAGCATTGAGGAGAAAATTTTCTTTGATGATACTTTGCCTCCTATTTATGATGATTATAATGATAGTGGTCTTTTGGTGCCGCCTACTATGGATAGTAAATTTTATTATGATTATACTATGCCGCCTACATTTGATGAGATTAATAATGATAGCTACTTTGTTGAATTTGCTCCCACTACAACTAATAAAATTGATTATGCTTATGTGGAGAGTAATAATTTTATGCATGTGACTCATGATAAGAATGCTTTATGTGATATTTATATTGTTGAGTTTGCTCATTATGCTACTGAAAGTTATTATGAGAGAGGAAAATATGGTTGTAGAAATTTTCATGTTACTAAAACACCTCTCTATGTGCTGAAATTTTTGAAGCTACACTTGTTTTGTCTTCCTATGCTTGCCACTATACTCTTCATGAACTTGTTTATTTACAAGATTCCTATGCATAGGAAGCATGTTAGACTTAAATGTGTTTTGAATTTGCCTCTTGATGCTCTCTTTTGCTTCAAATACTATTTCTTGCGAGTGCATCATTAAAACTGATGAGCCCATCTTAATGGCTATAAAGAAAGAACTTCTTGGGAGATAACCCATGTGTTTATTTTACTACAGCACTTTTGTTTTATATTTGAGTCTTGGAAGTTGTTTACTACTGTAGCAACCTCTCCCTATCATGTTTTTGTGCCAAGTAAAGTCTCTATGGTAAAGTTGATGCTAGATTTGGATTGCTGCGCAGAAACAGATTTGCTGTCTGTCACGAATTTGAGCAGAAGTCTCTGTAAAAAAATCAAAAAAATCTGCAAATTTACGTGTGTGATCCTCAGATATGTACGCAACTTTCATTAGTTTTGAGTTTTTCCATTTGAGCAAGTTAAGTGCCCCTTTCAGATTCGTCTTTACGGACTGTTCTGTTTTTGACAGATTCTGCCTTTTATTTCGCATTGCCGCTTTTGCTTTGTTGAATGGATTTCTTTGTTCCATTAACTTTCAGAAGTTTTGTGCAATGTCCAGAAGTGTTAAGAATGATTGTGTCACCTCTGAAAATGTGAATTTTGATTATGCACTAACCCTCTAATGAGTTTGCTTGAAGTTTGGTGTGGCAGAAGTTTTCAAGGGTCAATAGAAGAGGGTGATATAATGTGATCGAGAAGAGTGAAAGGTCTAAGCTTGGGGATGCCCTGTGGTTCATCCCTGCATATTTTAAGAAGACTCAAGCATCTAAGCTTGGGGATGCCCAAGGCATCCCCTTCTTCATCGACAACTTATCAGGTTTCTTCTAGTGAAACTATATTTTTATTCCGTCACATTTTATGTACTTTATTTGGAGCGTCTGTGTGCTTTTATTTTCGTGTTTTTATTTTCATTCTCTGAATAAGTTCATCCTTGTGTGGGAGAGAGACACGCTCCACTTTTTCATATGAACACTAGTGTTCTTCGTTTATGCTTTTAATGTTCAAGGGCGAAAGTTGATCGCTTCACTTGTTGTTATATGGTTGGAAACAGAAAATGCTACATGTAGTAATTGGTAAAATGTCTTGGATAATGTGATACTTGGCAATTGTTGTGCTCATGTTTAAGCTCTTGCATCATATACTTTGCACCCATTAATGAAGAAATACATAGAGCTTGCTAAAATTTGGTTTGCATAATTAGTCTCTCTAAAGTCTAGATAATTTCTAGTATTGAGTTTTGAACAACAAGGAAGACGGTGTAGAGTCTTATAATGTTTACAATATGTCTTTTATGTGAGTTTTGCTGCACTGGTTCATCCTCGTGTTTGTTTCAAATAACCTTGCTAGCCTAAACCTTGTATCGAGAGGGAATACTTCTAATGCATCCAAAATCCTTGAGCCAACCACTATGCCATTTGTGTCCACCATACCTACCTACTACATGGTATTTCTCCGCCATTCCAAAGTAAATTGCTTGAGTGCTACCTTTAAAATTTAAATTCTTTACCTTTGCAATATATAGCTCATGGGACAAATAGCTTAAAAACTAGGGATTTCTATTTTCGTGCCTTCAGGTCCTTAGTTGTACTCAGTTTTCCCCAGCTCCTTAGTTTTTCCTCAGTTTTCCCCAAGCCCTTGTTTGAAACCCGCAGAAGCAGCTCAGACGGCAGGATTCCCGTTTAGTTGACCGTTCTGTCACGTGTGGGGCCGCGTCTTGTGGGGCCGCGTCGTGTGGGCCCGCGTCGCGTGGGGCTGGTAGAAAGGGACCGCGTGGGACAGGACGAGAAGCGTTTGGTTGCACGTGAGCAGGAGCTGGGTTCTGTCTCTCTCGGCCCCAAATTGGCATTATTAAGTGCACCTTTTTCCCCTCTTTCTCTCTGTCCTTTTCACCAAATTAGTATAAAATCTAGAGAAGCTTGCATTTCTGACTTTCTTCAATTATTTGTGCCTTTTGGCCCTCGTTGTTTGCCCAATATGGCAGCAAATCTAGTACTCCCTCTGGTCCATATGTATGTAGTTAAATCTAGAAGCAAATCTCCAGGATAATGTACGATAAATTCACAGTCATAGTAAATCAAGAAAACTAAGTACGGCCAACAAAATATAGTAGACTAGGGATAGATAATCCCTAGATAATATGGATAGATAATAGGCTGCATACACAGCAGCCAACATAGTAACAGGTTCTTCACAGCACCATCATACTAACATAACAACAAGGGATCCCTAGCTAACAACAAAGGGATCCCAACAACAAACTAGGAGGCAGCAGCAGCACACGTCCAGGACTCCGCCTACCCCATGGCTCTGCCTCCACTTGTTGCTCTTGCTCCCCTTGGGAGCCTTGGGCTTGAGCGGAGGCATGCGCCCGGCGGAGATCTCCACCCGCTGCAAGCTGCGGAGGTGCATGCCGAGCGCCCTGTGCTTGGCGCGGAAGGAGTGGACGTTCACCGTCGTGCCGACTTTGGGGAAGGTGTTGCTGATGTTCTCAGCATGCGTGATGAGGCAGTTGAAGTCCGTGGCGCCGAGTCTCCTGGTGCAGAAGGGGCACCTGTACACCTCCTTGGCGAAGTAGGAGATGTACTGGCCGACCTGCAGCCTCCGGACCTGGCGAGTCTTGACGTCCTCCTCCTCTTCGTCGCTGCCGACGTCGCTGCCAGACATCTGATCCATATCAAACAGAAACTAGTGAATGAGTTGCAACGATGACTAACGTACATGATAACAAAGTTAAGAAAAACAGAGTCAGCCTCAGTTAGAGTGGACATGATTATATATCTACAGGGAAGGTGTTAGCGAACTAAAGCTCATGCACAACAGATTTGTACACAGCAATGGTTCGCTGAACCCTCCCTGTAAAAATTTGTGCCCAACCATTCATCATAGGCAAAGAAACAGATTCTAGATCTGAACTAGATCTAAACTTGAACACATTCGAGATTATTTGCAAAATTAAACGGTTGATATCTTTTGATTAGTGCATAAAATAACTGATTGAGATCCCATGATTACTTGCATAAATTAACTGATTGAGATCCAATATTACTTGCATAAATTAACCGAACAGCCGAACCCCAAATCTTAAACGAAATCAAGAAGTGATCAAAACAAAATGGAATAAAATCGGCGCAAATATTAGCCCAATACTCATCCATCTACAGATCCATCTACACCAGCAAAAATAGGGTTCAAAAAGGAATGGGGAACAAAAAAGGAAGCAAACCGTAGTTACCTCGTTCCATGGGTCCTCCAGGGAGGTGTCGTAGGGGTTCGGGGGCGGGACGTACGGCACGGGGTCGTAGGGGTCCCATCCCGCCGGGATCTGACTGCCACCGGCGGCAGCAGCCTCCGATGCACCGGCGGCGGCGGCGGCGGCGTCGTCGTCGTCCGTAGAGGGGACGGCGCCGAAGATGGAGGCGTCGCGCTTTGAGCCAACCTCGACGATGGGATTGGCATTCTCCTTGTCCATCTCTCCGGCGGAGGAAGAGGAAGAGGGAGAGGGAGAGGGTTTTTTGCTTTGGAGAAGATGATGGGACGTGAGAGAGTTGGCGATGCGTGAGCGAGTGAGAGTGACAGAGAGAGTGCGAGGAGGCGTCTATAAAGGCGAGGGGTGGTTAATGCGACCCGCGTCCTACGCGTGCACAGGTGCACGTCTGCACGTCTTGGACTTCTGCAATGCGACACGCGTCCACGATTGCACGTCTCGACTTCTCCACCGCGACCCGCGTCTACGCGTCAACAATTGCACGTGTCCTCGAGTCTAACCCTGGAAATTTAGATATACTCAGGTATACCCTCGAGTCTTATACTAGCATTTTTTGTGTGCTCAATTTTCCCCTCGAGTGCTAATACTGGCTAGTGCAATATACTCAGTTTTACCCTCAAGTGGCTGGTCAACAGAGAGTCAACAAATGGGATTAACTAGTTAAATGAGTCATTTAATGTGCAAAAAAATCCTAAAAAGAGTGGCACTTACTCATGGAGTCTTTACCACAAATTGCCACTTCTCAAATCATAGATAAATCATAGATAAATCAAGTTTTACCACAAATTGCCACTTCTCAAATCACCTAGTAGCTATGAAGGTGCATGGTTTTCCACAATAAGCCCTTCCCAAAACAGCTTCCCCCAAATCATACTTTGTCTAAATGAGGCCACAATTCTCACACTGATGTATATTGGTATTGCAAATAGTTTGAGGTAGGCCAAGATGGGTTTCATTGTACAAAACACGCATTTTCCATTTTTTAAATCTCATATTTGAATCCCTTAGTCTATTTACTACTCAGGTGCCCTTGGTTTCTTGATAGTACTCAGTTTTGCCCTCTCTCTTCACAAATTCTC
Organism: Lolium multiflorum; assembly: GCA_030979885.1. Taxonomy (NCBI): domain Eukaryota; kingdom Viridiplantae; phylum Streptophyta; class Magnoliopsida; order Poales; family Poaceae; genus Lolium; species Lolium multiflorum. The sequence continues at coordinate 208,266,542 of CM061748.1, forward strand.
GCAGACGTGCATCATCGCCCTGATTGGTCTAGCCCATGTCACGCGGATCGTGCCCGCCGACCGTTGATCGTATGATATAGGGAACGGGCAGGATAACCCCTCTCTGTCTCTCTGTTGGCGTTATTTTCACGCAAAAAATGATAAACCATCACCGATTTGTTGTTACCATTACTTTTCACGCAAAAAAATGATAAACCATCACCGATTTGTTGTTGCCATTACTTTTCACGCAAAAAAATGATAAACCATCAACAATTTGTTGTAGCCATTACTTTTCACGCAAAAAAATGATAAACCATCAACAATTTGTTGTAGCCATTACTTTTGACGCAAAAAAAATGATAAACCATCACCGATTTGTTGTTGCCATTACTTTTCACGCAAAAAATGATAAACCATCACCGATTTGTTGTTGCCATTACTTTTCACGCAAAAAATGATAAACCATCAACAATTTGTTGTAGCCATTACTTTTCACGCAAAAAATGATAAACCATCAACAATTTGTTGTTGCCATTACTTTTCACGCAAAAAATATGATAAACCATGCATCACCGATTTGTTGTTGCCATTAATTTTCACGCAAAAAAATGATAAACCATCAACAATTTGTTGTAGCCATTACTTTTCACGCAAAAAATGATAAACCATCTATCTTTGTATAGAATGATAAACCTATCACGTATGATTTTTGAGGTCATTTAGAGAAGGCAGAAAAAACCTAATTTGTTACAAAAGCTGGTTTCAGTGAGACCTAACCAAGTTTGGCATACATGATGGCATACCTATAACAACAAGGAATATCTAAAAGGGAAAGTTTCAGAAAATTTGAAATTTAGGGTGAAAATGATGCCATACATGATGCTGTTTTTCGAGGTTTTGACCTGAAAATCAATTGGGTATTATAAAGGGAAATAAAATGTTCGAAAAATGTAAAAACGAAACAATCTATCTATCTATGTATAGAAGATCAGCTGTATGAAATTTGAGGTTATTTAGAGAAGGTAGAAAAAATCACCTTGTTAGAAAAGCTGGTTTCAGCGAGACGAAACGGCATGCGCTTAAGCAAAGTGATTTTTTCGAACATCTCCAAATGACCCCAAATTTTCCATACATGATGCCATACGTGTAACAACAAGGAACCCTATCTAAAAAGTGTCAAAAAAGTTTGCCCAACCGTATAGCTCTATCAAAAAGAACCTCACCATGGCGCTAGTATAATTTTGGGATAGTTACAAACTTTCGTTACCTAACCTTCAACATGAAACTTGTTTCAAATTCATTTTGGCCTACAAGAAACAAATCCCAACTTGATTCGAGCACCACAGCCTCCAAACGATGCCGATGCCGATATCGGCATGGTCAGAACGGCTATGCTCGCCGCCACTGCTAGGTCAACGTCGGGATGCACCCTCAATCCCGTCCCCTCATTCGATCACTGACACACCAGAGATACCGCCGAGGCCAATGCCGAACGTACATGCTGATGCCAATGCCGAACATGCATGCACGCCGCTGTGGGCACGGCCACGCCGACCCGCTATGCTGGACGCCACAGACCGCCGCGAGGTCTTTCCCTTCGCCACCACACTCTCCTAGCACCCACCTATACACGCCAGAAAGGAGAGACACTAGTTTTCTCTACATTGCTCGCGTTCGTGTCCGACACGGTCAGTCAAAGTTTTGAGGTGGTCGTCGATGTCGTCGACCATTTCTTCTCTTCTTTGCATGGTTAAACGCGTCTAGTTCATATCTATCTAATGCGTCTGGTCTCGCCTCATGCAGTTCTTTGTGGACGTCGATCTCATCTCGGCACCCCGCATGCCACCTCCTCCGTGCCATCGCTGTAGAGCTCCGTTTAAAAATCTAATCCTACCCGTGTATTGCCCCTTGTATCAGCGTCATGGCCCCACTTGTCATTTGATATACCGAAGCCCCACTCGTTCGCGTTTTGGTCAGGGATACAGCGATGCTTACGGTCAAACAAAGATGGATGGTCTGACGTGTCTTTGCAGGCTCTACATGGCCCCACTAGTCAGAAGATAACGGTCAACCGTCGGGCAACCGGCCGTTACATCACGTGTGATGGTTTCAGACAAACGTTTGGGTAAAACTGAGGAAAAACTAAGGAGCTGGGGAAAACTGAGCACAACTAAGGACCCGAGGGAAAAAATAGAGATTAAAAACTATTGTGGTGATGAATATGTAGTTATGTGTCTTAATTCTTATAAGTTGCTTGTTGAGCGGTAACCATGTTTCTGGGGACGCCATCAACTTTACCTTTGTTGGATATCATGTGAGATGCTATGCATGTTCGTCTTGTCTGAAGTAAGTGCGATTTCATGATCAAATGGTTTGAGTATGCATATGTTAGAGAAGAACATTGGGCCGCTAACTAAAGCCATGTATCATGGTGGAAGTTTCAGTTTGGACATACAACCTCGATCTCTTATGAGAATATTAACTGTTGTTGAATGCTTAAGCATTAAAAGAGGAGTCCATTATCTGTTGTCTATGTTGTCCCGGTATGGATGTCTAAGTTGAGAATATTCAAAAGCGAGAAATCCAATGCGTGCTTTCTCCTTAGACACTTGTACAGGCGGCATAGAGGTACCCCTTTGTGACACTTGGTTGAAACATATGTTATGCGATGATAATCCGTGTCTTCCGAGCTAAGTAGGACAAGGTGCGAGCACTATTAGTACTCTATGCATGAGACATGCAACTTGTAGGAAGTATTATGCATAGCACATATGAATTATTACTACCGTTGACAAAATTGTTTCTTGTTTTCAAAATCAAAGCTCTAGCACAAATATAGCAATCAATGCTTCCCTCTGCGAAGGGCCTTTCTTTTACTTTTATGTTGAGTCAGTTCACCTATCTCTCTCCACCTCAAGAAGCAAACACTTGTGTGAACTGTGCATTGATTCCTACATACTTGCATATTGCACTTGTTATATTACTTTGCATTGACAACTATCCATGAGATATACATGTTATAAGTTGAAAGCAACCGCTGAAACTTAATCTTCCTTTGTGTTGCTTCAATACCTCTACTTTGAATTATTGCTTTACGAGCTAACTCTTATGCAAGACTTATTGATGCTTGTCTTGAAAGTACTATTCATGAAAAGTCTTTGCTTTATGATTCATTTGTTTACTCATGTCATTACCATTGTTTTTGATCGCTGCATTCATTACATATGCTTACAATAGTATGATCAAGGTTATGATGGCATGTCACTTAAGAAATTATCATTGTTATCGTTTACCTACTCGAGGACGAGTAGGAACTAAGCTTGGGGATGCTGATACGTCTCCAACGTATCTATAATTTCTTATGTTCCATGCTACTTTATTGATGATATCTACATGTTTTATGCATACTTTATGTCATATTTATGCGTTTTCCGGAACTAACCTATTGACGAGATGCCGAAGTGCCAGTTCCTGTTTTCTGCTGTTTTTGGTTTCAGAAATCCTAGTAAGGAAATATTCTCGAATCGGACGAAATCAACGCCCGCCCTATTTTCACCGGAAGCTTCCAGGCACCCGAGAAGGACCAGAGGGGGCCAGGGCCACCGAGACACACACCCGGCGCGGCCCGGGGGCGCCCCTGTTGTTTCGTCGCCTCGTTGACCTTCTGACGCCGCCTTTTCACCTATATAAGGTCCCTGACCTAAAACCCCGATACGAATAAGCCACGGTCGCGAAACCTTCCGAGCCGCCGCCATCGCGAAGCCAAGATCTGGGGGACAGGAGTCTCTGTTCGGCACGCCGCGGGGAAGTGCCCCGGAAGGCTTCTCCATCGACACCACCGCCATCTTCATCACCGCTGCTGTCTCCCATGAGGAGGGAGTAGTTCTCCATCGAGGCTCGGGGCTGTACCGGTAGCTATGTGGTTCATCTCTCTCCTATGTACTTCAATACAATAATCTCATGAGCTGCCTTACATGATTGAGATTCATATGATGATGCTTGTAATCTAGATGTCATTATGCTAGTCAAGTGGGTTTTACTTATGTGATCTCCGGAGACTCCTTGTCCCACGTGTGTAAAGGTGACAGTGTGTGCACCGTGTGGGTCTCTTAGGCTATATTTCACAGAATACTTATTCACTGTTATGAATGGCATAGTGAGGTGCTTATTTATATCCCTTTATGATTGCAATGTGTTTTGTATCACTATTTATCTATGTGCTACTCATGTGATGTTATTAAAGTAGTCTATTCCTCCTGCATGGTGTAATGGTGACAGTGTGTGCATCGTGTAGTTCTTGTCGTAGATTATGATCATAATCTCTTGTAGGTTATGGAGTTGATTATCGCTATGATAGTATTGATGTGATCTATGCCTCCTTCATAGTGTGATGGTGACAGTGTGCATGCTATGTTAGTACTTGGTCTATTTTGCAAAGATCTATTATACTCTAAGGTTACTTAAACATGAATATCGAATGTTGTGGCGCTTGTTAACTCCGGCATTGAGGGTTCGTGTAATCCTACACAATTAGTGGTGTTCATTATCAAACAAGAGTATATGTAGCACAAAGGAAAGAGAACTTATTTATTATGTGATCAATGTTGAGAGTGTCCACTAGTGAAAGTATGATCCCTAGGCCTTGTTTCCACCACAAAGAATTGCTTCCCACGCCAGCAAGCTATTTTCTGGCGCCGCTTGTTTACTGTTTTACTGCATCTTTACTTTCTGCAATATTACCACCATCTATACCACCTGTGTTTTACTATCTCTTCGCCGAACTAGTGCACCTATACATCTGACAAGTGTATTGGTGTGTTGGGGACACAAGAGACTTCTTGCTTTGTGATTGCAGGGTTGCTTGAGAGGGATATCTTTGACCTCTTCCTCCCTGAGTTCGATAAACCTTGGGTGATCCACTTAAGGGAAAACTTGCTGCTGTTCTACAAACCTCTGCTCTTGGAGGCCCAACACTGTCTACAAGAATAGAAGCACCCGTAGACATCAGAGGGCAACCCGCAGATCCGCCTGTGTAACCAAGATCCGGCGGATTATGGTACGAAGTTCTTTCCTCTCTTCCGTCCGCCGTGAGCTCCTCCCTTCTCTCCGCCGTTCTCTCCGCCCGTGGTGGTGGGGTTTCCTGTAGCACATGATCTGGTCGATTAGGGCGTCGTCGGATCGTCGGGTGGAAGATGAGGCGCGTGTAGATGTCCATGCGTTTCCTTTTTCTGTTGATAATGGCATGCTTTGATCTTGCTCTGTTTCAGTGCCTGTTTCCGCCCTGTTTCCGCCGTTGTGTGTGTTCGTCCGTGAGTAAATGTTGTGAATTTCGTGATCATGTAGTTGTATGGGTAAGAACTAGTATAGTTCTGTCGAATAAGTTCATAAAAGGTAGAAATTTTAGTGTATAAATCGTGCCAAAAGTTTCTGAATTTTACTGTACTCTGAAATTTTCAACTTTCCTGTGGCGCCTTTGTTGATGGATTGGCGATTTGGCAACCCTTAATATGATTGTTCCATTTATTAATTTGGTTTGTTAACAATTGCTATAAAATTGCAATGCAGGTGGAAATCCTGATTGGTTTACTACTGCTATCGACCACAATGGGTTTTTCTGTGGAGTTGGTGCCAGTTTGACGTATGTGTCCGGGACATTGGACAACTTCGACTATTGTAATTCAGATACATGGTCAGTGTTATGGATAGAACACATTTTGGCAGAGCTCGGGTATGAAATGGATGGCAGGTTGAAGGTGTATTGGTGTTTGCCTGACAAGGATATCTCTGATGGTTTGATCTGTGTTGACAGTGATGCTGCGATAGTGCAAATGATCAATGCATCTGTGATGCGCGTAGATGTACACGTCCGTTGAGAACCCCAAGAGGAAGGTATGATGCGCACAGCAGCAAGTTTTCCTCAGAAAGAAACCAAGGTTATCGAACCAGTAGGAGCTAAGAAGCACGTGAAGGTCGCTGGTGGAGGAGTAGTGCGGCGCAACACCAGTGAAATTGATGCGCGTAGATGTACACGTCCGTTGGGAACCCCAAGAGGAAGGTATGATGCGCACAGTGGCAAGTTTTCCCTCAGAAAGAAACCAAGGTTGATCGAACCAGGAGGAGCCAAGAAGCACGTTGAAGGTTGATGATGGCGAAATGTGATGCGGCGCAACAACAGGGATTCCGGCGCCAACTTGGAATCTGCACAACAAAACCAAAGTACTTTGCCCCAACGAAACAGTGAGGTTGTCAATCTCACCGGCTTGCTGTAACAAAGGATTAAACGTATCGAGTGGAAGATGATTGTTTGCAAGAAAACAGTAAAACACAATTGCAGTAGATTGTATGCTATGTAAAGAATAGGACCGGGGTCCACAGTTCACTAGAGGTGTCTCTCCCATAAGATAAAAGCATGTTGGGTGAACAAATTACAGTCGGGCAATTGACAAATAGAGAAAGGCATAACAATGCATATACATGATATGATAAATATAGTGAGATTTAATCCGGGCATTACGACAAAGTACATAGACCGCCATCCAACTGCATCTATGCCTAAAAAGTCCACCTTCAGGTTATCATCCGAACCCCATTCAGTATTAAGTTGCTAAGCAACAGACAATTGCATTAAGTATGGTGCGTAATGTAATCGACAACTACATCCTTAGACATAGCATCAATGTTTTATCCCTAGTGGCAACAGCACATCACAACCTTAGAACCTACTGTCACGATCCCAGGTGTCAATGAAGGCATGAACCCACTATCGAGCATAAATACTCCCTCTTGGAGTTAAGAGTAAAAACTTGGCCAGAGCCTCTACTAATAACGGAGAGCATGCAAGATCATAAACAACACATAAACAATAGATTGATAATCACCATAACATAGTATTCTCTATCCATCGGATCCCGACAAACACAACATATAGTATTACAGATAGATGATCTTGATCATGTTAGGCAGCTCACAAGATCCAACAATGAAGCACAACAAGGAGAAGACGACCATCTAGCTACTGCTATGGACCCATGGTCCAGGGGTGAACTACTCACTCATCACTCCGGAGGCGATCATGGCGATGAAGAGTCCTCCGGGAGATGAATCCCCTCTCCGGCAGGGTGCCGGAGGCGATCTCCTGAATCCCCCGAGATGGGATTCGCGGCGGCGTCTCTGGAAGGTTTTCCGTATCGTGGCTCTCGGTACGGGGTTTCGCGACGGGGCTTTAAGTAGGCGAAAGGGCAGGTCAAGAGGCGGCGCGAGGGCCCACACACAGGCCGGCGCGGCCGGGGCCTGGGCCGCGCCGCCCTATGGTGTGGCCACCTCGTGGCCCCACTTCCTTCCCTCTTCGGTCTTCTGGAAGCTCCGTGCAAAAATAGGACCCTGGGCGAAGATTTCGTCCAATTCCGAGAATATTTCCTTACTAGGATTTCTGAAACCAAAAACAGCAGAAAACAGCAACTGGCTCTTCGGCATCTTGTTAATAGGTTAGTTCCAAAATGCATAAATATGACATATAATGTGCATAAAACATGTAGGTATCATCAATAAAGTAGCATGGAACATAAGAAATTATCGTTGGAGACGTATCAGCATCCCTAAGCTTAGTTCGCTCGTCCCGAGCAGGTAAAACGATAACAAAGATAATTTCTGAAGTGACATGCCATCATAATCTTGATCATACTATTTGTAAACATATGTAATGAATGCAGCGATCAAAACAAAGGTAATGAAATGAGTAAACAAATGAATCATATAGCAAAGACTTTTCATGAATAGTACTTCAAGACAAGCATCAATAAGTCTTGCATAAGAGTTAACTCATAAAGCAATAAATCAAAGTAAAGGTGTTGAAGCAACACAAAGGAAGATTAAGTTTCAGCGGTTGCTTTCAACTTATAACATGTATATCTCATGGATGTTGTCAACATAAAGTAATATAACAAGTGCAATATGCAAGTATGTAGGAATCAATGCACAGTTCACACAAGTGTTTGCTTCTTAAGGTGGAGGGAGATAGGTAAACTGACTCAACAATACAGAGAATGTTAGGATCCATTTTATTCAAACAAAAACAAAAACAAAACAAACCGACGCTCCAAGCAAAGTACATAAGATGTGACTGAATAAAAATATAGTTTCAGGGGAGGAACCTGATGATGTTGTCGATGAAGAAGGGGATGCCTTGGGCATCCCCAAGCTTAGACGCTTGAGTCTTCTTAAAATATGCAGGGATGAACCACGGGGGCATCCCCAAGCTTAGAGCTTTCACTCCCCTTGATCATAGTATATCATACTCCTCTCTTGACCCTTGAAAACTTCCTTCACACCAAACTTCAAGCAAACTCATTAGAGGGTTAGTGCACAATTAATAATTCATACATTCAGAGGTGACACAAACATTCTTTACACTTCTGGACATTGCATAAAGCTACTGGACATTAATGGATCAAAGAAATGAATCCAACATAGCAAAAGAGGCAATGCGAAATAAAAGGCAGAATCTGTCAAAAACAGAACAGTCCGTAAAGACGAATTTAAAGCTGGCACCAGACTTGCTCAAATGGAAAAACTCAAAACTAATGAAAGTTGCGTACATATCTGAGGATCACGCTCGTAAATTGGCAGATTTTTTCGAATTTTCTACAGAGAACTGTGCCCAGATTCGTGACAGACAGCAATGCTGTTTCTGCGCAGCGATCCCAAATATAACATCAACTTTGACATAGAAACCTTACTTGGCACAAAAACATGATAAGGAGAGGTTGCTACAGTAGTGAACAACTTCCAAGACTCAACAAAACAAAAAATTGCTGTAGTAAAAACATGGGTTGTCTCCCATAAGCGCTTTTCTTTAACGCCTTTCAGCTAGGCGCAGAAAGTGCAAATCAAGTAACATCGAGAGTAGAAGCATCAACATCATAACTTGTTCTAATAATAGAATCAAAAGGCAACTTCATTCTCTTTCTAGGGAAGTGTTCCATACCTTTCTTGAGAGGAAATTGATATTTAATATTACCTTCCCTCATATCAATAACAGCACCAACGGTTCGAAGAAAAGGTCTTCCCAACACAATAGGACAAGATGCATTGCATTCGATATCCAAAACAACAAAATCAACGGGGACAAGGTTATTGTTAACCGTAATGCGCACATTATCAATCCTCCCCAAAGGTTTCTTTTTAACATTATCGGCAAGATTAACATCCAAATAACAATTCTTCAATGGTGGCAAGTCAAGCATATCATAAATCTTTTTAGGCATAACAGAAATACTTGCACCAAGATCACATAAAGCATTACATTCAAAGTCATTGAATTTCATTTTAATGATGGGCTCCCAACCATCTTCTAACTTTCTAGGAATAGAAGTTTCAAGTTTTAGTTTCTCTTCTCTAGCTTTTATGAGAGCATTTGTAATATGTTTTGTAAAGGCTAAATTTATAGTACTAGCATTAGGACTTTTAGCAAGTTTTTGTAAGAACTTTATAACTTCAGAGATGTGGCAATCATCAAAATCTAAATCATTATGAGCTACAGCAATGGGATCATTGTTCCCAAGGTTGGAAAAAATTTCAGCAGTTTTATCACAAGCAGTTTCAGCAGTTTTAGCAATTTCAGGCAGTTTTGTTTGCTTTGCACTAGGAGTAGAAACATTGCCAACACCAATTATTTTACCATTGATAGTAGGAGGTGCAGCAACATGTGAAGAATTAGCATTACTAGTGGTGGTAATAGTCCAAACTTTAGCTACATTATTCTCTTTAGCTAGTTTTTCATTTTCTTCTCTATCCCACCTAGCACGCAATTCAGCCATTAATCTTATATTCTCATTAATTCTAACTTGGATGGCATTTGCTGTAGTAGTAATCTTATTATCAATATCATTATTAGGCATAACTTTCAATTTTAAAAGATTAACATCAGAGGCAAGTCTATCAACTCTAGAAGCAATAGTATCAATTTTATCAAGCTTTTCCTCAACAGATTTGTTAAAAGCAGTTTGTGTACTAATAAATTCTTTAAGCATAGCTTCAAGACCAGAGGGTACACTCCTATTATTGTTGTAAGAATTCCCATAAGAATTACCATAACCATTACCATTAGCAGAAGGATATGGCCTATAGTTATTACCAGAGTTGTTCCTATAAGCATTGTTGTTGAAATTATTATTTTTAATGAAATTCACATCAACATTTTCTTCTTGAGCAACCAATGAAGCTAAAGGAACATTATTTGGATCAACATTAGATCTACCATTCACAAGCATAGACATAATCACATCAATCTTATCACTCAAGGAAGAGGTTTCTTCAACAGAATTTACCTTCTTACCTTGTGGAGCTCTTTCCGTGTGCCATTCAGAGTAATTTATCATCATATCATCAAGAAGTTTTGTAGCCGCCCCCAATGTGATGGACATAAAGGTACCTCCAGCAGCTGAATCCAATAAATTTCGCGAAGAAAAATTTAGTCCTGCATAGAAGGTTTGGATGATCATCCAAGTAGTCAGTCCATGGGTTGGGCAATTCTTTACCAAAGTTTTCATTCTCTCCCATGCTTGAGCAACATGTTCAGTATCTAATTGCTTAAAATTCATTATGCTACTTCTCAAAGATATAATTTTAGCGGGAGGATAATATCTACTAATAAAAGCATCCTTGCATTTAGTCCATGAATCAATACTATTCTTAGGCAAAGATAGCAACCAATCTTTAGCTCTTCCTCTTAATGAGAAAGGAAACACTTTCAATTTAATAATATCACCATCTACATCTTTATACTTTTGCATTTCACAAAGTTCAACAAAATTATTGAGATGGGCAGCAGCATCATCAGAACTAGCACCAGAAAATTGATCTCTCATAACCAAGTTCAGTAAAGCAGGTTTAATTTCAAAGAATTCTGCTGTAGTAGCAGGTGGAGCAATAGGTGTGCATAGGAAATCATTATTATTTGCGTTTGTGAAGTCACACAACTTAGTATTTTCAGGAGTATTCATTTTAGCAACGGTAAATAAAACAAACTAGATAAAGTAAATGCAAGTAACTAATTTTTTTGTTTTTTTGATATAGAGAGCAAGACATAAATAAAGTAAAACTAGCAACTAATTTTTTGTGTGTTTTGTTTAGGTGCAGCAAACAAAGTAGTAAATAAAATAAAGCAAGAAAAAAACAAAGTAAAGAGATTGAGAAGTGGAGACTCCCCTTGCAGCGTGTCTTGATCTCCCGGCAACGGCGCCAGAAAACGATTCTTGGCGTGTAGTTGACGTGGGAGTTAGAAATCTGGGTGCAACTTTTCTTCAGGTCCCAACGGCGCCAGAAAACAGCTTGATGCGCGTAGATGTACACGTCTGTTGGGAACCCCAAGAGGAAGGTATGATGCGCACAGTGGCAGTTTTCCCTCAGAAAGAAACCAAGGTTGATCGAACCAGGAGGAGCCAAGAAGCACGTTGAAGGTTGATGGTGGCGAAATGTGATGCGGCGCAACAACAGGGATTCCGGCGCCAACGTGGAATCTGCACAACAAAACCAAAGTACTTTGCCCCAACGAAACAGTGAGGTTGTCAATCTCACCGGCTTGCTGTAACAAAGGATTAAACGTATCGAGTGGAAGATGATTGTTTGCAAGAAAACAGTAAAACACAATTGCAGTAGATTGTATGCTATGTAAAGAATAGGACCGAGGTCCACAGTTCACTAGAGGTGTCTCTCCCATAAGATAAAAGCATGTTGGGTGAACAAATTATAGTCGGGCAATTGACAAATAGAGAAAGGCATAACAATGCATATACATGATATGATAAATATAGTGAGATTTAATCCGGGCATTACGACAAAGTACATAGACCGCCATCCAACTGCATCCACTACAAGAAAAGTTCTGATAGACAACGTCCCAAAATCGTCAACTAAGGGGCATTTTTCGTCGCCTATGGGCCTAACCCGACGATATGGGTTCTGTTGTCGAAACTGCGTCAGGCAAAGTCCAACGACGATTTTTTCGGTCCGTCGCGCTTGGGCGCCCTTCCGCCACGGAAAATCGGACCGTTGCGGAAGTGTTTTCGGGAGCCCGTTGACTGCTGACGTCATGCAAACGACACGTGGCAGACGCCGTTAACTGCCATTAACGGCGTTAACCGGCTGAAACCCCGTGGTAGATGGTAGGCCCACACGAGGCCTGCCACGTCTTAAGCGGGCCGGGCCAGATGACATAGTTTGACCGGTCAACTATATAGCTGGGCTGGTCCATTAGTTACGTGGGCCGGGCCTAACCTCTAAGGTTGACTGGTCAAAACTTAAATGGGCCGGCCCATTTAACATGTGGGGTCCACCTTAAAGCAACTGGGCCGGCCCAAGAAGCAAGTGGGCCGGGCCAAAAACAGTGGGTCCCACTTTCTGTTAAAAGGCCGGCCCATATAGTGTGTGGGGTCCACCGTATAGCAAGTGGGCCGGCCCAACAAGCTAGTGGGCCGGCCAAAAACACAGTGGGTCCCACTTTCCGTTCTGGGTCGGCCCATTTAGTATGTGGGGTCCTCCATATAGCAAGTGGGCCGGCCCAACAAGATAGTGGGCGGGCCAAAAACACAGTGGGTCCCACCTTCCTATTAAAGGGCCGGCCCATTTAGTATGTGGGGTCCATCATATAGCAAGTGGGCTGGCCCACCAAGATAGTGGGCCGGGCCAAAAACACAGGTGGGTTGCACATTCCTGTTAATGGGCCGGGCCATTTGTTATGTGGGGTCCACCATATAGAAAGTGGGCCGGCCCAACAAGATAGTGGGCGGGCCAAAAACACAGGTGGGTCCCACCTTCCTATTAAAGGGCCGGCCCATTTACCATGTGGGACCACCATATAGCAAGTGGGCTGGCCCAACAAGATAGTGGGCCGGGCCAAAAGTGGGCCCCACTTTCCTGTTAAAGGGCCGGCCCAATTAGTATGTGGGGTCCACCATATTGCAAGTGGGCCGGCCCAACAAGATAGTGGGCCGGGCCAAAAACACAGGTGGGTCCCACTTTCCTGAAGGGCCGGCCCGTTTAGTACGTGGGGTCCACCACAAAAGCAAATGGGCTGGCCCAACTAATTAGTGGGCCGGCCCAGTAGTGGGTCCACCTTAAAGCAAGTGGGCCAGCCCAATTAGAGTGTGGGGTCCACCGTAACTCACATGGGCTGGCCCAAGAAGTAAGTGGGCCAGCCCGTTTAGTTGTGTTTATATGCCGGCATAATATGCGCTTTAGGATTTTGCGGGCAGGCACATATGTGATTTCGATTAATTGGGCCGTTTAAGGGATGGGAATTCGTGATTTAGATACTGAGAATATTTACGCAGCATTGATTTCTGTCGGATAGCCTCACTTACCACAAGCACCAAAGAAAAAATGCGCGAAAGAACTATAAAAACTAACTAAATATTACATCAGCTGCAAGGCATTGAAAAAATATTACAGAACCCAGAGAAATTGAATGGTAATTAAACCTAGCAATACAATGAAGCGATCCGGCAATCTTTTAAGTTGTCCATGCAGCACCTATATCTGAAACAAAGACATTACAAGTTAAGACAGCAACAATGGAAAGGCAAAGACACTACAATATTGTTTGCCAAAGAATTTGGAACTCATCATTTCGTCGTTATAACAAGATCATTGTAATGCGCACAATAAGCAAACAAAGAGTGCATGCCGCATACCAACAGCCAATATAACAGAGCATGTTAGAATGAAACAGCAGACTTACTACTGTCGAGTCCCATGCAAACCAACATGTTCAGGGAGTACAAAATTGGCATGAACAACATAGTAGCAGGCTATAAATTTTGTAACAACGACTGAGCAAGATGAAGTTATGATGGCTACATCTACAGAGCAGGGAATGTAAACCAAAAATAGAAGTTACGATGGCAAAAGCTAAAGAGGAGGGAATGTGAACCAACATGTGCCAAGTGCAATTACTTCATTTTGGCCGTGAACTAAATAATACTCCTGAACTTATAGTGAAGGGGATGCAAATCAAGATGTTTCGGGATATAAACTTGTAATGAGCAACACATAGAGGATAGTTAATGCTGGAGCTTAGGATGGACCAGATACAGAATATAGTGGGATCACCTGTGAACTTGTATAAGAGGGAATGCAAACCAATATGTTCAGCTTTCCATATGTGAGCGTCATGCCAAGTCAGAGAAACAAGTCAATAATGCAGCTTTTGAAGAACAAGATGGCACGCAAAATTATTATCTAGTAGTATGACAAGTTTATTTGTACTACAGGCTAGATAGCAGAGTGATAGCATGCCAAACTAAGTCCTTACTTTGTTAGCTTACAATGAACTAGATACAAAACAATGGCATCACCTGTAGTACAGGGAATGCAAGCCAACATGTTCATGGAGTAAAAAATTGGCACAAACAACATAGTAGCAGGCCATAATTTTTGTAACAACGACTGAGCAAGATAAAGTTATGATGGCTAGATCTACAGAGCAGGGAATGTAAACCAAATATAGAAGTTACGATGCCAAAAGCTATAGAGCAGGGAATGCGAACCAACATGTGCAATTACTTAAAATTGGCCATGAACTAAATAATAGCAGGATGTTACTATAATACCTATAATTTTTGTAACAACGACTGAGCAAGATAGAAGTTATGATGGCTACATCTACAGAGCAGGGAATGCAAACCAAAATGTTCAATCGCTTAAAGTTAGCAATGAAGTAGAAAATAGCAACGTGTTACGGTCATAGCTAGGAATGAACTAAAAGAGCTTCAGACAAACAAGAATCTGAACCCAGAACATGGCGCTAAAACAAGGGACTTACATTAGGAGAAGCACTCTGTGGGAGTCACAGCAGATCTTCCTGGGGTTGATAGATCCGGTGATGAAGTACGCTACATGTGCTACTTGGGGTTGGAGAGACGGCCATTACACTTCATGGTTACTCATCTCATCTGCAAAAACGTAACGGCGCGTCGTTAGCACAAACAGGTTCCCCCAAGATTAAACAAGAACTTGCAGGCAAGCAATAGAAAAGCGACAGTAGAAGAGTTTAGATCATGCACTGCGCCGGTGAAGCAGATCCGGTTCATGCACAGCGGTGTCGGTGAGCAAGATCCGATGCGGTGGACGACGGATCCGGCGAAGCGGCTCCGGCGGGGTGGACGATACCGCAGCTGAAGCGACTGCGGTAGACTGCTGGATGAGCATATGGTTTCGAGGTTCGGCGGGGATGATCCGGTCCGGTTGATGACGGCGTCGATGAAGCGGCTCCGGCAGGCAGCCGGATGACGAGGATCGCGAGGCCTCGGGTAGGCCAGGGAAGTCCGGCGGGGATGTTCCGGTGCGGTGGTCGTGGAGGTGGGAGAGAGGGACTTGGGAAGTTCCGGTGGGTGGTCTGAGGGAAATGAATTTTTTTGGGAGGGTTTCCGGGCTAGGGAGGTGGTGATCCAAAAAATGACGGGCAGACCCCCCCACCAACCGACTTTGCTGCCATCTCCACAGGGGTAGAATGGGAATTTGGAAGCGTGTGAAATTTTTGTATTTTGTGGGCGGGAAGTTTTGCCGCTATGAGATTTTGAATTTGGCCACCGTCCAAGTATAATGATAAAAAATTGTGAGACCGTACTAGTACCTCTGTTCAAGGCCGAGTGCAAAATCAAATCATCATCACGTTGAAAATTTGTTACCAACTTACCATGATCATGATCTACCTCTGAAAATGGGCGCATCCACTAAAACTTGCAAAGTATAATGATACAAATTTGTGAGACCGTACTAGTACTTATGTTCAAGGTCGAGTGCAACATCAAATCATCATTATATTGAAAATTGTGTTACCATGATCATGATATTTCTCTGAATTTGGCGCAACCGCTAAATCTCGCAAAGGATAATGATAAAAAAAAGGTGAGATTGTACTAGTTCTTATGTTCAAGGCCGAGTACAAGATCAAATCATCATCACGTTGAAATTTGTTACAATGATCATGACATATCTCTAAAATTAGTGCATCCGCTAAATCTTGCACGTGGCGCATCTCGGTGCGGAGCAACAAGTCGGTGCTATCAAGGTTGAGGCGTCGGTAGCGTCATCGGGCTCTCAT
Organism: Lolium multiflorum; assembly: GCA_030979885.1. Taxonomy (NCBI): domain Eukaryota; kingdom Viridiplantae; phylum Streptophyta; class Magnoliopsida; order Poales; family Poaceae; genus Lolium; species Lolium multiflorum. The sequence goes on from CM061748.1 coordinate 208,282,623, forward strand.
CTCTTGATAGATCTTCTACATGGCGCGGCGCACCACCCGCCGATAAGCAGTCACATGTGAGACCGAGGTGGAGACGTCCCCGGCATCCTCGAGGCGCGGCCGCCCTTCTACGAGCCAGCGTCGACTCAAGGTATGAATCCATGTGGTGTCTTAGATTTATTGTTCTTCTCTTATGATTATTTTGAGCCGAACATGTGTGCTCTTTCTCTGAATATATTGCTTGAAAAGCTTACCAAGTTACTTAAATTCACTTTGTTCTTAATCTTGCGAGCTAATATTGTTATTTTTAATGAACGGTGGTGTGCGCAAGCAGAGTTATTTGTGGATGTGTTGAGCTGTTAGGCATAAGTCGAAATCCTCATCTAAACGAGGCCTCAGATTAACACATAAAAAAGGTGTTCAATCTCGCCCACAATACCCTCTTCTTTCCTCTCCCTTTATTGGAACTTGTTTTGCAGACAAGGAAAGTGGCACGTGTAATGTGAGTAAAACCCTCTTAGCCAAAATCATCTACGAGCAAGATTTTCTATATTGTAGATGCCCCAATTGACTCTCATCCCCAAAGTAGTTTTTTTATGTCAGTATAGACTTCTTTACTGGATGTATACTATCGTACATGGCATGCATTTGCCTAATGAGCAACATTGTATTGCTATTCTAGCCAACCTGATCGATATGTCAAGCTTCATGCACGAGATGCCATGTTTAATTTACTCCCTCGCTCTGATCCATATTTCTTGATGTGAAATGAATGTGAATCGGAGGGAGTACTTTTCTTAGATAGTACTATATCATTTCAAAAAAAAGTACTACTACATCACAAATGCATCAAAAGAGTACTACATCACAAGACCACCACGGTTGTACTAGTAGAGTTTAATGCTGAACTTCCAAAGGGATTAAGATTACACATATGAACTTTAAACATGACCAGGAGCATGAGGGCCAGCAGCAGGGGCGTTGACGTGGAGCAAGCTAGGCAAGACGTAATTCTGGAGGAAGAGGCCATATGATGCGTACTTGGCCTTGGTTGCAGGGCGGTGTTTCCCCCTATGTACTTAGGCCTACACCCATCGCATGTTGGATCAGGCTGTGGATGTCCTTCTAGAGAAATTTGCCACATAATGGGCAAAATAGCTCCCCGCGCGCATGCAGAAACGAATTTCACCACCCTTCAGCCGCTTGAGAACATAGCGGCTTTTCCGGTCCCTGCGCACCTTGTTGTTGTCCATGTCATCAGAATACTCCTATGAATTATTAAGTACTACATAATCAGGTTTTTTATGACAGATCGAATAAATACTCCACTAACATAATCAAACCTTAGAAACCCTAAAATTAAATGTGTAGAACAAGTAAATGGCAGAAGAAATCGTAATAAATCATGAGAAACCCTATGAACAACCATGAACATTAGCCACAACAATTGCAAGTCCACTAAGTATGAACACATAAATTGATTATATGACTACATGGCAGATTAGTCGAAATTAAACTAGAATCTGATCTTACGAATCGTAGAATCAATTACATCTACAAGAACAAGGTAGGATATCAAATCAATCAAGAACCAGGCTCGTGCAAACCATGTGAACAGCAATATGACACAAAGAGGGTTGGGACAGTTTCGGTAAAAGAGAAGTACCTCCTCGTCATCACCCTCAACATCCTCCTGGAACTGAACGTTTGGGCCGAAATCGTCGAAGGGGTCGAGGTTCGCGTCCAGCATCGGGCCTAGGAAGACCTCGCCGTGGTGGCCTGCAACGCCGTGCACATCTTCGGCGGGATAAACAACGTTGGTATCCACCTTCTGCTCGACGGCCAGGACGCCCGTTTCGACCGAGGTCGAAGAACCAGACAAGCAGAGGAGACGAGCGGCATGGGTGCCCGGTGAAGCCTCACCCGTCGTGACGGCCAGGATGCCCATTTCGACCGAGGTCGAAGAATCCGACAAGCAGAGGAGACGAGCGGCTTGGGTGCCCGGTGAAGCCTCACCCACCACGACGGCCACTACCGTAGAGGCATCCTCTGCGTGGGCGGTCGCCTATTGCTCCGCCTCGTATGCAATACCTATCTTCATGCTGTTGTGGTTGGAAACGGGAAAGTCGATGCCTCAGAGGTGCGGTGAGTGGATGGGGGTTTTCACAGTGTGGGGGAGGCAAGTTGGGGGAGTGGAGAGGACGAGCTCGCGAGAGATGATGAGGCCGATTATGTTATAGCCTCCGACTCCCTGTATCCAGTAGTGGACGCGTGAAGTCATGCATGTACTCGACTTTCCACTTTCTGGGAGACGTGTACGAAACTTTTTTTTGGACCATTTAACTTCATGTGGGACTCATGTATACCAATACTTCCAAACGTCATAAGTAATTCAAAATCATTCAGAATAATATGAGACCTTAACATTTTATTTTTTGTGTCAGATATTGTCTATGAAAAATAACATCCTTCAAAAAATAAATCGCCTATGCCAATCCGATCATGCCCGTCTACTCCAACTAGCTTCCTCGAGTAATTTGTCACCTTACATTCTTAAAATGAACCAAAATTTGGCACAGGGGTGCATCATCACATGGAAAATGATGTTACCATTCTGTCTTCCCATTTTTTTTTGAATTTTTCAAAATTGTCATGCCCTAACGGAAAAAATGTACTCCTTCTAAGAAGCATGTATCAGAATGGCATTACCAAAACCTAGGGGTGGGGTGGGGGGAGGGGGGCACATGGTGGTGTGATGATACATCACATTTGGACCACACAACACCATTTGGACCAACCAAAAAAAAACACCCTACACAAACCCTGGTCAAAACTAGTTTGACCAATATTACAAAAGTTGTACGGAGTACATAATTCAGAAACCGTCAGAAATATACGAAGCATTCACGAGTCCCCAAAGTCAGTGACTTTGAGTCACTTACAACTGTGGTCCACATATCAGTCACCCAAAGTCATGGCAAAGTCAGCTTGGCAAAGTCACCGACAGACAAAGCAAGCAGTGAACAGACAACTCCGTAGCACTGAAAAGACATCTCACAGAAAAGGCTAGTACTACCTTTTCTTCCCGGATAAGCAAAAATAGCTGATCGGTACTGACGAAATGCACCAGGTCCGCAATGTACTCCAGCTATAAGTGAAGCATGCCTACCACTGAAGAGGAAATTCAAGATTCCACCAGATCCCCATATCACTCTTTTGCATAAAACACGGACATATCTTTTGCACAATTCACCACTTGTTGGTCTAATCTATCGCAGCTTCCATCAGTTGGTCATCCAATTAACGATTTAACGGATTAGAAAAATAAGCGGTGGAATTAGAAGTACTAGTAGCGAAATGTGCAAAATATACCGCCCTTCCCGAGGGGGTTTGTCCAGAAGAGGGCCGGATGACAATGTCCCGGGTGCATCCAGAAACGAGAGGGGTAGTTTCTAATACATGTAAGAAATTATTTTACAAAAAGGTACATATTAAGTAGTACAACTATTAGTACAGTACTACTATTTCGAGGGAAAATGCCATGTCGTGCGACCTCTAATCAATGAGTAGAAGTTGTAGGTGCGCCTAACATGCATTGCTGAAAGCTGGTTCCGCTGGAATTTGAGCTCAGCCGGGGCGGATTCTGCGAAGTTCGCCCGACGTCACTCATGTATCCCACCAAACTGCTCACTTCTTTCAATGTCTCTTCTCTTTCACTGCAGCTCTCCAACATCAGGTGCATCAACTTATCTTGTGCCTTCTGCCTCTCGAGAAGGGCAAGGATGGCGATGTCAGCATATTCAAGGTTCAACTTTTGGAGCTGTACTTTATCCTGAAGAAGGATTTTGTACTCTATATCAGACTTGTCTCTGTCGAGGCACACAGTCTTGAGTATGCTGCTGGCTTTCTCCGCTGATGCAATGTTCCTCTCTTTCTGCTTAATCAGCTCGTTCTTCAACATATCGCGCTCATTTCGAAGGCTGCAAATGAGCTCCACAAGAGTTTTCGAATTCTTCTTCTTGGCAGCCAAATCGTCTCGGAGGCGATCACACTCTAAGCTGAGCTCCTCGTTTTTTTCCATCAAGATGGCGACAGTGGTGTCGATAGTCGGCGCCGCTTCCTTCAGGGCGAAATCATCGGTAGCAAGTAAGCGCAAAGGAAGAAGAAGAAGAAGAAGAAGAAGAAGATAACTACACAGTGCTTGGTGCTACCTCATTTCGCCGGGGTAGGGCCGGGTTGAAATCATCGGACGACGATGATTCCTTGGTCGTGGAAGTTGGTGCAGTAGGGGCGTCGTTGGAACTTCCAACCCTTTAAGATGTATAACCATAGAGACTCTTAAAGAGCTTGAGCCCGGGCAAGAAGAAACGAAAGTACATGGCGAAGGAAACTAACCCGGTGAGCACAGCACGGACGCGTTTCGGCGGCGGCGGCGGCGACGGCGAGCCCACTTGGTTTCTGGAACCGTCTCTCGAAATTTCGAGCCGGCGTTTTTTATCCGCGTACTTGACCGCCGGCGACCTGAAGTTTGAACACATTAATTGCTGGAGGAGAGAGCGACGAAAGAAACGAAAGTACATGGCGAAGGAAACTAACCCGGTGAGCACAGCACGGACGCGTTTCGGCGGCGGCGGCGGCGACGGCGAGCCCACTTGGTTTCTGGAAGCGTCTCTCGAAATTTCGAGCCGGCGTTTTTTCTCCGCGTACTTGACCGCCGACGACCTGAATTTTGAAGACATTGCTGGAGGAGAGAGCGACGAACAAATGTTTGTTAGGTGGAGAGAGGAAGAAAGTGAATGGAACGAGAGAGTTTAGCGTTTTGCCCTTATAGTCATAGTCGCTAACCGTGACGCGGGAAGGTTGGTCGTCGGCGTTTAATGGTCTCCCGCGTGGAAACCGAGGCGGCCACGAGGCAGCGGCTGGCCACGCGGCGTCCAGTCGCCTACGCCGCCGTAAATGAGGGTAGTTGCCTACCACCACCAGGTGACATGCACCTTTTGCATGTCACCGTGTGACATGCGGCCTAAATTCAAATTTAAAACATTGCGAAAAAAATCATGCATCCGGTGACATGCCCATGGCATGCCACCGATGAAGAGTTCCGTGCCATGCACTCTGGCACTCTGCGCCGTCTTGGATCAGAAAATGAGCGAAGAACGAGGACGAGGCACTAGTTCAAATTTAGGATGAAGTTTAAGTTTTATTTTGGTTTAAATTAGATTAGAGGGAGTAGTACTCTTACTTTATTACTCGTACTTGTGTTAATGTAGTAGTATTATTATGGTGGTGTACTTGCGTTCGTGTACTTGTTTCAGCTGTTTTGGTGAAGGAGACATGCATCACCTTTTTTGGTGATATATCTAGTCGTCATGTAGCCCTCTACCATGTACTATTTTTGCTATGAATATATGTGGTATTGATTGTCAAAAAAAAAACCCCAAGATCCTGAAAAACTGTTGGTCTATCCCGAGAAACGAGGAGGTTTAAGGAAACGAGGAGTCCAGCGCGTGCGGAAGGAGCTTTAATCGTGCGAGCATGCAGGGGCAAAATGAGGAAACTAGCGATTACTTTCTCTCCTGCCAGTCTTATACCTTAATAAATGGGCAAACTGAGCACGTTGTAGCTAATCCTTTTATTAATTAAACAGCTATATTAGTCAATAAGATTGCCTTATGTTTTTCCTCAGTTTTCGCCAAGCCCTTATTTGTAACCCGCAGAAGGAGCTCAGACGGGAGGATTCCAGTTTAGTTGACCGTTCCGTGCTGACGTGTGGGGCTAGTAGAAAGGGACCGCGTGGGACAGGACGAGACCGCGTTTGGTTGTACGTGAGCAGGAGCTGGGTTCTGTCTCTCTCGGCGCGAATTGGCATTTTTAAGAGCACCTTTTCCCCCTCTGTCTCTTTGTCTTTATTAACCAAATTAGTATCAAATCTAGAGAAGCTTGCATTTCTGTCTTTCTTCAATTATTTGTGCCTTTTGGCCCTCGTTGTTTGCCCAATATGGCAGCAAATCTAGTACTCCCTCTGGTCCATATGTATGTAGTTAAATCTAGAAGCAAATCTCCAGGGTAATGTACTCCGTACGACAAATTCGCAGTAATAGTAAATCGAGAAAACAAAGTAGGGCCAACAAAATATACTCCAGTAGAATAGGGATAGATAATAGGGATCCCTCCCTAGATAATAAGCTGCATACACAGCAGCCAACAGGTTCGAGGTTCTTCACAACACCATCATACTAACAACATAACAACAAGGGATCCCTAGCTAACAACAAAATAGAAGCTGCTTTGCAGCAGCAGCAGCACACGTCCGGGACTCCGCCTACCCCATCTGCCTCCACTTGTTGCTCCCCTTGGGAGCCTTGGGCTTGAGCGGAGGCATGCGCCCGGCGGAGATCTCCACCCGCTGGATGCTGCGGAGGTGCATGCCGAGCGCCATGTGCTTGGCGCGGAAGGAGTGGGGGTTCACCGACGCGCCGACCTTGGGGTTGGTGTTGCCGATGTTCTCGGCATGCGTGAGGAGGCAGTTGAAGTCAGTGCGGCCGAGCCTCCTAGTGCAGAAGGGGCACCTGTAGACACCCTTGGCGAAGTAGGAGACGTACTGGCCGACCTGCAGCCTCCGCAGCACCTGGCGAGTCTTGACGTCATGGTGCTCGTCGTCGCTGCCGACGTCGCTGCCAGACAGCTGATCCATATCAAACGGGAACTATTAGTGAATGAGATGCAACGATGACTAACGTGCATGATAACAAAGTAAGGAAAAACAGAGCCAGCCTCAGTTAGAGTGGACACGATTATATGTCTACAGGGATGGTGTTAGCGAACCATAGCTCATGCACAACAGATTTGTACACAGCAATGGTTCGCTGAACCCACTCTGTAAAAATTTGTGCCCAACGATTCATCATAGGCAAAGAAACAGATTCCAGATCTGATTTTGAACAGATTCCAGAATATTTGCAAAATTAAACGGTTGATATCTTTTGATTCCTGCATAAAATAACTGACTGAGATCCCATAAATTAACTGATTGAGATCCCATTATTACTTGCATAAATTAACCGAACGGCCGAACTCCAAATCTTAAACGAAATCAAGAAGGGATCAAAGCAAAATGGAATAAAATCGGCGCAAATATTAACCCAATACTCAACCATCTACAGATCGGCACTAATAGTTACTAGGGAACCAGCAAAAATAGGGTTCAAAAAGGAATGGGGGAACAAAAAAGGGAGCAAACCATAGTTACCTCGTTCCATGGGTCGTCCATGAAGGTGTCGTAGGGGTTCGGAGGCGAGATGTACGGCACCGGCTCATAGGGGTCCCATCCCGGCGGGATACGACCGCCACCGGCGGCGGCGACGGCCTTTGAGGGGACGACGTCGAAGAGGGAGGCGTCGCGCTTGGAGCCGACGGCGTCATGGACGATGGGATTCGCATTCTCCATGTCCATCTCGCCTGCAGAGAGGGAGAGGGTTTTTGCTTTGGAGAAGATGATGGGACGTGAGAGGCGGCGTTGCATGAGCGAGTGAGAGTGACAGAGATAGTGCGAGGAGGCGTCTATAAAGGCGAGGGGTGGTTAATGCGACCCGCGTCCTACGCGTCCACCATTTAACGTCTGCACGTCTTGGGCTTCTGCAACGCGACACGCGTCCACAATTGCACGTCTTCGACTTCTGCACCGCGACTCGCGTCAGTACCCGTCAACAATTGCACGTCTTCCACTTCTGCACCGCAACACGCGTACTCGAGTCTAACCCTGGAAATTTAGATATACTCTCGAGTCTTATACTGTAGCATTTTTTGTGTGCTCGGTTTTCCCCTTGAGTACTAATACTGGCTAGTGCAATATACTCAGTTTTACCTCAAGTGCCTGGTCAACAGAGAGTCAACAAATGGGATTAACTAGTTAAATGAGTCAACAAATGGGATTATCAGTTCGTTTTCACGTGTTAAACTTGTCTAAATATTGGTCAAACCAAGGATTTGACCAAGATTCAAATGGGCAGAAAATAAAAAAAAATCAGAAAAATGAAAAACCAAAGCACATAGTCTTCTTATGTCATATAGTAAGCATTAAAGGTGATAAACAAGGTCTACACATATTCAAACCATACAAATCATGTATCTACTCCCTAACCCCTAAACTCTGTCTTATGAAGTCAAGCATGAAGAGAAGTGGTTTTGGGTTTCAAACATGGAAATTTCAAAAACCTCCCAAAAACTTCATTTTAGAGTGACTAAGAAGGATACATGCTTCCCTTTTCATTTTCATGTTTTAAACTTGTTTAAATCTTGGTCAAACCTAGGATTTGACCAAGATTCAAATGGGCATTAAAATTTAAAAATCAGAAAAATGAAAAACCAAAGCACATAGTGTTCTTATGTCATATAGTAAGCATTAAAGTTGATAAACAAGGTCTAGACATATTCAAACCATACAAATTATGTATCTACCCCCTAACCCCTAAACTCTGTCTTATGAAGTCAAGCATGAAGAGAACTGGTTTTGGGTTTCAAACATGGAAATTTCAAAAACCTCCCAAAAAATTCATTTTAGAGTGACTAAGAAGGATACATGCTTCCCTGTTCATTTTCATGTTTTAAACTTGTTTAAATCTTGGTCAAACCTAGGATTTGACCAAGATTCGATGGGCATCAAAATTTAAAAAAATCAGAAAAATGAAAAACCAAAGCACATAGTTTTCTTATGCCATATAGTAAGCATTCAAGTTGATAAACAAGGTCTATACATATTTAAACCAGACAAATCATGTATCTATAACCCTAAACCTTAAACTCTGTCTTATGAAGTCTAGCATGAAGAGAAGTCGTTTTGGGTTTCAAACATGGAAATTTCAAGAACATCCCAAAAGCTTCATTTTAGTGTGACTAAGAAGGATCAAGGCTTACCTTTTCATTTTCATGTTTTAAACTTGTTTAAATCCTGGTCAAATATAGGTTTGACCAAGATTCAAATGGGCATAAAATAAAAATATAGAAAAATGAAAAACCAAAGCACATAGTCTTCTTATGTCATATAGTAAGCATTAAAGTTGATAAACAAGGTCTAGTCTTATTCAAACTAGACAAGTCATGTATCTACCCGCTAACCCCTAAACTCTGTCTTATGAAGTCTAGCATGAAGAGAAGTCGTTTTGGGTTCAAACATGGAAATTTCAAGAACATCCCAAAAGCTTCATTTTAGTGTGACTAAGAAGGATCAAGGCTTACCTTTTCATTTTCATGTTTTAAACTTGTTTAAATCCTGGTTAAATCTAGGATTTGACCAAGATTCAAATGGGCATAAAATAAAAAAAATAGAAAAATGAAAAACGAAAGCACATAGTCTTCTTATGTCATATAGTAAGCATTAAAGTTGATAAACAAGGTCTAGACTTATTCAAACTAGACAAATCATGTATCTATCCGCAAACCCCTAAACTCTATCTTATGAAGTCAAGCATGAAGAGAAGTGCATGGTTTTGGGTTTCAAACATGGAAATTTCAAAAAACTCCCAAAAAATTCATTTTAGAGTGACTAAGAAGGATACATGCTTCCCTTTTCATTTTCATGTTATATACTTGTTTAAATCTTGGTCAAACCTAGGATTTTACCAAGATTCAAATGTGCATCAAAATTCCAAAAAAATAAAAAAATGAAAAAACAAAGCACATAGTTTTCTTATGTCATATAGTAAGCATTAAAGTTGATAAACAAGGTCTAGACATATTCAAACAAGAAAAATCATGTGTCTACCCCCTAACCCTAAACTCTGTCTTATGTAGTCAAGCATGAAGAGAAGTGCTTTTGGGTTTCAAACATGGAAATTTCAAAAACCACCCAAAAGCTTTATTTTAGAGTGACTAAGAAGGATCCATGCTTATCTTTTCATTTTCATATTTTAAACTTGTTTAAATCATTGTCAAACCTAGGATTTGACCAAGATTCAAATGGGCATAAAATTAAAAAATCAGAAAATTGAAAAACTAAAGCACATAGTCTTCTTATGTCATATATATAGTAAGCATTTAAAAGATGATAAATAAGGTCAAGACAATTCAAATAATACAAATCATGTATCTACCCCTAACCCTAAACTCTATCTTATGAAGTCAAGCATGAAGAGAAGTGGTTTTTGGTTTCAAACACAAAAATTTCAAAAACCTCCCAAAAGCTTCATTTTAATTAGACTAACTTATTAATTATGAAGGATCCAGGATTGATTACCTTTTCATTGTCATGTTTTAAACTTGTTTAAATCTTGGTCAAACCTGGGATTTGACCAAGATTCGAATGGGCATAAAAATTAAGAAAAAAATCGTAAGAATGAAAAACCAAAGCACATAGCCTTCTTATGTCATATAGTAAGCATTCAAATTGATAAACAAGGTCTAGACATGTTCAAACCAGAAAAATCATGTATCTACCCCTAACCCTAAACTATGTCTTATGAAGTCAAGCATGCATGAAGAGAAGTGGTTTTGGGTTTCAAACATGAAAATTTCAAAAACCTCCCAAAAGCTTCATTTTAGAGCGACTAATAAGGATCGATGCTTACCTTTTCATTTTCATGTTTTTACTTATTTGAATCTTGGTCAAATCCTAGGTTTGACCAAGATTTAAACAAGTTTAAAACATGAAAATGAAATGGGAAGTGTGTATCCTTCTTAGTCAGTCTAAAATGAAGCTTTTGGGATGTTCTTGAAATTTCCATGTTTGAAACCCAAAACCACTTAAGACAGAGTTTTTGGTTAGGCGTAGATACATGATTTTTCTTGTTTGAATATGTCTAGACCTTGTTTATCAACTTGAATGTTTATGACATAAGAAGGCTATATATGTGCTTTGGTTTTCCATTTTTTTCATTTTTTCGAATTTTTTATGCCCATTTAAATATTGGTCAAATCCTAGGTTTGACCAAGGTTTAATCAAGTTTAAAACATGACAATGAAAAGGTAAGCATGAATCCTTTCTCAGTCACTCTAAAATGAAGGTACTTGAAATTTTTATGTTTGAAACACAAAACCCCAGTTCTCTTCATATGTTTGACTTCATAAGACAAAGTTTAGGGTTAGGGGTAGATATGATACATGATATTTCTGGTTTGAATATGTCTAGACCTTGTTTATCAACTTGAATGCTTACTATATGACATAAGAAGGCTATATATGTGCTTTGGTTTTTCATTTTTTTATTTTTTTTTTGAATTTTACGCCCGTTTGAATCTTGGTCAAATCCTAGGTTTGACCAAGGTTAAAACAAGTTTAAAAAATGGCAATGAAAAGGTAAGCATGGATCCTTCTTAGTCACTCTAAAATGAAGCTTTTGGGAGGTTTGTGAAATTTCCATGTTTGAAAAAAATCACTTCTCCTCATACTTAACTTCATAAGACAGAGTTTAGGGTTAGGGGGTAGATACATGTTTTGTGTGTTTTGAATATGTCTAGACCTTGTTTATCAACTTGAATGCTTACTATATGACATAAGAATACTATGTGCTTTGGTTTTTCATTTTTCTGATTTTTTTAATTGTTAAACCCATTTGAATCTTGGTCAAATCCTAGGTTTGAGCAAGATTTAAACAAGTTTAAAACATGAAAATGGAAAGCTAAGCATGAATCATTCTTAGTCACTCTAAAAATCTTTCGGTCTGCAGAAGAGTCGAATCTGCAATCAGTAGTTACAAAAGCGACCCACCTTAGGGATGGATAATAAGACTTGGGCAATATAAACGTTGATACTTACTTTGTGATACTAAAATATATGTATCTAGACATATTTCAGTTGTAGATACATCCATTTTAACATCAAGTAATATGGATCGGAGGACTAGCTAAAGAACAATGAGAGGCAGTGTTTCTCTCCCCCAGCCTACTTGGCGGAGTGGCCCTCCATCAGGACAGGTGGTGATTCCGCTTCTCTCGTTGGAATTCCTTATCCCCCAGCCTACTCGGCGACGTGCGCTCCTCAGTGACCTGCGCGAGGGCGCCTCGGCGACCTACGCAAAGGTGGCTGGACTCGGAGCGCATCGACTTCCTTCTGCGGTGCCTGGATTGGATCGACCATCCCGCGCGTGTCCTCCACCATATTGTTTTTCTTCAAGATGCTGTCATCCATCATCTTCTTCACCGCATCATGTTGGGTGTTGAGGCTCCCGTTGAGAGCTTGAACGCACCTGTTTGATAGCTCGACGTTTTCTTCGCGAAGAAAGCCGCACTCGATCTTAAGCATCAAATTCTCGCCCTTGAGCTTCTTGATGACAGAGTTCGTTTCCTCACTTGATGGAACCCTCACATCATGCAGCTTGCCCCGGCCGGTGACCTCGTCCTTCAAAGTATCGACATCATCGCGAAAGTTGGAGGCGAGTTCCACGAGAGTTTTAAGCTCATCTCTGAAACACGCCGATGCTTCCTGCATGGCAATATCATCAGTACCGAAACAAAGTGACGAGAGGAAGACGAAAATGTCCAATCAGTGGTAACCTCTAAGCGCAGGAGACAGGGGTTGAAGTCGTCATGAGAAGATGTCAGGGTGCGTCGTGGGGCACTGAGATATGTATAAAAAGGATTAATACGGAATAAAGAGTTGGGACCTCCGGGCCAGGAAGAATCAAGAAACATGGCGATGGAAACCAACCAGGAATCTTCGACCGCACGACTGACGCCGTTCCGAGACGAGCGCGAAGCAGGGCCTTCGTTTTCTGGCGGGCCCTTTCTCGCGGCCAGCATCTGGATAGACCGCCGGCGGGAACTCTCCGCGTCCTTGGTCAACACTAGATGGTGCTTCTTCAAGCGAGATGGTGGCCTTGACTTCGGAGGCATCGCTGGAAGTGGAAGGAGACTGGAAGTGAAGCAAGAAGGGGATGGAAGAAGTACTCCCCCCTATTAAAACCAGACAACCGTCTCCTGCCCTCGCTTCGAGCAACCTGGTCCGCCCATCCTAAATCAACGGCCGAGAGGGGGCTCCCTTGCGAACTGAGATCCAGTGACTTTACCCAACAGAAGTTACCATGAACTTTACCTATACGAGCCATCAGGTTAAGATCCAACGAACATGGTCGATCTAAAATTTGAAATTAAAATTTATGTAGCTCAGAAAAAACAGAAAAACTTTACATTAAGACGTATTCTCGGAAAGTTCCAGTCCATTTAAAATATTAGTTTAGTTTAAGTTCGAAATTTGGATCAACCGCGAGCGTTGGATCTTGATCGAATGGCTCACGTGTGTAAAGTCGCATGGTGACTTCTCTTAGTGAAGTCACTGGATCTCAGTCCGCGAAGGGTCAGGACGCGGGAGCAGAAGCAAATGAATCGAGAGCGGTCCGGAGTATCCTGTCCGTCCACCGTAAATCAACGGGACAGAGCGGCTACCTTCTCTTCGAAGGCTCTGGCGCGCAACCCGAGGAATGGACATCTGTCGGCTAGTATAGAATTTTATAGCACGCCATTAATCGAGCTAGCAGTACTGTACTACTGACTACAACTCTGATGGACGTCCAAAGCTCTGAATAGTCAGGGGAAACAATGAATGCGAGCCAGGGTAGTACTACTGTAGTAGTGAAGCAATGGGGATTATCTGGAGCAAGTACGGAGTACCGAGTACAGTACTACAAAAGTGTTGTTCGTTGTTTTCGCAGTTCATTTTAGCGTAACGTCCAGGTTGTTGTCGAACCAGCTGTTAGATTTTGGGTAATTATTGTTAAGTTGCTGCTTCTTAATTAAAATTTATCAAAGTCATGTAGACTAGATCGATTTGTGAGAACATCCCAAAAGCTTCATTCATTTTAGAATGACTAAGAAGGATCCATTCTTACCTTTTCTTTTCATGTTTTAAACTTGTTTAAACCTTGGTCAAACCTAGGATTTGACCAAGATTTAAATGGGCATAAAAATTCGGAAAAAAATCAAAAAATGAAAAACCAAAGCACATATATAGCCTTCTTATGTCATATAGTAAGCACTCGAGTTGATAAAAACTCTGTCTTATGAAGTCAAACATATGAAGAGAACTGGTTTTGGGTTTCAAACATGGAAATTTCACAAACCTCCCAAAAGCTTCATTCTACAGTGACTAAGAAGGATCCAGGCTTACCTTTTTCATTTTCAATTTCTTAACTTGTTTAAATCTTGGTCAAACCTAGGATTTGACCAAGATTCAAATGGGTATAACAATTCAAAAAAAACGGAAAAAAACCAAAGAACATAGTCTTCTGATGTCATATAGTAAGCATTCAAGTTGATAAACAAGGTCTAGACATATTCAAACCAGAAAATCATGTATATATCTACCCTAACCCTAAACTCTGTCTTATGAAGTCAAACATATGAAGAGAACTGGGGTTTTGGGTTTCAAACATAAAATTTTCAAGTACCTTCATTTTAGAGTGAGTAAGGAAGGATTCATGCTTACCGTTTCATTTTCATGTTTTAAACTTGTTTAAACCTAGGATTTGACCAAGATTTAAATAGGCATAAAAAATTCGAAAGAAATCAAAAAATGAAAAACCAAAGCACATATATAGCCTTCTTATATCATATAGTAAAAAATTCAAGTTGATAAACAAGGTCTAGACATATTCAAACAAGAAAAATCATGTATCTACACCTAACCATAAACTCTGTCTTAAGTGGTTTTGGGTTTCAAACATGGAAATTTCACAAACCTCCCAAAAGCTTCATTTTACAGTGACTAAGGAGGATCCATGCTTACCTTTTGGCTTAAACGTTTGAAACCAAAAACCACTTCTCTTCATGCATGCTTGACTTCATAAGACAGAGTTTAGCTAGGGTTAGGGGGGTAGATACATGATTTCCTGGTCTGAATATGTCTAGACCTTGTTTATCAACTTAATTGATTGCTTACTATATGACATAAGAAGACTACGTGCCTTGGTTTTCATTTTTGGTTTTTTTTTGAATTTTATGCTCATATATTTGAATCTTGGTCAAATCCTAGGTTTGACCAAGATTTAAACAAGTTTAAAACATGAAAATGAAAAGGGAAGCATGTATCCTTCTTAGTCACTCTAAAATGAAGCTTTTGGGATGTTCTTGAAATTTCCATGTTTGAAACCCAAAACGACTTCTCTTCATGCTAGACTTCATAAGATCAACATGGGGTAGATACATGATTTGTCTGGTTTGGATATACCTAGACCTCGTTTAACTTGAATGCATACGATATGACATAAAAAGACTACATGCTTTTGTTTTTCATTATTCTGATTTTTTTGAATTTTGTGCCCACCCATTTGTATCTTGGTCAAATCCTAGGCTTGATAATGATTTAACAAGATTAAAATATGAAAATGCAAAGGTAAGCATGGATCCTTCTTAGTCACTCTAAAATGAAGCTTTTGGGAGCAAAACCACTTCTCTTCATATGCTTGACTTCATAAGACGGAGTTTAGGGGTTAGGGGGTATAGATACATGATTGTCTAGTTTGAATATGTCTAGACCTTGTTTATCAACTTAATTGGCTTACTATATGACATAAGAAAACTATTTGCTTTGGTTTTTCTTTTTCCTGATTTTTTTCAATTTTGATGCCCATTTGAATCTTGTCAAATCCTAGGTTTGACTGAGATAATTTAAACAAGCTTAAAACCTGAATATGAAAAGGGAAGCATGTATCCTTCTTTGTCACTCTAAAATGAAGTTTTTGGGAGGTTTTTCAAATTTCCATGTTTGAAACGACCCAAAACCACTTCTCTTCATATGCTTGACTTCATAAGACAGAGTTCAGGGGTTAGGGGGTATAGATACATGATTTGTCTAGTTTGAATATGTCTAGACCTTGTTTATCAACTTAATTAATTGGCTTACTATATGACATAAGAAAACTATTTGCTTTGGTTTTTCTTTTTCCTGATTTTTTCGATGCCCATTTGAATCTTTGTCAAATCCTAGGTTTGACTGAGATAATTTAAACAAGCTTAAAACATGAATATGAAAAGGGAAGCATGCATCCTTCTTAGTCACTCTAAAATGTAGTTTTTGGGAGGTTTTTGAAATTTCCATGTTTGAAACCCAAAACCACATCTCTTCATGCTTGACTTAATTTATAAGACATAGTTTAGGGGTTAGGGGTAGATACATGATTTGTATGGTTTGATATTTCTAGTCCTTGTTTATCAACTTTAATGCTTACTATATGACATAAGATGACTATGTGATTTGGTTTTTCATTTTTCTGTTTTTTATTTTATTTTTCTGCCCATTTGAATCTTGGTCAAATCCTAGGTTTGACCAAGATTTAGACAAGTTTAACACGTGAAAACGAATAAGTAAGCCTGGATCCTTCTTAGTCACTCAAAAATGTACCAATCGATAGATGTGTTAACTTTGCTTCATGGAAATAATAATGTCATGTAAATGAGTTAACTTGGATTTCCTACCCTTGAATCCATAGGAAACTTTGTTCTAATGCACTATTATAATCAACCGAGTTTTTACACCAACAGGTCCGTCACTTACGTGTGGTGCCCACGCTTGAGGTCCCACACTTCAGTGAGCACAAGTCACGTGCAATAGGTACGCAAACTCCCAGCCATCTTCTTTGTCAAGAGAAGACGCATCAGGATGCGTTTTGGAAGTCTGTGGGTCCTTCTAGATCCTTCGGTTGTCCCTCTCACAAAAAAAAACAAATCTCTCTCATTCTCGGCCTCGCTCGACGCGCTCGCTCGCTCGCTCGCACCTCCTGCTCACTGACAAACCCTGCACAAAAGTCAACATCATCACCCGAAAAAGGGGAGACACCATAATTCTCTCCCTTCTTCTCTCCTTCCGAGTGATCCCTCTTCCTCCGAGTTTCACTCGACGGGCAAACACCCATGTGCTGCATAGTAATAATAAAAAGGTAGTACTCGTAGAAAAATCGATATACGAATCTGTAATTAAATAGGTTAAACTAGGGTTTTGCCCAGTTCTACAGATCAAGGGTTCAAAAAAATCCAACTACGGGGTTCGAACAACACGATTCTAATCCAAGAATTTTTTCGACCTAGGTCACCCAAATGGCCTCAAACTATAGGGTTAGCATCTAGTGCAGTATGTGTGAAAATGTATGCACTATGTGTGCTATAACTTGTATGTCTTTCATATTTGAACCAAATTTGAATAAGTTTGAAATATTTGAAAAGGGGCTTTTGGCTTAAACGTTTGAAACCAAAAACCACTTCTCTTCATTCATGCTTGACTTCATAAGACAGAGTTTAGCTAGGGTTAGGGGGTAGATGCATGATTTTCCTGGTTTGAATATGTCTAGACCTTGTTTATCAACTTAATTGAATGCTTACTATATGACATAAGAATACTATGTGCCTTGTTTTTTTATTTTTTTATTTTTTTAAAATTTTATGCCCATTTGAATCTTGGTCAAATCCTAGGTTTGAACATGGTTTAAACAAGTTTAAATCATGAATATGAAAAATTAAGCATCTATATATCCTTCTTAGTCACTCCAAAATGTAGCTCGGTCTTGGGAGGGTTTTCGAAATTTCCATGTTTGAAACCAAAAACCACTTCTCTTCATGCATGCTTGACTTCATAAGACGGAGTTTAGGGTTAGGGGTAGATATATACATTATTTTCTGGTTTGAATATGTCTAGACCTTGTTTATCAACTTGAATGCTTAATTACTATATATATATGACATAAGAATGTTATGTCCTTTGGTTTTTCATTCTTTTGATTTTTTATGAATTTCTATGCCCATTTGAATCTTTTGGTCAAATCCTAGAGGTTTGACCAAGATTTAAACAAGTTTAAAACATGAAAATGAAAAGGGAAGCTTGTATATCCTTCTTAGTCACTCTAAAATGAAGTTTTTGGGAGGTTTTTGAAATTTCCATGTTTGAAACCCAAAACCACTTCTCTTCATGCTAGACTGCTTCATA
This sequence comes from Lolium multiflorum, assembly GCA_030979885.1. NCBI lineage: Eukaryota > Viridiplantae > Streptophyta > Magnoliopsida > Poales > Poaceae > Lolium > Lolium multiflorum. Next base: position 208,300,503 of record CM061748.1, read on the forward strand.
AGACAATTTAATTAGGGGTTAGGGGGTAGATACATGATTTGTCTGGTTTGAATATGTCCAAACCTTGCTTGTGTATCAACTTGAATGCTTACTATATGACATAAGAATGCTTACCATATGTTTGAATTTTAAAAGCATATAGTCTTCTTATGTCATATATATAGTAAGCATTCAAAAGTTTTTCTTTGAGAGAGTAGCATGCATTCAAAAGTTGATAAATAAGATTTGGACATATTCAAACCAGACAAATCATGTATCGATCTACACCCCCTAACCCTAAACTCTGTCTTATGAAGTCAAGCATGAAGAGAAGTGCTTTTAGGTTTCAAACATGGAAATTTCACAAACCTCCCAAAAGCTTCATTTTACAGTGACTAATTAAGGAGGATCCATGCTTACCTTTTGGCTTAAACGTTTGAAACCAAAAACCACTTCTCTTCATGCATGCTTGACTTCATAAGACAGAGTTTAGCTAGGGCGTTAGGGGGTAGATACATGATTTTCCTGGTTTGAATATGTCTAGACCTGGTTTATCAACTTAATTAATTGATTGTTTACTATATGACATAAGAAGACTATGTGCCTTGGTTTTAAATTTTTCTGTTTTTTTTTGAATTTTATGCCCATATATTTGAATCTTGGTCAAATCCTAGGTTTGACCAAGATTTAAACAAGTTTAAACATAAAAATGAAAAGGGAAGCATGTATCCTTCTTAGTCACTCTAAAATGAAGCTTTTGGGATGTTCTTGAAATTTCCATTTTTGAAACCAAAAACGACTTCTCTCTTCATGCTAGACTTCATAAGATCGACAGGGGGTATAGATACATGATTTGTCTGGTTTGGATATACCTAGACCTCGTTTATCAACTTGAATTCATACGATATGACATATGAAGACTATGTGCTTTAATTTGTTTTCATTTTTCTGATTTTTTTGAATTTTGTGCCCACCCATTTGTATATTGGTCAAATGCTAGGCTTGATAATGATTTAAACAAGTTTAAAATATGAATATGCAAAGTTAAGCATGGATCCTTCTTAGAAACTCTAAAATGAAGTTTTTCGGAGGTTTTTGAAATTTCCATGTTTGCAACCCAAAACAACTTCCTCTTCACATGCTTGACTTCATAAGACAGAGTTTAGGGGTTAGGGGGTATATATAGATACATGATTTGTCTAGTTTGAATATGTCTAGACCTTGTTTATCAACTTTAATGCTTACTATAAGACATAAGAAAACTATTTCCTTTGTTTTTTCTTTTTTTTTGATTTTTTTCAATATTGATGCCCATTTGAATCTTGTCAAATCCTAGGTTTGACCAAGATAATTTAAACAAGCTTAGAACATGAATATGAAAAGGGAAGCGTGTATCCTTCTTAGTCACACTAAAATGAAGTTTTTGGGAGGTTTTTGATATTTCCATGTTTGAAACCCAAAACCACATCTCTTCATGCTTGACTTAATTTATAAGACATAGTTTAGGGGTTAGGGGGTAGATACATGATTTGTATGGTTTGATATTTCTAGACCTTGTTTATCAACTTTAATGCTTACTATATGACATAAGATGACTATGTGATTTGGTTTTTCATTTTTCTGTTTTTTATTTTATTTTTCTGCCCATTTGAATCTTGGTCAAATCCTAGGTTTGACCAAGATTTAGACAAGTTTAACACGTGAAAACGAATAAGTAAGCATGGATCCTTCTTAGTCACTCAAAAATGTACCAATCGATAGATGTGTTAACTTTGCTTCATGGAAATAATAATGTCATGTAAATGAGTTAACTTGGATTTCCTACCCTTGAATCCATAGGAAACTTTGTTCTAATGCAGTATAATAATCAATCGAGTTTTTACACCAACATGTCTGTCACTTACGTGTGGTGCCCACGCGTGAGGTCCCACACTTCAGTGAGCACAAGTCACGTGCAATAGGTACGCAAACTCCCAGCCATCTTCTTTGTCAAGAGAAGACGCATCAGGATGCGTATTGGAAGTCTGTGGGTCCTTCTGGATCCTTCTTAGTCACTCTAAAATGAAGCTTTTGGGAGGTTCTTGAAATTTCCATGTTTGAAACCCAAAACCACTTCTCTTCATGATTTACTTCATAAAACATAGTTTAATTAGAGTTTTAGGGGTAGATATATACATGATTTTTCTGGTTTGAATATATATGTCTCTAGACCTTTGTTTATCAACTTGAATGCTTACTATACATATGACATAAGAATGCTATGTGCTTTGGTTTTTCATTCTTTTGATTTTTTTCTGAATTTTTAGGGCCATTTGAATCTTGGTCAAATCCTTGGTTTGACCAAGATTTAAACAAGTTTAAAACATAAAAATGAAAAGGGAAGTCTGTATCCTTCTTAGTCACTCTAAAATGAAGCTTTTGGGAGGTTTTTAAAATTTCAATGTTTGAAACCCAAAACCACTTCTCTTCACATGCTTGACTTCATAAGACAGAGTTAATTAATTTAGGGGTTAATTAGGGGGTATAGATACATGATTTGTGTGGTTTGAATATGTATGGACCTTATTTATCAACAACTTTAATGCTTACTATATGACATAAGAAAACTATTTGCTTTGGTTTTTCTTTTTTCAATTTTTTTTTCAATTTTGATGCCCATTTGAATCTTGTCAAATCCTAGGTTTGACCAAGATAATTTAAACAAGTTTAAAACATGAAAATGAAAAGGGAAGCATGGATCCTTCTTAGTCACTCTAAAATGAAGCTTTTGGGAGGTTTTTGAAATTTCCATGTTTGAAACCCAAAACCACTTCTCTTCACATGCATGCTTGACTTCATAAGACAGAGTTTAGGGGTTAGGGGGTATAGCTACATGATTTGTCTGGTTTGAATATGTCTACACCTTGTTTATCAACTTTAATGCTTACTATATGACATAAGAAAACTATGTGATTTGGTTTTTCATTTTTCTGTTTTTATTTTTCTGCCCATTTGAATCTTGGTCAAATCCTAGGTTTGACCAAGATATAGACAAGTTTAACACGTAAATGAGTTAACTTGGATTTCCTACCCTTGAATCCATAGGAAACTTTGTTCTAATGCACTATTATAATCAACCGAGTTTTTACACCAACAGGTCTGTCACTTACGTGTGGTGCCCACGCTTGAGGTCCCACACTTCAGTGAGCACAAGTCACGTGCAATAGGTACGCAAACTCCCAGCCATTTTCTTTGTCAAGAGAAGACGCATCAGGATGCGTATTGGAAGTCTGTGGGTCCTTCTGGTTCCTTCGGTCGTCCCTCTCACAAAAAAAACAAATCTCTCTCATTCTCGGCCTCGCTCGACTCGCTCGCTCGCTCTCGCTCGCACCTCCTGCTCACTGACAAACCCTGCACAAAAGTCAACATCATCACCCGAAAAAGGGGAGACACCATAATTCTCTCCCTTCTTCTCTCCTTCCGAGTGATCCCTCTTCCTCCGAGTTTCACTCGACGGGCAAACACCCATGTGCTGCATAGTAATAATAAAAAGGTAGTACTCGTAGAAAAATCGATATACGAATCTGTAATTAAATAGGTTAAACTAGGGTTTTGCCCAGTTCTACAGATCAAGGGTTCAAAAAAATCCAACTACGGGGTTCGAACAACACGATTCTAATCCAAGAATTTTTTCGACCTAGGTCACCCAAATGGCCTCAAACTATAGGGTTAGCATCTAGTGCAGTATGTGTGAAAATGTATGCACTATGTGTGCTATAACTTGTATGTCTTTCATATTTGAACCAAATTTGAATAAGTTTGAAATATTTGAAAAGGGGCTTTTGGCTTAAACGTTTGAAACCAAAAACCACTTCTCTTCATGCATGCTTGACTTCATAAGACAGAGTTTAGCTAGGGTTAGGGGATATATGCATGATTTTCCTGGTTTGAATATGTCTAGACCTTGTTTATCAACTTAATTGAATGCTTACTATATGACATAAGAATACTATGTGACTTGTTTTTTATTTTTTGATTTTTTTAAAATTTTATGCCCATTTTAATCTTGGTCAAATCCTAGGTTTGAACATGGTTTAAACAAGTTTAAATCATGAATATGAAAAATTAAGCATCTATATATCCTTCTTACTCACTCCAAAATGTAGCTCTTGGGAGGGTTTTTCGAAATTTCCATGTTTGAAACCAAAACCACTTCTCTTCATGCATGCTTGACTTCATAAGACAGAGTTTAGGGTTAGGGGTAGATATATACATGATTTTCTGGTTTGAATATGTCTAGACCTTGTTTATCAACTTGAATGCTTACTATATATATATGACATAATAATGTTATGTCCTTTGGTTTTTCATTCTTTTGTTTTTTTATGAATTTCCATGCCCATTTGAATCTTTTGGTCAAATCCTAGAGGTTTGACCAAGATTTAAACAAGTTTAAAACATGAAAATGAAAAGGGAAGCTTGTATATCCTTCTTAGTCACTCTAAAATGAAGTTTTTGGGAGGTTTTTGAAATTTCCATGTTTGAAACCCAAAACCACTTCTCTTCATGCTAGACTTCATAAGACAATTTAATTAGGGGTTAGGGGTAGATACATGATTTGTCTGGTTTGAATATGTCCAAACCTTGCTTGTTTATCAACTTGAATGCTTACTATATGACATAAGAATGCTTACCATATGTTTGAATTTTAAAAGCATATAGTCTTCTTATGTCATATAGTAAGCATTCAAAAGGTTTTCTTTGAGAGAGTAGCATGCATTCAAAAGTTGATAAATAAGATTTGGACATATTCAAACCAGACAAATCATGTATCTACACCCCCTAACCCTAAACTCTGTCTTATGAAGTCAAGCATGAAGAGAAGTGCTTTTGGGTTTCAAACATGGAAATTTCACAAACCTCCCAAAAGCTTCATTTTACAGTGACTAAGAAGGATCCAGGCTTACCTTTTCATTTTCATGTTTTAAACTTGTTTAACTCTTGGTCAAACCTAGGATTTGACCAAGATTTAAATGGGCATAAAAAATCAGAAAAAAACAGAAAAAATGAAAAACCAAATAACATAGCCTTCTTATGTCATATAGTAAGCATTCAAGTTGATAAACAAGGTCTAGACATATTCAAACCAGAAAAAGCATGTATCTACCCCTAACCCTAAACTCTGTCTTACGAAGTCAAGCATGAAGAGAAGTGGTTTTGGGTTTCAAACATGGAAATTTCAAAAACCTCGCGAAAGCTTCATTTTAGAGTGACTAAGAAGGATCCATGCTTACCTATTCATTTTCATGTTTTAAACTTGTTTAAACCTTGATAAAACCCAGGATTTTACCTATTTAATCATAGATTCATAGGTCGATTTTTTACTTTTTTATTTTTACTATGCAGCACATGTGTGTTTGCCCGTCCAGTGAAACTCGGAGGAAGAGGGATCACACGGAAGGAGAAGAAGGGATAGCAGTCACGGGGCCCCTCTTATTATTTATGGTGTATATCTTTTTTCTGGTGATGTTGACTGTTGTGCAGCGTTTGTCAGTGCGCAGGAGGTGCGAGGCTGCGAGCGAGCGAGTCGAGCGAGGCCGAGAATGAGAGAGATGTTTTTTTCTTTTTCTTTTCCGTGAGAGGGACAACAGAAGGATCCAGAGACGACTTCCACTACGCATCCTGGTGCGCGTCTTCTCTTGACAAAGAAGATGGATGGGAGTTTGCGTACCTACTAATCTACTATAGTACTACTACTACACAAGAACCATATACATGTCAAACTTTTCAATCATGACCCACATGCATTTTATGTATATATTCACAACTTTTAATGCATGCATGAAAACTCAGCAAAATATGTGCATTTTGGGTTGTCGCACATAAATGTGCTTTTACTTGTCTGCCACCAATCCAATTTTCATGTGAGGGGGAAACATGACACACGATGGACATTTCCAATGTTTCACGAATTAATTATCTCAATTTGCATCCATATATATATGCGCCTGGTTACTGAAAGATCGAACCAAAGGTGAACTTGAAACGTTTTCATTTTCATGTTTTAAACTTGTTTAAATCTTGGTCAACCCTTGGATTTGACCAAGATTCATAAAAAATTCAAAAACATAGTCTTCTTATGTCATACAGTCAACATTCAACTTGATAAAACAAGATCTAAACATATTAAAAGAAGAATCATGTATCTACCCCCTAACCCTAAACTCTGTCTTTTGAAGTCAAACATGAAGATACGTGGTTTTGGGTTTACAAAATGGAAATTTCAAAAACCTCCGAAAAGCTTAATTTTGGAGTGACTAAGAAGGATACATGCTTACTTTTTCATTTTCATGTTTTAAACTTGTTTAAAGCTTGGTCAAACCTAGCTAGCTTGGATTTGACCAAGATTCAAGTGCGCATAAAAAATTCGAAAAAACCCCCAAAAATGAAAAACCATAACACATAGTCTTCTTGCGTCACATATATTGTAAGCATTCAAGTGTTGATAAACAATATCTAGACATATCAAACAAGAAAAATCATGTATCTATACCCCTAACCCTAAATTTGTCTTATGAAGTCAAGCATGAAGAGAAGTGGTTTGGGTTTTCAAACATGGAAATTTCGAAAACCGCCCAAAAGCTTCATTTCGGACTGACTAAGAAGGATCCATGCTTACCTTTTCATTTTCATGTTTTAAACTTGTTTAAATTCTTGTTCAAACCTAGGATTTGGCCAAGATTCAAATGGGCATAAAAACAATCGAAAAAATCAAAAATGAAAAACCAAAGCACATAGTCTTCTTATGTCACATAGTAAGCCATTCAACTTGATAACAAGGTCTAGACCTATTCAAACCAGAAAAATCATGTATCTACCCCTAACCCTAAACTCATCTGTCTTATGAAGTCAAGCATGAAGAGAAGTGGTTTTGGGTTTCAAACATAGACATTTCAAAAGCCTCCCAAAAGCTTCATTTTGGAGTGATTGAGAAGGATCCATGCTTAATTTTTCATTTTAATGTTTTAAACTTGTTTAAATCTTGGTTAAACCTATGATTTGACCAAAATTTGATTCGGCATGAAAATTCAAAACAAATCAAATAAATAAAAAACCAATGCACATAGTACATCTTCTTATGTCATATACTAAGCATTCAAGTTGATAAGCCAGGTCTAGACATATTCAAACTAGAAAAATCATGTATCTACCCCTAACCCTAAACTCGATTTGTCTTATGAAGTCAATCATGAAGAGGTGTTTTGGGTTTCAGACATGGAAATTTCAAAAACCTTCCAAAAGCTTCATTTTGAAGTTACTAATTAAGAAGGATCACTACAAGAAAAGTTTGGCAACTTTTCTTGTAGTGGATCCAGGCTTAATTTTTCATCTTCATGTTTTAAATTTTGGTCAAACCTAGGATTTGTCCAAGATACAAATGGGCATAAAAATTCAGGGTAGCATCATACCCCCCTCCTTCCCGCGTAGAAAAAGTGTTAGGCGAGTAGTAGAATGGCATGACCAACAAGTTTCAAGTAAAATTTTGAATATGACCAAAATATACCAATTGATAGATGTGTGTGACCCAAGATTGAGCCATGGTACATTTTGCCAACAAAGTAGCAATTGAGTTGGCTTTCTACCTTAGTAGGCGTGCATTGGAAGGATGCATTATGCCGGCAAAGTTTTCAAACGTTCAAACTTTTCCGGTTTCTCATACAGTATTTGGCTCCTTGAGAAGCATTGATGTGATCATATAAGGTTATCCAAAACTTCGCCTTTCCCGTATTTGCCCGAGCACTCGACACCCCTCGTCCCATGGCGACTCCTCCAGCCATAGCCCCGTGCACCCAGGCTCCACGACTCAGCCTCGGAGGGGTGTGCGCTAAAAGCTCGCAAATGTCTGTGTGCCATTGGTGTGCGATGAAGCAGGCGGCTCTGTGTCTTGCTGTGGCTAGACTCCTGGCGCCCTTTGATCTAGGAGAGGGAGAGGAGGGAGGGGGTCCCATGAAGCGGCGGTGGCCCAGGTATCGGCGGCAGCCCAGGCAGCAGCGGCAAAGTGGGCTGGTCGGAGCATAGGCATGCGCCGGGGGCGAACCTCGCCGGGTGAGGATGCTTCCATTGTGAAGAAGCACTTGCCATCCAGGGCTTCGGGTTCGCCAACAAACTCAGCGCCTCGGTCCATGGCGTTGCCGTCGTGGGGACGTCGGGGGCGGCGGCGACGTGCTGCAGCCCCAGCCTTTAGTGGGGACCAAAGTGCGACCGACCACATCACGGCGTCGGCAGCATTGGGGATGCCGATGGGCATCCACTGCCACACACAGATTTGGGAGGTTCTGGCCGGGCCGAGTTCCAAACTTCCATCATCGGAGCCGAGGGCTTGGTACTTCAAATTCCGAATCAGGCAATCCTTCGACCCCAATCAGCTTCTGCCTGTGGTCCAAATCCGAGATATCTTGGCGGCAGCTATGCTGGTTAAGCTTAGCCGGACAGCGGCAATCGACGATCTGCAAAACCTAGATGCCTTCCGAGGATTTGCAGCAGCCGTCAATGCACTCGTGGAGGCATCGCATGCTGGTAGCAGCGGCGAATGCGGGTATGTTGTTTTACTCCCTTTGTATGCTTTTGTCATAAAAATCAATTTGCTAATTCTCATTCGATTGAAAATCAGACCCATTCACCATCAACTCTCAAACAGTGGACACTAGTAATATGTAGAACTAGAAATTACACAAGATTTCTGTACTGCTAGTACTATTACTTCGACGCTACATGTTGTTTACACGAGGAAATTGCACAAACTACCGCTTATTGCTGCCTTCGTTGCTTAAAACACTTTTTAAAACTGTAATTTTTTTCCGCACAAACCACCAACTATCGTGTTCTGTTGCAGGGAATTTCAAATTTAGGATTGAGCTGTTTAAGAGCAAATCAGATGATCGGGGACCACCAACTACTATAGTTTTAATTGCAAATAGAATAGATTTTGCAAAATTATGAAACGCACATAACGTTTGAATTACTACAATTTTTTTGAAGGTTTGATATTTTCATCATTTTTGTGTGAATCTTACACCAAGTAACACAACTTTCAGACGGAATACAAAATATTTTCAAACTTCCTAGATTTGATAGCTCAAATATTTTTAATTACTAGTTTTTCAGTATTTTAAAAAGTCGAAACACTATATTTTGGCTGAATGTTAGAAAATATATTTCATGATTATCCCATATTAGTTAAGAAGTACATAAACTAGTAGTAGTAATAAAGAACAGAGGGAGTTTATGGAGATACATCCATTAAGGGCATGTTAGTGTGTGTTGGTGTATTACTTATGCCTTCTTTGGTTAATACACTTCTCAAGTGATCCCCGCAAACCCTCTATTCTTGCCTAGAATACAAAAACTCCCCATCAAAGTATTAGTGCATTTTTTGGATGAGTATTCGAGAGGATTGGGTGAACACCAAGGATTTGCATAGGGAATTGGTACAATTGAATCCTTGGCTGTTTGATTTGTAGGATTGTTTCCGATAGGAATTTTTCCTAAGGATTTCTTTGCACAGATTCCATAGAAAATTAAACATCTACTCATACCTCTTTTTAAGAATGCTTTACTTTTCCTATGGTGGAATCAAACAAAGTTTGGATTCTATGAATTCCTATAGGATTGGAGTGGACATGACATTGCAATCCTACATTTCCCTATTCCTACATCTTTCGGTAGGCATTTGCCTAGAATAAATAACCATGTGTATTACGGAGTAGCAATAAAATATAGGTTTATTTCTCTAAAGCATCTTGCACTGTACTAGTACATGGCTTAAGAGACAATATTTTTACCATTTTTTTGCGAGAAGACAATATTATTACCATAGTTACTAAGTACATTTTATTGGATGATGAAGTGATAGCCCTCATCAATGCATTGTGAATTATTAGGGCATGGGTCACACGTGATTTACGAGTACACCGCACGATCGAGAGCCGCCGTCCCTCTTTGCTTTTTACCGATGCGGCGGAGCTCCTCCCCACACCCACGAATAACTGAAAGCCACAACTGCTGGGGAAAAGTCTTGCGCCGAGAAAATCTACAACCGTGGTTGAGTACATGTGTTTCTTAAGATACGAGTGCTCCAATGCATTTTTTCTTTCCTTTTACTAATTTACCTTGAAAATCCTGCACGTCCACTTATTTGTGGACGGAGGGAGTATCACGCCAAGAGGAAGTAGGACAATAGTGGGCGCTTATAGCCCGCCTACGTGGTACTTTTGCCAGCTGTTGGCTCTTCTATTGTTCTTGCTCTAAAGAAACCCCGATTGTGAAAGGCCAAGGCGTACTTCTTTTGGTCACGCAAAATTCAAAATACTGCCATGGACATTGAATTGACATGACAACACATAGCTTGGGATGTCCAAATTTGCACGTTAGACCAGTGACTTGTTCTTCACCTTTTCAGAGGGAACAGTGACTTTTTATTATGGGTCTATACACTTTCCAAGAAACAGGAGGAGATGCTGTAGAGTGTAGAGGAGCGAAGTCAAGCGCCCCGCCCCCACCTGCCCTATTTCTGTTCACCTCCATCGTCTACCTCCGCCCCCGCCCGCACCAATCGACCACCTTCCATAGCACGCGCCAGTGCCGCCGCCATGCAGCTTTAGAATCAATTCCACCGCCCAGTTTGAGAGCCTCCGTTCTTCATCTTCCCCGCCACCTGCCGCCATCGAACCCAAATTAAACTCCAATCAGTTGAACCCAAACCTCATAGACCCACCCCCTGCCCTGCGATGGCGGCATCGAACAAGGAAAATGATGACTCTGAACTGTTTCAGAAGGTCTTTTCCGAAGGTCCCCTTGAAGAACTCGTAACAAGATGCGACGTCATCACCGCCGCGAGCCTCGTCGGTTCGTCCAAACTATTTTTCGACTCTGCAAATGATAGTGCAACTCTATCTTTTTCTCTCCCGTTTGGCCTCCCATGTGTTCTTCATTCTCACCCGACGAAGGTAGCACGGGATTGCAAGCTGACGCCGCTGGACAGGTTCTCCTCCGACGCTGTGATGCCAGACGGTACGGGTAAGCAGTGGGTAGGTGCCAATGGAGATTGGGTTGCCATGGTTGACACTGGCTTTCCTGCTTGCAAATGGAAACTTGTCAACGTCTACACTCGCCGTGAAATTCCTCTCCCTGTGCCGTTTGAAACCACCCACATTCCAAATATATACCACCACAACCTTCGTGCTATTATATTTCACAAGATATATATTTGCCAAGTTCCCACAGCTGCTGGGGGGTACAAAAATTTCTCTCTTGTTGCTGTTTTTGACATCAGAGTTGCCCTCCTTTGCGGCGAAGATTCTGGATGGACAGTTCTTACAGAGCCCAAGTCCCACATCTTTTACAATTACAGCGATGCAATTCTCCACAATGGGCTTGTGTTTGCCACAACTCATACTGGCACTGTTCACGCATGGAATCCTCAGCAAGCTGGTAATTTTCCTCCGGACGTAAGTAGTGTATGATGAGCTTCATTATTCATGGCTGTAAAGATAATTTTAATGCACAAACTTATTAATTTTCGAACCTGACTGATCTGACTTGGAGGCTTGGGGCATATTTGCTTCGGATGAAATTTCATTGGTATTTAGACTTTTTATTCGAGATGATTACCATAGAAAAATTTGAGGATTGTATAATTAGGAGTTTTATTCTCAGATTGAATTATGTTGGATTTTGACCTCTACTTGAACTTCTTGAAATGAATCCTTTGGTTTCCCATGTGATGTACTGAAATACACCAATATGCTGTATTATTGAATGGAAATGCCATTATATCATCCCATCTGAATCCTAATGCGTTTTCCCAATTCTTACGTTTTCAGATTTGTGCAAACCAAACATACCCTTCTTAACAGTAATTTCGTTTTCAAGCAGGTCCTCCGCTGATCGTAGAGCCACCGCCCATTGTGTTTGAATGGCGGTGTGCACTTGATGATGCTCTTGGCCATGATCACGAGGTCGATTATGGCATGTGGTGGTTAGCAAGATCTATAGATGGTTCTAGACTTCTTCTGATCCATACACTGGGCATTGCTGATGAAAGGGAATATTCCTGTAAAGTTTGCCATACTGCTTCTGATCGTCGTGTTCATCATGGTCGCACTGTTGGCAACTATGCTTCTGGGTTTGGTTGCCTGGTGTTCACGAAGGACACTAGTAAGTTAAATGAAGGTATTCCATGGGAAAAGATTGATGACCTTGGAGAATATTCTCTTTTCCTTGGAGTGAACTATCCGATTATGCTGCCATTAGGCGGTGCAGATGTTGTCCCAGGATGTCTGACGAGAAGAAATTGTGTGTACACCTTGCCGAATGAAGCATGGCTTCGCAATTCGCAGCTGCCTGAAATATGCCGATTCAGTCTGAATCGTGAAGATTGCGCCGTTGGTTTCCAAACCAACGCCTTGGAGAAAACATGCAAAACAAAAAAAGATAGGTACCTGGTAAAGACACCGCTTTGGTTCATCCCAAACTTCGCCAACGCCCCGGATTGGAACAAGTGTGATGTTTAATTCTGAAACAGGGCCTGCAGCCATTGTAGCTACTGATAGTATGTAATTTCATAGCTAATGAACGAGGCAATTGTGGTCTACTAGTTACAACTGTTTTGTAAAGAGGTGGTCTATAAGTATACCCCTCTCTTCATTGATGCATTTGTGGTCTACATGATGGTACTCTTAAATATATGGGTGTGGCTCCTCAACACATAATGTGGGGGTATTATTGTGTTAAAGTTGAAGGCTTGATCAACTATAGGTTCACTTCTCTAGTTACATTACTAGGTACTCCGGTTGGCTATGTTGTGATGAAATTGTGTTCTGTTGTTCGGTGAAGACAAAAGTAGAACTATGGTATGCTTATGTTTAAGAGCAAGCGAGGGTTTAGCTTGAGATGTTAAAATTCAGATTTGAACTATTTTTTGATATGGAAATTTGAAATATATATGGTACTGTATATGATTATGTGTAACAACAAGCGACGAAAGGGCTGATGCTCCTATTCCTTGTCGGCGGGAGGACTATGTGTGCGGCGACTTGAGCCAAATTAGAAGGCCATAGCTATGTTGATTGGTCCTTGAAGTTGGAGGGGCTAGGATTTCGGATGAGCGGAGTGGGGGAAGTTGTTGCTCATGGAACATAAGTCCTTAAAATAGTAATGTTAGTATATAGGAGTACAAGGTATATACTTGTACTATTTTAGTACTATAATAAGTATATCGGGTTCATCAAAAAGAATTATCTCGGGTTCACAACCACGTGGGGTCAAGGTGAGGGAAAGTTGGTCAATACCTCTTACCGCTATATCCCCGCCCCAAGTTCTAATGCGCAAGTGCTGTTATTTTTTTTAAGGGAAATAGTGGTTCCTCTCCCCCGGAAACATGCCCCGCATCTCCACCTCCTAGTATCGTAGTACTACTACTGCATCTTCTCCAAAAAAAACCCTCTTCTGTCTCTTTCTCCCGTTCACCCCTCTCTCCCTTGCATTGGATTACCGACTCCAATGAAGCAGAAGCGTAAGATTGAGGAGATTCCTGATTGCTACCACCAGTCCATGGGGTGGGGCAACCTCCACTACCCACTGGTGGAGAACATAGCCGAGCGGGCGGATATCCTCAGCACTGGTCGCCTCGCTCGAGGCATGATCGGCATGCGGCATGCCATCCGCGGAGCGCATAAGGTTCCGTTCGGTTTACCGAGCCTGCTCCACTGCGACCCCGAGACATGGCCAGACGACCGCGACAATACTGTAAGAGTATTTATTTATTTACTCATCTCGTTTCAGCTTGTGTTTTTTCAATCAACTTTTCTTATTGCCAAACATCATGCATGAATTTAGACTCAACATAATCACCTGATTTGGGAGTACTGTAAGGTTTGCTGCCTTCACTATGCACATGTACTCTTCGGAATTGCTTTATTTATCCATTACATCTGTGCTTCAGTTCTGCACAATCCGCTCTTCATTCTGTCGAATACCTTGCATGCATAGACAATTTTGAAACAAATCCTATTTGCAGGGCATTCACGCGTTGCTGATGCCATTAGACAAGCCGACAGTTCCAGCATTTATCCATACCAAGGAGGAACTGGATGGACATGGACCCATGCACTGGGTGGGTTGTAACGGCGACTGGGTGGCATTTGTCCAGCAGGACGGGCACTTGACGATCCGCAACATATACATATCAGATACTATTATACCTCTTCCATCTCTGCAAGATGCAGGAATTTCTTTGGGCCCTACTAGTGAATGGTGGCATGGCAGCCCACCATTCCTGTTCAAATACAAAATAGATAAAAGTTTGGAACTGCTCAAAGTACGGATCGTCAAGAGGCCGTACAAAGATGATCTAGCAGGGCCATGGCATTACGAGGTAATCGTTGTATTTGACGAATTGATCGCTATCCTACAAGCGCCCCTAGAAAAGGAGTGGAATATCCTGAGAAACCCTGAATTCTTTGATAGAAACAGCTATGTCGATGCCATGGGCATTCCTGGATATGGTACAAGTTCACACCTACATCGTGTATACGCAGTTACATATCCGTATGGAGATGTTCTGGTTTGGGAACCATATACCTGTGGTGAGTCTTTGTTTTATGTCTTAACTAGTAAATGGCATGCTGCACATGTTGGACCAATTACGATTCGCAATACTGATGTATAAAAGTTGCGTTCTAAATGTTGTTCAAACTTTCAATACAACTAATAATTTGGTTATACCATCAAAATAAGTGTGAGCATACAGTTTATAAATATGAACAAAAATTTGGAACCTTTCTTAATCACTATCAAGTGGGACGTGTGATATCGGTGTGAGACTGCTCTGATTTTTCTTCATAATGGAAACATGACGGTTCTAGAAACACGTGGACACTGGTGTGGTATTTTTTTCACGCGAATACCTCTAATCCCAACCGTTAGATTTTGGACACCAACAGTTGGAATTGCTGCTACATGTCTTGTTAAAAACTGGTGCCTTATAGTAGTAGAAAATAGAAGATAGAAGAGAAGAGATAATTTTCAGTGTAGTTCCTACTTGCTGCATTGTGGTTGATCTTTGTGCATTGCAGGGACACATGCAGCCCCGCGTCTCATTGACGCCCCTGTCATTGAAGATGAAGAAGCAGAAGTGGCTGCAATTTTCGCTCAAATCGAGGGAGATGCTGTCATGGAAGATGATGAAGCAAATGTGGCTCAAGGCGATGGAGGTGCCGATGAAGATAATGATGCTGATGAAGAAGAATTAGAAGAAGAAGAATTAGAAGAAGACGAATTAGATGATGAAGAATTAGATGATGAAGAATTAGATGATGATGGTGATAATCATAATTATGAAGATGAAGATGTATTTCTTGGATTTTCTGACCAGCGCACTTGGTTCCTGGCACCAATGAGAGCAGAGTCCATTACTGGTGAATCTGATCTCGCGTGGATTCAGGTTAAAGGTTATCGGCCCATCCTCGGTCCTCCAATATTACATATGGGTAACAAGCTGAGGTCTTATCCTTTGGTACGGTGCTACGTTTTCTTGAGATCTGCCCATACCTTGGACCCTGTAGAAGAGGCAAGGTGGGAAAGATTGAACAATTTGAAGGGGCGTTCTTTATTTCTTGGACTCAATCACCCAATTTTCATGCTACCCCCGCCAGTCGACGCAGAGGCTGCAGAACCAGATTTCCAATTGTTCAAACCTGACTGTGTCTTTGCTACCCACAATCGCGCCCGTGATACATGGATACGTCCAAGGCCAAATTGGTGCAGAATGCACGTCAATGGAGGTCCTGCCATAGGCTCAAGATTGCAGTACAAAAAAGAGAAGACTGAACATAGAGCCGAAGCACCCATGTGGTTCGTCCCAACACTTCCACCTGTTTTTCCTTGAGAAATAAGAGACAGATGGTGACCTTATTTTATAGAGAAAACATAGTGTTCGTGAACTTAACCTCATGAACATTCGCTGTTCGGTTTTTGCTGAAATCAAAATTTTGCAGAGATGAAGATCTTTGTTTGAATCCCGTGCTGAACATATTTTTCACAAATTAGCTACCCGTATTGTGATGAATACATGCTGGTTTGTTGTTTGGTGCAGTAGCAGACATGAAGATCTTTGTCCTGAATACCACAATGGACATCTTTTTTTTCTTCAAAAATTAGCTAAGCTCACGCTATTAGGCGCAAATGCCTATTAAGAGATTTGGTGCTCTTGGGCACCATTGCTCCTGCTATTTTAGAAAAAAATAAAAAATATATTTATTTGTTCAAAAAATTAGAAAACAAATCATGGAGTAGCTAATGAATTGTCCCATAAACGTGCAAAATTTCAGTTTCAAATACAAAAAATTCTGGGCTACACAAAAGTAACAAACGTGTGGATCTGGGTATGCATATTTCAAATCTCCAAATTTCAACAGATTTTGTCTTTTTTGTGTAGTCTACAATATAAAGAATATCATATTAAAATTTTACACGCTTGTAGGTTACTTTATTTATTATGTCTACATTCATTTTCAGATTTTTTTGAAACAAATATGTATGCTATTTGATTTTTTTTAAACAGCAGAGCACTGGTGCCCATTAGCCAAAGACACTTTTCGCAAATGCCTACAATAAAGGAACGGATGGTGACCTTATTTTATAGAGAAACCATAGTGTTTGTGAAGTTAAAGTCATGAACACACGCTGTTCGGTTTTTGGTGAAATCAAAATTTAGCAGAGATGAAGATCTTTGTTTGAATCCCGTGATGAACACATTTTTCCTAAATTAGCTACCAGTATTGTGATGAATACATGCCGGTCTGTTTTTCGGTGGAGTAGCAGACATGCAGGGGATCGAAAGAAACGGCAAAGTAGCCAGAAATCAGGGGTCAAATATAAATTCGAGAAAGGAAACGTTTATTCAACAGTCAGGCTGACATGTGGGACGTATCTTGCAGCCGCGGCCCCAACATTTATCATTCAGAGAGGATGACATGTGGGACCCACGAACCAGTATCGTTCTCGGCGTTTCTCAAAGGGGGCAGGAGATCGAAAGAAAAAGGCAAGTAGCTCGAAATCAGGTGTCCAAAAAATCCAAGAAAGGAAAGGTTTATCGCACAAAGAGGCTGACATATTGTACCCAGTTTGCAGCAGCGTCATCAACGTTTCAAAGGCGGTGGAGTTCGAAAGAAAAAGGCAAATAGCCAGAAATTAGGGGTCAAAAATAAATCCAGCAAAGGAAACTTTTATCGTACAAAGAGGCTGACATGTGGGACCCAGCCAGCAGCGTCCTCAACGTTTCTAAGGTGGCAGGCAATGGAAAAAAGGCAAATAGCCAGAAATTAGGGGTCAAAAATAAATGCAACAATAGAAACTCTTATTGTTCATAGAGGCTGACATGTTGGACCCATGAGCCAGCAGGGCCCTCAACGTTTCAAAGGCGTCACGGGATCAAAAGAAAAGAACCAAGTAGTCATTAATTAGGTGTCAAAAATAAATCCAAGAAAGTAAATGTTTTACTTTTCATAGAGGCTGTCATATGGGACCCATGAGCCAGCAGCGTCCTCAACGTTTCTAAGGCGGCTGGGGATCGAAAAAAAAAGCGAAGTAGCCATTAATTAGGGGTCAACTATAAATCCAAGAAAAGAAATGTTTATTGTTCTTAGAGGCTGACATGTGGGAGCTATGCGCCAGCAGCGTCCTCATCGTTTCAAAGGCGGTCGGGGATCCAAAGAAAAAGGCAAATAGCCAGAAATCAGGGGTAAAAAAAATCCAAGAAAAGAAATATTATTGTTCATAGAGGCTGGCATGTGGGACCCATGAGCCAGCAGCGTCCACAATTTCAAAGGCGGCACAGGATCGAAAGAAAAAGGCAAGTGACCAAAAATCAGGGGGTAAAAAATCCAAGAAAAAAACTTTATTGTACATAGAGGATGACATGCGGGTCCCATGAGCCAACAACTTACTCGTCGTTTCAGAGGGCCGAGGCGGCATGAGATCGAAAGAAAAAGGAAAGTGACCAAATATCAGGAGCAAAAAATAATCCATGAAAAGAAACTTTCATTGTACATAGAGGATGACATAGGGTCCCATGTTGTAGCAGCGGTCTGAACGTTTCAAGGACGGCATGAGATCGAAAGAAAAAGGCAAGTGACCAAATATCAGGAGCCAAAAATAATCCAAGAAAAGAAACTTTTATTGTACCTTTGAGAGTCGGCATGAGATTGAAAGAAAAAGGCAAGTGACCAAATATCAGGAGCCAAAAACCTAGAAAAGAAACTTTTATTGTACATAGAGTATGACATGCGGGTCCCATGACGCTGCAGCATCCTCAACGTTTCCAAGGCGGCAGGGGATCAAATGAAAAGGAAATAGCCAAAAAGCAGAGGGTGAAAAAAATCGAAGAAAAGAAACTTTTATTGTTCATAGTGGATGACATGTGGGACCCATGAGGCAGCAGCATCCTCAACGTTTCCAAGCAGCAGGGGATCGAAAGAAAAAGGAAATAGCCAAAAATCAGAGCGTGAAAAATAATCCAAGAAAAGAAACTTTTATTTTACATAGAGGATGACATGTGGGTCCCATTTTGCAGCAGCGGTCTCAATGTTTCATATGCGGCTTGAGATCAAAAGAAAACGAAAGTAGCCCGAAATTAGGGGGAATAAAACTCCAAGAAAAGAAAGTTTTTTGTACATAGAGGATGACATACGGGTCCCAAGGCGGCAGGGGAACAAAAGAAAAAGGAAATAGCCAAAAATCAGAGGGGTGAAAAAAAATCCAAGAAAAAAGAAACTTTTAGAGTTCATAGTTCATAGAGGATGACATGCGGGTCCCATGAGGCAGCAGCGTCCACAACGTTTCCAAGGCGGCACACAGGACCAAAAGAAAAAGGATGTACCCCTGCTGGGCCTTTTGATCAAAAAATAATCCAAGATAAGGAAGATATAAATTGGGGCTGCCTGGCCATCTGGGCCTTCTAACCTGCTGGACGTCTTTTGACTCGTACAATTTCAGCCCACTCCAAAACAAGAAAGTCCTATGCTTCGCAAAAACAAAACAAAAACAAGGAGATTCATATTAGTTCGTTTATGTAAAAATAAAGATTTAATTTATCCGTTTGCAATAGCTCAGAGCGAAATACACTTTTTATTGTCTGCAAAATAATCAAGATATCACATGTTTCTTGTACGGGGAGGCTGACATCGGGACCCATGAGCCAGCAGCGTCGTCAAAGTTTTAAAGGCGGCAGGGGATCGAAAGAAAAAATAAATCAAAAATCAGTTGGTAAAAAAATCGAAGAAAAGAAACATTTATCGTTCTGAGAGGATGACATGCGGGACCCATGTGGCAGCAGCATCCTCAACGTTTCCAAGGCAGCACGGGATCCAAAAAAAGGCAAAATAGCCAGAAATTAGGGGTCAAAATAACTCCAAGAAAAGAAAGGTTTATCGTCCATAGAGTCTGACATGTGGGACCCATTAGCGAGCAGATTCTTCAACGTTCAAAGGCGGCAGGGGATCAAAAGAAAAAGGAAGTAGCCAGAAATTAGGGGTAAAAAATAACTCCAACAATGGAAACTTTTATTGTTCATAGAGGATGACATGCGGGACCCATGAGCCAGCAGCTTCCTCAACGTTTCAAAGGCGGCATGGGATCGAAAAAAAAAGGCAAGTGACCAAATATCAGGAGCCAAAAATAATCCAAGAAAAGAAACTTTATTGTACATAGAGGATGACATGCGGGTCCCATTTAGCAGCAGCGGTATCACCGTTTGAGATGCGGCAGGAGGTCTCGAAAGAAAAAAGGCAAGTGACCAAATATCAGGAGCCAAAAAAAATCCAAGAAAAGAAAGTTTTATAGTACATAGAGGATGACATGCGGGTCCCATTTAGCATTAGCGGTATCACCGTTTGGGAGGCAGGGGATCGAAAGAAAAGGCAAGTGACCAAATATGAGGTGCCAAAAATAATCAAAGAAAAGAAAGTTTTCAACGTTTCAAAGGCGGCAGGGGATCAAAAGAAAAAGGAAGTAGCCAGAAATTAGGGGGCAAAAATAACTCCAAGAAAGGAAACTTTTATTGTTCGTAGAGGATGACATGGGGGACCCATGAGCCAGCAGCTTACTCAACGTTTCAAAGGTGGCATGAGATCGAAAGAAAAAAACGCAAGTGACCAAATATGAGGTGCCAAAAATAATCAAAGATTTATTGTACATAGAGGATGACATGCGGGTCCCATTTTGCAGCAGCGGTCTCAATGTTTGAAATGCGGCTTGAGATCAAAAGAAAAAGAAAGTAGCTAGAAAGTAGGGGGTCAAAAAAAATCGAAGAAAAGAAAGTTGATGGACATAGAGGTTGACATGCGGGTCCCATGTGCCAGCAGCTTACTCAACGTTTCAAAGGGGCCAGGGGATCAAAAGTAAAAGGCAAGTGACGAAATATCAGGAGCCAAAAATCAGAGGGTGAAAAAAAATCCAAGAAAACAAACTTTTATAGCACATAGAGGATGACATGCGGGTCCCATGAGCCAGCAGGTTCCTCAACGTTTCAAACGTGGCATGAGATCGAAAGAAAAAGGCAAGTGACGAAATATCAGGAGCCAAAAATAATTCAAGAAAAGAAACTTGATTGTACATAGAGGATGACATGCGGGTCCCATGTGTAAGCAGCTTACTCAACGTTTCCAAGGCGGCAGGGCATCAAAAGAAAAAGGGAAATAGACAAAAATCAGAGAGTGAAAAAAAACCATAGAAAATAAACTTTTATAGCACATAGAGGATGACATGCGGGTCCCACGAGCCAGCAGGTTCCTCAAAGTTTCAAACGTGGCATGAGATCGAAAGAAAAAAAGGCAAGTGACCAAATATCAGGAGCCAAAAATAATCCAAGAAAAGAAAGTTTATTGTACGTAGAGGATGACATGCGGGTCCCATTTTGCAGCAGCGGTATCACCGTTTGAGAGGCTGCACGGGATCGAAAGAAAAAGGCAAGTGACCAAATATCAGGAGCCAAAAATAATCCAAGAAAAGAAATTTTATTGTACGTAGAGGATGACATGCGTGTCCCATTTTGCAGCAGCGGTCTCAACGTTTCCAAGGCGGCACAGGACCAAAAGAAAAATGAAGTAGCCAGAAATCAGGGGGTGAAAAAAATCCAAGAAGAAAGATTTCAATTGGGCTGCATCTGGACATCTGGGCTTTCGAACTATCCTGCTTGGCCTTTTGACTCGTACAATTTCAGCCCACTCCAAAACAGGAAAGTTCCGAATTTTCTAAAAAAACAGGAAAGTCCTATGCTTCGCAAAGACAAAAAAACAAGGAGATTCAACATATAAGTTTGTTTATGTAAAAATAAAGATTTAATTATCCGTTTGAAATAGCTCAGAGCGCAATACATTGTTTATTGTCTGCAAAATAATCAAGATATCATATGTTTCTTGTACGGGGAGGCTGACATCGGGGACCCATGAGCCAACAGCGTCGTCAACGTTTTAAAGGCGGCAGGGGATGGAAAGAAAAAATAAACCAAAAATCTGTTGGTAAAAAATCCAAGAAAAGAAACATTTTCGTTCTGAGAGGATGACATGCGGGACCCATGAGGCAGCAGCATCCTCAGCGTTTATTGTTCATAGAGGTTGACATGTGGGACCCGTGAGCCAGGCGTCCTCAACGTTTTAAAGGCTGCAGGTGATCGAAAGAAAAAATAAGCCAAAAATCGTTTGGTCAACAAAATCCAAGAAAATAAACATTTACCGTTCTGAGAGGATGACATGCGGGACCCATGAGGCAGCAGCATCCTCAACGATTCCAAGGCGGCAGGGGAAATATCCAGAAATTAATGAGGGGTTCAAAATAAATCCATCAAAGGAAACTTTTATTGTTCATAGAGGATGACATGTGGGACCGACCTGCCAACAGCGTCCTCATCGTTTCAGAGGGGGCAGGAGATCAAAAGAAAAAGGCAAATAGCCAGAAATTAGGGGTAAAAAATAACAACAAGAAAGGAAACTTTTATTGTTCGTAGAGGATGACATGCGGGACCCATGAGCCAGCAGCTTACTCAACGTTTCAAAGGCGGCATGAGATCGAAAGAAAAAGGCAAGTGACAAAATATCAGGAGCCAAAGATAATCCAAGAAAAGAAACTTTATTGTACGTAGAGGATGACATGCGGGTCCCATTTAGCAGCAGCGGTCTCAGCGTTTCAAATGCGGCTTGAGATCAAAAGAAAAAGAAAGTTGATTGTACATAGAGGATGACATGCGGGTCCCATGAGTCAGCAGCTTACCATACGTTTCCAAGGCGGCAGGGGATCAAAAGAAAAAGGAAATAGCCAAAAATCAGAGGGTGAAAAAAATAAAGAAAATAAACTTTTATAGTACATAGAGGATGACATGCGGGTCCCATGAGCCAGCAGGTTCCTCAACGTTTCAAACTTGGCATGAGATCGAAAGAAAAAGGCAAGTGACCAAATATGAGGAGCCAAAAATAATTCAAGAAAAGAAAGTTTTATAGTACATAGAGGATGACATGTGGGTCCCATTTAGCAGCAGCGGTATCAGCGTTTGAAAGGCGGCAGGGGATCAAAAGAAAAAAGAAATTGCCAAAAATCAGATGGTGAAAAAAACCCAAGAAAATGAACTTTTATAGTACATAGAGGATGACATGCGGGTCCCATGAGCTGCAGGTTCCTCAACGTTTCAAACGTGGCATGAGATCGAAAGAAAAAGGCAAGTGAAAAAATATCAGGAGCCAAAAATAATTCAAGAAAAGAAATTTTTATAGTACATAGAGGATGACATGCGGGTCCCATTTAGCAGCAGCGGTATCACCGTTTGAGAGGCGGCAGGAGATCGAAAGAAAAAGGCAAGTGAAAAAATATGAGGAGCCAAAAATAATTCAAGAAAGGAAAGTTTTATAGTACATAGAGGATGACATGCGGGTCCCATTTAGCAGCAGCGGTATCACCGTTTGAGAGGCGGCAGGGATCGAAAGAAAAAGTCAAGTGACCAAATATGAGGTGCCAAAAAAATCCAAGAAAAGAAAGTTTTATAGTACATAGAGGATGACATGCGGGTCCCATTTAGCAGCAGCGGTATCACCGTTTGAGAGGCAGCACGGGATCGAAAGAAAAAGTCAAGTGACCAAATATGAGGTGCCAAAAAAATCCAAGAAAAGAAAGTTTTATAGTACATAGAGGATGACATGCGGGTCCCATTTAGCAGCAGCGGTATCACCGTTTGAGAGGCGGCGGGGATCGAAAGAAAAAGGTAAGTGACCAAATATAAGGTGCCAAAAATAATTCAAGAAAAGAAAGTTTTATAGTACATAGAGGATGACATGCGGGTCTCATTTAGCAGCAGCGGTATCACCGTTTGAGAGGCGGCAGGGGATCGAAAGAAAAAGGCAAGTGACCAAATTTGAGGTGCCAAAAAAACTCCAAGAAAAGAAAGTTGATTGCACATAGAGGATGACATGCGGGTCCCATTTAGCAGCAGCGGTCTCAACGTTTCCAAGGCGGCAAGGGATCAAAAGAAAAAGGAAGTAGCCAGAAATCAGGGGGTCAAAAAAATCCAAGAATAGAAAGAATTTTGGTTCATAGAGGATGACATGCGGGACCCATGATCCTGCATCGTAAACGGCTCGATCGGAGAACGTTGAACGAGATGGCGCGATCTAGAAAAAAACAATGCCAGAGAGGCTGCCATCTGGGCCCTACATCCCTCGGCGGTGCGGATTTGCGTTGACTCGGCCGGCGAACCCGAGATTTCGAGATGCACCACGTCCCGGGCCACCATACGCGACGTTTTGGCCGCTTTCGTCGGGCTAGGTGGCCTCAAAAACGAGAAAAAAAAGTTTTGACATGCACCACGGAGGGACCAAAAATCGTCGGCCATGGTACACCAGCAACCACGGCGCGACTTCAACTTCGTCGGCCATGGCAACTTTTCTTGTAGTGATCTATGCCTAAAAAGTCCACCTTCAGGTTATCATCCGAACCCCATTCAGTATTAAGTTGCTAAGCAACAGACAATTGCATTAAGTATGGTGCGTAATGTAATCGACAACTACATCCTTAGACATAGCATCAATGTTTTATCCCTAGTGGCAACAGCACATCACAACCTTAGAACCTACTGTCACGATCCCAGGTGTCAATGAAGGCATGAACCCACTATCGAGCATAAATACTCCCTCTTGGAGTTAAGAGTAAAAACTTGGCCAGAGCCTCTACTAATAACGGAGAGCATGCAAGATCATAAACAACACATAAACAATAGATTGATAATCACCATAACATAGTATTCTCTATCCATCGGATCCCGACAAACACAACATATAGTATTACAGATAGATGATCTTGATCATGTTAGGCAGCTCACAAGATCCAACAATGAAGCACAACAAGGAGAAGACGACCATCTAGCTACTGCTATGGACCCATGGTCCAGGGGTGAACTACTCACTCATCACTCCGGAGGCGATCATGGCGATGAAGAGTCCTCCGGGAGATGAATCCCCTCTCCGGCAGGGTGCCGGAGGCGATCTCCTGAATCCCCCGAGATGGGATTCGCGGCGGCGTCTCTGGAAGGTTTTCCGTATCGTGGCTCTCGGCTGGGGTTTCGCGACGGGTGCTTTAAGTAGGCGAAAGGGCAGGTCAAGAGGCGGCGCGAGGCCCACACCACAGGCCGGCGCGGCTAGGGCCTGGGCCGCGCCGCCCTATGGTGTGGCCACCTCGTGGCCCCACGTCCTTCCCTCTTCGGTCTTCTGGAAGCTCCGTGCAAAAATAGGACCTTGGGCGAAGATTTCGTCCAATTCCGAGAATATTTCCTTACTAGGATTTCTGAAACCAAAAACAGAAAACAATGGCTCTTCGGCATCTTGTTAATAGGTTAGTTCCAGAAAATGCATAAATATGACATATAATGTGCATAAAACATGTAGGTATCATCAATAAAGTAGCATGGAACATAAGAAATTATCGATACGTTGGAGACGTATCAGGCGCCAACGTGGAACCTGCACAACACAATCAAGATACTTTACCCCAACGTAACAGTGAGGTTGTCAATCTCACCGGCTGAAAACAAAGGATTAAACGTATCGAGTGGAAGATGGTGTTTGTTTGCAAAGAACAGTAAGAACAATGATTGCAGTAGAATGTATTCAGATGTAAAAGAATGGACCGGGGTCCACAGTTCACTAGTGGTGTCTCTCCAATAAGATAACTAACATGCTGGGTGAACAAATTACAGATGGGCAATTGACAAATCAAGATTCAATACATATCAATGATGATTACTATGTGATTTAATCAGGGCATTACGACAAAGTACATAGACCGCTATCCAGCATGCATCTATGCCTAAATAATCCACCTTCGGGTTAGCATCCGCACCCCCTCCAGTATTAAGTTGTAAACAACAGATAATTGCATTAAGTATGGTGCGTAATGTAATCAACACAAATATCCTTAGACAAAGCATTGATGTTTTATCCCTAGTAGCAACAGCACATCCACAACCTTAGAACCTTCTGTCACGATCCCAGATTCAATGGAGGCATGAACCCACTATCGAGCATAAATACTCCCTCTTGGAGTTACAAGTATCAACTTGGCCAGAGCCTCTACTAGCAACGGAGAGAATGCAAGAACATAAACAACACATATATGATAGATTGATAATCAACTTAACATAGTATTCTAGATTCATCGGATCCCACCAAACACAACATGTAGCATTACAAATATATGATCTTGATCATGTTAGGCAGCTCACAAGATCTAAACAATGATAGCACAAGCGGAGAAGACAACCATCTAGCTACTGCTATGGATCCATAGTCCAAGGATGAAATACTCACGCATCAATCCGGAGGCGGGCATCAATCCTGAATCCCCCGAGATGGTATTGGCGGCGGCGGCGTCTCTGGAAGGTTTTCCGTATCGTGGCTCTCGGTACAGGGGTATTCGCGACGAAGGCTTTAAGTAGGCGGAAGGGCAGGTCAGGAGGGGGCACAGGGGCCCCACACCATAGGCCGGCGCGGCCAGGGCCCAGGCCGCGCCGCCCTATGGTCTCGGCCCTCGTGGCCCCACTTCGTATCTCCTCGGTCTTCCGGCGGAAGCTTCGTGGAAAAATAGGACCCTGGGCGTTGATTTCGTCCAATTCCGAGAATATTTCCTTACTAGGATTTCTGAAACCAAAAACAGCAGAAAACGGGCGCTTCGGCATCTTGTTAATAGGTTAGTGCCGGAAAATGTATAATAATGATGTAAAGTATGTATAAAACATTCAAGTATTGTCATAAAAGTAGCATGGAACATAAGAAATTATAGATACGTTTGAGACGTATCAGCATCCCCAAGCTTAGTTCCTACTCGCCCTCGAGTAGGTAAACGATAACACAAATAATTTCTGAAGTGACATGCTACCAACATAACCTTGATCAACATTATTGTAAAGCATATGAGATGAATGGAGTGATCTGAAACAAAAGATTGCTAACAAAGATAATGACTAAACAAATGAATCATATAGCAAAACTTTTCATGAATAGTACTTTCAAGACAAGTATCAATAAGACTTGCATAAGAGCTAACTCATAAGCAATAAATTCAAAGTAGAATGCATTGAAGCAACACAAAGGATGATTAAGTTTCAGCAATTGCTTTCAACTTGTAACATGTATATCTCATGGATATTTGTCAACATAGAGCAATATAACAAGTGCAATAAGTAAACATGTAAGAATCAATGCACACAGTTAACACAAGTGTTTGCTTCTAAGATAGAAAGAAGTGGGTAAACTGACTCAACATAAAGTAAAAGAATGGCCCTTCGCAGAGGGAAGCATGGATTACTATTTTTGTGCTAGAGCTTTTATTTTGAAAACATAGAAACAATTTTGTCAATGGTAGTAATAATTCATATGTGCTATGCATAATACTTCCTACAAGTTGCAAGTCTCATGCATAGAGTACTAATAGTGCTCGCACCTTGTCCTAATCAGCTCGGATAACACGGATTATCATCACATGACATATGTTTCAACCAAGTGTCACAAAGGGGTACCTCTATGCCGCCTGTACAAAGGTCTAAGGAGAAAGCACGCATTGGATTTCTCGCTTTTGATTATTCTCAACTTAGACATCCATACCGGGACAACATAGACAACAGATAATGGACTCTTCTTTTAATGCTTAAGCATTCAACAAATAATATTCTCATAAGAGATTGAGGTTGTATGTCCAAACTGAAACTTCCACCATGATACATGGCTTTAGTTAGCGGCCCAATGTTCTTCTCTAACATATGCATACTCAAACCATTTGATCATGAAATCGCACTTACTTCAGACAAGACGAACATGCATAGCATCTCACATGATATCCAACAAAGGTAAAAAGTTGATGGCGTCCCCAGAAACATGGTTACCGCTCAACAAGCAACTTATAAGAACTAAGACACATAACTACATATTCATCACCACAATAGTTTTTAATGTCCCATGAGCTATATATTGCAAAGATAAAGGAATAAAATTTTAAAGGTAGCACTCAAATAATTTACTTTGGAATGGCAGAAAAATACCACATAGTAGGTAGATATGGTGGACACAAATGGCATGGGTTTTGGCTCAAGGTGTTTGGATGCACGAGAAGCATTTCCTCTCAGTACAAGGTTTGGGCTAGCAAGGTTGTTCGAAGCAAACACAAGTATGAACAGGTACAGCAAAACTTACACAATAACATATTGCAAGCATTATAAGGCTCTACACTGTCTTCCTTGTTGTTCAAACACTTTACCCGAAAATATCTAGACTTAGAGAGACCAATCATGCAAACCAAATTAAACAAGCTCTACGGTAGTTCTTCATTAATAAATTAAACTACATGATGCAAGAGCTTAAACATGATCTATGAGAGCTCAAACAATTGCCAAATTATTCCAAACCATATGCAGCATTTTCTGATTCCAACCAAATAGCAATTTAATGAAGCAATTTCAGCCTTCGCCATAAACATTAAAGCACAATTAAGAACACAAGTGTTCCATATGAAAAAGCGGAGCGTAATATCTCCAATATAAGGATGATGGGATCCAACTTTATTCAAACCAAAACAAAAATAAAAGCAAACCGACGCTCCAAGTAAAGAACATAAGATGTGATGGAATAAAAATATAGTTTCACTAGAAGTGACCTGATAAGTTGTCGATGAAGAAGGGGATGCCTTGGGCATCCCCAAGCTTAGATGCTTGAGTCTTCTTAAAATATGCAGGGATGAACCACCGGGGCATCCCCAAGCTTAGACCTTTCACTCTTCTTGATCATAGTATATCATCCTCTTCTCTTGACCCTTGAAAACTTCCTCCACACCAAACTTCAAGCAAACTCATTAGAGGGTTAGTGCATAATCAAAAATTCACATATTCAGAGGTGACACAATCATTCTTAACACTTCTGGACATTGCACAAAGCTTCTGAAAGTTAATGGAACAAAGAAACCCATTCAACATAGCAAAAGCGGCAATGCGAAATAAAATGCAGAATCTGCCAAAAACAGAACAGTCCGTAAAGACGAATTTTTCAGGGGCACTTAACTTGCTCAAACGGAAAAACTCAAAACTAATGAAAGTTGCTTACATATCTGAGGATCACGCCCGTAAATTTTCATATTTTTTTGATTTTTTTACAGAGAGTTCTGCCAGAATTTGTGACAGACAGCAATGTTGTTTCTGCGCAGCAATCCAAATCTAGCATCAACTTTACCATAGAGACTTTACTTGGCACAAGAACATGATAAGGAGAGGTTTCTACAGTAGTAAACAACTTCCAAGACTCAACAATACAGTAATAAAATGAAACTTGGGTTATCTCCCAAGAAGTGCTTTTCTTTAACGCCTTTCAGCTAGGCGCAGAAAGTGCAAATCAAGTATTATCAAGAGAAGAAGCATTAACATCATTACCTTGGGAGTCGGGAGTTTTATCAACTATGCATTGTATCTTATTTATGTATGGAACTCCCTTTTCAATACCCTTAGGCTTACTATCCTCCTCAAATAAATTTTCAGGGACAATCCAATCAAAATTCTTTTCTAATGCCTCGTGCATCCCTATGAGTTTATGAGGTATTGGTATTTTAATCTCTCCCTCATAATTGAATTTATTAGTGTATCTTAGCCTATCTTTTTCCCTTTTTTCAAGGATATTTGCAAAATTGGTACACAAGCCTAGCATCTTATATCGAATAAAGACTTTCCTAGCTTCTCTAGCTACATCACCAAATTCTCTAAGAAGGGTTTCTAGAATAAAATCTTTCTTTTCTCCTTCTTCCATATCACCGAGTGTAAGAAACATATGTTGCATTATGGGATTAAGATTAACAAATCTAGCTTCCAACATGTGCACTAAAGAGGCAGTAGCAATTTCATAATCAGGAGCAAGTTCTACCAAGGATCTATCTTCAAAATCTTCAGTCTTACTAACATGAGTGAAAAATTCTTCTATATTATCTTTTCCAATGATAGACCCACTACCTACCGGTATATCTTTCAAAGTAAACTTAGGATGAAGCATGATGAAATAAACAAAAGTGAACTTGATGAAAGTAACTAATTATTTTTGTGTTTTGATATAGAGCAAATAAACAAGACAGTAAATAAAGTAACTAATTTTTTTGTGTTTTCGATATAGAGCTAGTAAATAAAACAGAAAGTAAAGTAACTAATTTTTTGTGTTTTTAGATATGAAGCAAACAAGACAGTAAATAAAGTAAAGTAAAGCAAGACTAAAACAAAGTAAAGAGATTGGAAGTGGAGACTCCCCTTGCAGCGTGTCTTGATCTCCCGGCAACGGCACCAGAAAAAGAGCTTGATGCGCGTAGATGTACACGTCCGTTGGGAACCCCAAGAGGAAGGTATGATGCGCACAGCAGCAAGTTTTCCCTCAGAAAGAAACCAAGGTTATCGAACCAGTAGGAGCCAAGAAGCACGTGAAGGTTGTTGGTGGAGGAGTGTAGTGCGGCGCAACACCAGTGAAACCGGCGCCAACGTGGAACCTGCACAACACAATCAAGATACTTTTCCCCAACGTAACAGTGAGGTTGTCAATCTCACCGGCTTGCTGAAAACAAAGGATTAAACGTATCGAGTGGAAGATGATGTTTGTTTGCAAAGAACAGTAAGAACAAAGATTGCAGTAGAATGTATTCAGATGTAAAAGAATGGACCGGGGTCCACAGTTCACTAGTGGTGTCTCTCCAATAAGATAACTAACATGTTGGGTGAACAAATTACAGGTGGGAAATTGACAAATCAAGATTCAATACATATCAATGATGATTACTATGTGATTTAATCAGGGCATTACGACAAAGTACATAGACCGCTATCCAGCATGCATCTATGCCTAAATAATCCACCTTCGGGTTAGCATCCGCACCCCCTCCAGTATTAAGTTGTAAACAACAGATAATTGCATTAAGTATGGTGCGTAATGTAATCAACACAAATATCCTTAGACAAAGCATTGATGTTTTATCCCTAGTAGCAACAGCACATCCACAACCTTAGAACCTTCTGTCACGATCCCAGATTCAATGGAGGCATGAACCCACTATCGAGCATAAATACTCCCTCTTGGAGTTACAAGTATCAACTTGGCCAGAGCCTCTACTAGCAACGGAGAGCATGCAAGAACATAAACAACACATATATGATAGATTGATAATCAACTTAACATAGTATTCTAGATTCATCGGATCCCACCAAACACAACATGTAGCATTACAAATAGATGATCTTGATCATGTTAGGCAGCTCACAAGATCTAAACAATGATAGCACAAGCGGAGAAGACAACCATCTAGCTACTGCTATGGACCCATAGTCCAAGGATGAACTACTCACGCATCAATCCGGAGGCGGGCATGATGATGTAGAGCCCCTCCGGTGATGATTCCCCTCTCCGGCAGGGTGCCGGAGGCGATCTCCTGAATCCCCCGAGATGGTATTGGCGGCGGCGGCGTCTCTGGAAGGTTTTCCGTATCGTGGCTCTCGGTACAGGGGTATTCGCGACGAAGGCTTTAAGTAGGCGGAAGGGCAGGTCAGGAGGGGGCACAGGGGCCCCACACCATAGGCCGGCGCGGCCAGGGCCCGGCTGTGCCGCCCTATGGTCTCGCCCTCGTGGCCCCACTTCGTATCTCCCTCGGTCTTCTGGCTTCGTGGAAAAATAGGACCCTGGCGTTGATTTCGTCCAATTCCGAGAATATTTCCTTACTAGGATTTCTGAAACCAAAAACAGCAGAAAACAGCAACTGGCGCTTCGGCATCTTGTTAATAGGTTAGTGCCGGAAAATGTATAATAATGATGTAAAGTATGTATAAAACATTCAAGTATTGTCATAAAAGTAGCATAGAACATAAGAAATTATAGATACATTTGAGACGTATCAAGCATCCCCAAGCTTAGTTCCTACTCGCCCTCGAGTAGGTAAACGATAACACAAATAATTTCTGAAGTGACATGCTACCAACATAACCTTGATCAACATTATTGTAAAGCATATGATATGAATGGAGTGATCTGAAACAAAAGATTGCTAACAAAGATAATGACTAAACAAATGAATCATATAGCAAAACTTTCATGAATAGTACTTTCAAGACAAGTATCAATAAGACTTGCATAAGAGCTAACTCATAAGCAATAAATTCAAAGTAGAATGCATTGAAGCAACACAAAGGATGATTAAGTTTCAGCAATTGCTTTCAACTTGTAACATGTATATCTCATGGATATTTGTCAACATAGAGCAATATAACAAGTGCAATAAGTAAACATGTAAGAATCAATGCACACAGTTAACACAAGTGTTTGCTTCTAAGAGAGAAAGAAGTGGGTAAACTGACTCAACATAAAGTAAAAGAATGGCCTTTCGCAGAGGGAAGCATGGATTACTATTTTTGTTCTAGAGCTTTTGTTTTGAAAACATAGAAACAATTTTGTCGACGGTAGTAATAATTCATATGTGCTATACATAATACTTCCTACAAGTTGCAAGTCTCATGCATAGAGTACTAATAGTGCTCACACCTTGTCCTAATCAGCTCGGATAACACGGATTATCATCACATGACATATGTTTCAACCAAGTGTCACAAAGGGGTACCTCTATGCCGCCTGTACAAAGGTCTAAGGAGAAAGTACGCATTGAATTTCTCGCTTTTGATTATTCTCAACTTAGACATCCATACCGGGACTACATAGACAATAGATAATGGACTCCTCTTTTAATGCTTAAGCATTCAACAAATAATATTCTCATAAGAGATTGAGGTTGTATGTCCAAACTGAAACTTCCACCATGATACATGGCTTTAGTTAGCGGCCCAATGTTCTTCTCTAACATATGCATACTCAAACCATTTGATCATGAAATCGCACTTACTTCAGACAAGACGAACATGCATAGCATCTCACATGATATCCAACAAAGGTAAAAAGTTGATGGCGTCCCCAGAAACATGGTTACCGCTCAACAAGCAACTTATAAGAACTAAGACACATAACTACATATTCATCACCACAATAGTTTTTAAGCTATTTGTCCCATGAGCTATATATTGCAAAGATAAAGGAATGAAATTTTAAAGGTAGCACTCAAGTAATTTACTTTGGAATGGCAGAAAAATACCACATAGTAGGTAGATATGGTGGACACAAATGGCATGGGTTTTGGCTCAAGGTGTTTGGATGCACGAGAAGCATTTCCTCTCAATACAAGGTTTGGGCTAGCAAGGTTGTTTGAAGCAAACACAAGTATGAACAGGTACAAAACTTACACAATAACATATTGCAAGCATTATAAGGCTCTACACTGTCTTCCTTGTTGTTCAAACACTTTACCCGAAAATATCTAGACTTAGAGAGACCAATCATGCAAACCAAATTAAACAAGCTCTACGGTAGTTCTTCATTAATAAATTAAACTACATGATGCAAGAGCTTAAACATGATCTATGAGAGCTCAAAAATTGCCAAATTATTCCAAACCATATGCAGCATTTTCTGATTCCAACCAAATAGCAATTTAACGAAGCAATTTCAGCCTTCGCCATGAACATTAAAGCACAATTAAGAACACAAGTGTTCCATATGAAAAAGCGGAGCGTAATATCTCCAATATAAGGATGATGGGATCCAACTTTATTCAAACCAAAACAAAAATAAAAGCAAACCGACGCTCCAAGTAAAGAACATAAGATGTGATGGAATAAAAATATAGTTTCACTAGAAGTGACCTGATAAGTTGTCGATGAAGAAGGGGATGCCTTGGGCATCCCCAAGCTTAGATGCTTGAGTCTTCTTAAAATATGCAGGGATGAACCACCGGGGCATCCCCAAGCTTAGACCTTTCACTCTTCTTGATCATAGTATATCATCCTCTTCTCTTGACCCTTGAAAACTTCCTCCACACCAAACTTCAAGCAAACTCATTAGAGGGTTAGTGCATAATCAAAAATTCACATATTCAGAGGTGACACAATCATTCTTAACACTTCTGGACATTGCACAAAGCTTATGAAAGTTAATGGAACAAAGAAACTCATTCAACATAGCAAAAGCGGCAATGCGAAATAAAATGCAGAATCTGTCAAAAACAGAACAGTCCGTAAAGACGAATTTTTCAGGGGCACTTAACTTGCTCAAACGGAAAAACTCAAAACTAATGAAAGTTGCGTACATATCTGAGGATCACGCCCGTAAATTTGCAGATATTTTTGATTTTTTTACAGAGAGTTCTGCGTGAATTCGTGACAGACAGCAATGTTGTTTCTGCGCAGCAATCCAAATCTAGCATCAACTTTACCATAGAGACTTTACTTGGCACAAGAACATGATAAGGAGAGGTTGCTATAGTAGTAAACAACTTCCAAGACTCAACAATACAGTAATAAAATGAAACTTGGGTTATCTCCCAAGAAGTGTTGTTTTTTAACGTCTTTCAGCTAGGCGCAGAAAGTGGAAATCAAGTATTATCAAGAGAAGAAGCATTAACATCATTACCTCGGGAGTCGGGAGTTTTCTCAACTATCCATTGTATCTTATTTATGTATGGAACTCCCTTTTCAATACCCTTAGGCTTACTATCCTCCTCAAATAAATTTTCAGGGACAATCCAATCAAAATTCTTTTCTAATGCCTCGTGCATCCTATGAGTTTATGAGGTATTGGTATTTTAATCTCTCCCTCATAATTGAATTTATTAGTGTATCTTAGCCTATCTTTTTCCCTTTTTTCAAGGATATTTGCAAAATTGGTACACAAGCCTAGCATCTTATATCGAATAAAGACTTTCCTAGCTTCTCTAGCTACATCACCAAATTCTCTAAGAAGGGTTTCTAGAATAAAATCTTTCTTTTCTCCTTCTTCCATATCACCGAGTGTAAGAAACATATGTTGCATTATGGGATTAAGATTAACAAATCTAGCTTCCAACATGTGCACTAGAGAGGCAGTAGCAATTTCATAATCAGGAGCAAGTTCTACCAAGGATCTATCTTCAAAATCTTCAGTCTTACTAACATGAGTGAAAAATTTTCTATATTATCTTTTCCAATGATAGACCCGCTACCTACCGGTATATCTTTCAAAGTAAACTTAGGATGAAGCATGATGAAATAAACAAAAGTGAACTTGATGAAAGTAACTAATTTTTTTGTGTTTTGATATAGAGCAAATAAACAAGACAGTAAATAAAGTAACTAATTTTTTTGTGTTTTCGATATAGAGCTAGTAAATAAAACAGAAAGTAAAGTAACTAATTTTTTGTGTTTTTAGATATGAAGCAAACAAGACAGTAAATAAAGTAAAGTAAAGCAAGACTAAAACAAAGTAAAGAGATTGGAAGTGGAGACTCCCCTTGCAGCGTGTCTTGATCTCCCGGCAACGGCGCCAGAAAAAAGCTTGATGCGCGTAGATGTACACGTCCGTTGGGAACCCCAAGAGGAAGGTATGATGCGCACAGCAGCAAGTTTTCCCTCAGAAAGAAACCAAGGTTATCGAACCAGTAGGAGCCAAGAAGCACGTGAAGGTTGTTGGTGGAGGAGTGTAGTGCGGCGCAACACCGGTGAAACCGGCGCCAACGCGGAACCTGCACAACACAATCAAGATACTTTGCCCCAACGTAACAGTGAGGTTGTCAATCTCACCGGCTTGCTGAAAACAAAGGATTAAACGTATCGAGTGGAAGATGATGTTTGTTTGCAAAGAATAGTAAGAACAAAGATTGCAGTAGAATGTATTCAGATGTAAAAGAATGGACCGGGGTCCACAGTTCACTAGTGGTGTCTCTCCAATAAGATAACTAACATGTTGGGTGAACAAATTACAGATAGGCAATTGACAAATCAAGATTCAATACATATCAATGATGATTACTATGTGATTTAATCAGGGCATTACGACAAAGTACATAGACCGCTATCCAGCATGCATCTATGCCTAAATAATCCACCTTCGAGTTAGCATCCGCACCCCCTCCAGTATTAAGTTGTAAACAACAGATAATTGCATTAAGTATGGTGCGTAATGTAATCAACACAAATATCCTTAGACAAAGCATTGATGTTTTATCCCTAGTAGCAACAGCACATCCACAACCTTAGAACCTTCTGTCACGATCCCAGATTCAATGGAGGCATGAACCCACTATCGAGCATAAATACTCCCTCTTGGAGTTACAAGTATCAACTTGGCCAGAGCCTCTACTAACAACGGAGAGCATGCAAGAACATAAACAACACATATATGATAGATTGATAATCAACTTAACATAGTATTCTAGATTCATCGGATCCCACCAAACACAACATGTAGCATTACAAATATATGATCTTGATCATGTTAGGCAGCTCACAAGATCTAAACAATGATAGCACAAGCGGAGAAGACAACCATCTAGCTACTGCTATGGACCCATAGCCCAAGGATGAACTACTCACGCATCAATTCGGAGGCGGGCATGACGATGTAGAGCCCCTCCGGTGATGATTCCCCTCTTCGGCAGGGTGCCAAAGGCGATCTCCTGAATCCCCCGAGATGGGATTGGCGGCGGCTCTGGAAGGTTTTCCGTATCGTGGCTCTCGGTACAGGGGTTTCGCGACGAAGGCTATAAGTAGGCGGAAGGGCAGGTCGGGAGGGCACGGGGCCCCACACCATAGGCCGGCGCGGCCGGGCCCGGCCGCGCCGCCTATGGTCTCGGCCCCTCGTGGCCCCACTTCGTATCTCCCTCGGTCTTCGGAAGCTTCGTGGAAAAATAGGACCCTGGCGTTGATTTCGTCCAATTCCGAGAATATTTCCTTACTAGGATTTCTGAAACCAAAAACAGCAGAAAACAGGGCACTTCGGCATCTTGTTAATAGGTTAGTGCCGGAAAATGTATAATAATGATGTAAAGTATGTATAAAACATTCAAGTATTGTCATAAAAGTAGCATGGAACATAAGAAATTATAGATACGTTTGAGACGCATCAATCTGCAGCTCACAAGACACTTTATCTGCTTGTTGATCACAACAATTTCGTGAAGAATCTTAGACCTAAAGCCATTTTGAATGGAGGGCCAGCATTTCCTCCTGAAGATGGAGACAATGGTGCAGCAGCAAATGAAGAGGAAGGAGGAGACAATGATGCTCAAGCAGAACAAGGTGAAGGTGCAGATGATGGTGGAGCAGCACGAGGTGAAGCTGCAGATGGTGGTCAAGCAGCACATGATGCTGAAGCTGCAGATGATGGTGGAGCAGTGACAGATGGTGAAGTTGTGATAGTCGAAGATGCTGATGGTGATACTGACTCTGATTTTTGTGATAGTGATTGGGATGCAGAGGATGGAGATGATGATATCTTTGATGCTCAAGTGGACAGAGAAGTAAATGATCATAATCAGCCTCTGGCTGTTAATGATCTAGAAGATTATTCTGCAATAAGAGATGAAGATTTGAAGCTAACAATTGAAGAGGAGGAGTATCTCAAATTCAGGTTCAAGGAATTCAATCCAGAGGTTGATATGGACAACCCAATTTTTAAAGCTGGAATGGTGTTTGATAATGCAAATGAGCTAAGACATGCTCTAGCTGCTTATAGCATCAGAAATAGAGTTAAAATAAATAAAGTGAGGAATGGAGCTGGAAGGATTAATGATGTATGTGTACCTGGTTGCACATGGAAGCTAAATGCATCAAGTGATGCTAGGAAAGTCGCTCTCACTGTTAGGAAATATACAGAGAAACATACATGTGAGCAATCATTTGAGCTGCAAGCATTGACTGCTCCATTCCTCACTAGATACTTTCTCAATGGATTTAGGGATAATCAACAAATGGATTTGGCAACCTTTGCAGCTAAAATTGAAAGAGAGTTCAACATGGAGCCAAATAGGTGGAAGCTTACCAGAGCTAGGAACATGGCACTGACCATTATTCATGGCGATGAAGCTGTGCAGTTCAGTACTTTAAGAGATTATGGTAAAGAGCTGACAAGGTCTAATCCTGGCTCCAAATTTTTTCTGTCAACAACACCAAGCAAAGCTGCTGGAGATGAAGAAGCAAAAGAACACCTGTCCTCACTGTATTGGTCATATGATGCTTGCACTAGAGGCTTCCTGAAGGGCTGCAGGCCATTTATTTGTGTAGATGGCTGCCATATCAAGACTAGGTACAAAGGACAACTCCTCACAACTGTACGAATAGATCCCAATGACTGTATCTACCCAATAGCAATGGGATTAGTGGAGGTTGAGTGCACAAGTTCATGGGAATGGTTCTTGACTACTCTTAAAGAGGATCTGAACATCACCAACACTTCTCCTTTCACTATCATGAGTGATAAACAGAAGGTATAAATCTATGATATTTGTCCAGTAATTTAAATCTATGATATTTGTCCAGCACTTCTCCTTTCACTATCATGAGTGGCAACACTAGAATGATGTTCTTCTTTTTATTGACAGGGGCTAATAAAAGCAGTTAAGAATGTATTTCCAGCGTCTGAACATAGACACTGCGTGAGACACTTGTACCAGAATTTCCATAAGAAACACAAAGGTGAAACATTGAAGAACAATTTGTGGGCCATTGCAAGATCAACAAACATTCCTACTTGGGAGCGAAATATGGATAAAATGAAGGCTGACAGTGAAGATGCATATAACTGGGTTGAGGCACTAGAACCAAAAACTTGGATAAAGGCTTTTTTTCTGATTTGCCAAAGTGTGATATGCTTCTTAATAATCACAGTGAAGTCTTCAACAGGTACTGCTTACATATTTTGTAATACTGATTTGGCAATGTGTGATAATTGTTGTCACTGATTTGGCAATGTTCTTCTTTTTATGGACAGCTACATTTTGCAAGCCCAGGAGATGCCTATGTTGTCAATGTTGGACAAGATATTTTTCAAAATATTCAACAAAATGGTAACAAAGGATAATGAGGCTGATAAATGGCATGGTACAATTTGTCCAAAAATCAAGAAGAAGGTAGAAAAAGCTACTGAATTGGCAAAAAAATGCACAGTTAAGGTAGCTGCTGCAGACCTATGCCATGTTTGGTCAGGTGAGTATGAGAGAGAGTATAATGTAGACCTGCAGGCAAGGACGTATGACTGCAAGAGATGGCAGCTGAGTGGTATTCCTGGCCACCATGCAATTGCCTGCTGCCGGACATTGAGAAGGGATCCAGATCAGTATGTGCACGGTTCCTATTCAATTGCAGCTTACAGGAGAGCATATGCTTACAAGTTAGTGCACTGGATCCAACCAATATGGTTGACATCATGGTCTACAGGATGGGACAGGAGGTTCACCCAATTTCATTTTCAACTATTTACTCTGTTCTACATTAATTGGTATAGCATCTCCTTAATTCTGTTGTTAATTATGTTTTCATGTTATTGTACAGCAAAATTTGTACTATGCACCAAACATATCAAATGGCCCAAGACCAAAAGAGAGTGACGACTTCGTGGTCCAAGCAAGAAATGCCATGGATGCTGTCAATCCTAGAGGGAGAGGAAGAATATTTGCTGTTGTCAACCCTAGAGGAAGGGGAGGAGTATCTGCTGCTGTCAACCCTAGAGGAAGGGGAGGAGTATCTGCTGCTGTCAACCCTAGAGGAAGGGAGGAGTATCTGCTGCAGCAAGTTCATCACAGAGAGGGAAAGGTAGAGGAAGAGGGAAAACAGTTGCACATCAAACAGGGGAAGCAAGCAGTTCTCATACATCCGAAGCTCCTGCAAGAGGAAGAGGGAGGAAAAGGAATTACAACACAGGCCTTGGATCACTGTACTACCTGGCATTTGGTGATGATACTTCTCACACAACAGCACTACCTGATCTTAATGAAGCAGCTGTTGAGATTGACACAACACAGACTGCCCCTGAAGCTGATAGTTAGATTGGTCTCTCCATTTTATTTTGCTATCTGCTAGCTTATATAACTGCAATGGTATGTGCCTGTGTGCACCTGGGATATTTACCATATTCTGAATTTAGTTGAAAAGTTATTTTAGTGTCCAACTTATCTATTTTACTGTGCACCTGAGATATTTACCATGTTCAGAATTTTGTGGCACTTGTGATATTTATCATGTTCTGAAATTTGTGGCACCTCTGATGTTTATGAAGTTGTGAGTGATCACTATACTGTTACTGGCTTCCTGCTCATCTTGCGTTCACAATATTTATCATGTTTTGAATAAAACAAGATGCCATTTGGTTATCTTTCCTGCAATCTAGAATTAGTCACGCATAGGGTACGAGGGGGTTTTCTAAAGATTTGGTCTTTTCCCTTCTTCTGTGCACGAACGAGTCAAGAAATAGATGCAGGGGGCTATCAGCAAAAATACAATCCAGCGTGGCAGCACACGTGGCCTTGCCAGATCAAATTTGTACCTCAGTGCACCCGAAATACAAGGTTTTGTACCACTCTGTGACATTTTGCAATTGTTGTATGACCAGTGCTATTAACTCATTAGATACGGCCGCGGAAGCACATCGGCTATAATCTGAAGTATACCTGTTTCCGATCTGGTCTTCGTACCCGAAACTCCTTCTTGGTGATTTTGCCTAAGTTCTAGCAGTTAGCGTCGGCTCCATGTAAGCCTGGATGACAAAATTCAGCGTCGCGCTTCTCACAGACGGCGCCAATTGACGAGGCGGTTCCTCGGCAATGCCCACCATGAGGGGCTTGGGTTTTAGAGAAAGGCGACGACAGAGGTTTCGGGAGCGAGACGGTACATGGCGTACCCAGGTTCACGTCCCCGCGGTGGAGGATCGCTACGTCCCGCTAGCAATCCACTATATGAATATATGTGTACAGGTGGTCGCCATAGGCGGAGTAGTTGTATCTAGTTCACGGGTTGCGATGTCTAGGCGAGTCGCCTCTATGATTTGTGTTTCTGAATATGCGTGTCCTAAGGGGTGCCCCTGCCTGGCTTTATATATCAGCCAAGCTAGGGTTTACAAAAGTCCTAGTAGGATTCATATTGGAGTCTTCTTTCCTTATAGTCCAAGTTGATATTCCTTGCGGGTCCAGCTCGTCGAGTCCTTGTGCTGGTCCGTCTTCATAATTTGCATCAGGTATGCCAATGTCGAGTACCCAAAGGGTTATGCCCACATCAAACGCCGTGGATGACGCTAATGAGGCGCTGCGGGGGCGGCTACTGGAGGACGCGATGGCCCACCGAGTTCTGGTTACCGCGCGGCGGATGGACGCCAACAAGGCAATGATGGGGCCGGGCCGTCAACCGCCCTGAGGGGCAACAAGTAGTCTAGAGCCTTGTTCCTTGTTGTTTTTCTTTTATTTCGTACGTGCATTATGTTTTTTAGTTGAATGAAAAATTTGTTGGAAAAATAATATGCGTCGGGCCACTGGAGGCACAGTCAGACGCAAACGGACGCGCGGTAAAAAAATAACTATTTTGGTGTCCGCGGACCGACTCAAACAGACGTAGTCGATCGATTTTGGCGTCCGATTTAGGCCGCCCCGCTGGAGATGCATCAAACGACTGCCTGAATCGATCAATTTCAGAGTTAATTCCTAGCCCATGCATATTTTTATATGAACATTGTATGGCTGGATCCTCTCATCTCTACCACCGTAGCCGCGCTATCATCTCTCGTCTCCACCATCGTTGCCGCACAATCCTTTCCTCTCCACCACAAAAATGTTGTGCCGACTCCGCACGGCGTACTCCATGCTTGGCCACAACGGCCGTGCGTCGCCTGCGGTGCCTCAACCACCACCGCAGCCGCAGTCGCCATAGCCTGACGCCGACTACAACTTCGACGACGCAGTTGCCCCACGGTTCGAGGTGTGGGACGAGGCGTTTATCGCAGACGCAGAAGCTGAGGCGGCGAAGGAGGCGGCGTAGTGGGGCGAGCAGCCGCAGGCCCCCGCCGACCCAGAGCAGGCATCGATCCTGGCGTCCTTGAACGCGCAACATTTCCGGGGGATAAAGGAGGAGGAGCGGGAGTTCTTCAACGATGCGAACTTCGAGCACGCCGTCGAGATCTGGCGCCAGCGAGCGGCCACGGAGGAGGCGGGACGCCTCCTCATGGCAGCGGAGCGACATCGAGGTGAACGCTCATTGCCACGCCGAGGCGTTCGCCCACGAGAAAGTGAGGCTCGCCCAGAACGAGGTGTCTCGGCGATGGCTGGTCGCGCTGAGGGGACAACGCCGCCGACAAGTTCCTGCGACGCCGGCCACCATGCTCCACCGCCAGATGCGCGAAGCAAGGGCGGAGAGGTGGGCACAAACGCAAGCGGCAAAGGGGAAGAACGACGATGAGGCATGCCCGTCGCGCGCCCCAACCGACGGCCAATAGATTAGGGTTAAGTTTAAGTTTTATTTAGGTTTAAATTCGAGTAACTTTTGTATAAATTTAATTTGAATTTCGTATGAATATCGTCTCAAAATGTGATTTTAAGTTTGAATTTTTAGCGGGATGACGTATGGGGGGCGCCGGTGTGGGAACAGCATCCCCAAATAGAGGATGCTCTCCCGACGCTCCCCATACGATAGTGCCGGCGGCCCTGCCGGTGACTATTTGGGCGCCGTCAGTGGAGATGCTCTAATGCATTGTCTTTGTAAAACATGTGGGAGTTATTCAATTTTAATCTGGCAACTGATGCGGTGGAAAAAATTCTTCAAAACATAACAACATGAGATCTATTTTTGAAGTCCACGTCGACACGAACACAACGGTACAAACGGCTTATAAATTAGATAAACGGTTTGAAAGATAAATCGTTTTTCAAGCTTCGGATTCTACTATTAATGCGATGATGTCAGCCTGAGCTGACAGATTAGTGCATGCATCCTATAAGAGGGGAGCACCTTTTTTTTTTTTTGCCACCGCATGCCCGCATTTTTGTATAGATTTTCCCATCAATATTACCTAGAGACCAATTTACGTTACTACGTGACTTGGTATGGTAGCCGATCATGCCAAACAGACTACACTGTTTTGTTACCACAATTTATTTTGTTAAATCCTAATCATAAATTTTAGATCTAACCAATGTTGAGGAAACCGTTTATCGGTGTTAACTCGGTCAATAGGCGATTAGCAATTATAGAAAAATCGGCCAATTAACCGGGCAATAAATAAGTTAATCGATCGATAAATGAGTTTATCGGCTAATCGATGACTGCCCAATAGTGATTAATCGTTGAATTGGACGATTTTTTGAAATAATATAGATGATGTGGTTTAATGTGTGGCTTTATTAGACATTCGTATATCGTATATTCCTTTAAGTATATAGTAGATCCTTGTTTGATGAAATGGAGGTAATACTATATAGGTGTATTTGGGATATGGGGAGTTATCCATGACGTGGGTAATCGGATCAGATTATCCAACATTCAACAACGACGGTTTCATCGGATAGCAAGAGCTGAGAGCGGCCCATGCATCTTCCAACCAGCATTTACCATTCGCGTTGATATATCTCCGTGCATGCATGCACCCTGCCACTCGGTCGAGCGTGAACGCCGAGGGCGCACCACCCGCCTCCATGGAGACCCGCTCAGCCGCTCTCGATCGGCTCCATCGGAGATTCGGAGCTGCTCTCCTCAGTATTCTCTCTCTCTCGCGATCATAGATACATAGGCGACGGCCGGGCACAGCTGCTGCAACCACGTAGGCTCGCAGCCACCAGGCCACCACATACGCAGCCACCGACCACTCCCAGCGCGCGCGCGCGACGCCCGTCCGTCCATGGCGCCCCCACCATGCGCTCCACCGCCCGCCCTACTTAGGCCCATCGCGCGCCACCGTTCCGCACCACCATTGACGCCCCCGCCAGCGCTCCACCCCTGCTCCGACCTCCTCACCGAGGCGCTCGGGGCCGAGAGCTTAGACCCAGACGACGTCGCCATGGACGGCGTCGCCGCGGTCGAAGCCCGGGACCCGCCTTGCAAGAGAGAGCAGCGTGAGCCTGATGACGAAGCCGACCAAGGGTTCGTGATGCCAAGACGGACGAGGAGCGGGAGGGTGTTCCCTCCACCGATCTCGGTGATCGGCCAGGGCGGGCGCCCGTGGCTGACTCTCCGGGCGCACCGGGAGGATGGACGGCTCGTGCTGCGGGAGATGCGGCTGCCGTCGCAGGAGCTGCTTCAGCCGTGCAGGGAGGACGGGAGGTTTAAGCTGTTCAGGCACCCGGAGGCCGGCGGCCGATGCGTCGTTGCCAGCGCCAGATCACCCACCGCGGCGCAGGACTAGGGAAAGCGGAGCAGTTTGAGATGGAGCGGCTGATCGAACAGACTTGTCTGTAATTTAGTTCCTGCGTGACAGAACTCGAGTTATTCCTCACCTTCCTGCAACAATGTTCATGATCATCTTGCATTCTCGTCTGATCTATCCATGCATGGCTGGAAAAATCATCTCCCACGTGTTCAAATGTCTCTTGGTCTGTTTCGTAGCATGTGAACTGAAATTATACCTGGGCATAGTTCGGGCTGGCCGGGCTTCAGGCCGGGCCTAACAAAGCCCGGCGCAAAAAACCCAGGCCCAGGCCTGGCCTGCCAGACCATCGGGCCTAGAATTTCGGCCCAAGCCAGGTCCATTACAACGAATATCCATCGGGCTTGGGCCTCGGGCCGGGTATCTTTCTTATTTGGCACGTTTCTCAAGCCCAGGCCCGGCCCAACGCAACCATCGGCCCTAAATCTTTGGCCTAGGACCGGCTCACAGGCATGCTCGGGCTGGCCCAAGCCTAGAAATTTCGGGCCGGGCCGGGCTTCCCATGGCCAGGTATAATAGGTTTGTGGTATCTAACCTTTGCACATCAAAAGTATCTGATAAGTTCTAGCAGTCTTTCGAAGACAGTGAGGAAGGGGGTCAAGCAAATTCTAAAACATAAAAACAAATTGATGTAAAAACATTAAATTGTCTTGCCCATGTGCGTGATTTCACTTTGTTTTCTCTTCGGAACAACCAGAAAATGCAAAAACCGCTACATATAGACAGAGATGCATACCTATATGAATTATTTGGCCAAA
Organism: Lolium multiflorum; assembly: GCA_030979885.1. Taxonomy (NCBI): domain Eukaryota; kingdom Viridiplantae; phylum Streptophyta; class Magnoliopsida; order Poales; family Poaceae; genus Lolium; species Lolium multiflorum. The sequence continues at coordinate 208,345,066 of CM061748.1, forward strand.
ATTCAAGGTAGGGCAGGTTTCGTACCTTGCTCTTAGGGGAACTGCGCCCATATATGGACCTGCTCATTGCGTGTGTGCATTTATAGGACGAGTGTACCCGCATGTGAAAGAGCAAGATCTATATCCCGTGTTTTCTGTGTTTGATGACAACACTTGAATAATTCTAACCGTGCACAAAGGTTGTCTTTGATAGATTTGCAAGTGTACGGTGCCCTCGCTGAACACACTATGATCGGAAGACTGAAGCGTAGCTATTAGGTTTTCTGGTTTTGTGTGTGTGTCGCGAGCTAACATGGTAGGAGAGGAAAAGAGGAAAAAGCAGTTTCAGCCAAGCCGGTACTACCGGTACCAGGAGCGGTAGTACCGCTACCCTACTGGTACCGCTCTGCAGTACCGCTCTGGAGTTTGCACTGAGAATGTCCCACGGAACAAATTGCGGTACCCTTGCGGTACCTCGAGCGGTAGTACCGCTCTAGAGCGGTAGTACCGTCTCGGTACCGCTTCGGTATCGTAACTTGAGTTACGGCAGTACCGCTCTGGTACCGCCTTGGTACCGCTTGGCATCCAGTAAGCTCTGGAGGCCATTGCGGTACCTCGAGCGGTACCTCAAGCGGTAGTACCTCTATGCTTCCACGTGGGCAAGTTCTGTGGGGATTTCGAATCCAGAGCGGTAGTACCGCTTCCAAAAGCGGTAGTACCGCTTAGGCAGAAACTGCACATAACGGTTGGATTTGAGGAGCCCTATTTAAAGGGCCCTTCTTCCCCAGCTCGTTTTCAGCTCTTCTCTCTCCCTCTCCTCCATTGTTGCTGAGCTCAAACTTAGTGGATCTCCCTACCTACCCAACCAATCTTGCTGATACTTTGAGGAGTGGTGGAGGAGACCCCGATCTATCGTTCTACCGAGAGAAAATTCACCAATTCGTGTTAGTCCTTAGTGGATCTTGTTGGTAGGGTTCCTATGGTGGATGAAGTGCTCCTATGGAGGCTAGCTTGGAGTTGTGCTAGCCCCATAGGGTGTTGGGAGCCTCCTGGTGTTGTGGAGCTCGCCCCAACCTTGTGAAGGAACCACCGCCTCGACCGGTGCCTTAGTGGAGCAAAGGGAGCCCCTTTGTGGAGCTCTCTTGAGGAAGAAGGTGAGGCCTTCCTTCGTGGTGTGGCCGTCTAGTCTCTTGTGTGAGGCTAGCACCTCCTCAACGCAGACGTACTCCCTTTTGTGGGAGGAACTGCGGGAAACAAATCCTCGCCTCGTCTTCGCGCCCTCCGGTTGTCCCGCTCCTTATCCTTGTTATTGTTGTTTGGTTCCTTTACTTGTTGCACTAGTCTAGGATCATACTAGGAACACCCCCATCACCAAAGCTATCACCTTTATCTTCCGTTGCACTAAAAAATGAAAAAGGTTAAAAATTGCGTAGCGCCCATTCACCCCCCCCCTCTTGTTCGCTATGATCCATTCATCATGTATGTAAACGTCTACATTTGACCAATTGTACCGTGTCTCTTTTGCCAGGTGTTTGCTGGATCGGGTGGTATTCGGTTGTGACTCATGTTTTTATTCCAGCCGTTTGGTTCTGGAGGGAGCGGCGCGAAGCTCTGTTCTGTGTTGACACCAAGTGACATTTTGGTCCATGGTGAAGTCAGAAGAATAGAATATCATGAAGGCCGGATCAAAGGTCTAGCTAATGGGGATTTAAGTCTCCGCGCTATTGAGGGACTTGCTTGGTGTTCCGGGCTTCGCAGCAGTGGTATGCAAGTGGGGGCGGCAACACAGGTGAAGTTCAGAGTCCTACCTTTCAGGGTGAAAATCCAAGGTCCGGCCTTAACTGGTTGTGTCTGGCAATGACCTTGTTGGAGGCATTGTTTTTTAGAGCGGGGACTATCTTCAGGGTGAACCTAAGATCTTTGATCGGGCGATGCTGGCGTGTGGAAGTTAGAAATCCCTGAGGTGTAACGGCGCCAGAAAAGTAGTTTCCTTGTGACGGTAAAGCACTCGTCCGTTGGGAACCCCAAGAGGAAGGTATGATGAGCACAGCAGCAAGTTTTCCCTCAGTAAGATACCAAGGTTATCAAACCAGTAGGAGATGAAGGCCACGTGAAGGTTGTTGGTGGAGGAGTGCGGCGCAACACCAGGGATTCCGGCGCCAACGTGGAACCTGCACAACACAATCAAACTACTTTGCCCCAACTTAACAGTGAGGTTGTCAATCTCACCGGCTTGCTGAAAACAAAGGATTAAACGTATGGTGTGGAGAATTATGTTTGCTTGCAGAAAACAAAAGAGAACAATGATTGCAGTAGGTTGTATTTCAGATGTAAAAGAATGGACCGGGGTCCACAGTTCACTAGTGTGTGTCTCTCCAATAAGATAAATAGCATGTTGGGTGAACAAATTACAGTTGGGCAATTGACAAATAGAGAAGCATACATATCATGATGACTACTATGAGATTTACTTAGGGCATTACGACAAAGAATATAGACCGCCATCCAGCATGCATCTATGCCTAAAAAGTCCACCTTCAGGTTAGCATCCGCACCCCTTCCAGTATTAAGTTGCAAACAACAGACAATTGCATTAAGTACTGTGCGTAATGTAAACAATACAAATATCCTTAGACAAAGCATTGATGTTTTATCCCTAGTGGCAACAACACATCCACAACCTTAGGGGTTGCTGTCACTCCCCCAGATTCAATGGAGACATGAACCCACTATCTAGCATAAATACTCCCTCTTGGAGTCACAAGTATCAACTTGGCCAGAGCCTCTACTAGCAAAGGAGAGCATGCAAGAACATAAATAACACATATATGATAGATCAATAATCAACTTGACATAGTATTCCATATTCATTGGATCCCAACAAACACAACATGTAGCATTACAAATAGATGATCTCGATCATGATAGGCAGCTCCCAAGATCTAAACATGATAGCACAAGAGGAGAAGACAACCATCTAGCTACTGCTATGGACCCGTAGTCCAAGGATGAACTACTCACGCATCAGTCCGGAGGCGGGCATGGTGATGTAGAGCCCTCCGGTGATGATTCCCCTCTCTGGCAGGGTGCCGGAGGCGATCTTCAGAACCCCCCGAGATAGGGTTGATGACGGCGGCGTCTCTGGAACTTTTCTCATATCGTGGCTCTCGGTACTAGGGTTTTCGCGATGGAAGGAATAAATAGGCGAAGGGGCAGCGTCGGGGGGTGCCCGAGGGGCCCACCCCATATGGCGGCGCGCCAGGAGGTGGGGCCGCGCCCCCCTATGGTGTGGCCACCTCGTGGCTCCTCTTCGGTGTTCTGGAAGGCTCCGTGGAAAATAAGACCGTGGGCTTTTGTTTCATCCAATTCCGAGAATATTTGTAAACTAACTTTTCTGAAATCAAAAACAGCAGAAAACAGGAACTGGCACTGCGGCATCTTGTTAATAGGTTAGTCCCAGAAAATGCATAAAAACATTATAAAGTATGAACAAAACATGTAGGTATTGTCATAAAACTAGCATGGAACATAAGAAATTATAGATACGTTGGAGACGTATCAAGCATCCCCAAGCTTAGTTCCTACTCGCCCTCGAGTAGGTAAACGATAAAAATAATAATTTCTGAAGTGACATGCTACCAACATAATCTTGACCAACATTATTGTAAAGCATATGAGATGAATGAAGTGACTCAAAGCAATGGTATATAGATTGCTAACAAAAAGATAATGACTAAACAACTGAATCATGTAGCAAAACTTTTCATGAATAGTACTTTCAAGACAAGTATCAAAAAGTCTTGCATAAGAGTTAACTCATAAAGCAATAGATTCTTAATAAGAGGTTTTGAAGCCACACAAAGGAAGATTTAAGTTTCAGCAATTGATTTCAACTTTCAACATGTATATCTCATGGATAATTGTCAACACAAAGTAATATAATAAGTGCAATAAGTAAGCATGTAAGAATCAATGAACACAGTTGACACAAGTGTTTGCTTCTAAGATAGAAAGAAGTAGGTAAACTGACTCAACATAAAGTAAAAGAAAGGCCCTTCGCAGAGGGAAGCAGGGATTACTCATGTGCTAGAGCTTTTTATTTTGAAAACATGAAACAATTGTGTCAACGGTAGTAATAATTCATATGGGTTATGCATAAAACTTCCTATAAGTTGCAAGCCTCATGCATCGAATACTAATAGTGCCCGCACCTTGTCCTAATTAGCTCGGATTTCCATGGATTATCATTGCATTACATATGTTTCAACCAAGTGTGATGTCTACGTGTGCTTCTATTCTTGTAGACAGTGTTGGGCCTCCAAGAGCAGAGGTTTGTAGAACAGCAGCAAGTTTCCCTTAAGTGGATCACCCAAGGTTTATTGAACTCAGGGAGGTAGAGGTCAAAGATATTCCTCTCAAGCAACCCTGCAATTAAGATACAAGAAGTCTCTTGTGTCCCCAACACACCTAATACACTTGTCAGATGTATAGGTGCACTAGTTCGGCGAAGAGATAGTAAAACACAGGTGGTATAGATGGTGGTAATATTGCAGGAAGTAAAGATGCAGTAAAACAGTAAACAAGCGATGTTTGCAGTATTTGGAAACAAGGCCTAGGGATCATACTTTCACTAGTGGACACTCTCAACATTGATCACATAATAAATAAATAACTTCTCCTCACTTGTGCTACATATACTCTTGTTTGATAACAAACACCATTCATTGTGTAGGGCTACAAGAGCTCCCTCAAGCCGGAGTTAACAAGCTCCACAACATTCGGCATTCATATTTAAGTAACCTTTAGATCATAATAGATCATTGCAATTTAGACCGAGTACTAACATAGCATACACACTGTCACCTTTAAGCTATGAAATGAGGAATAGATCACATCAATACTATCATAGTAATAGTTAACTCCATAATCTACAAGAGATTACAATCATAACCTACGCCAAGTACTACATGATGCACACACCGTCACCTTTACATCATGAAGGAGGAATAGACTACTTTAATAACATCACTAGAGTAGCGCATAGATTACACTACAAGAAAAGTTCTGATAGACAACGTCCCAAAATCGTCCACTAAGGGGTATTTTTCGTCGCCTATGGGCCTAAACCGACGATATGGGTTCTGTTGTCCAAACTGCGTCAGGCAAAGTCCTACGACGTTTTTTCGGTCCGTCGCGTTTGGGCGCCCTTCCGCCACGGAAAATCGGACCGTTGTACAAGTGTTTTCGGGAGCCCGTTGACTGCGACGTCATGCAAACGACACGTGGCAGGCGCCGTTAACGCAGTTAACGGCGTTAACCGCTGAAACCCCGTGGTAGATGGTAGGCCCACACGAGGCCTGCCACGTCTTAAGCGGGCCGGGCCAGCTGACATAGTTTGACCGGTCAACTATATAGCTGGGATGGTCCATTAGTTACGTGGGCCGGGCCTAACCTCTAAGTGGACTGGTCAAAACTTAAATGGGCGGGCCCATTTAACATGTGGGGTCCACCTTACAGCAAGTGGGCCGGCCCAAGAAGTTAGTGGGCCGGCCCAATTAGCATGTGGGTCCCACTTTCTGTTAAAGGGCCGGCCCATTTAGTATGTGGGGTCCACCATATAGCAAGTGGGCGGCCCAACGAGTGGGCCGGGCCAAAACAGTGGGTCCCACTTTCTGTTAAAGTCGCCCATTTAGTGTGTGGGGTCCACCATATAGCAAGTGGGCCGGCCCAACTAGTGGGCCGGGCCAAAAACACAGGTGGGTCCCACTTTCCAGTTAAAGGGTCGGCCCATTTAGTATGTGGGGTCCACCATATAGCAAGTGGGCCAGCCCAACAAGATAGTGGGCCGGCCCAACAAGATAGTGGGCCGGGCCAAAAACACAAGTGGGTCCCACCTTCCTGTTAAAGGGCCGGCCCATTTAGTGTGTGGGGTCCACCATATAGAAGTGGGCTGGCCCAACAAAAAAGTGGACCGGGCCAAAAACACAGGTGGGTCCCTCATTCCTGTTAAAAGGCGGCCCATTTAGTATGTGGGGTCCACCATATAGCAAGTGGGCCGGCCCAACAAGATAGTGGGCCGGGCAAAAAACACGGTGGGTCCCAATTTCTTGTTAAAGGGCCGGCATTTAGCATGTGGGGACCACCATATAGCAAGTGGGCTGGCCCAACAAGATAGTGGGCCGGCCCAATAAGCATGTGGAGCCCACTATCGTGTAACCGGGCCGGCCTACTAAAGAAGTGGGCCGGCCCAAAATGAAAGTGGGTCCCACACTACTGTAAGTGGGCCGGCCCAATCTGTTGTAGGGCCCTACTTGTTTGACTAGTCAACTTGCATTAAATTTCATGAGCCTAAAATCTGATATCAATGATACACACAATTACATACACAAATAAAACAAGTAGGAAAATTACAAGGCAATTAATGTGCCCAAATAAAAAAATTACATAGAATCATTGAGAACTTCTATTAGCATCATCAATAACACGTTGACATTTGGCAATCGCCTTGATTGAATCTTGTGTACTCTTTGTCAACATATCAGCTACAGATCTTAAAGCAGCAATACCATGTCTTTTATAAAGTACAGCCTTGAGATATTTACTGTTTGATGAAAGAAATGGTCTAGGTTGACGGCTATGAGAAGATGCATCAGAAGAAAGATCAGAACTTTTTGTGGGCCTCACTTCTAATGAAGATTGCTTCATCACAACTGCATTCTGATAATAATGCAAAAAGAGTTAAACGATGAACTATGCAAACATTTATTATGCAATGTAGATATAAGATAATAACAAGTTGCATAAATAAGACAATGTATGGAACTTGTACTAAGCACAAACTTACATCATAATGTTGCACAGGGTCGCTACAGATCCTTTTTTGGCGACTATCTTCTAATGATGACTGCTTCATTAAAACTGCATTCTGGTAACATTGCAAACATAGTTACAACAATTAACTATTCAAACATGTATTACGCAATGTAGAGATCAGATAACAACATGTAGCAGAAATAAGCACAAGATAAGATAAGATGCATGTACTAAGCACATACTGGCTCACTGCAGGTCCTTCTCTTGCATGCACTAGTCGTGGTCAACATGCCTGTCATTTTAGGTTCAGCCATCAAGTGAAATGCTAATCCTCCTGCTCCATTGTCCTTAATCTGTGTTTAGATATCACATTTAAGACCAAGTCAGCTGGTTTCAAATAACAAAAAACTTGAGCTGCCAAATGAATAAGCCAATATTTACCAGATATCAGATTAAAACCAACTAGATGTTGCTTTGCATGAGATACGAATTTCAGACATTCAGATTTAGAGTAGGGTAATGCCAAGGTTTTCCACATAAAGTAAACTGGCATTAAGAATGACCAAATGTCAGGTTCAAATCACCTTCGCAGTTTCTCCAAGACAAGCATATCAAATAGGCAGAAACATAGTAAAGCATGAATGGCATTGCTATGGCAGGGTTCCAAGTGTTAATCTCTTGCATAAGGAACAATGCATATAGGTTATAGATAATAACGGAAGTAAACTGCCAAAATTACCAACCAAGAACTCAGATTCCAACCTTCCCTAGCGTCCCCGCTGTTAATGTTGGATGTTCTAATAAGTGGTTCGCATGATCAATCCCTAGGAAAAATAACATTGACAAGTCAGTCTACGATAATACAAAGACCAGACATGCACGCATCAATAACTATATAAGCTAAAGACGAGGTATAAGAGCAAGCAGATTGGAAATGCACATAGCATGATTATAAAAGCAGTGTGAGAATAGCAGGCACGAGAAAACAGCTAGCGGCTAGCGGTGAGCTAATGACGTGGTATAAGAACAAGCAGATTGGAAATGCCCATAGCATGACTATAAAAGCAGTGCGACAATAGCATGCAGTACAAAAACAGTTGGCAGCAAATGAATGGGTATAAGGCTATAAATATGTGGATGCACACAGGTGTCAGTAGAATGAACAGGATGGTAGCGACCGGATAATGCTTTTGTACTGTACAATATTTAAACGAACTTCATGCGAAGCAACACATCAAGAAAGTTAATGGCATATGAGATCTGCAAATAACTACACAAAACATGGCTAAAGAAACACCGCGATCTAACGGGCCAGCGTACTAACCAAGCTGCGGCGGGGTGGACGGGGGCGGCAACTTGCATTCCAGCGGCGGCGAACGCGGGAGACGATGAATCGACCCTGTTTCAGTAGAAGCGGGCGTTAGTGAAGCAGATCTGGTTGGCTGGCAAGGGATTCGGTGAAGTTGATACAGCCGCTGCGGCGAGGTAGTCGGTGGCGAGGTCGGCGGTGAAGCAGATCCGTCGGTGGCGAGGTCGGCGGTGAAGCAGATCCGTCGGTGGCGAGGTCGGCGGTGAAGCAGATCCGTCGGTGACGAGGGCGGCGGGGGAGCGGATCAGGTGGGTGGACAGCCAACACGATCAAGGCTACGCTGTGGAGGAGTATGCCGGCGGCGAAGCAGATCTAGTACTGTAGAGAGTCAGAGCTTTGGCGTGTGAGAGTATTTTTGAGCTAATGGGGCGAATGGTTGGTGGGTGGGTGTGGGCCTGTGGGGAGGGTTCGGGATCTAGGCAAGATATTTCATTGTTACCGAATGAGCCCTCCATGGTCGGTGGGTTGTAGCTTCCGGACCAGGGTTAAAAGGGTAAAACTGGTCACGGGATTTTCGAATGGATGCGGCGGGATGATTTGGCGCGCGGCCGAAATTTTCAGTTTCAAGCTACGAGCAGAACGACAAAAATAATGTTCTTCCCCAGGGAGCTCTCATTTCTTCCTCTTCTCTTTCTCTCTCGAGTCTCTCCCACTCCCCCGGCTCCTCTCCCCCTTCTCTCCGGCGGCCTCGCCGGCCGGAGACGAGGCCGACTTCTCTCTGTATATTGTACACCCTCCGAACTAAATTAATTGATTCAACTTTCCTTAGACGTGTATGTATCTAGAGTAAAAACATGTGTGGATACATCCATATTTAGATAAGCAAAGTTGAGTCAGCTAATTTGGATCCGAGGGAGTTAGTGTTGTTGTAAGCTTAGATCCAGTGTTTCCCATGAGCAGAATGGCGCAATGGAGTCGGGGATCTCGTCATCGGCTTCAGATCTGGCCTATGGTGAATCTGGCGGATCTTGCCGGCCAAACCCCGATCTGGTGCCATCAATGTGATGGCGCTAACGGTGAGGCTTGCTTTGGTCAGTGCTTCAGATCTGGCCAATGGGGAAGTCAAGCTGCTAAAGTTCACAAGCTCGGGGCATACGACGGCGTCATCCGTCTTGCCCGTGCACATCTTGGCCTTTCAGCGGCCCTTCTCAGAGCCAATATGCCGTTGCTGAGGCCCTTCTTCTCCTTCGTCCTGGCGACTACCGGCGACACCGTCCCAAGTGGTGCGTCCCCGGCGACGGAGTTGCTGGAAAGGATGCGGAGCAGAGATCTGATGTGCGGTCGAGAAGGACTCGATTGATTTTCTTCTATATGTTTTGGGGTCCTTTTTGTAAAGTTGCAGGTTCTATTAGTTATTGTCTAGTACTTTTGGAAACCCATGTAATTTTGGACTAGTCACACCGTAGAGCCGGGAACGACTAGGGCTGCGGCTGGCCCTCAGAGCGACGGCCCGCAAAGCCTCCTGGTCGCGCGCCGATGCAAGGGCGTGCCACCTGACCTATACCTGGTCAGGAAGGTGTGGATGATGCCTCGCTTAGTTTCCTGCAGGGCACACACGTACACGTTAAATACGAGCCTCGATCGGCTCTCAGGTTGTCCTGTGAATCGGCTCATGGAGCCGATCCACCCATGATTCGTCCGAGGTGGCCGAATATATGGTGGTCCTGCTTGATCATGATAAAGCGTATGAGATCCACGACGATCTGGGGTTTTCACCGCATAATCGGATCATCCTACTCACGATTGGGCCTCGCGCTCACACACGGTAAACGTAAGCCAGCCCTAGACAAGGCCTAAAAACCAACACTAGGTTGATCCTCGGAACGTCCTGTCTAGGGGCAGCAAACTACACCCTGCATGCCGCTGGATCCTCCAACCCTTTGTAAGGCCTAACTATTGCAGATATTAAACTAATCCTTGATGAATCAAGGAGCGACCGTAACGGATCAGATCTACTAAACAACGATCAAGCGGGGTGCCGCCCCTGCACCCATGATGAGGTACAGGGACGGCTAGATGCGCAAGGGTTGCACTACGACAGCATATGATACTAGGAACAATGCTAACCCTAACACATCTATGATAACTACGTTGCTCGCCATCAAAAAGGCTTCAGTACGAGCAACGCATGAACAACTAGGCAGGCTCGTGCTGCCTAGATCGCGAGATGCGATCTAGGCAGCATGGTGCTTACCGGAGGAACCCTCGAGACGAAGGAGTTGGCGATGCGCCGAGATTGGTTTGTGTTGAACGTTGGTTGTTGTTTATTCCATAAACCCTAGGTACATATTTATAGTCCAGGGGACTTTCTAATGTGGGCGTGCACTAAACCGTGCACGAGATAAACTCTAATCTCTACGTAACCTACTATAAAGATACACGGGCTAACTAGCCCAAACTTGGTGAACAAGGCCGATTCACATATCTCTTCTATATGTAAATCTTCAAGTCCATCTTGATCGCGGCCCACCTCTGACTTGGTCAAATTCTGGTGATAACACATGCCCCCCTGGTTTTGGAAATGACATTTCCAAAATCATTATGCTTTCTCTCGTAGGGTCATGTCGTGGCAGAGCAGAACCGTCGCAGAGTTCTTCATCATGATAACTTGCCTCCTCAACTTCTCTGCACGATTTGACAGTTTCGGCACCACTTCCTCGGAAACTGCTGTGGCATTGAATTTCTATCATGTCCTCTTTTATTTAACCGCCCCAAACAGTTCCCCTCTGCATCTCCTTCGCATTAGCACCCAAAAACCCTCCTGCGCCATCATGTCCTCTTCCTCCTCTGCCTCATCGGATCTTTCCACCCAGTCCTCTTCATCTCGCGAGCCGACGCCGGAGCACAACCCGGCGGAGGTCCATGCGGCCAACATCCGCCGTGCCATTGCGGCCGGGGAGGAGTCAGATCATGACTTCTCCATCTGGTCAGAGGACGACAAGTCCCTGACTGATGGGGAGAGCGATCTCCGCTTCCTCGCCGACAAGGAAGCGGTGGAAGAAAGCGAGGACGATCGCTTCCCCTGGGATGGGGCCACCTCCGAGGAGGTGAAGGAGGACGAAGAGGAGGATGACGACGACGACAGCTCCCCCGACGAGCCGCCGGCCAAGCGCCATTGCCCCTGGCCGGGGAACCTGAGTGACTTCGACAGCGACGACGACGACGACGAGGAAGACGAGGACAATGAAGGTCCCGCCGGCGGCCGCTGGAGCAGCGACGACGAGCCGGCCGGGAGCAGCGCCGACAGCGGCGATGACGGCGATGACGAGGGCAGCAACGGCCCGTAGATAGGATCCGTAGAAGTAGGCGGGGCAATGTATCCCCTTTCGAGGGCAATCAGCTCTACTATGTAAAAAATCTTTCTTATTAATGAAGAACTTTTCCCCAATTTGATTTGCCGATTTCCTCTTCCACTGACCTTGCCGATTCGTCCCCTTTGCCAATGCATAATGAGCCGATAGCATCGCATCGGCCCTTTGAAACTCGCTCTTCCCTTCTTCAACTGATGATTTTCTAAATCTGGCAGAAAATGCAGGATCTTCAGGAAAACCTTTAAACTTTTCCAACCAAACCCAATAATCCTCTTCAATACTCATCATTTGTGAAGAAGGTCGTACTGAAGGATCAGCCGATGGCATCCCAATCGGTTCTTTAAACGGAGCAGAACAAAATATCCACCAGGCCTGCTGCCCCCCGAGTCTTGGCCAAGGCAAAAACAGAAACGAGGACGCGTAACTTAGCTGAATTAGCCTGGGCTTGATCATGCAGAGCCAGCCGATTTGCACATAAATCGGCTTCCCAAAACAGAGAGCCTTCAAGGCGAGATGCCCCCCGAGTTTCTCCAGTCCGCTCTTAGCGCCCTGCTGGTCAGATCGGCTCCTTTCCTCTTGAGTCGATGGCTGCGCCTCGGCTACTTCTCAATTCTGAAGTCGATGCCCTTGCATCGGCTGTAAAATTTTAAAAATTTTAGGCCGATTTGTGTATCGGCCCCCATACTTAGTATTATCCATCTAGGTGCCCCCCGAGCCGATTCTGTCAAGAGAATTGATGGTATCGGCTCGTCAGGTAGTCCCTGTTGGGTCAAACGTTGATCCCAGGCAGAATGGATGGTGAGGATAATTTTGGCCGATCGCTGGAATCGGCCTCCACGTTGCTTGCTCGGTGAAGGTTTTGTAATATCCCTTCAACAGTTTCGGAGGGCCGATCGCAAGGATCAGCCTCGCCACGTTGCTTATTGACGTAGTCTTGCTACTCGTCCATGTCGGTGGATAAAACCAGCCCAATCTCCGATTTTATCACGTTGGAGCGCTTGCTGATGTCCACCTTGGGTGCAACGTGTGATCGTGGAGGTCTACACTCCGCCGGGCGAACGAGCACCATGTTCGTGCCAGCCGATGTTTCATCATCGGCTTTCCTTTGCTTGGGGCGCCATTCTTTTCTTTGCGGCAGCCCCTCCTCATCCAGGGTCCTCTGGACTTTCGCAGCCAGATCAGGTCGTGCCTTCCTCAGCGTATGCAAGTATAACCTTTCGGCTTCCTCCAAACCGCGCAATCGCTGAACCCTGCGTTTTTGTGAATGGCTGAGACCGTCAGGGCACCACCTTGGACGGTGGCACCTATCTTCTTCATCTTCCCCCTCGTCTTCCGAATCCTCGAGATCTTCCAACAGAGGGGTCTCAGCACGTCTGTTTTGCGGTGGGAGAGGCCCTAAGCGCTCGAACACAGACACGTTGGCTGCCTCCTTCTTTTTCTGGTTGCATTCTGGGCAGTTGCCGATTGTTGGTAATCGGCTCATTCCTGAATCCCAGCAGTGTCTGAAGAAAGGGCAGTCCCAATGCCTGTCCGTATCGTCCTTCTCCCTGGCGTGGCGCTCCTGCCGCTCCTCATCGTGATTATGCCGACGATGTCTTCTGTCGTTTCTAGCCATACGGCCTCTTTCATCATCGTCGCCGTGTTGCCGGCGTTGATCATACCGACTCACGTACTTATTGAGGAGGTGATCAGAGAGGGGTCGTTGATATCTTATGTTCTTAACTTCCCCCTCTGTGACATAGCGCTTGCCATCTTGACGGAGCCGATCGCATGGAGCGGCCCCCTCTGTGTCCTTGCTCTGAGAGCAGCTGTCCTCATCCCCGTCCTTCTCAGAGCGGTGTCCAAGCTCTACCATGCTGATGTTGGCTGAGAAATCAGGCTGGCACCCTCCGAGGTGGGCGAACTCCACTATGTTGACGGCGGGGAAGGGGTGTGTGTCGACCTTCATGGCATACTGGTTGAAAATTAGTCGCCCATTTTCTATTGCCATCTGGATCTGCTGACGCCACACCCTGCAGTCATTAGTGGTGTGGGTGAACGTGTTATGCCACTTGCAGTATGGCTTTCCGTTCAGCTCTTGCACCGTGGGAACTTTGTGGCCTTCGGGAACCTTTATATGCTTCTCCGCGAGTAAGAGATCGAAAATTTGCTCGGTTTTCGTCACGTCGAAGTCGAACCCTCTTGGAGGCCCTGGTGGCTTTACCCATTTGCAGGTTACTGGGCCTGCAGCTCGAGTCCACTCAGCTACTGCGACCTCTTGTTCTCCCGTAGCGACCTCATCTTCGCCTGCGTCGACCATGGTAACCACCCGCTTGAACTTGTCCTGGTAGACATCTGGGTGACGCTGTTCATATGCTGACAGCTTCTGAACCATGTGCGCTAGTGACGGGTAATCCGCTTGGGAGGCCACGTCCTTGATCGATGATGACAGACCCACCACCGCCAACTCGACTGCTTCCTTTTCGCTTACGTGAACCGAATAGCATCGGTTCCTAACGGTCCTGAAGCGCTGGATGTATTCTGACACTGTTTCCCCGCGCTTCTGTCGTACTTGTGCTAGATCGGCAATGCCAGCCTCGGAAGCCTCTGAGTGATATTGCTCATGGAACCGTTCTTCCAGCTGCTTCCAAGTCTGGACTGAGTTCGGTGGCAGCGACGTGTACCAGCCGAAAGCCGATCCTGTGAGGGACTGTGAGAAGTACCTCACGCGCAGCTCGTCTGACGCTGAGATCATGCCCAGCTGTGCCAAATATCGGCTCACATGCTCGATGGAGCTGGAGCCATCTGATCCGCTGAACTTTGTGAAGTCCGGGAGCCGATATTTGGGTGGTAGCGGGATCAATTCGTACTCGTTGGGGTACGGCTTGGTATAGCCGATCGCCTTTCTTTTCGGCATCATGCCGAACTGATCTTTCAGGATCGTACAAATTTGATCCGCGGTGATGGCTGCAGGTGCCGAACCCTGAAGGTTCGTCGGAGTGGCGTACTTAACCAGCCATGCCTGTTTCTCTGGTTCTGAGCCAACTGCAGGAGCTGGGCTCGGGAGTTTTGTCGGGGTGGCGTATTTAGCTAGCCACGTTTGCTTCTCGGGGTCTGCCTCCGACGTTCCTCCTGTTGCCCCAGAAGTCCCTGCTATAGCAACCTGGTTCGAGGGTGCCCAGGTGCTGCAGTCTGGCACGTATGCGCATGCGTACCCGTGCGGGATCTCCTTGGGCGCGTCCTGTAGGAATTGGTAGTCACTGGGGTCACCACCAATCTTGTAGACGACATAGGCCGATGAGTTCGGCGCTTCGGGCGCTGCCAACGCGAACGGCAGCGGTGGACGGGACTGGAGTAGCAACTCCCCTTGGTGAGTCCCTAGGGCTGGTCCTGACGGAGAGTACTGATGGCTCATGATCTCCTGGATCACGCGCAGCGCGACGCGCTCCAACGTATTCACCAGGCTCTCAGAATGGCGGTGCAGCGAATGAGCCACCATGAAGTTGATCTCCTGACGCAGCGACCTGGTGCGTTCTTCTGACGGGGTGGATAGGTCCACTCCATCAAGTGCGCCGTCAGGTGAGAACCCCTTCCATCTGATGCCATGGGAGCGGGTCCTGTGGAAAGAGCCGATGAGGTCGGCTTCGAGGAGGACCTTGACCTCGTCGTACTTCTTCTTGAGCTCGCCAGTGAGCTCCTCGTAGGTGACCGGAGTTTCTTCCGCCATCTCTGATGTGGATGGCGAGGTGGTTGTTGAAGATTGTCGTTGAAGATTGTCCCACCGGGCGTGCCAGAATGTGTTGACGTCAGAAACCCACCGGCGGGCAGTGACTGGTCAACACCGTAGAGCCGGGAACGACTAGGGCTGCGGCTGGCCCCAGTCCCTCAGAGCGACGGCCCGCAAAGCCTCCTGGTCGCGCGCCGATGCAAATTGCAAGGGCGTGCCACCTGACCTATACCTGGTCAGGAAGGTGTGGATGATGCCTCGCTTAGTTTCCTGCAGGGCACACACGTACACGTTAAATACGAGCCTCGATCGGCTCTCAGGTTGTCCTGTGAATCGGCTCATGGAGCCGATCCACCCATGATTCGTCCGAGGTGGCCGAATATATGGTGGTCCTGCTTGATCATGATAAAGCGTATGAGATCCACGACGATCTGGGGTTTTCACCGCATAATCGGATCATCCTACTCACGATTGGGCCTCGCGCTCACACACGGTAAACGTAAGCCAGCCCTAGACAAGGCCTAAAAACCAACACTAGGTTGATCCTCGGAACGTCCTGTCTAGGGGCAGCAAACTACACCCTGCATGCCGCTGGATCCTCCAACCCTTTGTAAGGCCTAACTATTGCAGATATTAAACTAATCCTTGATGAATCAAGGAGCGACCGTAACGGATCAGATCTACTAAACAACGATCAAGCGGGGTGCCGCCCCTGCACCCATGATGAGGTACAGGACGGCTAGATGCGCAAGGGTTGCACTACGACAGCATATGATACTAGGAACAATGCTAACCCTAACACATCTATGATAACTACGTTGCTCGCCATCAAAAAGGCTTCAGTACGAGCAACGCATGAACAACTAGGCAGGCTCGTGCTGCCTAGATCGCGAGATGCGATCTAGGCAGCATGGTGCTTACCGGAGGAACCCTCGAGACGAAGGAGTTGGCGATGCGCCGAGATTGGTTTGTGTTGAACGTTGGTTGTTGTTTATTCCATAAACCCTAGGTACATATTTATAGTCCAGGGGACTTTCTAATGTGGGCGTGCACTAAACCGTGCACGAGATAAACTCTAATCTCTACGTAACCTACTATAAAGATACACGGGCTAACTAGCCCAAACTTGGTGAACAAGGCCGATTCACATATCTCTTCTATATGTAAATCTTCAAGTCCATCTTGATCGCGGCCCACCTCTGACCTGGTCAAATTATTGTCTAGTACTTTTGGACCTCTATGTAATTTTTTGGACTAGTTTCCATTGGCACTGATAAACTTGAATTTTGACAAGTTCACGGGGAAAAAAATTCCTTTGCACATATGGCCTATCATGTATAAACATTCTTGAGATTTAAACTATATGTAATGTGCCATGCATTAACCCTAAACCATATATATGTAACTAACCCTAGCTGATCAAACCCTACTTAATTAAAACAAATAACCCTAAACTATACGCATGCACTTTATGCGCAAAGGCGCGGGTGCCTCTAATAATGTGTGTGCGCACTCGATCGATGATCCCTAAACCTTATACAACCCTGAAACCCTAATCCCTAAACCCTAAACACCCTAAACACTAAACCCTAGACCCTAAACCCTAACCCTAAACTCTAATTAAACCCTATATATAGGCCAACGACACTTAATTGTGCATCAAGCAGGCCAGGGGTGCCTCGCGGTCCTCTAATTAAATTAAATGTGCCATGCATTAACCCTAAACCATATATATGTAACTAACCCTAGCTAATCAACCCTACTTAATTAAAACACATAACCCTAAACTATACTAGCTATAACCCGATCTAATAAAAACATGCTCTATATATAGCAGCTAGCTAGCAAACCGTAGATTAACACCAATTAATATATACATGGCCTATATCGATCATATTGTATAACATATCCCTGAGATTCATTAATTAATTATATAATTATCGTGATAAATTAATTAACTTTAAATTTGACAAGTTCTCTCGAATGAAAACACATTTGATTAAGTTGCCTCATAATATATATATAATTAGTGTGCATGCATGGCCTACCATGCATTCGTGCATATATTTTAATGTACATTTGAACATATTCTTGGGGATTTCAATCTCTCTCTCTCGATCATCTATATATCGTTGGTGGCCAAAAAACACACATATATACGCATGCAATTTATGCGTAAAGGCGCGGGTGCCTCTAATAATGTGTGTGCGCACTCGATCGATGATCCCTAAACCTTAAACAACCCTAAAACCCTAAATCCCTAATCCCAAATCCCTAATCCCTAAACCATAAACACCCTAAACACTAAACCCTAAACCCTAGACCCTAAACCCTAACCCTAACTCTAAACCCTAGCTAACCCTAAACCCTAATTAAACCCTATGTATAGGCCAACGACACTTAATTGTGCATCGAGCAGGCCAGGGGTGCCTCGCGGTCCTCTAATTAAATTAAATGTGCCATGCATTAACCCTAATCCATATATATGTAACTAACCCTAGCTAATCAACCCTACTTAATTAAAACACATAACCCTAAACTATACTAGCTAGCTATAACCCGATCTAATAAAAACATGCTCTATATATAGCAGCTAGCTAGCAAACCGTAGATTAACACCAATTAAAATATACATGGCCTATATCGATCATGTTGTATAAATATCCCTGAGATTCATTAATTAATTATATAATTATCGTGATAAATTAATTAACTTGAATTTTGACAAGTTCTCTCGAATGAAAACACATTTGATTAAGTTGCCTCATAATATATATATATATATATATAATTAGTGTGCATGCATGGCCTACAATGCATTCGTGCATATATTTTAATGTATATTTGAACATATTCTTGGGGATTTCAATCTCTCTCTCTCGATCATCTATATATCGTTGGTGGCCAAAAAACACACATATATACGCATGCACTTTATGCGTAAAGGCGCGGGTGCCTCTAATAATGTGTGTGCGCACTCGATCGATGATCCCTAAACCTTAAACAACCCTAAAACCCTAAATCCCTAATCCCTAAACCCTAAACACCCTAAACACTAAACCCTAAACCCTAGACCCTAAACCCTAACCCTAACACTAACCCTCTATCCTAGCTAACCCTAAACCCTAATTAAACCCTATGTATAGGCCAACAACACTTAATTGTGCATCGAGCAGGCCAGGGGTGCCTCGCGGTCCTCTAATTAAATTAAATGTGCCATGCATTAACCCTAAACCATATATATGTAACTAACCCTAGCTAATAAACCCTACTTAATTAAAACACATAACCCTAAACTATACTAGATATAACCCGATCTAATAAAAACATGCTCTATATATAGCAGCTAGCTAGCAAACCGTAGATTAACACCAATTAAAATATACATGGCCTATATCGATCATGTTGTATAACATATCCCTCAGATTCATTAATTAATTATATAATTATCGTGATAAATTAATTAACTTGAATTTTGACAAGTTCTCTCGAATGAAAACACATTTGATTAAGTTGCCTCATAATATATATATATAATTTTAGTGTGCATGCATGGCCTACCATGCATTCGTGCATATATTTTAATGTATATTTGAACATATTCTTGGGGATTTCAATCTCTCTCTCTCGATCATCTATATATCGTTGGTGGCCAAAAAACACACATATATACGCATGCACTTTATGCGTAAAGGCGCGGGTGCCTCTAATAATGTGTGTGCACACTCGATCGATGATCCCTAAACCTTAAACAACCCTAAAACCCTAAATCCCTAATCCCTAAACCCTAAACACCCTAAACACTAAACCCTAAACCCTAGACCCTAAACCCTAACCCTAACCCTAACCCTCTATCCTAGCTAACCCTAATTAAACCCTATGTATAGGCCAACGACACTTAATTGTGCATCGAGCAGGCCAGGGGTGCCTCGCGGTCCTCTAGTTAAATTAAATGTGCCATGCATTAACCCTGAACCATATATATGTAACTAACCCTAGCTAATAAACCCTACTTAATTAAAACACATAACCCTAAACTATACTAGATATAACCCGATCTAATAAAAACATGCTCTATATATAGCAGCTAGCTAGCAAACCGTAGATTAACACCAATTAAAATATACATGGCCTATATCGATCATGTTGTATAACATATCCCTCAGATTCATTAATTAATTATATAATTATCGTGATAAATTAATTAACTTGAATTTTGACAAGTTCTCTCGAATGAAAACACATTTGATTAAGTTGCCTCATAATATATATATAATTTTAGTGTGCATGCATGGCCTACCATGCATTCGTGCATATATTTTAATGTATATTTGAACATATTCTTGGGGATTTCAATCTCTCTCTCTCGATCATCTATATATATCGTTGGTGGCCAAAAAAACACACATATATACGCATGCACTTTATGCGTAAAGGCGCGGGTGCCTCTAATAATGTGTGTGCGCACTCGATCGATGATCCCTAAACCTTAAACAACCCTAAAACCCTAAATCCCTAATCCCTAATCCCTAAACCCTAAACATCCTAAACACTAAACCCTAAACCCTAGACCCTAAACCCTAACCCTAACCCTAAACCCTAGCTAACCCTAAACCCTAATTAAACCCTATGTATAGGCCAACGACACTTAATTGTGCATCGAGCAGGCCAGGGGTGCCTCGCGGTCCTCTAATTAAATTAAATGTGCCATGCATTAACCCTAAACCATATATATGTAACTAACCCTAGCTAATCAACCCTACTTAATTAAAACATAACCCTAAACTATACTAGCTAGCTATAACCCGATCTAATAAAAACATGCTCTATATACAATAGCTAGCTAGCAAACCGTAGATTAACACCAATTAAAATATACATGGCCTATATCGATCATGTTGTATAACATATCCCTGAGATTCATTAATTAATTATATAATTATCGTGATAAATTAATTAAATTGAATTTTGACAAGTTCTCTCGAATGAAAACACATTTGATTAAGTTGCCTCATAATATATATAATTAGAGTGCATGCATGGCCTACAATGCATTCGTGCATATATTTTAATGTATATTTGAACATATTCTTGGGGATTTCAATCTCTCTCTCGATCATCTATATATCGTTGGTGGCCAAAAAAACACACATATATACGCATGCACTTTATGCGTAAAGGCGCGGGTGCCTCTAATAATGTGTGTGCGCACTCGATCGATGATCCCTAAACCTTAAACAACCCTAAAACCCTAAATCCCTAATCCCTAAACCCTAAACACCCTAAACACTAAACCCTAAACCCTAGACCCTAACCCTAACCCTAACCCTAACCCTCTACCCTAGCTAACCCTAAACCCTAATTAAACCCTATGTATAGGCCAACGACACTTAATTGTGCATCGAGCAGCCAGAGGTGCCTCGCGGTCCTCTAATTAAATTAATTGTGCCATGCATTAACCCTAAACCATATATATGTAACTAACCCTAGCTAATCAACCCTACTTAATTAAAACACATAACCCTAAACTATACTAGATATAACCCGATCTAATAAAAACATGCTCTATATATAGCAGCTAGCTAGCAAACCGTAGATTAACACCAATTAAAATATACATGGCCTATATCAATCATGTTGTATAACATATCCCTCAGATTCATTAATTAATTATATAATTATCGTGATAAATTAATTAACTTGAATTTTGACAAGTTCTCTCGAATGAAAACACATTTGATTAAGTTGCCTCATAATATATATATAATTTTAGTGTGCATGCATGGCCTACCATGCATTCGTGCATATATTTTAATGTATATTTGAACATATTCTTGGGGATTTCAATCTCTCTCTCTCGATCATCTATATATCGTTGGTGGCCAAAAAACACACATATATACGCATGCACTTTATGCGTAAAGGCGCGGGTGCCTCTAATAATGTGTGTGCGCACTCGATCGATGATCCCTAAACCTTAAACAACCCTAAAACCCTAAATCCCTAATCCCTAAACCCTAAACACCCTAAACACTAAACCCTAAACCCTAGACCCTAAACCCTAACCCTAACCCTCTACCCTAGCTAACCCTAAACCCTAATTAAACCCTATGTATAGGCCAACGACACTTAATTGTGCATCGAGCAGGCCAGGGGTGCCTCGCGGTCCTCTAATTAAATTAAATGTGCCATGCATTAACCCTAAACCATATATATGTAACTAACCCTAGCTAATAAACCCTACTTAATTAAAACACATAACCCTAAACTATACTAGATATAACCCGATCTAATAAAAACATGCTCTATATATAGCAGCTAGCTAGCAAACCGTAGATTAACACCAATTAAAATATACATGGCCTATATCGATCATGTTGTATAACATATCCCTGAGATTCATTAATTAATTATATAATTATCGTGATAAATTAATTAACTTGAATTTTGACAAGTTCTCTCGAATGAAAACACATTTGATTAAGTTGCCTCATAATATATATATAATTTTAGTGTGCATGCATGGCCTACCATGCATTCGTGCATATATTTTAATGTATATTTGAACATATTCTTGGGGATTTCAATCTCTCTCTCTCGATCATCTATATATATCGTTGGTGGCCAAAAAAACACACATATATACGCATGCACTTTATGCGTAAAGGCGCGGGTGCCTCTAATAATGTGTGTGCGCACTCGATCGATGATCCCTAAACCTTAAACAACCCTAAAACCCTAAATCCCTAATCCCTAATCCCTAAACCCTAAACACCCTAAACACTAAACCCTAAACCCTAGACCCTAAACCCTAACCCTAACCCTAAACCCTAGCTAACCCTAAACCCTAATTAAACCCTATGTATAGGCCAACGACACTTAATTGTGCATCGAGCAGGCCAGGGGTGCCTCGCGGTCCTCTAATTAAATTAAATGTGCCATGCATTAACCCTAAACCATATATATGTAACTAACCCTAGCTAATCAACCCTACTTAATTAAAAACATAACCCTAAACTATACTAGCTAGCTATAACCCGATCTAATAAAAACATGCTCTATATATAGCAGCTAGCTAGCAAACCGTAGATTAACACCAATTAAAATATACATGGCCTATATCGATCATGTTGTATAACATATCCCTGAGATTCATTAATTAATTATATAATTATCGTGATAAATTAATTAACTTGAATTTTGACAAGTTCTCTCGAATGAAAACACATTTGATTAAGTTGCCTCATAATATATATAATTAGTGTGCATGCATGGCCTACAATGCATTCGTGCATATATTTTAATGTATATTTGAACATATTCTTGGGGATTTCAATCTCTCTCTCGATCATCTATATATCGTTGGTGGCCAAAAAAACACACATATATACGCATGCACTTTATGCGTAAAGGCGCGGGTGCCTCTAATAATGTGTGTGCGCACTCGATCGATGATCCCTAAACCTTAAACAACCCTAAAACCCTAAATCCCTAATCCCTAATCCCTAAACCCTAAACACCCTAAACACTAAACCCTAAACCCTAGACCCTAACCCTAACCCTAACCCTCTACCCTAGCTAACCCTAAACCCTAATTAAACCCTATGTATAGGCCAACGACACTTAATTGTGCATCGAGCAAGCCAGAGGTGCCTCGCGGTCCTCTAATTAAATTAATTGTGCCATGCATTAACCCTAAACCATATATATGTAACTAACCCTAGCTAATCAACCCTACTTAATTAAAACACATAACCCTAAACTATACTAGATATAACCCGATCTAATAAAAACATGCTCTATATATAGCAGCTAGCTAGCAAACCGTAGATTAACACCAATTAAAATATACATGGCCTATATCGATCATGTTGTATAACATATCCCTCAGATTCATTAATTAATTATATAATTATCGTGATAAATTAATTAACTTGAATTTTGACAAGTTCTCTCGAATGAAAACACATTTGATTAAGTTGCCTCATAATATATATAATTTTAGTGTGCATGCATGGCCTACCATGCATTCGTGCATATATTTTAATGTATATTTGAACATATTCTTGGGGATTTCAATCTCTCTCTCTCGATCATCTATATATCGTTGGTGGCCAAAAAACACACATATGTACGCATGCACTTTATGCGCAAAAGGCGCGGGTGCCTCTAATAATGTGTGTGCGCACTCGATCGATGATCCCTAAACCTTAATCAACCCTAAAACCCTAAATCCCTAATCCCTAAACCCTAAACACCCTAAACACTAAACCCTAAATCCCTAATCCCTAAACCCTAAACACCCTAAACCCTAAAATCCTAAATCCCTAATCCCTAATCTCTAATCCCTAAACCCTAAACACCCTAAACACTAAACCCTAAACCCTAGACCCTAATTAAACCCTAACCCTAACCCTAACCCTCTACCCTAGCTAACCCTAAACCCTAATTAAACCCTATGTATAGGCCAACGACACTTAATTGTGCATCGAGCAGGCCAGGGGTGCCTCGCGGTCCTCTAATTAAATTAAATGTGCCATGCATTAACCCTAAACCATATATATGTAACTAACCCTAGCTAATCAACCCTACTTAATTAAAACACATAACCCTAAACTATACTAGATATAACCCGATCTAATAAAAACATGCTCTATATATAGCAGCTAGCTAGCAAACCGTAGATTAACACCAATTAAAATATACATGGCCTATATCGATCATGTTGTATAACATATCCCTCAGATTCATTAATTAATTATATAATTATCGTGATAAATTAATTAACTTGAATTTTGACAAGTTCTCTCGAATGAAAACACATTTGATTAAGTTGCCTCATAATATATATATAATTAGTGTGCATGCATGGCCTACCATGCATTCGTGCATATATTTTAATGTATATTTGAACATATTCTTGGGGATTTCAATCTCTCTCTCTCTCGATCATCTATATATCGTTGGTGGCCAAAAAACACACATATATACGCATGCACTTTATGCGTAAAGGCGCGGGTGCCTCTAATAATGTGTGTGCGCACTCGATCGATGATCCCTAAACCTTAAACAACCCTAAAACCCTAAATCCCTAATCCCTAATCCCTAAACCCTAAACACCCTAAACACTAAACCCTAAACCCTAGACCCGAATTAAACCCTAACCCTAACCCTCTACCTAGCTAACCCTAAACCCTAATTAAACCCTATGTATAGGCCAACGACACTTAATTGTGCATCGAGCAGGCCAGGGGTGCCTCGCGGTCCTCTAATTAAATTAAATGTGCCATGCATTAACCCTAAACCATATATATGTAACTAACCATAGCTAATCAACCCTACTTAATTAAAACACATAACCCTAAACTATACTAGATATAACCCGATCTAATAAAAACATGCTCTATATATAGCAGCTAGCTAGCAAACCGTAGATTAACACCAATTAAAATATACATGGCCTATATCGATCATATTGTATAACATATCCCTCAGATTCATTAATTAATTATATAATTATCGTGATAAATTAATTAACTTGAATTTTGACAAGTTCTCTCGAATGAAAACACATTTGATTAAGTTGCCTCATAATATATATATATAATTTTAGTGTGCATGCATGGCCTACCATGCATTCGTGCATATATTTTAATGTATATTTGAACATATTCTTGGGGATTTCAATCTCTCTCTCGATCATCTATATATATCGTTGGTGGCCAAAAAACACACATATATACGCATGCACTTTATGCGTAAAGGCGCGGGTGCCTCTAATAATGTGTGTGCGCACTCGATCGATGATCCCTAAACCTTAAACAACCCTAAAACCCTAAATCCCTAATCCCTAAACCCTAAACACCCGAAACACTAAACCCTAAATCCCTAATCCCTAAACCCTAAACACCCTAAACCCTAAAACCCTAAATCCCTAATCCCTAATCCCTAATCCCTAAACCCTAAACACTAAACCCTAAACCCTAGACCCTAATTAAAACCTAACCCTAACCCTAAACCTCTACCCTAGCTAACCCTAAACCCTAATTAAACCCTATGTATAGGCCAACGACACTTAATTGTGCATCGAGCAGGCCAGGGGTGCCTCGCGGTCCTCTAATTAAATTAAATGTGCCATGCATTAACCCTAAACCATATATATGTAACTAACCCTAGCTAATCAACCCTACTTAATTAAAACACATAACCCTAAACTATACTAGATATAACCCGATCTAATAAAAACATGCTCTATATATAGCAGCTAGCTAGCAAACCGTAGATTAACACCAATTAAAATATACATGGCCTATATCGATCATGTTGTATAACATATCCCTGAGATTCATTAATTAATTATATAATTATCGTGATAAATTAATTAACTTGAATTTTGACAAGTTCTCTCGAATGAAAAAACATTTGATTAAGTTGCCTCATAATATATATATAATTAGTGTGCATGCATGGCCTACCATGCATTCGTGCATATATTTTAATGTATATTTGAACATATTCTTGGGGATATCAATCTCTCTCTCTCGATCATCTATATATATCGTTGGTGGCCAAAAAACACACATATATACGCATGCACTTTATGCGTAAAGGCGCGGGTGCCTCTAATAATGTGTGTGCGCACTCGATCGATGATCCCTAAACCTTAAACAACCCTAAAACCCTAAATCCCTAATCCCTAATCCCTAAACACTAAACACCCTAAACACTAAACCCTAAACCCTAGACCCTAATTAAACCCTAACCCTAACCCTCTACCCTAGCTAACCCTAAACCCTAATTAAACCCTATGTATAGGCCAACGACACTTAATTGTGCATCGAGCAGGCCAGGGGTGCCTCGCGGTCCTCTAATTAAATTAAATATGCCATGCATTAACCCTAAACCATATATATGTAACTAAACATAGCTAATCAACCCTACTTAATTAAAACACATAACCCTAAACTATACTAGATATAACCCGATCTAATAAAAACATGCTCTATATATAGCAGCTAGCTAGCAAACCGTAGATTAACACCAATTAAAATATACATGGCCTATATCGATCATATTGTATAACATATCCCTCAGATTCATTAATTAATTATATAATTATCGTGATAAATTAATTAACTTGAATTTTGACAAGTTCTCTCGAATGAAAACACATTTGATTAAGTTGCCTCATAATATATATATAATTAGTGTGAATGCATGGCCTACCATGCATTCGTGCATATATTTTAATGTATATTTAAACATATTCTTGGGGATTTCAATGTCTATCTCTCGCTCATCTATATATATCGTTGGTGGCCAAAAAAAATACACATATATACGCATGCACTTTATGCGTAAAGGCGCGGGATGCGCGTAGATGTACACGTCCGTTGGGAACCCCAAGTGGAAGGTATGATGCGCACAGCAGCAAGTTTCCCTCAGTATGAAACCAAGGTTATCGAACTAGTAGGAGCCAAGAAGCACGTGAAGGTTGTTGGTGGAGGAGTGTAGTGCGGCGCAACACCAGTGAAACCGGCGCCAACGTGGAACCTGCACAACACAATCAAAGTACTTTGCCTAACGTAACAGTGAGGTTGTCAATCTCACCGGCTTGCTGAAAACAAAGGATTAAGCGTATCGAGTGGAAGATGGTGTTTGTTTGCAAAGAACAGTAAAAGCAGTAGAATGTATTCAGATGTAAACGAATGGACCGGGGTCCACAGTTCACTAGTGGTGTCTCTCCAATAAGATAACTAGCATGCTGGGTGAACAAATTACAGGCGAGTAATTGACAAATAAAGATTCAATACATATCAACGATGATTACTATGTGATTTAATCAGGGCATTACGACAAAGTACATAGACCGCTATCCATCATGCATCTATGCCTAAATAATCCACCTTCAGGTTATCATCCGAACCCCTTCCAGTATTAAGTTGTAAACAACAGATAATTGCATTAAGTATGGTGCGTAATGTAATCAACACAAATATCCTTAGACAAAGCATCAATGTTTTATCCCTAGTAGCAACACACATCCACAACCTTAGAACTTTCTGTCACTGTCCCAGATTCAATGGAGGCATGAACCCACTATCGAGCATAATTACCCCCTCTTGGAGTTACAAGTATCAACTTGGCCAGAGCCTCTACTAGCAATGGAGAGCATGCAAGAACATAAACAACACATATATGATAGATTGATAATCAACTTAACATAGTATTCTATATTCATCGGATCTCGCCAAACACAACATGTAGCATTACAAATAGATGATCTTGATCATGTTAGGCAGCTCACAAGATCTAATACAATGAAAGCACAAGCGGAGAAGACAACCATCTAGCTACTGCTATGGACCCATAGTCCAAGGATGAACTACTCACGCATCAATCCGGAGGCGGGCATGATGATGTAGAGCCCCTCCGGTGATGATTCCCCTCTCCGGCAGGGTGCCGGAGGCGATCTCCTGAATCCCCGAGATGGGATTGGCGGCGGCAGCCTCTCGCAATGTTTTCCGTATCGTGGCTCTCGGTGGGGGTTTCGCGACGAAGGCTATATGTAGGCGGAAGGGTAGGTCGGGGGCGACGCGAGGGCCCACACAGGCCGGCGCGGCCAAGGCTTGGGCCGCGCCGCCTGGTGTGTGGCCCCCTCGTGGCCCCACTTCGTCTCCCTTTCGGTCTTCTGGAAGCTTCGTGCAAAAATAGGCCCCTGGGAGTTGATTTCGTCCAATTCCGAGAATATTTCCTTACTAGGATTTCTGAAACCAAAAACAGCAGAAAAACAACAACTGGCACTTCAACATCTTGTTAATAGGTTAGTGCCGGAAAATGTAAAATAATGCTGTAAAGTATGTATAAAACATTCTAGTATTGTAATAGAAGTAGCATGGAACATAAGAAATTATAGATACGTTTGCGACGTATCAAGCATCCCCAAGCTTAGTTCCTACTCGTTCGAGTAGGTAAACGATAACAAATAATTTCTGAAGTGACATGCTACCAACATAATCTTGATCAACATTATTGTAAAGCATATGAGATGAATGGAGTGATCTGAACAAAAGATTGCTAACAAAGATAATGACTAAACAAATGAATCATATAGCAAAACTTTTCATGAATAGTACTTTCAAACAAGTATCAATAAGACTTGCATAAGAGCTAACTCATAAGCAATAAATTCATAGTAGAATGCATTGAAGCAACACAAAGAATGATTAAGTTTCAGCAATTGCTTTCAACTTGTAACATGTATATCTCATGGATATTTGTCAACATAGAGTAATATAACAGGTGCAATAAGTAAACATGTAAGAATCAATGCACACAGTTAACACAAGTGTTTGCTTCTAAGATAGAAATAAGTGGGTAAACTGACTCAACATAAAGTAAAAGAATGGCCCTTCACAGAGGGAAGCATGGATTACTATTTTTGTGCTAGAGCTTTTGTTTTGAAAACATAGAAACAATTTTGTCAACGGTAGTAATAATTCATATGTGCTATGCATAATACTTCCTACAAGTTGCATGTCTCATGCATAGAGTACTAATAGTGCTCGCACCTTGTCCTACTAACTCGGAAACACGGATTCTCATCGCATAACATATGCTTCAACCAAGTGTCACAAAGGGGTACCTCTATGCCGCCTGTACAAGTGTCTAAGGAGAAAGCACGCATTGGATTCCTCGCTTTTGATTATTCTCAACTTAGACATCCATACCGGGACAACATAGACAACAGATAATGGACTCCTCTTTTAATGCTTAAGAATTCAACAATAGTTAATATTCTCATAAGAGATTGAGGTTGTATGTCCAAACTGAAACTTCCACCATGATACATGGCTTTAGTTAGCGGCCCAATGTTCTTCTCTAACATATGCATACTCAAACCATTTGATCGCGAAGTCCACTTACTTCAGACAAGACGAACATGCATAGCATCTCACATGATATCCAACAAAGATAAAGTTGATGGCGTCCCCAGAAAACATGGTTACCGCTCAACAAGCAACTTATAAGAATTAAGACACATAACTACATATTCATCACCACAATTGTTTTTAAGCTATTTGTCCCATGAGCTATATATTTTAAAGGTAGAGGAATGAAATTTTAAAGGTAGCACTCAAGTAATTTACTTTGGAATGGCAGAAAAATACCACATAGTAGGTAGATATGGTGGACACAAATGGCATGGATTTTGGCTCAAGGTGTTTGGATGCACGAGAAGCATTTCCTCTCAGTACAAGGTTTGGGCTAGCAAGGTTGTTTGAAGCAAACACAAGTATGAACAGGTACAGCAAAACTCACACAAGAACATATTGCAAGCATTATAAGGCTCTACACTGTCTTCCTTGTTGTTCAAACATTTTACCCGAAAATATCTAGACTTAGAGAGAACAATCATGCAAACCAAATTAAACAAGCTCTACAGTAGTTCTTCATTAATAGATTAAACTACATGATGCAAGAGCTTAAACATGATCTATGAGAGCTCAAACAATTGCCAAATTGCCAAACCATATGCAGCATTTTCCAATTCCAACCAAATAGCAATTTAACGAAGCAATTAGCTTTCGCCATGAACATTAAAGCACAATTAAGAACACAAGTGTTCCATATGAAAAAGCGGAGCGTAATATCTCCAATATAAGGATGGTGGGATCCAACTTTATTCAAACCAAAACAAAAATAAAAACAAACCGACGCTCCAAGTAAAGAACATAAGAATGTGACGGAATAAAAATATAGTTTCACTAGAAGTGACCTGATAATGTTGTCGATGAAGAAGGGGATGCCTTGGGCATCCCCAAGCTTAGATGCTTGAGTCTTCTTAAAATATGCAGGGATGAACCACCGGGGCATCCCCAAGCTTAGACCTTTCACTCTTCTTGATCATAGTATATCATCCTCTTCTCTTGACCCTTGAAAACTTCCTTCACACAAACTTCAAGCAAACTCATTAGAGGGTTAGTGCATAACCAAAATTCACATATTCAGAGGTGAAACAATCATTCTTAACACTTCTGGACATTGCACAAATATTCTGAAAGTTAATGGAACAAAGAAACTCATTCAACATAGCAAAAGCGGCAATGCGAAATAAAAGGCAGAATCTGTCAAAAACAGAACAGTCCGTAAAGATGCATCTGGAAGGGGCACTTAACTTGCTCAAATGGAAAAACTCAAAACTAATGAAAGTTGCGTACATATCTGAGGATCACGCTCGTAAATTTGCAGATTTTTTGATTTTTTTACAGAGACTTATGCCAGAATTCGTGACAGACAGCAATGCTGTTTCTGCGCAGCGATCCCAAATATAACATCAACTTTAGCATAGAAATTTTACTTGGCACAAAAACATGATAAGGAGAGGTTGCTACAGTAGTAAACAACTTCCAAGACTCAACAATACAGTAAATAAATAAAACATGGGTTATCTTCCAAGAAGTGCTTTTCTTTAACGCCTTTCAGCTAGGCGCAGAAAGTGCAAATCAAGTATTTTCAAGAGATGAAGCAAAAGAGAGCATCAAGAAGCAAATCCAAAACACATTTAAGCCTAACCCACTTCCTATGAAAAGGAATCTTGTACACAAATAAATTCATGAAGAACAAAGTGACAAGCATAGGAATACAAAACACAAGTAACTTCAAGATTCTCAACATAAAGAGGGGAAACTTAATATTATTAAGATGCATATAACCATGTTTCCCTCTCTCATAATAACTTTCAGTAGCATCATGAACAAACTCAACAATATAACTATCACATACAACATTCTTGTCATGAGCTACATGCATAAAATTATTACTCTCCACATAAGCATAATCAATTTTATTAGTTGTAGTGGGAGCAAATTCAATAAAATAGCTATCATTATTATTCTCATCACCATAATCATCATACATAGGAGGCATATTGTAATCATAATTAACTTTCTCCTCAATAGTAGGTGGACTGAAAATATCATATTCATTATTGCAAGCATCATATATAGGAGGTAAAGTATCATCAAAGTAAATTTTCTCCTCCATGCTTGGGGGACTAAAAATATCACAACCAGCTTCCCCAAGCTTAAATTCTTCCATAGCATTAGCAATAATAGTGTTCAAAGAGTTCATACTAATAACATTGCCATTAGCATGCATATAAAGCTCCATAGGTTTTTTAATTTTCTCTTCAAACACCTCATGTCCTAATTCAAGATAAAGTTCATAAAGATCTCTATTTTTTTTGTTGTTTTCCATTAAGCCTAACTAGTGAAAATAAAACCAAGTACATGACTAGACATGATAACAAAATAAATTAAATGCAAGTAACTAATTTTTTTGTGTTTTTTGATATAGAGCTAGTAAACAAGACAGTAAGTAAAGTAACTAATTTTTTTGTGTTTTTAATATAGAGAACAAGACAGTAAATAAAGTAAAGCTAGCAACTTTTTTTTGTGTGTTTTGTTTAAGTGCAGCAAACAAAGTAGTAAATAAAATAAAGCAAGACAAAAACAAAGTAAAGAGATTGGAAGTGGAGACTCCCCTTGCAGCGTGTCTTGATCTCCCCGGCAACGGCGCCAGAAATTTAGCTTGATGCGCGTAGATGTACACGTCCGTTGGGAACCCCAAGTGGAAGGTATGATGCGCACAGCAGCAAGTTTCCCTCAGTATGAAACCAAGGTTATCGAACCAGTAGGAGGAGCCAAGAAGCACGTGAAGGTTGTTGGTGGAGGAAAGTAGTGCGGCGCAACACCAGTGAAACCGGCGCCAACGTGGAACCTGCACAACACAATCAAAGTACTTTGCCCCAATGTAACAGTGAGGTTGTCAATCTCACCGGCTTGCTGAAAACAAAGGATTAAGCGTATCGAGTGGAAGATGGTGTTTGTTTGCAAAGAACAGTAAAAGCAGTAGAATGTATTCAGATGTAAACGAATGGACCGGGGTCCACAGTTCACTAGTGGTGTCTCTCCAATAAGATAACTAGCATGCTGGGTGAACAAATTACAGGCGAGCAATTGACAAATAAAGATTCAATACATATCAATGATGATTACTATGTGATTTAATCAGGGCATTACGACAAAGTACATAGACCGCTATCCAGCATGCATCTATGCCTAAATAATCCACCTTCAGGTTATCATCCGAACCCCTTCCAGTATTAAGTTGTAAACAACAGATAATTGCATTAAGTATGGTGTGTAATGTAATCAACACAAATATCCTTAGACAAAGCATCAATGTTTTATCCCTAGTAGCAACAACACATCCACAACCTTAGAACTTTCTGTCACTGTCCCAGATTCAATGGAGGCATGAACCCACTATCGAGCATAATTACCCCCTCTTGGAGTTACAAGTATCAACTTGGCCAGAGCCTCTACTAGCAACGGAGAGCATGCAAGAACATAAACAACACATATATGATAGATTGATAATCAACTTAACATAGTATTCTATATTCATCGGATCTCGCCAAACACAACATGTAGCATTACAAATAGATGATCTTGATCATGTTAGGCAGCTCACAAGATCTAATACAATGAAAGCACAAGCGGAGAAGACAACCATCTAGCTACTGCTATGGACCCATAGTCCAAGGATGAACTACTCACGCATCAATCCGGAGGCGGGCAAGATGATGTAGAGCCCCTCCGGTGATGATTCCCCTCTCCGGCAGGGTGCCGGAGGCGATCTCCTGAATCCCCCGAGATGGGATGGCGGCGGCGGCCTCTAATGTTTTCCGTATCGTGGCTCTCGGTACAGGGGGTTTCGCGATGAAGGCTATATGCAGCGGAAGGGTAGGTCGGGGGCGACGCGAGGCCCCCACACAACAGCCCCGCGCGGCCAGGGCTTGGGCGCCCGCCTGGTGTGTGGCCCCCTCGTGGCCCCACTTCGTCTCCCTTTCGGTCTTCTGGAAGCCTCGTGTAAAAATAGGCCCCTGGGCGTTGATTTCGTCCAATTCCGAGAATATTTCCTTACTAGGATTTCTGAAACCAAAAACAGCAGAAAACAGGAACTGGCACTTCGACATCTTGTTAATAGGTTAGTGCCGGAAAATGTAAAATAATGCTGTAAAGTATGTATAAAACATTCAAGTATTGTAATAAAAGTAGCATGGAACATAAGAAATTATAGATACGTTTGCGACGTATCAGCCTCTAATAATGTGTGTGCACACTCGATCGATGATCCCTAAACCTTAAACAACCCTAAAACTCTAAATTAATTATCGATCTCCCTGTGATTCATTAATTAATTATATAATTATCGATGATAAATTAATTAACTTGAATTTTGACAAGTTCTCTCGTATGAAAACACATTTGATCAAGTTGCCTCATAATATATATATATATAATTAGTGTGCATGCATGGCCTACCATGCATTCGTGCATATATTTTAATATATATTTGAACATATTCTTGGGGATTTCAATCTCTCTCTCGATCATCTATATATCGTTGTTGGTGGCCAAAAAACACACATATATACGCATGCACTTTATGCGCAAAGGCGCGGGGTGCCTCTAATAATGTGTGTGCGCACTCGATCGATGATCCCTAAAGGTGCTATAGCAAGTAAAACAAGTGGAGGAAGAAAGAAATGTTGTTTAGCTCTCTTATGCATTAAAATATACTTGTTAACAAGGTTGATCAAGTCTTGCTACCAAATAAATTTTATATGACATAAGAAGAAATAAACCTCAAATCAATCATGTTACCTTATATTGAATTGATATGGATCCAATCACAAGAGTTTGATATTCTTCTTTAGGCTCATATATAGGACAATCAATGGATCCACCTTGATAGTTTTCAAATTAAAAATTGTATTAACTTCATATACTTCATCAATCCTCTTGGGAAAATAGACAGTATGTTCCATCTTCGACATTGAAAGTAACTTTTCCTTTATTGCAATCAATAACAGCCCCTGCAGTATTAAGAAAGGGTCTTCCAAGAATAATAGACATATTATCATCTTCAGGCATTTCCAACACAACAAAATCAGTTAATATTAAGCAATTTTGAGTAACTTGAATAGGAACATCTTCACATACACCAACAGGAACAGCAGTAGATTTATCAGCCATTTGCAAAGATATATCAGTTGGTATCAACTTATCTAAATCAAGTCTCTTGTAAAGAGAAAAAGGCATCACACTAACTCCTGCTCCCAAATCACATAGAGCAGTTCTAACATAATTATTCTTGATAGAACAAGGAATAGTTGGTATACCTGGGTCTCCCAGCTTCTTTGGAACCTTACCATTGAAAGAGTAATTAGCGAGCATAGTGGAAATCTCCTCATTAGGAATTTTCCTTTTGTTAGAGACAATATCTTTCATATACTTTGAATAAGGAGGCAATTTAATAGCATCAGTCAAAGGGATTTGCAAAAATAAAGGTTTCATCCAATCACAAAATTTATTATAATGTTCCTCCTCCTTTGATTTTAGTTTCTTAACAGGAAAAGGCATTTGCTTTTGAACCCAAGGTTCTCTTTCACTACCATGTTTCTTATCAATAAAATCTTCTTTAGTGTACTTTTTATTTTTAGCATGCTTTTCAGGTTCTTTTTCAATCTTCTTTATCAGGAGTATCATTCTTATCATTATCTTCATCATGTTCATTACCACTTTCAGTTTCAGCATCAGAAATAGAAATACTATTAGGATCATTAACAGGTTCAGAGGATTCTACAACAGTTTTATGTTTCTTCTTCTTTTTCTTAGAAGGACTACTAGTTTCTTTAGTTCGTTGAGAATCTTGTTCAATTCTTTTGGGATGCCCTTCAGGATATAGAGGATCCTGGGTAGAAACACCGCCTCTAGTTGTTACTTCATAAGCATGTTTTTCTTCATGAGTATTTTTTAACAAGTCATTTTGCACTTTAGTAAGTTGATCAATTTGAGTTTGAATCATATTAAAATGTTTAACAAGCATCTTAACATCATTGGAGGTTCTCTCCACAATATCATGCAATTTACTAATAGCTTGAGAATTTTCCATTAGATGATTCTCTACTCTCATATTAAAATTATTTTGCTTAACAACATAATTATCAAATTCATCTAAACATTGATCAGGAGGTTTTGAATAAGGGATATCTCCTCTATCAAAGTGTTGAAGAGAATGTACCTCAATTCTGGATGAAGGGGGAATTATCTCACATAGGTCTTCTATAGGAGGCAAATTCTTCACATCTTCAGATTTAATACCTTTCTCCATAAGAGATTTCTTGGCTTCCCTCATATCTTCATCATTTAATTCAATCATACCCCTCTTCTTCAATATTGGTGTTGGGGTTGGTTCAGGTGTAGACCAATCATCATGATTTTTTCTTATCTTAGCCAATAATTCCTCAGCTTCATCTGGAGTTCTTTTCCTGAAAACACAATTAGCACAACTATCCAGGTATGCCCTAGACTCAATGGTTAGTCCACTATAAAATATATCAAGTAAATCATGCTTCTCCAAATCATGTCCAGGCCGAGCTCTAATAAGAGAGCAAAATCTTGCCCAAGCTTCAGGCAATTTCTCTCCATCTTCTTGATCAAAACTATAAATTCTCTGCAGAGCAATATGTTGAGCACTAGCGGGAAAGTATTTTCGAAAGAAAACATCAAGCAAACAACTTGGACTATCAATAGAATCAGGAGGCAAATTATTATACCAAATCTTAGCATCATCCTTTAATGAGAAAGGGAAAATCTTAGCAACAAAATAAGTACGCATCTTAACATCATCAGAAAACAAGCTACTTAAAGTAGAAAGCTCATTCATATGTTCTACAGCACTTTCTTTTTCAGTACCACAAAAAGGTGTTTTCTCAACAATAGATATATGAGATAAATCAAGAGAAAAGTCATAATCTTTATCCTTAATGTTTATAGGAGATGTGGCAAATTTAGGATCAGGAGACAGTTTATATCTAACAGCATGTTGTGCAATAAGCTTTTTAAGGTTACTTGTACTAGTAGTAGCATTGCATTTATCAATAAAATCATCATCAAGTTCCACATAATCTTCATCAAGATCATCAGTCTCAGGTGAATTAACAGGTGTAATAGTATTTTCATTAGGAGTTTCAGTATTTTCAATTTGTCTAGACCTAGCAATTGTAGCATCTAGAAAAGGACCTAATGAACCAGTATTATCAAGCACAGTAGAAGCATCATCAAAATTATCAGAGGAATTTTCAGATTCAGCAGAAATACCAACACGTGAAGCTTGTGGTGGTGAAACAAGTTGACTTATCACAGATGGTGAATCAAGAGCAGCAGAGGTACTCAGAGTTGTACCTTTTCTTGTAGTGGATGGTAATATGGCGACTTTAGTATCGCGAGGTTTACCCATGATGGAGGATTTGCAGCGAACAATATCAATCCAAGTGAACTTGCAAATAAAGCTATGCTCCCCGGCAACGCCAGAAAATAGTCTTGATGACCCACAAGTATAGGGGATCGCAACAGTCTTCGAGGGAAGTATTACCCAATTTATTGATTCGACACAAGGGGAGAAAAAGAATACTTGTATGCCTTAACAGCGGAGTTGTCAATTCAGCTGCACCTGGAAACAGACTTGCTCGCAAGAGTTTATCAGTAGCAACAGTTTTATAGCAGTACGAATAGTGAAATAACAACATTAGTCAAATAAAGACAGCAGTAGTGATTATAGTAAACAGCAGGATTAAAATACTGTAGGCACACGGATGGATGAACGGGCGTTGCATGGATGAGAGAATTCATATAACAATCATGGTAGGGCATTTGCAGATAATAATAAAGCGGTATCCAAGTACTAATCAATCCATAGGCATGTGTTCCGTATATAGTCGTACGTGCTCGCAATGAGAAACTTGCACAACATCTTTTGTCCTACCAGCCGGTGGCAGGCCTCTAGGGAAACTACTGGAAATTAAGGTACTCCTTTTAATAGAGTACCGGAGCAAAGCATTAACACTCCGTGAACACATGTGATCCTCACATCACCGCCTTCCCCTCCGGTTGTCCCAATTTCTGTCACTTTGGGGCCTCGGGTTCCGGACAGCAATGTGTGTATACAACTTGCAGGTAAGATCATAAAACAATGCATATCATGATGAAACAATAACATGTTCAGATCTGAGATCATGGCACTCGGGCCCTAGTGACAAGCATTAAGCATAACAAGTTTCAACAATATCATAAAAGTAACATCTACGGATACTAGGCACCATGCCCTAACAATCTTGTGACTATTACATGATCAATCTCATCCAATCCCTACCATTCCCTTCAGCCTACAGCGGGGGAATTACTCACACATGGATGGGGGAAACATGGCTGGTCGATGGAGAGGCGTCGGTGGTGATGGCGGCGATGATCCCCTCCAATTCCATGTCCCGGCGGAGTTCCAGAACGGAGTTTCTGGTCCCGAGACGGAGTTTCGCGACGGTGGCGGCGTACTGGATGGTTGGCGACTTCGACTTCCCGTCTCGCGTTTTTAGATCGAAACCCTTAAATAGTCCAAGGGGCGGAGGCTGGCCGGCGGCCACACACTAGGCGCGCCCCCCTCCAGGCCGCGCCGGCCTAGTGTCTGGGGCTGGGCCTCCCCCAGCCTGCCTGGCTCCGTGATTCTTCTGGAAAAATAAGCCCTTTGACATAAATTCCGAGGATTTTCCTGAAAGTTGAATTTCTGCACAAAAACGAGACACCAGAGCAATTCTGCTGAAAACAGCGTTAGTCCGTGTTAATTGTATCCAAAATACACAAATTAGAGGCAAAACAATAGCAAAAGTGTTCGGGAAAGTAGATAAGTTTTGGACGTATCAGCATGTAAAACAATTAGTGTTTGCAAATGGCGTTGTCAAAATTTATGTACAAATGATTTCTTTCAATCCAAAGTGCATAAAATGGGAGTTTTAATGAAGAAAGTACAAATAAAACAGCTCAACATGCTTCCACACCCGATTTTCACACGAAGTAGAGCATATTTAAAGGATAATTCCAGAGTTTTACTATTTTTCAAGCAACTTTGCTAATTTTCCCCCACTCACATGACTTTATGTCGATTTAACGAAAATATGGCGAATTTAAACTACATGTGCGGGATAGTTTGAATTGTGCGCGCGACAAAGGGAACCGCCTATTCCTCAACCTTGTGCACGGCAAATTACACACGCAACTCCATTAAACGCCACCTACCGACCTTAATTATCACCCCGGCGGCCCGGCCGCATGACCCCCCACCCACCCCTACACAACTTATCCCCGTCCGTGCAAAGAGCTTCCCCTCCCCGTCCCGTCCGTGCGAAGAAGAAGCTTCCCCTCCCCGTCGTTCTTCTCGAGACGCACCGGCGGTCAAGTTGATCCACGGTAGGGCTGCTATCTCTAGCTCAATCATGTATCGGGCAAGACAGCCTAACGATTTATATTTTCTTGATGCTGCTAAAAAAATTCGTCAGTATGCTCGAACTAATTGGCACTTTATAGTTTTCCGCTCGATTTGTCATCGATCAATTTGTTCATTTGCGTGGGCATATAGAGTCAGTTCTGCACTCGATCCGTTAATTTGCTGAAATGCCATGGCAGAGTTTTGTACACGATCTGTTTGCTAAAATGTCGATGGGCATTTTTTGTTTTGTACTCGACATGATTGCTGAAATGCATAATCATGTAGTATAGTTTTGTACTCGATGGATATACATTTCCTACTTCGCCTTAAATTAATCACCAACCACTGTATCTCATAATTAAACAGATGGACAGAACTTGGATACTGCATGGACACTTATGTTCCCCTTCATATATAAATGGTGTTCAACCCTTTATGGGGTTTATTAGAGCTCATGATGGTCACAACCTGGACGTGTATTGCCCGCGCTGCACATGTATGAATGGTGAGAAGAGGCCTCACCCTGTAGTGGCAGATCATTTACACATTTTTGGGATGGACCGCACATATGTTAGGCGGGTTTAGCATGGTGAACCATATAATGATCCTTTAGCAGGAGAAGCAGATCTTGCTCACACTGTATGTGTGCTGGCATATGTAGTTAATTATTTATATTGATGCTGCCGCTGTTTCAATCAATAGTTTGCATTGCTGTGCAAGGTTCTGTACTCAAATTTAACTTGTTGCAGATGGATGGACGGGAAGGAGAGAAAAAGCGCTTGCTTCAGGAAACGGGTTTCAGCTCTGGGACATGTGCTGTGCCAGATGAGAAGGTAAATATGTAAAACGGCATTTGTTCAGGTTGCATCCCTTAGATGTTTGTCTAATCGGTTGATGTACTAATTGCAGAAGCATAGAGTTGAAGAGGTCTCTCAGTTTGATGGGAGATTTGAAGATAAATCTCAGTTTGATGCACCTGTGGATGGTACTGATGACGAGCCTTTCATAGACGAAGGTCCTGCACCTGAGATTATCCAGCCTACAGAAGGAGGCCGTGGACCGAGTACACAGCTTTGTGTTGAAGTGGATGCACGCCCGGAGATCATCAGGGGTCCGGGTAGTCTCAAGACCACCCAGCCCTGATGCACCTGTGGATGGTACTGATGACGAGCCTTTCATAGACGAAGGTCCTGCACCTGAGATTATCCAGCCTACAGAAGGAGGCCGTGGACCGAGTACACAGCTTTGCGTTGAAGAGGATGCACACCCGGAGATCATCAGGGGCGTCCCGGTAGTCTCAGGACCACCCAGCCCTGATGCAAAATGTTGAGCTACTTTATGATTCGTACTCTTATGTTCTGGTGCTGTAGTATGTTATGATTTGTACGCCTTTGGCGCTAGATTACGCATTCAGTGGATGATCGCGTTGCAAAATTTGACACCCACACAATTAGTTCATCGTATGAGTAGTAGCACAATTACTTCTACAGCGATTCCTGCCAGCGCATTAGTTGGTAGCATGAAACACTTTCAGGTACTCCCCTCTGATTCATATTAATTGACTCAATTTTGTCTAGATATGGATGTATCTAGATGCATTTGTTAACTAGACTAACAAACTTGAGTCAGTTAATATGAATCCGTGTAAACCGCCCAAGTCCTCGAGCAGCTAGTTTATTGACTCTGGACTCCAAGCCTCTCGCGGCAAGCCATCGACGAAGCTTTGACCAGATCTTGGCCCGCAATTTTTTGTGGCGAATAGCAAAGCTTTGACCAGTTCCTCTCGGGATACAGCACGCCGGTGAGCTTGCACGGTTGCCATGAGCACTTTCCGGCGGAACTTCCTCTGCAGCGCCCTCAAGCCGCTGCTGCGAGACAGCACGCAGTGCCTCGAGGTGGACGGAATTCTGGATCTCAGGGCGGGGGGTCCGCCTCGTCCGGGAACGATCTCCAGCGGGTTAACGAGGACATGCATGGCGGCCAGGGGATTTGGTTTTTTTTTTGTTTGAGCTTGGGATTTGGGGTTTTTTGGATAGGGGAGGAGGAACCGAGGAAGAGGAAGGAACAACCGCGTGCTTGGCGCGTGGCGGTGTGCTTGAATTTCGAATTTTTGTGAAATGTTTCATTTCCCCGCTACAATTCGGGGGTTTCTTGACGCGCCAATGCGTCCCGCCGGGCAGCTTCAAGTGAATTTGGGGTGCCACACTATGGGCCCTAGTTTCAGTGAGACATGTAATGACTAGTCACATCAGTAAGTTCACTGTGTAATAAAATATGTTACCCCTCCCCTTTATGTAGCACCCCTTCTCTCCCGATCGAGTGCCGATTGCCGACGGATGCAAGCCGCTAGCTCGATCCCCTCCTTTCGCCTCCACCGTCCAGG
Organism: Lolium multiflorum; assembly: GCA_030979885.1. Classification (NCBI taxonomy): domain Eukaryota; kingdom Viridiplantae; phylum Streptophyta; class Magnoliopsida; order Poales; family Poaceae; genus Lolium; species Lolium multiflorum. Next base: position 208,386,018 of record CM061748.1, read on the forward strand.
CATCCAGCTTGGAGGGGCAAGCTGCATCTAGACCAAGCGGATTAGGTAGGACTAGTAATGTTCTTTCCTTTCTCGAGATCGGTTTTTTTTCCTCACCTCGATATCTTGCGCATCTCTTTCCTATTCTGGGCGAAGGGGTGTCTTTCTGGTCACCCTCGAGCTGGGAGTGATTGATGGGGGTGGGGGCGGGGGCTACCTTTGCTTGGATTGGGGTGTTCTTCCTTTATTTCTCGACATTTGCAACCTTTGTAGTTTCTGCTGATCCTCACTGTATCTTTTGTCAGCTTGTACAGGAAAGGAAAGACCTCGGCGGTGGGGGCAATGGAGCGTAAGGCCACCACGCATGTGGGCAGTTGGCTGAGCCTGAGCTGCATCCCCAGCCCCGCGAAGCAGGTACTCCGTTTGCTTATCCACTCTTTACCTTTTAAGTGTCTCTCTGCATCCTCAATCTGTTCCTGTTCTGGAATATGCTTAAAGTAGCACATGTCTTCGGCTGTTTGTGCGTAAAGCCTCTGTGACACCATGCTCTATATTCTCTGTATCAGGTTGGTACCTCCAGGTTCCGTGCTGAGGCTATGGGGAACGAGAATAGCACCCCACCTGCTGCAGGAGCATGGCCCGATCTGCAGCACAAGAAGCGAAATGCCACTGCCGAGCTGGGCCGCCCAGGGGTAATTTCTTTTAACCAACTTACCATGATGTAGTCTGAATCTGATACTCCCTCAGATCCAAATTAATTGACTCAACTATCTGTAGATACGGATGTATCTAGATGTGTTTTAGCTCTAGATACTACTGCCTCCATCCCAAAGCTTTGGGCTTATATTATTTTTAGAAAGTCAAACTATACCATGTTTGACTAAGCTTTTACCAAAAATCAGTAACATGCAAAATACAAAATTAATATCATTAAATGGATAATAAAATATATTTTCCTACGGTATCTACACAGTATTATATTTGTTGATAGAATGTTCTAAAATTTTGGTCAAACTTTGCTTGTTTTGATTTCTCAAAAATAAATAAGCCTTAAGCTTTGGGATGGTGGTAGTACATTCATATCTAGACAAAGCTGAGTCAACTAGTTTTTTTGTCTGTCCATAGCTAGTGTTCATGATGCAAAAGGCTAAGAGCATCCATGTGGGGCCCCGGACTAGCTGTCCGAAACACCCGTTATGCATACACATTCACGATCCCATGATCAGTGTGTCGTGAAAGCATAACCGAACTGGTATCAAATACATCATCCATTACAATACCGAATAAAAAGATTACAACAGGTCACCTGACCAATACTTACATAAGGGCCGCAATGGCAGGAGAAGAACAATCACACAGCGGAAATACTTCAGACGAAAGCGTTCGCGTGGCCCAAGTCATGCCATAACCCTACAGGCAATTGACTGGGAAGACGTTCCTAGCTCGCATAGACGTCGTCAACTCCTTCTTCATCTGTTGAATTCCACCAAGTCTGGCCAAGTAAATAGCCAGGGACAAAGCCATGAGTACATTATGAATTGTACTCGCAAACCACCTTAGAGAGAAGTAAAGGATATGCAATTTGGCAGTAGCAAGGAACAGGCACTATTCTAGGGTTACAAGGAGTGAGAGATAGTTTCTCTCGAGAGTATGACATCTCTATATCTTTGTTGAAAACCTTTTTGAAAACAAGTTTCTCTGAAGACTAATAGGTAAGGGCGACCCATTTTCCTTTCCGGCCATCTCAGTATGACCAAAACAACCTTTCCAATTTTCCACCGTACCTCCCAGGTACTTTTCCAACAGTCCCACTGGTATCCTTTTCCAAACCCTTTGGAAAACATTTTTATAAACCAAAACTCTCTTTAATGCCAAGCAGCTTCCATTCCCACGTCCATAACCGCGGACACGGCTATTCGAATAGATTTACACTCTGCAGAGGTTGTACACTTTCCCCACAAGATCCGATAAATCCGCCGGGATCATCCCTGGTTCACCAAGCGTCAAAACGCGAGGTTCGGATAACCGATCGCAGTTTTTCGCTTGCTCGCCTTAGCCTAAGACATGCCGAATGAGTTGTACCTCCCAACACCAGAGTCCGGGGAGTTGCAAAGTCCCCGACACCCGACCCTCCGGAATGCCATCCAACCTCTTAGGCATCTTTCAATGGGAGCTCATAAGTTGTACCCCGCGTACCTAAAAAGGCAAATGGGTTGCGTCCCTTCTCCTGGGAAGAACCCCGGTCGAAGCGTCCATGGTCGGACTGCCACTACACTTGCAGGACCCAAACTAAGGCGAGACAAACTACTACGCTACGCCCCGTCCCACTAAAGGGTAATGTGGTTGTACTGGCTAGGTCCGGTTCAGGTACTCAGTCACCAAAGGTTTTCGAAAACATTTTTATCTCCACTTGCCTCCAGCAAATTTTCTTCCCAAATACATTTTCCTTTTCATAAACTCTCACTTGGGCAGGGCTACCCCATTCCAAGGTTTTCGAACAATTTCTTTTCTTGAAAACTTTTTCTCAAACCTTTTTCAAAAGGGCTCCCAACCTATAGTCCAGCTTTTCTTGAAAAGCGGCGACCAAAAGGATAGGGTGTTAAGCACCATATCAATAACATGTATTTCTTTAGTAGGTATCAACGAGGGCTGCACCCGTAAGGGTGGAATAATAAAAACTCCGGGTGGCAAGAACCACCCACATAAATAAATAAACAATGCAATTTATAAAACTACTAATTATGCAAGAGTAAGATAATTAGGATGAGATATGCATCAAGAGGTGGCTTGCCTTGGTTGGCTATTTGTCCCTGGACTTCATCTTCATGAATCATCTGCTCGTCCTTCCTCTTCGAAATCCTCACCGAGATCATCTCCTTCTCCGGTAGCGTTCGCATTCTAACGTCGCAAAATAAAAGACAAACAATCAACACATAGTCATAGCAACAAACAACACAACAACACACAATAGCAAACCATTAAAACATGGACACTAAACATTTCAAACATATGGCGTCTAGGGCAAGATGGTTATTTTATTTATAAAAGGACTAGTTTTATCGTTACTAGAAAAGACCTTGACAAAATATTCATTTGGTAAAAAGGCTATTTTCTCACATCAAAGCATAAACTACACAAGCACTAGTAGGTAATGACCTTTGGAAACCACCAGAATGGGTCTGATGCCATTGTTCATTACAAAACATTTTAAACAAAAACAACCAAATTTTCCTAATGGTAAATATGCCTAGAATCCTAATTAATTAGCCAAAACCTCTCAGTACCAAACAAGTGGGTAAACATTATACCTATAGGTTGGTATGATCGGAGAGAGCTAGTTCAACCAAACTGGTTTTGGTTCAAAAACAATTATATATATTTTTTAAACATTTTCATAAAACCAGAAATGTTTAACCTAGTTTATTTGTCACACAGAACAATATACAATTCCAGCAAACAAACTTTATACCACACGATAGGTATTAAAACAAGGGTTCATGCAAAATTGGTTTCACACTTTTCTGAGTAGTAGAATAATTACTGGCATTTTTCTACTGAAAAGGGCTCTGTTTTCCTTTCAAAAATTCCTAGGAATCATCTAGAGCTAAAAAAAAAATCCTTCTGGCACAAAGATAGCATAATGTGATATCAATCAATGGGACTTGGCCTTGTTGTAAAATCACTACTATTTGTCAAAATAAAACTCACACAAGACCCTACTGAACAGATCTAACTTTCTAGGCAACATAAACCCCAGGAAGCTCATGCATGGGAAACCAATCCAAAATAAAGCTACTGACTTGTGTTTTACCACAAAATTGGTCTCACTGCAAAAATATTTACAAGGGTATCTCTATAAATTAATTACTGTTGGAGTTGCATGGTAGATCTGGAGATGATACTTAGTCTACGTGATAGATAACTCATCCAGGGACGTGAGGAAATTGGAATCAGCGCATGTTGAACATCACAGAATATTTGACGAATTAGTAGAGTAGATCTCTCAGCAGGATTTAATTTCAGAATAAAGGAAAGTGACTATGGACCGGTTTGAACAGATCGGACCACGTCCAGAGCGGACCGAAACTGACAGGCAACACACTACTGCGACAGGCTGGCCCAAGAAAATCACGCAACCTTCAGATGGGAATCGAGCGGCCCTGGGCGAGCTCTTCCGCGACAACCCAGAACGAGCGGCTCGGCCGCGATCTAGCAACGGAGAGGAAACAAACAGGAGCTCACCGTGGGAAGGTCTGGAGGCGACGGAGATGAGGTGGAGACGGCGCGAGAGACGGCGTGGACGCTGAGCCGGACTGGGGAAAAAACTCGGAGCTGCGTCCTGGACGTGCTCGCTCGACTCCCAGACGTCGGCAAAGGCGAGGACGATGCGGCGACGGTGCGGGGCAGCTCGAGGACGACGGGATCGCGACGGAGATCGGTGCAACGGTGGCCGGCGGCGGATCGAGCGGCCGCTCGGATGATGAAGCATGCATGCAGACGTCCAGGCGCGCTCGCGAAGTGCGACACGGCCAGCGCACTACTCGCAGCGACGAAAACGTCGGGCTCGGCGGCGGCTGCTTCTGGCGAGGACCTGGCCAGGAAGGGCAGAGGTGAGGCTTCACAGATATGCAGAAAGGAACAAAAACGGAGAGATAGGGGACTGAGAAAGACGGCGGCCACGATCACGGCGTGCACGGCGACATGCATGACGGCTGAGCGCCGGCTCGGTCTTCTTCTCTGGCGGGGAAAGAAACGAGCAGGGTTCTCCTTTCTGATTTTCTGGGAGGTGAGGAGAAGCGAGAGGATAAGGAGGGATGCCTGGGAAGGCAAGGAAGGACTCAGGTTCTGTTTATAACGATGCCGCCGGTGCACGATGAACCGAGAACGGGGAGAGCGGTGCACGGGTTCACGGCTTCACCATTGGCCATGGGGGCGGTGCTGGAGCATCAGCACATGGTGCGGGGTTCTTGGAAGGTAGCTAATGGCCGGGCGCTGCATGGGGAACCGAGGTCGTCGAGCTGTTGTGTTCGTCTGCCAGGTCCAGGTGCTCGACGGAACGCCACGTCGAAACGACGTCCAACGCGGTGTACAGGGGAAGAGGGACATGGTGGGCTGGAACGGGAGGGAGTCTGGGGTGGTGGTGCTTCTCCAAGCATGGTCGAAGTCGACTGCGAGAGGGTTTGGTGTTTGGGACGGTGTGTGCAGTTGTGGTGTCCTGGTCACCACGGACTGGCGTGCACGCGGCGTGCTTGCGCGAGCTGCAAAGCGTGGCCAAGAGCTGCAGGATGTCAGGGAGACGTGTGGTGCTGCAAGGTGTCGTGGAAGACCACTGGCCGGCTGGTCGAGCAAGGAAGTTGGGAGAGAGGAAGGGAGGTCTGCACCGGATTCTTTCTAAAATCCTTGCATAGGCCAAACCAATGTCTCCAAACTGATAGAGCCAAAGGCTGCACTGTAGCACGGCAAGTCTTGTCCAAGAACAGAGAGAGGCGCAAGAGAGCTCCTGGTTCGTGCATGCTTCAGGCTGAGAGAAATAGGAGAAAGATTGGGAGGGATGTCTCACACAAGTGCATTTGCATGGCATGCCCGCATCCTCATCCAAGCCAAAAAAAAAGAATGGACCAAAGTGATCATGCAGATCGATAAAGACATGGTGCTGAACTGCTGATGGCGTTGGTTCAAGTCTTCAAAAAGAACAGAATGAGAGAGAGGGACGGAAAGAAATGGTGCAAGGATGGGTTGCAAGGCATGGCCGGTCCATTTTCTTGAGCAAGCTACCATGGGCAAGCACGTTGTCCAAAGGGAAAATGTAGATTAGCAAGGAGATGGAGCAGATGACGACAAGGTAAAGCTAATGATGGTCCAGCCAGAGCATGGTTTGAGAACTCATTTTGGTAATTTTGGGATGCAAGGAAGGACGTGTAGATTAGTCATTTGGTCCATCAAATGATCACCTAGTCAGAGCAAGGTTTGTTAGACATTGTGATGATGTTGGATGGATTAAAGAGGTATATTCTGGTCCAGAAGTTCTTAATCGAATTTTGGAAATAAAATTATGTTTGTTTAGATCACTTACCAAGCACAAGGCCAAATTTGAATAAATTTCAAGCGACAATAATTTTGAATTTTTTTTTTAAAGACCAAGATAATATTTTGGGCTCAAAAATACTCTACTTGCATGAGAATGCATAGTAGGTTAACGATTTGAATATAAAGAGTGAAAGGAATGGCATATGCACCATTTACATGCGTTTTAGCAAAATAGGAAATAAGATCCAGAAAATAATTTTCTACAAATTATTTTCGAAAGGAAAAGATGTGATAAAAACTATCATCGATATTTCCTATTTTAATTAGAGGAAGGGTATTTCGGAAGTCAAAATGAGAAGAAATGGGGGTTTAGGATTTTAGGAAATTGGAGGGAACCTTCATATTTTAAAATGGGAGTTGGGGCCAAGAATTATTTAAGAATAGATTTCAAAGATTTTGGGGAGATAGAGATGGAAATGGAGATTATCCATCTATTGGACAAATGATCATCTAACATGATTATGCATAGATGGAGTGATGATGTTAAAAGATAGATCAATGAGATGTATTAGTGGCAAGGACAATGCCATGGTTATTTGACCACATATCAAATAGTTCTTTAATTTTTTTATGTCTATGGCCCTTATTTGATTTAAAATAGATAAAAGTTTAATTGAAACCTTTGAGATGGGAGAGAGTTTTTAGAAGAGTAGGATGATCAATAGTCGAATTAGAATAAAATATGGATCACTCCATTTTACTTTTGGAAATCAAAACTACATATAAAAACTTTTATAAAATTTTAAAGTCACACAAAGTAGGGGTATGCCATTTGGCAATTATTTTGGGTCAACAATAATTTTAGAAACTCTTTTTTTGTGATACTATGATCTGAGGTGACCATAGCCACTTCAAAATAAAAGTTTTTTGGCAAGATCTTTTGAATTCAGAATTTGGGTCATAAGACAAAACAAAAGAGGTTTTGTTATTTGACATTATGTTCAAATATTTTTGAAGAGAGGAGATTAAGGTGATACAAGAGTGGCCATGGCATGAGTGTTTTCTCGAGATAAGAAGATGTGGGTTGAGGAACTTCACTTAACATTATTCAACAAACATCACCCATCAAACAAAGTCAGACACATTTCAACCAAACACATGACAGTACAAGCAAAACTTAAAAAGTTTTTGTTCCCCCTGATTTTTGCTCTTTGGACAAATAAACAAGGTTGCAGATGTTGGGGTGTTACAGACCTTCCACCCTTAAAATAATCTCGTCCCGAGATTACTAAGCGTAGGACTAGAAATGTTTTATAGGTTAACTTAGACTCCATCTTCCGGTAGACGTGCCGTTGTCAGAAGATCACAGCTTCAGGTTCTGAGAGACACGGTAGATTTCCCGGCGAGGGCAAGCTTCGTGAAGAGGTTGACTTCTCCATGCAGATGTTAGATCTGGTGCTTGCTAGCGATCCTAGTGGGGTCCACGATTCTCAGAGAGTTAGTGCATCCCAACGGTGCTTTTAGAAAGGTCAATTTTTTTTAGAGTTGGCTTTAAAATTTTAGTGGAAGACAAAGTCTTCCACCCTTAAGATTTTTCATCGGGGGTTTCGGAAAACTCAGAGCTTCAGCCACGGAGTCCTGTCGGACGCTTTTGAAGAAACCATCGATCTTCCGTCTTGAGTTGAAGAATCTTCAGGGGGCGGAGTGCAGTCCACAGCTTCAGGATGCACACACACGGTGTTCACCACTCAGTTAAGGAATAGGCGTAATCTTCATCCAGTCTTAAGTCTCGAAGAGTCTTCATGCGCTTAACTCGATAGGGACCCGATGATCGTGTAGGGTAACTTGGCTTCGATGATACCGCTCACCCAACTTTTTATAAGGTGCGCCAAGGTGTAGTTCTGAAAGATACCTCAAGGTTAGCGAAATTATGCTCTAGGGTTAGACCAATTAATATGGCTTCATCATCTCACAGAGTTGCAGACGATCTTGAAGTACTGGCTTCTGCTTCATTGTCGTCGTAGGGTGTCTTCGGTTGAATGGCGCACTAAGTTGGGGACTCCAGGAAAATAGGGTTCGATCTAGTTGTTACCTAAGTTAGAGTTAGGTTTCTCCATTAGCCTTTCAAACTGGCAGTTAGTATTTCTCCTAGAACTTCGAGCGAAGGCGAAGAAAAACATCTTTGGGGGGTTTTCCTAGACAGAGTTGTCACACAAAAAGTGTTTTGCGGGCCGAAAGGCCAAAACAATATACACGCAACAAGCAATCGCAACAATCACAAGCACTCAAACAACAATCTTAGAAAACTACAATCAAGAACCACACGAGGTACTTACGTACCCAGAGATGCCTAATGCGCGGGGGTATCTCAATCGAAACAATTGAGTTTGTCCTATCCATCCTATAGTCTTAGGTTGGTCCGAGATGCAAACGTCTTCATTTTGCTGATATTGACTTCAACAATGGTTCTTGTAGCAGTTGGTGGTGAAGCAGACCTGATGTTGAGTCGTGGATACTGAGTTGGAGGCGGAAACTACATAGATCTTCTAGTCTCAACATCCGGGGACGTGAGGTCTTCGGAGGGTAATTGCTGAAGTGCCCACGGTCAACAACTTCCGCGACGAACCTAAAAATTACTAGTCAAGAAACTGAGGACTTGATCCCAGACGACTACAAAAGTGCAAGTCCATGGAGGAACCAGGTCAGCTCCATGACAGACTTTGGTGACAACCAAAGACATGATCTCAAGATCCCTATACGTGTACTGCTAAGTCGGCATCCAATCTTCAGTAGCTGCAGTCGGAGATACTTGTGACTTCCTGAAGGGTTGATCCATCTTCGACTTCGAGTCTCCGAGTCTGGTTGGGGACATCGTTCAATATGTTGGTTTGGAAGATGATGAGGTAGTAGAATCAAAAGCTTTCAAAGCCTTTGGAAAATAGAGAGTGAGGTAAGAATGAGAAGTTTTTGAAAGGATAAGAAGATAGAAGCTAAGCTTCTAGTTACTTCGGAAAATAATTTTTGTAAACAATTTTACCAGAGTAGTACTATCCTATCTAACGTCCATGCTAACTAAGGTCTCCTACAGTCAGGATGGCTCTGATACCAGCTCTGTGGGGCCCCGGACTAGCTGTCCGAAACACCCGTTATGCATACACATTCACGATCCCATGATCAGTTTGTCGTGAAAGCATAACCGAACTGGTATCAAATACATCATCCATTACAGTACCGAATAAAAAGATTACAACAGGTCACCTGACCAATACTTACATAAGGGCCGCAATGGCAGGAGAAGAACAATCACACAGCGGAAATACTTCAGACGAAAGCGTTCGCGTGGCCCAAGTCATGCCATAACCCTACAGGCAATTGACTGGGAAGACGTTCCTAGCTCGCATAGACGTCGTCAACTCCTTCTTCATCTGTTGAATTCCACCAAGTCTGGCCAAGTAAATAGCCAGGGACAAAGCCATGAGTACATTATGAATTGTACTCGCAAACCACCTTAGAGAGAAGTAAAGGATATGCAATTTGGCAGTAGCAAGGAACAGGCACTATTCTAGGGTTACAAGGAGTGAGAGATAGTTTCTCTCGAGAGTATGACATCTCTATATCTTTGTTGAAAACCTTTTTGAAAACAAGTTTCTCTGAAGACTAATAGGTAAGGGCGACCCATTTTCCTTTCCGGCCATCTCAGTATGACCAAAACAACCTTTCCAATTTTCCACCGTACCTCCCAGGTACTTTTCCAACAGTCCCACTGGTATCCTTTTCCAAACCCTTTGGAAAACATTTTTATAAACCAAAACTCTCTTTAATGCCAAGCAGCTTCCATTCCCACGTCCATAACCGCGGACACGGCTATTCGAATAGATTTACACTCTGCAGAGGTTGTACACTTTCCCCACAAGATCCGATAAATCCGCCGGGATCATCCCTGGTTCACCAAGCGTCAAAACGCGAGGTTCGGATAACCGATCGCAGTTTTTCGCTTGCTCGCCTTAGCCTAAGACATGCCGAATGAGTTGTACCTCCCAACACCAGAGTCCGGGATGCCGTTTACCCAGGAGTTGCAAAGTCCCCGACACCCGACCCTCCGGAATGCCATCCAACCTCTTAGGCATCTTTCAATGGGAGCTCATAAGTTGTACCCCGCGTACCTAAAAAGGCAAATGGGTTGCGTCCCTTCTCCTGGGAAGAACCCCGGTCGAAGCGTCCATGGTCGGACTGCCACTACACTTGCAGGACCCAAACTAAGGCGAGACAAACTACTACGCTACGCCCCGTCCCACTAAAGGGTAATGTGGTTGTACTGGCTAGGTCCGGTTCAGGTACTCAGTCACCAAAGGTTTTCGAAAACATTTTTATCTCCACTTGCCTCCAGCAAATTTTCTTCCCAAATACATTTTCCTTTTCATAAACTCTCACTTGGGCAGGGCTACCCCATTCCAAGGTTTTCGAACAATTTCTTTTCTTGAAAACTTTTTCTCAAACCTTTTTCAAAAGGGCTCCCAACCTATAGTCCAGCTTTTCTTGAAAAGCGGCGACAAAAGGATAGGGTGTTAAGCACCATATCAATAACATGTATTTCTTTAGTAGGTATCAACGAGGGCTGCACCCGTAAGGGTGGAATAATAAAAACTCCGGGTGGCAAGAACCACCCACATAAATAAATAAACAATGCAATTTATAAAACTACTAATTATGCAAGAGTAAGATAATTAGGATGAGATATGCATCAAGAGGTGGCTTGCCTTGGTTGGCTATTTGTCCCTGGACTTCATCTTCATGAATCATCTGCTCGTCCTTCCTCTTCGAAATCCTCACCGAGATCATCTCCTTCTCCGGTAGCGTTCGCATTCTAACGTCGCAAAATAAAAGACAAACAATCAACACATAGTCATAGCAACAAACAACACAACAACACACAATAGCAAACCATTAAAACATGGACACTAAACATTTCAAACATATGGCGTCTAGGGCAAGATGGTTATTTTATTTATAAAAGGACTAGTTTTATCGTTACTAGAAAAGACCTTGACAAAATATTCATTTGGTAAAAAGGCTATTTTCTCACATCAAAGCATAAACTACACAAGCACTAGTAGGTAATGACCTTTGGAAACCACCAGAATGGGTCTGATGCCATTGTTCATTACAAAACATTTTAAACAAAAACAACCAAATTTTCCTAATGGTAAATATGCCTAGAATCCTAATTAATTAGCCAAAACCTCTCAGTACCAAACAAGTGGGTAAACATTATACCTATAGGTTGGTATGATCGGAGAGAGCTAGTTCAACCAAACTGGTTTTGGTTCAAAAACAATTATATATATTTTTTAAACATTTTCATAAAACCAGAAATGTTTAACCTAGTTTATTTGTCACACAGAACAATATACAATTCCAGCAAACAAACTTTATACCACACGATAGGTATTAAAACAAGGGTTCATGCAAAATTGGTTTCACACTTTTCTGAGTAGTAGAATAATTACTGGCATTTTTCTACTGAAAAGGGCTCTGTTTTCCTTTCAAAAATTCCTAGGAATCATCTAGAGCTAAAAAAAAAATCCTTCTGGCACAAAGATAGCATAATGTGATATCAATCAATGGGACTTGGCCTTGTTGTAAAATCACTACTATTTGTCAAAATAAAACTCACACAAGACCCTACTGAACAGATCTAACTTTCTAGGCAACATAAACCCCAGGAAGCTCATGCATGGGAAACCAATCCAAAATAAAGCTACTGACTTGTGTTTTACCACAAAATTGGTCTCACTGCAAAAATATTTACAAGGGTATCTCTATAAATTAATTACTGTTGGAGTTGCATGGTAGATCTGGAGATGATACTTAGTCTACGTGATAGATAACTCATCCAGGGCGTGAGGAAATTGGAATCAGCGCATGTTGAACATCACAGAATATTTGACGAATTAGTAGAGTAGATCTCTCAGCAGGATTTAATTTCAGAATAAAGGAAAGTGACTATGGACCGGTTTGAACAGATCGGACCACGTCCAGAGCGGACCGAAACTGACAGGCAACACACTACTGCGACAGGCTGGCCCAAGAAAATCACGCAACCTTCAGATGGGAATCGAGCGGCCCTGGGCGAGCTCTTCCGCGACAACCCAGAACGAGCGGCTCGGCCGCGATCTAGCAACGGAGAGGAAACAAACAGGAGCTCACCGTGGGAAGGTCTGGAGGCGACGGAGATGAGGTGGAGACGGCGCGAGAGACGGCGTGGACGCTGAGCCGGACTGGGGAAAAAACTCGGAGCTGCGTCCTGGACGTGCTCGCTCGACTCCCAGACGTCGGCAAAGGCGAGGACGATGCGGCGACGGTGCGGGGCAGCTCGAGGACGACGGGATCGCGACGGAGATCGGTGCAACGGTGGCCGGCGGCGGATCGAGCGGCCGCTCGGATGATGAAGCATGCATGCAGACGTCCAGGCGCGCTCGCGAAGTGCGACACGGCCAGCGCACTACTCGCAGCGACGAAAACGTCGGGCTCGGCGGCGGCTGCTTCTGGCGAGGACCTGGCCAGGAAGGGCAGAGGTGAGGCTTCACAGATATGCAGAAAGGAACAAAAACGGAGAGATAGGGGACTGAGAAAGACGGCGGCCACGATCACGGCGTGCACGGCGACATGCATGACGGCTGAGCGCCGGCTCGGTCTTCTTCTCTGGCGGGGAAAGAAACGAGCAGGGTTCTCCTTTCTGATTTTCTGGGAGGTGAGGAGAAGCGAGAGGATAAGGAGGGATGCCTGGGAAGGCAAGGAAGGACTCAGGTTCTGTTTATAACGATGCCGCCGGTGCACGATGAACCGAGAACGGGGAGAGCGGTGCACGGGTTCACGGCTTCACCATTGGCCATGGGGGCGGTGCTGGAGCATCAGCACATGGTGCGGGGTTCTTGGAAGGTAGCTAATGGCCGGGCGCTGCATGGGGAACCGAGGTCGTCGAGCTGTTGTGTTCGTCTGCCAGGTCCAGGTGCTCGACGGAACGCCACGTCGAAACGACGTCCAACGCGGTGTACAGGGGAAGAGGGACATGGTGGGCTGGAACGGGAGGGAGTCTGGGGTGGTGGTGCTTCTCCAAGCATGGTCGAAGTCGACTGCGAGAGGGTTTGGTGTTTGGGACGGTGTGTGCAGTTGTGGTGTCCTGGTCACCACGGACTGGCGTGCACGCGGCGTGCTTGCGCGAGCTGCAAAGCGTGGCCAAGAGCTGCAGGATGTCAGGGAGACGTGTGGTGCTGCAAGGTGTCGTGGAAGACCACTGGCCGGCTGGTCGAGCAAGGAAGTTGGGAGAGAGGAAGGGAGGTCTGCACCGGATTCTTTCTAAAATCCTTGCATAGGCCAAACCAATGTCTCCAAACTGATAGAGCCAAAGGCTGCACTGTAGCACGGCAAGTCTTGTCCAAGAACAGAGAGAGGCGCAAGAGAGCTCCTGGTTCGTGCATGCTTCAGGCTGAGAGAAATAGGAGAAAGATTGGGAGGGATGTCTCACACAAGTGCATTTGCATGGCATGCCCGCATCCTCATCCAAGCCAAAAAAAAAGAATGGACCAAAGTGATCATGCAGATCGATAAAGACATGGTGCTGAACTGCTGATGGCGTTGGTTCAAGTCTTCAAAAAGAACAGAATGAGAGAGAGGGACGGAAAGAAATGGTGCAAGGATGGGTTGCAAGGCATGGCCGGTCCATTTTCTTGAGCAAGCTACCATGGGCAAGCACGTTGTCCAAAGGGAAAATGTAGATTAGCAAGGAGATGGAGCAGATGACGACAAGGTAAAGCTAATGATGGTCCAGCCAGAGCATGGTTTGAGAACTCATTTTGGTAATTTTGGGATGCAAGGAAGGACGTGTAGATTAGTCATTTGGTCCATCAAATGATCACCTAGTCAGAGCAAGGTTTGTTAGACATTGTGATGATGTTGGATGGATTAAAGAGGTATATTCTGGTCCAGAAGTTCTTAATCGAATTTTGGAAATAAAATTATGTTTGTTTAGATCACTTACCAAGCACAAGGCCAAATTTGAATAAATTTCAAGCGACAATAATTTTGAATTTTTTTTTTAAAGACCAAGATAATATTTTGGGCTCAAAAATACTCTACTTGCATGAGAATGCATAGTAGGTTAACGATTTGAATATAAAGAGTGAAAGGAATGGCATATGCACCATTTACATGCGTTTTAGCAAAATAGGAAATAAGATCCAGAAAATAATTTTCTACAAATTATTTTCGAAAGGAAAAGATGTGATAAAAACTATCATCGATATTTCCTATTTTAATTAGAGGAAGGGTATTTCGGAAGTCAAAATGAGAAGAAATGGGGGTTTAGGATTTTAGGAAATTGGAGGGAACCTTCATATTTTAAAATGGGAGTTGGGGCCAAGAATTATTTAAGAATAGATTTCAAAGATTTTGGGGAGATAGAGATGGAAATGGAGATTATCCATCTATTGGACAAATGATCATCTAACATGATTATGCATAGATGGAGTGATGATGTTAAAAGATAGATCAATGAGATGTATTAGTGGCAAGGACAATGCCATGGTTATTTGACCACATATCAAATAGTTCTTTAATTTTTTTATGTCTATGGCCCTTATTTGATTTAAAATAGATAAAAGTTTAATTGAAACCTTTGAGATGGGAGAGAGTTTTTAGAAGAGTAGGATGATCAATAGTCGAATTAGAATAAAATATGGATCACTCCATTTTACTTTTGGAAATCAAAACTACATATAAAAACTTTTATAAAATTTTAAAGTCACACAAAGTAGGGGTATGCCATTTGGCAATTATTTTGGGTCAACAATAATTTTAGAAACTCTTTTTTTGTAATACTATGATCTGAGGTGACCATAGCCACTTCAAAATAAAAGTTTTTTGGCAAGATCTTTTGAATTCAGAATTTGGGTCATAAGACAAAACAAAAGAGGTTTTGTTATTTGACATTATGTTCAAATATTTTTGAAGAGAGGAGATTAAGGTGATACAAGAGTGGCCATGGCATGAGTGTTTTCTCGAGATAAGAAGATGTGGGTTGAGGAACTTCACTTAACATTATTCAACAAACATCACCCATCAAACAAAGTCAGACACATTTCAACCAAACACATGACAGTACAAGCAAAACTTAAAAAGTTTTTGTTCCCCCTGATTTTTGCTCTTTGGACAAATAAACAAGGTTGCAGATGTTGGGGTGTTACAATCCACTCTATGCATCAGTCTATCTCATACAGTAATTCAATATCACTGCTGAGGTCTGCCTTTTGTTTTGCTATTCATATGCAGACTGAAACTTTAGGGCCTTTACTCAAAAGGAAGACCAAAACTGCGGCTGATCAGGCTGCCAGTATGTTGATGCCGCCCCATCTTCTAAATGCCTCTACAAGCACAAGGCCACGCGCCAGCTGGGTGGTGATCTTTTAATGAATATGGTATATTTTCTTAATCCACAAAACATGCCTTGATTTTTCTCTGTTTATTGTCGGTTTTTTCTATGCTTGCCAAAAGTTTACAACAACAACCAAGCCTTTCAGTCCCAAACAAGTTGGGGTAGGCTAGAGTTGAAACTCATAAGATCTCAAAGCCAAAAGTTTAGAAACACCAAATTCGTTTGCTTACAATCATCATACAGTAATGTTCATCTACTCCAGTTCCCCTAACCCAACAAAAAATGATGTTAATTACGATATAATTAAAAGAGCACCATTAGGCGCTGTTAATTACGACTTTGTGATTAAAATGTCATTTGCAATTGTTAATTACAATTTTGAGACAAATGGTTAGTTTAACCTCGATCTCTTCTGCTCTCCATTTTTCCCAACCGAACAAAAATGTAACCATTCCATTCCTTTGAAATGGAACCATTCCATTCCACGCTGTTTCAGAACCGAACACACCCTTGCATTGTTGTGAACTGTTGTCCATACACGGCCATACCCTTCCACTTACATCCAGCACTATATGCATCTGTCTCAGAGTCATTCAATATCACTGCTGAGATCTGTTCCCATTCTTATGCAGGCTGAAACTGCTGCGCCTTTACTCAAGTGGATGCAAAATGAGGCTAATGAGGCTGCTGTGAGGACGATGGTGCCGACACCATC
This sequence comes from Lolium multiflorum, assembly GCA_030979885.1. NCBI lineage: Eukaryota > Viridiplantae > Streptophyta > Magnoliopsida > Poales > Poaceae > Lolium > Lolium multiflorum. The sequence goes on from CM061748.1 coordinate 208,402,169, forward strand.
TTCCGAAAACCTCTACAAGCACGAGGCCATGGGCCAGCTGGGTGGTGACCTTTTAATGAATCTGGTATATTTTCTTAATCCACATACATGATTTCATTATTATCTGTTTAATTACTATTGGCTTTGTCTAATGCTTACCAAAAGTTCAGAAACACTGCGTTTGCTTACAATCATCATACACTAATTTTTCACTTTTCAGTCTGTCTCATCCAGTATATAAACTGTTGATTTCCGTTGGCTTCTTTTGTAATCATTTGCATTGTTGTCAACTGTTCTCTATGCACAACCCTATTCTTCCACTTACACCCTGCACTATTTGCATCAGTCTATCTCATATATTTATTAAATATCAATGATGAGTTTTGTTGCTATTCATATGCAGGATGAAACTTCTGTGCCTCTACTCAAATGGATAAAAAATGATCCCGATGAGGCTGCTGTGAAGACGATGGTGCCGCCACCATCTTCTGAAAACCTCCTCAAGCACAAGGCCACGGGCCAGCTGGGTGGTACCCTTTTCAGTAAGCGGGTATATTTTCTTAATCCTCATACATGATTTGATTTTTGTCTGTTTATTGCCGGCTTTGTCTAATGCTTACCAATAGTTCAGAAACACACACACCTATTCTTCCACTTACATCCAGCACTATATGCATCATGTCTCATAGATTCATTTTATATATCGCTGATGTCTGTTGCTCTTCAATTTTATCAGACTGAAACTGCTAAGCCTTCATTGGTCAAAAGGATTGCAACTGCTGCTGATGAGGCATCTGCAGAGGCTGCCACCAAGTTACTGTCAGCCCCACCTTCCGGATGCTTATATAAGCTCAAGTCCAAGGACCAGCCGGGCCGTAACCATCCAAGGGTTCGGGTATATTTTCTTAAGCCACATATACATGCCATGATTTATGTCTGATATTATCACCGGCTCTCTAATGCTTTTTGGAATTCGGAAACACCAAATTAGCATGCTTATATTCATCATGCACTAATTTTTCACTGTTCAGTTTGTAACATAGTGTTATGCACTCGCTTGTCAACATTTGCATTGCTCTGAACTATGCACTTTACACAACCTAATTCTTCCACTTACATTCAGCGCTACGCACCAGTAGTACCTCCCATGTTTCCTTCACCATCCCGATGCCGAGCTTGCGGGAATATGGCGGGCCCATGTACATACCCCGCATATAACACCTCCTATGGCTCTATCTACCTTTCTAGTAACTCCTTCACAGAGTTACAGGTATGTATTCTCAGTGGTTTAGCATGAATTGGCATATAGTAAAGTCTTGTTTTTAGTCTTCCTGCTTCTTACATTCGTATCAATTTTCACATGCAGACTGTACCTTGTGAACTTCGTCCAATGATTAACCAGATGTGTCCGCATGAAGGGTCTTTCACTATGCATGGCAATGGAAAATTGATGAACACCTACACGGTCTATGAGGTGTATGTCTACAAGACGCAGGCCATCACATATTTGTATGGACATGATTGGAGAAAGTTTGCTTTTGACTACGGTCTGAAGAAGGCGACGAGCTGAGGATCAGAAACTCAAACGGGCAGATATACGTTGGAGACACTTCCAAATATATAATATGTAACTTTTTTCTACTCATATCTTTTGATAACTGCATTCTGAGCAGTTGTTCTAAACCATTCCTTCTGTTCTAGCTTGCTGGGTTTAACATGATCAAAGCTACAGATCCCCTGATGGAATAGGAGCGGATGTCACAAAGGGCAACCACACCAGCACCGCCGGCTTCCCACTCTCCTGCATCAGCACCGGTTCTTGTACCAGCTCCGTTCTGTATCTACCCGTCCCCTACATCAGCATTGGTTCCTGTAGAGGCCCCATATACTACACACCGTCCTCTGCATCAGCACTGGTTCCTCTAGCTGCAGTTCTTGCCCAACAGTCTCTGCATCAGCACCGGTTCCTCTAGAGGCACCGTTCTGCACCTGCCAGTCTCCTGCATCAGCACCAGCTCGTGTACCAGCCCAGGCTCCTTAGCGGATCACCGAGGTCTCAGCTCATTACTGAGGCCACCCGTGTGGTGACCAGGACGCATCTGAAGGCTATGTTCGTGAGTATATGACAGCATAACTGCTCTTATCTTGATGTCTTCTCTGCTCAAAGTCTCACATGGTTCAGTGCATTGGTGCCATTGACTAATTTTTGGTGGTATCTCTTGCTTTGAATCAGAAATTGCCTAAAAGTATCTCCAAGGATCTCAATGCTGGCCGAAGGGGCAAGATATCCCTCGTCATGGAGAGTGAAGGTCTCACCGTGGAGGGATGGTACTCCGTCAGTCCCAGATGGCCGCTTGGCTGTTACTTCCAGGTGGAAAAAGTTCATTGACGGTGCCAAACTTCGCATTGGATCAAAGTTGAAGGTCAAGATCTTTCGATGCCGCTGTGACATGCTGGTCATAAAGTTCGCGGTTGTCTAGTTCTTTGTCCCATGAGCCCTTAGCAAATGCATTTGTAGTTATACTTATATAAGGTTATCTTATCTGAACTGCTAATTAATTGTATGGGTGGTAAAACTCTGGCAAGCTTTTGCTCTTAGCAAGTATGTATGTATGATCAGCTATTATGATAACTAATGTTTGTGTTCATCTTAATTTGCATTTCCGTTTTAGAAAAAAACTTAATTTCTATTTTGGCTGACCTGTTAGAGAACTATCAGATTGAACCCACAACATGATTCAAATAGATTCATTACACCGAGCCACATGTCTTGACCTTGCTATACACTACTTCCATTAATCAGTGCAAGAAGGCTTACCTGAGCTGCCTGAACCATGGCAGATTCGAATCCACCTTATCTATCTAGAAATACAACCTTTGCAGAAAGAGGATTTGCAGTATGGGGAGGCTGACATTGGGGACCCATGAGCCAGCGTCGTCAACGTTTTAAAGGTGGCAGGAGATCGAAAGAAAAAATAAGCCAAAAATCAGTTGGTAAACAAAATTCAAGAAAAGAAACATTTACCTTTCGAGAGGATGACATGCGGGACCCATGAGGCAGCAGCATCCTCAACTATTTCAAGGCGGGGGGAAGAAAAGGAAATAGCCAGAAATTAATTAGGGTCAAAAATAAATCCATCAAAGGAAACTTTTATTGTTCATAGAGGATGACATGTGGGACCGACTTGCCAGCTGCGTCGTCATCATTTCAAAGGGGGCAGGGCATCAAAAGAAAAAGGCAAATAGCCAGAAATTAGGGAAAAAAAAAACAAAGGAAACTTTTATTGTTCATAGAGGATGACATGCGGGACCCATGAGCCAGGCAGCTTCCTCAACGTTTCAAAGTCGGCATGAGATTGAAAGAAAAAGGCAAGTGACATAATATCAGGAGCCAAAAATAATCCAAGAAAAGAAACTTTATTGTACATAGAGGATGACATGCGGGTCCCATTTTGTAGCAGCGGTCTCAACGCTTCCAAGGCGGCACAGGACCGAAAGAAAAATGAAGTAGCCAGAAATCAGGGTGTGAAAAAATCCAAGAAAAGAAAGATTTCAATTGGGCTGCATTTGGACATCTGGGCCTTCGACTATCCTGCTGGCCTTTTGACTCGTACAATTTCAGCCCACTCCAAAACAGGAAAGTTCAGATTTTTCTCAAAAAAAAAACAGGAAAGTCCTATGCTTCGCAAAAACAAAAAAACAAGGAGACTCAACATATAAGTTTATTTATGTAGATATAAAGATTTAATTTATCCGTTTGCAATAGCTCAGAGCGAAATACAATGTTTATTGTCTGCAAAATAAGATATCACATGTTTCTTGTATGGGGAGGCTGACATCGGGAACCCATGAGCCAAGCGTCGTCAACGTTTCAAAGGCGGCAGGGGATCGAAAATAAAAAAAGCCAAAAATCAGTTGGTAAAAAATCCAAGAAAAGAAAACATTTATCGTTAAGAGGATGACATGCGGGACCCATGAGGCGAGCATCCTCAACGTTTCAAAGTCGGCATGAGATCGAAACAAAAAGGCAAGTGACATAATATCAGGAGCCAAAAATAATCCAAGAAAAGAAACTTTATTGTACATAGAGGATGACATGCGGGTCCCATTTTGTAGCAGCGGTCTCAACGTTTCCAAGGCGGCACAGGACCAAAAGAAAAATGAGGCAGTAGCATTCTCAACAATTCCAAGGCGGCAGGGGATCAAAAGAAAAAAAAAAGCCATTAATTAGGGGTCAAAAATAAATCCACCAAAGGAAACTTTTATTGTTCATAGAGGATGACATGTGGGACCGACCAACAGCGTCCTCATCATTTCAAAGGGGGCAGGGATCAAAAGAAAAAGGCAAATAGCCAGAAATTAGGGTCAAAAATAACTCCAAGAAAGGAAACTTTTATTGTTCGTAGAGGATGACATGCGGGACCCATGAGCCAGCAGCCTCAACGTTTCAAAGGCGGCATGAGATCGAAAGAAAAAGGCAAGTGACCAAATATCAGGAGCCAAAAATAATCCAAGATTTATTGTACATAGAGGATGACATGTGGGTCCCGTTTTGCAGCAGCGGTCTCAATGTTTGAAATGCGGCTTGAGATCAAAAGAAAAAGAAAGTAGCTAGTAATTAGGGGGTCAAAAAAATCCAAGAAAAGAAAGTTGATGGACATAGAGGATGACATGCGGGTCCCTTGAGCCAACAGCTTACTCAACGTTTCAAAGGGGGCAGGGGATCAAAAGAAAAAGGCAAGCCAAAAATCGAGGGTGAAAAAATCCAACAAAGGAAACTTTTATAGCACATAGAGGATGACATGCGGGTCCCATGAGCCAGCAGGTTCCTCAATGTTTCAAACGTGGCATGAGATCGAAAGAAAAAGGCAAGTGACCAAATATCAGGAACCAAAAATAATCCAAGATTTATTGTACATAGAGGATGACATGTGGGTCCCCATTTTGCAGCAGCGGTCTCAATGTCTGAAATGCGGCTTGAGATCAAAAGAAAAAGAAAGTAGCTAGTAATTAGGGGGTCAAAAAATCCAAGAAAAGAAAGTTGATGGACATAGAGGATGACATGCGGGTCCCTTGAGCCAGCAGCGTACTCAACATTTCAAAGGGGGCAGGTGATCAAAAGAAAAAGGCAAGCCAAAAATCAGAGGGTGAAACAAAATCCAACAAAGGAAACTTTTATAGCACATAGAGGATGACATGCGGGTCCCATGAGCCAGCAGGTTCCTCAACGTTTCAAACGTGGCATGAGATCGAAAGAAAAAGGCAAGTGACCAAATATTAGGAGCCAAAAATAATTCAAGAAAAGAAACATGATTTACATAGAGGATGACATGCGGGTCCCATTTAGCAGCAGCGGTATCACCGTTTGAGAGGCGGCAGGGATCGAAAGAAAAAGGCAAGTGACCGAATATGAGGTGCCAAAAATAATCCAAGAAAAGAAAGATTTATAGCACGTAGAGGATGACATGCGGGTCCCATTTAGCAGCGGTATCACCGTTTGAGAGGCGGCAGGGGATCGAAAGAAAAAGGCAAGTGACCTAATATGAGGTGCCAAAAATAACTCCAAGAAAAGAAAGTTGATTGCTCATAGAGGATTACATGCGGGTCCCATTTAGCTGCGGTCTCAACGTTTCCAAGGCGGCAAGGGATCAAAAGAAAAAAGTAGCCAGAAATCGGGGGTCAAAAAATCAAAGAAAAGAAAGAATTTTGGTTCATAGAGGATGACATGCGGGACCCATGATCCCGCATCGTAAACGGCTCGATCGGAGAGCGTTGAACGAGATGGCGCGATCGAGAAAAAACAATGCTAGATAGGCTGCCATCTGGGCCCTACATCCCTGGGCGGTGCGGATTTGCGTTGACTCGGCCGGCGAACCCGAGAATTCTTGATGCACCACGTCCCGGGCCACCATACGCGACGTTTTGGCCGCGTCGGGCTAGGTGGCCTCAAAAACAAGAAAAAAAAGTTTTGACATGAACCACAGAGGGACCAAAAATCGTCGGCCATGGTGCACCAGCAACCACGGCGCAACTTCAACTTCGTCGGCCATGGAAACTTTTCTTGTAGTGTTAATAGTGATACAAAGCTCATCATATGGATCTCAATCATGCAAGGCAATTCATGAGATCATTGTATTGTGGTACATGAGAGAGAGATTAACCACATAGCTACCGGTAGAGCCCTCAGCCTCGAGGGAGAACTACTCCCTCCTCATCATGGGAGACAACAACGGCGATGAAGATGGTGGTGGTGTCGATGGAGATGGATTCCAGAGGCAATTCCCGTCCCGGCGGCGTGCCGGAACAGAGACTTCTGTCCCCTGATGTCTACTCACGCTTCTTTTCCTGTAGACAGTGTTGGGCCTCCAAGAGCAGATGTTTGTAGAACAGCGGCAAGTTTTCCCTAAGTGGATCACCCAAGGTTTATCGAACTCGGGAGGAAGAGGTCAAAGATATCCCTCTCAAGCAACCCTGCAACCACAAAGCAAGAAGTCTCTTGTGTCCCCAACACACCTAATAGGTGCACTAGTTCGACGAAGAGATAGTAAAATACAAGTGGTATGAATGAATATGAGCGGTAGTACGGCGCGGAAAATAGCTTGCTGGCGTGCAGTTGATGGTAGTAATATTGCAGAAAGTAAACATGCAGTAGAACAGTAAACAAGCAGTGATAACAGTATTTAGGAACAAGGCCTAGGGATTATACTTTCACTAGTGGACACTCTCAACATTGATCACATAATAAATAAGTTCTCTTCCTTCTGCTACATATACTCTTGTTTGATAATGAACACCACTAATTGTGTAGGATTACACGAACCCTCAATGCCGGAGTTAACAAGCGCCACAACATTCGATATTCATGTTTAAGTAACCTTAGAGTATAATAGATCTTTGCAAAATAAACCAAGTACTAACATAGCATGCACACTGTCACCATCACACTACGAAGGAGGCATAGATCACATCAATACTATCATGGCGATAATTAACTCCATAACCTACAAGAGATTATGATCATAATCTACGACAAGAACTACACGATGCACACACTGTCACCATTACACCATGCAGGAGGAATAGACTACTTTAATAACATCACATGAGTAGCACATAGATAAATAGTGATACAAAACACATTGCAATCATAAAGGGATATAAATAAGCACTTCACTACGCCATTCATAACAGTGAATAAGTATTTTGTGAAATATAGCCTAAGAGACCCACACGGTGCACACACTGTCACCTTTACACACGTGGGACAAGGAGTCTCCGGAGATCACATAAGTAAAACTCACTTGACTAGCATAATGACATCTAGATTACAAGCATCATCATATGAATCTCAATCATGTAAGGCAGCTCATGAGATTATTGTATTGAAGTACGTAGTGGTCAATTGGCGCCGTCTGTGGGGTCTGCGGCGATTGGATTTTGTCATCCGGGCGAGATCTTTCGACTTCAAACAAACTACAATCAGATCTTCCAAGTTCATCCGCCTCTTCATGCCAGGCTTCATCCGCTCGGCTTCATCATCAGCGAGAAAAAAGCTAGCGCTGTTTCCGTTATGGTCGATCAGTCCCATCAGCCCGTCTACGCATACATGGATCCAGGACGACATGGATAGTGCCGCACGGAATTGAGATCAGGCTACATCACCTGTAGGATCAAGTCCCGATGATACAATCTGAAAAAAAAGCAGCAAAACATGCATACGCATGTCCATGAGGCTACGTCTATGAAGCTACGGCTTGTGATTTATTTTTTCTATCTGATCTAATATCTTTCTCTCTCCTCTTATTTGTTGAATCAATTGTTTGTTGGATCGATTTAATCCTTTGCAAGGACATGTACGTATCATTGGAGGAGAGATGTGAGACTTCGCGACCATGACTACTTCCAGCGCCGAAATTTTTGCCAAGGATACTTCAATCTTGCATGAATCTTTTCAACCGTGCCATGGATCTCTTCAACCGTGCGGACGACCTGGCATGGACTCGTCATTGTGCACATCCGTCAGCACACGTTACCGTGAATTTGCCGTCCGACACAAAAATATCAGGTGCTATATTTTCAATTAATTACTTTTTGTAAATTTATTTGGTAAATATTTTTTCGGCTAGTGCTATTACTTGCGCGCAGATTTTTTTTTTCTTTTCGCTTCAATACAACTGCGGATCGGAATAAGATCCGACTACTTCGTCGCCGCGCAATCACTACGCTCGGGGGCTCACCAGCCGTAGATCCACTTCATCGACTGCGTTCCGTCGGGTCGACTGCTTTAGGCTAAACACCGCACGGCTCCGCAATATCGGCTACGCCTGCAATGTCGATAACTTTCGGCTAAAACGAGGCATATCTCCACTTCATCGACTGCGTCCTCTTCATCGACTGCATCCACCACATCTACAACATCCACCGTTTCGATTGTGTCTGCCGGACGACTTACCTCCACATAGACTTCGCCGCGCCCGATAAAAAGCTAAGTGTTCCTCTTCCAAGAGTTAATTATTATTTATCTTTCGCCACACCCAAATACTCGGGGGCTGCACCATTATATCGTTAATATAAGTACACCATATTCCTTGGATACTACAAATGAATTTATCTTCTTCGGCTCAGTGGACATATCTTCTTAGCTCAGTGGATTTATCTTGTTCGGCTCTGGATATATCTTCTTCGGCTCAGTGGATTTGTTTTCGGCTTAGTGAAACTACCTTCTTCGGATCAGTGGATTCATCTTCTTTGGCTTGTTGGATTTTTCTTCATCGGATTCATCTTATAAGATTCATCTATATGGATATTACTGGTTTACTCTTATACAACATTACCCAAGGCGTTTCGGGTCAGTGGATTTATCATCTATGATTATTACTGGATTTAATTTCTTCGGGTCAGTGAATTTATTTTTTCTGGATTCATCTATATGGATACTACTAAGTTTACTCTTATACAATACTATCTGATGAGCTTCCGGGTCAATGGATTCATCTTCTATGGCCATTACTGGATTTATTTTCTCCGGGTCAATGGATTCATCTTCTATGACCATTACTGGATTTATTTTCTTCGGGTCAATGGATTCATTTTCTATGATATCAGCGGATTCATCTTCTATGATTATTACTGGATTCTTCGGGCCAATGAATTCATCCTCTATGATATCGACGGATTTATCTTCAATATATGCTCTATATTTAATGGCATTTTCAATATGGATTCATCTAAAATACTTCATCTGGGATTCATCTTCGTATGTTATTGTCTATGGCTTCATCTTAAATGGCTTCACCAAATATGACGCCGCGACTCCATCAACTCAGCAACGCTCGGGGGCTCGGCTAAGATCTTCATCAAATTTCGCGGCATCCACTTTTGCAATTTGGTGGTTTCTACTTTGGCTAGATTTCTTATCTACACTCGAAGACTTCATCATGCATCGACTTCGTCGTGTCCAAAAAGCTAAGTGTTCTTTTATTTTGCACAAAGTTGATTATCGTTTACTTTCGTCGCACCCGACACTTGGGGGTTGCGCGGCATATATTCACTTTACATATCATCGAATCTGAGCATCTGACACCGCATGCGAAAAAGAGTCAAGGAAAAGATAGAAAAAGTTTGTTTATTTATGCAGGAGAAAGCCGACGAAATTGTCTACAAAACAGAACCCGACGAAATTGTCCAAAGGGAGAACTCGACGAAATTGTCTTCAAGAAAGAACAGGACCCGAAGAATTATCTTCAAAAAGCTCCCGAAGAATTATCTTCAAGGAGGTCCCGAAAAATTATCTTCAAGGAGGTCCCGAAAAATTATCTTCAAGGAGGTCCCGAAGAATTATCTTCAAGGAGGTCCCGAAAAATTATCTTCAAGGAGGTCCCGAAGAATTATCTTCAAGGAGGTCCCGAAGAATTATCTTCAAGGAGGTCTCGAATAATTATATTCAAAGAGGACCCGACGAATTTGCCTCAGGGAGGACCCGAAGAATTTGCCTCAGGGAGGACCCGACGAATTTTCCTCAGGGAGGACCCGAAGAATTTGCCTTAGGGAGGACCCGACGAATTTTCCTCAGGGAGGACCCGACGAATTTGCCTCAGGGAGGACCCGAAGAATTTGCCTCAGGGAGGACCCGATGAATTTTCCTCAGGGAGGACCCGAAGAATTTGCCTCGGGGAGGACCCGACGAATTTTCCTCAGGGAGGACCCGAAGAATTTTCCTCAAGGAGGACCCGACGAATTTTCCTCAGGGAGGACCCGACGAATTTTCCTTAGGGAGGACCCGAAGAATTTGCCTCAGGGAGGACCCGACGAATTTTCCTCAGGGAGGACCCGAAGAATTTGCCTCAGGGAAGACCCGACGAATTTTCCTCAGGGAGGACCCGACGAATTTTCCTCATGGAGGACCCAAAGAATTTGCCTCAGGGAGGACTCGACGAATTTTCCTCAGGGAGGACCCGACGAATTTTCCTCAGGGAGGACCCGAAGAAATTTTCCTTAAGGAGGAATTCGACGAAATTATCATCAAGGAGGAACCAAAAAAAAGAGGATGGACAAATCTTCGGGTCCATTGACTCGTCATATCGTTCCGAGCGAGAGCATCGGTGATGTACCCGACAATATAGAAGAACGCAATATATTCGGCTGTCTCATCACACCCGAGAAAAATATAGAAGAGCCCGCAAAATGGGTCATTGCATCAGCCGAACAAGGCACTCGACAATATATTCTCAGAGCGCTAAAAGTCGCGAATAATCTCTGAATGCCGCAAAACTTTGCGAAGGTAAGACCCCGGATCCGTTCGAGCGGCGTGGCACCGTCTCGACGGCGGTTTGCTACTTTTCCGTATCAACAGATACGAAGAAAAATCCTAACGGACGCGTTAGGTACCCGATAAAATATGACTGGGACTCGACAGAATGGTAAGACCTTAAGCGGCACCTGTCGAAGTTTACACCACTATCCCGAGATCATGTCCAGGGACGTGATCTTGAAGTAGGTTTTTGCGGATTGCCACTAGAGCAGTTAACTAGTACCTGATGACATAGGCATCCCAAATGGGCCTGCCGAAGATAGTACCCGGAGTTTACTGAAGGCCCACTATCCGAAGAATAAGAAGATTCGGGAGCCCAAGATATATTAAGGAAAGCTAGAGTTGTAATAGGAAGTGTTATTTGTAATTTGGCGGGATGAGTTAGAAACCGTCCCGGACTCTGTAACTTGTACAAAACGAAAACCCTCGGCTCCACCTCCTATATAAGGGGAAGTCGAGGGACAAAGAAAGGATCGAATCTACTGTCAACAGAACCCTAGTTTTCATAATCATCGAGTACTTTTCGCCTAAACCTTCGAGATCTACTTGCCCTCTACTTCTAGCAAAACCCTAGTCTACAATCTGTAGGCATTGACAAGTTAATCCTTTGTCACCTGATCCGTCAGATGAACTAGCCCCAACTACCATTATCCCTGTAGAATATAGATATGGATAGCAACGGATTGGAGTCGATAAAAAGAGGGGCTGCACCCAGAAATATAGTAAAGTTCTTTATCGAGTAGTATAACTTGAGTCTATGCCTAGGTGCAAGCACATGCCCATAGGCTCTGGGGCTACTCTTGTCGAGAGCATTGTTCACCCTCCTGATAAGATACAGAAAAAATTGTGGAGTCGATTACAAGCAAGTTGAGCCTATACCCCAAGTGCAAACACTTGGCTGTAGCCTCGGGGGCTACTCCCATCGGGAGCGCTGGTCGCGCACCCAATAGAAAAATAACTTCGATAGCATCTACGACAATCAAGCTTTGTAGACTCAACTCGATTCTACGATTCGAGTGGAGCCTACTCCCATCGGGAGCCCATGGATTTCATCAAGTCCTCCAGAAATATAGTTAAGTTCTTCATTGAGTAGTACAACTTGAGTCTATGCCCAAGTGCAAGCACTTGCCCATAGACTCGGGGGCTACTCCCATCGGGAGCGCTGCCGCGCACCCGATAGAAAATAATTTTGAGACATCATCTACGACATGGACCTCGCCTTGTATTTCTTGGACTTCGGAGATGATTATGCTTGGAGTCTCTACGCAAGTCTTCGACTTCCCTAGACACTCGGGGGCTACTGACTTGGGTATACCATTCGGGTACCCATTATTGGTATACCTGGATCGGCTCAGCCCAATATGGAGAAGGCCCAACAAGGCAACCCGAAGAAGTAATCGACTAGGACTCTTGTAAAACCTTAGGCTGGTTGCATATATAAAGCTAGCCAGGGCACCCGAAATAGGGAGGACAACAGATAGACAGCATAGCTCCGCCTACGGCGGCACCCTGTAAACAAACTTATGATCATATAGTAGATTGCTAGCAGCACGTAGGGATCTGATGTCTACGGGTGCTTCTATTCTTGTAGACAGTGTTGGGCCTCCAAGAGCAGAGGTTTGTAGAACAGCAGCAAGTTTCCCTTAAGTGGATCACCCAAGGTTTATCGAACTCAGGGAGGAAGAGGTCAAAGATATCCCTCTCATGCAACCCTGCAACCACAGAGCAAGAAGTCTCTTGTGTCCCCAACACACCTAATAGGTGTACTAGTTCGCGAAGAGATAGTGAAATACAGTGGTATGAATAAGTATGAGCAGTAGTACGGCGCCAGAAAAGTGCTTGGCGTGCGGTTGATGGTAGTAATATTGCGGGAAGTAAACATGCGGTAGAACAGAACAAGCAGCGATTTCAGTATTTAGGAACAAGGCCTAGGGATCATACTTTCACTAGTGGACACTCTCAACATTGATCGCATAATAAATCACTCTTTCTCATATGTGCTACATACACTCTTGTTTGATAATGAACATCATTCGTTGTGTAGGATTACACGAACCCTCAATGCCGGAGTTAACAAGCTCCACAACATTCGATATTCATGTTTAAGTAACCTTAGAGCATAATAGATCATTGCAAAATAAACCAAGAACTAACATAGTGCACACACTGTCCACATTACACTATGAAGGAGGAACAGATCACATCAATACTATCATAATGATAATTAACTCCACAATCTACGAGAGATCATGATCATAGCCTACGACAAGAACCACACGGTGCACACACTAATCACCTTTACACCATGCAGGAGGAATAAACTACTTTAATAACATCACATGAGTAGCACATAACTAGTAGCGATACAAAGCTCATCATATGGATCTCAATCATGTAAAGCAGCTCATGAGATCATTGTATTGAAGTACATAGGAGAGAGATTAAACACATAGCTACCGGTACAGCCCCGAGCCTCGATGGAGAACTACTCCCTCTTCATGGGAGCAGCAGCGGTGATGAAGATGGCGGTGGAGATGGCAGCGGTGTCGATGGAGAAGCCTTCCGGGGCACTTCCCCTCCGGCAGGGTGCCGGAGCAGAGATCCTGTCCCCAGATCTTGGCTTCGCGATGGCGGCGGCTCGGAAGGTTTCGCGTACCGTGGCTTCCTCCGTAAGGGTTTTTAGGTCAGGACCTTTAAATAGGCGAAAGGAGCCTCGGAGGGGCACCAGGGTGCCCTCACCAGGTGGCGCGGCCAGGCCTGGGCCGCGCCCAAGTGTGGTGTGGGGCCCCCTGGCCCATCTGGCCCCTCTTCGGTGATCCGGAAGCTTCGGGAAAAATAGGAACCTGGGCGGTGATTTCGTCCAATTCCGAGAATATTTTGTTACTAGGATTTCTGAAACCAAAAACAGCAGAAAAACAGGAACTGGCACTTCGGCATCTTGTTAATAGGTTAGTTCCAGAAAATGCACGAATATGACATAAAGTGTGCATAAAACATGTAGATATCATCAATAATGTAGCATGGAACATAAGAAATTATCGATACGTTGGAGACGTATCAGCATCCCCAAGCTTAGTTCTGCTCGTCCCGAGCAGGTAAAACGATAACAAAGATAATTTCTTAAGTGACATGCCATCATAACCTTGATCATACTATTGTAAGCATATGAGATAAATCCAGCGATCAAAACAATGGTAATGACATGAGTAAACAACTGAATCATAAAGCAAAGACTTTTCATGAATAGTACTTCAAGACAAGCATCAATAAGTCTTGCATAAGAGTTAAATCATAAAGCAATAATTCAAAGTAGAGGTATTGAAGCAACACAAAGAAAGATTAAGTTTCAGCGGTTGCTTTCAACTTATAACATGTATATCTCATGGATATTGTCAACATAGAGTAATATAACAAGTGCAATATGCAAGTATGTAGGAATCAATGCACAGTTCACACAAGTGTTTGCTTCTTGAGGTGGAGAGAAATAGGTGAACTGACTCAACATAAAAGTAAAAGAATGGTCCTTCACAGAGGAAAGCATCGATTGCTATATTTGTGCTAGAGCTTTTATTTTGAAAACATGAAGAGAGTATAAAAGTAAAGTTTTGAGAGGTGTTTGTTGTTGTCAACGAATGGTAGTGGGCACTCTAACTACCTCATCAACCAGACTTTCAAGAGCGGCTCCCATGAAGGACGTTATCTCTACCAGCAAGGTAGATCATCCCTCTTCTCTTTTGTTTACACATGTACTTTAGTTTAGTTTTTCTTTATTTATGGATGACACTCCTCCCAAGCTTTTGCTTACACAAGCCATGGCTAACCGAATCCTCGGGTGCCTTCCAACATTCACATACCATGGAGGAGTGTCTATTTGCAAATTTAAGTTGCTTACTGATAGATCAGAGCAAAACATGTGAAGGGAATTATTAATGCAAGTTATTTAATTGAGGCTGGGAACCTCATTGCCAGCTCTTTTGCAAAATTATTGGATAAGCGGATGAAGCCACTAGTCCATTGTGAAAGTCTGTCAAAAGTAAATGACAAGATCGAAAGATAAAACACCACATACTTCCTCATGAGCTATAAAACATTGACACAAATAAGAGGTAATAACTTTTGAATTGTTTAAAGGTAGCACTCAAGCAATTTACTTTGGAATGGCGGAGAAATACCATGTAGTAGGTAGGTATGGTGGACACAAATGGCATAGTGGTTGGCTCAAGGATTTTGGATGCATGAGAAGTATTCCCTCTCGATACAAGGTTAGGCTAGCAAGGTTATTTGAAACAAACACAAGGATGAACCGGTGCAGCAAAACTCACATAAAAGACATATTGTAAACATTATAAGACTCTACACCGCCTTCCTTGTTGTTCAAAACTCAATACTAGAAATTATCTAGACTTTAGAGAGACCAATTATGCAAACCAAATTTTAGCATGCTCTATGTATTTATTCACTAATAGGTGCAAAGTATATGATGCAAGAGCTTAAACATGAGCACAACAATTGCCAAGTATCACATTATTCAAGACATTATACCAATTACTACATGTAGCATTTCCCGTTTCCAACCATATAACAATTAACGCAGTTTCAACCTTCGCCATGAAAATTAAAAGCTAAGAACACATGTGTTCATACGAACCAGCGGAGCGTGTCTCTCTCCCAAACAATCATTTATTCAAACAAAAACAAAAACAAAAACATACAGACGCTCCAAGTAAAGTACATAAGATGTGACCGAATAAAAATATAGTTTCAAGAGGAGGAACCTGATACTTTGTCGATGAAGAAGGGGATGCCTTGGGCATCCCCAAGCTTAGATGCTTGAGTCTTCTTAGAATATGCAGGGGTGAACCACGGGGCATCCCCAAGCTTAGAGCTTTCACTCCTCTTAATCATAGTATATCATACTCCTCTCTTGACCCTTGAAAACTT
Organism: Lolium multiflorum; assembly: GCA_030979885.1. NCBI lineage: Eukaryota > Viridiplantae > Streptophyta > Magnoliopsida > Poales > Poaceae > Lolium > Lolium multiflorum. The sequence goes on from CM061748.1 coordinate 208,417,899, forward strand.
CCTTCACACCAAACTTCAAGCAAACTCATTAGAGGGTTAGTGCATAATCAAAAATTCACATGTTCAGAGGTGACACAATCATTCTTAACACTTCTGGACATTGCATAAAGCTACTGGACATTAATGGATCAAAGAAATGAATCCAACATAGCAAAAGAGGCAATGCGAAGTAAAAGGCAGAATCTGTCAAAAACAGAACAGTCCGTAAAGACGAATTTTAAGATGGCACCAGACTTGCTCAAATGGAAAAACTCAAAACTAATGAAAGTTGCGTACATATCTGAGGATAACGCTCGTAAATTGGCAGATTTTTTAGAATTTTCTACAGAGGCCTGTGCCCAGATTCGTGACAGACAGCAATGCTGTTTCTGCGCAGCGATCCCAAATATAATATCAACTTTGACATAGAAACTTTACTTGGCACAAAAACATGATAAGGAGAGGTTGCTACAGTAGTAAACAACTTCCAAGACACAAATATAAAACAAAATACTGTAGTAAAAAAACACATGGGTTATCTCCCAAGAAGTTCTTTCTTTATAGCCATTAAGATGGGCTCAGCAGTTTTAATGATGCAATTGCAAGAAATAGTATTTGAAGCAAAAGAGAGCATCAAGAGGCAAATTCAAAACAAATTTAAGTCTAACATGCTTCCTATGCATAGGAATATTGTAAATAAACAAGTTCATGAAGAGCAAAGTAACAAGCATAGGAAGATAAAACAAGTGTAGCTTCAAAAATTTCAGCACATAGAGAGGCATTTTAGTAACATGAAAATTTTTACAACCATATTTTCCTCTCTCATAATAACTTTCAGTAGAAACATGAGCAAACTCAACAATATAACTATCACATAAAGCATTCTTATCATGAGTCTCATGCATAAAATAATTACTACTCCCAACATAAGCATAGTCATTCTTAATAATTGTAGTGGGAGCAAATTCAACAAAGTAGCTATCAAATATAGGAGGTATATTGTAATCATAATCAAATTTATCCTCCATAACAGGTGGTAACAAAAGACTACTATCATTATAATCATCATAAATGGGAGGCAAAGTATCATCAAAGTAAATTTTCTCCTCAATGCTTGGGGGACTAAAAATATCATGCTCATCAAAGCCAGCTTCCCCAAGCTTAGAATTTTCCATAGCATTAGCAACAATAGTGTTCAAAGCATTCATATTAATATGTTCCATGGGTTTTTTAATTTTCGCATCAAACCATCCATGTCTTAAATCAGGAAATAGAATAAAAAGCTCATTGTTGTTCATTATGCCTAACTAGTGTAAACAAGAAACCAAATGTCGCAATTGCAGAGTCTAAAGGAAATAGCTTCGAGCACACACACAATGGCGCCGAAAAGTACTGTTACCTGGAACCGAAGTATGAGTGCCTTTTACCTTTCCTCCCCGGCAACGGCGCCAAAAGTGCTTGATGTCTACGGGTGCTTCTATTCTTGTAGACAGTGTTGGGCCTCCAAGAGCAGAGGTTTGTAGAACAGCAGCAAGTTTCCCTTAAGTGGATCACCCAAGGTTTATCGAACTCGGGAGGAAGAGGTCAAAGATATCCCTCTCATGCAACCCTGCAACCACAAAGCAAGAAGTCTCTTGTGTCCCCAACACACCTAATAGGTGTACTAGTTCGACGAAGAGATAGTGAAATACAGGTGGTATGAATAAGTATGAGCAGTAGTACGGCGCCAGAAAAGTGCTTGCTGGCATGCATTGATGGTAGTAATATTGCGGGAAGTAAACATGCAGAGAACAGCAAGCAGCGATTTCAGTATTTAGGAACAAGGCCTAGGGATCATACTTTCACTAGTGGACACTCTCAACATTGATCGCATAATAAATAACTCTTTCTCATATGTGCTACATACACTCTTGTTTGATAATGAACATCATTCGTTGTGTAGGATTACACGAACCCTCAATGCCGGAGTTAACAAGCTCCACAACATTCGATATTCATGTTTAAGTAACCTTAGAGCATAATAGATCATTGCAAAATAAACCAAGAACTAACATAGTGCACCACATTACACTATGAAGGAGGAATAGATCACATCAATACTATCATAATGATAATTAACTCCACAATCTACGAGAGATCATGATCATAGCCTACGACAAGAACCACACGGTGCACACACTAATCACCTTTACACCATGCAGGAGGAATAAACTACTTTAATAACATCACATGAGTAGCACATAACTAGTAGCGATACAAAGCTCATCATATGGATCTCAATCATGTAAAGCAGCTCATGAGATCATTGTATTGAAGTACATAGGAGAGAGATTAACCACATAGCTACCGGTACAGCCCCGAGCCTCGATGGAGAACTACTCCCTCTTCATGGGAGCAGCAGCGGTGATGAAGATGGCGGTGGAGATGGCAGCGGTGTCGATGGAGAAGCCTTCCGGGGCACTTCCCCGCTCCGGCAGGGTGCCGGAACAGAGACTCCTGTCCCCCGGATCTTGGCTTCGCGATGGCGGCGGCTCGGAAGGTTTCGCGTGCCGTGGCTTCCTCCGTAAGGGTTTTTAGGTCAGGACCTTTAAATAGGCGAAAGGGGAGCCTCGGAGGGGCACCAGGGTTCCCTCACCACCGGTGGCGCGGCCAGGCCGGGCCCGCGCCCAAGTGTGCTATGGGGCCCCCGGCCCATCTCGCCCCTCTTCGGTGATCGGAAGCTTCCGGAAAAATAGGAACCTGGCGGTGATTTCGTCCAATTCCGAGAATATTTTGTTACTAGGATTTCTGAAACCAAAAACAGAGAGGAACTGGCACTTCGGCATCTTGTTAATAGGTTAGTTCCGAAAATGCACGAATATGACATAAAGTGTGCATAAAACATGTAGATATCATCAATAATGTAGCATGGAACATAAGAAATTATCGATACGTTGGAGACGTATCAGGATCCTCCACCGAGGGGACCCGAAGCTGGGTACGTCGTGTGCCTAATCTCGCTCCCGGAATCTCCATCGCCGCTCTCTCCCGAAACCCAAGTCTACAATACGTAGGCATTGGCGAGGTGATCCCTCGTGAACAGCCCCGAGCCTCGATGGAGAACTACTCCCTCCTCATGGGAGACAGCAGCGGTGATGAAGATGGCGGTGGTGTCGATGGAGAAGCCTTCCGGGGGCACTTCCCCGTCCGGCGGCGTGCCGGAACAGAGACTCCTGTGCCCCAGATCTTGGCTTCGCGATGGCGGCGGCTCTAGAAGGTTTCGCGTACCGTGGCTTATTTCTATCGGGTTTTAGGTCAGGGACCTTTAAATAGGCGAAGAGGCGGAGTCGGAGGGTCGACGAGGCGACGACACACTAGGGGGGCGCGGCGGGCCGGCCGCGCCACCTGTCATCTGGGCCAGGGGCCCTCCTCAGTGGCTCTCGGTGTTGGAAGCTTCGTGGGAAAATAGGATCTTGGGCGTTGATTTCGTCCGATTCCGAATATTTTCTTACTAGGATTTCTGAAACCAAAAACAGCAGAAAACAGGCTGGCACTTCGGCATCTCGTCAATAGGTTAGTTCCGCATAATAATGACATATAATGTGTATAAAACATGTAGGTATCATCAATAAAGTAGCATGGAACATAAGAAATTATAGATACGTTTGAGATGTATCAAGCATCCCCAAGCTTAGTTCCTACTCGTCCTCGAGTAGGTAAACGATAACAATGATAATTTCTTAAGTGACATGCCATCATAACCTTGATCATACTATTGTAAGCATATGTAATGAAGTGATTAAAACAATGGTAAATGACATGAGTAAACAAATGAATCATAAAGCAAAGACTTTTCATGAATAGTACTTTCAAGACAAGCATCAATAAGTCTTGCATAAGAGTTAGCTCGTAAAGCAATAATTCAAAGTAGAGGTATTGAAGCAACACAAAGGAAGATTACGTTTCAGCGGTTGCTTTCAACTTATAACATGTATATCTCATGGATATTGTCAATGTAAAGTAATATAACAAGTGCAATATGCAAGTATGTAGGAATCAATGCACAGTTCACACAAGTGTTTGCTTCTTGAGGTGGAGAGAGATAGGTGAACTGACTCAACATAAAAGTAAAAAAAGGTCCTTCAAAGAGGAAAGCATCGATTGTTATATTTGTGCTAGAGCTTTTATTTTGAAAACATGAAACAATTTTGTCAACGGTAGTAATAAAGCATATGTATTATGTAAATTATATCTTACAAGTTGCAAGCCTCATGCATAGTATACTAATAGTGCCCGCACCTTGCCCTACTTAGCTTGGACTACCGGATCATCGCAATACACATGTTTTAACCAAGTGTCACAAAGGGGTACCTCCATGCCGCCTGTACCAAGGTCTAAGGAGAAAGCTCGCATTTTGGATTTCTCGCTTTTGATTATTCTCAACTTAGACATCCATACCGGGACAACATGGACAACAGATAATGGACTCCTCTTTAATGCATGAGCATGTGGCAACAATTAGTGTTCTCATATGAGATTGAGGATATATGTCCAAAACTGAAACTTCCACCATGATTCATGGCTTTAGTTAGCGGCCCAATGTTCTTCTCTAACAATATGCATGCTCCAACCATCAAGGTGGTAGATCTCTCTTACTTCAGACAAGACGGACATGCATAGCAACTCACATGATATTCAACAAAGAATAGTTGATGGCGTCCCCAGAAGCATGGTTATCGCACAACAAGCAACTTAATAAGAGATAAAGTGCATAAGTACATATTCAATACCACAATAGTTTTTAAGGCTATTTTGTCCCATGAGCTATATATTGCAAAGGCGAATGATGGAAATTTAAAGGTAGCACTCAAGAAATTTACTTTGGAATGGCGGAGAAATACCATGTAGTAGGTAGGTATGGTGGACACAAATGGCATAGTGGTTGGCTCAAGAATTTTGGATGCATGAGAAGTATTCCCTCTCGATACAAGGTTTAGGCTAGCAAGGTTATTCGAAACAAACACAAGGATGAACCGGTGCAGCAAAACTCACATAAAAGACATATTGTAAACATTATAAGACTTTACACCATCTTCCTTGTTGTTCAAAACTCAATACTAGAAATTATCAAGACCTTAGAGAGACCAATTATGCAAACCAAATTTTAGAAAGCTCTATGTATTTCTTCATTAATGGGTGCAAAGTATATGATGCAAGAGCTTAAACATGAGCACAACAATTGCCAAGTATCACATTATCCAAGACATTCTACCAATTACTACATGTAGTATTTCCCGTTTCCAACCATATAACAATTAACGAAGCAGTTTCAACCTTCGCCATGAACATTAAAAGCTAAGAACACATGTGTTCATATGAACCAGCGGAGCGTGTCTCTCTCCCACACAAGCATTTATTCAAACAAAAACAAAAACAAAAACAAACAGACGCTCCAAGTAAAGTACATAAGATGTGACCGAATAAAAATATAGTTTCACTAGAAGAAACCTGATAAATTGTCGATGAAGAAGGGGATGCCTTGGGCATCCCCAAGCTTAGATGCTTGATTCTTCTTAAAATATGCAGGGATGAACCACCGGGGCATCCCCAAGCTTAGACCTTTCACTCTTCTCGATCACATTATATCACCCTCTTCTATTGACCCTTGAAAACTTCTGCCACACCAAACTTCAAGCAAACTCATTAGAGGGTTAGTGCATAATCAAAATTCACATGTTCAGGGGTGACACAATCATTCTTAACACTTCTGGACATTGCACAAAACATCTGAAAGTTAATGGAACAAAGGAACCCATTCAACAAAGCAAAAGCGGCAATGCGAAATAAAAGGCAGAATCTGTCAAAAACAGAACAGTCCGTAAAGACGAACCTGAAAGGGGCACTTAACTTGCTCAAACGGAAAAACTCAAAACTAATCAAAGTTGCGTACATATCTGAGGATCACACACGTAAATTTGCAGATTTTTTTGATTTTTTTATAGAGACTTCTGCTCAAATTCGTGACAGACAGCAAATCTGTTTCTGTGCAGCAATCCAAATCTCGCATCAACTTTACCATAGAGACTTTACTTGGCACAAAAACATGATAAGGAGAGGTTGCTACAGTAGTAAACAACTTCCAAGACTCAACAAAACAAAAATTGCTGTAGTAAAATAAACACATGGGTTATCTCCCAAGAAGTTCTTTCTTTATAGCCATTAAGATGGGCTCAAGTTTTAATGATGCACTCGCAAGAAATAGTATTTGAAGCAAAAGAGAGCATCAAGAGGCAAATTCAAAACACATTTAAGTCTAAAATGCTTCCTATGCATAGGAATCTTGTAAATAAACAAGTTCATGAAGAGTATTGTGGCAAGCATAGGAAGACAAAACAAGTGTAGCTTCAAAAATTTCAGCACATAGAGAGGTGTTTTAGTAACACGAAAATTTCTACAACCATATTTTCCTCTCTCATAATAACTTTCAGTAGCATCATGAGCAAACTCAACAATATAACTATCACATAAAACATTCTTGTCATGAGCCACATGCATAAAATAATTACTCTCCACATAAGCATAATCAATTTTATTAGTTGTAGTGGGAGCAAATTCAACAAAGTAGCTATCATTATTATTCTCATCAAGTGTAGGAGGCATAGTATAATCATAATAAAATTTACTCTCCATAGTAGGCGGCACCAAAAGACCACTATCATTATAATCATCATAAATAGGAGGCAAAGTATCATCAAAGAAAAATTTCTCCTCAATGCTTGGGGGACTAAAAATATCAAGCTCATCAAAACCAGCTTCCCCAAGCTTAGAATTTTCCATATCATTAACAACAATGGTGTTCAAAGCGTTCATACTAATATCATTGTTACCAGCATGCAAATAAGATTCCATAGGTTTTTTAATTTTCGCAGCAAACAATCCATGTCTTAACTCAGGAAATAGAATAAGAAGCTCATTGTTGTCCATTATGCCTAACTAGTGTAAACAAGAAACCAAAAGATGCAATTGCAGGATCTAAAGGAAATAGCTTCGAGTACTGGCGCCGGAAAATAGCTTAGTAGCCGAGATCCGAGTGTGAGTACCTTTTACCTTTCCTCCCAGCAACGCGGAAAATAGCTTGATGTCTACTCACGCTTCTTTTCTGTAGACAGTGTTGGGCCTCCAAGAGCGAGGTTTGTAGAACAGCGGCAAGTTTTCCCTTAAGTGGATCACCCAAGGTTTATCGAACTCAGGAGGAAGAGGTCAAAGATATCCCTCTCAAGCAACCACTGCAACCACAAAGCAAGAAGTCTCTTGTGTCCCCAACACACCTAATAGGTGCACTAGTTCGAAAGAGATAGTAAAATACAAGTGGTATGAATGAATATGAGCGTAGTAGCGCCACAAAATAGCTTGCTGGCGTGCAGTTGATGGTAGTAATATTGCGAAAGTAAACATGCAGTAAAAACAAGCAGTGATAACGGTATTTAGGAACAAGGCCTAGGGATTATACTTTCACTAGTGGACACTCTCAACATTGATCACATAATAAATAAGTTCTCTTCCTTGTGCTACATATACTCTTGTTTGATAATGAACACCACTAATTGTGTAGGATTACACGAACCCTCAATGCCGGAGTTAACAAGCGCCACAACATTCGATATTCATGTTTAAGTAACCTTAGAGTATAATAGATCTTTGCAAAATAAACCAAGTACTAACATAGCATGCACACTTTCACCATCACACTACGAAGGAGGCATAGATCACATCAATACTATCATGGCGATAATTAACTCCATAACCTACAAGAGATTATGATCATAATCTACGACAAGAACTACACGATGCACACACTATCACCATTACACCATGCAGGAGGAATAGACTACTTTAATAACATCACATGAGTAGCACATAGATAAATAGTGATACAAAACACATTGCAACCATAAAGGGATATAAATAAGCACTTCACTACGCCATTCATAACAGTGAATAAGTATTCTGTGAAATATAGCCTAAGAGACCCACACGGTGCACACACTGTCACCTTTACACACATGGGACAAGGAGTCTCCGGAGATCACATAAGTAAAACTCACTTGACTAGCATAATGACATCTAGATTACAAGCATCATCATATGAATCTCAATCATGTAAGGCATCCAACTACTTAATCAGGTTTGGAAACATAAACAGATCATCCCAAGAATACAAACTTTTGCTTGGCGTTTTCTTCGGAGGGCGATCCCTACAGGAGCTAGAGCGGGTAAGTACTCTACACGCATAAGCACTCTTTGTTGCAGGTGTGGACTACAGGAGGACGATGCCCATCTCTTCTTCACATGTCATTTTGCAAGGGCTGCCTGGTTTAGCTCTCCTTGGTTCATTCGCATTGATCTTCTCACACAAAACTGCACCTCTTTAACTCAAATTATTCTGAATTTGTTGAATATGAATCACCCCCATGCCACTTTGCAGAATATTCTAACTTTCATGTGGTGTATCTGGAAGTCTAGAAATGACTGCCTTTTTGGTAGAAAGAAGGGGCATCCTTACCAAATCAATCTCAATACACGAGCTCTTCAAAACAATTTAGAACTGCACAATCTTATTGAATCTGACTTGCAGGTGCAGCAACAAGTCCAGGCACCCTCTCAGCACACTTTAGAGCCTGCTTCCATCCCACATCAGGGCTGCACACTTCGGTCTGACCTTCTTATTTCAGGTGCAAGAGTGTATGCTGATGCTTCATGGAAATGCAACAAAACCCCAGCTGCTGCAGGTTCCACGGTGACAGGAATTGGTGTATTTCTCCAGTATGAGACAAATGGTCAGAGCTTCAAGGTGATGATCCAAGCCTCCACTACTCTGCTGCCATCAGTCCTGCAAGCCGAAGCAAAAGCGCTGCTGCTTGCGGCGAAACTTGCTGAACGGTTGCAGATCGACAAGCCTACATTCCTAACAGACAATCAGGTCCTTGCTAAGGCGGCGGCAAGCAGAACAATTGATCATGCTCTTCTACATTGGGATGCGAGAAATATACTTGCAGATTTCTTCAATGCTACACGCAGGTCGCGAGCCCAGGTGTTTCATATTCGGAGAGACTTAAATTTTGTTGCCCATAACTGTGCTCATCAGGTACTTAGGCAGGACCTAAGTCAGCCTATCTACAGCTGTGTATGTTCAGCTCATGCTAATTCTCCATGTCCTGCTATCTCAATCTTGCAAAATTTAGTTTGCCAGGACTTTGTAATTCACGCTGTACTTTGCAATTGAGCTGAATGAAAATTTAGCGCCTCTGGCGCCTCTTGTTGTTCAAAAAAAAAAAAAAAATCATGTAAGGCAGCTCATGAGATTATTGTATTGAAGTACATAGGAGAGAGATGAACCACATAGCTACCGGTACAGCCCCGAGCCTCGATGGAGAACTACTCCCTCCTCATGGGAGACAGCAGCGGTGATGAAGATGGCGGTGGTGTCGATGGAGAAGCCTTCCGGGGCACTTCCCCGTCCGGCGGCGTGCCGAACAGAGACTCCTGTCCCCCGGATCTTGGCTTCGCGATGGCGGCGGCTCGGAAGGTTTCGCGTACCGTGGCTTATTTCTATCGGGTTTTAGGTCGGGGACCTTTAAATAGGCGAAGAGGCGGAGTCGGAGGGTCGACGAGGCGACGACACACTAGGGGCGCGGCCCAGGCCCGGCCGCGCCACCATCTGCCACAGGGCCCTCCTCTGGTGGCTCTCGGGTGTTAAAGCTTCGTGGGAAAATAGGATGCTGGCGTTGATTTCGTCCGATTCAGAATATTTCCTTACTAGGATTTCTGAAACCAAAACAAAAGGAACTGGCACTTCGGCATCTCGTCAATAGGTTAGTTCCGGAAAAAGCATAATAATGACATATAATATGTATAAAACATGTAGGTATCATCAATAAAGTAGCATTGAACATAAGAAATTATAGATACGTTTGAGACGTATCATCCCCCGAATTGGAGTTTCGCGATGGCGGCCGCGCCCCTGGAGTCTTTCTGGAGTTTCGTCAATTGGTATCGGATTTTTAGGTCGCGAGGGACTTTATAGGCGAAGAGGCGGCGTCGGAGGGGCACCAGGCGCCCTCCCCATAGGCCGCGCGGCCAGGGGCCACCGCGTGGCCGTGGTCAGGGGCCCGGGCCTCCTCTCCGTCTCCCCTTCGGTGTTCTGGTCCATCTTGGTGAAATAAGATGTTTGGCTTTCGTTTCGTCGAATTCCGAGAATATTGCCCGAACAGCCTTTCTGGAACCAAAAATAGCAGAAAACAGGCACTTCGGCATCTTGTTAATAGGTTAGTTCCGGAAAATGCATGAAATCATTATAAAGTGTGAGCAAAACATGTAGGTATTGTCATAAAACTAGTATGGAACATCAAAAATTATAGATACGTTGGAGACGTATCAAGCATCCCCAAGCTTAGTTCCTACTCGCCCTCGAGTAGGTAAACGGTAAAAAGAATAATTTCTGAAGTGACATGATACCAACATAATCTTGATCAACAATATTGTAAAGAATATGAGATGAATGAAGTGATTCAAAGCAATGGTAAAGATGATGATTAAACAACTGAATCATATAGCAAAGACTTTTCATGAATAGTACTTTCAAGACAAGCATCAAAAAGACTTGCATAAAACTAACTCATAAAGCAATAGATTCTTAATAGAAGGTTTTGAAGCAACACAAAGGATGATTAAGTTTCAGCAATTGCTTTCAACTTGTAACATGTATATCTCATGGATAATTGTCAACATAAAGTAATATAACAAGTGCAATAAGTAAACATGTAAGAATCAATGCACACAGTTGACACAAGTGTTTGCTTCTAAGATAGAAAGAAGTAGGTAAACTGACTCAACATAAAGTAAAAGAATGGCCCTTCGCAGAGGAAGCATGGATTACTATTTTTGTGCTAGAGCTTTTTATTTTGGAAACATAGAAACAATTTTGTCAACGGTAGTAATAATTCATATGTGTTATGCATAAAACTTCCTACAAGTTGCAAGCCTCATGCATCGAATACCAATAGTGCCCGCACCTTGTCCTAATTAGCTTTGATTTACATGGATTATCATTGCATAACATATGTTTCAACCAAGTGTCACAAAGGGGTACCTCTATGCCGCCTGTACAAAGGTCCAAGGAGATAAATCGCATTTGATTTCTCGTTTTTGATAGATCTCAACTAAGGACATCCATACCGGGACAACATAGAAAACAGATAATGGACTCCTCTTTAATGCATAAGCATTAAACAACAGATAATATTCTCATAAGAGATTGAGGATTAATGTCCAAACTGAAAACTTCCACCATGATACATGGCTTTGGTTAGCGGCCCAATGTTCTTCTCTAACAATATGCATACTCAAACCATTTGATCATGATAAATCACCCTTACTTCAGACAAGACGAACATGCATAGCAACTCACATGATATTCAACAAAGGTGTAAAAAGTTGATGGCATCCCCAGAAACATGGTTACCGCTCAACAAGCAACTTATAAGAACTAAGATACATAGATACATATTCATCACCACAATAGTTTTTAAGCTATTTTACCATGATCTATATATTGCAAAGACAAAGGAATGAAATTTTAAAGGTAGCACTCAAGTAATTTACTTTGGAATGGCAGAGAAATACCACATAGTAGGTAGGTATGGTGGACACAAATGGCATGGGTATTGGTTCAAGGTGTTTGGATGCACGAGAAGCATTTTCTCTCAGTACAAGGCTTTGGCTAGCAAGGTTGTTTGAAGCAAACACAAGTATGAACAGGTACAGCAAAACTTACACAAGAACATATTGCAAGCATTATAAGACTCTACACTGTCTTCCTTGTTGTTCAAACACTTTTACCAGAAAATATCTAGACCTTAGAGAGATCAATCATGCAAACCAAATTTCAACAAGCTCTACAGTAGTTCTCCACTAATAGATTTAAACTACATGATGCAAGAGCTTAAACATGATCTATGAGAGCTCAAAACAATTGCCAAGTATCAAATTATTTAAGACAATATACCAATTACCATATGAAGCATTTTCTGTTTCCAACAAAATAACAACAAGTGAAGCGATCAACTTTCGCCATTGAACATTAAAAGTAAAAAACGAAGAACACAAGTGTTCATATGAAAAAGCGGAGCGTGTCTCTCTCCCACACAAGGATGTTTAGGATCCAATTTTATTCAGAGAATGAAAATAACAAAACGAAAATAAAAGCACACAGACGCTCCAAGTAAAGTACATAAGATGTGACGGAATAAAAATATAGTTTCACTAGAAGTGACCTGATAAGTTGTCGATGAAGAAGGGGATGCCTTGGGCATCCCCAAGCTTAGATGCTTGAGTCTTCTTAAAATATGCAGGGATGAACCACGGGGGCATCCCCAAGCTTAGACCTTTTCACTCTTCTTGATCATATTATATCATCCTCTTCTCTTGACCCTTGAAAACTTCCTCCACACCAAACTTAAAGCAAACTCATTAGAGGGTCTGTGCATAATCAAAAATTCACATATTCAGAGGTGACATAATCATTCTTAACACTTCTGGACATTGCACAAATTAGCTACTGAAAGTTAATGGAACAAAGAAATCCATTCAACATAGCAAAAGAGGCAATGCGAAATAAAAAGGCAGAATCTGTCAAAATAGAACAGTCCGTAAAGACGAATTTTTCTGAGGCACTTAACTTGCTCAGATGGAAAAACTGAAAACTAATGAAAGTTGCGTACATATCTGAGGAGCACGCATGTAAATTGGCAGATTTTTTTGATTCTTCTACAGAGAGAAGGACGTGAATTCATGACAGACAGCAAATCTGTCTCTGCGCAGAAATCCAAATCTAGTATCAACCTTCTATTAGAGACTTTACTTGGCACAACAATACATGAAAATAAAGATAAGGAGAGGTTGCTGCAGTAGTAACAACTTCCAAGACACAACAAAACAGTAGCAAAATAAAAACATGGGTTATCTCCCAAGAAGTGCTTTCTTTATAGCCATTAAGATGGGCTTAGTAATATTAATGATGTTCTCGCAAGAAATAAGAGTTGAAGCAAAAGAGATCATCAAAAAGCAAATTCAAAACACATTTAAGCCTAACCCGCTTTCTATGCATAGGAATCTTGTACAAAAATAAATTCAAAAAGAACGAAGTGACAAGCATAGGAAGATAAAACACGAGTAACTTCAAAATTCTCAACATAAAGAGGGAAACTTAATATTATTAAGATGCATATAACCATGTTTCCCTCTCTCATAATAACTTTCAGCAGCATCATTGATGAAATCCACAATATAACCATCACTCAAAACATTCTTATCATGGTTCATATGCATAAAGGTATCATTATCAAGAATTTGAACATGGTAAACAAGTTGCATACTAAGGGAATGGTTTTTGGCAATCCCATCATAACTATGACAAGTTTCATAAGGATAATTATAACTTGTGTCATATCCATCTCTATAACGATTATCTAAACCAGAATATATAATATCATCATTTTCACTAAAAGTAAAGGTCTCAAATATAGGATCTTCAAGCACAACATCCCCAAGCTTAGAGCTTTCAATATCATCGTTTGAGGGAACATGAATAGTGCTAACATCATTACTTTCATAATCGGTACCAAAGAGATATCTAAAATCAAAGGTAGTGTGCTCTTCCAAATCATGATCACTAATATGGGTAAAGGGCATAGGAAGATCATTGTACTCAGATTCATTATCATAATAATCATTAGGGGCAACTTACTTACGGTTACCTATTGTTATCTCATACACGCGGGGATATGCCGTTACCTCTTTCTTTTTATTTCCCCTCTTCTTCCTCTTCTCCGTTCCCTTCTTCTTCTTCTTCTTCTTCTTCTTCTTCTTCTTTTCCTTCTCCTCGTTCCCTTCTTTAGGAGGAAGAGGCTTGAAGGAAGGCTTCTCCGCATCAACTGATTTATTTCCAGAAACAATAGAAGAAACTTGGGAGGATTCCTCCATTTCATTAATAAGTTCGAAACACACAGCGGTCCTACATATTTTGGTAAAGCGTCATCTTATAAAATATTTTGTATGTAAGTATTTGTGTGGCAATTATCAATGCAATAAGAAAGACACCTATGCAGGACACTATTAATATCAAGAGCACTTATATCCACCAAAGAAGTTTTTCTCAATAACTCTTCACACTCCAAAAATAAAGTAAGTTCATCATGCTGATTAGGAGTGATTTCATCATCACAATACAAATTTGCAGCACTCATAAGGTTCGAATTATCATTTTAGGAGCATTGAAAATTAAAATGACCCACTCTATGGCAAAGTTCACAAATAAAAGGATAGAGGGCACAAACTTTTTTACCAAGATCATCTAGAGCCCTAGACCACTTTCTAGTTTTTTCATTCCTATGATGGAACAATATTCTTGTTCAATTTTATTCTTTTCACAAGGTCTATGAACTCCACAAAAATTAACATGCTTATAGGAAATAGCATTTTCAGAAGTTTGAACATGTTCATTGCAATCATTAATAACATTTTCATCCTTCATGCTGATGTCTTTAAAAGGATCATGATACTTATCAAAATTCTTCCTAGGCAATTCAAAATGAGAGGCAAAAGCTTTATAAAAATTTGCAACAAGTTGAGAGTCAAGACCATAAGCAGCACTCATATTTTGAAATTTATCACTATCCATAAAAGTTTCAATGCATTCATAATCATAATTTATACCTGACTCTCTACCTTTATCGTTCTCCCATCCTTCAGTATTCTCCTGAATCCGATCAAGAAGGTCCCATTTAAACTCTTCTTTGTTGCGTGTGAATGATCCAGAACAAGCAGTATCCAGCAAGGTTTTATCCTGAAAGAAAGTCTTGCATAGAAATTATCAATGATAACATTACCAGGAAGCTCATGAATGGGGCATTTGAGCATTATGGACTTCAATCTCTCCCATGCTTGGGAAATACTCTCTCCATCATGAGGCCAGAAATTATATATACGGTTTCGCTCTTTGTGAATTTCACTTGGAGGATAGAATTTAGAATAAAATAGAGGCACAATATCCTTCCAATCAAGAGAATGCCCATCCTTCAGCAGTTTATACCAATGCGCCGCTTTACCAGACAGCGACATAGAGAATAATTTCTTCCTAACTTCATCCATAGAAATACCTGCACACTTGAATAACCCGCATAATTCATGTAAAAACAGTAAATGATTGATGCGCGTAGATGTACACGTTCGTTGGGAACCCCAAGAGGAAGGTGTGATGCGCACAACAGCAAGTTTTCCCTCAGAAAGAAACCAAGGTTATCGAACCAGTAGGAGCCAAGAAGCACGTGAAGTTTGTTGGTGGAGGAGTGTAGTGCGGCGCAACACCGGTGAAACCGGCGCCAACGTGGAACCTGCACAACACAATCAAGATACTTTGCCCCAACGTAACAGTGAGGTTGTCAATCTCACCGGCTTGCTGAAAACAAAGGATTAAGCGTATCGAGTGGAAGATGGTGTTTGTTTGCAAAGAACAATAAGAACAATGATTGCAGTAGAATGTATTCAGATGTAAAGAATGGACCGGAGTCCACAGTTCACTAGTGGTGTCTCTCCAATAAGATAACTAACATGCTGGGTGAACAAATTACAGGTGGGCAATTGACAAATAAAGATTCAATACATATCAACCATGATTACTATGAGATTTAATCAGGGCATCACGACAAAGTACATAGACCGCTATCCAGCATGCATCTATGCCTAAATAATCCACCTTCGGGTTAGCGTCCGCACCCCCTCCAGTATTAAGTTGTAACAACAGATAATTGCATTAAGTATGGTGCATAATGTAATCAACACAAATATCCTTAGACAAAGCATTGATGTTTTATCCCTAGTAGCAACAGCACATCCACAACCTTAGAACTTTCTGTCACTGTCCCAGATTAAATGGAGGCATGAACCCACTATCGAGCATAAATACTCCCTCTTGGATTTACAAGTATCAAATTGGCCAGAGTCTCTACTAGCAACGGAGAGCATGCAAGAACATAAACAACACATATATGATAGATTGTTAATCAACTTGACATAGTATTCTAGATTCATCGGATCCCACCAAACACAACATGTAGCATTACAAATAGATGATCTTGATCATGTTAGGCAGCTCACAAGATCTAAACATGATAGCACAAGCGGAGAAGACAACCAACTAGCTACTGCTATGGACCCATAGTCCAAGGATGAACTACTCACGCATCAATCCGGAGGCGGGCATGATGATGTAGAGCCCTCCGGTGATGATTCCCCTCTCGCGGGGTGCCGGAGGCGATCTCCTGAATCCCCGAGATGGGATTGGCGGCGGCGTCTCTGGAAGGTTTTCCGTATCGTGGCTCTCGGTACAGAGGGTTTCGCGACGAAGGCTTTAAGTAGGCGGAAGGGCGGAGTCGGAGGGGTCACGGGGCCCCACACGCTAGGGCCGCGCGGGCCCCCTAGGCCGCCCGCCTAGTGTGGCGGCGCCCGTGGCCCCACTTCCTTTCCCCTCGGTCTTCGGAAGCTTCGTGGAAAAATAGGACCCGGGCGTTGATTTCGTCCAATTCCGAGAATATTTGCTTTGTAGGATTTAAACCAAAACAGAAAACAGCAACTGGCGCTTCGGCATCTTGTTAATAGGTTAGTGCCGGAAAATGTATAATAATGATGTAAAGTATGTATAAAACATTCAAGTATTGTCATAAAAGTAGCATGGATCATAAGAAATTATAGATACGTTTGAGACGTATCAATGATCTCCAGGACGGACAGTTCCATCCCCTTCGTAGCGGTTATCCACAACAAGTTTAATAATTTTCGTAGGTATCTTGAAAGGAATATTTTCAGTAGGTAGATTTAAAATATCACAAGCATCATTAGAATTATCGCATATGGGAGATAAAGTATTATCAGAGCAAATTTTCTCCCCTAAAACTGGGAAGCTACAAAGATCATAAAAACTAGCTTACCAAGCTTAGGCTTTTCCATAGCATTAGCAGTAATTGCATTCGTTCTAATAACATTGCTACTAGCATGCAAATAAGGTTCCATAGGTTTTTTATTTTCGCATAAAATAATTCTAACTCAGGAAAAAGATTAAAAAGCTCACTATTTTTTTTGTTGTTTTCCATTATGCCTGACTAGTGAAAACAAAAACAAGAGACAAAAAGATAAAATTGCAGAATCTAAAGGAGATAGCTTCGAGCACTCACACACCGGCAACAGTACTAGGAAATATCTTAGTAGTCGGAGGATGTGAATACCTTTACCTTACCTCCCCAACGGTGCCAGAAAATAGCTTGATGTCTACGTGTGCTTCTATTCTTGTAGACAGTGTTGGGCCTCCAAGAGCAGAGGTTTGTAGAACAGCACAAGTTTCCCTTAAGTGGATCACCCAAGGTTTATCGAACTCGGGAGGTAGAGGTCAAAGATATTCCTCTCAAGCAACCCTGCAATTAAGATACAAGAAGTCTCTTGTGTCCCCAACACACCTAATACACTTGTCAGATGTATAGGTGCACTAGTTCGGCAAAGAGATAGTAAAACACATGTGGTATAGATGGTGGTAATATTGCAGGAAGTAAAGATGCAGTAAAAAAGTAAACAATCGATGTTTGCAGTATTTGGAAACAAGGCCTAGGGATCATACTTTCACTAGTGGACACTCTCAACATTGATCACATAATAAATAAATAACTTCTCCTCACTTGTGATATATATACTCTTGTTTGATAACAAACACTATTCATTGTGTAGGGCTACAAGAGCTCCCTCAAGCCGGAGTTAACAAGCTCCACAACATTCGGCATTCATATTTAAGTAACCTTTAGAGCATAATAGATCATTGCAATTTAGACCGAGTACTAACATAGCATACACACTTTCACCTTTAAGCTATGAAATGAGGAATAGATCACATCAATACTATCATAGTAATAGTTAACTCCATAATCTACAAGAGATTACAATCATAACCTACGCCAAGTACTACATGATGCACACACGTCACCTTTACATCATGAAGGAGGAATAGACTACTTTAATAACATCACTAGAGTAGCACATAGATTAATAGTGATACAAAGCTCATCATATGGATCTCAATCATGCAAGGCAATTCATGAGATCATTGTATTGAGGTACATGAGAGAGAGATTAACCACATAGCTACCGGTAGAGCCCTCAGGGAGAACTACTCCCTCCTCATCATGGGAGACAGCAACGGCGATGAAGATGGCGGTGGTGTCGATGGAGATGGATTTCGGGGGCAATTCCCGTCCGGCGGCGTGCGGAACAGAGACTTCGTCCCCCGAATTGGAGTTTCGCGATGGCGGCGGCGCCCCTGGAGGCTTTCTGGAGTTTCGGCAATTGGTATCGGGTTTTTAGGTCGCGAGGGACTTTATAGGCGAAGAGGCGGCGTCGGAGGGGCACCAGCGCCCTCCCCATAGGCCGGCGCGGCCGGGGCCACCCGCGGCCCGTGGTCTGGGGCCCTGGGCCTCCTCTCCGTCTCCCCTTCGGTGTTCTGGTCCGTCTTGGTGAAATAAGATGTTTGGCTTTCGTTTCGTCGAATTCCGAGAATATTGCCCGAATAGCCTTTCTGGAACCAAAAACAGCAGAACACTTCGGCATCTTGTTAATAGGTTAGTTCCGGAAAATTCATGAAATCATTATAAAGTGTGAGCAAAACATGTAGGTATTGTCATAAAACTAGCATGAAACATCAGAAATTAGAGATACGTTGGAGACGTATCAAAGTGTCACAAAGGGGTACCTCTATGCCACCTGTACAAAGGTCCAAGGAGATAAATCGCATTTGATTTCTTGATTTTGATAGATCTCAACTTAAGAACATCCATACCGGGACAACATAGAAAACAGATAATGGACTCCTCTTTTTAATGCTTTAAGCATTCAACAACAAATAATATTCTCATAAGAGATTCTGAGGATTAATGTCCAAGCTGAAACTTCCACCATGATACATGGCTTTGGTTGGTGGCCCAATGTTCTTCTCTAACAACATGCATACTCAAACCATTCAACTCATGGCAAATCTCCCTTACTTCAGACAAGACGAACATGCATAGCAACTCACATGATATTCAACAAAGGTGTGACAGGTTGATGGCGTCCCCAGAAACATGGTTACCGCTCAACAAGCAACTTATAAGAACTAAGATACATAAGCGACATATTCATTACCACAATAGTTTTTTAGGCTACTTTCCCATGAGCTATGTATTGCAAAGACAAGGAATGAATTTTTGAAAGGTTTTAAAGGTAGCACGCAAGCAATTTACTTTGGAATGGCAGAAAAATACCACATAGTAGGTAGTTATGGTGGACAAAAATGGCATAGGTTTTGGCTCAAAGTTTTGGATGCACGAGCAGCATTCCCTCTCAGTACAAGGCTTTGGCTAGCAAGGTTGTTTGAAGCAAACACAAGTATAAACTGGTACAGCAAAACTTACACAAGAACATATTGCAAGCATTATAAGACTCTACATTGTCTTCCTTGTTGTTCAAACACTTTTACCAGAAAATATCTAGACCTTAGAGAGACTAATCATGCAATCCAAATTTCAACAAGCTCTACGGTAGTTCTTCACTAATAGATTTAAACTACATGATGCAAGAGATTAAACATGATCTACTTGAGAGCTCAAAACAATTGCTAAGTATCAAATTATTCAAGACAATATGAAGCATTTTCTGTTTCCAACTAAATAACAATAAGTATAAGTGCTGCGGCTTTCAGCTTTCGCCATGAATATGAAAAATAAGATGAAGAACACAAGTGTTCAAATGAAAAAGTGGAGCGTGTCTCTCTCCAACACAAGGATTGCTAGGATCCGAATTTATTCAAACATAAACGAAAATAAAAGCAAACAGACGCTCCAAGTAAAGCACATAAGATGTAATGGAATTAAAATATAGTTTCACTAGAGGTGACCTGATATGTTTTGATGAAGAAGGGGATGCCTTTGGGCATCCCCAAGCTTAGACACTTGAGTCTTCTTGAAATATGCAGGGATGAACCACGGGGGCATCCCCAAGCTAAGACTTTTCACTCTTCTTGATCATATTATATCATCCTCATCTCTTGATCCTTGAAAACTTCCTCCACACCAAACTCAAAGCAATCTCATTAGAGGGTTAGTGCATAATCAAAAACTCACATGTTCAGCAAGGACACAATCATTCTAAACACTTCTGGACATTACCCAAGGCTACTGAAATTTAATGGAGCAAAGAAATCCAATCAAATACAGTAAAAGAGGCAATATGAAATAAAAGGCAGAATCTGTCAAAACAGAACAGTCCGTAAAGACGAATTTTTTCGAGGCACTTAACTTGCTCAGATCAGAAAACTCAAAACTAATGAAAGTTGCGTACATATCTGTGGATCACGCATGAATTTTTGCAGATTTTTTCGATTCTTCTACAGAGAGAAAAACGCAAATTCGTGACAGCTAAAAATATGTTTCTGCGCAGAAATCCAAATCTAGCATCAACTTTCTATTAGAGACTTTACTTGGCACAACAATGCAAGAAAATAAAGATACAAAGGTATTGCTACAGTATTAACAAGCACCTTGACTCAAATATAAAACAAAAATTGCAGAAATAAAATAATAAGTTGTCTCCCATAAGCGCTTTTCTTTAACACCTTTCAGCTAGGCGCAGAAAGTGTAAATCATGTAACATCAAAAGATGAAGCATCAACATCATAATTTTTATTAAAAACACAACTTTTCGCAGAGGGTACCTTAGATGCTCCATTATCTAAATTTCCCATAGTGGTACTAAGGGTTTTATCAATTTTAAGCTCATAATGATTCTTTGGCTTTGGCATCTAAGGGACATACATGAATTTTTGCTCCTTACCCACATAAGATTTCTCCTTAAACTTAAGAGAAGAAAAAGTTGAACCCAAAGTTCCCATAGCTTCTTCAAGTTCACCAATCCTATGGGTTTTATTATCATGAATAGCACAAGTTTCTAAGACAGCAATTCTTTCATTAATTCCTCCTAGGGATTTATCAAGTTTATCAGTATTATCAAGTAATATTCCCAATTTAGTCTCAACACTTGGAAGATTTTTCTCTATGGCTTCCAACTTTTTCATGACATCCTCAAGAGAGATTTCAATTTTAGCTTCATTAACAGGTGGTATTCCAACTAGACTCTCAATGATGCAACTAGCTTCTAAAGCAGGAGTAGGAAATTACCCCCGTAAGAGTATCAAGAACATACCTATTCCAGCTAGAGATACCAACATAAAAGTTCCTAAGGAGGATAATAGTGGAGTGTTTCTTAATGCACCTATGATGAGCATCACTAATTCTATACCAAGCATCTTTAAAACTTTCTCCCCCTTGTTGCTTAAACGAACGAACTTCAACTTCAGGATTACTCATTTTAACAATAATAAAGATAAGTAAAGCAAAACCGAATTAAATAAAGTAAAACAAGTAACTATTTTTTTTGTGTTTTTGATATAAAGAAAGCAAACAAGACAAAAAATAAAATAAAGCAAGACAATAAACAAAGTAAAGAGATTGGGTGTGAGAGACTCTTGCAGCGTGTCTTGATCTCCCCGGCAACGGCGCCAGAAAAGTATTTGATGGCGGTTGACGGGCTTGATGGAGTGTCTTGATTATTCCCCGGCAACGGCGCCAGAAAAGTAGCTGCTGGCGTGTGGGAGTTAGAAATCCCTGAGGTATAACGGCGCCAGAAAAGTAGCTTCCTTGTGACGGTAAAGCACACGTCCGTTGGGAACCCAAAGAGGAAGGTATGATGAGCACAGTAGCAAGTTTTCCCTCAGTAAGAAACCAAGGTTATTAAACCAGTAGGAGATGAAGGCCACGTGAAGGTTGTTGGTATAGGAGTGTAGTGCGGCGCAACACCAGTGCTTCCGGCGCCAACGTGGAACCTGCACAACACAATCAAACTACTTTGCCCCAACTTAACAGTGAGGTTGTCAATCTCAAGCTTGCTGAAAACAAAGGATTAAACGTATGGTGTGGAGAATTATGTTTGCTTAAAGAAAACAAAAGAGAACAATGATTGCGATAGGTTGTATTTCAGATGTAAAAGAATGGACCGGGGTCCACAGTTCACTAGTGGTGTCTCTCCAATAAGATAAATAGCATGTTGGGTGAACAAATTACAGTTGGGCAATTGACAAATAGAGAAGCATACATATCATGATGACTACTATGAGATTTACTTAGGGCATTACGACAAAGAACATAGACCGCCATCCAGCATGCATCTATGCCTAAAAAGTCCACCTTCAGTTAGCATCCGCACCCCTTCCAGTATTAAGTTGCAAACAACAGACAATTGCATTAAGTACTGCGTAATGTAAACAATACAAATATCCTTAGACAAAGCATTGATGTTTTATCCCTAGTGGCAACAGCACATCCACAACCTTAGGGGTTGCTGTCACTCCCCCAGATTCAATGGAGACATGAACCCACTATCTAGCATAAATACTTCCTCTTGGAGTCACAAGTATCAACTTGGCCAGAGCCTCTACTAGCAACAGAGCATGCAAGAACATAAATAACACATATATGATAGATCAATAATCAACTTGACATAGTATTCCATATTCATCGGATCCCAACAAACACAACATGTAGCATTACAAATAGATGATCTCGATCATGATAGGCAGCTCACAAGATCTAAACATGATAGCACAAGAGGAGAAGACAACAATCTAGCTACTGCTATGGACCCGTAGTCCAAGGATGAACTACTCACGCATCAGTCCGGAGGCGGGCATGGTGATGTAGAGCTCTCTGGTGATGATTCCCCTCTCGGGCAGGGTGCCGGAGGCGGTCTTCAGACCCCCCGAGATAGGGTTGACGGCGGCGGCGTCTCTGGAACTTTTCTCGTATCGTGGCTCTCGGTACTAGGGTTTTCGTGACGGAAGGAATAAATAGGCAAAGGGGCAGCGGCGGGGGCGCCCGAGGGGCCCACCCCATAGGGCGGCGCGCCAGGAGGTGGGGCCGCGCCCCCCTATGGTGTGGCCGCCTCGTGGCTCCTCTTCGTCTCCTCTTCGGTGTTCTGGAAGGCTCCGTGGAAAATAATATCGTGGGCTTTTGTTTCGTCCAATTCCGAGAATATTTGTAAACTAACTTTTCTGAAATCAAAAATAGCAGAAAACAGGAACTGGCACTGCGGCATCTTGTTAATAGGTTAGTCCCGTAAAATGCATATAAATATTATAAAGTATGAACAAAACATGTAGGTATTGTCATAAAACTAGCATGGAACATAAGAAATTATAGATACGTTGGAGACGTATCAGGCGACGATGGCGTTGGTGCACTGTTTCCTTCTTGGAGGCGTCGCTTTTGGAGAGTCTGTATTTCAGGTGTTGTCTTGGTGGTGGATGTATTGTTGTTGGTAGGCCTAGAATGCTGTAGCGGAACTTTTGTTTCTTAGTTTTATTTTTTCCTTTTTTGGCTGTGTGCATCCGTACTACCATTAGGGTGTTGCGTTGTTGCAGAGGCTGAGTGTAATTGGTATCTTCTGATATTAATATATTCCCTTTATCGAAAAGATACCACAAACCTGCAAACGTGGCTTCATAGAACATTTGAAAAGAAAATCTGGCATTGTGTTTTCATCATAGTACTTTCACGAAACTATCTAAAAACTTTAGAGGTAACTTTATGAATAAAGGAGAAATTCGGTGCTTATTAACGGGGTCAGCAAGATAGGTGAGCCCAACGGCTTGTGGAGATAGTCACGTACTGTACGACTTTAGTACTTATTTTTTCAGTCTCATAATATAAGATGTTAGTACAAGCACGATAGAAATATATTGGTTGTAAACTTGTAATAGCATCTTATATTATTGGACGAAGGTAATACAATTTAAACCTTGTCCTTACAAAAAAAAATCAACCAAAACATGTCGAAAATGACTAAATGTTTGTAGAAGTTAGTGATGTGTGTAATCTCACAAGTTGCTAAGGTCAATGCATTTCATTTGACCATCCGCCAGTCGAGTGTCCCTACGCCCAACATATCTGGGCCGGAGCCAGTGTGCGCCCGCCTAGGCACGACTCTCCCTCCGCCAGATGCGCCCCTCTCTGATTGGTGGCCTATGGCGGTGAGTACGTTGTCGGCTAACCAAAGGAAACCGGGGAACTCACTCGTAATGCTCATCAACCGCTCAATCTGGCTCGAGCGGAACGCGCGCGTTTTCGACTCTAAGGCAACGATGGCACATCATGTCCTGGATAATGTCATTGACACTTGGCATTCTTGGTTGTTATCCCGCGGTACTGCGGTAGGGCAGCATTCTTGGTTGTTATCCCGCGGTAGGGCACCTAGAGGGGTAACTTAGTTCTTGTTTCGTGTTGCTACGTGGTTCCGTCCCTACTGACGTCCACCGTATGTGGTGAGTGAGTCGGTTTGGAACGCTGACCTTTCCCTGTAATGGATGTCTGTCCTTTCTCCCTTCGAGCTTAATACAATATGCGCAGATCTCTTGCGGGTATTTAAAAAAAAAATACATTTCATTTCATTCACGGTGAGAGTTAATTTAGTCATATAGTTTTTGTGATCATTGCTTAATCATATTTTGGAAGAGGCGCGTTATATTTGATTTCGAGGGGGTGGAATAGTTATTCTAACTTACTCTCTTTTTTATATTTTTTTTCACGTCAAGTAAATTTTGTCTTACCTTGCAAGTTTAGAAGAAACTAAAAAAATATGCAAGACATAAACAGTTTTTGTACACGAGGTACGAAAAATACGATGTAAAATGTGTACGTATTGTATTTTTACGTTTGATATGAATGTAAGTATTCATATACGAAACATAAAGAGATATTAGCACGGCGCATACACGAACTTGTCCCGCATGTGCATAGTCCTCCACGAACTTGCAAAATGTGCTCCACTTGGCCATGAACTTGACAGTCGGGTTCATTTGTTCCCACAACATATCAGATGAAGACACGTGGCAGCAGACGCTGTCAAAGGTGATTGACAGCGTGTCAATGCTTGTTTACAAAAATCCCCTGTGAATATTTAAACAGCGTAAACAAGGCCAACCCATCTACGGAATATTCCCAAATCGAGAGAGCCCGACGGTTAGGATTGGAGAGGCAAGCGGCGGCGAGGCAGGAGGCAGCGCGACGGCGAGGCAGGCGGCGGCGTGGTACTGTAGTATGGCGCCCCCGACGGCTAGGATTGGAGAGGTGTTGGCGGGCTCCCCCTCGAGTCAGGTTGTCCGGCGAGCTCCGTTGGGACGAACAGATGAGAATTCGAAATTTCTTCGCTCTCTCTGAATCTTCGCTCTCTCTGAAGCACCATTGTTAATTTCGATCTGAATTCGTGTGTGCAGCGTCCAAGTGTTGTGCGTAGAGTAGTGCCAGAGCTGGATCTAGATGGGCAGAAGCAATGCGACAGTTCAACGATGATGCGGAAGATTGGAGCACGCAATTTGGAGTTGGAGAAGGAAGTATCTGATCTAGAAGCTATGATTCAGAGAATGAAGATTGAGAAGAAGACCATTTTGAGAGCTCACAAGGCGGATATGAGAGCGAGGGAGAAGAGAGAAATAAGATTTGTTGTGTTAGTTGCCACATGTATCATGGTGTATGTTGTATTTGCACTGATGACCATGGGATTTGTGTGAGCAAGCTGTGGAATTGATTTGTATGAATACAATGGATGGTGTATGAATGTGTGTCTGTAAATCTTTGTTTCCTGGGAAGACTATGCATTGCAAGTAAGTGAATGTCACTTAACTGAATTTGACAGAAACAATAGTGTACCACATTATGCATTGCAACTAAACAGAACGTTTCACATCATATAAGCAAGTAACTGAATTTAACTGAACTGAATTTGACAGAACAAGTAGTGTACCACATTATGAATTGCAACAAAACAGGGAAACTGTGCATTACAAAAGATCTTCTAGTCTGGGAACATTGTGCATTGCAAAAGCATTACAACTTCATAAAAACCTAGCCAACAGCAGCGTGGCAACATTGTGCATTACCAAAGCAGTACAAGTTCATTGTGGTGCATTCTGTGAGACTGGAATTTCTTCTCCAGGCACTGTTGCATTCAGGTCTGGAATTCCTTCTCCATCTGGCTGGCCTCCTTGCTCATCATCACCAAAAAGGAGATAGTGTGCACTACCTGGCCCTGTATTGTAGTTCCTCCTTCTTGTTGGAGGTGGCCTTGATGAGGAGCTTGCACCTGCAGCAGCAGCAGTTCTTTTGTTGCCTGCACCAGTAGCAGTTGGTGCTGAGGTATTCATTCTAGCTGTTGTTGCTGTACTTCTTCCCCTTCCTCTACCTCTCCCTCTACCTCTCAAATTCCCTCTGGTGCTTGCTGTTGTCACTCTAGTAGAAGCAACTGGGATTGACTGCCTTGCTGCAGCAACAAAAGAACTCTCAGGTAATGGAACCTGGGCCCTTCTCTGTGGAGCAATAGCTCTGTCCTGGAAACATAGAACATAAGCAGTATAGTGAATGCACAGGCAGTATTTTCATTGTCTTTGTTTGATGCACTATAAATCCTACCTCTTGCCCCATTCTGTAAATCATACTATTTGTTTGATGCATGGGATCCAGCTGTGGTATAGCATGCTGTGGAGTAATGTGCTGCACAGAAGAAGGAACATTAACAGCAAGCATAGCATTAAGAAGAATAGTAATGTGCCTTTCATACCTCAAGAATGGAAGGATCATCTCCATCTTCTTCCCACACATTTTCTTCTTGCTCAGCTTGCTGGCTTAGAATGTAATTGGCATTACCTTTTTTGTTGTGATCTGGTAGCCCACAAATGGAACAATGCATGGTTACCCCATGTCTGCTAAGAGTTGTCCTTCCCTTCTTCATCTTTTCTTCTGGAGCTTTTTTCCTGTTCTTCTTGGGCCTGCCCATGACTTTAGTGTACAAAGGTGGATATACATGTTCACCATTGACTTTTGCCCAGAAAGCTCTGCCTCTTAGTGGATGTAAATTGTGTGCATAAGCTCTCTTGTAAGTTTCAATGATGTAACAGCTATGCACAAGAGACTCAGGGTCTATCCTATCTTCCCTGCAGCAAGCAAGTACATGATGACAGGGAATCCCAGACAGTTGACACCTTCTGCAGTCACAGGATTTTGTCTTGAAATCCACAGAATAATCAGGACCTGCACCTCCAGATGAAACTTTGAATTCTCCTCCACCAGCAGCAGTAACCATGCAATTCTTACTCCACTCCATACTTTTTTCAAGTTTTTTCATTATCTTTGGACATATTGTTCCAGGCCAGGTCTCAGCCTCTTTTTGCTTTGTCAATGTCCTGTTAACCATCTTGTAGAAGATAGTCTCCAACATGGACAACATAGGCATTTCTCTGGCTTCCAAAATGTAGCTACATGATAAGCAGACCATGATAAGCTATAAGCATGATAAGCAACAAGCATGATAAGCACATCATGGTAAGGAACAAGCATGATAAGCAGAGCATGATAATACCTGTTGAATACTTCACAATGATTGTTGAGCAACATGCCACATTTTGGTAAGTCACTAAAAAAGGCCTTGATCCATGTGTTAGGTGGTTGTTCTTCTAACCATTCATAAGCTCCAGGACTGTCAGCTTTCAATTTATCCATGTTGACCTGCCACTTAGGAATGTTGGTAGACCTGGCTATGGCCCACATGTCATTTTTCAAGACTTCACCTTTGTGGCCTGCCTTCTGGAAATTTTGATGGAGGTGCCTAACACAGAACCTATGCTCTGCATCTGGGAATATCTTTTTCACTGCATTTATGAGTCCCTGGAATCAATCATATAGAAGTGGTTACAAATGGTTCACTTCTCGACAAATGGTTCACTTCTCGACAAGGAAGGTCAATTTTATAATGTGGGTCACATGTCGACAAGTGCTTCACTTCTCGACATGTGGTTCACTTCTCGACAAGGAAGGTCAATTTTATAATGTGGGTCACATGTCGACAAGTGGTTGACTTGTCGACATGTGACCCACTTATCGACATGTGGTTCACATCTCGACAAGGAAGGTCAATTTTATAATGCATTTGAAAATTGAGGGAGAGGTAGAGGAAGGGGAAGAAGTACCTTTTGTCTGTCACTCATAATTGTCCATGGTGAAGTGTTGGTGATGTTTAGGTCATCCTTTAGAGTAGTCAAGAACCACTCCCATGAGCTGGTACACTCCACTTCTACTAACCCCATTGCAATTGGAAAAATGCAATCGTTTGGATCTATTCCAACTTCAGTTAGCAACTGTCCTTTAAACTTGGTTTTAACATGGCATCCATCTACACATATGAAGGGCCTGCAAGCTTCTAAGAACCCCCTTTTACAACCATCATATGACCAATAAAGGGTAGCAAGATGATGTTTAGCCACTGTATCTGCATTGTCTTGTGCTTCATTTGTGGTTAGAAAGAACTTTGAACCAGGGTTGCATCTGATAAGCTCCTGCCCATAGTCTCTAAGCAGCCCAAACTGGCTAGATTCATCACCATGGATCCTTAGCAAAGCTTCTTTTCTGGCCCTTCCTAGTTTGAACCTGTTGGGACACATATTGAACTCCCTCTGTACTTTAGCAGCAAAACTCTTCAGGTCAAGCTTTCTGTTGTCTCTAAATTCATTTATGAAAGTATCACACAGGAAATTGGATGTCAAAGCCTTCACCTCCCAGTCAGACTTGCATGTGTGCTTCTTTGTATAAGTCTTGACTGAAAAAGCTCCAAATCTGCTGTCACGTGATCCTCTGATCTGCCAACTGCAATTAGGTTTGCAAATTGCCTCCACCCTCATTGGATCATTCCTAATCTTGTTGACTTTCACTCTTCTCTTTATACTGTACTTCTGCAATGCCTGTCTGAACTCCTTCACACCACTGAATATCATCCCCACTTTGAACTCAGGATTGGTCATATCCACTTCTGCATTGAATGTACTGAATGTGTTCTTGAAATGTTCCTGCACATGTGCTGTAAACTGAAGATCACCATCATCAAGAGCTGTACTGTCTTCCAAGTCTGCAACCTCTTCAGCTTCATTGTTGTCTTTCACCTCTTTGTCGACATTCTCAGCAAACAAATCATCATCACCATTAGTGTGTCAAGGTGGGATCCCGGTGGGATGTCATTTTGTACTATGTAGTTCAAATTTTGATGTCAAAATTTGTACTAAAAAAGTCAAATTATACTACAAGTGGGACAAAAGTGGGATCCCACTTGACACCCTTAATCACCATCGGTAGCTTCATAATCACTATCCCACCACTCTGAATCATCACTGTCCTCATCTTCTTCGGCTCTTCGAAAAACTTCAAAAGTTTCACCTCCATTGCTAGATGTTCCTTGATCAGCTACAACCATAACCATTGGAGCTCTCTTTCTTGGCATTTTTCTTGGACTCATAACTGCTGGAAGTGCTGGACTGCCCTGTATGATAACATCATCCCTGAGAGTTTTCAGGAAGTTGGTGTGATCAATCATGAGAACAAGAGACTTCTCATATCTGACAGTAGCACACATTGCTGCTATATCTGCATCCTTCTCTATGCAAACTAACCCATCTGTTACCTCCTTGCCAGGTGGGGACCAGTAAACATGCATTCTCCCATCCCTCTCATACCCCATCTGACCCAGCAGTTCATAAATCCATTGAATTGACCAAGTATCAGTACTGCAGTCATCCCAATGCTCAACTGATGATTGAATGTAACACAGATTTTCATTTAACCCGCAGAAAAAACCATTGTGTTGCACTACTACAGAAAATAGTGTTTCATCATATCCTGCAATTACATACATATGAAAGAAATAAGTTTCAATGCAGCTACTGATGACAACATTTGCTTCAAGACAACAACAGGTAACTGCATTGCTTTATCGAAAATAAAGATAACTGCATTGCTATCAGGAACCAACAATTTCAGTAAAGGAAACCCATTTAACCTACACACAGCCTGTCTCTAAAATCTCTAACTTTTCCCCAACATTGCTTGCACACCTTCGTCTTCGACCTTCCGAAATTTTACGAACGGCATCGCAACACAAATCCCCATCGACAAGAAGTGTCAAGTTTCAGGTCACCTGCCCCAATCCCGACTCAATGGCATCACAAATCTACAAACAAAATCGACAGAACTTTGAGTCTCCTATGTGCAATCCCGACTAATGTGCACACCTTAATAATCCACAACCGAATCGACCTTCTTTTGCGGCCCAGCAACAACGCGCAAACCCTAGGCAAAACCCCATCCAACCCGAACAGGGGAGAGGAAAAAGGGGAGACGAAACAGGGGAGAGGAAACAGGGGACGTCGGCGTACCGTAGTTTGGGGGTTCCGCCAGGAACGGACGGAGGTGAGGGTCAGGTGGCATCGCGGCGGAATCGTCAGCGCCGTCGCCGTCGGCGTGGAGGAGGAGAACCCGAGGCGTCGCCCAACTGATCGCCAACGAGGAGGAGTGCTCGAGGTGGGGAGATGAAAAGTTAAGCGCTAAAACTGTTGCTGCTTCTCTGCGAGGGGGTGCTTGCAGATACAGCGCCGACCAAAGCCAACGTGTCATCCACGTGTCCAATTCGGACTGTTCGGTTCAGATTTGCACCCGACTGTCAAGTTCATGGCCAAGTGGAACACATTTTGCAAGTTCGTGGAGGACTATGCACATGCGGGACAAGTTCGTGTATGCGCCGTGCTAATATCTTTGCTGTAGCATTTCTACGTTCATGGATTGAAATTTATACACCAAAGATATAACTTCAATTCTTGAGAGATCCACGGTCCAATTTAATTATTGACTTCTAAATCCAATTCGTTAATTCAATCTAAGAAAACATGATTATGGTCTTCCGCGGTGCCCCACCAAAAAATGGCAAAGAAACAGTTAACTGTCATTGTCCAAATAAGAAAGTCCTGATGCATCACGTTCCCTCTGCACACAAGCTCTTCCCATATACCCATCGCCCGTCTTTCCTCCTGCCGCGCCCTCACTTTCCACGCCTTCTCTTTTCCCCAGTCCGGCCCCATTGCTATTTAGTAGAAGAAAAACAGAGGATCTTGGTAAAAACAAAAAACTACATCTCTCTAAAATGATGATGTAGAAAATACAGCTATGGATGTAAAAAATATATAGAAGTTACATCCAAAATCACCAAAATTGGGATCACAATTATACTACAGTTTTACACCTTGATCCATTAAACATTTCAGATGTAGAAAAACAATGAAAACTACATCTAGAGTAGAGAAAGAAAATACATAATTACATCCTTCTACTGATGGGAAAGTGAAAAAGTTTAGGAGGCAAAAAATTTAAGAGGCAAAATTAGTCTGCAAAAATTACATCTATGAACAAATTTTAGTGCCTGCAATAGAATAGATCACGTAGTAATCAGTAGCAGGCACCTGAAACATCCTCAGCGTGAGCGCCCTGGCTCGCGGGCTCTCCTCCGGAGGATCTTCTCCGCCGCTGTCGAACTGCCGCCCTTGGCGGAGAGTAGGACTCCGACGATGGGGGCCTGAATGGAGTTGTCGTCGGCGCCCTTGAACTCGGAGGTGAGGCGGACGAGCATGGTCTCGATGAAGACGCGGGGCTTGTTGGGTAGGATGTCATGTGCGGAGGTCGCCGCCGCCAGGATGGCAGGGCACGCAATGAGGTCACATCTGAGAGGCGGGGGCGTCGAGGGCCTGGAGGCACGAGCTTGGAGGGGGAGCAGTGGAGGTGAGGCCGGTGCTGGGAGAGAAACGGAGTGTTTTTGGTCGACGGAGGCAGCTCCCCTCGCGCCTTGTCGCCGCGGCAAGCACGCAGGCAGGTGCTCGCTGCATCTCTCGGCGGTGGCGCCGGCCTTGCGGGGCCAGAGCGCCTCCTCGACGGAGGTCTCACACCGCGCCACCTGCCTTCCCCGCTCGGCCGCCGGCCACCGCCTCGCTGCTCGGCCTCCAGCCGCTGCATCCTCGACTGCAGTTTGCCGGTCTCGCACCGCGCCACCCTCCTTCCCAGCTCTGCCGCCGGTCGCCGAGTCCCTGCTCGGCTGTCTGCCTCCGGTGGCCGCGTCCCTGCTCGGCCACCGGCCGCCGCCCGCATCTGACGAGGAGGTGCGAGATGTGTTCGAGGGAGGTGGTCCAGGTGGAGAGTGGGGAATTTTTGACTCACGATCCTCTCTCGCTCTCTCAAGGAGCACCGCACGAATCGGGAGAGCCGTCAGATGGCCATCCAACGTGACAGATCGGGAGCACCGCCTAAAACTACACGGTGCCCAGGCAATAATTAGATATTGGGAAAGTTATTAAACCTACTCAGACTGCCTTTATGCCTGGAAGGCATATTTTGGAAGGAGTAGTTGTACTCCATGAAACGACCCATGAGCTTCATCGGAAGAAAATGGACGGTGTTCTTTCTTAAATTGATTTTGAGAAGGCATATGATAAAGTAAAATGGCCTTTCCTCCAACAAGCACTGCGTATGAAAGGTTTTGCACAACATTGGTGTAATTCGGTTATGCAATTTATACAAGGAGGAATTGTGGGTATTAGAGTTAATAATGACATTGGTCATTATTTTCAAACTAAAAAAGGCCTTAGGCAAGGAGACCCGCTATCTCCAATGCTTTTTAATATTGTCGTCGATATGTTGGCCATTCTTATCGCGCGGGTGAAGGAAGATGGACAGGTAGGGGGACTAATACCTCATCTTATTGAGGGTGGAGTCTCTATCTTACAATATGCGGACGACACCATTTTGTTTTTGGAACATGATCTAGAAAAGGCGGTCAATATGAAACTAATACTATGTATTTTTGAACAACTATCGGGGCTCAAAATTAACTTTCACAAAAGCGAAATTTTCTGTTTTGGTAAGGCAAAAGAGGTAGAGGATCAATATCGACAAATATTTGGATGTGAGTCGGGGTCCCTACCCTTCAAGTATTTGGGAGTTCCTATCCATTATAGAAAATTACGCAATGCTGAATGGTACCCTATTGAATGTTGTTTTGCGGGCAAACTAGGGTGCTGGAAAGGGAAGATGCTCTCATACGGAGACAGAGACGGGCTTGTTTTGATAAATTCAGTTTTATCAAGCCTACCAATGTTTATGTTCTCATTTTTTGAGGTACCTGTAGGGGTACGTAAAAGATTTGATTACTATAGGTCGTGCTTTTTTTGGCAAAGCGATGAACATAAACAAAAATATAGATTAACAAAGTGGAACATAATCTGTAGACCCAAGGACCAAGGGGGGCTTGGAATTGAGGTCCTTGAACTACAAAATAAGTGTTTTCTTATCAAATGGATGTTTAAGTTGTTAAACGAGGAAGGTATGTGGCAGTAGCTACTACATAATAAATACCTACAGAGTAAAACGCTAGCTCAAGTTGAGATCAATCCGAATGATTCACCCTTTCGGAAAGGCCTCATGCGGATAAAGGAAGATTTTTTTTAGTAGAGGGTCCTTTAAAATTGGAAATGGGCTATCTACTAGATTTTGGGAAGATACTTGATTAGGAGACAAACCTCTAGTGCATCAATATCCATCGCTCTACAACATTATTCAACGGAAACATGTCTCTGTTAATGATGTTTTGGCTGCTGCACCCCCTTTGAACATTGGTTTTAGAAGGGCGTTAATCGGAGACAAATGGGATGCATGGTCTCATTTATGTCTTCATTTGATGGATATTAATTTGATAGACAATGATGACACTTTTGCGTGGAATCTAACTACAAATGGTAAATTCACCGTTAAATCGATATATGTTTGATGAAAGGGCATACGACATATTTGCATAAATATTTGTGAAAACTGAAACTACCCTTGAAAATAAAGATTTTTGTGTGGTTTCTTAATAGAAAATCTTGTTAACCAAGGATAACCTGGCTAAAAGAAGTGGAAAGGATGTACGAAGTGTGCTTTTTGTGGTTCGTCGGAGACAATTGAATACCTTTTTTTTCCTGCCCCTTTGCTCAACTCGTTTGGCGTGTTGTTTTTAGCACCTATAATATTCCAGCTCCAACTAATATCACAAATATGTTTGGAAATTGGTTGAATTACATTGATAAGAAGACCAAGGATAGAATTCGCATTGGCGTTTCTGCTATATGTTGGTCTATATGAAATTGTCGAAACAATCTTGTTTTTAATATATCTTCGAATTTCCATATTCTGCAGGTTATCCACATGACAGCTCATTGGATTCAGCTTTGGGCATATCTCCTACCCGAGGACCAGCGAGAACTTATGGTTACTGGGTATGCCCGGCTCCTGATGGTCGCTCAGTACTTCTTTTCCCGGGCTATGTGGCAGCATTCTAGACGACTCCGAGCGTAGTGGTCTAAATGTTGTCCATTTTTAGATGGTTGATACATGCCTCAACCTTATGTGATGCGTGAGATGTAAACTCTGAAACTCTCTTGACATTTGTAATAATTTCAGCTGTGTGCATCGGTCGATACAGAGGCTGGGGTTTTCCCTTTTCTAATAAAAAATTGAGCCACGGTGGGTTATATATAAAGGAGACAAGACTTGGAGACTACGAAAACTTGGACTACAATTCTAAAGCTACCGAATATAGCTACACCCTAATATACTCTAACAGTGTCTCGACGCCGGTGCACTGCGGGTTCTGTCCAAAAAAGTGGAGGGTTGTTTTGCAAAGTCCCACTCGCCACACTTATTTCGGGACGGAGCCACGGAGGGAGTATTCCCTCTCTCAACAAGCACGGCCATGGCCGCCTCGCTCACCGGCGCGGCCGGGGTCAGGACCATGCCGATGTTCGAGGGTGACGTGTTCTTTGGCTACGTCGATGTGTTGCTTCCACCATCATCTGGCGGCAGGGAACCTGTGTTCCGAAAGAACGAGATCCGGATCAGCCGCCGGTCGCCGGCGAGCGACAGGTGCCCACCGCTGGCCGTTCTGCAGGTGATCAGCGCCTACTCCATGCGCTGCAAGATCCAGGAAAGCACGACGTTGGATATTCATCCCAGATCCCCCCTCCTTAACAGCCTGCACTCCACCTGCTGGAACCAACGCATGGTACGTATGCACATCTTCTTTGCCTAGTCGTCTACAGCTTTAATCTACTTCATATATAATCGCTGCCAGATCTTTCGTCGATTTTCCAACTTGTAGGTTTATTATAGTATATATAGGCCTGGAAAATGCATAGCTGAACATGGGGGCATCTACCCGACCCGGACGTTTGGAACCTGGGTGCGCGCGCACCCGTTTACGAAAAGTTCAAAAAAATTTATTTAAAAAATTTCAAAAAAATGTGAAGTAAATTTTTGCATGTACATATTATGTTGATACTTACTCGTGTAAGTTTTCACGAAAAAATACCATTATGTGTGGTCTGCATAAAAATAACAAAATGTCCAAATGAGAATAGTGAACAGGAATTTGTACTATTCACAGGAATAGGAATTTGCATTTTGTCATTTTTGTGTAGGTCACATACAATGGTATTTTTCCGTGAAAACACACACGAGTAAGTATCAACATAGTATATACATGCAAAATTTTACTTCACATTTTTTTGAAACTTTTAAATAGCATTATTTTGAACTTTACGTAAACGGGTGCGCGCGTACCCAGGTTCCATTAACCATTTCCGGGCATCTACCCCTTTTTTGAAAAGAACGTTTCCAACTGTATCAAAATTACGGAAAAAATTGCACGCCTACATCCCCACGTTCTATGTGCGCACAGAAAGTTTCGTAGGAAAATGATTTTTCTTTGCCTGTGGAAAAAAGACAAAAAATTGTCTTGTGAAAAGTTTTTTTTCTAGCACCAAAATTTGTCATTTTACAGAGGCAAAATAGAAAGCTATTTTTCTCACGAAACTATGTGCGCCGTGCTTATATATTATGGAGATGTACGCATACAGTATTGAATGCAATTTTAAAAAACGGGTGCAGATGCCCCTAGGTTCAGATAGTGCACTCTCCTTATATATTGGATTAACTCACTATTAGATTTCCTTGGCCTGCGATTTTACTTAGCAAGAGGCATTGAGCTGTTGATTTGTTGCACTAGTATGCTTCATTTTATGAACTGGGTGGTGGAGCCTGCAATTTAGGATGCAAAATACTTTTAGAACTAGTTGCGATACAGCTTTACAGTATTGATGCAAAACAAGTCCTATCATAGTAGTATGATACAGTTTGTTTGTTAGGCGAAATAGAGTAGATTAGGGCTGGAATGTATTTTTTGGATGTCATATTATTGGATGACAATGGTATGTCACTGAATATATGACGTTTGCCTTAACAATTACTGTGAGATACCTTTGGATGTCTTTTATACTTCAGCAAGGTCATCTCCTTAGAACCCTAGCAGGTTCTCTTATTCCTTCACTCTTGGTAACATTTCAGATGTAGTATTGGATTTCCATCATTTTAATTAGATTACAGGCTTAGAGTTTATTTTTCTCATTGATTATTGTGGGTTTTAGACCGCTGTGGTGGATGCCGGACTGGAGGAACTTCACCTTGTGGCTATGCAAAGCAAGGTTGAAAAGGGTGTGCCTTGTTTCTGGTGTTGGTCCGCACAAGAAGGGCTTTACGAGACATGCCTTGGGATGCTCAACCAGCGATGCATAGCCATTGTGTTTGATCTCGACGAGACCATCATATTTGCGAGCAACGAGAAAAAAATAGAAACTCACATGGAAGAGATCAAATCAGACCTGAAGAATTCTGAACTTGATGCGGTTACACAATTGGTACTTCAGAATCAACTCTGTAGGGTCTCTAAGGATAATACATTTCTGAAGGATTTTGTACATAAAGGTGCTATCACTGTCGATCATGAGATTGTGAGGAACCAACATGAGAAGGGCATGTTGTATAAACCTGGCGGACTACAACTTGTTCGACCTGTAATCAGGGTCCCGAAAAGGAATGCGGTTCTGACTCGCCTTAACCCAATGGTATGTACGATTTGTTTGGTTGTTCTGCAAATCACCAAATTATTATTTATTATTCTTATAACTTCTAGTTTAATTGCTGTTGAGAAATTAGTTCATGTCATGCTCATGAAAATTAGCAATGTAATATAGATATTGCTTTCGTAGTTAATGAGTATTTATATTATGTAAAAATAATTTTGAACTTCATAAAGAGGTCATATATATTGTTATTTTGGGCTGGTGTGTTTAGTTTCTAAATCAAAATATTTATGTTTTTGCATATCAATATTAATCTGATGGATGGAAGGTGTATAGTTCAAGTTACGTATATTAAAAGTCAACAAAAAATACACAGTTTTGTTGGAATTGGCTTCTAATATGCGTATAGGGATACAACTTGATTTGGTATAAGAGGAGGGTTAGCTGTTGGACTCAAGTCCCGCGTGTGTGGACCAGTGTAGGTTTAGGGTAGGTCCTCTGTAGCTTAGGTTTTTGGCCGCAGTGCGGTGTTCTGCTCTTTGGTTGTCGAGGGATCTGGGACGTAGTCTGTTCAAGCTGGGATGGTGTAGCGGCGGCGACATCCTTATGGTGGACTTGTGCCCTTGGGCTCCGTCGTTGCGACGACGTTCACTCCAACGTCGGAGCAGAGCTCGGGAGGTTGGTAAAAAGTACGCAGAGACAGTAGTCTGAATTGTTGACAGCTGGAAGATGGTGAATTTTGTGCTAGGTTCGTGGTTAGAGGCTGGCAGATATGGTTTCCTCCTCTGACGTCGCGCGGGGAGTGTCAAATCTGGAGTTGTATGGCGTGTCCAGGGTGCTGCCCCGGTCTGATTCTTTCAACGGCAATGGCTTTGCCTTTGGCAAGCTACTTTGGAGGTCCATAAAGCTGCAGATCAGTGATGGAGCCGCGTCGACCTCAGGTGAAGAGCTGATCTGTCCACTTTTTCTTAGGTGGCTGCTACTGTGGTGCCAGGGAAGGGAAGGTGTTGGTACCTTGTTTGGGGTTTTCTTTGGTCCGGACTGTATTTTTCGTTCCTGGCTGACCGTTCCTTTGGGAAAAGTTCCGTCGGGTCCTTGTTTTCGTGCCATGTAACTTTATCTTTATTTAATAAATGAGACACGTATTACCAACAAAAAACGCTGTTGGACTTGAGCACTTGTAACCCAGACCTAATGTATATAGACTAGAAGATACTGTCCACAGGTTAGACACGAGATCAAAAGGGGGACGGTTTGGTCGCCCATGGCAAGGGTGGCTGGACAACTGGCGGTTGTTTGGAGACACTATGGATGGCGTTGACGGATGTTTTTCATTGGATGTGTTATGTCAATGTATACATGAGAATGTGGGATGTTGGCGTTCACAACGAACCATGTTAACAAACATCGCCCTGCCGTCCACTTTTATGCAGTGGTCCGGTCAAGATAATTATAACAGAGTTCAATGGGATCAGTTTACATATGGTGTTGCTACTTCGAGACTAAACCTGATTTAGGGCAATAATTTTTAAAATTTTATAACTTGTGTATTAGGCCACGTACAATGCACAGTGCTTAGAGAGGTGCTTACAAAAATAAACCAAGCATTTTCATAAGCACCAGTGCCTATTTCTATAGAGGGGGTGCTTAGTTAAGCATTTGTCTAGAGCAAATAAGCACCGGTGTTTAGCTAAAAACCGGTTTATTTTCTAAGCACCTCCTATAAGCACCTTGCATTGTACATGCCCTTATGCAGGTCTAACTCCAAACATCATATAGTTATGCAAGCAAGTTTCACAATTCTTTTTTTCGAGAAAACGCAAAAAGCCTTTGCGTTTCTTTTCATTGAATAGAGAGAAAGGGTTTAGTACAAGGGCCTCCTAGGAGGTGAGTGCTGTTATGACAAAAAAATAGTGGACATCCCAGGTTGTGGGCAAGATCGCTCTAAGTCATAGTGCTCCAGCCCTGGACCAGAACGCCGCCTCATCCTTGATATTGTCGAGGGTGCGAGAGATGGAGGGGGCGGCGTGGTTGAAGACGCAGTCGTTCCCCAGTTTCACAATTCCAACATAACAACACATGTGCTACTAGCATGTTATGTTATGTAAATTGCGTTCTCTGTTCAACACTACTGATGTATTCCCAACTCATCTTTGTTTTCTAATCCAAGTGTCATTATTATTTTATTAATCTATTAAATAAATAGACCAGTTGTTTTTTGCAATATATGCTTGAAAACCTTCTTGTATTTGTTGTATATTACTGTCAATAATTATCCATATCATCTCTTCTTACCTGCTGCAACATTACATGTCGTTCAGGATCCTAGAAGTAGTTATTTTGTAAACATACGGCCTGGCTGGGATAATTTGAAGACTTATCTGAGTAAAACCAGTAGATGGAGAAAATATAAGGTATATGTATGTACAAAAGCTGGAAGACAATATGCTCTTGAGGCATGGAGACTGCTTGATCCAGAAGGCAGCTTGATCAGCTCAGAAGAGATTTCACAGCGTTTAGTATGTGTGAGGCCAGGTAAAATTTTGCGTGAGTATTTACTATTCTTCTTTCATGAGACCCTCATTGGATCAATTCTAAATGCTAATAGCTAGGTTGGATAGGGAGAAGTACGTTGCGTCGTTGATCACTAGCTACCAAGTATTTCTCAAACAGTATTTTTTCCCGACAAGGGGGGTAGCTTGCTTTTCAGGTTAAAAAAAATCTTTAGCTAGTGTTGCATAGCAGTTTGATAAAAAAAAGTTGCAATATTTGTATCATCATGTATGTTGGTTACAAGCACAACTACTAGAACATCCTTATGTACAAGTAAAAGATAAGTTTGTTGA
Organism: Lolium multiflorum; assembly: GCA_030979885.1. Taxonomy (NCBI): domain Eukaryota; kingdom Viridiplantae; phylum Streptophyta; class Magnoliopsida; order Poales; family Poaceae; genus Lolium; species Lolium multiflorum. The sequence continues at coordinate 208,457,691 of CM061748.1, forward strand.
TGGATGGAAGACTGATTAACACCGATTATGTTTCTTGTTTGTGCCACATGCACCTTCGTTTTATTTTATTTTGTATTGACTGTTAGGTTCCAAAAAGTCGCTTAAGCGTGTGTTTCAAAAGAGTTCATGCCATCCAAATATGGCGATGGTGATTGATGACCGGATGAATGTTTGGGATGACAAAGATAAACGACGAGTTCATAATTTGCCTCCTTACACTCCATCAGTTTGCCCTGAGGACAAGGTAATTTATATGTATCTGAATTCTTCCCTATTTTAATTTCTGAAGAGAACAAATTGAGACTAGTCTGTGATGTTGCATGTATTTTAACTGAATTGGACTACTCTGACATGTTGCATGTATTTTAACTGATCAGGTGGTCAATGGTTGCTATGTGCTTCAGATTCTAAGAGATTATATATCGGAAGTACATAAAGGATTCTTCAGGTTTATTTAAAATAGATAAAAAATAATACGATACAGCCTAAACACTCAATATTGTATTTATTTTTACTGTCGTCTATTTAACAAATGGGTTATATATATCTTGTAGCGAGTTTGATGGGATGCTTCTGAAAAAAGTAGATGGACTAATGTATGAAAATGATGGACTGGATCTTGTATACACTCCAGATGTTGGTGACTACGTAGAACTGACGGTATTTTCTTGCTACCTTTGTATTGCTTGGTCTGTGACTAAGAATCAGACATTCATATTACTCGCTGTTATGTTCCAGAATAACAAGATTGTAGAACACAGTGATTCCCCTATATCACCCAAAAATACAAAGAGTGCTAAAGGGGAGGTGGGAGCAAGAATTAATGGAGAGGTAAGTTTTGCTCAATTCTTTCAGCCTACTTGTTCGCCTTTTTAACTAGAGAAAGAGGTTAGGGATATCTTATGTCATATGATTATCAAATACATTCTTTAGCGGGGATCAAATATGACATCATATGATGATAGGCATTGAAGTTTGTCCAGTCTTTATGGCATGCCGAACAGATAAATAAATTATAAACCTTCAGACATAATATCTAGTCATGAATATTCAGCTTGAACGGTTACTTTCCAATTAAAATGTTCAATAAAAACTGTTCTACCCAAAATATAAGCAAGTGCTCCTTCCGTTTTTAAAATAAGATTTATTAGCATTTGTCTACATTCGTATAACCTTGAATTTTGAATCAGTGCCAGAGTACTCAATCAACCATTGCCACTCCTCTGGTTGTACATCTTCAGGCACATTCGCCAATCTAGCAGCATCAATTTTGTACGCCTTGTATGTGGCGCTTAGAGTTGAACGCCAAGCTCTATATCGCTCATGTGCAACTTTGAGAATTTTCTCCTCAATTACCGGTGTATCTTCCAATGCACATCTGTCCTGTAATGAGTACAACAAATGTCTATGCTTAAACAATGCATTTTCAATGGTAAACTAAATAACACATGTGAAAAGGGTTGTACTCACTATCATATCGACAACAATTTGTCGATGGATGGTAGGGTGAATATCCGCCCACCTTCTCACTCCAATGAGCGGTAACCTTTTTTTTCATCATGAGTACCATGTCATCTACGAATGTACGGTAGTTCATTCCTACTGTACCACCCAAATGCTCAGAGAATGAAATATTAAGCTTTTCTGATCCATTGGCATAACGCTTCTTAGATGCTTTAAAACCCTTGAGAGCACCTCGCCCCTTCTTCTTCTTCTGTCCGCCAGTTTCTACAACCAAAAGCATACAAGAAATATTGTGTTGCTCGGTATTTGATTATAGTAGAATAGAACAAAAATATAAACCAAAATTTTTACCATTCTGTTGTAGTTCACGGTTGCGTCGAGCATGAGATGGCCATTCACCCAGTGCGCACATGTCATTGGCGGACACTGGAGTGTCAGATTGTTCTTCAGTTTCTGCATAAGGTTTAACAGTTGTTAAGATTAAGCAATCTAGGATTTTATGCATTATACAAAATGGTAGAGACTCAAATATTTTTTACCAGATCCTCGATGGTTTTTGTATGCTGCTATACTTTCCATCCTTGTTACAAGAACAAATCCTTTCTTTACTGAGCGCAAGAACAATTAAAGGAGTTAGCATTATCCTTGTTACAGAATAGTGATTAAGAATTAAAGAAATTGTGTACCTTTTAGAAAGGAGTAATGTGAATCATCTATTTCCTCTGAAGCTTGCACTCGATGTCGATGTATTGTCATCGGTATCCTACCAGCAACATCTTGCGTTGAATTCATCGTTGTGCCCTTGTATTGGTAAAAATCCGGATTAGAGTCAATTTCATAGTAAACGGCAACAATATGGTAGATCTGGCAACAGAGAACGTTTGATAAATATCAACGTTGGAAGACATAGTTTTGCTTCAGTAGTTGAAATTCACATTACTTAAATTTGTACTTAAACATCCAAAACATAGTATGAATGAATTCTTCATACAATTTTCTTATTTAATTTGTACTTATTTTATTTTGGATAAAGTAAACAATTCTATCACTAGAAATCAAGAACAATATGTAAAATATACGACTTGATCCAAATTAAACTTACTACTTTCCAGGGTGCACAACAACAACACATGTAACATCCAAACACAAACTTTCTACTCACACATATATAGTACTTCCAAATTTACATGCAACATAAAACCTGTTCTGCTAACATAGTACTTCCGAAACACAGACATAGTAGTAGGATTACAAAAGCCAGATGACATAGTAGGTCTTCAGTTCTTCACACATGCATACATATAACATAAACATATATAATAAGACAAGGACATGTTGCTGGAATAGGGACATCTCTTGTCCTAGTCCCAGGACTCCCAGCCACTCTTCCTCTTCTTGCTGTTGTTGGAAGAATCTGCCACCTCCGACTCACTTGGCTGCTAAATGGTCTTCTTCATGGGTCGTGGGAGGTACACTGCCACATTCTGCAGGTGAACCTGTCCCTGGTTCACTAAGCTGATCCTGCGATACAGTTCGGAGGTGATATATCCATCCAAGATAGCGTAGTTCAGGTTCTTCTCTGAAAGTGGCTTCCATTCCCAGTACGAATGCCCTTCGTGTTTCTGCCCGTCATCCTTCATACCTTCCTTCATCTTCAAGTACTTTTTGTGGATGAGCTTCCCAGCCATAGCTGCCATTCCAGCCCTGCCGTTTCTAGCACCTTCAATCTTGTAGATGTCCTGGATGTTGATGTGGTACTGGATAGGAATGTGCAGCCACTCGTTACCAAGCACTCGTCTGTCCCCTTTTATGCCCACCCCAATGAAAGTTATGTTCTTGTTCTGCAGAATATTCTTTAGGCTGCGTGGAACACCTACATATATATCATAACGCAAAAATGTAGTTAACATGGGATTAGGAGCTTGTTTTATATTATACATATGCAGTGTAATGAACAATTTAATTAGTTGAACAACTAATTAATAATACGTATAGGACCGGAGGGAGTACATGCTAAGCACTAATTAAATGTTGGGGAACGAATGTACATTTGCAGATCAATCTAACATGCCAAATGTTGGGGAACTAGTACACATTGCTAAGCACTAAATGTTGGGGAACTAATATACAGGAAGAACTTTGACCACACAAGAAAATTTGCAGATCAATCTTGCATGCCAAATAGCGTCAGAACAATGGTTGCCAAATTAACAGAGCGGATTTTAATTTTATTGCGCGCATGTGCTGTTCCTAGTTGATACCAAAAATAAATAAATAAAACTCTTGGCACTCTCAAGAACAAAGGTCGGTCGTACTCAGACTTCAAGCAAATTATTTTGGGGAAATGATAGTACCTTATCTTGTGAAAGACGAGCACATGCTCCCTCATGGCGAGCTGCATCACCGCCACCTTCCTCTGCGTGCTGTTGTACTCGAGATCTAGGCCGACGAACTTGATCTCCTCGTCCGCGAGCCAACGCACGTACTTCTCGAGGATTAGATCCATGGTTGCGGCCTCGTTCGTGTACACCTCCTCAATCCATGTCGCGCCGTGAGCATGCACATAGCGGTCTCCTTTCTTGCCTGTGGCTGCCGTGGTTTAGCGAATCGGGGTGATTTTTTTAGGGTTTGTTGTATCTAAAGGCGGGTAGCGAAGCGGGCGGGGCGATTTTTAGTGGTTTTTCCTAGCGGAGATTTTCCTAGGGTTTACTGTCTAGCGATTCCTAGCGAAGCGGGGTTCTATGTGATATGAATTTTATGTTCTCTTTTCGCTGTTTGAGATTCAAACTAGATGCTCCTATAGTTCTCTCCTTTTTTTTACTGCATATGTTTGTTATTACAGTTCAATTAATTGTCTATCATCTAATTGTTCACTGTTTATAAGGAAATTATAACAGCTAGTGCAAATGTTGCAACCTGAACCTAAGCATCCCAACTTAGTTTTAACGTGTAATAGGTTTCATAATTCGCAAATGTTGCAATTTGTCATCATTAATTGTTCATTGTTTATCTATCAGTGCGATTATAATTATCTATCATCTAATTGTTCACTGCTTATTAGGTTGACACCATGGACCTCCATGAAGTTTCCATCTTGGTCGCAGCCAAGAAGATCAAGATCGCTGACACCATCGACATTAGCTCATCCTCCGAAGGTGATGGTGCTGCAGCAAAGGATCATGTTGTTAAGCTTGGGGAAGAAGGTGATGGTGCTGCAGCTAGTGATCTTCATGCTAGTGCTGGTGCACCGGTTCATCTAGATGATGCTGCTGCTGCTAGACTTTCTGCCAAGCTGACTCGCCGAGGTAAAATATACCATGGAGCATATTAATTATAGTTGCAGGATAGGTAAAATGTAGGCCTGGCCGTTTGGCATGATAGTAATTTGGATGTATATTCAGGGAATTTTTCAGTTCCTATCTGTCTTCAATTTTAGGAAAACTTTGTTGCCGAACTATATGCCTTAATTAATCCTTGATTTCCTTAATTATATGTAGGTCCCAGGATAAAGGGAGGTCAGACATTTGACAAGTATTGCGTGTTTCCCAACCTAGTGGAAATGTACCCTGAACAACTTGAAGCCCTGAAACATCAAGTTCGTGAAACGCGCCCCGCAATTCCTTTCTATGTGTGCACTATAAAGGGTGCAAGTACTCTGAGAGGCAAATCCAAAATGGTAAATAATCTTAAGGATGTTTTTGCATATTTATGACAATGACTACATCTGAATGAATTTTTGCATCTTATAATTAATCTGCAGTACTTCACAAGGAAGTTTACCCAGAAATACATCTTGAAGAATATGAACATTCCAGCTGATGACGTGGAAGTCTCTTTCAAGAATGGATCTTCTGTGCAAGTGAGGATGATCATGGGCAAAGGGAAGAATAAAGGCGCCATGATCACAACTAACTGGAGAGTTGTGGTGCAGGACACCAACATGAAGGACAACGATATATTTGTGTTTTGGTTCCGCTCCAATGGTCGTCTCAAGTTACTTGTTAGGAAGCTCAAGAAATGAGCTAGCAGCAGGCTGGATGTTGTGGTATCCTGCATTCGACTGTGCTGGGCCTCTGGGCCTCTGGTATGTACTGTACGCAATATGATGCCACTGTGTGATGTTTAGGTGAAAAGTTTTCTGAAATTGTGGGAAGTGACTACTAAATGGCTCCTGAAGTGCTCAAGAGAAACTATGGACCTGAAACAGACATATGGAGTGCTTATGTTATCTTATATATATTGCTATGCGGCCTCCATTTTTTGTTGGTACTTTGCCTTCTCTCTATGGAAGTCTTTTATAATTAGCTTTGGTCTAGTGCAAATGGTCTTGGCTTTATTGTAGAGACTGGACAAGGAGTTGCAGAAGTTGTACTTCATGGAAATATAGATTTTAAGAGAGAACCCTGGCCCCATGTTTCTGTTAATGTTGGTTGGACAGATGATTCAGACTGGTCCAGAAATCAGGCCTTGACTACCTGATTGTTGTACTCACCTTGACTACTTGATTGGTTAGTTTCTTCTCATCACTAAGAATTGCTTCAAATTTACGACTACTTGATTGGTTAGTTTCTCTCATCACTAAGAATTGCTTCCAATTTACTTTAATGTACGTATGGAGAAACCAAACTGATTTGAAGTGTGGACTTGTATCGTGCAGTAGCTTCATGCATTTAATTTCCTAAACAAAAAGGAAGTAGATATCTTCTGATTTATGTGTTGACACCAATAGGCTCCGTGCATTCAAAGTTCAAGGACCAATAAGAACAGTCCAAAAAGCTGAAATTCGTAGGATGGAGTGGCAAAGAGATGATTATATCAAGTTTGTTTATTGTTCTTACTGTGCCCAGAGTCTTTGTGCACTGAGGAATCTCCTGTGTATGCAATAGGCAATAGGCAATAGGCATGATGAAAATCAAATTCCTGTGAATTACTGTAGTTAAATGGGACTCAAATTGTTTGGTTGACACAATTCCTTGCATGATGAGCACGTCAGGATGCATGCTCTCAGATTCGTGATTTGTGCCTTTCGCATCACATGACACGCATCACTCACTTATGCATCCATGGTTACTAAATATTTTGCATCCGTCTTAAATGACATCACAACACATTATTTGTTCTGAGGCTTACGCATCCATTATGGTTACTAAATATTTTACATCTGTCTTAAAGGACGTCACAACACATTATTTGTTCCGAGGCAATTTTACTTTGTGCTGATCAATATTCTCTGTACTCCAACAACTGATGTTTGCTTAATATGGTCAATGATGTGAGCTCTGTTGCTTCATTTGCAACTACAGATCCTTGCTTAATATATTTCTAGAAAAAAATTGTAGATGCCTTGCTGAGAAAGTACAAATTTATTTTCCAAGCAAATACTGTACGATTTTGAAGAAAACAAAGGTGAGGGCAGTAAGTAGCATAATTAGGAGATCTCAGTAAACTTATTTTGTGGGACATTGCTCCTCATTTCGAAGCAGTATCGTAGTTTCTTGTACTTTTTTCTTGACACTATTAGCATTGTAGATTATCCTTGAAGCAATATCATGCTTTTAATCTTACTGCTTTTGAACCACATGTACATGTTTGGGCTGGTGTATTACTGGTACAATAGAATGTGATACAAAATTTTCTGAATAGTTGAAGATGGTACTTAGTCTTTTCTATGTGCTAAATAAGTATTTGGGTGTTTTTATCTATTGTAATGGTTGCTTCTTATTTCTTCCCATTGGTGTCACTGGGTTAAGTACTGATTATCAGTACATGAGTGGTTGAAATTTATTCATAACTGGTTGAAACGACCTGATATAACCTTTAACTTTGGGAAATCTGAGTCTCTTTTTTCATTACGCAGTTTTCTGGCACCTGAATATGCCAATAGGTGGGTAAATTACTGAGAAGTCTGATGTCTACTAATTTGGGGTAGTTCTAGTGGAACTTGTCACTCCACTAGTAGGAAAACCATTATAGGTGGAAACCACCTCTGTGGCGCACCAAACGGCCCATGCGCCACAAAAATATTTCTGTGGCGCACCACTATAATGCGCCATAAAAAAATGGATGTTTCTCTGGTGCATGTGCCAGCATATGCGCCACAGAAGATGGAGATTTTGTGGCGCACCGTGGGCAGTGCGCCACAGAAAGTTTGTGGGACCCACGCTGGATCCACCACTGCACATGGCCGAAGGATATTCTGTGGCGCATGGTCCAACGTGCGCCACAGAAAGTTAAGGTTCTGTGGCGCACGTGGATCCATGCGCCACATAATATCCTGCGGGGACCACCCCCGGCTCACGCCACCATGATTCTGTGGCGCATGTGCTGATATGCGCCACATAAGTTCATGTTTCTGTGGCGCATATCAGCATATGCGCCACAAAAAGTGAATAGTAGATCTCACTTTGGAGACAGCTTTCCCCCTCTTTTCTTCCACCCATCACCCTTTCCATTCTTGTCTCCTCCAACCAGCTCGTGTTGCTCCTCTCTCCCACTCCATTTTGGTTATACTTTTCTCCATTGTTGATAGCTCTAAGCCTATTTTGTTGGCATATTTGTGAGGGGAAGCCACTCCAACTTGTAGAGGGGTACTAAAAACCACAATTCTCTTTCCCTCCTCCTCCACTTTCCCTCTTGCATGGTCCATTGTTTTCTCTCCACCACCCCATCCTCTTGCTCCACCATGATCTTGGTAGATTTGTGAGAGGTTGAGTACTATTGGATGCATGTTTTGTGTGTATGGATGTTTTGTAGGTGAATATTATCGCGCTCCCGGACGGTTTGCGGTGGCGAGACGATGATGTTTATATGTGTTGAGCTTTGTGTTGTGGTTGAATGTTTGCTTGCGAAGAAGCTTATTTGTGTTGTTGGTTTGTGCCGGCGTGTGGTGCATGGATGTTTGCCGAAATGTTGATTCATTTCCATTTCGGCAAATTCTTGCACTAGCCATATGTCCTACTTTTAGGATAGGTCATGCCGAAATTTTCCGGCGATCATGCATGCATGTGTGTTTGTGCATGGTGTGTGTGGTTCTAATTAACTCTCTTTTGCTTTATATATGTATGATGCAGTCAACCATGATCGTCCATATGAGGGAAGGACAAGTGGTTAGATACAAGGTGAACGCGAAGGCCGACATGGTTAGGAACAACATGACCCTGATAAGATGTCCGTGTCGAAAATGCGGACTCCGGCAGTGGATCGACCCTGATTCTGGACAACTGGAGGAACACCTGCTCAGGCGCAGATGCTCGGCTTCAACGAGGAGCCAGCGGCAAATGTTGGTCATGAAGAAGAGGCCGACATTGGGCGAGATGACGACGAGTCTCCCGAACATGGTGTTCATCATGAGGAGGGAGATGCCGATGAAGGAGATGATGATGCCGGAGGAGATGGTGGTGGAGATGCCGAGAGCAAGCAGACGCCGCTAACGTCGGTCTTGCGGGACCCTCATGTTCAAGAGCTTCTCCTGAAGGACATGGGCAACGCCAAACCTGAAGCCAAGCTGGCGCAAATGGAGGTAGACGGGATGACTCCATTGTATCCAGGGTCCCGGCCCGAGGATGCACGCTTGAGTGTAACGCTCGAGTGTCTGGAGATGAAGGCGGAACACAAATGGACCGACAGCAGCTTCAGCGATAACATGAAATCCTGGCATGCTCGTCTTCCCAAGGACAACACATTGCCGACAAGTATCGACGAGGCCAAGAAAGTAGTTTGCCCACTCGACCTACCGCACGTAAAGTACCACGCATGCATCAAAGATTGTGCACTTTTTCGGAATGAGTACAAGGACAGAACCACATGTCCGGTGTGCGGCCAAGGACGGTACAAGAGAGGGAACAAGAAAGTTCCTCTGAAAGTTGTCTGGTACTTTCCTATCACTCCCCGTCTGCAGCGGTATTTCGTAGATCCTAAGGAAGCAAAGCTCATGCAATGGCACGCGGAAAGGGAGAAGCCTGCAGATGATCCGGACAAGGGCAAGATCCTGACACATCCTGCAGATGCTAGCCAGTGGAATGCGTTGGACATTGAGTTCGCAGATGAGTTCGGGAGCGAACCGAGGAACATTCGTCTGGGCATGAGCACCGACGGACTCAATCCCTTTGGAAACCAGAGTAGCACGCATAGCACCTGGCCCGTGTTTGTATGGCCATACAACCTCCCCCCCTGGCTGTGCACAAAGCAGCGGTACGTACACATGAGTATTCTTATTCAGGGGCCGAAACAACCGGGCGTGGACATGCATCTGTATCTCGGTCTGTTGAAAGAGGAGTTAGCCACGCTGTGGTAGACGCCGGCCCGTACTTGGGACGCGTACAAAAGAGATTATTTCCCTCTCAGAGCCGCATTGCTAACGACAGTGCAGGACTATCCTGGTTACGCATATGTATCGTGCCAGGTGAACCACGGATTGAAGGCATGTGTCAAGTGCATGGATAAGACCCCGCATCTGCAGCTGCCGATGGCTCCCGGGTCTTGTAAAACTGTGTTCCAAGGGACTCGAATGTGGCTTCGCTTCGATCACCCGTGGAGAAAACGCAAGGATCTGTTCAATGGCGAAGAGGAGCTCGAAAGAGCCCCACGACCGAGGAGCGGCGAAGAAATATCCGAGCTTTTGGAAAATTGGGAAGAGTGCCCCGCGACGGGAAAGAAGCGACCGCGGGAATCGCCGCTGCTGGGAGTATGGAAAGCAAGGTCTGTTTTCTGGGACCTGCCGTACTGGAAGGTCCTCCACACGCCCCATAGCCTCGATGTCATGCACATCACGAAAAACGTTACCGAGAGCCTACTTGGCACTCTAATGAACATGCCGGAGAGGACCAAGGATGGACCGAAAGCAAGAACCAGCCTGAAATGGCTTGGCCTCAAGAAAGAACTTCAGTACCCCACCGATAGTGATGATGATGATGATGAACAGACGGAAACGACTCAGGGTCGCCACAAAAGGGCTAAGAAGAATGAGGTGGTGGTGCTTAAACCTGCCTGCTTCACTCTGAGCGAGGAGCTCGAGAGGTTTTTCGAGTGCCTCCTAGGAGTAAAAGTTCCTCACGGTTACTCTGGGAAGATAAGCAGATATCTGGACGTAGCGAAGAAGAGGTTTAGCGGGATGAAGTCTCACGACTGTCACGTGCTGATGAAGCAGATACTTCCCGTTGCGATGCGAGGGATAATGGACGACCACGTCCACGAGACGCTGTTTGGCCTCTGCAACTTCTTCGACGTCATCTCTAGGAAGTCCATCGGCGTTAAGCAGCTCAACAGGCTACAAGAAGAGATCGTCGAGATACTATGCGAGCTCGAGATTTACTTCCCGCCAGCGTTCTTCGACATCATGGTGCATCTGCGTGTCCATGTAGTGGATGACATCATCCACCTCGGGCCGACATTCCTGCACAACATGATGCCATTCGAAAGGTTGAACGGTGTCATCAAAGGATTCATTCGCAACAGGGCCCGTCCAGATGGAAGCATAGCCAGCACCGAGAACGAGGATGTCGGTCTGCCCACCAGGAAGCACGTCGGGAGGCTAGCAGGGTTTGGTCACCGCGAGGGCTACCGCGCAATGCATGTCGGCATCGCTGGTCGACATGCCGACTTTGACAGGGCACACCGAGTCGCGCTACAACACATAGAATTGGCCAGCCCTTGGGTGGATAAGCACAAAAGCTTAATCGAGCAAAAGTTCATCGACCTAGGACGGCCGAGGAAAACGGGGACGTTACGAAAGAGCACAACTCCAGCTTCACGGGGTGGTTCAAGAAAAGGCTACTGGAAAGTCCCACGCTGCCTTCTACTGAAGAGCAGAAACTCATATTCTCCCTGTCACAGGGACCCGGGCACAACGTAAGGACCTATCAGTCGTACGACATCAACGGCTATAGATTCTACACCGAGGAAAAGGACAAGAATAGCGAATATCAAAACTCAGGAGTAACTATGGTATCCTACACCGATGACAAGACTGATATCAAGGAAAGATTGTACGGAAGGATCGAGGAGATTTGGGAACTCGACTACGTTGGAGTGACGATGCCGATGTTCCATGTGAGATGGGCCAAGAGCGTCGAAAAAGATGGACTATATTTCACCACCATGGTTATACCCGATGCCAAATCGAAGACCCCCTCCGCGAAAAATGAGCCGTGGGTGCTCGGTAGCCAAGTTGACCAATGCTTCTTCATTACCGACCCGTCAAAGCCCAGCCGTGTGGTCGTGAGGAGGGGCAAGAGGAGCATCATCGGAATGGAAGGAGAAGCCGACAAGCAAGACATCGACAAGAACGGCGATCCGAAGATCGAAGAGGAATTTGACAAGTACTTCGACAAGCCTACTACTTATTCGAAAGTAAGAAGGAAGACCACCCTACCGGCTAAAGGTTGCCCCTACACGATAAGAAATCTCAAGGTGGCCGGGCTAAAGTATTCAACAACCGCGATGAAGAAGGGCAAGAACATTGTCAAGAAACGCTAGCTAGCCACCGATCGGAACCGAGAAGTTCAATTGTAGTTTTTTGTGTACTATGTACTTTGGCAAAAACACAAGTGTGTATATGTGTGTGTATGACACAAGCATCCATATATGTACTTTTTTGAATTATCTATATAAATTAACTTGCATTGAACCTTCATTTATTTCTTGGAATAATACACTAGGAATGTATTAAAGGAAAAACTTTTAAAATTCATAAAACACTAGATAATATATGATGCAGGAATTTAAAAGTATGCCTAAGTGTGGAAATTCTGTGGCGCACCAAATCCAACATGCGCCACAGAATCTTGAAATTCTATGGCGCATGTTGGGTTTGGTGCGCCACAGAATTTCCACACTTAGGCATATTCCACAACCCACACGGCCGGTTACTATATGGCTAAGTCAAAAATTCTGTGGCGCACCAAACCCAACATGCGCCACAGAATCTTGAAATTCTGTGGCGCATGCTGGGTTTGGTGCACCTAAGAATTTCCACACTTAGGCATATCCCGAGCGGTTCGCCCCCTTTCTTCCCCAACCTTCTTCTTCCCCAACACACATACGCGCCGCGCTCGCCTGCTCTCCGTTGTGCTCGCCTCGCCGCCGCCCAGGACCCAGAGGAGCGCCGCCCAGGACACGGAGGAGCGCCGCCCAGGAGGATCCCTCGCCGCCGCCCAGGATCAGGACCAGGAGGAGCGCGCCCAGGACCAAGACCAGGACCAGGACCAGCTCCGCCCTACACCCTCCCTTCTCCACCTTGCCGACCCTCGCCAACCAGGTACCTTCTTCGCCCCCCTCGCCGACCTCCTCCCTTCTCCGCCCCTCCCTTCTCCGCCCGTCCCCTCGCCGTCGGCCATCCCTGGAATTCTAGGGTTAGCACCAATTCAAGTGTCTGCTTGCTTGTTTTGGGGATAGATGCCTAATCCATGAATTAAACAGACAATATGGAGATTGTGTGTCTACTGAATCAGCACAATTTTGCTTTGTATCTAGGGTTTGAGTGTATTTTTTGCTGTGTATCTACTGAATCAGCACAATTTTGCTTATTGCTTGTTTTCACATATGGAGATTGTGTGTCTTCACATTTAAACAGACAATAACACATACACATCCATGAATTGCTTGTAATTTTTCAGTCAAAATACTCCAAAGTGCTGGAAATTTCCATCCATATGCATACTTCTTGTAGACTCTGGATACTTAATTAACAAAGGGCCATTAAAATATAGGTGGTAATGTCTAATGCATATATTACAAAATTAAGTCAGAAGTAAGCTAAATTATATGCAGAGTCAGAGAGAAGAAAGCTAAATTATTCCCCTCTCCCTAAATTATATCATGCTTGTTGGCATTGCTAGTGTTATCTGATACTAGATTTAGATGTGCGCCTTGGCGCACGATCCCGTAAAATTTACATAAATTTATAGTTTGTATAACCAAGATAAAAATCAGGTGGAAAAAGAAGGCGTGGCTATGGCTTGGATGGGCAAGTGTTGCGGGCTTCAGTCTACACGCCACAACATATGCATATGGGATGATAGGCTAGGAATTAGCTCACCTCTCATGCGATGAAATCTCCACCATTGGAATCCATTTAATAAAAAAAGAAAGGGTACCTGAGCATGGAATCGTTAGCATTCCCACTGATCGGAAAGCTAGCCACACATCTATACTTAATGTCAACACAGAATCTAATAGAAGCACAAGAACGATTTTTCACCAAAATATATACAATGATTTAAGAGTAGCAACTATGGCGATGGTGGTACATCATCCTCAGCGTGACATCAACTTGTGAAAATTGTCATCCTTATAATGTGGATCTATTAGAAGAGAACATAGAAATCAACAGATTATTTCTTCTTACATAAAGCTTACCAATTCAAATACTTTGGGACAAACAGAAGAGAAAATATGGCACAGTGTATTATGCATTCCTTTATATGAGGATATATCTATTGTGTCATATCTATTGTGCCTGAATAGTATATTTAAGACCAGAACATGCCAAACAAATCCTTAGAACCTGTATGCAGCTGGCAGGCATACGTAAAACAGAAAACGGAAGTGTTCCTACGCTAAACTACTAAGCCTTGAAGATCAATTTCTCTAATATATTTTGTTGGATAGAAAAAATTAACTCATACATAAGCAACTTGAAAAGTGCAGTATTCTAGGAAGAAGGTGATAATTCCTTTATTAGCCCCAAATACCTCATTATGTCGGTACCTATACCTGCATACTACTTACAATGCATGCATGCACATGAAAAATACAACATAACTTCTGTAGTGGAGAACTCGCACACTGCAATATTAGGAGGAGTGTTAGCCTCTTAATAATTGCAGAAATCAATTTGTGACGGTACAGAAAAGCCGTTGCAAAGCAACACCAACTTCAGCCATATTTAACATGCATATCAAACTGTATATGATACATGATCATGCTGCCAAACTGTATAATCTAAGGCATAACCAATCTAATGAACATATAATATAAGCCATGTTGTATATTCGCTGCAGCACATGATTCCCAAAAGATCCTTTTTAGATGCTAAAGCTTACCTGCAACCAAGTTGAATCCCAAATCTACCAGAGAAACAATAGAGCCTTTAGGCAACAACCTTAAATGGGACGGCAGCCTGCAGCCAAGAGGTGAAGAACACAACAACCATGTCAAGTAAAGTGGCAAGAAGTGAAAATCGAAGGTGCAAGATTGTTGCGAACTGAAGGAGGACCAAGAAAAAAGAAGAGATGAAAAAAATTACCACTCATGAACCATGAAAACAAATAAAAAAGAATAGATTTAGGTGCCTTGCTTTGACCGCACACCCAAGAGAATTGAAGGAGGCACCAAGAGTACTTGCTTGTCCAAGTAGGCATCTATATTTTCAAGCCTAAACCATATATCTTAACAGTTACAAAGAAACACATTCCAAACCGTATCAACGGGGCCATGCTGGTTTAGGTAGGTAATAACCACCCAATTTAATTGATATAGTAATTTTATATCCATAAGGGATACAGACTGTCTCCAAGCAGGCATCTATATTGTTCAAGCCTAAACATCATATATCTTGAAAGTTACAAAGAAACCTATTCCAAACCGTATCAACAGGGCTATGCTGATTTAGGTAGATAACCAACCAATTTAATTGATTTACTAATTATATATCCATAAGGGATATAACAGGCCGCCGACTTCCGCGGAGGGAAACGGTTTGTCAAACGCTATATAATTCATGAATAGAAACCACTCATTAGCAAGCAGCAAATGAACATAGTTATACTCTCCAGAAATATATTACACAAATCATGGCAATTTAAGTTCAGAGCAAACCACGTTGCTCTTCCATAGATCAGATTTACATACATTAGAAAATAAAGGATAGTTAGTTCCTTCACTACGATATGTCCAAACCATCACAAAAACCATTTTATGAATAAAGAACTTTCCGGGAACAGGCTGAGTATATAAAACTATGCTCTACATCTTTTGAAAGAGGAACAGGAAGAATTTCAGTATATGATAAAACTTGGAAGCATATATGGAAAATACCTGAGGCAGTGTGACACTATATAGCTCTACATAAAGGTACAAACCAGCCTATCTGGATGCCAAGTTGCAAATGCAGTGTATGCACAATCGGATAGACGCTTTGTTCGGTCGACAGTTTTGTAGATCAGACACATGTCTAACCTTCAATGATTGATGCAATTAATAGAAAATGATATTAATAGGCTCAAATATGAATACGTCCATCGGTTGGGTAGAACCGCACAACCAGATTTCTCTCTGGGTGGCTCCATACAAGAGCTCTCCCTATCACTCATTGCCTATCCTTTGCTGACAAGGGAGAACTTAACTTAAAAGAGCTGACATCCTAAACCTTGCTCCACTATTTTGTAAATTATTCCTTAGAACAAACACTTTTTTCTAGCGAAGAATCACATAGCATGTTTTTGTACTTGATGCACACGAGGATTCATAGAGAAATACGCATTTTACTTTCAAGGTATCAAGCGAAAATCCAGCAACCTCATAGCAATTAAAAAACATGCAGAACATGATACACAGGAGTACATTTCTGATAGAGAAATGAAATCATGTTTCTATTTCAGCAATAAGTTTTACTTATTAGGTTAGCAGATGAATCATCAGTGTAAAGAAACATCCTAGCTCATGCAACAAATGAATCATCAATGTAAAGAAACACTGGCAAACTAACGGAAATTAAAGCAAATAACCACGGACCAGCAGCAAGATGAGCATTGCATGTGGAAGTGCAGAAAATAATATGAAGGATAAGAAATACTCTTGCGGTAAAAATGAAAAGTCCAGTAGCAATATTATTTTGAAACTCCGACCACTATCACAAAGGCAGATAGGAAATTAGTCAATTTTGTCCGGAAGTAGCACTCACTGTTAAGAAATCTGAACCAAATTATACAGTGCAGAGCAACTCTAAGCGACAACCAGACAAAAACATTCTTTCGAACACTCAACGTCAATGTACTTTTGCAGACCGAGTAAGTAAATAACATTGAGATATATAACGTACGTGGATTTCACATAGCTCCCATCGCTGCCTTGAGTAGCACAGCTATGAGATCAGCCTTTGGAAAGTCCCTTATTGTGACTGCATCCATATAGCCATATGAGAACTGCACGACAATAACATTATGCATTCTTGCACGAGTTAAGCAAATCACACCAACACTTGAAGAAAATGGAGCTGGATCCAATAACCATTCAAAAAATTACCTTAGCTTCAACGGCTGCCAGGACTATCTCAGCAGCCCATGACATGTTATTGATGCAGATGGCACAACTGGGCCATCAATAGATCTCAAGTCTCAAACTTGAAACACAGCTGAAGGACCTTGATAAGAACACAACTGAGATCCCCCATTCTGCTCCAGAAGTTCCATGATGCAACTCTCGAATTGATTGACAGTCTACCCGAATGCCTCGTAGGTGCGCAGACACGAAACAGATGCTTCCGTGGTATCTTCACAGATTCATTATGTGAACCAGAGCCTAAAATTAATCAATAATTGTTACTGAATTATGCGAGGTATCAGTTACCAAAGATTTTAAATTTCCCAGGAAAATAAGATTATACATATTAAGTCGATGCGCTAGTTCTCTGGCCACCTATATTTCTAAGACTTGATGTCAATATTGGCCACCAAACCTGAATTTTAGTTGAAATAGTCAGATCCAGCAACCCCAGAAGTTTCAGTGGCATTAGACTTTGTTGATCCCATGGTTGCATATGTACCCCAGATTGGCGACCGTAAAATGAAAATTATCTTCTCCCTTGCACTATGGTGAAGACGTCCAGGCTTCTTGTAACCTGCGCAACCAGAGAACTATTAAAACTAAACTAAACTATGTCCGGGCTTCTTGCAGCTGGTATGATCCTCTTCCTTGAATTACTAAAACTAAACTTCCTTTACATGCATCAGATAACTGAATCAATCATCCCTCAATCCTTTCCACTAAGCTAGAGCCCTTGAATTCCTGAAATTGGCCTTCCTTTACATGCACCAATTAACTGCATCAATCAGCATAGAATTCTTTTTGTTGAGCTGGAGGAAACAACCATTCTCTCTTCAAATTTACTTTCCAGTTGTCTAGTATACTCAGTTCTGCTCTCCCTGTAGAATATGTTATATAGAACTAAAAAGACAAAACAGAAGACCAAATACACAGAGACCATGACTGTGCACTAAATGGACTGATTATAAAGATTAGATGCGGTACAAAAAATGATGAAATAGTTTGGCTAGTAGCATCGCTTGGAAGGTTGCATACATGAGAGAAAGAGACACTTAACAATATAACATATTTTTTTCACCATGTTGTCGGATAAACAAAGCATAGCGAATGCCGGGCTTACTCAAAAACATGGCATACATCTGGTGACGAAATCTTAAAGATAACAAATATGATACTGAGGTTAACCATCTTCGGTACTTTGTGCACACAGAGATATGACGCTCGCTCTGTCATCGTCGGGGAAACCGACATCCATCCAATCGACGGAAGCGATGTTTTCCTTATGACGGATGGTGTAGCCATACAATGGACTCATCAGTGGCACACGATGTGCACTCCTCTTCTTTGGTTCTTGGCATGTCAAGCCTGATACCTTCTTTGGTTCTTGGCATGTCAAGCCTGATACCTTCTTTGGGGACACAGGGCACAAATCTGAAATGCAATTCAAGGAACGTAATAGTGAAGAATCTCACAAATCCTTCAAGGATGAAATATGAAGTGTCGTACCAGACTACAAAGAGATGCTAAAACCGGCCAAACTTACGTATGCATGATGCAATAATTCAACAATATAATAAATAAGTAAATATGCAGTCTGAACAATGGCAAGCCTGGAAAATAGAAATGTATGCAATATACATGGAGTTACATAAAGCTGCAATATCAAACTTTTTTGTTAATAGAAGTGTCCAGGTGACTCAGAAGGTCATGAGTGAATCTAGCAGGTTTATTTTTTTATCCCTGATATTTCTGTAACTTGCCTGCAAATTTGGCCTTTTTTCAGACATCATAAATGAATACTGAAAACAACAATGCATCAATTCTATATATTTAGTGACACACCAACTCATAGATCTTTTGTGCTCTAGTTTGGTAAAGTATAAGACTGCAGATGAACAAATTCTATAAACCAGGAAGGGAACCTTGCAACAATTGTCGTATTAGCAATCCAAAATCAAGGATCATGGTCCAGAAATTATAAAACTAAGAAAGAAAACAATATAGGTATATACTATAAATATCATGAGAAGCGAAATACATTTTGGGATGCTTTGCTCCCATTGAAATGTTAGCCCTGCCTGGAAAACATTGATGCCAAGAATATGGTTGTTGATTAGCAGCAGCGAGCTCAGATGCCACTCAAGCCCTTCTTGCCTACAGGAAAATAAAATAAAGCAGTTGTTAATTCCCAGTGAGGTATAAATTATAGTGAAGGTACTAATGAATACATCAAGACACAGCACATGCCCTTCCTCTTCCTCAAAATAAATAACAACTAACATAGGACATTGCAATTTAAAAATTTAAAGAGGAAAACAAACATTGGAGTGCAGAATGTCTACTCTTCAAATTTAATGATCATTCTAAAAAAATAGAGTGCATTCCATTGCTCACCATTTTTACTGTCTCAATGGTATTTTAGAGTAGACCATTGCTCACCATACTATGCATAATGGGAGGAACTGGAAAGAAACATAGATTAATTACTAACGCTTACCTAATCTAGCCAATTTACATTCAGAAGAAGGATCAAATGGGCCATTATAGATCACCCAAACCTGAAATCCACCATGAGTCATGCAAACATTAGGTAAAGCATTTAATACAATCAGGTTTTCAAATTAGATAACTATAAATTATCCGTATAAGCCAAGAGAGCACTCCATTAGTCATAGAGTATGCATACATGCATTTTCCAGAGGGAGAGGCAGAGGACTACTTGAGGCCAGCTTATCATCACTACTATAATCTGAACATATCAGAGCACATTAAATTCGTAGAAAAAATATAAACTCCATACTATATCTGAACTAATTCAAGAATATCAAGTAGATTTTTATAGATAAACACCTGAAAGAGTTCTATATGCCTGAACTACACCTGTGATACTTGAGGTCACTTGATTTATATCTGAACCATATTATATCTGAACTACTTGAGGCCACTCGAGCTACTTGTTGAATCGTAATAAGAATTACATCTAAATGATCTTACGGAATCAGCAATGCAAGTACTCCAATACAGAAAAATAGAAAACAATTGAGAAGAAAAAAATCCAAAGAGGAAGGAAATAAAGTCAAAAGTGCTCCAATGAGAATTGTGGTCACCTACCTCTAATGCTTTCTTAGTTTTACTTTCTCGTCGTAGCTGGAGGATCATTGGAAAGCTCAGTGCTGCAGAAGTATAGAATCAACATATACCAAAATAGTTACTCAAGCTTTACTGTGATTAATGCTCTGGCTGACCCAACGATGGTCAGGAAATGCCTTATAAGCAAATGAGCGGGCGGTATACCTTGGTTCCGACATCCTCATCCTTCTTTGGGGCAACAACAGTCTACACTCCTCCTGTGGTTAGGTAAAGGTTAAATTGCCTATACAGGATCAATGGTACACTGTCATATAGTTTTGTTCAATTAGAATAAAATTTGTGATAAAAGACTGATACAATGTGATTCGATCTACAAATGAAAATTGAGAAATTTGTGTGCGACAAATATTGGGATGGAAACATATATACCTTCACATCCTAGGAAATGCTGAAAAGGGCTTTGCACACATATTGCATCGCAATGGATACATCAGGAGTCCCTAAAAATTACAAACCAGTAGAGAGAATCAGAAAATTAACTCGAGAATGGAGAAATAAAGCCCCACCCATAGACTGGCCTCTGACCGAAATCATGCGGGCTCTGTGTCACGGTATTCAGAGCTCATACTGCAACTATATAGAATCAACATATACAAAAATTGTTACTCAAGCTTTACCGTGATTAATGCTCTGACTGACACAATGATGGTCAGGAAATGCCTTATAAGCAAATGAGCGGGCGGTATACCTTGGTTCCGACATCCACATCCTTCTGTGGGGCAACAGCAGTCTACAGTTCTACACTCCTCCTGTGATTAGGTAAAGGTTAAATTGCCTATACATGATCAATGGTACACTGTCATATAGTTTAGTCCAATTAGAAAAAAAGGTGTGATTGTTGGCAACTTCTATGATGGAAAATAAAATGCCAAATAAATTGCCTATACAGGATCAATGGTACACTTTTGGATAAACCTAAATAAGGAAATAAAATGCCAAATAAAAAATCAATTGTTGGCAACTTCTATGATGGAAAATTAATATTGCACGTGTATCAACTCTATTATTAGAGTACAAGTAGATAGAAGATTCAAGTGGAGGAAGAAAAAACTTACATGATTTAGCTGATGCTTCCCTCACATATATGGGTAAGAGAAGGATGAGTTGTCACTATTCTGCAGCTTCTTCCATTCATACAACATCCTACAGTCATGAAGCCACAAAGCCAAGCTAAGTATGGTTCTTACCATGAAAAGAGAAACAAGGAGAGGAACAACATCTGTTCTGACCAGGACCAAACGTAGTAGAAAAATAGGGAAATTGTAGACAACATCTTGCTAGTCGTTGGTGTAGGAATCTACAGGTAATACTGTAGAATAACCGAGTAGACAAATTGGAGTCGAATGGACTGAGCTTACCCGGAGGCTGTTATCTAGATGTGGTGAGATGCCCTGTTGCTGATCACCGCAATTCAATGAGTAAATTTATCTGAAAATTATAATGCAACCCAAAAAATATAATTTCAATCCCTTTATATCTGAAACTCGGAATTATGCAAGGAACCCACATATTCAAAAAATAACCAAGCATGAGAATTTTGACCTTCATATAATTACATTATGGATAGGATAGATGGGGTCCACTTCCATGGCTGCAAGCAAATCCATTAGATGCTCTCCATGAATCTACATCTACATATCATATTAATCAAATCAGACGCGAAATGTGTGTTTCCTGTAAATGAATAACCAAATCATGCTTTGCATCATAAAAGTTTTTTAGTACTTGATGAATCTGCGATGCATGAAAATAACGAAACATGGGAGGATATAGCGGCAATAATAGTTTTCTGTGAATCCCCAACCTGCACTATGGTTCAAAATTCAAAAAGTCCAAGTAAAAAAGCAGGAATGCAATATATAACTGATGCAACCAGCAAGACGCTGATTTCTTAAAAGTTTCTAATTGGACTCATGAAGTGGGAGGCACATGATTTTGACCCAATCAAGTCCGTATAAATCACGACACACAATATCTAATAAATAAAATAAACAATGTTATGGTCAAAATTCAGGCCCAATCATTACCTACTAAAACAGCAAGATATAGGTCTATTCTTCTATTCAACTTCAATTGTCTTCCTTTAACACACCTGCAACAAAAAAAACAGGGGATCAAAATAAATGTGCAACCATAAATGCAAAGAGAAAGACCTATTTGAATCGATGACAAAATAGACCGATTTGGAGGCAAATGGATTTGACCCAATCAATTTCCTGTAGAACACAACATACAATATCTAATTAAGCAATCCCTCAAAATAGGAGTAAAATGAACACATACGGTTTACCACAACACGCATTTGTTCATGGAAATTGGATCAGAATTGTTCAAGCACCTAATATTTGCGTAACTGCTCCATCTCTATTGTGTGAAGTACCACACTATTGCAAGAATCGTAGTAAAAGGCAGACCCTTTGAAACAAAAATAAGATGCACATACATCGGCATCTTCTGAAGCAATCATTGGCCTTAAGCATTTCCACAAACACCTTGTGTACACCTGCAACCTCGAAATATGAGAGTAAAATAGAAGATGTTCAGGGAAGGGTATGGTAAGACAAGGTAAAGATGATTGCTATGCCTAAGGATGGTGCACCGACTACGAGAAAATCCTCCCCAACACTCACCTAGGACAACTCGACGACGACTCCATGGCGGCACTAGTTGGCTCTTCCTTGCGCTGCTGGCCATTTTTCTCCTCCTCGGACAACCGGAATCGAGCACCAATCCTCGATGCGCTTGCATGCTTGCTGGTGGGGAGGAGAAGGGTCAAGCGGAGGAGGGTGGAGGAGACGGAGAGCGGCCTAGAAGCAGCGGCCACCTGCCGCTCCTGCCAGGCTGCTAGTGATGTCCGCCGTCCCCGCACCCGTCCGTTCTCCTGCGCCCGTCCGCCGTCCCCGCGCCCGTCCGCCGGCTGCAGCTGTTCCTGCTGCTGAGGCGGTCGCGATGGGGAAGAAAATCGCGCCCATCGCCGGCGACGCCGGAGAAGGAATCGGTAGCGCCGTGGGGCAGAGATGTGCGCGAGACGGCGGCGAGCGTGGGAGATGCGAGGGGACGGGAGGAGAAAGCCACACGAGGGTTTGGCTGGTAGCTACTTTTTCCTCTCCTCCAATCGCTTTTTCTTTTCTCCCTCGCTAAGCCAGCCGCATCGTGACGCGCGGACCAACCTGCGGAGACGAGCGAGGCGAGCGCCCCATCCTAGCGTGCCACTTGCCTATCGTGGATAGCCTCTGAGTGCTCCATGGGATGGCAACAATTATACCTTTAGATGCTATGTGAATTGAGCAACTTAAGGATGTGTGCTGAGCTGTTGGTTTATCTGATATGCTACAGTACACACACTAACCAGAGAAGTGCAAGCAGTAGTAGTGGCAATAAAATAACTAAAGATTTATTTAAATTTGTTTTAACATGACCCTGGCCCAAGTCCAGGATTTAACATGGGCATACTGTTGGTGAATTTAAATTTTTGCTTGCTGTGTATCTCTGCAGTAGTTGGTGTTGTGTCTTGGATTATTCCATAGTTTTTTATTTATTTGCATGGTCTACTGAATCTCATTCAATTCAATTAATGGACTATGAAATGAAGGAACTGGATGTGATCATAGCTACACAGCTGATATCTGATATTTGATATGCTACAGTAAATGTGGCTCATTTTGACATGCTACAGTAAAGGTGGTTTTCACAACATTCAAGAAAATAGCCATTCTTTACAGAAGAAGCTGTTGATACCTTGCTTTGGTATACTGATTCTCTACAGAAGTGGCAGTAGCTATCTTGTTTTATTTTTGTTTGAGTGTTAATTAGTGAAATTATCTTTGTATGTATCTCTGTTGAATAGGCACTGCATCATAAAAAATGATAACAACTGCTAGCAAAAGATGTTCTGTTTGGTGTTAATTTTTTATACTGCCTTGGTTCTTCATTCAAGATTTAGCACATTTATTTACAGAGATACTCAACTAATATAAAAATAACTAAAGACAATTGATCCAGGGGAGTAGTGGCAATAGTGGCAGTAGTTCTTGAAGCAAGAAGGCAGTAGTGGCAGTAGTGCTAAATTCTGTCAATTGGTATACTGGTTATATAAAAATTGAGTCTAAATCTGTCAATTGGTCAGAGAAGCAAGTCATTTCCAGGACTGCAGCTGTTGCTTGGCTGCAGCTGTTGCTTGGCTGCAGAGAAATTATGTTGCTTGGTTGTTGCTTGGCTGCAGAGAAATTATGTTGCTACTAGGGAACTCAATTCTCTCTATTTTGTTTTCATTCTAAGTGTTTAAGTGTTTAAGCTTTGTAAGAAATTATAAATCAAATGGCCCAGGGAACTTAATTGTTTCTAAATGAAGTGTTTAAGTGCTGCAAAAAATAAATAATTTGATGGTTATTTACTTTATTTACAATGTTGTTGGTGTATGCTGCATATGTTGGTGTATGCTGGTGTATGCATGCTGGTGTGGTGTTGTTGGTGATGACCTGGTGGTATATATGCTGGTGTATGCTGGTGTGGTGTTGTTGGTGATGGACCTGGTGGTATGGTGTATGCTGGTGTGTGGTGTTGTTGGTGATGGACCTGGTGGTATGGTGTATGCTGGTGTGTGGTGTTGTTGGTGATGGACCTGGTGGTATGCTGGTGTATGATGGTGCATTTTATTATGTGAATTTTTGCAGGGATTTCAAATGAGCTGCCCATTTCTCCCGAAACGTTGATTCACTTCCGTTTCGGTTGAGAAATGGGGCTCCTATGTCCAAAAATTAGCAAAGGTCATGCCGAATTTTCCGGCCGACAATTGTACTAATAGATTTCATCCTCTTCTTTATAGAAATTGCAAATATGTCGGCCAACGACAACGTGGCCGGCACTTCTAAGGCCTCCATGAGCCTCGAAGAGGAAGCCAGAGCGGTTCGTGGGTCGGCCCCTCCCGGAGAGGAGGAGGAGGTGGACTTGGCGGCGGAGGAAGTCAGAGCTGACCGTCAGATGACTGAAGCCGGGGAGGAGGAGGAGTATGAACCCACCACCGACGACGGCGACAACACGGGGGGTGACGGCATCGGGGAGGATGACGGCAGCGGCAACCCAGCTGCTAAGAAGAAGAAGAAGCCGCGGAAGGATCGGAAGCCGACGGTGCTCGCCAACACCACCAGCGAGATCACATTGGTCTCCGAAAGTGGGCAGCCAAAGGAGCCTTTGGATGTTGCCGCTGGGTACGGCATGCAACTCGGGTGCATTGTCCGGGAAAGCATGTCGATCAACACGGTGAATCTCCGAGGTGAAGGCAATGAGCATTTGGTCGAGCTCTGCCTTCGGAAGCTTCACCGACGGTACACCGGCGCCATACAATACCTTGGAAAGATCCAACCCGGTGAATAGATTGGCCATCACGAAGATGAGCAACGCCCTGAGCAGCTGGAAAATCCGGGTGAAGGCCAAGATCGACAAAGGTGAAAGCTTTGAGAGTATTAAGAAGGGTGAGCCGATGCTCGATGAAGCAGAGTTCTAGATATTCAAGGAGCAGCTGGAAAGCGAGGATGCGAAAGCATGGACGGAGTGGGGTAGACAAATGCATGAGCTCAACTTAGGAGCACATCACCTTGGAAGCGGCGGTTATAGAGGAAAGATTCTCATTTGGGAAAAGGAGGACGAAGAACTTGCACGTGCTGGGAAACCGAACCCATGGTTGAAAATGACCAACTTGCAGGTGAGGTACTTTGTCCGGGCCCGCTACACTCTGGACAGGACTACAATGGAATTCGTTACCGAGGATGACGACGTGAAGAAGTTCGAGGAAAAGCTGGTAAGGGAATTTACTCGCGCGGTCCATTGCTGCACATATTACATATATGACGTGAATGCAATGCCCTAAATGTGTTCACCCTATCCTTGTCTGCATAACAAGCAGTTGGCGGCGGCCGATCGCCCCGAGGACGAATCGTCGTCCCAGGGCTCGACGGAGCCGTGGGACAGGCCTTTCAACAGGGCGTTGAATGCCTACAAGGAGAGGCCAATATCCAAGCCGCCGACGTCGGCTGGACGTGTCTGCGGCTTTGGTACAAGCATGAAGTTTCGCGAGTACTACAAAGAGGAAAGCAGCAAGAAGAGAAGGAGGAGCGCGATGTCATCAGAGGATAAAGCCGAGGTGGAAGAGCTGAGGCAGAAGGTCTCCATGCTCAAGGAAAAATAGGCAAACTCGATGGACAAAGAAGACGTGGACAAGCTTTTCGAGAAGAAGCTCCGCGATTTCCTGCCCCCTCAGGTCCTCGAGGGGATAGCTGCGTGGAATGCGGCCGGTCAGGTGGGGCCGATAAAAGTGCCTAGCGCCGGGACCAGCAACTCGATCTTCAACGTGTCGCCATCTCTGGATCTGGTTACCCCGCCGCCCACCATCGCCGCGGGGCAGCCGATGGAGTTGGATGAACCGGTGCCCCCCGCTCCTGCCGAGGCTAGCAAGGCGCAGCCGGCGGCGGTGGTGCTTCATAATGCACCCGAGCCGCAGAAGATTGATAGGCTGGCCGCCCCTGTCTCCACATTAGCATAGCTCAACTCCATCACCAAGGTACTTAACTAATTAGTTATTCCATGCCATCTCCTTCATGCGTTTTGATACTCGGCTATCTAATTAATGATGCCCAACATTACTCAGGACACTCCTTGCGTGCTCCTTCACTGCGCGCCCGGCGGCGAGTTGAAGGATGTTGCCACGGGAATGATCATACAACCGAAGAGCACCACGTTGCACACCGTGGCTATGGACGCCAACGTCCTGAAGGTCACTTTGGGTCGGGTGTTGCCGGGGTGCGAAGACATGGACCCCCCAATACAGCCCGAGGGAGCCGACGAGCACTGACGCTTGAGAACTGCCATGGCTATACCATGGTATGGCCAAAGACCCAGATCCGTCTTGGGGGTCGCTCCACCGGCGCCTCGATCATCCGGCAGCCGATCGTTCGGCCGCCTCCTCGGAGGGCAGCTCCTCCCGTCGTCACCGCCACAACAAGCCGCCACAAGAAACTGCTGGGAGCGTCTACGCCTCAACCGCCACCGGCGGAGCCTAAAGGCAAGGCCGCTGCACCGCTATCGCCCATCCCATCACCCAAGGAAGATGACATCGATGATGATGGGCCGGTAGACGTCGATGCCTACCTCAACACCGGTGCCGACATAGATGATTTGTACATAGCGGGCGCGGATGAAGAACCATTCCGCGCTCGCGACGAACCAGCTGGCCCACCCAAGGCAACCAAACAATGCCTGGTGTTCCACGGCTTCTCTAAAGAGACGCATCCGGCAGCCGATACACAAGAGCCAACCTCTGCAAACATCTTCAGCCCTAATACACTACTCAAGAAGGTCAACGAGCAGTTTGAAGCGTCAGGGGCCGTTGCTCCGAAGAAGCCCCGTAAAAGACCTAGTAAGAACAAGGAGAAGTCTGCGAGCCAGCCACCTCCGACGATCCGTCATCGGGACTCCATGGTACCTCCCAGCAAGGATGGCTTGACCAGAATGCATGAAGCTGGCAAACCAATACTGGGTCCGGAGCTGCACCACCTCGCTTTCGGAGATATGCTGCATCTGCAGGACAGTATCCTGGTCCTAGAGAATATCCTTCTTAAGGACAAAGATCCAAATTACCCGGTCTTCGCGGTCAGGGTGCCAAGAGATGTGGGCTTCGTCACTGATGCCCCCGCGGATATATTCTTTATAGCGTACGAGGACATCTTCAAGCTATTCCACTCGAGAAGGCTGGACTATAACTTGGTCCGCCTATTCGCGCTCAATCTGGCGATGAAGATCAAGAGAGAGAGTACCCGGACGTCGCGATAGCGGATCCCTACTACATGCGTGAAAGCCAGTTGGCCTTATCAGCGGTGCGGGTGCGGGCTTCATTGTACCTACAGAAGTGCTTCTTGGACAACAAGAGGAAGGACAACATCCTCTTGGCTTACTTTCCCGAGTAAGTACACATCCGCTAGCCCTGTAATAAATTTCTTTTCCATTTCTCATTTCCAACATCAATCTTGTTCCAAATTTGTGTTGCGCAGAGACACGTACTACGTACTCATCTCCATCACCCCGAAGTATTCTCTTGCCACCTATTTCGACTCGGGGAGTGCGAAAAAGAAGAACTACGCCATAATAAGGGGTGTGCTAGATGATGCTCTCGAGGGCTACTTCAAAAAGGGAGGCGCCTTCAAAGAAAAGGCGGAATGTTTCAGGGATGATGGTAAACACAAGTTCAAGCACGTGTTCGAGTTCCCCTGTGTCAAGCAGCCGGAAAACAGCACTCTGGAGGCCTTCTATGTCATGCATCACCTAAAAGGGTTTGTCCGGGATAGCCAGAACTTGTTGCTGCCATCTGCTCTCCGAGGATGGGCCGAAAAGTTGGCGCGGATCAACGATGATGACTTCAGAGAAGACTTCCATGATACCCAGGTCAAGTTATCACATATCATCATTCAAGACGTCATCACAAGGGGAGGGCCCTTGAACCAGGGTAGAGCGTTATGCAAGAGGGACATCGAACACCGGCTCAAAGCGCAGGGTGACACGAGGACGTGGATTACGAAAGATCTGTACAAGCCGTTCCCGGAGCCCTGCGAGCCTTGACTTAGTGTGTGATAAACTCTAATTAGTACGAGCTATCTTCATCGGTTAGTTTGTATATATATCGATGGACGTCGTCTTTTGTGTGGGTCGTAATTAAACTCTAAGTACTATGTTCATCGGTTTATGTGTATCGGTGGACGTCGTCTTGTGTGTGCGCGTCGCAAACTTATTTTTGCCATGCTCAACTTTACTATATACTTTGCTCTAATATTTATCAACATATATATATGCATGATGTACTAATATGATATACTAATATGCCTTGTCAATAGAGATGCCGACGTACGTTGTGTACAAGGGTCGGGTTCCAGGTGTCTACGAGGAGTGGCAGGACTGTCTCAAACAGGTACACAAGTTCAGCGGGAACAGCTACAAGGGATACGCGACTAGAGAGGAGGCGGTAGCACAGTGGAGGGCACACGTGGGGAAGAAGAAGAACCGGCTGAAGTTCTTGGTCCCCCTCTTACTCACCGCCACCGCGGTTGTACTCTACTTTACTTTAGTCTAGGTGGCCGGTGACGATGCATGTGTATGCGACGATGAACACATGTATGTGTATGCGACGATGAACACATTTCTACTTGTGTAATAATTTGGATCTAAATGATGTAATGATGAAGATTTGTGTGTATCATGTCATTTGTGTGTCATTTCTGAGTATTTCTGTTATTTCTGGAATGTGCTATGTATTTCCTGTATATACCTGTATATTTCCTGTCAAATACCAGTATATACTGCAGAAATAGAAAAAAATTCGAAAATCCAAAAATTAACATTCTGTGGCGCATGCGCTGGGCTGTGCGCCATAAAAAATTATAAGCATTCTGTGGCGCATGTACACCCCAGCGCGCCATAAAAACTTGCGCCAGGTTCTGTGGTGCATGAGGGCTGGTGCGCCACAGAATTCTCTAAGATTCGGTGGCGCACTGGTGCACATGCGCCACAGAATTCCAAACTTTTGTGGCGCACCCAGGGCTGCGCCACAGAATTTAAATACTAGTCGCGTGGCAACTGTGGCGACGGCCATATGCGCCACAGAATCCGGATTTGGTGCGCCACAGTTAGCCCTTTTTTTCCACTAGTGCTCGGCGCAAGGCTGTCGATATCGACATTAACAGACCGAAGGGACAACAGTTCCTAAGCGAATGGGTAAGTTCACCTCATAATTAGACCATTATTACCACTGAAATCTCTTTCTGGATCTCTTTTTGCTGGTTAATATGAATATGATAGTTTATCACAGTAGTTGGCTCCATGTGATTGGTGTTGTTGTAGTAACTGAAAATTTGATCTCTCAACCTTATCTGATGGAGTACTTAAAATAATCATTTGTTCATTTCAATATGAGTACTTAAAATGCTTGAAGTTAATTGGTTTTACCAGCTTGTGCCCATAATTTATGCACTTTGTTCAGTATTGTCAAACATTTGGAGTAATGGTTTAGGGTTGCAGATCTCTCCTAGCTAGGTAGATAGCCTGGACATCAAAAACCAAGTAGTACTGTAGCAGGAAAGAAACCGGATATTCAAAACGGGTGGTGGGTGCAGATGCACCCACTACCCAAAAAACAATTTTCTAAATGTCAAAAAATTCAAAACAAATTTTTTGCATGTAGTCCAACACATTTCAAGTCAGTACAAAAAGTTACGCGAACAAAAAACTTTTTTTGCAACCTGTGCAAAAAAGACAAATTCGAACATATCAAAATGTATATATACCTGTCAGAATTTTCTCTTTTTTGTACAGGTTGCTAAAAAAGTTTTTTCACCATGCCAATTTTTGTGCTAACACATCACACTGAAATGTACATCCGGGTTTTCTTGAATTTTTTGACATTCTGAAAAAAAACCAAAAATAAATCACCTAATGGGTGCATCTAGACCTACTACCCAAATCGCCCTCTCCAGTAAAAACATGTAACAATGATATAAAATAAGCATGGAATAATAATAAAAATGGATACATTTAGAACGTGTATATATATCCAGAATCCCAGCTCTGAATAAAGACCTGAGATGCCAATGAGAAAAATACTCTCTCTGTACATTACTACCAAACACATGCAGTTGCCCTGCGAGCTAGAAACGACAAAACTATTAGAAATAAATTACGGGAATCCAGCGGACTAAATGTAACACTCATATTTAACCGGTAACTAACATCCACTAATAAAATATATACACAGAAGAAAAATCAAACGGTCACAAAATGAATTACGACTACACATGGAGGAAATTAGCATAAAAATAATTGTATCTACACCTGGCACAATTTGCTTTACAAGATGGAACAAAAATTACGAGTAATGGGAACGGTAGCGGATCCAGGGAAATTTTGAAGCTCGGGCAAACAGCTAAATATAAAGCTTATGATGCTAATTCTTTGGCTAATAGTCATAAAACTAAGCTTGCTGGCCGGCCAGAAACCCGGGCATCATAGTGTTCATCTTCACAGGTGCGCACTCGACACGTCTACTCCCTACGGCGTTTAGGGTCCACACTCAACATGCATAGAACCGGTGGGCATCAATGCACGATGCAGAGCAAAGCACGAGATCTGGTCTGCCATGTACTCAACAATAGGGGCGTAGTCAGGCCCCAGGCCACCCTGGCCTTGGCCCGGGACGTGAGCATGAAACGCAGGCTCATTTGTTGCTACTATACAGTACTCTTGCATGCTATTGCTACAGTTCACTGAAGTTGGCTTGGGACGTGCTACGATCCTGCCTACGCTACTGCTCAACATGCATAGAGTGGGCATCAATGAAACCGATCTTGGACAGGCAGCATTAAAACTTAAAAGGCTACCTCATCTCATGCCATGACTTCTCCAATAATTCAATATTCCTTGCCAGTACTTAGGTGTGGCGTACTCAAAACTTCAACTGCTGCCAAGTGATCAGATTACTCTTCTTGTATGTGGTAATCCTCAAGGCTATGGATCTTGTAAAAAAATGATCTTGTGTCGACAGTAGTTTATAACGTTTTACAGTAGAACAAAAGGCAGTCAAGCAAAAGTCAGTTGGCATGTAAAATGTAAACGAAACATGAGAATATGAGCAGATACTGGCCAGCTCCAGACTGAAACCCTAACACAGATCGATAAATTATGTTTTACATACTTCTGGGGTAGACAGTCAGATATGCAAGGTTGGAGTTACAGCCATAAGGGAATAAACATTAAGGGAAAAATTTACTGGCTTTTACCATTAAGCTATGCAAAGCAATAGCAGGTAAGGCAACCAACCAGCGCACAAAACAAAATATAGGTGCTGGCAGGAACATGTACTGGAAATCAATGGTTTGTTTCTTATATCGCTCATCACGAAGTGCACTCTTTCCATCATGACATGATTCAAGACTAAAGCTGAATGGAGTCTAGGTCTGAGATTTGTAGGATCTCCTTAGTATCTTAAATGGTGAATCACTTAAGGTCACATGCAACTTTATCTACTCAATAAGGACAGTCAAGATTGCATTCGAGATTGGTCTCTCTCTGATAGGCTGCCTCAAATGATCTTCGGAATCTGTTCACCAGGCAGTGGAGGCTCGCATAAATCGCCTATGAAAGTATCCCAGCCTGCGAACCAATCCCAAAAGAAAAAGTAAATATATCACATATAACCGTTGAGAGTGGTTATAGAAAAGCTTATTGTTGTGATAGCTGAGGAAATGCCTTTCTTCTTGAAATTATGGACTGTATACCTCCTGGCCTGGTCGTTTGACTGGCATGTATATATAATATTAAACAGGTGAAAAGTGTTTGCAACTTCATTTTCGTTCGCCTTAAAACAGTAAGGTTTGGGAGTTGAAATGGAAACTATATATATCCTTAGTGCATTGAACTTACTTCCATTCCTGAGTTAATATTGAAACTATATCCTTACAGCATCGAACTTGCTTTCATTCCTGTGAGATGAACTGGAAATATTGTCCTCAGTGCATAGACCTGACCTTTATTTGGTTCATTCATACGCTCATCGTTTAGGATTCTGACCATAGTGACCGAGAAACATATTCGTGAATTTTAAATTTGTGTGACATGAAACACCTTTCTCTTCTGTGTTCAAATTTGTGAGATTTGCCGATGCAGATTTTTTTTATCAGTCGCAGTTGCTCTCTACAATTGCATAAGCTGCTGCTATGGTTCTTGAAATGACACGATTGTCTGCTATCTAAAACACACTAGGGATGTACCAATTATTCTGATGAAGAGTATATGTATAAGGTGATGAGAGATTAAAAAATATTGTGAGTTTGTGTAGTATTGTAGTTTTGGAATGTCCTAATCCGATGTTGGAATTTAATTCTCAATCAAAACTATCAGGTTTTGAACATTTCTGTTTGATGTGTAATGCTTCTCATTATCGGTTGCCATTTTTTTTAAATCAGAAATGTCGTATTTTAATAATACGCAGAATATTATTGCTCGAGTTGTGTCGATGACAATCTCTCTTTTTTTATTTTGCAAGGAGGTGATTTTGAGAACAACTTGTGATGCGGAGTCCTCTTTATTATCATTAACCTATGACAGCAATATGGTCTTGCATCTGACATGGCTGTGTTTATTCTTTTTTAGAGGAACGTAGCCCAGCCAGTGAGCATGGTGTTCCATGTACTGTTGGGGTGATTTGCTATGCCATCAAGGCGATCAGTCGATGATAAGTATTCACAATGTTATTTCTTGAGGATTCAAGTTTGTTTTAATTTGGTTAATAGTCTATTTGAGTACTACAATTTGAGTAATAAATTATTCACCTTTTTCTATATGGTGTTAGTTAAATAAATGCAAATAAAATTAATTACTTTTTACCAACAAATAAAGTGTGTGGCAGCAATGTAGTAGTTGCATCCGGCAGTTGCGCAGTCGCGCAACGGGTCATCTAGTAGTCATAAAACTAAGCTTGCTGGCCGGCCGGGCATCATAGTGTTCATCTTCACAAGTGCGCACTCGACACGTCCACTCCCTAGGGCGTTTAGGGTCCACACTCAACATGCATAGAACCAGAAAGCACGAGATCTAGTCTGCCATGTACTCAACAATAGGGGCGTTTGTTGTAGGATGCAGTTTTGGCTCCCGGGACCAGGGATCGAGATCCTCTGACGTAGAGCGAAGTACTGCAGAGGGACGTTGACGATTCTCGTTCGTCCGTTCGCATCTCACGGCAGTACGTTCAATCCTCCAATTCCTAGAAACAAAACGCACATCCGGCCCAAAAGGCTAGTTCAGCAAATACTAGAAGAGAAAAACAACGCTCCAGTTGAGAGAAAAAAAAGGCTCCCGTCTAGAATTCCTCTTTCTTGCCGTCGCCGCCGTTGCTCACTGACATAGCCTAGCTCCACAGTGGTGGTCGGCTGCACCACGTCAGAGAGGCCGCTCTCAACCAGCGCCCTGCCGGCCTGGTCGATGCGGTCGACTTCTCGTTGCTGCTATCTTCCCCGGCGAACGCCGGCCGCGTCATCCAAACAGAGCAAGAGCGCTTGCCGAACTGGTCGTCGTGCTCGATCTGTGCGCTCAGCTTCCCTGGCGCACATCGTCCGCGTCCGCTAAGCGGAGGAGCAGGAGTGCTTTCCAGGATGCTCTCCGCGCTCCATTTATGCGCTCTGGTGAACGCTGACCACGTCCTCCAAGCGGAGGAGCAGGAGTGCTTGCAGGCCTGGTCGCCTCGCTTGATATGTGCGCTGCGGCTTCTCTGGCGCACGCCGGCTGCGTACTCTAAGCGGGAGCAGGAGCTCGACATCTCGACATCTAGGAGCAGGAGTTAAGCATGGCATCCATATGTGGATTTGCGATTATGTTTATTCCCTCATTGTCTAGTACAGTACCAGTCCGTGCTTCCCGTGTGACATAGGCATCCCAAATGGGCCTGCCGAAGATAGTACCTGGAGTTTACTGAAGGCCCACTATCCGAAGAATAAGAAGATTCGGGAGCCCAAGATATATTAAGGAAAGCTAGAGTTGTAATAGGAAGTGTTATTTGTAATTTGGCGGGATGAGTTAGAAACTTGTACAAAACGAAAACCCTCGGCTCCACCTCCTATATAAGGGGGAGTCGAGGGACAAAGAAAGGATCGAATCTACTGTCAACAGAACCCTAGTTTTCATAATCATCGAGTACTTTTCGCCTAAACCTTCGAGATCTACTTGCCCTCTACTTCTAGCAAAACCCTAGTCTACAATCTGTAGGCATTGACAAGTTAATCCTTTGTCAATTGGCGCCGTCTGTGGGGATTAGAGGTTGCAAGGAGCTGATCTCGATGGCACGTTCAAGATCTTCAACTTCGAGCAAGTAACGCGATGGATCGAGGTAACAAGGGAAAAACTGATCTATTCAATTTTATTCCTCACCCACCCTCCCGTATGGATGCATGTGCCTATCTGGAGGAGCCCATCATCATGACGTTCGGAGAATTCCGATTTGGCGTCAACAAGGAAGGATCCTACCGTCTCGAAGTTCCGATCTCGTCGGAATTTTCAGCGATCGATTCTAACTTTTCGTCTAGTGACGAGGAGTTTTCGTCGCCATACGTCGACAGCAAGGCAAGCGGAAAGCTCGCCAAGATCTTCAGCAACACATCCTTCGAGTCGTGCGGACTCCTTTATAAGCAGCGACTCCGAAAGCGTCGACAGCTTCAACTTCATCGACAAATCTGTCGCCATCGGAAAGGTCTTCACCACTCTATACGATGGTGTCACCAATCTTGAGAAAAATCAATACACAAAGTACCACCAGATCTGTGCGATAGAAGAAGCAGGAACATCAGAACCACAAGAGGCTTTCGACGATTTGGGCAATCCATACGTCGATCCCGCTGATCTCAGAAAAGGCCTAGGCACTAAATATGCCGGATCTTCAACTCGCGCGAAAGTCCAACTCCCGCAAGCTGCGTGGGATAGGGCCGCGAGAGCCATGGATGGATCAGAACCAATGAATACTACTGCTACCGTACAAGAGCTACAAGCATATCAATATAGACTTGCTCGAGTAAGCAGAGAGTTGGAAAAACAGACAACATCACTAAATAGAAGAAAAGAGGCAGCTTCCGCATCAAGCGCGCCGAGCAGATTTAAGTCGACAATCAAGAACTTCGGGAGACAGCCAAGCTCGGAGGAGAGCAATGTCTCGGCTGCAAAACATAACCGAAGCAGAGAGGGGAAACACAATCCAAAATCTCGACATGTCCTTTATGTCGATCGACGAAAGGGGAAATATCATCCCAAAAACGCCAGAGGCGGGTTACATGGCAACACAAGCTTACATCCTCGCATCTAGACCACCTCCTGGAGACCCGGGAGAACCATTGTTCAATATGGCGATGGCTGGAGTAGGAGTTATGGGAACAGCGTTTGCAACAACGCCTCCCGAAGAAAATCCTAGACAAAATAGTCCACGACCCACCGCAGCAGTTCAAGACCCACCAAGAACAAGTGGAGCAAGAGACACAGCAGTCCAAGTAAGGGTGGACAGAGCGCGACAAGAAAGAAGGGAGCGTCAGCACTCGCCAGAGCTCGTCGACGAAGATATGTGTGGGCTCCCATGCTTTACAAGAAGAGTTCGAAAAACTCGAGTACCGAAAGGATTCAAGTTACCCGAGAATTTTAAGAAGTTCGACGGCCTGCAAGATCCCGAGGATTGGCTCGTGGATTATCTCGAGATGGTAAAGCTGGTAGGAGGAACCAGAGCAACAGCTATGCAAAGTATCCAAGTTCACCTGAGTGGTGCCGCGAGATCTTGGATAAAGAAACTCCCCCTAAATTCCATCGACAGCTGGGATAACTTTGAGGACATCTTCGTGAAAAACTTCGATCCACCGCAAGAAACCTGCGTCGTTGGAGGAGCTGAGGGCGTGCACAAAAACACGACGAGTCGATGAGGAAATATATACAGCGATGGAACATCATAAAGAACTCGGGAAGATATATCGACGAGAGGGCAATAGATGCGTTCGTGGAGTCCGCCGAGCAGATTTCATCGAGGATTTAGGGAGAACTAACCCTAAGACCATATCAGCACTCATGGAGATAGCCAACAAATGGGCAGATGGAGAAGACGCAATATACAATAAGCGACACAGGTCGCCAGAAGAGGATCGTGGTCGAAATTATCAAAATAGAAGGCGGTTTTCTCGCCAGTTCTACAACAACGATGCTCCCAGCCATATATCGGCTGGTTTTCGAGGAAATCCTGGAGGAAATAGTCGAGATGATTATCAAAGGAGCAACGAGCAACAAGGCGACAATAGAGGTGATTTTCGTGGCAACAGGCAAAATAGTGGACCAAGGATTCAAAGACCTTATGTGTCCCCCGAGGAGATGATGAACGGTCCGTGCCAGATGCATTTTTATCTTGACAACAATGGAAAGAGGCAGTCAGGGCACCTCCGAAAGACTGCCGAAACTTTCAGGCAATGTTGCGAGCCGCAGGAATTGCAAATGCCCAAGCAAATAACAGAAACCCTCGGGAGCCAAGAAGCGAGATCCACCTTCCACCTCCTCCCGCAATTACCGACGAAAATCGACACCAGCTTAGAATTGCGGCAGCACCACATCCACCTCCATATGTTGACCCCAACTCTAACGGTGCGGTCTCGATGATTCAGAAAGCCATCCAACAGGCGCGAAGGTAATCTCTCGACAAGTGTTCATGGCAGAAGATGCCTCCACCAACAGAGTACTTAAATTGGTCGGGGCAAGATATCGGCTTCACAATCGCAGACCATCCGCAGCAAGTCCCTCGACCAGGACAATCAGCACTCATTTTACCCGCAGTAATCGCTGGTTTTGACGTGTCGAGAGTTTTCATAGATGGCGGCAGCAGCTTAAACCTCATGTATGCAGATACATTGAGAAAGATGAACATATCCCTGGCAAACTTGAAACCAACGGACACACGTTTCCATGGGATTACACCAGAGAAGCCAAGTTACCCACTGGGCAAATCAACCTCGACGTTCAGTTTGGAACCCGAGAACTACAGGATAGAGAACGGAGTTCGAAGTTGTGGATTTCCGTCGCAATATCACGCTTTGTTGGGACGACCAGCGTATGCTAGGTTCATGGCAGTACCGCATTATACATATCTGTTGTGGAGGTTGCCTGGGCCCAAGGGACCTATCACAATCAAAGGAAGTTTCGCGTTATCTGATAAATGCGACAAAGATTTTCATCGAGAAACTTTCGGGATGCAAGCAGAATATGCGGCGCCACGGTTCACTGATTATGATGTGCTACCAGAGGTAGGAAGACCTTCTAAGGAGCCAACTTTCAACACAACCAAAGATTCAAAAGAGGTACAGATCCACCCGACAGATCCAAAGAAAACGACGTCCATTGCCGCAAACATGGATGTCGCATAGAAACGCGCTCGTCGAGTTCCTCCGTCTTCGCATGGTGTCCAGTGACATGCCGGAGTACCCAGGGAACTCGCCGAGCACCACCTCAATTTGGATCCTCTCGCACGACCAGTCAAGCAGCCTTTGCGGCGTTTTTCGAACCTAGCCGCAAAGCCATGTTATCAGAAATAGATCGACTCAAAGACGCTGGTTTCATCAGAGAAATCTACGAAGCCACATGGGTAGCTAACCCAGTGATGGTGCCGAAGAAACACACAATAGTCCTTCGCATGTGCGTCGACTTCACGTGTCTCAATAAACATTGTCCCAAGGATCACTTTCCCCTCCCAAGGATCGATCAAATCATCGACTCCACGGCAGGATGCGAACGTCTTTCCTTCTTGGACGCATATTCTGGTTATAACCAGATCAGACTAAAAGAAGAAGATGAAGCCAAGACAGCGTTCATCACACCTTATGGCGTGTTTTGCTACAAAACAATGCCCTTTGGTCTGAAAAACGCGGGAGCAACATATCAGCGGATGATGCAGAAGTGCCTA
This sequence comes from Lolium multiflorum, assembly GCA_030979885.1. Lineage (NCBI taxonomy): Eukaryota > Viridiplantae > Streptophyta > Magnoliopsida > Poales > Poaceae > Lolium > Lolium multiflorum. The sequence goes on from CM061748.1 coordinate 208,496,065, forward strand.
GCAACACAGATCGGAAAAAATGTACAAGTCTACATCGACGATGTCGTAATAACATCAAAGAAAGGATCGACTCTGATCGAAGACTTGAAAGAAACTTTCGACAACCTCGACAAGTTCGCCTCAAGCTGAACCCGACGAAATGCTCTTTTGGAGTTCCCGCGGAGAACTTCTCGGGTTCTTAGTATCAGCAAGGGGGATTGAAGCTAATCCCGAAAAATACAGGCCATCGTTACTATGAGAAAGCCAACAAAGCTGAAAGAAATACAACGATTAACGGGGCGAGTTGCAGCTTTAAGCGATTCGTCGCAGGCTAGGAGAAAAGCGCTGCCGTTCTACGCATTGATCAAACAGGGGAAAAATTTCAATGGAACGAGGAAGACAGAGCCTTTGAGAACCTCAAACGAGCAATTTCGACACCACCGATATTGGTGGCACCAAAGAGAAAGAACCTCTCCTCTTGTACATTGCAGCCACACCTCAGGTGGTTAGCACGGCCCTAGTAGTCGAGAGAAGAAGAAGGCAAGCTTCATGGAGTTCGAGGCCAGTATATTTCATCGGTCTGTCGCCCTCCAAACAGCGGTACCCGCAATATCGAAACTAGCATATGGAGTATTCACGACAGCAAGAAAATTGCGACACTATTTTTCGGCGCACCCGATAATAGTGGTCAACGAGGCTCCCTTATCAAATATACTGAACAACCCAGAAGCTACGGGTCGTGTCTCCCTTTGTGGAATAGAACTTTCCCCTCGGGACATCACGTATGAAAAAGAAAAATAATAAAATCGCAGGTCTTACCAGATTTCATTGCGAGTGGATGGAGCTACAAAACACGGGACCCCAGATTTATCGAGAACTTGGACCATGAACTTTGATGGGTCCAAAAGACTGGAAGGTGCTGGAGCAGGCGTGATATTGGTATCACCGGAAGGCGACAAGTTGAAGTACGTCTTGCGGATGACGTTCCCAAACGCATCTAACAATGAAGCAGAATATGAAGCTCTCATACACGGGATGAAGATGGCGAAAGCTTGCGGTGCAACCCGACTGAAAATTTTCGGCGACTCACAATTGGTGGCACAGCAAGTCATGAACCAATGCGATGCAGTCAACGAAAGTATGATGGCATACAAAGAGGTGTACAATGAGCTGGAAAAGTTATTCGATGGTTGTGAGGTAAACCACATCAGCAGGATGAGCAATGATGAAGCCGACGTTCTTGCAAACATCGGGTCACAGTGTCTCGCGATACCTCCAGGCGTGTTTTGGGAAGAGATAAGCGAGAGATCAACAAAGCCAGCAAAAACAAAGAAGGAGAAGAAAGACCTCGACTATCACCAAAGACACAGCAGAAGAAGAAGAAGAGCAAGAGCTAGTCATGATGGTGCAAGTTCCATGGATGCAGGCTTACATATCATATATCCTAAGAAAAACAATACCCGACGATCCTGAAGCAAGGCGAATAATCAGGAGATCAAAAGCTTTCACTGTGGTAAAAGGGGAGTTGTACAAACGAAGTATTTCGGGCGTGCTACGAGATGCGTTACACCCGAAGAAGGAAGAATCATCTGAAAGATGTGCACGAGGGATATGCGGGCACCACGCGAGTAGCGAGCTATCGCGGCTAAGGTTTTCAGAGCAGGATTTTATTGGTTAACAGCAATCGAGGACGCAAAGGAAATCGTGAGAACTTGCGACGCGTGCCAAAGATTTGCCGCCAAACCTCACTCTCCTGCCGCAGAACTTATGCCAATCCCACTATCTTGGCCCTTTGCTCAATGGGGTCTTGACATGGTAGGTAAATTACATAAAGCTTCGCCAGGAGGTTACGAGTATATGCTTGTCGCGGTCGACAAATTTACAAAATGGATAGAAGCAAAGCCGATAAATTCACCGGACGGCGCGTCGGCAATCAAATTCGTAAAGAGCATCGTCTTCAGATTTGGAGTTCCTCACAGTATTGTGACAGACAACGGCAGCAATTTTACGTCCAAGGAGTTCAAGGCGTACTGCGCAAGTGGGCATTAAATTGAGTTTTGCGTCGTCGCATCCTCGACCAATGGACAAGTCGAGAAGGCCAATGGCATCATCTGCAATGGCATCAAGAAACGCCTGCTAGGCCCACTGGAAAAAGCTCGGCATACTTGGCCGGAGGAGTTACCAAGTGTGTTGTGGAGTATCCGAACAACACCAAATACGGCGACACAGAAACACCGTTTTTTCTGGTCCATGGAGCCGAAGCAGTCCTGCCGATAGAAATAGAGCATGATTCTCCAAGAGTCACGGAATATGATGAAGAAACCTCGAGAGAAGCCTTGGAGGACGATGTCGATGCACTTGACGAAGCTCGAGATGAAGTCCTGTCACGAGTCGCCAAATATCAACAGGACCTGAAGAATTACCACAGTAGACGATTGCGCCCAAGGTCTTTTCAAGTTGGTGACTTAGTTCTGCGACTCAACCAAAAAAGTCACGAAAAACTCGAGTCGCCATGGCTTGGACCCTACATCGTCACAGAGGTAATCGAAGGAGGAGCATACAGAATCAAAGACAAGAAGACAGGGATTGCCGAGCCAAATCCCTGGAACGTGGCACAGCTCAGGCGTTTCTACGCCTAGATAGCAAAATATAGTATCCTCTGTAAACATACAATGTACTGAAACGCCCGCGAGTTTTCAGACGCACTCTTTTCCTTTTTCGGGGCACCGAGTGGGGCCGGGAAAGGTTTTTAATGAGGCGGGCTCGCGGTGCTGCAATATAATAAAAATAGTAAAGATATACTTCTTATTCGTCGACATACTCGGGGGCTCTGCACCCTCAAATATCAAAACAGGCAAACTCGATTTATTTCGCCTTGGTACAGCAATACCTCGCCAAATATATAAATCGGAAGTTGGTCGTAACTAAATATAGTGCACACGTCAAAAAATCTCATCACATTGGTCCAGAAAACTCGACAAACAAAAATATAGAACTTCGACACCAAGATCCTGCAGTCCATCAAGGTGTTTTATTACAGCACAAGAAGAAATCTTGAGAAGAGAAAAATAGTACAAACTCTAGCCAAAAGGCTCGGGGGCTCCAACAATATAGAGCATTCTGTGATATACAACAAATGTTTTCAACAAAGTTTTACAAATCAGTCAGAACCCAAAATAGTATCTATTGACAAGCCTCTGGTTGTTTTATGCTCTGCATAAGAGCCCTTGACGAAGAATTCTGAATCCATCCGAAGAAGCTCGTCTATCATCGACTCGGCCACAGGAGTCACCATCTCGTTGATTGCATCTATGTTATTCTTCCGCCGCGTTTTCTTCGCCATGCAATCAACAACAATCGTCGACAGGTCTAATTTTGGATGGCAAATATTTATCATAATCATGGCAAATCTTGCTCCAGCAGTCAGTTGGGCTCGTACGAAATTATGAATACGAGGAGCATCTCTGAAGGTCTCTAGCAATTCAGGAAGAGTCGCAGGAACTTCATTCCGAGGAAACAAAGTCTTGAAAACAAGGGTCAACGTTGTCGTGCAAAAATTTAGAAATTCGCGTACTTGGCAAGCACGATCTTGGAACCTGACAATCTGCTGGGTTCGTTCAGGAGTGGCCCAAAACAAAGAGCCATGGTTCAGAGAAAGGTTGATAAGAAGATTTGTTCTCTCATTTACCCTCAGATCTTCGGCAGCAGCATCAAGAACTGAGCCTATTAGACAACAAGGGAAGAAACTTGGAAGAAGGCACAGCAAAATAAAGAGGAGGCATCAGAAAGTTTGAGATACATACCTAACATATCCGTGCTAGCTTCCAACATCAGCTCGAGCATGCTATTTTCTCGGGCATTAGCTCCTTTTGCTTCCAATATAGCAGCATCCTTAGCAGCCATAGCTTCTTCGGCTTGTCGACGAGCAAGTTGTTCTTGTTTAGATGCTCTCCGAGACTGTTCCATCATGGCCAGAGTTTGTTTCTTCGTGGACTGAAGTTGTTGTCGAAGTTCTTGTAAATCTTCCGACAAAGGTGTGCTGGAAGAACCTTCAAGGCAATTGTCATCGGCTCTTACTTTCTTCGACAAGGAAGACGCGGGAGCAGCATCGGGAGAAGAAGGATTCGTTGAATAATTATCAAATATTAACTGGAAAAGAAAATCCCCGAATCAATGATAGCACCAAAAGGAATTTCATTGATTGTAGAAAATTTACATGGCCATTACAAAAGAAGTTCTCCTAAGGGACTGGCAGGGAACTTGTCGCCAAGACTAGAATGGCGACAATAGCAAAGGAAATAAAGAAAGCAAAAACTAGACCTCCGCCTTGAAGAGCTAGGAGTCGAAGACGGCTTGATCCCGAGATAGGCCAAGATCTTCTTCGTGTTAAGCTTTGCCGCCTTGATCAAGGATCGCCATTTTGCTTGCTCTATTTGCTCCGTGTCGCCAACTTTGGCCCAGTCAATAGTTTGTTGACTGTCAGCAACTAGGGCAACAGTGCTTTCCACGGCAATCTTCACGTTCTCATGGCGCATCTTCAGCCCAAGATCTTCGGGAGGATTAAAGCACTTGGCAAGACCAAGGAAAGTTGCGGGCTCCTCTTTCTTCGGGAAGAAGTAGGGAAAAAGCTTTGACAACCCTGCCCTGGCTTCATCCATGCCTTCACGCGCTTCCGTCCATGGAACTCAAGGAATGAAACGGCGTCAAGAAGAACATCGTTGTCGGGATCCTCAAGTTCAAATTCTTGAGAGGTCCTATCTGACAAAATAAAAATAGAAATTTTTGTCAACAAACAAGTGCAAAAAGGAAAATCCAAAGGGTATACAATGGTGCAAATGCTTACCGACAAAGCGACGACTTTGTGTTTTTATGCGTTTGGTGATCGCCGCTTCGCGAGCAGATTGCGCAGTTATGTGATCGCTTAGCGAAGTCTCGGCGTCATGCAGACGTTTCCGAAGATCTTCGACACCAGCAGCATCAGCCTTAGCTTTATCAGCTTCTTGCCTAGCTTCAACTGCATCTGATTCGGCCTTCTTACGAGCTTCTTCACATTGCTCTAACTTTAGAGCAAGCGTGTCAGCACGTTCGTTGGCTTCTGCCAATTTCTCTGAAAAAAGGAAGACAAGATTAGCTATAAACGTCGACAAGTCATGCAGAAAGGAAGCAAAAAATAGTCGAGCATTACCTTCAGTCTTGCTGGCATAATCGCGGTACCCAACGAATTGGGCACCGATGCGAAGAAGCTCTTTGATCATAGGCTGTTAAAGAGAGATAAAGAAAGAAAACGTTGGCATGAGAAAAAAGACGACACATAGGAGCAAACAGAGAAAATATAAACAACGACAAGAGTGTTAGCAACTTACATCATCCAAGAGAGGGTTAGAAGAGCTACTCGATTGAAGAGTAAGCTCTGGATTTATTTCAACCCTTGCCCTTTTTGGTGAAGGGACAAGGGGGCTTGCTGGAGGAGTAGTAGCGACGACATTTTGTCGAGGAGGATTGAAGCTAATCCCGAAAAAATACAGGCCATCGTTACTATGAGAAAGCCAACAAAGCTGAAAGAAATACAACAGTTAACGGGGCGAGTCGCAGCTTTAAGCAGATTCGTCGCCAGGCTAGGAGAAAAGCGCTGCCGTTCTACGCATTGATCAAACAGGGGAAAATTTCAATGGAACGAGGAAGCAGACAGAGCCTTTGAGAACCTCAAACGAGCAATTTCGACACCACCGATATTGGTGGCACCAAAAGAGAAAGAACCTCTCCTCTTGTACATTGCAGCCACACCTCAGGTGGTTAGCACGGCCCTAGTAGTCGAGAGAGAAGAAGAAGGCAAGCTTCATGGAGTTCAGAGGCTAGTATATTTCATCAGCGAAGTACTGTCGCCCTCCAAACAGCGGTACCCGCAATATCAGAAACTAGCATATGGAGTATTCACGACAGCAAGAAAAGCATAATGTGGTGGTAGTGACTTGATATTCATTAAATCAAGAACTTTAAGAGCATGGCGACATAATATCCCAATTTTATCAAATTGCTGGCAGCTGCATATAGCTATTTGTTTCAAAGGATCGCCAACAACTTTATACTCCTCCTCAAAGGTAACTTTGTTAAATAATCCCTCTTGTCTTGTGATCGAAGACCTTGATTTGCACAAACAAACTTGCATGATGTAATTTTTCCATCGGATGTTCTTTTGTTTGTGTACCTTTTTCTAACCTCGAAGCCTTGCTGCCCGCTATAGGTTAGCCAAAATGCCCAAGCCTCATCTGAATTTCTGAATTCCATGCCAACATGAGGTACCAAACCAGGAAGTACAACTCTGCAGTGTAAAAATAAAACATGTACTACTTAGGGATATGACAAACTACAACTGCTTATTAAAATCTAGGAAAAATGATGGCAATGTACTTGGGATAATGAAATTACCGACTAATATTGGGATCATGATGCGATGTGTTAATCTGTTCTGACATTTCTGTTTCTTTCTCAGTTTCTTGTTCCATTGGCAAACGGGATGCTTGATGAAGTTCAGCAAACTACTTCCATGAGAAACATGAAGATTGATCAAGTTCCAAAGAAATCTCAAGGTGAGAGTTTGATCTACTGAGGTGATTACCTTTATGTGAAAAACTGTATGAGAAACTGAGAAATCTGGGCCATATGTATTTGTCCACCTACGGGTGTTACAATCCAGGATAATGAGAATTTACCTAATAATGAGAAGCAGAGCAGCGCAACCCTTCCAGGTTCGTTCCAGGTTCCAGGTTCTGGCGATCCCTTTTTCTTGTGTTGTTTCTTTCTGTCCACTATCTCGCGCCCTTTTTCTCTGTGCTGGCACCTTTTCTGTATTGGAGCGAGTCATGGCCTATTGCTGATCTGGGCTTTTGGGCCGGACGTGTGCTGTGTTTTCAGGAGCTGGACATGCCGCCGTGGGATGCAAATGAACGAACGAGAATCGTTAACGTCCCTCTGCAGTACTTGTCTCTACGTCAGAGGATCTCGATCCGGGACCAGATGGTCTTGTTATCTGGACCATTGCATGGTGCGTGGAGATTGATGGTTCCGTCAGAATTTAGTGTTGTACGCGCCCCAGTAATTGAGGAATACAGTAACAGAGACAGCATACCCATGTAGGTCTGGCCCACCAGAGTAACGGTGGCTAACCGGGGCACATGTCGCTTCCTAGACCACGGTACAGGTTGGTGCGTCCTGTGAAAACAGAGCTCGTAGCTTCTGGATCTCACCGCTCAAGAGATTAATTTTGACCCGAGCGGAGGTTTCTGGTGGCTGCACCACTGCTCTCGCTGGACAGCACCTCCGCATTTCCAAATCCGTCGAATCGAGCACCGCTTGCGGTCGGCGGGAGTGCTGGAGACGACGGGTACGGGAGCAAAGCGCAACCACACCGGCGAGGCGGCGTGAAAAATGGACTTCCCCTGGATCCACTGAGCACGTTTGCGTGAGCAGTATTCATCTTCTGTCCATGCCGCTATAAGCGAAACTTCTCACGGAGTTTGAAAATGTTGTGTTGTGTGCTGTTTTCAGTACGACTGTGTGCGAACTGTGAAGTGACCACAGAGGCTGCCGACAATGGCACAGTCGCGAGGGAAGAAGACGAGTGCAGCCATGTCGGGTCTGTTAAGCTGGAGCAATCAGTGATGGGCATTGTTCAAAGATGTGGCCGATCCGCCGATGCCGCCGCCCGTCTCTGGCTCCGACCACCGGAGCACCACGAGCACCTGCAGCACCACCGCCTGGGAGCCGTGGGGGGTGGCGGCGGCTGCCCCGTTCCCGACCACAGGCTCGCCTCCCAACGAGCCGAGACCTCCCGGGGCAGCCGTCGACGGCGAGGCGACGGGAGGCCGCGTCGCCACGGACGATGGAGCCGAGGGCTTCCACCTCACCGGGGGAAACCTAGCTAGCGGCGGCTGCCGGCGCCCACGCCCCAGGGTGCGGCGAGCCTGCGGAGGCGAGCGGCGAGGGCGGCCATGACGCGCGACAGCGAGGTAGTCCCCGAGCGTCACTGTCCCCGGCGGCGTGCAGCGAGCAACAGCTTCCGCGCGGGCGGCCTCCTCGGCGTCCTCGGCGTCGGCCTCCTCCGCCACGTCCACCCAACGTCGACCCCGGATGCATTCGGACATCTCCGCCGCCTGCGGGGACTCCCCAGAACGCACCGGCGTCATCGCCGAGCGGGGCACGGCGACGGACCTAGCACCGGCGGCGGCAGCTCCCAAGGCGCCTCCTTTCGCTCTCGCTAGGCATCAGCTCCTCGGTCCGGATCTCCTACATCCCCATCGACACTTATAGTACCTGACGCCAGGTCTGGTGCCGTTGCTGCGCGTGATCTTCGTGAGGATTTTGTTGCCGCATACTGGGCAAGGTATCAGAGGCAGTTTAGCGTTGAACCAACCTCGGAAGAGGAAGATGAAAGCTATGGTGACGGCGCGGCGCGGATCTCACTTTGTACAGCGGTGCTGGTCAAGGACGGTCGGCCCACAATCTGTACCGGCGTTGGCGAAAGAAACGTCTGGCGACTGTGTTCAATAATAGTGATACTCAGTTCAATACAGAGCAGTATACGCGCAGGAGCTTCCACCTGGCACGGACGGGTTGGTATGGGATGCGGGAGTAGATAGACTGGGGAGCCAAAGTGCATTTCCGCGTTTGTTGCTACTGTACAGTACTCTTGCGTGCTATTTCTACAGTTCACTGAAGTTGGCTTCGGACGTGCTACGATCCTGCCTACGCTACTACTACGCTTCCGCTATGTATTGTGTTCATTGGTCCTTAGATCAACTATTTGTGTAATATGGATCATGTGATCTATTTTTGTAAGACGATTATGGTTTGTAATGAATGATGACTTATGATATCAACTGTTATGTCTCGCAACAACAATATTCCTGGGATTGCGATGAATGGCATAATAGGCATCTGGACTTAAAAATCCGGGTGTTGACAGACTCGTTGTCGGCCGGTCTGGCGGCCGGTCGACCGGGTCTGGGACCGGCCGGTCCGGTTCAAACCGGGCCTGGCGCCAGGTGGTGACCGGGTGAGGCTCCCGGGCATACTGGATAGTGCCCGGTTGTTATTGGAACCGGGATGGCCGCGCCGGCCGGTCCGGATGGTCCGGCGGCACGGCCGGTCGAACCGGGCCTAGGACCGGATGGTCCGGCGGCACGGCCGGTCGGACCGGATCTGGCACCGGCCTGAACAACATCTTCCCCTCTCGCGCATGCCTCCCGCTCCTCCCTCGCGCGTCCATGGGATGTCTTCATGTCCAGCTCCATGTCCAGCTCCATGTCCAGCTTCACGTCCATCTTCTGGTCCAGCTTCTCCTCTCCTCCTCGTGCATTGCTTGCTCCCTCCTCATACCTGATCATACATAAGTAATAGCACTTAGGCAATATAAAGTTCTCATCAATCAAAGTATCGTTTAAGAACAAGTTCACCTGTTGTTTAAGTAGCTTCGCACGAGCTCGTGTCATTGGTCCAATCCTGACTTCATTGGACTTGAGCTTCACAACAAGATCATCTTCTTGTAATGACGGAGATAGTATTGAGGTAGGGATGTCCTCATCATCTCTCCCCCTTCAAAAGGCGTCGACCTCGACGCTCCAAGGTCTTCTCCGTCATATGGTGTCAAATCAGCAACATTGAAAGAATTACTGACACCAAACTCATCAACTGGAAGATCTATCGAGTATGCATTATCATTGATCTTGGCAAGCACTTTGTAAGGACCAGCACCACGAGGCTTCAACTTAGACTTCCGCAGCTTCGGGAACCTATCCTTGCGAAAATGTACCCAGACCATATCACCAGGCTTGAACAACATCTCCTTACGCTTCTTATTCATCATTGCAGCATTGCTCTTGCCTTTCTTCTCGACCAACTCTTTAGTCTTCACATGTATCTTCCGTACAAAATCTGCCCTCTTGGATGCCTCCATATTAACTCTCTCATGTATGGGTAGAGGCAACAAATCAAGCGAAGTAATGGGTTTGAAACCATACACCACCTCAAAGGGACACAGCTCTGTGGTAGAATGTACCGCCCTGTTGTAAGCAAACTCCACATGCAAACACTCTTCCCACTCCTTCAGGTTCTTTTTGATCATGGATCTCAATAGTTGTGACAATGTTCTATTCACCACTTCAGTTTGACCATCAGTTTGAGGATGACAAGTAGTGCTGAAAAGCAGCTTCGTCCCCAGCTTTCTCCACAGCGTCTTCTAGAAGTAGCTCATAAACTTCACGTCACGATCAGAAATAATAGTCTTCGGGACTCCATGTAGACGTACAATCTCCCTGAAAAACGGGTTAGCAATATGCGACACATCGTCGCTTTTGTGGCAGGCAATAAAGTGTGACATCTTGGAAAATCTATCCACTACCACAAATATAGAATCATGGCCTCTCTTAGTACGCGGCAAACCCAACACAAAATCCATACTAATATCCTCCCAAGGTGTAGTAGGTGCCGGTAAAGGAGTATACAAACCGTGAGGCTCCAGCTTGGACTTGGACTTGTTGCAAGTAATGCACCTCTTCACATACCTATCCACGTCCCGCCTCATCTTTGGCCAATAAAAATGGTCAGCTAGCATGAGTAGCGTCTTCTCACGCCCAAAGTGACCCATCAAACCTCCAACATGTGATTCCTGCAATAAGAGCAAATGCACAGACGATTCTGGAACACATAGTTTGTTAGCTCAAAACAAGAACCCATCATGTATGTGATATTTTCCCATGCTTTACCAAGAGCACATAAGAGATATGGTTCAGCAAAATCATGATCAGTAGCATACAAATCACATAGTATCTCTGAACCAGGAATTTTAACATCAAGTTGAGTTAATAGCATATTATTCCTAGATAGAGCATCAGCAACAATATTATCTTTTCCCTTCTTATGCTTAATAATGTATGGAAAAGACTGTAACATCCCAAAATTCTAAGCAATGAAGAAGAAGAGTTCCAAAATTTAGAACCAACAAAAACTTTTATTTGCATATAGTGCCATGCATAGGATTTGTGCATTTGTGTGAATTGCCATGATGATTGCTTTTGTGCTATTGTGCTACATCCTAAAACTCTTGTTTGATCATGCAAAGATCAACAAACCAACCAAAGAAAAAGAAAAGAAATAAAATGAAGAAACCCTAAAACCCTCACATATGGTTTATGCCATTTTTACAAATCTTTAACCAAGACCATTTTGGCTTGCACCAATAATTGTATTATGTTTCTAAACACTTATAAACACTTTTGGCATCAAAGAAACTCAAATCCAACCAAATTTGAAATCAAATTTTGCTCACATACAATAATGGTCAAATCTGTCATTTGTAATCTGATCACTACTTTGAGCCCCTGGATTTTGAGATTTTCAAACTAACCCAAACCAACTCTTTGCACCTCATCCAAGTACACATCAAGGTGAACCACTTTGGTAAATACCACCAGTACAAAATCATCTTGGATCAAAAGTTATGATCAAGCCAAGTGAGGACTTTGAAACAAATGCAAGATCACCATATTTTTGAAATCTTTGCAAAACCCTTTCTTTCTTGAGCACCACTTGCCTAAACTTGGTTCCCTGGTTCCCTCTAGTGCCAAACCCATCATTGAAACCCTAGGAGGAGGCAAAACATGGCATGGCCATGGCCATGCCGGCCATGTTCTCCATCGACATGCTCCCCCTTTTTCTCTCCACCCAAATCCTGGCCACCATGTCATCCCGATCCTCCTTGATCTCCTGAGCACGCCAGTACTCGCTGATGGTCGAAAGGATGACGACACGCACCGGCCGGCGCGCGCCCACGACGTCCAGGTACGACGGGAGCGGCATGGCCACGTCACGCATGCACGGCAGCCCGCGACACGGGCACGCGTCGCCTCGCCGTACTGCAGCATCCCCGGACCCCCTCTCTCGCCCCACGACCTGCCACGCCACACGGAACACACCGGACATGCTCGCGTCACCAGCCCGCGCCCACCGTCGCCGGAGAGGACGATCCCGTCCGCCACGGCCGCGCCAGTACATGCACGCGCCCGACCGTTGTACGCCTCGCCTCGCCGCGCCGTTGACGCTCAAAGGACCGCCATGATGTGCTGAGCAGTACGCCACCCTCGCCTAGCCCCATAGCTCGCCGGAGAAGCCGCGCCCATGTCGACATTGCCGCCTCGCCTCAGCACACTCCCGCGCCTATAAAAGGAGACTCCCTCGCGACGATCTCTTCACACCGCAGCACTTCTCTCTTCTCCCTCGACCGCCTGAGCTACTCTACTGCCTCGATTAGCCACCGCCGCCGCTCAATTTCTACCTCACTGCCGTGCGCCGCCGCGGAACCTCGCCGACGATTGGAGCCGCCCCAGGACGCGCCGCTGCTACCAGGAGCCTCGCCGTCGTCTACACCTTCACCGCGCATACTGCCCACCGCCGCTGGAGCCCCGGTGAGCTCTCCGACCCCTAGCGCCGCCGCGCCAGTAGCCTGCGCTCGCCGTCGACGACGATGGACGTGGTCTGTTGGATCACGATCTAATCGTGCGTCTCTCAGTCCCCCGTACCGATTCGGCGTTTAACGCCCACTGACGGGTGGAGCCCACCGTCAGACAGCCCACGCGAGCGTGGACGCGTGGTGGGCTGGACTTTGTCCGTTTAAATGAATTGGGCCCGTTAGTTTTCCCGCCGGCCCGTTTCAGTTCAAATTCGAATTTCCAGATTAATTCAAAATCAATACTGACCCCGTTTTCAAAATGCAATAGATCCAAATTTGCCTAACCAAATTTGATGAATTTTATATCTTTGGAAAGCTAGTAAAAATATCTACACAACCCCACTGGTCTCACTGTGAGATTCTTTGTAGAAATAATGTGACAAAAAGAATAAGGCAGGGACTTTTGCACTTTCAAATAATTATTAAAAATCAACCAAAAGTGATATTAAGTTAATTTCAACTCTCATAGCTCACATTTCACTTACACTAATTGTTTCTGCAAAAATATGGTGTGGTTACTTTGAGTGATCATGGCCTAGTTTAAATAAAGGACTATATGACTATTATAGTCAAACTAGCACAGTGGCCCTCGCAAATGCGAGGGCAACATCTGAATGTGTCTACAAAGGTTGCGTGGGCAACTTCTGTCTAACATGAGGTTTTATAAAAATGCGATGAAAAAAAACTATGGTGTCATTAAATGTATTTCTTAGTGCAACTATCTATAAGCATATACATCTACACATCACTATTAGTTGGGTATATACGAACTCGAGTGCATGATAAGATAAATGTTACGACATGACTTCTCGTTCTTTGTCGAAGCATAGCATTGTAAGAATATAACTGAGAACTCTTAACTGTGAGTCATTATTCCAGTATAGGTAAGTACACATAATTTGACTTTCTATTCGATAAGCCCACCAAATCAGCACACACTTTCACTTTAATTCAAAAGCAAGATGAACACCAACGCATGACTCTACTCGTCTCAAAGGTTACATAAAGATCCCATCCTTCACAAATACAAATCATTTTAGCAGTACGTACTTTGTCCAACATGCAACTTCGACCATAGATATTCACACAAATATACTGGCCAATATTTATATACTTGCAATACTATGGGAAAAAATATGACTAATTGTAATACTGAGTTGTATCTGACATCATTTATCAGTTCACAAGAATACCATGTCAATAACCTGTATTATCCCCGAGAATAACTTGCATCATATCTGATAAGGCAATGTTTACCGAGAATAACTTCTATTATCTCTTCTAAGTACTACTATCTGCTACAACTCTTTTTTCTCGGATGGTTATGGTTAGTTTGTAGTTGACTGGGATTAAAAAATATGAAAAAATATATTCAGGTGATGGAAGGAAAAATTCTGCATGAAAAAATAGAATTGTAGATGGTATGCTAGAAGACAGATCATGTGAACAATAGACTATTCCATTGGTTTGTATTCACGGTTAGAAGATAAGTAGATGGAATTAAAGTTCATACTGTGAGTGACCATATATTCCTGATGTCAAATCAGAAAGTACTAACTGATTCAAATTTAAAGAAATCTAAGAGTACATAGAAAACTTTTTTTGTTGCTTTACGTGATATCAACCACCAATCATTTCATAAACCGGAAGAGTATCTCTTTTCATATTTCCTATATGTTTTTAGATTACATCTGCTACATTCATGTACCGTGGCGTGTGTCTGATAGAATGAAATTCTAATCCATTGTTAGAAGCGGTTTATTTGGTAGTATTTCCATCATAATACACACCAATCTAGAAATGCAACATGTTCAGGAGAAAAAAAATACTTTCTTCTGGCCGGTTTGGTTTTTTCTATATACAGTCAATTAAGATTCAGAAGAAAACATGACATAGAAAATTTGATTTTCTTAAGATCAAGAAAAAAAAGCCCTGATATCTACATCTATGTGCTTGAAACTGAATACGTACTATCAAATTATAACTGCAGAAAAGAATAAAGTGCCGATGTTCGTGAAGTAATTCTTCCCAGCAAAAAGCACCTGGCGTGTCAGAGTTAGGACTGTCAAAAATGAAGAAGATGCATGGGCAAATGCTGGAAGCATGCATCCAGCTGCTTACCTTTCCGGTTCGATCTTAATTACTGCCATGGTCGTATTGGTCATGCATGTCCCTGCGGCATCCAGATGCTTGCATGTCCATCTCGATCTTACGGCGATGGCCGTCGTGGTCATGTACTATGTCGCTGTGGCGCCTACATATATACGGGCCGATCTTGTCCGTATGGCCGTATCGGTTTGTCTTGTTCTCTTCTGCTATTGCATTGTCTCAAACGTCCGCGTATGTATAGTTGAACTGTTAAGTGCTTCCTCCAAAAATAAGTGTCTTAATTTTTTTAGATATACTCCGTATATATCTACAATTAAAATATATCTAAATACATCCATATCTACGCCAAGGATCAGCCAGCATATGTGTACCATGTGGCTCGCCTGCGTCACCATGAAAATGTCGTCGGACACTGCATATTAATTTCAATTAAGAGGACATGTTAGATGAATGAACAGGATGCTGATCAGTAACAGGAACATGCATATTGCCGTATTCTACATCGTTCGGACCTTAGACGTCGATCTTGTAGAAGTGCGCACCGGGCAGGCCTTTCTAATAGATGAGCGCGGAGGGAAGAACACCTGGCAACACATCTGCACGAAGATGTTAATTAGATAGAAATTTAGCTTACCTGACATAATAAAAATCTGCGTATAGCTTTACATGCACATGCATCTAGCAACGCATCATCATAATTGAAAACCCTAGCAAGGCTTAAGCATAATTGTTGCTGAGAAATTGCTAAGACACGCTTGGACAATCTATAATTTATCGGATAATTACCAGCTGATGGTAGCTAGAAGCCAAGAACAGCTTGATCTGCTCATCAAGGAGGTGCCAAGCGATTATACGGGCTGCTGCTCTGATGGTAGCTAGAAGCCAAGAGCAGCTTGATTTGCTCATCTAGGAGTCTGAACACTGAGCGCACTTCTGCTCTCCGGCAGGTGCCAAGCGTTTATACGTGAACCGTGCTGCTGCTCTCGGTACGTTCCAGGCGTTTATTTATCTTCGGCTCCTTGTTGCGCCCGATGCTAATATCATGAGCTTTGCTGTCTTCTACATCCTTCAGATCAGAGACGTCCACCTTGAAAACATGTGTATCGAGCAGGCGCTTCTAATCATTGCGCGCGGCGGCGAACACCATCGTGTTTGGCTGCACCAAGATGCTTTGAATTCCACCCTGCATGATAGAATATCCAAAATATTGCAAACCCTAACTGCGCCGCCATGTGCGTGATCGATTGGCCTTACTGGGAAGAAAGGGAAGGATGATGAGGCAAGTTATTTCTTTTTTTCTTTGACATGGGGGACATCCCGTACATGTTATTCTAACGTAATGGTTATCGTGGAATCTAATCTAGCGACAATTGAAAAAAATTACTAGTGGCATTGGTGGGTAATTTACATGAAGTTAAATCTAACGGATGTACTATTTATTGCAATAAAATTAAAGGCCAGATGTTTCTAATTTTTGTGGGAATTTCTAGGTAATTCTCTAATTTCTGGTTAGCCCTTAATGTACTTTTAATATATAATAGATGATATTGTCCAAAACTATTAAGTAAATTGTATGAGAGACTTGCTCTCATTTAAATCTTGTCCCAAGTACTTTCATATGAAGTTGTGACCCTGGTCTAAATACTCTCACATGAAATTACTTGGTGATATTAAATCATATTTGGTATTGTTAAATAGTAGGAGGTATTATACCTCATTTAAATTATTCTCCCCAAATGATGATGATGAATGGTTGACTTGGGTCAACATGGATTCATGCATGACTTTTGGAGAAGCTTAAATCTTAATAAGATTAATGAGAGGAAATTATTTCCTACAAGAACTAAATAGAAACTCTAATCTACATATTGTAATGAGAGGAAATTATTTTTCTCAAAGAAAACAAAGCCAACTCACCTACTAGTAAGTGTGGAGTGCTAGTATAGTTGTGTGAACCTATTGATGTGCTTAGTATAGCTCTTGAACCTTGTTTGGTGATTGTTACTCCGTATCCGTTTTTAGACGCTAGCACCAAAGAGTACCAGGAGGAAGAAGTCTACTACCAGGAGGAGGAGGACCATTTTGATCAGTGCACCAACCAAGGCAAGCTAATAAACTTGCAAAGTGCAAAGCTCTCCAAGAGCAAAGCACCCCCAACATTTATTTCATGCTTAATGATTTTATCCCAAGTTTTACTTTACCAGCTTTACTGATTTTTATTTATCAAAGTTTACTTTTGATTCATGATTCACTTGGTCTAGAGTAGACACGATCACCAAAATTAGCCTAAAGCAATGAAAGCTAGATAGCACCCCTCATGACTAGTTTGCTAGTGCTAACAAATAAAACTGACTACTCTAGATGGGAACATTGTGAAATGAAATGACATTGAATGATTTTGAAGGTGAATATGACTTGAAGGACATGATGAACTTGATAAAAACTGATGGATGGGTTAGGATGCGATATCTTTCCAATTTACAAGTACCCCCACAATACCTGATTATTGGTAGGGCTTAACTGGAAGTTTATGTGTCTTAGTATGGGTTCCCTCTAAACAAGCGTCATAGGGGTTATGCCGAGGCTGCCTCCGTTAAAAATGAACTGATGTGAAATGACGTGAAATGAGGTGAATGTCCGGCCCAAGCCCTGTGCAGTTCCCAGGTTGACGGTTTATCTTCACTGAGAGGCCAAGCTCATGGGGAGAGGTGCCTATACTAGGATATGTAAGTGAAAGGTTATGGTTGATGATCCGCGTACTGAGTTACGATTATTCAGACCTCTGACGGATGTAATCAAATGTTGTGGCACAAGTGTGCAACCTCTGCAGAGTGTAAATCTATTCGAATAGTCGTGTCCACGGTTACGGACGATTGGAAAGGCCATACTGTTCCATTGTCAGATATTTTATGAATTGAATGGTGACATGAATGGTGAACTTGAATTTGAAACACAAATGAGTTGTGGGAATGACACTAATGTTCCCACTTGAGTTAGTTAGCAAATGATGAGTCTATTACTAAATGTTTATGAACTAAAATTGGCTTTATGCAAATAAACCTAGAGCTTAGAACCCTTGAATAAAATTGATAAGTAATTACCTTAGAGTTAGTTTGCTAGTACTTTAAAAAGTACTCACGGCTGTGTCCATGGCTATTCAAATGGCCAGGCTATGAAGAGGAGCAGCAGTACGAGGATGACGGCCAGCAGGACGTCTACCACAACTAGGAGTTCTTCTAACGTCAAGCGTTGGCCTGTGTATTAGATAGTCCACTACTACTACTACGTTTCCGCTATCTACTTGTGTTTTTCGTTGATCAATAGATCAACTATTGTTGTAATATTTGGATCATGTGATCCACTTGTGTAAGACGATTATGGGTTGGAATGAATGATGACTTATGATATCAACTGTTATGTCTCGCAACAACAATATTCCTGAGATTGCGATGAATGGCATAATAGGCATCTGGACTTAAAAATCCGGGTGTTGACAAGTTGGTATCAGAGCCATTGTTTGACCTTAGGAGACCCTAGTTAGAATGGACGTTTGAAAGGCTTAGTTTCAAAACCAAATGAAGTGAATACTTGCAAAAAAATTATTCACACTCTTTTCCTTGAGATCTGTTCAAAATGATAAGTCATGCTCTTCCTTATGAATCTACATAAAATTTTGACACACTTGTTCACTCTCTAACTTACTCATCCAATTCGCTTTCAGATGGAGCCAACCAACGTCAAGTTCTACCAGCTTGGGAATGGTGGAGACTTGATCTTCGAGAGGGATCTCGATGCCCTGTCGGAGTACCTTGGACGCCCTCACCCGGAGTTTCACGGAGTCGAGGTCAACGACCAGCCCGGAGGGGAGCTTCAGTGGGTTATCACCGCTGATCTAAGGGGCAAGATGGAGCCTCCAACCTCTGAGAGGATCCTCTTCTCCTTCAGGGAAAGCAACTGGCTAGACGGACTGGCTCGTGCTCTTCAGGAGGCACTTGCCCGTATGTGCGGGCAGAATGTGGTGGCGGTACTCGCGTCTCGCTTTGCTAACCTTGCAAGGCGTGACATCCTTGGAGCACCCATGGAACTGCAACCCCACCCCGAGCTGAGGCACCACGTGGATCATCTGGATTTCATGTTGTACCACACTCAGAAGGAGCTGGACAACTCCCGTGCTTACGCCAACTAGACCCACTTTGCACTGACTCAGCATGTTGATACTATCAAGATGCTCGCCAAGGACCGCAAGACCCTTCGCCAGCAGCGTGCTAAGAAGGACGCTACTATTGTGTGCCTCCGCGCAAAGATAGCATCCTTGGAGGCCACTGTCAAGGCCCAGGAGGATCAGCTGCAGGAGATGGAAGAGGAAGGAGAAGACATTCAGGGAGGTGGAGCCTTCCTGAGTGATGATGATGATTTCGAGGAGGACGAGTACACTGATGTTGAGGACTACGAGTTCCTGGAGGCTGGACCAGATGACTTCGTCCCTATCGCTGTGGAGTAGTTGCACTTGATCACTTATGTAGGTGTGAGTTGTATCCCGTCCCTTGTATCGTAGCGCGAGAAAATGGTTCTTAAAACCATGGATGTGTTAGCTTGTAATATGTGATGTTTGAATGAATGAATGTGTGTTTGTGTTTCATATCACAAGAATTCAAGTTTAAAATCTTTGAACTTACCCAAAACAAACCATAGAAAATTTCCTCTTATCTCATGATCTATCTCAATGTTCAGATGGCCCCTCTAGGCCGCGGTGCCAATCAGGATGCTATGATGCAATTGCTGCAGACTTTGCTGGCAGATAGAGAGAATGATAGAGCTGAAAGGCAAGCCAACATAGCTGCACTGCAACAGATCGCCAACAACAACCAAGGCCATGGGAACCATGATCACCCAGGGTCAAAACTCAAGAAGTTTCAGAACACCAACCCACCCGTTTTCAGCAAGACCGAAGAGCCACTCGATGCAGATGACTGGCTCCAGACCATGGAGAACAACTTAGAGGTAGCGGGAGTTGAAGCCGCAGAGAAGGTCCTGTTTGCCACTCATTACTTAGCAGGACAAGCCCGAGCCTGGTGGATCAGCACCCGTGCCATGAATGCGGGACAGATCATGACTTGGGCAGATCATGACCCCGGGTTTAATCAAGAAGATGAGGGATGAGTTCAGAGAACTCAAGCAAGGTAGAATGTCGGTGGTAGAATACCGCGACAGGTTCCTCACCTTGTCAAGGTATGCCCCCGATGAGACCGACACCAATGAGAAGAGGAAGGAGAGATTCCTGAACGGACTGCATGACGAGATGCAGACTATGCTAGTCAACATTCCCTTTGCTGATCTTGAAGTCTTAGTGGACTCCGCCATCCAAATGGAGGGCAACCAAGCCAACGAGAACCGCAAACGCCGCATGATGCACCAGAGTGGGCCTAGCAATACTCCGAGGTATCGCCCCAGCTCAAGCGGAGGTTTTGCCCCAAGAAACAACAAGCCCCAGATGCAGACTTCACGCCCGGGTTTTCAGAACCGGAGTGGAGGAAACCCCAGGCCAGGAGGCCACAACAACAACAACAACCAGAACAACACCAACAACTTCAACCGCGCCCCGATGAGAGCCCCCGGCAACAACAACCCCAATAACACCAACACCGCTCCGAGGACTGGGAGCAACGCTATCCCCGTCGCAGTCAAGGACAAGGCCACCATCACATGTTATGAATGTGGAGTGGTGGGACACTACTCCAATGAGTGCCCCAAAAGGTTAGCCAAGAATGCCGCCAACACCGCTGCCCCTGCTCAGCAACGCCGCGTCTCCACCGGCAAGAAGTTCGCCCCCAACAACCCCAACAACCGCAACGGCCGCCTCTTTCACATGAACGCCGAAGAAGCCCAGGAAGCACCAGATGTCGTGCTGGGTATGTTTTCTGTTAACTCAGTTCCTGCCAGAGTGTTGTTTGATTCTGGAGCATCGCATTCGTTTGTCACTGAAGATTTTGCATGCACTAGTAAAATTCAACCAATCAGTTTGAAGCATGTGATGATAGTTCAAATACCGGGTTCAACAACAAAAGCTAGAAAATTTTGCAAAGACGTGCCAATCAGAATACATGAAGTAGATTTTTATGCAAATTTGATTATTCTGGGAACAAAAGGTTTGTAAGTAGTATTGGGTATGGATTGGATGGCCAAACATCATGGATTGATTGACTGTGCCAAGAAAGCCATCACCATGACTAGTAGCACCGGTGTCGAGGGTGCTCCTCGGCAATGCCCTCCGATAGGGGCTTAGGGTTGATGGAATCCTGCAAGCTGACACGAGACATCGGTTCACAGACAAGCGGGGAGAGCGATTTACCCAGGTTCGGGGCCCTCGATGAGGTAAAACCCTTACGTCCTGCCTGTCTGTTCTTGATTATGAAGACAATGGGTTACAATGGGGTGCCGAATAGTTCGGCTGAGATCTCGTCGAGATAGCCTAGTACTAGGGTAATCTAGGTCTAAGCTTCTGTTGGCTAAGTTTGCTAAGATTGAGTGTGTCCCCTCGACAGCCCCCCTCCTGGCCTTTATATAGGAGGCCAGGTCTCGAGAGGCCTAATCGAGTACGAGTTGGTTTACAGTAGATCTATTTCTAATCTTTACTTGTTCGGCTTCTTCTGTGTCTTGTACTTCAATTAATCCTCCGCCGCACCGTCCTAGTGGCCCATCTTGCCATCGGGTACCTTCATGGGCCTCCGTCTGGACCGTATAGGGTAGTGCAATATTGGTTACCCGGAGGGTAATGCCCACGTCAGTAGCCCCCGAGTGTCTAGCCGAACATAGTTCGGGTAGAGACTGAAGCATGTCTTTTTCCGAAGCTCTTCTCCTTGATCATTCTTGCTTTTCTTCTGTCTGCACTTATTCTCTCTTATCGGGTGCGCGTCAGTACTCCCGATGGGAGTAGCCCCCGAGTCTAGTTACGGAGGACTGTAATCCGTGCGTAGACTCAAGTTGTACCACTCGAATATCTTCTGCCGAAGTTTTTCCTACAAGCCTTCGTAGGTCATCCGATATATTTTCCTTATGCAAGGGATAACGAATAACTTGCCCAACTTTTGTTGGTTAACTGCCAAAGGCAAAACAACGTTACCCTACACAGAATCAAGTCCCCGGGCATGATCCTGGAGTGCGAAAAAAGTTCTGTCGGGTGTGCGTCAGCGCTCCTGATGGGACTAGCCCCCGAGTCTGGGCGCGGGCGCTTGTGTCTGGGCGCAGACTTCCAGTTAAATTTTTCCTTCGAGTCCTCATTCTGTCGGGTGCGCATCCAGCGCTCCCGATGGGAGTAGCCCCCGAGTCTGAGTGCAGATGCTTGCGATCTGTGCTTAGACTCAAATTGACCATCCGATAGCTTTTTATTCCTTCGAGTGCTCTTGACAACACTCTTGATGTCACTGATGACGTATCGCTGTCGTGGCTCGATTGACAAGACTTGACCTAGCGGGCCCACCCTAGTTCTGCGCGGGCAGTTTTTAGGTTTTAACCAGTGCACGCGCAGCGACCGAGGCGTTTCCTCGATTTTCGCGCGACGTGGGAATAATGGGCCACCGGTTCCATTCCTTTTCCAAGTGCCACGTGTACAGCCAGATTCGCTCCACCTCCCACGACGCCTATGGAGTTATGGCCACGATCTTATGCTAACTCTCTCGGTATAAATAAAGGACATCCTCGTTTTTACTTTTTTACGCCTCCCACTGCTCATCTTCTTCGCCCATCCTTTCCTTCTTCGTGCATCCTCTCTTAGAAGCTTCAGACGCCATGGGGAAAAAGAAGGGCGCTAGCACTTTGGGCGCGGCCAAAGTTAGCCGCGATTGGAGTGCCTCCGCCATTTCCAACCGCGACATCAACAAACTGCGAGCCCTTGGATTCATCTCTGCATCTGAAGATGATATTCGTCTTCCAGGTGCGGTTTCTCGCCCAAAGCCCCCGAAGGGCTTCACTGTCATGTTCACCGCCTTTTTGTTCCGTGGCCTTTCCCTTCCGGCGCATGAGTTCCTTCGCTCTCTTCTTTTCTTTTACGGGATCCAGCTCTGGCAGCTGACCCCAAACTCCATCCTCCACCTATCCATCTTCATCACTGTCTGCGAAGCCTTCCTCGGCATTGACCCTCACTGGGGTCTTTGGAGGAAGATCTTCTACGTGAAGCGCCATAACGACAGCAACGGCCCCCCCGTCGTCGGTGGCGTCGGCTTTGTTGTCAGGAAGGAGGTCGACTACCTTGATTACCCAATGAAGGAGTCTGTCCAGGGCTGGCGCAACAAGTGGTTTTATCTGCGAGATCCTTCGGTGTCTGGGCGATGCTCAAACCTTCCTCCCTTTGACGATAAACTGATAGCTAAGCCGAAGATATCTTGGCAAAACACCCTTTCTCCCGAGGAAAGATTGACAGCCGACAGGCTGTTCGATCAAATAGTCACCCTGAAGAACACGGGAGGCTTGACACTGTGCGGCACTGAGGTTGTCTCAGTGTTCCTACAACGTCGAGTGCAACCGTTAATGTCTCGCCCCCATCAGCTGTGGCTTTATACGGGCAAGGGTGATGAGTCCAGGGTTAGCTCTGCCGATCTTTCGGCTGAAGATCTCCGAGACGAAGTCCGCCGCTTGACGTGCCTTAGTATGAAGGACAACATCGTCCTGATGTCGGCTCGTTCTCCTTACGATTCTGACCATCCTCCAACCGAGGTAATTCTTTGTCTGTTTTTTTTCTGTTGTTACTCCTCTTTTGATTACAAATTTCCCTTTCTTTTACTTTCGACAGGCGCTTGCTGCTGCTCGATGCTATCCTCCAGCACCCGAAAGTGGTGTGGTACCAGAGGATGATGATGAAGATTCTGATGGAACCGAGGATGCCCAGCACACCCTTGAGGACAGCGACGTCCAAGAAGAAGAAGCTATTGAAGATGACGCCTTCACCAGGAGTAGGCGCCAAAAGAAAGTACATGATGAATTTATCACCACGGCTGAATCAAGTCCCAGCGGACGAGATAATGATGCCGATGAAGTTGCCGCGCCTCCTCTTGTCAAGAAGAGTTCTACAAGTCTCTTTGCAGGCGAAGATGACCTGGACCCGTGAGCGTCTTGTACTCCTTTCTTTATTCGTTTCCTGTTATCTCGTATGCTAACTGTGCATTGTACTTAAGTAGCTCTGACGATGATGATGATGAAGTCCCTCTTGCGAAGAGGGCCAAATTTGTCTCTGAGAGAGCTGCGTCGGCTAAAGAATCTAATCCTTCTCCCACGAAATCGATGCCTCCTTCGCGGACGGTTGTAGAGAAGGTTCCAGTGTCGACAGTTATTCCTCCTAGCGGTGTTCCTACTCCACCGGATGGTCGCGATCATGTAAGTACTCAACCTGCTTCGTTTTGCCGAGTTTCTATCGACTGAACCTTTATGACTTTACTTTGCCGCAGCCAATTTATGCCACAGTCGATGCTGTAGCTAAGTTCGCCGAACAATTCACTCGGCTGGAAGCCGAAAACTCCCAGCTTCGATCAGATCTTCGGCTGATCGGGTGCTTGAAGCCAACAGGCTTGCCACCGACGCCAAGAATGAGAACGTCTTGCTGAAGGAAGAGGTGAAGATGCTGAAGCAGCAACTGAAGGACGAACAGAATGCCAGGCGTGCAACGGCGGCTGGCATCGACAAAAAGGAAGGCGTCCTTCGCGAGTCCATTAAGGATTTACTAGGTAACGTCCGTAATCCACCGTTTCCTGTCTTGGTGTTTCTGCTACTAATTGCTGATTTTTCTTATTCTTAGATGCTGCCGATATAACCGTCACTCGACGTGATCAGCTTCGGGAAGACTCTACAGCCGACGCCCTGTCGCTTGCTGCCGAGTCTAACATCCAAGTCCTTGGTCTTTTGAAAAAGACCAAAGGAGCGCTTTCGAGGTTATACTCGATGATCTTCCCGAAGATGAAGCAGGACAAAACTCTCGACGAGATGGCAGCTTCTTTCCTCGTTGACCCTTCCGAGCCTGTGGAGGTATTGAAACACCGCAGCCGTTTATTAGGGGCGGTTCTTACTTTCCAGTTGCTCATGGGCCATGGGATGGGGTCAGAATTGGAAAAGATGTCCAAGGAATTGCTTGTCGATGACGACAACCATTTAGTCAACCTTGAGCCTTTCAAACGATCGGCAGTAACTTGTGCCAATCAACTTTTGACGCTGGTAGATGAAGCGCAGGCCAAGCCTACTCCTGAATCTGCCCCCGGCTCGTCATCGGCAAATCTTTGAACCCTTTATTTGACTCGTTGTAAATAAGACCAACCGTAGATCTGTCGTAGTCCAACTTTATTTCGACTCTGCTACCAAATTGAACATGCTTTTGAATGTATCATATATGCCCAGCGCTCCCGATGGGAACCTTTTTTTTTACTCTGATACTAGTCTGAACTAGGGACTGTACTGCAGATTCCTCCGCCTTCTTCTCGTGCTAAGCTTTTCCCGACTTCTTCGAGCAATGATGATTCAAGCCTCGTTCGCCTCTTACGTGACCAAGTGTCTAATTTAGACAAAGATATCACTTCTCTTCGTGCGATGGCGGCGTTGGTGAAGAAAAAAGGGGAGATAGCGATGGCTATCGAACAATACGCCCTTGATGGTCTTCATATTGCTACCGAAAGTTTGGGCTGTAAGTATTAGCCCATCTTCTGCTTTCCTCCATAGTTGGAATGTTCCTTTGACTGGTTCTTGTTTCTTTCCAGTCGTAGCTTCGGATGCAGCTGAAGAGAACAAAAGGATCCATGAAGAAGTCGAGGTGATGACGGACGTAGCACAACCGAAGCATGATTTATGGCTGCACCGTCCGAAGGTTGTTGTCATGGCGAAGTTTAAGTATCGGGTGGGGAAGGTGCATCATTATTTTGATAAGTTCCACGCTCATCTCACGATGGTTTGGAACACTTTGTTCCCTCTAGACCAGGCACCCGAAACTTTGTCTGCCTTGTTCACCCGATTCAAGTCTCCCGAAAGGATTCGACAGCTGGTGCGGAAGGAACTCCTGGCTGGTGCTGAGCTTGCTTTTGCTTCGGTATTGGCATGCCACCCATCTCTAGACTTGAGAGCCGTGGCGAACACCGAGAGGAACTTAGGCCAATATTATGATGCTGCTAGAGGTCCTGCCTACACCATCGTTTCTCGGATGGAGTCGTGCCTCGAGAAGGATCTGAAGGCCCATTGGGACCGGGGAGCCCGATCATGAATGTAGTAGCCTTACTTCCTGCATAAGATTGTTATGTACAAATTTATTGCGTACGCTGCACGCTATGTTGATTTGATTGATTTTTTTTTGCCGAGGGCGGCCGAGTGATCAGTTCAACCTGCTCTCCCAATGACTTCGTTGGATTATGCAATGTTATTGCGAA
Source organism: Lolium multiflorum (assembly GCA_030979885.1). Classification (NCBI taxonomy): domain Eukaryota; kingdom Viridiplantae; phylum Streptophyta; class Magnoliopsida; order Poales; family Poaceae; genus Lolium; species Lolium multiflorum. The sequence continues at coordinate 208,522,048 of CM061748.1, forward strand.
GCCTTTGTGTAAGTTTTGCAAGAACGAGACCCGTCGACTTAGTCGAGGGAATTAGACGCTTGGCATCGTCACACGGTGCACCGGTTTGAGCCTTATTTTAAGATAGTGTAACCATCGACTACAGCATTCGCGTATTTTCTCGAGGCCGGAATTGGTTGTTTGATTTTTTGGTGTGTCACTAATCTTAGCTCCCGATGGGAGTATTTAATTAAGGTATTTCTATTTTCGTGCCCTCAGGTCCTTAGTTGTACTCAGTTTTCCCCAGCCCCTTAGTTTTTCCTCAGTTTTCCCCTCCTCTAGTTTAGAAGACGCACAAGTGCTGGAACGGCTGGTAGCCGTCAGGTCAGAGGCCTTGACCGTTAGTCTGACCGGGTGGGGCCGCAGAGGGGCAGCTCCTCCCTGACCGTCTCGTGCTGACCGGTAGGGTCAGGAGACACGTCGGAGCAGCCATCCATCTATCGCTGACGTGTGGGCCATTTTATTTCATGATTTTATAGGCGGTGCTGCCAATGACAAATGGGGCCGCTCTATAGGGCTGCCGCAGCCAATGACCAGTGGGGTCGTATATTTTTCAGGAAAAGACATATATTGCCGCTCTGTGGGGCTGCCACAGCCAATGACCAGTGGGATCGTCTATTTATTTAGAGAAAAGCATATATTGTAGCTCGGTGGGGCCGCCGCAGCCAATGACCAGTGGGGTCGTATATTTTTCAGTAAAAGACATATATTGCCGCTCTGTGGGGCTGCCGCAGCCAATGACCAGTGGGGTCGTCTATTTATTTAGAGAAAAGCATATATTGCAGCTCGGTGGGGCCGCCGCAGCCAATGACCAGTGGGGTCGTCTATTTTTCGGTAAAAGACATATATTGCCGCTCTGTGGGGCTGCCGCAGCCAATGACCAGTGGGGTCGTCTATTTATTTAGAGAAAAGCATATATTGCAGCTCGGTGGGGCCGCAGCCAATGACCAGTGGGGTCGTCTATTTTTCAGTAAAAGACATATATTGCCGCTCTGTGGGGCTGCCGCATCCAATGACCAGTGGGGTCGTCTATTTATTTAGAGAATATCATAGAGAGAAGCAACAAGTTCGCTAATTAATTATTCTTATAAGCTAGACCCATCATTAGTCACCGGAGAACCGCTGGCAGCTCGTTCCCCACCGTCGGACGGAGCAGCCATCGCCGGAGCTCGTTCCCCACCGTCGGACGGAGCAGCCATCGCCGGCGTCTCGTCGCACCGCCGGCTCTGTCCCCCGGCGGCGTCGGACGGACTGCGACGCCGCAAGTCAACCACGGCTCCAGCACTTGTTTCGTCCGCACGCATTGTACCCACCGCAGGAAAGTCCGCCGCAAGCAGATCCGCCGCCCACGACGACCGGGATTTGTTCCGCGCACCAATTGGTAGTATAGCTTGGTAAGACCTCCGCTTCTGCCTCCCCCGCCCCTAATCGATTCGGTTCCCGTAATTTATTGGAGTTTGCAGGTGCGAAATAGTCCTCAATGTCTGGTCGTAGCGGGTACACCGGCGAGGGTGGGGATTCGATCATGTCGTGGCCACGTTCTACTTCTCCTACCTCGTCGGAAGTGCAGGTATCTAGCTTCAGCTCTCTGTACTAACATTGATTTTGAAGTGCCGCCATGGCCTGTTGGAGTGATTTCAGTTGTTCTTTTTTCCATTATTGTTACAGTTAGCCAGGCAAGCCGATGATCCATGGTACATTGCATACCAAGATGAATCAACCTAGTGGTGTAGCCAGAGGATGGATTTGGAGGAGAAGGTGGCCAATTTAGGTGATGAATTGGCCCGTAAAAACCTGATGATATTCGAGCTGAAGCGTATTGTGGAGGAAGAAAAGAAGAATTCAGAGCTTATTCGCAAGGAGAAGTTGAGAGTTGAGACAGATCTTGCCGTATTTGATCAAGTGGTAGAAAATCTAGAACATGAACTTCAAGTGATGGGAGAGGAGAAAAGTAGATTCATCTGGGCAGTTTTATTAGGTGTCATCCCTGTCCTAGCAGTTATGTGGTTCTGGTAGACGATTTAGTATAGAATTTTTATTCAGTAGATGGCTCTAACCACTGTATTTTGTTGTGGCTCTAAGCACTGTATTTTGGCGTACAATTCAAATCATGTAGATGGCTCTACCCACTGTATTTTGGCGTACAATCCCAAAAGTGAAAGCATGTACCAGCCTCTCGAATCAAATACATATCAAAATCTTCCCAATCAAGTTGGGATAGAATTCAAATCATACATACTGATGTACATGGACACATCAAGAACGTGGAGAAGCTCTTTTTGAGACGGACGTAGTAGTTCGAACAATTTTATCCCAATTGGAAATTAAAAATACAAATTTATCATAATTTATCCCAATTTGCGGCGTCGAACACGGCCGCGCACCGATGGGCAAGAAAGGCCGGGACGACGGGCGGCTGAGGGGTGGTCATCTGCGCCATCCGCCGTTGAAGCGATGTTGTTGGCGATGGCTTCAATGTTCGTGGCATCGATGACCACTGTCGGAACCGCCGCTGTCTTGGTGTACTTCATCAGCGACGGATCTGCGGAGGGCTGGATCGGCGGCTTTGCAGCGCGGTTGTAGACGATGGCTTCAATCGTCTTGGCATCGATTCGCACTCTCGGAACCGCCGCTGTCTTGGTGTCCTTCATCAGCAACGGATCTGAGGAGGGCAACGGAAGTGAGACATCAACAGGCTCCGACATTGAATGCTGGATCTGCGCCGTCGAAGCGATGTTGTAGGCGATGGCTTCAATGTTTGTGGCATCGATGACCACTGTCGGCACCGCCGCCGTCTTGGTGTCCTTCATCAGCAACGGATCTGAGGAGGGCAACAGAAGTGAGACATCAACAGGCTCCGACATTGAATGCTGGATCTGCGCCGTCGAAGCGATGTTGTAGGAGATGGCTTCAATGATCTTCCGTCATCTTGGTGCTCTTCATCATTCAACAGATCTGAGAAGAGAAACGAAAGTGAGACAGAGAGAGACATTTCAACTATTTCTGAGGGTTAGATCCTCACCGGCACTCTTAGATCCACGCCGCCGCACGGTTAGATCCGCGCCGCCGCACGCCGCCGCACGCACGGTTAGATCCGCGCCGCCGCGACCGACGTAGTAAGAGAGGAAATAGGAGAGAGGAAGATGCGACTGGAATATGCGACTGCCAGGGTTGGTAGGTATGTGCTCTGCTCTTCTCTCCGTATGCGTCCATCGTGGTAGAGAGATATACAGGCCGTCCGATCATAAATGATCGAACGGTGCAAGCGTTCGTTGAGCTTTCAACCAACCAAGATCCGTGTGACATACATCTCGACCAATCAGAGATCAGCCAGTGAGTACAAGTGAGGAAAACTGAGTAGAACTAAGAGGGGGAAATGTGAGGAAATGTTTATCGAAAGGGCAAAACTGAGTAGGACTGAGTAAAACAAGTGGGCCCGGAGGGGGAAACTGAGTAACACTAAGTAAAACAGGGGCACCCAAATAATAAAGGGACTAAGGGAAATTGAAGCTTTTGGCATAAAAATTGTAAAATTGTGTTATTTGAACAATATATTACATTTTGGCCGACGTGATATTGTTTGCAATACAAAGATACACAAGTGTGACGAATTTGGACTCATTTGGACGAAGTTTGTAAGCATAGTGGGTATTTGGGAGGTGTATTGAGCAGAAAGCCCTGCATCTTCATAGCTAGTAGCTCATGGACTAGGAAGTGGTTTTGAAGCTTTTGGCATAAAAACTTCATATCTCTATATTTCCTTTTCCATTATTATTTCTCTAGGTTGTAGGTAACATAACAAGACTCCATGGGAAGGTTCCACCATGTTTTGAATTATTTTGAATAAAACCCTAAACCCTAAAACCCTTAAACCCTTAAACCCTAAAACTCTAAACCCTAGAGAAAATGATAAATGTGGCTTAAATGTGGCATACAAATTGTTCATACAAATTCAAATTGTTGAACACAAAGGGATCCCCAATACAAAGGGAACCCTTATTCAAATTCAAATTGTTCATACAAATTCAAATTTTTCAACACAAAGGCATCCCCAATACAAAGGGAACCCCAATACAAATTGTTCAACACAAAGGGAACCCCAATACAAAGGGAACCCCAATACAAATTGTTCAACACAAAGGGAACCCCAATACAAAGGGAACCCCAATACAAATTGTTCATACAAATACAAATTAGTTGTTCAGAATAAAATCTTTCTCTTGCTCCTGGTGTGACTCGCTGGGGCCACCACCTTACTCCGGGTAACCCTACCAGGGATATTACCGGTGTCTACCTTCCTTTTGCCCTCTTTCTTGTTCTTCTTCTTCTGCGAAGCTTGTGCTTTTTCTTCTTGAATATGCTCTTCGAAGTTAGCAGCAATCTGGGCAAAGGTACTGTCGTAGCAATCTCGATTATACTGTTCCTTCTCCTCTGGACTCATCGGTAGAAGCCATTCTACATCCATCTGTTCCCTCTGCTCTCGATCCATCGGTTCAATCTCCTCATGTTCAATTGCTGCTTCAATCTCCTCATGTTGAACTGCTGCTTCAATCTCCTCATGTTGAACTGCTGCTTCAATCTCCTCATGTTGAACTGCTGCTTCAATCTCCTCATGTTGAACTGCTGCTTCAATCTCCTCAAGTTGAATTGCTGCTTCATTCTCCTCTGCATTTGCTGCTCCCGCCTGATCTTCCATTCCAAAAGCTGGGTCAACTCCATTTTTACAAAGCCTAGCAATGTGTCCAGGGATTCCACAACGTTTGCACTTACGTTTTCGAATCGGTGCACCACCCTCTGCACTAGCTCTGATCCTATTCTTCCTCGGCCTACCTGCCGGTCTAGTCAATACTGGAGAGTACAGTTTGAAGCCTGGATCGACTTTCATCCATTGGTCTTTTCCCAACAAGGTAGGAACATTCATAGCATATGCAGCCCTAAATTTGGCAACAGAGAAATACTCTGACACATACTGATCAACTTCACCATCTTCACCCCCTATAACACTCATGAAAAACAATGCGTGTATGCAGGGTATCCCACGGATCTGCCATCCCCTACAATGGCATTTCCTATCAACCAAACTCACTGGATACCTCCACTGCATGTTTTTACTGTCATCCATTCCTTTTCTGACGCATTACATCCTCAATTGTTTTGCCCTGTCATGCAAAGACTTAATCAAAGATGGGAGCATGAGATGGCCAGCATATTTTGTGGATGCAATTCTTTGACGCAGATCGATCTTTATCATGATCATCTGCCTAATCTTATCAAATATTTGCCACAGCATAAGCCCTTTCAATGACTTGACCTTTGAGTTGAAACTCTCTGCAAGGTTACTTGTTACATAGTCTACCTTGCAAATTTCATTGAATTGGCTTCTTGACCACACCCTACCATGATGTTCATCCAAGTACTCCTTCACCCCAGGTTTTTGTTTATACAACACATCCAAATGAAACATATGCTTCCTAGAGCTGCATGTGTATGAAGCTGGCCATAGGTTGTCAGTAAAAACTTTACCCTTGAATTTCTTTGTAAAATTTTGTACCAAGTGTCGCATACATTCCCTATGCTCCACTCCAGGGAATACTGCTTCTACCGCACTCTCCAAACCTTTGCAAGCGTCTGTGTGGATAACAAGTCCTGGTGGATGACCTATAAGGTCGCGCAAATTCTGCAGAAACCAAGTCCAACTTTCCTCTGACTCAACCTCCAAAACTCCATAAGCAACAGGGAACATCCAATTATGTCCATCAACTGCAGTAGCAGCAACTAGCTGTCCTTTAAACCTGCCATGAAGAGCTGATGTATCCACGGCCAAATAAGGCCTGCAGCCGTCCAAAAAGCCTTTCCAGCAAGCTTTGAAACAAACAAAAGCCCTTCTAAAACATTCCTTGTGCATTACATTCCCGCTTTTCAATTTGTAGGGAACTGTATGCTTGTCTATTGCTACAACACTGCCTGGACTAGCCATCTCCACTTCAGCTTTGAAAGTGTAAAGCAACTGAAAGCTTTCATTCCATGGACCATTGATCTTGTCAAGAGCCATTTCCTTTGCATAGAACATCCTCATGTAAGGTACTTGCATCCCTTTATACTTCTCAGCCACCTTTTTCTGGAGTGATGTTGGACCAAGTGAAGGAGTTTCTCTCAGCCAATCTAGGATTATATCTGCCAACCACCTAGTCTTCGCTAGCTTTGTTTTCAGCTCTGGCTCTCCCCCTAGAGGTGGACACCTATGGATCTCCTTATTCTTCTTTATCTGAAACATAATGATAAGGGATGTCAGTAATAGATAACAAATTTTACACCGTGATCTAAATACACAACTGGTTGGCGTAGTACCTGAACCAAGCTGCTTCTGCGCATTGTGGATGCATGCAGCCTAAACCTACACCTTGGGTATGGGCATTTAATTGTGAACCTACCTGGCTCACTTTTAATAACCTCAAAGTTATTCTTAGTGAGAATGTGATATGTAGTAATTGCATTACGGTAGTCCATCATCGTTTGAAACACGGTGCCTTTTGCAAGCTGAGGATCCTCCCTGTTCCACTCAATTGTTGGCAAGTCTTCACCTTCGTAATCGGCTAAAACGAGGATGTCATCGTTCTCATTCTTCTCTTCATCATCAGTCTCATCAAATCTGGCACCAAAAGCAATATCTTCCATGTATTGATCCTCCATTGCCTGCTTACTGCATCGATCTACCAATTCAGGAAACATTAACTCATCCTCATCATCTTCAGGAGACTGATCCCCAATCTCTGCATCGTCCTCCACATTGACCACAGGAACGATCTGGCTACCACTCGCACTGGGGACAGATGGTGCTGCTGTGGACCTACAAGGAGCGCCGCGGCGCACACTATTAGCAGAGGCAGCAGCAGTAGAGAGACATGATGCCCGACCACCTGATGATGCCCCAACACCAGATGATGTCTGGCCCCTGTCCACATGGATACGAATTTTACCGAAACGGCAAGAAGCATTCAAAGCAAAAAGAATTCCCAGATCGTCATCGGAAATTAGTGGAACAAATCTTCGCTCCGTGCTGTTGAAATATTCGGAATGAACTGCATCGCGAGGGCTCCAGGGGTACTTATCGCAGATGTTAGCTTTCAAATCCCTCAACGAGATGGTGGTTGCAACCACCGCAGGGAAGTTAAACCCATTGGTACTGCGTTTAGAATCACGCGTAAAGCTAGAATCCAGCCTAACCACCAGCCGAAAAGCCAGCGCTGGATCAATCCTATTCGAAAAGCAACGCAGTTAGTTGAGCAACAACGATTCGCGCTCAAAAACTGCCTACTGTTAATTCACAAGGCAGACGATGCTTACCCAGATGGAATCCATGCGTTAGATCCCTCCGATTCCCAATCTTCTCCGCGGCTGACGGGAAGAGGCGGCACACCAGACGGATATACAAACTCTACCGCGACAGGGGTAGATCTAGATCTGGTGGAGGCGGATCCCTCTCCGCCTCCCGGGGGTGGTGGTGGGGGAGGGGGCGGCTCGGCGGCGGACGACGCCATAAGTTAGGTGGGCAGGACGGCGTGGCGGCGGAGGGGCGGTGTGTGAGCTCCTCCAGTCTCGGGCGGAGGGGCGGTGTGTGAGCTCCTCCAGTCAACAGTCAACACAGTTCGAAAGCAACGGTCAATTCACGGCTCCCTATCCGTCACCGGTAACGGTCAAGGCCTCTGACCAGACGGCAACCCTCACGTCCGAGCGCCTGCGAGTGGTTTCAAACTAGAGGGAGGGGAAAACTGAGGAAAAGTTAAGCGGTTGGGGAAAACTGAGTACAACTAACGAACCAGGGGCACGAAAATAGAAATCCCTTTAATTAATGACACCGCGTGTTTTCTGGGCCAACGCTCCCGATGGGAGTAAGAGCCGAAGGTGGGGGCCGCAGTCGACCTATTCAGGTGGTAGGGCCTAAATTGAGGAAAAAAGGTAGAAAACCTGATTAAAACTTTATTCATAATCGAAACGCAACCTTAAAGGCTATTAAATAATAAAAACGATCGCGTCCTATGTATAGAACCGTCGCAGGTGTGCAATATTCCATGGATTTCCAACATCTTTTCCCGAAGTTGGATTTTTGAGCCTGTATGCTCCTCCCGGTATCACTTCAGTGACGATGTAGGGTCCTTCCCATGGAGACTCGAGCTTCGAGGGTCTCTTTTGCTTCAGCCGAAGTACCATGTCTCCAACGTTAAAGCATCGATTGCGTATTCGTCGGCTGTGGTAGTTCCTCAGCGCCTGCTGGTACACCGTGGTTCTGGCTAAAGCAACGTCTCGGGCTTCATCGAGGAGGTCTACGGCGTCTTCCAGTGCGATGTTGGAAGAGGGTTCTGTGTATGCCGTCACTCGAGGGGCTTCGAATCGAACGTCGGCTGGCAGGACTGCTTCGGCTCCATGTACCAAGAAGAATGGGGTGTACTGCGTGGATCTGTTAGGTGTGGTACGCAAACTCCAAAGTACCGATGGTAACTCTTCGACCCAAGCTCCTTCCGCGCCTGTAAGACGTTTCTTGAGGCCGTCCCCTATTAGTCCGTTGATCCTTTCCACCTGACCGTTGGTTTGCGGGTGAGCCACTGATGCAAATTTCAGTTTTATTCCCCTGTCATCACAAAATTCTCGGAATTCTTTGGAGTCAAAGTTAGTTCCGTTATCTGTGACGATACTGTGAGGCACGCCAAATCGACATGTTATTTCCTTGAAGAATTGGACTGCTGTTTTTGCCTTCTGGTTTCGTACCGGTACTGCCTCGATCCACTTTGAGAATTTGTCGACTGCGACTAATAAGTATGTGTGTCCTCCAGGCGATGATCTCGGCAGCGGTCCAACTTGATCGAGCCCCCATTGAGCGAACGGCCATGCCAAGGGTATCGTCATTAGATCTGTCGCAGGAGCGTGTGGTTTTGGGGAAAACCGTTGGCAAGGATCGCACTTCATGACCAGATCTCGAGCATCCGACGCCGCCGTTGGCCAATAGAATCCTGCCCTGAAGGCTTTTGCTACGAGAGCCCTACTTCCCGCATGGTGCCCACAAGTTCCCTCATGTATCTCACGCAACAGTGCTCTTCCGTCGTCGATGGCAATGCACCTTTGGAAGATACCGGAAATGCTGCGCTTGTAGAGTTCACCGTCTACTATGGCAAAGGCTTTCGATCGCCTGACGATTCGTTTTGCTTCCACTGGGTCCGCCGGCAGTTCCTGTTTTGTTAGATATGCTAGGAACGGTTTGGTCCATAGTGGCTCAAGGAGGAGGACTTGTTCGGCAGGGAGAGTTGGAGCTTCGTCGGCAACTTGCTGTGAGTTTGTCTCTGCTCCGTCAGTCGATGGTTTTAGAGGTGCCGACGCCTTCACTTTTATTGATCGCTGAGTGATCACCTCGTAAAACACTCCGTCTGGAATGGGAGAGCACATGGAGCCGATGTTTGCTAAGGTGTCGGCTTCCTCGTTGCTGGCTCTGCCGATATGTTTGAGCTCACATCCTTCGAATTTGGCTTCCATATTTTGGTACAGCTGCCGATAGGCGATCATGTTGTCGCTGACCGCGTCGCACAGATTCATTGACTGTTGTACTACTAAGTTTGAGTCTCCGTAGATTTCCAGGCGAGTTGCCCCGCACGCCTTTGCCATCTTCATTCCATGCAGCAGTGCTTCGTATTCTGCTTCGTTGTTCGTCGGCAGAGAGAACTTCATACGTAGTATATACTTCATCTTATCTCCCTATGGTGATATCAGCACCACTCCTGCTGTTGCGCATGTGCTTCGTTTCGATCCGTCGAAGTACATTATCCACGATCACGACATGTCGGGTGCCGCTGGTGTCTGGGATTGGATCCAGTCCGCCACAAAGTCTGGGAGGATTTGGGATTTTATAGCTGTCTGATGCGCGTAGATGTACACGTCCGTTGGGAACCCCAAGAGGAAGGTATGATGCGCAAGTTTTCCCTCGAAGAAACCAAGGTTTAATCGGACCAGTAGGAGTCAAGAAGCACGTTGAAGGTTGATGGTCGCGAAATGTGATGCGGCGCAACACCAGGGATTCCGGCGCCAACGTGGAACCTGCACAACACAACCCAAGTACTTTGCCCCAACGAAACAGTGAGGTTGTCAATCTCACCGGCTTGCTGTAACAAAGGATTAGACGTATCGAGTGGAAGATGTTTGCAAAGAAAACAGTAAACACAATTGCAGTAGATTGTATGCTATGTAAAGAATAGGACCGGGGTCCACAGTTCACTAGAGGTGTCTCTCCCATAAGATAAAAGCATGTTGGGTGAACAAATTACAGTCGGGCAATTGACAAATAGAGAAGGGCATAACAATGCATGTACATGATATGATAAATATAGTGAGATTTAATCCGGGCATTACGACAAAGTACATAGACCGCCATCCAATTGCATCTATGCCTAAAAAGTCCACCTTCAGGTTATCATCCGAACCCCATTCAGTATTAAGTTGCTAAGCAACAGACAATTGCATTAAGTATGGTGCGTAATGTAATCGACAACTACATCCTTAGACATAGCATCAATGTTTTATCCCTAGTGGCAACAACACATCACAACCTTAGAACCTACTGTCACGATCCCAGGTGTCAATGAAGGCTTGAACCCACTATCGAGCATAAATACTCCCTCTTGGAGTTAAGAGCAAAAACTTGGCCAGAGCCTCTACTAATAACGGAGAGCATGCAAGATCATAAACAACACATAAACAATAGATTGATAATCACCATAACATAGTATTCTCTATCCATCGGATCCCGACAAACACAACATATAGTATTACATATAGATGATCTTGATCATGTTAGGCAGCTCACAAGATCCAACAATGAAGTACAACAAGGAGAAGACGACCATCTAGCTACTGCTATGGACCCATGGTCCAGGGGTGAACTACTCACTCATCACTCCGGAGGCGATCATGGCGATGAAGAGTCCTCCGGGAGATGAATCCCCTCTCCGGCAGGGTGCCGGAGGCGATCTCCGAATCCCCGAGATGGGATTCGCGGCGGCGGCGTCTCAGTAAGGTTTTCCGTATCGTGGCTCTCGGTACTGGGGGTTTCGCGACGGAGGGTATTTGTAGGCGAAAGGGTAGGTCAGGGGGGCTGTCGAGGGCCCACACCATAGGCGGCGCGGGCCCCCTCCGCGCGGCCTATGGTGGCGGCGCCTCGTCGCCCCACTTCGTTATCTCTTTGGTCTTCTGGAAGCTCCGTGCAAAAATAGGACCCTGGCGAAGATTTCGTCCAATTCCGAAATATTTCGTTACTAGGATTTCTGAAACCAAAAACAGAAAACAGCAACTGGCTCTTCGGCATCTTGTTAATAGGTTAGTTCCGAAAATGCGTAAATACGACATATAATGTGTATAAAACATGTAGGTATCATCAATAAAGTAGCATGGAACATAAGAAATTATCGATACGTTGGAGACGTATCAGCATCCCCAAGCTTAGTTCTGCTCGTCCCGAGCAGGTAAAACGATAACAAAGATAATTTCTGAAGTGACATGCCATCATAATCTTGATCATACTATTTGTAAGCATATGTAATGAATGCAGCGATCAAAACAAAGGTAATGACATGAGTAAACAAGTGAATCATATGACAAAGACTTTTCATGAATAGTACTTTCAAGACAACATCAATAAGTCTTGCATAAGAGTTAACTCATAAAGCAATAAATCAAAGTAAAGGTGTTGAAGCAACACAAAGGAAGATTAAGTTTCAGCGGTTGCTTTCAACTTATAACATGTATATCTCATGGATATTGTCAACATAAAGTAATATAACAAGTGCAATATGCAAATATGTAGGAATCAATGCACAGTTCACACAAGTGTTTGCTTCTTAAGGTGGAGGGAGATAGGTAAACTGACTCAACAATAAAAGTAAAAGAAAGGTCCTTCAAAGAGGAAAGCATCGATTGCTGTATTTGTGCTAGAGCTTTTATTTTGAAAACATGAAACAATTTTGTCAACGGTAGTAATAAAGCATATGAGTTATGTAAATTATATCTTACAAGTTGCAAGCCTCATGCATAGTATACTAATAGTGCCCGCACCTCGTCCTACTTAGCTTGGACTACCGGATCTTTGCATGCCATGTTTCAACCAAGTGTCACAAAGGGGTACCTCCATGCCGCATGTACAAAGGTCTAAGGAGAATGCTCGCATTTTGGATTTCTCGCTTTTGATTATTCTCAACTTAGACATCCATACCGGGACAACATGGACAACAGATAATGGACTCCTCTTAAATGCATAAGCATGTAGCAATGATTATTATTCTCATATGAGATTGAGGATATATGTCCAAAACTGAAACTTCAACCATGATTCATGGCTTTAGTTAGCGGCCCAATGTTCTTCTCTAACAATTTTGCATGCTCCAACCACTAAAATGATAGATCCTTCAGACAAGACCATGCATAGCAACTCACATGATATTCAACAATAGTTGATGGCGTTCCCCAGAAGCATGGTTATCGCACAACAAGCAACTTAATAAAAGATAAAGTGCATAAGTACATATTCAATACTACGATAGTTTTTAAGGCTATTTTGTCCCATGAGCTATATATTGCAAAGGTGGATGATGGAATTTTAAAGGTAGCACTCAAGCAATTTACTTTGGAATGGCGGAGAAATACCATGTAGTAGGTAGGTATGGTGGACACAAATGGCATAGTAGTTGGCTCAAGGATTTTGGATGCATGAGAAGTATTCCCTCTCGATACAAGGTTTAGGCTAGCAAGGTTATTTGAAGCAAACTCAAGGATGAACAGGTGCAGCAAAACTCACATAAAAGACATATTGTAAACATTATAAGACTCTACACCGTCTTCCTTGTTGTTCAAAACTCAATACTAGATATTATCTAGACCTTAGAGAGACCAAATATGCAAATCAAATTTTAGCAAGCTCTATGTATTTCTTCATTAATGGATGCAAAGCATATGATGCAAGAGCTTAAACATGAGCACAACAATTGCCAAGTATCACATTATCCAAGACATTTTAGAATTACTACATGTAGCATTTTCCAATTCCAACCATATAACAATTTAACGAAGAAGAAACTTCGCCTTGAACATTATGAGTAAAGCCTAAGGACATATGTGTCCATATGCAACAGCGGAGCGTGTCTCTCTCCCACAAAGTGAATGCTAGGATCCATTTTATTCAAACAAAAACAAAAACAAAAACAAACCGACGCTCCAAGTAAAGAACACAAGATGTGATTGAATAAAAATATAGTTTCAGGGGAGGAACCTGATGATTTTGTCGATGAAGAAGGGGATGCCTTGGGCATCCCCAAGCTTAGACGCTTGAGTCTTCTTAGAATATGCAGGGGTGAACCACGGGGCATCCCCAAGCTTAGAGCTTTCACTCCTCTTGATCATAGTATATCATACTCCTCTCTTGACCCTTGAAAACTTCCTTCACACCAAACTTCAAGCAAACTCATTAGAGGGTTAGTGCACAATTAATAATTCACACATTCAGAGGTGACACAAACATTCTTTTCACTTCTGGACATTGCATAAAGCTACTGGACATTAATGGATCAAAGAAATAAATCCAACATAGCAAAAGAGGCAATGCGAAATAAAAGGCAGAATCTGTCAAAAACAGAACAGTCCGTAAAGACGAATTTAAAGCTGGCACCAGACTTGCTCAAATGGAAAAACTCAAAACTAATGAAAGTTGCGTACATATCTGAGGATCACGCTCGTAAATTGGAAGATTTTTTCGAATTTTCTACAGAGAACTGTGCCCAGATTCGTGACAGACAGCAATGCTGTTTCTGCGCAGCAATCCCAAATATAACATCAACTTTGACATAGAAACTTTACTTGGCACAAAAACATGATAAGGAGAGGTTGCTACAGTAGTAAACAACTTCCAAGACTCAATAAAACAAAAAATTGCTGTAGTAAAACATGGGTTGTCTCCCATAAGCGCTTTTCTTTAACGCCTTTCAGCTAGGCGCAGAAAGTGCAAATCAAGTAACATCAAGAGTAGAAGCATCAACATTATTATTTTTCATGCAAACACAACTTGTTGCAGGGGGTACTTTAGGTGCTCCATTATCTAAATTTTCTATGGTGGTGCTAGGGGTTTTAGCAATTTTAGGCCTATAGTAATTCTTTTGTTTAGGCACTTTAGAGGCGTACATGAATTTTTGCTCTTTACCCACATAAGCTTTCTCATTATACTTGAGAGAAGAAAAGGTTGAACCCAAGGTTCCCATAGCTTTTTCAAGTTCATCAATCCTATTAGTTTGATTATCATGGATAACACAAGTTCCTAGGACACTAATTCTTTCATCAATTCCTCCTAGGGATTTATCAAGTTCATCAGTTTTATCCAATAACATTTCCAATTTAGTTTCAATACTTGGAAAAATTTTCTCTATGGTTTCCAATTTTTTCATAACATCTTCAAGAGAGATTTCAATTTTAACTTCATTAACAGGTGGTATTCCAACTAGACTCTCAATGATGCAACTAGCTTCTAAAGCGGGAGTACCTAGGAAATTACCTCCCGAAAGAGTATCGAGAACATACCTATTCCAACTAGATAAACCAACATAAAAGTTCTAAGAAGGATAGTGGTGGAGTGTTTCTTAATGCACCTATGATGAGCATTACTAATTCTATACCAAGCATCTTTAAAACTTTCTCCACCTTGTTGCTTAAAAGAACGAACTTCAACTTCAGGATTACTCATTTTAGTAGCAGTAAATAAAACAAACTAGATAAAGTAAATGCAAGTAACTAATTTTTTTGTGTTTTTGATATAGAGAGCAAGACAGTAAATAAAGTAAAACTAGCAACTAATTTTTTTGTATTTTGATTTAGTGCAGCAAACAAAGTAGTAAATAAAATAAAGCAAGACAAAAACAAAGTAAAGAGATTGAGAAGTGGAGACTCCCCTTGCAGCGTGTCTTGATCTCCCCGCAACGGCGCCAGAAATTTGCTTGATGCGCGTAGATGTACACGTCCGTTGGGAACCCCAAGAAGAAGGTATGATGCGCACAGTGGCAAGTTTCCCTCAGTAAGAAACCAAGGTTTAATCGGACTAGTAGGAGTCAAGAAGCACGTTGAAGGTTGATGGTCGCGAAATGTGATGCGGCGCAACACCAGGGATTCCGCCAACGTGGAACCTGCACAACACAACCCAAGTACTTTGCCCCAACGAAACAGTGAGGTTGTCAATCTCACCGGCTTGCTGTAACAAAGGATTAGACGTATCGAGTGGAAGATGTTTGCAAAGAAAACAGTAAACACAATTGCAGTAGATTGTATGCTATGTAAAGAATAGGACCAGGGTCCACAGTTCACTAGAGGTGTCTCTCCCAGAAGATAAAAGCATGTTGGGTGAACAAATTACAGTCGGGCAATTGACAAATAGAGAAGGGCATAACAATGCATGTACATGATATGATAAATATAGTGAGATTTAATCCGGGCATTACGACAAAGTACATAGACCGCCATCCAACTGCATCTATGCCTAAAAAGTCCACCTTCAGGTTATCATCCGAACCCCATTCAGTATTAAGTTGCTAAGCAACAGACAATTGCATTAAGTATGGTGCGTAATGTAATCGACAACTACATCCTTAGACATAGCATCAATGTTTTATCCCTAGTGGCAACAGCACATCACAACCTTAGAACCTACTGTCACGATCCCAGGTGTCAATGAAGGCATGAACCCACTATCGAGCATAAATACTCCCTCTTGGAGTTAAGAGCAAAAACTTGGCCAGAGCCTCTACTAATAACGGAGAGCATGCAAGATCATAAACAACACATAAACAATAGATTGATAATCACCATAACATAGTATTCTCTATCCATCGGATCCCGACAAACACAACATATAGTATTACATATAGATGATCTTGATCATGTTAGGCAGCTCACAAGATCCAACAATGAAGTACAACAAGGAGAAGACGACCATCTAGCTACTGCTATGGACCCATGGTCCAGGGGTGAACTACTCACTCATCACTCCGGAGGCGATCATGGCGATGAAGAGTCCTCCGAGAGATGAATCCCCTCTCCAGGGTGCCGGAGGCGATCTCCGAATCCCCGAGATGGGATTCGCGGCGGTGTCTCTGGGTTTTCCGTATCGTGGCTCTCGGTACTGGGGGTTTCGCGACGGAGGGTATTTGTAGGCGAAAGGGTAGGTCAGGAGGGCTGACGAGGGCCCACACCATAGGGCGGCGCGGGCCCCCCGGCCGCGCGGCCCTATGGTGGCGGCGCTCGTCGCCCCACTCTGGTCTTCGGAAGCTCCGTGCAAAATAGGACCCTGGCGAAGATTTCGTCCAATTCCGAGAATATTTTGTTACTAGGATTTCTGAAACCAAAAAACAAAACAAAGGCTCTTCGGCATCTTGTTAATAGGTTAGTTCCAGAAAATGCGTAAATACGACATATAATGTGCATAAAACATGTAGGTATGATCAATAAAGTAGCATGGAACATAAGAAATTATCGATACATTGGAGACGTATCACTGTCCGGTTAACGTAAGTTATGTCGTGTGGTGCTATCTCGATAGCCCACTGGGACACTCGACCTGTGGCCTCTGGGTTGGTCATTATGTTTTTCAATGGCGCTTCGCTCACGACGACAATCAGATGTTCTGTGAAGTAGTGCCGTAACTTGCGGGCTGACCTCCATACTGCGTATGCCAGCTTCTGATGGTGAGGATACCTTTGTCTTGCGGGTGTGAGCACTTCACTGAGATAGTAAACGGGCCTCTGCACGCCATGAACTCTTCCTGCTTCTTCCCGTTCGACGACCAAGACGCTGCTGAAGACTTGGGCTGTCGCAGCTATATACATGAGCAGCGTCTCCTTCTCACGGGGGGTTACGAGGACTGGAGATGTCGACAAGATTTTCTTCAGGTTATCGAAGGATTCCTGCGCCTCCTTTGTCCACTCGAACTTTTGGGATTTTTTCATCAAATTGTAGAAGGGCAAAGCTTTTTCCCCTAGCTTAGCGATGAACCTGCTGAGCGCTGCTAAACGTCCTGCCAATTGCTGTACTTGGTGCAGATTCTTTGGCGGCTCCATGTCGAGAATAGCTTTGATTTTCAAAGGATTGGCTTCAATCCCCCTAGCTGAGATGAAGTATCCTAACTTGCCCCCCTGGTACTCCGACGAAGCATTTTTTGGGATTCAACTTGATCTTATACCTGTCTAAGTTATCAAAGGTCTCCCGCAGGTCATTGACGAGGGTGGCAGTGTGCTTCGTCTTTACCACGATATCGTCAATATAGACTTCGATGTTTCGCCCGATCTGCTCTCCAAGGCAAGCTTGCATGCAACGTTGATAAGTTGCTCCCGCGTTTTTCAACCCGAAGGTCATGACGTTGTAGCAGAAAACGCCGTGTGGGGTGATGAATGCGGTTAACTCCTGGTCTTCTTTCTTCAGTTTGATCTGAATATACCCAGAGTAGGCATCAAGGAAGGAGGTCACATCCGGCTGTGGAAGCGACTATCTGGTCAATTCGAGGCAGCGGGAAGTGGTCTTTCGGACATTGTTTGTTGAGGCCGGTGTAATCGATACACATACGCAGAGCGGTGGTGTCCTTCTTGGGCACCATGACGGGGTTGGCCACCCACTCTGATTCTTTGAGCTCTCGGATGAATCCTGCTTTACGGAGTCGATTGATTTCCTCACCAATTGCTCTCCTCTTTGGCTCAGAAAATCGACGCATCGACTGCTGCACTGGTTTGGCTATCGGGTCAACATTAAGGGTGTGCTCAGCGAGTTCCCTGGGGATACCTGGCATGTCGGATGGTTCCCATGCAAATATCTCCCAGCGCTCACGGAGGAACTCGATGAGCGCGCCTTCCTATGCGGCCGTAAGATCAGCCGATATATTAACTGTT
The DNA here is from genome assembly GCA_030979885.1 of Lolium multiflorum. Classification (NCBI taxonomy): domain Eukaryota; kingdom Viridiplantae; phylum Streptophyta; class Magnoliopsida; order Poales; family Poaceae; genus Lolium; species Lolium multiflorum. The sequence continues at coordinate 208,540,011 of CM061748.1, forward strand.
TTCTTTGGGTCAGTGGGATGCACCTGCAGCTTCTTGGCTTCCTTTGTAGCATCGAACTCGTCGGATCTCACGTTGCGGTTGTCGGCTGGTGGCTGCGTATGATCCACGGCAGCGTCGATCGCGTTGAGTTCCTCCTTAGCGCCGAATTTCGAGGCGATCTTCTGGAACTCCCTGTCACAGGTGTCTGACCGGGCAAAACTCCCGTGAACGGTTATTGGGGTCCCGTTGTTGCCTGGCATCTTCATTTTTAGGTACGCATAATGAGGTACGGCCATAAATTTGGCAAACGCCGGCCTGCCGAGGATGGCATGATATTGAGACTCCCAGTCGACTACTTCGAACTCGATCTTTTCCTTTCTGAAATTGGTGGGCGTACCGAAGACCACATCCAATGACGTTTTTCTGAGAGAATAGGCGGGTCGAGTCGGTATAATGCCATGGAATCCTGTGTCGGATTCTCTCAACATATCGACTGTCAAACCCATTGCTTTCAGTGTGTTGGCGAATAGTAGGTTTAAGCCGCTTCCTCCGTCCATGAATACTTTGCTCATGTTGTACCCTCCGATCTGCGCCTCAAGGACAAGGGCTGCATGACCTGGTCTAGGGACAGCTTTCGGGTGATCTGTCCTGTCGAAGGAGATACTTTGTTCTGACCAGTCGATAAATTCGGGTGTGTCGACCATAGCAACTTCTGCGTACTTCACTTCTCGCGAGAATTTCTTGATTTCACTTTTTGAAAAGCTGGTCTTATGGATCATGTTGACCTGCCCGCGTGGTTCTGGGAATATCTCGGCTGGTACATACTCGTCCTTTTCCATTGGTTCGTACGGTTCTGGAACGTACGGTTCCGACCAATAACCGTGAGATCTTGCCTTCTTCTCCATTACGTGAACTCCTGATATGGCTTCGCTCCTAAGGTCATCACAGAACTGTCGAATCTCCAGGAAGTGTCGGCAGTTCCTCAATAGATGACTGGATTTCTCCCGACCGTCCTTCGGGTCGATGTAGGAGTGGAGGTAGCATGGCGCGTCGAGTTGCTCCGTGGCTGACAAGTATGGTGAACGAACGCGGCCATGGAGCGACTGCGCGCCCTCCTGTCCCCGTTCGAACTGACGAGGGTGAGGCAAAGTACGTTCTTCTTCTCCGTGGTGTGAGTCCCTTCGCCTTTTCCTTCGCCCTGTTGTGGGATCGAAACTTCCTCGGCTGCCTCCGTGCGCACTTCTGGGTGGGATTTCCAAGGTTGCTGCCAGGGTGTTGTCTGCCGAAACTGGGAGCCCCGGACCGGACGTATTTGTCCTGGGGAGGCGAAGAAAACCTCCGGAGTCGATGATGAAGTGAACGCCTCCAAAGGTGGCGGTCATGTCGTCGCACGATTCGGCAGGAATCGAGTGCGGCTTCTTGAGGTGCGGTACGAACTCGAAGGGTCCGCAGCGAGTCGGGTCCTTTAGATCTGGAGGTGTTGGTGACTCGAGTACGAACGCTGCAGATGTGACTGGTATGGCCGATGCCTTGCCTTGCGCCGACAGGTTTCCCACAGACGGCGCCAATTGTCGAGGGTGCTCCTCGGCAATGCCCTCCGATAGGGGCTTAGGGTTGATGGAATCCTGCAAGCTGACACGAGACATCGGTACACAGACAAGCGGGGAGAGCAATTTACCCAGGTTCGGGGCCCTCGATGAGGTAAAACCCTTACGTCCTGCCTGTCTGTTCTTGATTATGAAGACAATGGGTTACAATGGGGTGCCGAATAGTTCGGCTGAGATCTCGTCGAGATAGCTAGTACTAGGGTAATCTAGGTCTAAGCTTATGTTGGCTAAGTTTGCTAAGATTGAGTGTGTCCCCTCGACAGCCCCCCTCCTGGCCTTTATATAGGAGGCCAGATCTCGAGAGGCCTAATCGAGTACGAGTTGGTTTACAGTAGATCTATTTCTAATCTTTCCTTGTTCGGCTTCTTCCGTGTCTTGTACTTCAAGTAATTCTCCGCCGCACCGTCCTAGTGGCCCATCTTGCCATCGGGTACCTTCATGGGCCTCCGTCTGGACCGTATAGGGTAGTGCAATATTGGTTACCCGGAGGGTAATGCCCACGTCAACCGGAGTGTTAGTAGAACATGTGTCTGAAAGAATGCCCAGAAAGTTTACCTGCAACCAGAGTTTAGCCAAGCCAACCTTGGATCAGATCAGGGTCGTCTCGATACCCTGATGTGTTTCCTGATGATCTACCCGGTATGCCCCCAGATCGGGATATCGAGTTTATCATTGAGTTAATTCCTGGAACAGGACCTATAGCCCAAAGAGCCTATAGCATGAACCCCGCAAACTTGTGGAACTCAAGAAGCAACTGGATGAATTGCTAGCCAAAGGTCTGATCCGACCAAGTGCGTCGCCTTGGAGATCCCCAGTTTTGTTTGTGGATAAGAAAGACGGTGCCAGTCGTTTATGTACGGATTATCGTAAGCTTAACGATGTCACCATCAAAAACAAATACCCCTTGCCAAAGATAGAAGACCTGTTTGACCAGCTGACCGGTGCCAAAGTATTCTCTAAAATTGATCTTAGGACTGGGTACCATCAACTGAAGATTCGTGCAGGATATTCCCAAAACTGCCTTCACCACCCGATATGGATTGTATGAGTACAATGTCATGTCATTTGGATTAACCAATGCCCCCGCTTACTTCATGAACCTCATGAATAAGATCTTTATGAACTTTCTGGATAAGTTTGTCGTTGTTTTCATCGATGACATCCTAATCTACTCCAATTCAGAAGAGGAACATGAGCACCATCTGGAAGCTGTCCTAGACACCCTTAGGGAGCATCAGTTGTATGCCAAGTTTAGCAAATGTGAGTTTTGGCTGAAGGAAGTAGGATTCCTGGGACATATCTTGTCTGCAGGAGGAATTGTCGTAGATCCCGCCAAGATCAAGACCGTTGCAGAATGGAAAGCCCCAACCACTCAGACTGAAGTCCGTGCATTTCTCGGATTAGCAGGATATTACCGTAGGTTTGTTGAAGGATTTTCCAGCATAGCCAGACCAATGACCCAACTGTTGAAGAAGGACAAGAAGTTTGAATGGACTGATAAATGTGAAGAGAGTTTCCAGCAGCTCAAGAGCAGATTGACATCAGACCCAATTTTGATCATGTCGGACATCACCAAGCCATTTGACGTCTACTGCGACGCCTCCAAGATTGGTCTTGGATGTGTGTTGATGCAAGAAGGCAAAGTGATATCATATCTGTCTAGGCAACTGAAGCAACATGAGCAGAATTATCCAACCCATGACCTCGAGCTTGTAGTCGTAGTTTTAGCACTGAAGGTATGGCGTCACTACCTCATGGGTAATTGATGCGAGATCTATTCGGATCACAAGAGAGCCAGAAGTATATCTTCACCCAGAAGGAGCTGAATATGAGGCAGAGAAGATGGTTAGAGTTGATCAAGGATTATGACATGGAAATTCACTACCACCCCGGCAAGGCCAATGTGGTAGCGGATGCGCTGAGTAGACTGCCGTGTCAGTTGAACTCCATGATAGCAGAAGAACAACCTAGCCTATACCAAGAATTTGAGCAGTTTAGAATGGAGCTAGTTAGTGAAGGATTCCTAGCCAGCATAGAGCTTCAACCCACCTTGATTGGTCAGATCAAGGAAGCACAGAAAGGAAATGCCAGCATTGACGGAATCAAGAGCCAAATAGCTGCAGGAAAAGCACCCGGATTCACCGAAGATGAAGAAGGAGTTCTTTGGTACAACGGACGCCTATGTGTACCGTCAGACTCAGAGTTGAAGCAAGTTATTCTGAAAGAAGCCCATGACACCCTTTACTCCATTCATCCCGGGGGAACCAAGATGTATCAAGATTTGAAGGAACAATTTTGGTGGCATGGAATGAAGAGGGAGATTGGAAGCTACATCGCCAAGTGTGATATTTGTCAAAGAGTCAAGGCGGAATATCAGCGACCCGCAGGATTGCTGCAGCCCCTGCAGATTCCAGAATGCAAGTGGGACTCGGTAGGAATGGACTTTATCACTGGACTGCCCAAATCAAGCAAAGGAAATGATTCAATCTGGGTAGTGGTCGATAGATTAACCAAGGTAGCCCATTTCATCCCCGTCAAGACCACCTATCAAGGCCCGAAGTTAGCTGAGTTATACATCTCCAGAATAGTCGCCTGCCCGGAACCCCGAAGTCGATTGTGTCAGATAGAGGATCGCAATTCACCTCAAGATTCTGGCAGAAAGTGCATGAAGGACTAGGAACCCGGCTGAATTTCAGCACCGCATATCACCCGCAGACCGATGGACAGACTGAGAGAGTCAACCAGATACTGGAGGACATGTTGAGAGCCTGTGTACTGGAGTATGGATCTAAGTGGGAAGACTGCCTGCCTTACGCAGAATTCTCATACAACAACAGTTACCAAGCCAGCTTACAAATGGCCCCCAATGAAGCCCTGTACGGAAGGAAGTGCCGTACCCCTCTGAATTGGTCGGAAGTCGGAGAGAGCCAAGTCTTTGGACCAGATGTTCTTCGAGAAGCTGAAGAGAAGGTGCACAAGATCCGTGAATACCTCAAGATGGCGCAATCAAGGCAGAAGAGTTACGCCGACAAGAGACGCCGAGAGATGACCTTCGAGATCGGAGATTTTGTCTACTTAAAGTATCCCCCTCAAAGGAATGCAGAGATTTCAGCTCAAAGGAAAGCTTGCACCTCGATATGTCGGACCCTTCAAAGTTCTGAGTCGCCGAGGAGAAGTATCTTATCAGCTGGAACTGCCGGAAGAAATGTCGGTTGTGCACAACGTGTTTCACATCTCACTGCTTCGGAAATGCTTGGAAGTGCCAGAAAAGACCGAAGTGTTCAAGAATATCGATCACAGATCGGTGGATATCAACACGGACTTGACGTATCGCGAAGTGCCTATTCGCATACTAGAAGAAGCTTTCAGAACCACTCGCACCAGGAGTATCAAGTTCCTGAAGATTCAATGGAGCAACCATACCGAAGAAGAAGCTACTTGGGAGCGAGAAGAAGATATGAAGAAGGAATACCCAGATCTCTTTAGTACATAATTTTTCTTTAAGATCTTGGGACGAGATATTTTGTAAGGGGGAAGGGTTTGTAACATCCCAAAATTCTAAGCAATGAAGAAGAAGAGTTCCAAAATTTAGAACCAACAAAAACTTTTATTTGCATATAGTGTCATGCATAGGATTTGTGCATTTGTGTGAATTTCCATGATGATTGCTTTTGTGCTATTGTTCTACATCTTAAAACTCTTGTTTGATCATGCAAAGATCAACAAACCAACCAAAGAAAAAGAAAAGAAATAAAATGAAGAAACCCTAAAACCCTCACATATGGTTTATGCCATTTTTACAAATCTTTGACCAAGACCATTTTGGCTTGCACCAATAATTGTATTATGTTTCTAAACCCTAGGAGGAGGCAAAACATGGCATGGCCATGGCCATGCCGGCCATGTTCTCCATCGACATGCTCCCCCCTTTTTCTCTCCACCCAAATCCTGGCCACCATGTCATCCCGATCCTCCTTGATCTCCTGAGCACGCCAGTACTCGCTGATGGTTGAAAGGATGACGACACGCACCGGCCGGCGCGCGCCCACGACATCCAGGTACGACGGGAGCGGCATGGCCACGTCACGCGTGCACGGCAGCGCGCGACACGGGCACGCGTCGCCTCGCCGTACTGCAGCATCCCCGGACCCCCTCTCTCGCCCCACGACCTGCCACGCCACGCGGAACACGCCGGACATGCTCGCGTCACCAGCCCGCGCCCACCGTCGCCGGAGAGGACGAGCCCGTCCGCCACGGCCGCGCCAGTACATGCACGCGCCCGACCGTTGTACGCCTCACCTCGCCGCGCCGTTGATGCTCAAAGGACCGCCATGATGTGCTGAGCAGTACGCCGCCCTCGCCTAGCCCCATAGCTCGCCGGAGAAGCCGCGCCCATGTCGACATTGCCGCCACGCCTCAGCACACTCCCGCGCCTATAAAAGGAGACTCCCTCGCGACGATCTCTTCACACCGCAGCACTTCTCTCTTCTCCCTCGACCGCCTGAGCTACTCCACTGCCTCGATTAGCCACCGCCGCCGCTCAATTTCTACCTCACTGTCGTGCGCCGCCGCGGAACCTCGCCGACGATTGCAGCCGCCCCAGGACGCGCCGCTGCTACCAAGAGCCTCGCCATCGTCTACACCTTCACCGCGCATACTGCCCACCGCCGCTGGAGCCCCGGTGAGCTCTCCGACCCCCTAGCGACGCCGCGCCAGTAGCCTGCGCTCGCCGTCGACGATGATGGACGTGGTCCGTTGGATCACGATCTAATCGTGCGTCTCTCAGTCCCCCGTACCGATTCGGCGTTTAACGTCCACTGACGGGTGGAGCCCACCGTCAGATAGCCCACGCGTGCGTGGATGCGTGGTGGGCTGGACTTTGTCCGTTTAAATGAATTGGGCCCGTTAGTTTTCCCGCCGGCCCGTTTCAGTTCAAATTCGAATTTCTAGATTAATTCAAAATCAATACTGACCCTGTTTTCAAAATGCAATAGATTCAAATTGGCCTAACCAAATTTGATGAATTTTATATCTTTGGAAAGCTAGTAAAAATATCTACACAACTCCACTGGTCTCACTGTGAGATATTTTGTAGAAATAATGTGAAAAAAAGAATAAGGCAGGGACTTTTGCACTTTCAAATAATTATTAAAAATCAACCAAAAGTGATATTAAGTTAATTTCAACTCTCATAGCTCACATTTCACTTACACTAATTGTTTCTGCAAAAATATGGTGTGGTTACTTTGAGTGATCATGGCCTAGTTTAAATAAAGGACTATATGACTATTATAGTCAAATGATATTGTCCAAAACTATTAAGTAAATTGTATGAGAGACTTGCTCTCATTTAAATCTTGTCCCAAGTACTTTCATATGAAGTTGTGACCCTGGTCTAAATACTCTCACATGAAATTACTTGGTGATATTAAATCATATTTGGTATTGTTAAATAGTAGGAGGTATTATACCTCATTTAAATTATTCTCCCCAAATGATGATGATGAATGGTTGACTTGGGTCAACATGGATTCATGCCTGATTTTTGGAGAAGCTTAAATCTTAATAAGATTCAATGAGAGGAAATTATTTCCTCCAAGAACTAAATAGAAACTTTAATCTACATATTGTAATGAGAGGAAATTATTTTTCTCATTAAAATGAAAACAAAGCCAACTCACCTACTAGTAAGTGTGGAGTGCTAGTATAGTTGTGTGAACCTATTGGTGTGCTTAGTATAGCCCTTGAACCTTGTTTGGTGATTGTTACTCCGTATCCGTTTTTAGACGCTAGCACCGAAGAGTACCAGGAGGAAGAAGTCTACTACTAGGAGGAGGAGGACCATTTTGATCAGTTCACCAACCAAGGCAAGCTAATAAACTTGCAAAGTGCAAAGCTCTCCAAGAGCAAAGCACCCCCAACATTTATTTCATGCTTAATGATTTTATCCCAAGTTTTACTTTACAAGCTTTACTGATTTTTATTTATCAAAGTTTACTTTTGATTCATGATTCACTTGGTCTAGAGTAGACAAGATCACCAAAATTAGCCTAAAGCAATGAAAGCTAGATAGCACCCTGATACGTCTCCAACGTATCTATAATTTCTTATGTTCCATGCTAGTTTTATGACAATACCTACATGTTTTGTTCACACTTTATATCGTTTTGATGCATTTTCCGGAAGTAACCTATTAGCAAGATGCCGAAGTGGCAGTTCCTGTTTTCTGCTGTTTTTGGTTCCAGAAATCCTACAAAGGAAATATTCTCGGAATTGGACGAAATCAACGCCCAGAACCTTATTTTCCCGGGAAGCTTCTAGAGCACCGAAGAGGGGCCAGAGATGAGCCAGGGGGCCCCCACACCACACCTGGGCGCGGACCCACTCCTGGCCGCGCCACCTGGTGGTGAGGGCACCCTGGTGCCCCCCCCCCCCCCGAGGCTGCCCTTCCGCCTATATAAAGTCTCCGTCGCGAAAACCTAAAAAGATAAGCCACGATACGAGAAAAGTTCCAGAGCCGCCGCCATCGCGAAGCCAAGATTCGGGGGACAGAAGTCTCTGTTCCGCCACGCCACCGGGACGGGAATTGCCCCCGGAAGGCATCTCCATCGACACCACCGCCATCTCCATCAACGCTGCTGCTCCCATGATGAGGAGGGAGTAGTTCTCCCCGAGGCTAAGGGCTGTACCGGTAGCTATGTGGTTAATCTCTCTCATGTACCCCAATACAATGATCTCATGAATTGTTTTGCATGATTGAGATCCATATGATGAGCTTTGTATCGCTATTAGTCTATGTGCTACTCTTGTGATGTTATTAAAGTAGTCTATTCCTCCTTCATGATGTAATGGTGACAGTGTGTGCATCATGTAGTACTTGGCGTAGGTTATGATCATAATCTCTTGTAGATTATGGAGTTAATTATTACTATTATAGTATTGATGTGATCTATTCCCCCTTTCATAGTGTAATGGTGACAGTGTGTATGCTATGTTAGTACTCGGTCTAAATTGCAAAGATCTATTATGCTCTAAGGTTACTTAAATATGAATGCTGAATGTTGTGGCGCTTGTTAACTCCGGCTTGAGGGAGCTCTTGTAGCCCTACACAATGAATGGTGTTTGTTATCCAACAAAAGAGTGTATGTACCACAAGTGAGGAGAAGTTATTTATTTATTATGTGATCAATGTTGAGAGTTTCCACTAGTGAAAGTATGATCCCTAGGCCTTGTTTCCAATACTGCAAACACCGCTTACTTACTGTTCTACTGCATGTTTACTCGCTGCCATATTTATTTCAGATTGTTATTACCACTCATATTCATCTATACCACCTGTGTTTTACTATCTCTTCGCCGAACTAGTGCGCCTATACATCTGACAAGTGTATTAGGTGTGTTGGGGACACAAGAGACTTCTTGTATCTTAATTGCAGGGTTGCTTGAGAGGACTATCTTTGACCTCTACCTCCCTGAGTTTGATAAACCTTGGGTGATTCACTTAAGGGAAACTTGCTGCTGTTCTACAAACCTCTGCTCTTGGAGGCCCAACATTGTCTACAAGAATAGAAGCACACGTAGACATCAAGCTATTTTCTGGCGCCGTTGCCGGGGAGGTAAGGTAAAAGGTATTCACATCCTCCGACTACTAAGCTATTTCCTAGCACTGTTGCCGGTGTGTGAGTGCTCGAAGGTATCTCCTTTAGATTCTGCAATTATATCTTTTTGTTTCTTGTTTTTATTTTCACTAGTTAGGCTTAATGGAAAACAACAAAAAAATTAGAGATCTTTATAGTATTTATCTTGAGTTAGGACATGAGGTGTTTGAAGAGAAAATTAAAAAACCCATGGAACTTTGTTTGCAAAATAGTTGTAACAATGTTATTAGCATGAACTCTTTGAACACCATTATTGCTAAAGCTATGGAAGAATTTAAGCTTGGGGAAGCTGGTTTTGAGGAGCATGATATTTTTAGTCCACCTACTATTGAGGAGAAAATTAATTATGATTACAATATGCCTCCTATATATGATGATTATGGTGATGAGAATAATAATGATAGCTATTTTGTTGAATTTGCTCCCACTACAATTAATAGTAATGATTATGCTTATGTGGAGAGTAATAATTTTATGCATGTGGCTCATGATAAGAATGTTTCATGTGATAGTTATATTGTTGAGTTTGTTCATGATGCTACTGAAAGTTATTATGAGAGAGGGAAACATGGTTATATGCATCTTAATAATATTAAATTTCCCCTCTTTATGTTGAGAATCTTGAAATTGCGCTTGTGTTGCTTTTCTATGCTTTCCACTTTGTTCTTCATGAATTTATTTGTGTACAAGATTCCTTTTCATAGGAAGAGGGTTAGGCTTAAATGTGTTTTGAATTTTCTTCTTGATGTTCTCTTTTGCTTCAACTCTTATTTCTTGCGAGAGCATCATTAAAATTACTGAGCCCATCTTAATGGCTATAAAGAAAGAACTTCTTGGGAGATAACCCATGTGTTTATTTTGCTACTGTTTTGTTGTGTCTTGGAAGTTGTTACTACTGTAGCAACCTCTCCTTATCATGTTTTTGTGCCAAGTAAAGTCTCTATGGTAAAGTTGATGCTAGATTTGGATTACTGCGCAGAAATAGAATTGCTGTCTGTCACGAATTTGCATAGAACTCTCTGTAGAAAAATCAAAAAAATCTGCCAATTTACGTGCGTGATCCTAAGATATTTACGCAACTTTCATTAGTTTTGAGTTTTTCCGTTTGAGCAAGTTAAATGCTTCTGTAAAATTCGTCTTTACGGACTGTTTTGTTTTGACAGATTCTGCCTTTTATTTCGCATTGCCGCTTTTGCTATGTTGAATGGGTTTCTTTGTTCCATTAACTTTCAGTAGCTTTGTGCAATGTCCAGAAGTGTTAAGAATGATTGTGTCACCTCTGAATATGTGAATTTTTATTATGCACTAACCCTCTAATGAGTTTGCTTTAAGTTTGGTGTGGAGGAAGTTTTCAAGGGTCAAGAGAAGAGGATGATATACTATGAACAAGAAGAGTGAAAAGTCTAAGATTGGGGATGCCCCGGTAGTTCACCCTGCATATTTTAAGAAGACTCAAGCATCTAAGCTTGGGGATGCCCAAGGCATCCCCTTCTTCATCGACAACTTATCAGGTCACTTCTAGTGAAACTATATTTTTATTCCGTCACATCTTACGTACTTTACTTGGAGCGTCTGTGTGCTTTTATTTTCGTTTTGTTATTTTCATTCTCTGAATAAATTCATGCTCATGTGGGAGAGAGACACGCTCCGCTTTTTCATATGGAACACTTGTGTTCTTAGTTGTGCTTTAATGTTCATGGCGAAGGCTGAAATTGCTTCGTTGATTGCTATTTGGTTGGAATCAGAAAAAGCTTCATATGGTTTGGAATAACTTGAAACTTGGCAATTGTTTTGAGCTCTCATTAGATCATGTTTAAGATCTTGCATCATGTAGTTTAATCTATTAGTGGAGAACTACTGTAGAGCTTGTTAAAATTTGATTTGCATGATTGGTCTCTCTAAGTCTAGATATTTTCTGGTAAAGTGTTTGAACAACAAGGAAGACAGTGTAGAGCCTTATAATGCTTGCAATATGTTCTTGTGTAAGTTTTGTTGTACCTGTTCATACTTGTGTTCGCTTCAAACAACCTTGCTAGCCAAAGCCTTGTACTGAGAGGAAATGCTTCTCGTGCATCCAAACACCTTGAGCAGAAAACCCATGCCATTTGTGTCCACCATATCTACCTACTATGTGGTATTTTTCTGCCATTCCAAAGTAAATTACTTGAGTGCTACCTTTAAAATTTCATTCCTTTGTCTTAGCAATATATATCTCATGCGAAAATAGCTTTAAAACTATTGTGGTAATGAATATGTAGTTATGTGTCTTAGTTCTTATAAGTTGCTTGTTGAGCGGTAACCATGTTTCTGGGGACGCCATCAACTTTTTACCTTTGTTGGATATCATGTGAGATGCTATGCATGTTCGTCTTGTCTGAAGTAAGGGCGATTTTCATGATCAAATGGTTTGAGTATGCATATTGTTAGAGAAGAACATTGGGCCGCTAGCCAAAGCCATGTATCATGGTGGAAGTTTTCAGTTTGGACATACAACCTCACTCTCTTATGAGAATATTATCTGTTGTTGAATGCTTATGCATTAAAAGAGGAGTCCATTATCTGTTGTCTATGTTGTCCCGGTATGGATGTCCTAAGTTGAGATCTATTAAAAACGAGAAATCAAATGCAATTGATCTCCTAGGACCTTTGTACAGGCGGCATAGAGGTACCCCTTTGTGACACTTGGTTGAAACATATGTCATGCAATGATAATCCGTGTTAATCCAAGCTAATTAGGACAAGGTGCGAGCACTATTGGTATTCTATGCATGAGGCTTGCAACTTGTAGGAAGTATTATGCATAGCACATATGAATTATTACTACCGTTGACAAAATTGTTTCTATGTTTTCAAAATAAAAGCTCTAGCACAAAAATAGTAATCCATGCTTCCCTCTGCGAAGGGCCATTCTTTTACTTTATGTTGAGTCAGTCCACCTACTTCTTTCTATCTTAGAAGAAAACACTTGTGTTAACTGTGTGCATTGATTCTTATATGATTACTTATTGCACTTGTTATATTACTCTATGTTGACAATTATCCATGAGATATACATGTTACAAGTTGAAAGCAATTGCTGAAACTTAATCATCCTTTGTGTTGCTTCAATGCATTCTACTTTGAATCTATTGCTTTATGAGTTAGCTCTTATGCAAGTCTTGTTGATACTTGTCTTGAAAGTACTATTCATGAAAAGTTTTGCTATATGATTCATTTGTTTAGTCATTATCTTTTGTTAGCAATCTATTGCTTTGAATCACTCCATTCATCTCATATGCTTTACAATAATGTTGATCAAGATTATGTTGGTAGCATGTCACTTCAGAAATTATTTGTTGTTATCGTTTACCTACTCGAGGGAGTAGGAACTAAGCTTGGGGATGCTTGATACGTCTCCAACGTATCTATAATTTCTTATGTTCCATGCTAGTTTTATGACAATACCTACATGTTTTGTTCACACTTTATATCGTTTTGATGCATTTTCCGGAACTAACCTATTAACAAGATGCCGAAGTGCCGTTCCTGTTTTCTGTTTTTGGTTTCAAATCCTACAAAGGAAATATTCTCGAATTGGACGAAATCAACGCCCAGAACTTATTTTCCCGGGCTTCCAGAGCACCGAAGAGGGGGAGATGGCCAGGGGCCCCCACACCACACCCGGTGCCCCCCCGGGGCGCTGCCTATATAAAGTCTCCGTCGCGAAAACCCTAAAAGATAAGCCACGAAACGAGAAAAGTTCCGAGCCGCCGCCATCGCGAAGCCAAGATTCGGGGGACAGAGTCTCTGTTCCGCCACGCCGCCGGACGGGAATTGCCCCAAGGCATCTCCATCGACACCACCGCCATCTCCATCAACGCTGCTGCCCCATGATGAGGAGGGAGTAGTTCCCCCCGAGGCTAAGGGCTGTACCGGTAGCTATGTGGTTAATCTCTCTCATGTACCCCAATACAATGATCTCATGAATTGCTTTGCATGATTGAGATCCATATGATGAGCTTTGTATCGCTATTAGTCTATGTGCTACTCTTGTGATGTTATTAAAGTAGTCTATTCCTCCTTCATGATGTAATGGTGACAGTGTGTGCATCATGTAGTACTTGGCGTAGGTTATGATCATAATCTCTTGTAGATTATGGAGTTAATTATTACTATTATAGTATTGATGTGATCTATTCCCCCTTTCATAGTGTAATTGTGATAGTGTGTATGCTATGTTAGTACTCGGTCTAAATTGCAAAGATCTATTATGCTCTAAGGTTACTTAAATATGAATGCTGAATGTTGTGGCGCTTGTTAACTCCGGCTTGAGGGAGCTCTTGTAGCCCTACACAATGAATGGTGTTTGTTATCCAACAAAAGAGTGTATGTAGCACAAGTGAGGAGAAGTTATTTATTTATTATGTGATCAATGTGAGAGTGTCCACTAGTGAAAGTATGATCCCTAGGCCTTGTTTCCAATACTGCAAACACCGCTTACTTACTGTTCTACTGCATGTTTACTCGCTGCCATATTTATTTCAGATTGTTATTACCACTCATATTCATCTATACCACCTGTGTTTTACTATCTCTTCGCCGAACTAGTGCGCCTATACATCTGACAAGTGTATTAGGTGTGTTGGGGACACAAGAGACTTCTTGTATCTTAATTGCAGGGTTGCTTGAGAGGACTATCTTTGACCTCTACCTCCCTGAGTTCGATAAACCTTGGGTGATTCACTTAAGGGAAACTTGTTGCTGTTCTACAAACCTCTGCTCTTGGAGGCCCAACACTGTCTACAAGAATAGAAGCACACGTAGACATCACACCCCTCATGACTAGTTTGCTAGTGCTAACAAATAAAACTGACTACTCTAGATGGGAACATTGTGAAATGAAATGACATTGAATGATTTTGAAGGTGAATATGACTTGAAGGACATGATGAACTTGATAAAAACTGATGGATGGGTTAGGATGCGATATCTTTCCAATTTACAAGTACCCCCACAATACCTGATTATGGGTAGGGCTTAACTGGAAGTTTATGTGTCTTAGTATGGGTTCCCTCTAAACAAGCGTCATAGGGGTTATGCCGAGGCTGCCTCCGTTAAAAATGAACTGATGTGAAATGACGTGAAATGAGGTGAATGTCCGGCCCAAGCCCTGTGCAGTTCCCAGGTTGACGGTTTGTCTTCACTGGGAGGCCAAGCTCATGGGGAGAGGTGCCTATACTAGGATATGTAAGTGAAAGGTTATGGTTGATGATCCGCGTACTGAGTTACGATTATTCAGGGTTATCCCTGACGGATGTAATCAAATGTTGTGGCACAAGTGTGCAACCTCTGCAGAGTGTAAATCTATTCGAATAGCCGTGTCCACGGTTACGGACGATTGGAAAGGCTATACTGTTCAATTGTCAGAAGGGATTTCTATTTTCGTGCCCTCAGTTCCTTAGTTGTACTCAGTTTTCCCCAGCTCCTTAGTTTTTCCTCAGTTTTACCCAAACGTTTGTCTGAAACCCGCAGAAGCAGCTCAGACGGCAGGATTCCCGTTTAGTTGACCGTTCTGTCACGTGTGGGGCCGCGTCGTGTGGGGCCGCGTCGTGTGGGCCCGCGTCGCGTGGGGCTGGTAGAAAGGGACCGCGTGGGACAGGACGAGAAGCGTTTGGTTGCACGTGAGCAGGAGCTGGGTTCTGTCTCTCTCGGCCCAAAATTGGCATTATTAAGTGCACCTTTTTCCCCTCTTTCTCTCTGTCCTTTTCACCAAATTAGTATAAAATCTAGAGAAGCTTGCATTTCTGACTTTCTTCAATTATTTGTGCCTTTTGGCCCTCGTTGTTTGCCCAATATGGCAGCAAATCTAGTACTCCCTCTGGTCCATATGTATGTAGTTAAATCTAGAAGCAAATCTCCAGGATAATGTACGATAAATTCACAGTCATAGTAAATCAAGAAAACTAAGTACGGCCAACAAAATATAGTAGACTAGGGATAGATAATCCCTAGATAATATGGATAGATAATAGGCTGCATACACAGCAGCCAACATAGTAACAGGTTCTTCACAGCACCATCATACTAACATAACAACAAGGGATCCCTAGCTAACAACAAAGGGATCCCAACAACAAACTAGGAGGCAGCAGCAGCAGCACACGTCCAGGACTCCGCCTACCCCATCTGGCTCTGCCTCCACTTGTTGCTCTTGCTCCCCTTGGGAGCCTTGGGCTTGAGCGGAGGCATGCGCCCGGCGGAGATCTCCACCCGCTGCAAGCTGCGGAGGTGCATGCCGAGCGCCCTGTGCTTGGCGCGGAAGGAGTGGACGTTCACCGTCGTGCCGACTTTGGGGAAGGTGTTGCTGATGTTCTCAGCATGCGTGACGAGGCAGTTGAAGTCCGTGGCGCCGAGTCTCCTGGTGCAGAAGGGGCACCTGTACACCTCCTTGGCGAAGTAGGAGATGTACTGGCCGACCTGCAGCCTCCGCAGGACCTGGCGAGTCTTGACGTCCTCCTCCTCTTCGTCGCTGCCGACGTCGCTGCCAGACATCTGATCCATATCAAACAGAAACTAGTGAATGAGTTGCAACGATGACTAACGTACATGATAACAAAGTTAAGAAAAACAGAGTCAGCCTCAGTTAGAGTGGACATGATTATATATCTACAGGGAAGGTGTTAGCGAACTAAAGCTCATGCACAACAGATTTGTACACAGCAATGGTTCGCTGAACCCTCCCTGTAAAAATTTGTGCCCAACCATTCATCATAGGCAAAGAAACAGATTCTAGATCTGAACTAGATCTAAACTTGAACACATTCGAGATTATTTGCAAAATTAAACGGTTGATATCTTTTGATTAGTGCATAAAATAACTGATTGAGATCCCATGATTACTTGCATAAATTAACTGATTGAGATCCAATATTACTTGCATAAATTAACCGAACAGCCGAACCCCAAATCTTAAACGAAATCAAGAAGTGATCAAAACAAAATGGAATAAAATCGGCGCAAATATTAGCCCAATACTCATCCATCTACAGATCCATCTACACCAGCAAAAATAGGGTTCAAAAAGGAATGGGGAACAAAAAAGGAAGCAAACCGTAGTTACCTCGTTCCATGGGTCCTCCAGGGAGGTGTCGTAGGGGTTCGGGGGCGGGACGTACGGCACGGGGTCGTAGGGGTCGTCCCATCCCGCCGGGATCTGACTGCCACCGGCGGCAGCAGCCTCCGATGCACCGGCGACGGCGGCGGCGGCGTCGTCGTCCGTAGAGGGGACGGCGCCGAAGATGGAGGCGTCGCGCTTTGAGCCAACCTCGACGATGGGATTGGCATTCTCCTTGTCCATCTCTCCGGCGGAGGAAGAGGAAGAGGGAGAGGGAGAGGGTTTTTTGCTTTGGAGAAGATGATGGGACGTGAGAGAGTTGGCGATGCGTGAGCGAGTGAGAGTGACAGAGAGAGTGCGAGGAGGCGTCTATAAAGGCGAGGGGTGGTTAATGCGACCCGCGTCCTACGCGTGCACAGGTGCACGTCTGCACGTCTTGGACTTCTGCAACGCGACACGCGTCCACGATTGCACGTCTCGACTTCTCCACCGCGACCCGCGTCTACGCGTCAACAATTGCACGTGTCCTCGAGTCTAACCCTGAAAATTTAGATATACTCAGGTATACCCTCGAGTCTTATACTAGCATTTTTTGTGTGCTCAATTTTCCCCTCGAGTGCTAATACTGGCTAGTGCAATATACTCAGTTTTACCCTCAAGTGGCTGGTCAACAGAGAGTCAACAAATGGGATTAACTAGTTAAATGAGTCATTTAATGTGCAAAAAAATCCGAAAAAGAGTGGCACTTACTCATGGAGTCTTTACCACAAATTGCCACTTCTCAAATCATAGATAAATCATAGATAAATCAAGTTTTACCACAAATTGCCACTTCTCAAATCACCTAGTAGCTATGAAGGTGCATGGTTTTCCACAATAAGCCCTTCCCAAAACAGCTTCCCCCAAATCATACTTTGTCTAAATGAGGCCACAATTCTCACACTGATGTATATTGGTATTGCAAATAGTTTGAGGTAGGCCAAGATGGGTTTCATTGTACAAAACACACATTTTCCATTTTTCAAATCTCAAATTTGAATCCCTTAGTCTGTTTACTACTCAGGTGCCCTTGGTTTCTTGATAGTACTCAGTTTTGCCCTCTCTCTTCACAAATTCTCGCAGACGTGCATCATCGCCCTGATTGGTCTAGCCCATGTCACGCGGATCATGCCCGCCGACCGTTGATCGTATGATATAGGGAACGGGCAGGATAACCCCTCTCTCTCTCTCTGTTGGCGGTTAATTAGCTTCCACCCTCTAAGTATGCTGAAGGGCGGTTTTCTGTATTATTTTTCACGCGCTAAAAATTATAAACTATTTTAGGCGTTACTTTTCACGCAAAAAAATGATAAACCATCAACAATTTGTTGTAGCCATTACTTTTCACGCAAAAAAAAGATAAACCATCACCGATTTGTTGTTGCCATTACTTTTCACGCAAAAAAATGATAAACCATCAACAATTTGTTGTAGCCATTACTTTTCACACAAAAAAAATGATAAACCATCACCGATTTGTTGTTGCCATTACTTTTCACGCAAAAAATGATAAACCATCAACAATTTGTTGTAGCCATTACTTTTCACGCAAAAAAATGATAAACCATCACCGATTTGTTGTTGCCATTACTTTTCACGCAAAAAAATGATAAACCATCAACAATTTGTTGTAGCCATTACTTTTCACGCAAAAAAATGATAAACCATCACCGATTTGTTGTTGCCATTACTTTTCACGCAAAAAATGATAAACCATCAACAATTTGTTGTAGCCATTACTTTTCACGCAAAAAAATGATAAACCATCACCGATTTGTTGTTGCCATTACTTTTCACGCAAAAAAATGATAAACCATCAACAATTTGTTGTAGCCATTACTTTTCACGCAAAAAAATGATAAACCATCAACAATTTGTTGTAGCCATTACTTTTCACGCAAAAAATATGATAAACCATCACCGATTTGTTGTTGCCATTACTTTTCACGCAAAAAAAATGATAAACCATCACCTAATTTGTTACAAAAGCTGGTTTCAGTGAGACCTAACCAAGTTTGGCATACATGATGGCATACCTATAACAACAAGGAATATCTAAAAGGGAAAGTTTCAGAAAATTTGAAATTTAGGGTGAAATGATGCCATACATGATGCTGTTTTTCGAGGTTTTGACCTGAAAATCAATTGGGTATTATAAAGGGAAATAAAAAGTTCGAAAAATGTAAAAACGAAACAATCTATCTATCTATGTATAGAAGATCAGCTGTATGAAATTTGAGGTTATTTAGAGAAGGTAGAAAAAATCACCTTGTTAGAAAAGCTGGTTTCAGCGAGACGAAACGGCATGCGCTTAAGCAAAGTGATTTTTTCGAACATCTCCAAATGACCACAAATTTTCCATACATGATGCCATACGTGTAACAACAAGGAACCCTATCTAAAAAGTGTCAAAAAAGTTTGCCCAACCGTATAGCTCTATCAAAAAGAACCTCACCATGGCGCTAGTATAATTTTGGGATAGTTACAAACTTTCGTTACCTAACCTTCAACATGAAACTTGTTTCAAATTCATTTTGGCCTACGAGAAACAAATCCCAACTTGATTCGAGCACCACAGCCTCCAAACGATGCCGATGCCGATATCGGCATGGTCAGAACGGCTATGCTCGCCGCCACTGCTAGGTCAACGTCGGGATGCACCCTCAATCCCGTCCCCTCATTCGATCACTGACACACCAGAGATACCGCCGAGGCCAATGCCGAACGTACATGCTGATGCCAATGCCGAACATGCATGCACGCCGCTGTGGGCACGGCCACGCCGACCCGCTATGCTGGACGCCACAGACCGCCGCGAGGTCTTTCCCTTCGCCACCACACTCTCCTAGCACCCACCTATACACGCCAGAAAGGAGAGACACTAGTTTTCTCTACATTGCTCGTGTTCGTGTCCGACACGGTCAGTCAAAGTTTTGACGTAGTCTTCGATGTCGTCGACCATTTCTTCTCTTCTTTGCATGGTTAAACGCGTCTAGTTCATATCTATCTAATGCGTCTGGTCTCGCCTCATGCAGTTCTTTGTGGACGTCGATCTCATCTCGGCACCCCGCATGCCACCTCCTCCGTGCCATCGCTGTAGAGCTCCATTTAAAAATCTAATCCTACCCGTGTATTGCCCCTTGTATCAGCGTCATGGCCCCACTTGTCATTCGATATACCGAAGCCCCACTCGTTCGCGTTTTGGTCAGGGATACAGCGATGCTTACGGTCAAACAAAGATGGATGGTCTGACGTGTCTTTGCGGGCTCTACGTGGCCCCACTAGTCAGAAGATAACGGTCAACCGTCGGGCAACCGGCCGTTACATCACGTGTGATGGTTTCAGACAAAGGTTTGGGTAAAACTGAGGAAAAACTAAGGAGCTGGGGAAAACTGAGTACAACTAAGGAACCGAGGGCACGAAAATAGAAATCCCTTTTATGAATTGAATGGTGACATGAATGGTGAACTTGAACTTGAAACACAAATGAGTTGTGGGAATGACACTAATGTTCCCACTTGAGTTAGTTAGCAAATGATGAGTCTATTACTAAATGTTTATGAACTAAAATTGGCTTTATGCAAATAAACCTAGAGCTTAGAACCCTTGAATAAAATTGATAAGTAATTACCTTAGAGTTAGTTTGCGAGTACTTTAAAAAGTACTCACGGCTGTGTCCCTGGCTATTCAAATGGCCAGACTATGAAGAGGAGCAGCAGTACGAGGATGACGGCCAGCAGGACGTCTACCACAACTAGCAGTTCTTCTAACGTCAAGCGTTGGCATGTGGATTAGATAGTCCACTACTACCACTACGCTTCCGCTACTTGTGTTGTTCGTTGATCAATAGATCAACTATTGTTGTAATATTGGATCATGTGATCCACTTGTTGTAAGACGATTATGGGTTGTAATGAATGATGACTTATGATATCAACTGTTATGTCTCGCAACAACAATATTCCTGGGATTGCGATGAATGGCATAATAGGCATCTGGACTTAAAAATCCGGGTGTTGACAAAGACTCAATGAACTCAACCGACTTAGCTAAACGCTTATGCAAAGTAGATTGGGCTTTCAGATATTTCAAAGCTTCATGATCAGAATGTATGATAAATTCTTTTGGCCACAAGTAATGTTGCCAAACCTCAAGAACTCTAATTAAAGCATACAATTCTTTATCATATATAGGATAGTTCAACTTAGCACCAGAAAGTTTCTCAGAAAAATATGCAATTGGGCGACCCTCTTGCATCAACACACCACCAATTCCAATACCACTAGCATCACATTCAATCTCAAATTGCTTATTGAAATCAGGAAGTGCAAGTAACGGTGCAGAAGTTAACAATCGTTTCAGTTCATCAAATGCATGATCTTGGGCTGCGCCCCACTCAAAGACAACACCCTTTTTAGTTAAATCATTCAAAGGTGCAGCAATAGTACTAAAGTTGGGCACAAATCTTCTATAAAACCCAGCTAGACCATGAAAACTTCTTACTTGACTCACATTCATGGGAGTAGGCCAATTTTGAATAGCTTCAATTTTAGACACATCTACTTCTACTCCATGCTTAGAGACAACATAACCCAGAAATATGACCTTATCTTTGCAAAATGTGCACTTCTCAAGATTACCATAGAGTTTATTATCACGCAACACTTGCAAAACATGTCGAATATGTATAGTATGATCAGATTCATTGCGGCTGTAGATTAATATATCATCAAAGTACACAACCACAAATTTGCCAATAAATTCACGCAAAACATGGTTCATTAGTCTCATGAAAGTGCTAGGTGCATTAGTCAAACCAAAAGGCATTACTAACCACTCATATAAACCAAATTTTGTTTTAAAGGTTGTTTTCCATTCACCCCCTTCTTTCATCCTAATTTGATGATAACTGATACGTCTCAAACGTATCTATAATTTCTTATGTTCCATGCTACTTTTATTACAATACTTGAATGTTTTATACATACTTTACAGCATTATTATACATTTTCCGGCACTAACCTATTAACAAGATGCCGAAGTGCCAGTTGTTTTCTGCTGTTTTTGGTTTCAGAAATCCTAGTAAGGAAATATTCTCGGAATTGGACTAAATCAACGCCCAGGGTCCTATTTTTGCACGAAGCTTCCAGAAGACCGAAAGGAGAAGTGGGGCCACGAGGTGGCCAGACACCAGGGCGGCGCGGCCTGGCCCCTGGCCGCGCGGCCCTGTTGTGTGGGCCCCTCGTGACGCCCCTTGACCTACCCTTCCGCCTACAAATAGCCTTCGTCGCGAAACCCCGTACCGAGAGCCACGATACGGAAAACCTTCCAGAGACGCCACCGTCGCGAATCCCACCTCGGGGGATTCAGGAGATCGCCTCCGCACCCTGCCGGAGAGGGAATCATCACCGGAGGGGCTCTACATCATCATGCCCGCCTCCGGATTGATGCGTGAGTAGTTCATCCTTGGACTATGGGTCCATAGCAGTAGCTAGATGGTTGTCTTCTCCGCTTGTGCTATCATTGTTTAGATCTTGTAAGCTGCCTAACATGATCAAGATCATCTATTTGTAATGCTACATGTTGTGTTTGGCGGGATCCGATGAATCTAGAATACTATGTTAAGTTGATTATCAATCTATCATATATGTGTTGTTTATGTTCTTGCATGCCCTCCGTTGCTAGTAGAGGCTCTGGCCAAGTTGATACTTGTAACTCCAAGAGGGGGTAATTATGCTCGATAGTGGGTTCATGCCTCCATTGAATCTGGGACAGTGACAGAAAGTTCTAAGGTTGTGGATGTGCTGTTGCTACTAGGGATAAAACATTGATGCTTTGTCTAAGGATATTTGTGTTGATTATATTACGCACCATACTTAATGCAATTATCTGTTGTTTACAACTTAATACCGAAGGGGTTCGGATGATAACCGAAGGTGGATTATTTAGGCATAGATGCATGCTGGATAGCGGTCTATGTACTTTGTCGTAATGCCCTGATTAAATCACATAGTAATCATCGTTGATATGTATTGAATCTTTATTTGTCAATTGCCCGCCTGTAATTTGTTCACCCAGCATGCTAGTTATCTTATTGGAGAGACACCACTAGTGAACTGTGGACCCCGGTCCATTCTTTTACATCTGAATACATTCTACTGTTTTTACTGTTCTTTGCAAACAAACACCATCTTCCACTCGATACGTTTAATCCTTTGTTTTCAGCAAGCCGGTGAGATTGACAACCTCACACGTTGGGGCAAAGTACTTTGATTGTGTTGTGCAGGTTCCACGTTGGCGCCGGTTTCACCGGTGTTGCGCCGCACTACACTCCTCCACCAACAACCTTCACGTGCTTCTTGGCTCCTACTGGTTCGATAACCTTGGTTTCTTTCTGAGGGAAAACTTGCGTTGTGCGCATCACACCTTCCTCTTGGGGTTCCCAATGGACGTGTACATCTACGCGCATCAAGCTCTTTTTCTGGCGCCGTTGCCGGGGAGATCAAGACACGCTGCAAGGGGAGTCTCCACTTCCAATCTCTTTACTTTGTTTTTGTCTTCCTTTACTTTACTTTATTTACTGTCTTGTTTGCTTCATATTAAAAACACAAAAAATTAGTTACTTTACTTTCTGTCTTATTTACTAGCTCTATATCAAAACACAAAAAATTAGTTACTTGTCTCTACTTTACTTGTTTAGTTTACTTTTTGTTTACTTCATCATGTTTCCTCCTAAGTACGCTCTAAAAGACATACCGGTAGGCCGAGGGTCTATAATTGGAAGAGATAATATAGAAGATTTTTTCACTCATGTTAGTATAGCTGAAGATTTTGAAGATAGACACTTGGTAGAACTTGCTCCTACTTATGAAATTGCTGTTGCTTCTCTAGTACACATGTTGGAAATTAAATTTGTTAATCTTAATCCTATAATTCAGCATATGTTTCTTACACTCTCTGATATGGAGGAAGGAGAAAAGAAAGATTTTGTCTTAGAAACTCTTCTCAAAGAATTTGGTGGTGTAGCAAGAGAGGCTAGAAAAGTCTTTACTAAATATAAAATGCTTGGTTCTTACACCAACTTTGCTAGTACCCTTGAGAAGATGGACATTGATAGGATAAAGTACACTAATAATGTTAATGATGGAGGGGATATTAAGACATCAATACCTTGCAAGCTTGTAGGAATGTTCGAGGCACTAGAAAAGAATTATGATTGGATTGTTCCCGAAAATTTATTTGATGAGAATAGCAAGCCTAAGAGTAATGAAAAAGGAGCCTCTGAAACTTACATAGATAAGATAACATGCATTGTGGAAGAAACTTCCAACACCCCTGGAGATAATGTTGATGCTCCATCTCTTGATGTTACTTGATTTGCACTTTCTGCGCCTAGCTGAAAGGCGTTAAAGAAAAGCACTTCTTGGGAGATAACCCATGTTTCATTTTATTTACTGTATTTTTGAGTCTTGGAAGTTGTTTACTACTGTAGCAACCTCTCCTTATCATGTTTTTGTGCCAAGTAAAGTTTTTATGTTAAAGTTGATGATAGATTTGGATCGCTGCGCAGAAACAGCATTGCTGTCTGTCACGAATTCTCGCAGAAGTCTCTGTAAAAAAATCGAAAAAATCTGCAAATTTACGAGCATGATCCTCATATATGTACGCAACTTTCATTAGTTTTGAGTTTTTCCATTTGAGTAAGTTAAGTGCCCCTGCCAGATTCATCTTTACGGACTGTTCTGTTTTTGACAGATTCTGTCTTTTATTTCGCATTGCCGCTTTTGCTATGTTGAATGAGTTTCTTTGTTCCATTAACTCTCAGAAGCTTTGTGCAATGTCCAGAAGTGTTAAGAATGATTGTGTAACCTCTGAATATGTGAATTTTTGGTTATGCACTAACCCTCTAATGAGTTTGCTTGAAGTTTTGTGTGAAGGAAGTTTTCAAGGGTCAAGAGAAGAGGATGATATACTATGATCAAGAAGAGTGAAAGGTCTAAGCTTGGGGATGTGATACGTCCAAAACGTATCTACTTTCCCGAACACTTTTGCTATTGTTTTGCCTCTAATTTGTGTATTTTGGATACAACTAACACGGACTAACGATGTTTTCAGCAGAACTGCTCTGGTGTCTCGTTTTTGTGCAGAAATCCAACTTTCGGGAAAATCCTCGGAATTTTTACCAAAATATTGACGGAGCCAGAAGGGCAAAGGAGGTGGAGGCCCGAGGGCCCCACACCACATGGCGGCGCGGCCCAGGGGGGCCCGCGCGGCCATGTGGTGTGGCCCCCTCGGCCGGCCTCCGACGCCCTTCGGACTACTTATTGGTTTCGACCTGAAAACGCACGGGAAAAGTCGAAGTCGCCAGAAACCCTCCAGAGAGCCGCCACATCGCGAAACTCCGTCGCGGGAGCCAGTCTCCGTTCTGCACTCCGCCGGACGGGGAATTGGAGGAGATCTTCACCGCCATCACCGCCAACGCCTCTCCATCAACCAGCAATGTTTCCCCCATCCATGTGTGAGTAATTCCCCCGCTGTAGGCTGAAGGGGATGGTAGGGATTGGATGAGATTGGTCATGTAATAGTCATAAGATTGTTAGGGCATAGTGCCTAGTATCCGTAGATGTCACTTTTATGATATTGTTGCAACTTGTTATGCTTAATGCTTGTCACTAGGGCCCGAGTGCCATGATCTCAGATCTGAACATGTTATTAATTCATGAAGATATTCGTTGTTTATTGATCTTACCTGCAAGTTGTATACACATGTCGCTGTCCGGAACCAATGGCCCCGAAGTGACAGAAATCGGGACAACCGGAGGGGATGGTAGCGATGTGAGGATCACATGTGTTCACGGAGTGTGAATGCTTTGCTCCGGTGCTCTATTAAAAGGAGTACCTTAATATCCAGTAGTTTCCCTAGAGGCCCGGCTGCCACCGGCTGGTAGGACAGAAGATGTTGTGCAAGTTTCTCATTGCGAGCATGTACGACTAAATATGGAACACATGCCTATTGATTGATTAGTACTTGGATACCGTTTTATTATTATCTGCAAATGCCCATGCTTGATTGTTACATGAGTTTCTCTCATCCATGCAACGCCCGTTAAATCCGTCCCTGTGCCTACAGTATTTTAATCCTGCTGTTTACTATAATCACTACTGCTGTCTTTATTTCCACTGCCATAAAACTGTTACTACTGATAAACTCTTGCGAGCAAGTCTGTTTCCAGGTGCAGCTGAATTGACAACTCCGCTGTTAAGGCTTACAAGTATTCTTTGTCTCCCCTTGTGTCGAATCAATAAATTGGGTAATACTTCCCTCGAAGACTGTTGCGATCCCCTATACTTGTGGGTCATCAAGACTATTTTCTGGCGCCGTTGCCGGGGAGCATAGCTTTATTTGGAAGTTCACTTGGATTGATATTGTTCGCTGCAAATTCTCCATCATGGGTAAACCTCGCGATACTAAGGTCGCCATATTACCATCCACTACAAGAAAAGGTACAACTCTGAGTACCTCTGCTGCTCTTGATTCACCATCTGTGATTGATAAACTTGTTTCACCGCCACATGCTTCGCGTGCTGGTACTTCTGCTGAATCTGAAAATTCTCATAATATTGATAATGTTTCTGCTGTGCTTGATGATAGTGGTTCATTGGGATCTTTTCTAGATGCTACAATTGCTAGGTCTAGACAAATTGAAAATACTGAAACTCCTAATGCTACTACACCTGTTAATTCACCTGAGTCTGTTGAATATTCTAGTGATGATCTTGATGAAGATTATGTAGAGCTTGATGATGATTTTATTGAAAAATGCAATGCTACTACTGATGCAAGAAAAATTAAAAAGTTGCTTGCAGAACATGCTGTTAGATATAAACCATCTCCTGATCCTAAATTTGCCACATCTCCTATAAATATTAGGGATAAAGATTATGATTTTTCTCTTGATCTATCTCATATAGCTATTGTTGAGAAAACACCCTTTTGTGGTACTGAAAAAGAAAGTGTTGTTGAACACTTGACTGAGTTATCTACTCTTAGTGGCGTGTTTTCTGATGATGTCAAGATGCGTACTTATTTTGTCGCTAAAATTTTTCCTTTCTCATTAAAGGATGATGCTAAAACTTGGTATAATAATTTGCCTCCTGGTTCTATTAAAAGTCCAATTGACTTGCGTGATGTTTTCTTTCGAAAATACTTTCCTGCTAGTGCTCAACATGCTGCTTTGCAGAGAATTTATAATTTTGACCAGGAAGATGGAGAGAAATTGCCTGAGGCTTGGGCGAGATTTTGCTCTCTTATTAGAGCTCAGCCTGACCATGATTTAGAAAAGCATGATTTACTTGATATATTTTATAGTGGACTAACTATTGAGTCTAGGGCATACCTGGATAGTTGTGCTGGTTGTGTTTTCAGGAAAAGAACTCCAGACGACGCTGAAGAATTATTGGCTAAAATAGGCCGGAATCATGATGATTGGTCTACACCTGAACCAACCCCGACACCAATAGTGAAGAAGAGGGGTATGATTAAATTAAATGATGAAGATATGAGGGAAGCCAAGAAGTCTCTTAAAGAGAAGGGTATTAAACCTGAAGATGTGAAGAATTTACCTCCTATAGAAGATATATGTGAGACAATTCCCCCTTCATCCATGATTGAGGTACACTCGCTTCAACACTTTACTAGGGAAGATATTCCGTATTCAAAATCTCCTGCTCAATGCTTAGATGAATTTGATAATTATATTGTTAAGCAAGAAAACTTTAATATGAGAGTAGAGAATCATTTAATGGAAAATTCCCGAGCTATTAGTGAATTGCATGGTATTGTGGAGAGAACCTCCAATGATGTTAAGATACTTGTTAAACATTTTCAAATGGTTCAAACTCAAATTGATCAACTTACTAAAGTGCAAAATGACTTGTTGGGAAATAATTCTAAAGAAAAACATGCTTGTGAAGTAACAACTAGAGGTGGTGTTTCTACCCAGGATCCTCTATATCCTGAAGGGCATCCCAAAAGAGTTGAACAAGATTCTCAACTAATTAAAACTAGTGCTCCATCTAAGAAAAAGAAAAAGAAACATAAGAATGTTGTAGAATCCTCTGAACCTGTTAATGATCCTAATAGTATTTCTATTTCTGATGCTGAAACTGAAAGTGGTAATGAACATGATAAAGATAATGATAAGAATGATACTCCTGATAAAGAAGAAATTGAAAAAGAACCTGAAAAGCATGCTAAAAATAAAAAGTACACTAAAGAAGATTTTATTACTGAGAAACATGGTAATGAAAGAGAACCTTGGGTTCAAAAGCAAATGCCTTTTCCTGCTAAGAAACTAAAATCAAAGGAGGAGGAACATTATAATAAATTTTGTGATTGGATGAAACCTTTATTTTTGCAAATCCCTTTGACTGATGCTATTAAATTGCCTCCTTATTCAAAGTATATGAAAGATATTGTTACTAACAAAAGGAAAATCCCCAATGAGGAAATTTCCACTATGCTCGCTAATTACTCCTTCAATGGTAAGATTCCAAAGAAGCTTGGCGACCCAGGTATACCGACTATTCCTTGTTCCATCAAGAATAATTATGTTAGAACTGCTCTATGTGATTTGGGAGCAGGTGTGAGTGTGATGCCTTTTTCTCTTTATAAGAGACTTGATTTAGATAAATTGATACCAACTGATATATCTTTGCAAATGGCTGATAAATCTACTGCTATTCCTGTTGGTTTATGTGAAAATGTTCCTGTTCAAGTTACTCAGCATTGCTTGATATTAACTGATTTTGTTGTGTTGGAAATGCCTGAAGATGATAATATGTCCATTATTCTTGGAAGACCCTTTCTTAATACTGCAGGGGCTGTTATTGATTGCAATAAAGGCATGGTTACTTTCAATGTTGATGATAAGGAACACACTGTCTATTTTCCCAAGAGGATTGATAAAGTATGTGGAGTCAATACAATTTTTAATGTGAAAACTATCAAAGTGGGATCCATTGATTGTCCTATATATGAGCCTAAAGAAGAATATCAAACTCTTGTGATTGGATCCATATCAATTCAATATAAGGTAACATGATTGATTTGAGGTTTATTTCTTCTTATGTCATATAAAATTTATTTGGTAGCAAGACTTGATCAACCTTGTTAACAAGTATATTTTAATACATAAGAGAGCTAAACAACATTTCTTTCTTTCTTTCTCCCTCCACTCATCTTACTTGCTGTAGCACTTTTTGTTTTGCAATATGCTTTAGTTGTTTAAGATTTTAGAAATCATTTTCCTGCGCAGTAATAATTAATTTAACACCCAGAAATGTGCATTTTTCGAAGTTCTCTAAAAATTACAAAAATTACACCGTTGGTCCTATTTTTCGACGAGGCACCTGGGAGTACCAGAGGATGACCTGTGGGGCACCAGAGGGTGCCACACCACAGGCCGGCGCGGCCAAGGAGGTGGGCGCGCCACCATGTGGTGTGGGCCACCCCTTGCCCCACTACACCATCTCTTCCTCCCAGCACCTTCTCTCTCCCGAAAAAACTCGTACCAAGTTTCTCTCACTCGTGTTTCTGCTCAAGAACTCGCGATTTTTCGATCTCCTTGCTCAGCCCAGATTTCTGTTTGAAATTTGGCACATTTACTCCTTGGTATGTGACTCCTTTGATTGTCCAATTAGAATTTCATTTGGTTGAGTATATCTTGAATATTTTGCTGCTGTAGATAACATGTTTAGTGAGCTTGCATGCTTGTTCTAAGTGGAAGAAACTAGTTTTGATGCATGTTTAGTACTCTAGCAAGTTCCTATAGTAGTTCCCTTCAATTACACACCTTGAAATCAAATTTTATAATGATTGTTGAAAATTTCAGAAAATGGAAGAAGGTGTGCCCCAATTGAACCAAGAAGAGTTGGAGGTACAGCAAGTCATGAGAGTTCATCGTGAAGAGGGAGTATACCCCTCTTATTACCCATGCACGGACTTTATGCGGAATGCAGGAATCCTGCAAGACGTTCAAACACTAATTTCCAATGCAGGATTGGGAGATTTTACTGTTGGTGAACCTCACCAATATGCTAAACTAACGGTGTCGGTTGTGCAGGATTTCGAGTTTCACCGGTCTCAAACTGACCCCATGGTCCGGTATAAGATTTATAACAAAACTATCGACTTGCCTTTCAGTGATTTTTGTACAGCGATTAGAGTGCCGCGATGGGGATCTTGCGAGAAGATCAGGGGAACACCGCGGGAGCTCTCGAATCTTTATACAAGGATTTGTAATGGGAGGAGCTTCTCCAATGATGGTGGTAAGATTAGTAGCATTCAACATCCAGCCATCCGCTATTTTGCCTATTTCATTACAAAGTGCGTTCTTGCGAGAAGGACTGGAGGTAAATTATCTGTCCCAGACTTGGCTTTCTTAGCTGCTGCTTTGCAACAGGATAGGACTTATAATTTGGGTGCTTTAATAGCTTGTAGACTTGCTACTAACCGTGAGAAAGGAGGAATTTGTGGAGGTCTTATCGCCTCTCGCTTATTGGCTATGCATGGTGTAGGTCCTCACCATTTAGATATTCCGCTTTCTATAGAGAAACTTGATGTTTTCTCCATGATCAGGCATGAGTTTATTTCAGATGCATCTAGTTTGAACAACCTGCATTATAGGATAACTTTGTATAAGAAAAGTTGGAGTATAACTAAGAAAATTGAAAAATTAGTACGCTTGCCTGCACCTGCTTTGTTTAACCTTGATGCCAGGGACGGGTGGTCGATCACAGAAAATGAGCTAAACGCATACATAGAAAGGGAAAGCCGTCGTGCAAGGGAAGATGTGGAGGAGACCGAGGAGCATCCCGACTCTTCATCCGATGCAGCAAGCTCCTCATATCAACATCATGGTCATGTGGAGCCTCCACGATATTCTTCTGCGCAGGGGCCCTATTACCACTCCATGTATGATCCACCGGCGTGGAACTCCGACCCTCGTTGGGAATGAACTCCACTTAGGCCAAAAGCCTAAGCTTGGGGGGAGGTATACCGGCATCACTCATTCTTTGCATATTATGGTTGCTGGATACTTGTACATACTTGTTTAGTCTCTTAGAGTGGTTTTCTAATGAGAGGGAGATGATATTTGGGGAAGTGCTGTCCAAAAACAGATTCTGTGCTGTTACCAAAAAAATTCGTACGCACAGCCAGAACGTTATTTTGAGTTGCCAATTTTTGAGCATGTTCCCCAGGTTGTTATCTAACTTTCATTAGTTGAACACTTTTTGGTCTGAGCAATGGAAGATTTTTGTTAATTTCGATTTCTGTACTGCTGTCAGGATTTGGCAGATTTCTGTCATCCTGCTTTTCTGTGTTTCTGTTAGTTTGCATTCTTTTGTTTTCGCTTTGTTTCTTTCCTAAAACACAAAAAGACCAAAAATATTTCTGTTGTTTCTCTTCACCATTTGTTTATTTGGTTCCTTGCTCTTAGTTTATTTTATTTGCTATCGTTGGTTTGCTATGAGAAAACCCAAAAAGATTTTGCTTTGTTTGCTTGTTTTCTTTCGTTCTTGTTTCTAATTCGAAAACACCAAAAATATTTGCTGTTCTTCTTTGGTTTGTAAAGTTCATCATGAGTTCAATGATCTTCGGTGGCTGGAGCGTGGTTTTCATTTCATATTATCCAAGCTACACAAGTGAAAAGGCAATAATGACGATCTACGACAATCCTATTGCGGCGCACCTATTGCCGGCGCACCAGCCCGCCGGTGCGAACGGGCCGGTGATAAGTGGCTACTGCCGGCGCACCAACCTGTGCGCCGGCGGAAGTTCATCTACTGCCGGCGCACCAGCGGTGCTTCGCCGGCAAAGGTCTTGTTCCACCGGCGCACGTGCCACTGCGCCGGCAGTAGAGCTTCCAGCACTGGCGCGTGCGATGTGCGCCGGCAGAAGGGCATTGAGGTGCGCCGGCAGTAATATTCGAAAATTCAATTTCGCGCTTTTTCCAGCATATAACAATTCATATTTGCATATTTATATAGCAGTATATAACAGTTCACATTTAGACAGCAGTACATGCAATATGAGAAGCACATAGAGAGCCAAGTTTCATTTCGGTATCAATACACAAATACGCAAGTCTCGTTGATTCATACAACACATGTGCATATGCAACACCGAAGGACGAAGTTTCACAAAGTTAGAAGTCTCGGTACATAGTCGTCACAAGTGTCGTCATACACCTCCCAATGTAGCTACTAACCTAAACTACAATCACATAGAACATGACCAACATGGTCACGATGACCATCATCACGAAGGCCATGGTCTTCATCCGGTTCCTCCTCATGTCCCTCATCTCTCCCGCTAGATAACGGGCGTATCTTCCTTCCGCCTCCACCCTAGTGGGGTATCCCTTGTAGCTGTTGCCGCTGAAGCGGTGCACCTGTCTCCGACAGTCCTCCCAGTCGTCGTAGACTCCAGGAACCCTCCCCTTGTACACGACATATGTCGTCGGCATCTCCATGCACAAGACAAATAAAACGTTAGTACCAATGCAATTAACAAGTGCCAACTCAAATAAGAGACAAGTAATATGAACTAAATAGCATGTGCCTCATACTTTGTCGGTCGAAACAAATAGTAACATTCAGGGATGGGGTAAGTGAAGCCAAGTAGGATGCACAACAGATTGATATTTGTGCCATCACACTAGGTTCACTCACCCCACCCCAGAGTGTACAAGTGACCAAACATTCTAATCATCGGCCAACGCAATGAACAAGTGCGAACTCAAATAAAAGACAAGTAGTATGAACTAAATAGCATGTGCCTCATACTTTGTTGGTCGAAATAAATAATAACATACAGGGATGGGGTCAGCGAGGCTAGGTAGGATGCACAATAGATTGATATTTGTGGCCATCACACCAAGCCTCACTGGCCCCACCCCGGAGTGTACAAGTGACCAAACATTTTAATCATCGGCCAATGCAATTAAGAAGTGCGAACTCAAATAAAAGACAAGTAGTACGAATTAAATAGCGTGCCTCATAATTTGTCGGTCGAAACACATATTAACATCCAGGGATGGAGTCAGTGAGGCTAGGTAGGATGCACAATAGATTGATACTTGTGGCCATCGCACCAAGGCTCACTGGCTCCACCCCCGAGTGTACTAGTGACCGAACATTCTAATCATCGGCGAACTCCAAATACGAGGCAAGTAGGGGTCGAGTAAATGCAAATAATTATTAAGGTATCTACGCCATAATCTTGAAATATATAGCAAAGTAAATGAAACTATAGACACATGTTCACATGCACATCCATACAACTAAATAAAAGCAACAAGTCGATTCTATGGGAATATGTAGCAAGTATTACAATACGGAAGTTCAAAGACATATCGTTCAAGCTTTAGCAATAGTGTTCCCGTCGTAGGATCAGGTTGTACGCCTAGGGGGGAATGGACGGCAGCCCTCAAGCGTGTTGAACGGCCTCTCATCACGCGACATCTCCAAGCGGAGTTCTATCTCGTCATTAGGTGGTAGACCGTAGCCGTAGAAGAACTCGCCAGACCTATTGTTGACATCATGCACGATTACCGTGCAAATGAACTGCTGGATGCGACTCCAGTTCTTTCTAATCTCTCTATCAGGGGCATCCGCCATGTTTACAAACCTCTCTCTGAGACTCTCTGGCAGCAACATGTCATCTGCGTACTTTATGTACTCCTGCATCTGAAGGATGGCGTACCACGCGTCCATCCCATTGTCTTGCTTCGACTGCCTGAGGCAGGGGAAGTTGGTTGTGTGGGTTAAGACCAAGCCTCCTCGGGATTTCCTCTCTACTTTGAGGGGGCCTGCCTTGTTGGCGAAGCCGGTGAGAGCATCATTGAGAAGGGCCCTGATGTTGGTGTAGTCTTTCTTCTTGTCCCTACCCGAGTCGAGATAGACTGCATGCGAGTGTTGCGGGTGCACGACGATGAGGGTGCAGTACATGTCTCTGCGGAAAACACACGGATTAACCTTTGGAAATGCAAATGGAGATATAGGATAGAATGGTGATGGGGACTAGCGAGTGATTACTTACTCGGGGAAGTAAGGGATGAGAATGGCGCCCTTCTTAATGTTCGCCAGCATGAAATCCTCGACCTGCCGTGTGGCAATCGCCCGATCCCCAGCGTTGCAGATGATGCTCTCCCGCATATAGAAGGGGTCCATTATCGCGATGGTCGGCGTCCCCTCCTTAACGATCTGGGAAGACAAGCTAAGAGCAACTAGGCGAACCACACTAAAGTGGAGCATTTGCATGCGATAGATGCTGAAGATGTCATTGAACCGGATGAAGCACAAGTCCGCGGGGTACTTCTCGACGAAGTTCATGCCAGTTGGCACCTTCGCCACGAAGAGAGGGTAACTAGGATTTTTTGATTTGAGAAGCTGCCTCTCCAAATACTGGACTTGGTTATGCAAGCTCGCCATATCCCCGGTGAGTAGGTTGAGGACATGCTCCGGCAGCATCGGTTCACCCAAGTGATGCAGAGGTCGCCAATTGTTTGGCAACTTGTCAAGGAGTGCCACCTTGTCCTTGTCTTTGGCCGCCGCCTTGTCTTTGGCGTCCTTCTTGTTTGCCCTCTTCCTCTTCTTGGGTTGTAGTACTGGACCATCTCCCACCGCCGTAACCGTAGCACGGAGTGTGTTTGGGCTCAGCATCTTTTTGACGGCGACGGCGGCGACCTCCTCAGGATTTTCCTCCTCAGCCGTTTCTTGAGAATCGAACAGCTTCTTGGAGCACCCAAATTTCGGGGCCGGCGCATCCTCATGGACAACTTGTGAAGACGTAGGAATATCCCATTGGAAGTCTTCACGTTCGTATTCCTCGGCCTCTGGCGCCGCTGGCTGTTGTGGTGGGGCGCTGACCACCGGCGCCGCTGGCTGTTGTGGTGGGGCGCTGACCACCGGCGCCGCTGGCTGTCGTGGAGGGACGCTGACCTGTGGCGCCGCAAGGTGCTTGTCTTTGCTTGCCGTCGACCCCGAGTAGGTGTTGATCCTAATTAGGGTCTTCGGCCATAGCAGTACCCAACCCTTCAGTGAGGCAAGATTCAACGGGTCTTCGTCATCGGCACCATGCGGTTGATTAGGAGGAAACAAATCCTCATAGCCCGGTAACGCCCGATCCACTTCAACCCGGTAAACGTCATCCTCCATATCTCGTGTGTGCCACTTCTTATCCAGGGGCCGAAGGATGGACCCCCTCGCGACGTCTTTGAGTTCGCCGTTTACTCTCATCAGGAAGGTGCATGGCGTTGAGAGCGCCTGCGAGAACATGTGTATGGCGTTAGAGAGAGGGCAAGGATGACGAAACTAATATATTAACTTGATGTACACATGGGTTAATTACCGTGAGGGCGTTGAGCTCGGCTAATGTCGACGGGCCGGCACATGCGGCGGCAGGCGTGCAAGTGACGGAGGGGCTGCTACCCGGCATGGACGGTGAATCCCTAGCACCAGCGACATTGCCGGCGGCCGGAGGAGTCTCCATTATAACATTGTCATTGCCGGCGGACGGCGGCGCCATCGAGTTGCTGCCGTCGAAGCTAACCACTTGGGGGGGGGGCCTTGTTTGCCACCCTCATACCA
Organism: Lolium multiflorum; assembly: GCA_030979885.1. Lineage (NCBI taxonomy): Eukaryota > Viridiplantae > Streptophyta > Magnoliopsida > Poales > Poaceae > Lolium > Lolium multiflorum. Next base: position 208,575,041 of record CM061748.1, read on the forward strand.
CGCGTGTAGAGCGTTGAAATCTGCTTGGACTGAAGCGGCGACTTCAGCTTTGACTTCAGGTACGAGCGTAGCTTTGAGTTGCGGTACCAGTTGCGGTACCAAACCAGCTTGGACTTCGGCTAGGATTGACTCCCTCATTTCCTCCGCCTCCCGCTGCTTCCTCTCACTGCGCGCATTTTTATCGTCCGCAGACGACAAGCCATAGTGACCATGCTTGTAGCCTGTACCGGCGCCAGCCACACGGCCTCTATGCGGCCTTCTCGTCGGTGAATGCTCATTAACGATGTTTAGCGCCCGTACGAGAGGCTTGTCCCAGGCTACCCTGCCCGTCGACGCCTGGGAGGAGGAGCCTTCGTCACATTGAGAAAGTTTTTGTCTTTCTTCTTCCTGCGGAAGAAACGCGAACCATTTAGAAATGTTGCTACTATTATATGAACGATACTTGATCTAATTAAACCGGTAAATTGCTTACCAGTTTTTTCTCCAACGCCAGGACCTTCTTGTCGTTCGTGAACCAAATTATGTCGGTTACGACCTTCGGGTCCGTGACAAGTTCCCCGGTTAGTTTCTTCTTATGGTACCGGGACCTGATGAATCTTCTTTCAAGCGGGTCCTTGTACTTGAGCCAGGGGTTCTCAATGCCGGCATTTACATACGCCTCGTCCTCCTTCGCCCAATAGGGCTCCTTTCCCTCGTACCCACGGCTCCCAAGGTTGTGGTTGCCGATGTTAAGCTCCCGCATTTCCTTCCCCCACAACTTGCGATTCTTGGTTGCTTGTAGCTCTTCATTGGCCACAAAAGCATCAAAGTCCGCCTGGGAGACATGCGGAAAGGCGGAGTGGACCTCTTCGAAACCTTTGCCCTCAGCAATCAGCTTCCGCACCATGTACTTGTAGCTGCTGAGGTGTTTGGTGAACTTCAGGAGGGCTTGTGAGTTCACAATGTTATTGGTTTGATCAGTGGAGGCGTAGTCGCCTAGGAACTTGTATCGTGAGTGCAACCTCGCAATGAGCTGGGCTCGCAGAGGCGCTTTGCTCTCAGCTCGGAGGTCCGTCTCGTTGAGATTGACGACCTCTCGGAGGATACATGCCAGTTGGTTGCCGTACCCCTTGGCAACATCCTTAGGCTCCTTCGGCAATCCACTGGCGGGGTCCACCTCTTTGACTGTGTCTCTGCCGGTGCCGACCGTGTTTTGGCGCCTTGCCTTCCGCGGCCTCTTGGAACCACTTGTCCCGGTGCCACTACTCCCGGCGGCGCCGCTAGGATCGTCGCCGCTTGTCTCGCCGCCACCCCCGGCGGCGCCGGTTGCCTCGTCGCCGCTTGGCGCGTAGGTACTACCCCCGGCGGCGTCGCTTGCCTCGTTGCCGCTTGGCTCGTCGCCACTACCCCCAGCGTCATCCTCCATCTCATGATCCTCGTCGCCGCCAACACCAGCGGCCTCGGCATCCTCCTCCGTCCTAAAGAAGTGCCTATTGTAGTGCTCCTCTAATTGTTCTTCAGACGCCATGGTGGCTTGCACTAATAGAAGATGAAAGAGTTAGAATTCACGGAAAAATTCGGCATGACCTTTGCTAAAAATTGGTCATGCCGAGTGCTAGAATTGCCGGAACGGAAATGAATCGACATTCCGGCACTCAATAGCAACTCAATCCCTGTAACAGAAATGCAATTCACATATAGGAATTTTCTCCAATTACATAACTCAAAATGTAGCAGCAACAATAGTAGCAGAAACATCTTAACTCTCAAGTTACATAACTCAAAATATATGATACATGTGTCTTCTCCAACAAACAGTGCCAAACAGAGCTTGTACATCAACACCATGCTACTCTCTGGCTACATAATTAAAACAGTGCCAAACAGAGCTTGTACCCACTTATACAAAATACACTAGGTACCTTATCATTTTCATTTTGTTTTAAATGAACCAGATAAGGAACATAGCACCAATTTTCATTCTCTTTTAAATGAACCAGAGAAGCTCACATGTGTCATTTTAGCAAACCAGAGAGCAAAACCAGAGAGCATTCTTTTTTGGCAGTGAGCATGAGCATGAGCAGTAGCATTTCAAAACCATTTCAAAATCTTTATTTGCAACCAGTGAGCATCAACATGAGCATTCATTTCATTTCCATTTCCATTTTAAATAGTGAAGTAGCAATAGTGAACTAAACCAGAGAACTATTTTAAATGAACCAGTAGCATTTCCATTTCATTTACACTATAATAAAAAACCCCAACTCAATTTCTTTTTTCAACAGCACTTAGTATATAAAGCATTTTATTAAAGCATTTTATTTTTATTGCTAACATAATTTGACAGTAGCATGAGCATGAGCATGAGGTTTTTTCACAGTAGCATTTCACCATAACCATCATTTTCATTTTGTTTTAAATGAACCAGAGAATGAATTAAACACTAAAGTGCTCATTTCACCATTTTTTAAATGAACCAGAGAATGAAACCTACACTAAACCAGTAGCTACAACATTTTTAATTAGGGTTTACCACTAGGATATCTCATGTGCTTATTGTAATAAGCAATAGTAAATATTACCCAGTCCATTAGACCCTAAACATACTACCTCTGTTCCATAACGTAAGCCGTTTTAGCAAATTAAAACAGAGTGATACTTTTAAAGCAAACCTACCAGCACAAATTTCTGTGTAGCCTCTAACAGAATAAGATCTAACCATAGATTTCACAGTACAGATGCACTGGCAGCTAACAGCATACAGAAAAAAGTAACTCCAAATCTACATGAGTCGAGTTGAATTGTCAAACAATGGACAAACAAGCATAAGCAAATTGCAGTAATCAACTCATACCATCATATCTCAAATTCTCAAACAAGCATAAGCATACTGCCTAGTGTCCAGAGAATGAATTGAACCAGAGAATGAATTTTCATTTTCATTTTCATTTAATGAAGAACTAACATACTGCCTAGTGTCTAGTTTTTATTTTCATCATAAACCATAGCATAAAAACCATAGCATACTACTATAGCTACTGCTAAATTAAATGAACCAGAGAACCATGTACATCATTTTCATTTTTTTTAAATGAACCATAGAATGAATTGAACCAACTCAATTTCTTTTTTCAACAGCACTTAGTATATAAAGCATTTTATTAAAGCATTTTATTTTTATTGCTAACATAATTTGACAGTAGCATGAGCATGAGCATGAGGTTTTTTCACAGTAGCATGAGCATGAGCATGAGGTTTTTTCACAGTAGCATTTCACCATAACCATCATTTTCACCATAACCATCATTTGCAAATGCACTCAACTTTGAATAATAATACTGGAATATTTCAGTAAATTGAGAAGGAAACATTTTGCTTCATTGTTAAATTAAGCTGCACCCATCATTATCAAAACAACATTTTGCTACTGCTACTGCATCATTTTTTCATCATTTTTTCTAACAACTACTGCAACTGCTACTGCAACTAGCAAATAAGACTAGCATTTGCTACTGCAACTAGCAAATTTACTAACACTAAATTACTGCAAGCATGCACAGCAGCATGCACACAACAAATTCATTTTCTTTTCAAACCATAGAATAGCACTTGTTCTTTTTATGAACTAAACCTACTGCTAGCACTTGTTCTTTTCAAATTAAGTAAACCTACTGCTAGTGAACACTTGATAGCATCCATTGAGATAGCACATTTTTTCAAACCAGAGCACTTGTTCTTTTTTCAAACCATAGAATAGCACTTGTTCTTTTTATGAACTAAACCTACTGCTAGCACTTGTTCTTTTCAAATTAAGTAAACCTACTGCTAGTGAAGACTTGATAGCATCCATTGAGATAGCACATTTTTTCAAACCAGAGCACTTGTTCTTTTTTCAAACCAGAGAATAGCACATCAAATTTTATGATTCCTAATTCATACTGCAAGCATTTTTTCTATTCAATTTGTCCCAGGGCATCAAATTCAATTTGGTAAACTATTCCCAGGGCATCAACTGCAGGATCAAAAGCAAGAATCGGCGCAAGAATTTGGAGGCAGAGAGAGGGAAGGAAGAGGGGGATGGAGAGGGGAAGGAAGAGCAGAAGGGAGAGGGGTTCTTACCAACGGCGATGGTGGCGACGCCCTGCTGCTCCTCTCCGCGATGGTGGCCGGTGCGCAGCGCCCTCCTCCTCCTCTCGGCGACGGTGGCCGGTGCGTGACGCCCTCCCCCTCCTCTCCGCGGCGACGCCCTGCTCCTCCTTGCGCGGCGGCTCCGGCGTGCGGCGGCTCCGGCGTGCGCGTGCGGCGGCGCTCGAGATCGACGGTGGTGGCGGCAGCAGAGAGCACGGTGGCGCGGTTAGGGTTCGTGAGGAGAATGGAGATTGAAGGAGAGTGTGGCGCGTGCGGTTAAGTCCGGAGTATAGCCGGACCCACCATATTGCCGGCGCACCATCTGTTTGGTTCGCCGGGGACAACTATACCCCGGCGAACCAAACAGATGGTGCGCCGGCAATAAGGTGAGTCCGGCTATACCTGGACTTGTCCCCCAGCCCCTGGCTGCCTTTCCTTTTCTGTTTTTATTTTCTTTTTCTTCATTTATTTATTTATTTTCACTTTCTTTTATGTTTCTTTTATTTTCCCACAAATCCTATATTATTTTATTTCCTTCTCTTTTCAAGATAATAACCAAGCAATTAATATTAATTAGGTATACATGCATGCCTAAAATAATGACCAACACAATTAATATAAGTTATACATAAAATATTGGCCATGACCACATGAGTAGTTATGAATTACACAAAATATGAGTTATAGATTGCAAATAAAGTTTTACATCATCGATTGAGAAGAGTGTTTCACTTTCTTCTTGCTTTTCTTGCTCGTCGTTGAATAATTTAGCCCCGTGTCGTGACTTCTTCTTTTGAAGGGTCGACCTGACCTCGGTAGCGTGGTCCTGCTTCTTCTTGTGGTGTATGTTGTGTCTTCGTCCTCGGATTCTTCCATCATTGGGTCTCCGACTTGTCCTTCGAAGTCTTCCTCGTTGGCGACTCCATCCATTCCGACGATGGTCCTCTTGCCTCTCCTCACGATAACACGGCTAGGCCTGGATGGGTCGGTTATGAAGAAGCATTGGTGCACGTGTTCTGCCAGTACCCATGGCTCATTCTGCGCGGTGGCGTTCGTGGACTTTGATTTGTTGGCTTCGGGTAGAAACATGGTGGTGAAATACCGGTCTTCTTTTGTGACGTTCTTAGCCCATCTGATACGGAACATCGGCACTTTCTCCCCAGCGTAGCTAAGCTCCCAGATTTCCTCGATTCTTCCGTAGTATCTAGTCTTTACGTCACCCGTCCAGGAATCCATCGTTACCCCTGAGTTCTGGTAAGCACTGTTCTTGTCTTTTTCTTCCGTGTAGAATGTGTACCCGTTGATATCGTACGCTTGGTAAGTCATGAGGTTGGGCGCGGGGCCATGTGACAAGGCCAATACTAGTTTATCCTTGTCAGAATCCATTGGTGGGGGATTAGCATCAATGTGGTCTTTGAACCAGCGCGCGAAAGAGGAGTTGTGCTCTCTGTATATTTCTGCTTCCGTCATCATCGGCTTGCCACTGTTCTCTATCATGGTTTTGTGCTCTTTCAACCAAGGATCGATCAAGTCAATGTGTTGTAGCGCTACTAAGTTGGCCCTGTCAAAGTCGGAAGTCCGACCAGACATGTGCACGTGCAGTTCCTTCCTTCCATTTTTGTGGCCTACTCCCTCGAACCTGCGGAGGTGCTTGTTTTGAGGCAAACCAACAGGGTCCTCGATGTCTAGATAATTCGTGCAGAAAGAGATGCACTCTTCGGTGAGCCAGCCCTGTACGATGCTTCCATCCGGATGTGACCTGTTACGAACGTATCCTTTAATGACCCCATTCATTCTTTCAAACGGCATCATGTTGTGTAAGAATGCCGGCCCTAGACTGACGATATCATCCATGATATGGACCAACAGATGGACCATCACGTCAAAGAATGCAGGCGGGAAGTACATCTCAAGCTCACATAGGATCACCACGATCTCTTCCTGGAGCCTTGCGAGTTTCTTCACGCTTATCGACTTCCGAGTTATGACGTCGAAGAAGTTACAGAGCCCAGTCAGCGTTGCACGGACATGGTCATCCATTATACCTCGGATTGCAACCGGAAGAATCTGCGTCATCATCACGTGACAGTCATGAGACTTCATGCCGCTGAAGTTTCGTTTCTTGGGGTCCATGTATCTGCTTATTAGCCCGGAGTAACCGAAGGGCACTCTGACTCCTAGAAGGCAATTGAAAAATTGATCGACCTCGGCCGGACTAAAAGTGAAGCAGGAGGGGGGACAGTAATAGTCTGGCTGCTTAATCCTTTTGCGCTTCTGACCGCCGTCCGCCTCCTCCTCCGACTGTCCCTCTTGGGCCGCCGGGATCTGAAGCTCTTCCCTGATGCCCAAAACTTTCAGGTCGTGTCTTGCTTTCGGCCCATCTTTGGTCCGGTCCGGCATGTTGAGAAGAGTGCCAAGCAAGCTCTCGCACACGTTCTTTGTAATATGCATGACATCAAGGCAGTGAGGTGTATCGAGAATTTTCCAGTACGGCAAGTCCCAAAACACGGACCTCCTTTTCCATACACCAATGAGCGGCGTCGCCGTTGCCTTTTTCTTCTTCTTCTCTCCAGGCTTTTGACGTATCTTTCCCGGCGGAGGGCACTCCTTCCAACCTTTCAGTAATGTATCGATCTCTTCGCCGCTCTTCTTCCGTGGAGGTCCTCGGGGTTCATTTGTACCATCGAACAGATCTCCACGCTTTCTCCACGGGTCAGTCTTCTGTAGCCACCTTCGATGCCCCATGTAAACTGTTTTCGAAGAGCCGGGATCCTTACCAAGCTGCAAAAACATCGTCTCTTCCATGCACCTGACACATGCCTTGTGTCCATGGCACACCTGGCACGAAATGTAACCGTATCCGAGGTAGTCCTGCACCGTCGTGATCAACGCGGCTCTCAAAGGGAAATATTCTTCCGCGACGGCGTCCCATGTATCTACCCCTTCCTCCGCCCACAACGTTTCAAGCTCCTCCTTTAATAGTTCGAGATACATGTTGATATCGTTTCCTGGCTGTGTCGGCCCTTGAATTAGCATACTCATCTGTATGTACTTCCTCTTCATGCACAGCCAGGGCGGGAGGTTGTAGATCCATACAAACACGGGCCATGTGCTATGTGTGCTGCTCTGGTTTCCGAACGGATTGAATCCGTCCGTGCTCGCACCCAACCTGATGTTTCTGGGTTCTGCCCCAAAACTTCCGAATTCATTGTCTAATGCTTTCCACTGGCTTGCATCCGAAGGGTGTGTCAGCACTGGGTGCTCAATCCGATCTTCATCATTCAACACTGCCTCCTTTCTTTCAGCGTGCCAGCGCATGAGCTTTGCTTCCTTGCGGTCCGCGTAGAACCGTTGCAGCCGGGGGGCGAGCGGGAAGTACCACACAACTTTCCGAGGAGCTTTCTTCTTCCCTTTCTTGTACCGTTCAGCGTCACACACAGGACATTTGGTCTTGTCCACGTGCTCCTTGCGATACATGATACAGTCGTTGATGCAGGCGTGATACTTTTCGTGGGGTAAGTCGAGAGGGCACGTGATTCTCTTGGCCTCGGCTAGACTACCAGGACACGTGTTCCCGGCAGGAAGGAGATCTTTCACGTATTCCAGGATGTCGTCGACGCTTGTGTCCGTCCATCCGTGTTTCGCCTTCATCTGCAGCACATCGAGAGCTACTCTCAAGCGAGACTCCCCCAACCCGCGACCTGAGTCGTACAACGGAGTATTCGAGTCTATCTCCAGTTGCTCAAGCTTTGATTTCCGCTTGGCGCCCTTCGTCTTTTCGAGAAGCAGATCTTGAAGATGAGGGTCCCGCACGACTGAAGCTAGCGGCACCTCTTCGTCGTCGTCAAGGTTATTGTCATCGTCAAGGTTATTATCGTCGTCAAGGTTATCGTCTTCTGCGACAAACTCTTCATCGTCATCAATGTCATGATGCCCTCCTTCTTGCCGGCCATTATTACCACCTGCTGCCGTCGCCCCATTGACCTCCGCGCCATCATCGCTCATCCATTGAGTGTGTCCATGCATGAAACCATTAGTGAGCAGGTGCCCCTGCAATTTGCCTGAATACGGGTCAAACCATTTCCCTCGTTTGCATCTCCGGCACGGACACAATACCTCCGTGCGGTTATTTTCATACATGTCGATGATCGCGTGTTTCAGATATCTCATCACGATGCTTTCACTCATCTCGATAACCATTATCGCCTGCATGGTAAGATTACATAATTCATTAGAACCATGCATCCGTCGGTAGTTTTCACGGAAAATTTCGGCATGACCTTCCTACACGGTAGGACATAGGAGCGCCAGAAATGTGCCGAAACGGAAACTTGAAGAATCAACATTTCGGCGCAACGTTGGCAACTCATTTTCAACGCCAACACACACACAAGCACAAGCACAACATATATATATGCCACACACGAGAGCTTTTCTTCAAATGTCCAACATACATTGATACATTCCTTAATTTGTTCATTAATCACCTATTTGTTTGATATATTCGTCGATAAGATCGAGACGACGCGCCGCGATAATGGCGTATGGAAGCCGACTTTCTAGATCTAGATCTAGATTGAGCGGTCAATGCGGGATAGTAGATCTAGATCTACATAGGGGGATGTGGGAGATGCATGTAGGAAGGGAAGATTTGCTCAAAAAATATGATTTTGTTTGGTCAAATTGGTGAAATTGGGGATAGAAATGGGCAAAAATGAGCTGGGTTGGGAGAAGGCTCGGGTTTGTGTGGAGAAGTGGAGTGTAGTGAGTGTGTGAGTGAGTGTGCTGGTTGGTGGCTGAAATAACTCCCAGGTTATTGCCGGCGCACCTGGACCATGGTGCGCCGGCAACATATACCCCTTTCGGCTATATCACCCCCGGGCCAGGCCCAAGAATCATTGCCGGCGCACCGGCCCAGGGGTGCGCCGGCAATAGCACTTCTCCACCGGCGCACCACTGGGCCGGTGCGCCGGCAATGATTCCTGGGCCTGGCCCGAATCGGCCGGGGCCATGCCAGGAAATAGCGCCGGCGAGCCCTTACCCGAGGTGCGCCGGGAGTAGCCCTTCATCGCCGGCGCGTCTGAAATGTGGTGCGCCGGCAATCCTTTCCACCGGCGCATGTCCAAGGTGGTGCGCCGGCACCACTTGCCTCCACCTATAGGCTTTTCCCTAGTAGTGAATGACGATCTACGACAATCTGATTGTGGTGAGAGGCTGGTATGAACTCTATTTGCTTTCATTTTTGTACATATACTCATCCATATGAGCATGCTTAGTTGGTTCATGTGAGGTATATGTTATTTGAGAAAGTCTAGTAGTTCATGATCTCTCATGTTTAGTTCCAATTTATTAATATGAGTAGCATGTCATGGATGTTTGCTTGCATTGTTTTATTCATAAGTAAGTATGGCATTGTGGTATCCTCCTCTGAATAATTCATTTATATCGACTTGGCACATGCTCACGCATGCATATGACTGAACAAAAAGTCAATTAAGCCTCGATGATTTATATTGCTTCAGAGTTCTTGTATCATTTTTATGCCTCCGTTAATTTATTTTGCCACAAGCATGATTATGACAGTTACTGCTCTCTTGATTTGTCGCTCCCTAGTCTTTTGCTAGCCTTCACTTGTACTGAGCGGGAACGCCGCTCGTGCTTCCAAACACCTGAAAACCAAGTTGTTCCAAAAGTGTCCACCATAAATACCTATGCATGGCATTTCAAACCATTCCAAGTAAATTCTCATGCGTTACCTTTAAAGCTTTCAAAATGCTTCTCAATTTGTGTTAATGTTTCATAGCTCATGAGGAAGTATGTGGTGTTTAGCTTTCAACCTTGTCATTTACTTTTGACGGACTCTCATATGGACTAGTGGCACATCCGCTTATCCAATAATTTTGCAAAAAGAGCTGGCAATGGGATTCCCAGTCCCGAATTAATTAACTTAAATAGACACTCCTCCATGGTTTGTGATTGTTGGACGGCACGGGAAGGATTTGGTTAGCCATGGCTTGTGTGAGCAAAGGTTGGGGGAGTGTCATCATAATAAAACTTAAATAAAAAGGCACTCCTTCATGGTATGTGATTGTTGGCAGGCACCCGAGGATTCGGTTAGCCATGGTTTGTGAAAGAAAGGTTGGAAGGAGTGCCAACCAAAAATAAATAAATGGGAGCCGCTCTTGTGAGTCCGGTTGATGAGGTAGTTAGTGTACCCATTACCATTCGTTGACAACAACAAACACCTCTCAAAATAATTTTACTCCTGTTTTACAAATGAAAAGCTCTAGCGCATGTTAATCCCTGCTTCCCTCTGCGAAGGGTCAATCTTTTACTTTTATGTTGTGTCTTCATTCTTTCTTTGAGCACTATCTTGAGAGCACAACTGTCATTCTTAGTATAATATGCTTGTCTCAAAATATGATTGATTGTGGTATAACTTTGATGCTTTTATCTTTGACAATCACTACTTCTAGTCTTTCTATGAACTCAAGAGGTGCCTCGGCATTTATGTTTTGCCGATCAAATACGGGCAAGCGAGATACCACTTTACCATATTCTCTTATGAACATTGCAATCTTGCTTACATACATGATTCATGATGCTTATTATTAATTGTTGGTACCTCTCCATGATTGACATAGCTGTTGGATGATCTTATTTGCATGTGTCTCATTATGAACTGCTTAAGTATTAGCCATAGCATGAGAATATATACATCATATGAGCAAATGTGTTCGTGAAAGTTCTTTTATCGCTCAGTTGTTAACTGAATTGCTTGAGGACAAGCAATAAGCTAAGCTTGGGGGAGTTGATACGTCCAAAACGTATCTACTTTCCCGAACACTTTTGCTATTGTTTTGCCTCTAATTTGTGTATTTTGGATACAACTAACACGGACTAACGCTGTTTTCAGCAGAACTGCTCTGGTGTCTCGTTTTTGTGCAGAAATCCAACTTTCGGGAAAATCCTCGGAATTCTTGAAGGCCCTATTTTACCAAAATATTGACGGAGCCAGAAGGGCAAAGGAGGTGGAGGCCCGAGGGCCCCATACCACATGTCGCGCGGGGGGCCCGCGCGGCCATGTGGTGGCCCCCTCGGCCGGCCTCCGACGCCCCCTTCGGACTACTTATTGGTTTCGACCTGAAAACGCACGGGAAAAGTCGAAGTCGCGAAACCCTCCAGAGAGCCGCCACATCGCGAAACTCCGTCGCGGGAGCCAGAAGTCGTTCTGGCACTCGCCGGGACGGGGAATTGGAGGAGATCTTCACCGCCATCACCGCCAACGCTCCATCAACCAGCAATGTTTCCCCCATCCATGTGTGAGTAATTCCCCGCTGTAGGCTGAAGGGGATGGTAGGGATTGGATGAGATTGGTCATGTAATAGTCATAAGATTGTTAGGGCATAGTGCCTAGTATCCGTAGATGTCACTTTTATGATATTGTTGCAACTTGTTATGCTTAATGCTTGTCACTAGGGCCCGAGTGCCATGATCTCAGATCTGAACATGTTATTGATTCATGAAGATATTCGTTGTTGATCTTACCTGCAAGTTGTATACACATGTCGCTGTCCGGAACCAATGGCCCCGAAGTGACAGAAATCGGGACAACCGGAGGGGATGGTAGTGATGTGAGGATCACATGTGTTCACGGAGTGTTAATGCTTTGCTCCGTGCTCTATTAAAAGGAGTACCTTAATATCCAGTTTCCCTAGAGGCCCGGCTGCCACCGGCTGGTAGGACAGAAGATGTTGTGCAAGTTTCTCATTGCGAGCACGTACGACTAAATATGGAACACATGCCTATTGATTGATTAGTACTTGGATACCGTTTTATTATTATCTGCAAATGCCCATGCTTGATTGTTACATGAGTTTCTCTCATCCATGCAACGCCCGTTAAATCCGTCCCTGCCTACAGTATTTTAATCCTGCTGTTTACTATAATCACTACTCTGTCTTTATTTCCACCGCCATAAAATTGTTACTATCGATAAACTCTTGCGAGCAAGTCTGTTTCCGGTGCAGCTAAATTGACAACTCCGCTGTTAAGGCTTACAAGTATTCTTTGTCTCCCCTTGTGTCGAATCAATAAATTGGATAATACTTCCCTCGAAGACTGTTGCGATCCCCTATACTTGTGGGTCATCGGATGCCCCGGTGGTTCATCCCAGCATATTTTAAGAAGACTCAAGCATCTAAGCTTGGGGATGCCCCCTTCTTCATCGACAACATTATCAGGTCACTTCTAGTGAAACTATATTTTTATTCCATCACATCATATGTTCTTTACTTGGAGCGTCGGTTTGCCTTTATTTTTGTTTTGGTTTGAATAAAGTTGGATCCCACCATTCTTATATTGGAGATATTACGCTCCGCTTTTTCTTATGGAACACTTGTGCTCTTAATTGTGCTTTAATGTTCATGGCGAAGTCTGAAATTGCTTCATTAAATTGCTATTTAGTTGGAATCGGAAAATGCTGCATATGGTTTGGAAATTTGTCAATTGTTTGAGCTCTCATTAGATCATGTTTAAGCTCTTGCATCATGTAGTTTAATCTATTAACGAAGAACTACCGTAGAGCTTGTTTAATTTGGTTTGCATGATTGTTCTCTCTAAGTCTAGATATTTTCGGGTAAAGTGTTTGAACAACAAGGAAGACAGTGTAGAGCCTTATAATGCTTGCAATATGTTCTTGTGTGAGTTTTGCTGTACCTGTTCATACTTGTGTTTGCTTCAAACAACCTTGCTAGCCCAAACCTTGTACTGAGAGGAAATGCTTCTCGTGCATCCAAACACCTTGAGCCAAAACCCATGCCATTTGTGTCCACCATATCTACCTACTATGTGGTATTTTTCTGCCATTCCAAAGTAAATTACTTGAGTGCTACCTTTCATTCCTTTATACAATATATACTCATACAAATAGCTTAAAAACTATTGTGGTGATGAATATGTAGTTATGTGTCTTAATTTTATAAGTTGCTTGTTCTTATAAGTTGTTTCTGGGGACCAATCAACTTTTCTTTGTTGGATATCATGTGATGCTATGTGTTCGTCTTGTCTGAAGTAAGTGCGATTTCATGATCAAATGGTTTGAGTATGCATATGTTAGAGAAGAACATTGGGCCACTAACTAAAGCCATGTATCATGGTGGAAGTTTCAGTTTGGACATACAACCTCAATCTCTTATGGGAATATTAACTATTGTTGAATGCTTAAGCATTAAAAGAGGAGTCCATTATCTGTTGTCTATGTTGTCCCGTATGGATGTCTAAGTTGAGAATAATCAAAAGCGAGAAATCCAATGCGTGCTTTCTCCTTAGACACTTGTACAGGCGGCATAGAGGTACCCCTTTGTGACACTTGGTTGAAACATATGTTATGCGATGATAATCCGTGTTTTCCGAGCTAAGTAGGACAAGGTGCGAGCACTATTAGTACTCTATGCATGAGACATGCAACTTGTAGGAAGTATTATGCATAGCACATATGAATTATTACTACCGTTGACAAAATTGTTTCTATGTTTTCAAAACAAAAGCTCTAGCACAAAAATAGTAATCAATGCTTCCCTCTGCGAAGGGCCATTCTTTTACTTTATTGTTGAGTCAGTTTACCCATTCCTTTCTATCTTAGAAGCAAACACTTGTGTTAACTGTGCATTGATTCTTACATGTTTACTTATTGCACCTGTTATATTACTCTATGTTGACAAATATCCATGAGATATACATGTTACAAGTTGAAAGCATTCGCTGAAACTTAATCATCCTTTGTGTTGCTTCAATTCATTCTACTTTGAATTTATTGCTTATGAGTTAGCTCTTATGCAACTCTTATTGATACTTGTCTTGAAAGTACTATTCATGAAAAGTTTTGCTATATGATTCATTTGTTTAGTCATTATCTTTGTTAGCAATGTTTTGTTCAGATCACTCCATTCATCTTATATGCTTTACAATAATGTTGATCAAGATTATGTTGGTAGCATGTCACTTCAGAAATTATTTGTGTTTACCTACTCGAGGACGAGTAGGAACTAAGCTTGCGGATGCTTGATACGTCTCAAACGTATCTATAATTTCTTATGTTCCTTGCTACTTTTATTACAATACTTGAATGTTTTATACATACTTTACAGCATTATTATACATTTTCCGGCACTAACCTATTAACAAGATGCCGAAGTGCCTTGCTGTTTTCTGCTGTTTTTGGTTTCAGAAATCCTAGTAAAGAAATATCGGAATTGGACTAAATCAACGCCAGGGTCCTATTTTTGCACGAAGCTTCTTAAGACCGAAGGGAGACGAAGTGGGGCCACGAGGTGGCTGCACAGCGGCGTGGCCGGCCCGGCCGCGCGCCTGTGTGGGGCCTCGTGACGCCCTTTGACCTACCCTTCCGCCTACAAATAGCCTTCGTCGCGAAACCCCCGTACCGAGAGCCACGACACGTAAAACCTTCCGAGACGCCGTCGCGAATCCCACCTCGCGGGATTCAGAGATCGCCTCCGGCACCCTGCCGGAGAGAGGAATCATCACCGGAGGGGCTCTACATCATCATGCCCGCCTCCGGATTGATGCGTGAGTAGTTCATCCTTGACTATGGGTCCATAGCAGTAGCTAGATGGTTGTCTTCTCCGCTTGTGCTATCATTGTTTAGATCTTGTGAGCTGCCTAACATGATCAAGATCATCTATTTGTAATGTTACATGTTCAACCCCCGACGGGCTTTGGTTAAGCAACACGAAGAGCCGGGAAGCTCCTGGGCCGCTTAGTGGATCCCTGCACCTCGCGTCGTCCCGCAAATCTTCTCGCCACATCCCGGCGGTTGCTAGGGCGTGCCACCTGACCTAGACCTGATCAGGAAGGTGTTAGTGCTTCGATTGTTCCTGCATGGCAGACACGTAAACATTAAATACGAGCCTTATCGGCTCTCAGGTTTCCCTGTGGATCGGCTCAAAGAGCCGATCGCCCCATGGTCCTTGATGGATTTGCAATGGCATGGGGATCCTGCTTGATCAGAACAAAGCTAAAACGATCCACGACAGTTTAGGGTTTTCACCGCATAATCGGAACGTCCTACGTGCGATCGGGCCTAGCAGCTACGAGAGGTGATGCAAACCACCCCTACGAGAGGCCTAAAAACCAACATACGTTGATTCCCGGAACATCCCTCGCAGGGACGATAAACAACGCCTAACGCACTACCGGATCGTCCGACCCCAGCATAAGGCCTAACTATGCAGATATTAAACTAATCCCTGCAGATGCAAGGAGCAACCGTAACGGATCGGATCTACTAAGCACGATCAAGCAAGATGCTGCCCTTACGTCTGGATAGACGTAAGGGCAGCTAGGTGTCCAGGGACGGCATTGCCACGCAGATATGCACGTGAAAGCACCAATGCAAGCCCCTAAACACCTAAGGATAAATAGTACTGCTCGCCATCAACAAGGCTTCAGCACGAGCAGTACAAGGTTGACGAATAAACATGTGCTGCCTAGATCGCTAGATGCGATCTAGGCAGCATGGTGCTTACCCGGGAGAAACCCTCGAAGAAAGGGGTGGCGATGCGCCGTATTTTGTGTTGGTTGAACGATGATTGTCCTCCTTTTCCGATAACCCTAGATACATATTTATAGTCCAAGGGACTTTCTAATCGAGGCGTGCACCTAACCGTGCACGGGCCAGACTCTATCTCTTTAATCTAAATTACAACGCGATCTAATATGTTACAAATACACGGGCAATTAAGCCCAAACTCTTAGCGCAAGGCCGCTTCGAAGATGCTCCACGTGTACGTCCTTCAAGCCCATCTTCACTTACGGCCCATCTCCTGATTTGGCCAAAATCGGGTGGTAACACATGCCCCCTTGTTTTGATAATGATAATTGCAAAACCATCTGTCTCCTTCGAAGGGTCATGTCATGGCAACCGTCGCAGTTTTCTTCATGATGACGTCTTGCCTCCTCGCCTTCTCTGCACGACTTGACGGCTCTGGCACCGCGTCCTCGGGAACTGCTTATACATTAAACCATATATTCCCCTTTTATTTGGCCACTTCCGTAGCCCCTTTTCATCCCCTCCACACTAGCACTTCCAAAAACCCTCCTCGGCCCCAATGCTCTTCTTCTTCTTCCTCCACCACCTCTTTCCTACGTGTCCTCCCCCATTAGGGAATCGACACCAGAGTGGGGTACGCAGGCGGCGTACGACATCCATCCCCAACAGCGTGGGACAAGGAGGACCACGACTTCTCCGTTTGGTCCGAGGATGACAACCTCGACGACGGGGAGAGCCTCTTCTTCGCCAATGGGGAAGCGGAGGAGGAAAGCGACGACCGCTTTTCCTGGGACGGGGCACCCTCCGAGGAGGTGAAGGAGGAGGAGGAGGACACGCCTCCGACGAGCCGCCGGCCAAACCCACCGCCCCGCAATCGGGACTTCGACGCGAGGACGAGGACGACGATGACGAGGAGGAGGAGGACAACGAGGGTCCTGCCGCGGCCGCTACAGCAGCGACGACGAGCCGGCCGGGAGCAGTGCCGACAGCGGCGACGGCGACGATGAGGGCAGCAGCAGCCCCTAGATAGGATAATGCTAGGAGTAGTAGATGGGGCAATATATCCCCTAGGCCTTCCTTTTGAGAGCAATCAGCTCTTATGTAAGAAATCTCGTTCATCAATGAAGAATTTCCCCAATTTGACTTTACCGATTTCCTTTGTGATGATTTAGCCGATTGCTCTTTGTACTGAATCTGCCGATTGTCGATTCGGTCGAGGCTCAATGAGCCGATTTCCATGCCTTGGTCTCTCATGATAACTTTCGAGATAGATCAGTTCAGATCCTCAAATTCCAATCGAACAGGACCAAATCGCAATCACGCCAACCTGAAACCTTGGAAATCCAAGTCCCCTGCGCTTAATGTTGGTCTCTAAGCGGCCAGACTCCAGAATTGATGCCTTCAGGAGAACTTTTTGGGCCATTGCTGAAAATTTCGATCGCCTACAACTTTTCTCGCGATGCTTTGTCTCTGTGCAGCAACAAACTGGCCTAAAGCCTAATCACTGATGATGGCTTCTTCTTCAAACTCCTCCCATCAACCCTGGTGGTTTTCCTCTGCAAGAGCTCACCTCCTTTCAGCATGGTTACGATGCAGAAACAGCCGATTTCAATACCATCGGCTCTTCAGAATGAGGAATTTTCAGAACTAGCTGCCCCCCGAGCCTCGGTCCAGGCGAGAATGGAAGTGCACCAGCCGCATTGGGCCACTATCAGCTTCTCCACTGTGGTGCAACACCAGCCGATTCTAACCAAATCGGCTCGTCAGAACCTTCAACATGAACGCCCCCGAGCTTCTTTAGTGCAATGAGGCAACCTCTGGTGAGAATGCAGTTCAGTCCAACTGGACGACCGTCGGTAGTTCTCATGATCCTAGGCTGATCTGCACGTCCATGCTGTTCTTGCTGCTGGCCAGGGCTGCGACCTTCCAACTTGCCGGCGACTACCAGCAGCTATGATAATGACAAGGTCTCGGATTACCAGCTTCTTCAGTATACGTCTCGGATGCCCAAACTGATGCTTCCTGGTCGCCGAACATGTGGGGTTGCTCCATTAAGCTCCTGCTCGTACCGGTCGCATCCCTTGAGTCGATGGCCGTGCATCGGCTTTTAATCCTTAAGTCGATGACTACGCATCGGCTGTGCTCAAAAATTTTGGATTTTCCACTTTCCACTTTTAAATCTTGAGCTGCTGGACACTTGGCATGGGTTCCCAGCTTCGTATCCTCGTGACTCATCCATCTATGTGCCCCCCGAGCCGATTCTGTCAAGTAATTGATGGTATCGGCTCTTCAGGCATCTGTTGGATCAATGCTGAATACAGACGAAGGTATGTTGAGGATAATTTTGGCCGATTGCCGAATCGGCCTCCTTTTCGTTGCAATGCTTTGACAATGGTCTGCAACTTCTTGGATTTCCACTGTAGCTACGTGGCGTGTTGGAGATAAGATCCTCTGCTTTTCATTTTTTGAGGGCCGATCGCAGGGATCGGCCTTGCCACGTATGTCCAATGTCTTGGACGTGCATCTCGTAACCACGACACCATGTTTGTGTCAGCCGATGCATCGCATCGGCATCAGCCGATGCTCGTGCATCGGCTTTCGCCTGTTTGGGGCGCCATACTTTCTTTGGCGGCCTCTGTCTCCACCGTTTGCTGATTTTCGCGGCCAGATCGGGCCGCGCTCTTCTCAACGTGTAGTGCACGTGCCTCGCTTCTTCCAGTTTCACAGCCCGCCGCACTCACGCTTCGAGAATGGCTGAGTCCATCGTGCACCACCTTGGTCGGTGATACCTATCTTCTTCTCCATCTGACTCTCAAAGTCTTCTTCTTGAGATGACTCAGCTCGCTTCTCGGTGAGGTGGGAGAGGCCCCGACGCCGAACACCGAAACTTCGTTGCCCTCCTTCTCGTGCTGTCTCGCATCTCGGGCAGTTCTCGATTGTTGGCAATCGGCTCATTCCTGAGTCCCGCAATGTTTGAAGAAGGGACAGTCCTGTTTGTCCACGTTGTCTTGTTCCCTAGACCTCCTCCTCGGCGCGACGTTCGCACTCGCCGTTGTTCCCGCTCATGCCGACGATACCTCTGTCCGCATCGCACCGATGATATCTTTCGTCGTCGAGCGGCGACGCCGGTCGATGCTGCTCATATTTGTTGAGGAGATGCACGGATAATGGGCGTTGATACCGCACGCTTCTCACCTCCTCCTCGGTTAGGTACCGTCTATCGTCGTCTTGGGGCCGGTGCGGCCTCCTCTTTATCTTTGCCACGAGAGTGGCTGCTCTCTGCTTTGTCCGTGCCATGGCGAATCACAAACCCTGCCATATTGACATCGAAAGAGAACCCTGGTTCTCTTATGGAGTGGCTTAGGTCCACCATGTTGACGTCCGGAAACGGACGCCTGTCTACCTTCATGGCAAACTGTCCGAAAGTTAATCGGCCTGATTCTATCGCCATCTGAATTTGTGCGCGCACACTTTGCAGTCGTTGGTGGTGTGTGTGAACGTATGATGCCATTTGCAGTATGGCCTTTTGTTCATCTCTTGTGCCGTAGGGATCTTGTGGCCTTCGGGTAGCTTCAACTGTTTCTCTTTCAGTAGCAGATCGAAGATTTGTTCAGTTTTGGTCACGTCAAAGTCCAACCCTCTTGGAGGCCTTGGTGGATTCACCCATTGGCAGGACACAGGTACTGGCGTCCGAGTCCACTCGGCTACCGCAACTTCCTGATCTTTCGCGGAATCTTCATCTTCATCGGCATTGACCAGGCTGATCGCGCGCTTGAACTTGTCTTGGTACAGTTCGGATGGCGCTGCTCATATAAAGTCAGTCTATTGACCAGGTGCGTCAGCGAGTTGTACTCAACTTGAACGTCGATCCTTGAACGACGCGCCGCCTGCCACGGCCAGCTCGACCGCTTTTCGCTTATATGAACCGAATAGCACGGTTCTTGATGCTCAAACGCTGAATGTACTCAGCCATCGTCTCTCGCTTTTGCCGAACCCGTGCTAGTTCAACAGCTTCAGAGTTTATGAATGGTATTGGTGTGGAACAGCCTCCAGCTGCTTCCATGATTGCACCGAATTTGGCTGCAACGAGGTGTACCACCCAAAAGCTGGACCGGTGAGGGATTGCGAGAAGCACCTCACCCGTAGCTGATCCGATGCAAGCCATGCCCAGCTGGGCCAAGTATCGGCTCACGTGCTCGATGGAGCTAGATCCTTCCGACCCACTGAATTTGTTGAAGTCCGGAAGCCGGTATTTGGGTGGTAGTGGGATCAGGTCGAACTCATTGGGGTACGGCTTGGAATAGCCGATTATCTTCTTCTTCGGCAAGATGCCGAATTGGTCTCTCAAGACAGCACTGATCTGATCTGCGGTGGAGGTAGTAGCAGCTGAGCTTGGACTGGTGCAGTGGCATACTTGGCTAGCCACGCTTGTTTCTCAGCTTGCTCCTAGACTCCCGCCGCTGCAGCTGTTCTTCCTGCCGAACAATTGCTCCGCTCCGGCAATCCCTCCGGTGGAGCCTGGATCGCCGCGTCCAGTTGTTGCAGTCCGCACAAACGTGCACACGTATCCGTGTGGGATTTCCTTGGGCGGGTCATGTAAGAACTAGTCGCCCGGGTCACCCCCAACTTTGTAGACGACGTATGCCGGTGAGCCTTGTTGTTGTGGAGCCGCCATTGCGTACGGCAGAGGCGGCCTGGTGTGGAGTTGCATCTCTCCCCGGTGAGTCCCTAGAACAGGTCCTGAAGGGGAGTACCGACGCTCCATGATCTCTTGCACCACACGGAGCGCAACGCGCTCCAAAGTGTTCACCAGGCTCTCAGAGTGCCGATGTAGTGAATGGGCCACCACATAGTTGATCTCCTGTCGCAGGGCTTGGGTACGTTCCTGTGAAGGGAGAGACAGATCCACCCCTTCAAGGACGCCTTGTGGCGTGAATCCTTTGAATCTGATACCGTGCGAACGGGTCTTCTCAAAGGAGCCGATGAGTTCGGCTTCACAGATGGCTTTCAGCTCGTCGTACTTTTTCTTGTGATCCGGAGGGAGTTCCTCGTACGTGATCTGTTCCTCCGCCATCTCGGATGCCGATGTTGACGTGGATGTTGCAGAAGAGGTCCCACCGGGCGTGTGCATGTGTTACCCTCCAAACCCCCGACGGGCTTTGGTTACAACACGAAGAGCCGGGAAGCTCCCAGGGCCACTTAGTGGATCCCTGGCACCTCGCGTCGTCCCGCAAATCTTCCGGCCACGCGTGGCGGTTAGGGCGTGCCACCTGACCCAGACCTGATCAGGAAGGTGTTAGTGCTTCGATTGTTCCCGCATGGCAGACACGTAACCATTAAATACGAGCCTTATCGCTCAGCCGTGGATCGCTCAAAGAGCCGATCGCCCCCATGGTCCTTGATGGATTTGCAATGGCATGGGGATCCTGCTTGATCAGAACAAAGCTAAAACGATCCACGATAGTTTAGGGTTTTCACCGCATAATCGGAACGTCCTACGTGCGATCGGGCCTAGCAGCTACGAGAGGTGATGCAAACCACCCCTACGAGAGGCCTAAAACCAACATACGTTGATTCCCAACATCCCGCAGGGACGATAAACAACGCCTAACGCACTACCGGATCGTCCGACCCCATCATAAGGCCTAACTATGCAGATATTAAACTAATCCCTGCAGATGCAAGGAGCAACCGTAACGGATCGGATCTACTAAGCACGATCAAGCAAGATGCTGCCCTTACGTCTTGGATAGACGTAAAGGCAGCTAGGTGTCCAGGGACGGCATTGCCACGCAGATATGCACGTGAAAGCACCAATGCAAGCCCCTAAACACCTAAGGATAAGTACCGCTCGCCATCAACAAGGCTTCAGACGAGCAGACAAGGTTGACGAATAACATGTGCTGCCTAGATCGCTAGATGCGATCTAGGCAGCATGGTGCTTACCCAGAAACCCTCGAAGAAAGGGGTGGCGATGCGCCGTATTTTGTGTTGGTTGAACGATGATTGTCCTCCTTTTCCGATAACCCTAGATACATATTTATAGTCCAAGGGACTTTCTAATCGAGGCGTGCACCTAACCGTGCACGGGCCAGACTCTATCTCTTTAATCTAAATTACAACGCGATCTAATATGTTACAAATACACGGGCAATTAAGCCCAACTCTTAAGCGCGAGGCCGCTTCGAAGATGCTCCACGTGTACGTCCTTCAAGCCCATCTTCACTTACGGCCCATCTCCTGATTTGGCCAAAATCGGGTGGTAACAAATGCTACATGTTGTGTTTGGCGGGATCCGATGAATCTAGAATACTATGTTAAGTTGATTATCAATCTATCATATATGTGTTGTTTATGTTATTGCATGCTCTCCGTTGCTAGTAGAGGCTCTGGCCAAGTTGATACTTGTAACTCCAAGAGGGGGTAATTATGCTCGATAGTGGGTTCATGCCTCCATTGAATCTGGGACAGTGACAGAAAGTTCTAAGGTTGTGGATGTGCTGTTGCTACTAGGGATAAAACATTGATGCTTTGTCTAAGGATATTTGTGTTGATTACATTACGCACCATACTTAATGCAATTATCTGTTGTTTACAACTTAATACCGGAAGGGTTCGGATGATAACCTGAAGGTGGATTATTTAGGCATAGATGCATGCTGGATAGCGGTCTATGTACTTTGTCGTAATGCCCTGATTAAATCACATAGTAATCGTCGTTGATATGTATTGAATCTTTATTTGTCAATTGCCCGCCTGTAATTTGTTCACCCAGTTAGTTATCTTATTGGAGAGACACCACTAGTGAACTGTGGACCCCGGTCCATTCTTTTACATCTGAATACATTCTACTGTTTTTACTGTTCTTTGCAAACAAACACCATCTTCCACTCGATACGTTTAATCCTTTGTTTTCAGCAAGCCGGTGAGATTGACAACCTCACTGTTACGTTGGGGCAAAGTACTTTGATTGTGTTGTGCAGGTTCCACGTTGGCGCCGGTTTCACTGGTGTTGCGCCGCACTACACTCCTCCACCAACAACCTTCACGTGCTTCTTGGCTCCTACTGGTTCGATAACCTTGGTTTCTTTCTGAGGGAAAACTTGCTGCTGTGCGCATCACACCTTCCTCTTGGGGTTCCCAACGGACGTGTACATCTACGCGCATCAATAACCACTACGCAAATCAATTTTAGAGAACACAGCAGCACCACTCAATTCATCTAGCATAACCTCTAAACGGGGAATAGGATGACGATATCGAATAGTAATGTTGTTTATAGCTCTACAATCTACACACATACGCCATGTACCATCTTTCTTAGGAACTAGAATAACAGGAACAGCACAAGGACTAAGACTTATGCGGATATAACCTTTGTCGAGTAGCGCTTGTACTTGCTTCTGTATCTCCTTCGTCTCTTCGGTATGGCGCCCTATTGGGCAGCGAAGCTCCGGGAATCAAGTAAATTTGATGCTCAATACCTCGCAATGGTGGTAGTCCTGCGGGTACCTCCTCCAGAAACACGTCGCCGAATTCCTGCAAAACATTAGAAACACCAAGAGGAAGAGGGGTCATGTTGTTAGAAACCAAAACCGTTCCCCTGTACAAAAGCACAAGAGGCATGGCCGTAGGATCCTCACTAAATTCTCTCAAGTCTTCTTTGGTGGCTAATGAAACTAAGGAATTCACTAGCTCACTTTTCGTTATATCACTCACAATATTACAATTCTCTCGCCTATCTAAAGGTGCATCCTCCAAGTTTACTTCAACTTTCTGACGAGATTCATTGACAATCTGTTGTGGTGACGTAGGCTGTAAGTTGATTTTCTTGCCCTTGTACTCCAAGTGATATGTATTGGCACGGCCATTGTGTTGCACAGAACGGTCATAGAGCCAAGGCCGACCCAATAGGAGATGACACACCGTCATAGGAACCACATAAAAATCAATGCAATCCTTATACGGTCCAATTGCAAACTCAACACGCACCATGTGGTTTACCTTCATCTCACCATTGTCGATCAACCACTGAATGTAGTATGGATGCAGGTGCGGTAGATACTTCAACTTCAGCTTGGTACACAACTCCTTGCTTGCTAAATTGCGGCAACTCCCGCCATCAATAATGACCTTGCAAGCCTTGTCAAGACCAACTAAAGCCTTTGTTTGGAATAAATTGCAGCGCTGAGTAGATGCACTAGGCAACACATTAAGAGCACGCTGCGACACAACAATGGTGCGAGCATCAGACGGATATGCATCTTCACCATCAGTGTCATAGTCATCATCTTCTGGAGCATTAGGATCAACATCATCTCCAGTCTCATACTCATTGTCCTCATTGATAATCATGACTTTGCGGTTAGGACAATCTCTCTTGAAGTGACCCTTGCCACCACATGTATGACAAGCCATATCACGGTTGCACGCGGTAGACATGCTAGAACCACTCGTACTTGCAGCAGATTCGGACTTCTTTGTGTTGGACACATTGGAGACCGGCTTGCTAGGCGGAGTAGAGTAAGGTGCGGAGCGCATCGATGGCGCCGGCGCCGTAGGTGGGGGCGCGCGAGGCTTAAAGCGCCCAGCTCCCCTAGCACGACCTTTAACCTTTGCTTCTTCACCCATTTGTGATTCAGCTTCACTTGCATGATGTAACAATTGATTCATATTGGTGTAACTGTAGTGACGAACAATGCCTTTGATATCATACTTCAATCCATTGAGAAAACGTTGCATTGTCATCTCTAGAGACTCACGGACACGGCCACGCTGCATAAGCAATTCCATCTCCATGTAGTATTCATCCACAGTCTTCACAGCTTGCCTCAATAGGGTCAACTTATCATATATAGTACGCAAATAATTAGTGGGCACAAAACGAGAATTCATCGCCTCCTTCATAGCACGCCATGTGATAATAGGAAGCTCACCATCCTCCTATCGATTATGAACAAGTGCATCCCACCAACGCAATGCATAGCCATCAAATTCGGAAGAAGCAAGCTTGATCTTCCTATCTTCAGTGTAATTCAGATGTAAGTTCCATAACTTCTCAATCTTGAGCTCCCAAGTGAGGTATTCTTCAACATCAGCTCCTCCTTCAAACTTGGGTATAGAGAACTTAGGCTTACCCAATCCATCTTCCTCATCATGCCCATGACCATGGCGTCCAAGTTCAGCCCAACCACGAGGACGGTTACCACGTCCAACACCACGACCAGGGACTACATCCTGTGGATCAAGGTCTTCATCCTCTTGCTCCTGTTGGTTTGTAAGATTATCAACAGACATTTGCAAAGTTTGAAGAGTGTGTTGGATATCTGTCATTTGATCTTTCATTGTAGTGACGGTTTCACTAGTAGCATCCAGCTTCTGGGAGATCTCTTGGACCGTTCCCTTAAGCTCATCACCTTGAGCGCGGAATTCACGTCGCCTCTCATTACGAAGAGCTTCATACTCCCTCCATGTGATGATATCTGCAGAATTCTTGTTCTCCTGGTTAACAAGTTTAGCATCACTAGCAGACATGATTAGTAGGTTAGTGCACTAAATCAAAAATATATGGTGGTACTCTCACAACTCACTCAAAACTGATAAGAAAAGGAGATCTTACCGTTCCAAAGTAAATTAGTGTTGCTTACCACTTGTAGTAACAACTAGTGCACAGATGTAGCGAAGCGAATATCAAGGGTATAAGAACAATCACACGACAAAGCAGGATATATGTGGGGCTGTAGGTAGGCTACCTAGTTGCACCAATAACAAGCTCTAGCGCTGACCGTAGACAACTAAAGATACTCACACAAGGCGATAAAAGGGTCAATGCAACTATATGGAGGAAAAGTTGCAATGCACTCGAGAGACTGTCGGGGGGAAGACCCCGGGTAGGGCAATGGACGCGGAGCGGCCGGCTTGAGGTCGGCCGGCTCGCGGCAAGGCCGGCTGAGGAGCAGCCGGCTGGAGCCGTGGCCGGCTGCCTCGGAGTCAGCCGGCTCCAAGTCCTAGTCGGCCTGGCTGCGGCCTTCGACGCCGTAGCTGGGCCGGCTTCTACAAGCCATATCCGACTGGGGTTTATACCTCAGACCGACTCGAGGCTGGCGAGCCTTGCACAGAAGGAACCGGGTAGGTGAGCCGGGTTCAAAGGTCCACGCTGACCTCATCTCCCGTAAAGTACGGGGCACTGTAGAGCAGCAGTGCCACGCGCCAGACAGGCCATCATGGCATACGTCGAGCCGTACGCGCTACAGAGCATGATGACGACAACGACAGCACCTCCACGTCGCTGACCTGGGCAGGCGGATGGGACGTGCCACTACGTTCAACGGCTCCCTGGCGTCAGCACCTCGGGAAGGGACGGGAGCCGAAGCCGGCCCATGCTGGCCACTAGACTCTAGGGTCTTATATGTAAAGTGCCGGTGCCTATATAAGCCGCACTACCCCCTCTCGTGGGGGACGATCGATCAGTTACCATTCACTAGTCTTAGAGCTGCCCTGAGAGAGAGAGACCTTCGTCCACCTCAGAGCAGCCGGATACAGCTCAAGGAGCACCATTGTACTGTGTTACACATCATATACACTCATAGCAGGAGTAGAGGTTTTACCTCCACCGGAGGGCCTCGAACCTGGGTACGTCGCCGTGTCGTTCGTGCCCATACCCGCTTCCGGATACCGCCGTGAGATCTCTCAGGAGCCCCTTCGATTAGCCACCCTATGGCATATGTCATGACGATACCACGACAGAGACACTAGCAAAGCTCAACGAAACAGGCACAAGATTGCTCAACTACAGGTGCAGAAAAGTAAACTAGGCCTTCACTTGATCTTACTAGCACTTCACACTGTTTCCTTTTGTATTTTTCTTTTTGTAACACACGCAGCTATGTAGCTCTTTTTGCTTCTTTTTTTTGTGACACAAATCCTTGATAACACGGCCAACAAAATATTCAAAGCACCAAAAACCTAATGAGCAGCCTGTCGAGCGGTAAAACTAGTCTCTTCTGGGGAAGTTCCTACTCACTTATATCGATAGGCTATGTCTATTGTTGGGAACAAGCACACTGTACGCTATGTGGACTCGGAGTAAAAAAAACTTAAACTAGATGATAGCGGAGACTCAAACCCTAACAATACTAGATGGAAGAAAAAGATACGCAAAAATAACTACGAAAACAACTAAAACTTGAAATTAGTGCAATCTAAATCTATGGCAAACCTAACCCTAATATTTTTGGCTTTTTCTGGATAGGAAAACACTCACAACTCAACTATGGGGTGGATTGTGGATGGCTTACCGAGGAAACCCGAGAATCTGATACCAAGATGATATGGGGTGGCCCGATCTTCTCAGAAGCAACGGTGGTGATGATGATCACGGGGTGATAGCAGCGGAGGAACACGACGATGTAGTGGAAGATAACTTGTATGACGCAACGAGATCTCTCGATTGGTCCCTGTCGCCAATGCAACAGCTCTCAACCCTGCAAGATATTCGCAACTCCACACACTTGCGCACGTAGCCGCCGACCACGAAGCGGTAAGTTGCAATCTACTAATTCCCAATGGAACAACAGATCACACAAGACTTTCAGGGATTCCACACCAAATCAATGCAATTGGATGTAGAGATTCAATAGAGTTGCAAAGCAATCAACTATGAGCTAGGGTTTATCTTAAACGTGGTCTGTACCAACTTTGGGGGCGTCCTGGCACTTATATAGGGGTTCAGGACGACCTTAGGTCGAAAAAGTACGAAAATATAACCGACCCAGAATAGATCTGGTCGAGACAGACTCGGAGTCGGCCGTTCTGGCGGCCGGTCGACCGGGTCTGGGACCGGCTGGTCCGGTTCAAACCGGGCCTGGCGTTGGGTGGTGACCGGGCGAGGCTCCCGATCATACTGGATAGTGCCCGGTTGGCACAAGCACCGCGGCCGGTTGAAACCGGACTGACCCGATGCTGGATCCGGTCGGACCGGGCCTGGGACCGGATGGTCCGGCGGCACGGCCGGTCGGACCGGATCTGGCACCGGCCTGAACATCATCTTCCCCTCTCATGCATGCCTCCCGCTCCTCCCTCGCGCGTCCATGGGATGTCTTCATGTCCAGCTCCATGTCCATCTTCACGTCCATCTTCTGGTCCGGCTGCTCCTCTCCTCCTCGTGCGATGCTTGCTCCCTCCTCATACCTGATCATACATAAGTAATAGCACTTAGGCAGTATAAAGTTCTCATCAATCAAAGTATCGTTTAGGAACAAGTTCACATGTTGTTTAAGTAGCTTCGCACGAGCTCGTGTCATTGGTCCAATCCTGACTTCATTGGACTTGAGCTTCACAGCAGGATCATCTTCTTGTAATGACGGAGGTAGTATTGAGGTAGGGATGTCCTCATCATTTATCATATATATGAGGTTGGTATTTATCTGCAAAGTGTATTGTTTGTTATTATTTTGACCCTTCGAATATAGTTCAAGGATTATGTGTGTTCATGAATCTTAATGCTTTGTTCGGTGTATTCGAAAGGGCAGACCCTAATTTCTTGGAGTTTCAAGTTGGACCCGGTAAAATTGGCAAGCAAGACAAAACATGTTATGAAAAGTATCTTAGTTAGTTCGCATAACTATATTTGGATCACACACCTACACACAATTGAATTAGAGATGAGTGTCATGCTAGTTGGATTATATTATGATCAATATCATCCATACATTACCCCATTGCTGCCTCATGCATACGCTTTTATCCACTGAAAGTTTCACATTACTTCTTCTGGTGAAAACTGGAAATCTGCTGCTTTTTATTCACGGTTTGCTTTTACTGCTTTGAATCAACTGCTATAAAATAACCACTTGCTTTGTGAGTTTATTGATATACAAGTGTGATTGAGAGTGGCGTCTCAATTTCCAAGGTCTTATTGGTATTCTTGTGTTCCCCTTGAATTGAACTATAAATTTGGGCAATACTTCCCATCGAAAATTTCAGCGATCCCCTATACTTGTGGGCATCAAGACATTTTCTGGCACCGTTGCCGGGGAACCTAGCTTTATTGGTAAGACAACTTGTTATCATTTACTTGATGCACTTATTTGTTTCTCATCATGGGAAAAGATAAGGAGTTATACAAGTCCCTCTTGCAGATAAGATTGTCATTTCGTGTACTCAATTTGAGAAGACCTTATATGATCAAGTAATAATAAACCCTCTCTTTTGATAATTGCATGTCATCAACCATAAGTACCAATATTTAGTATCACACCATTGTGATCAACCTTAATAGTAACCTTGTGTAGTAATTAAACTTATATGTTCATACTCAACTAAACCCTACTAGCACTAGAGGACTATGAACCACTTGGATTATGAACCAACTATTCCTTACTCAATGAATCCAATAGTAAACCCTAGAAACCAGAAGACCTTGTTTGAAAGTACTTATTTTCATTAATAAACATGTTCCTCAAAAGCTATTCTTTTGAAGTACATAACAAATAATCATTACCCATGCCTTATAGAACCTAAAGATAACAATTATTATTTACATGTTAATATTATGTCAATTGTTATCAGTTGTGTGTTCCTATTTATTATATTTTTTATACAACTCATAAGCAATACCAAGATAACCAAAATCATAATAATAACCTTGTTTGCAAAACCACTCTAAAAGTTAAAAACACCATACAAAAATCATTACAACTCACTAAACCTAAATCACCGGGGTAAGATTACGATTAGAGCGATTGCATCTCATACTTATGCATTATAGCATATTTGCCAATTCTTTAAACATTGCCCTTACTGGACGATGATGCTATTTCAGAATTTGGAGTTATCCCCTATGGAAGTCCTTGTCTGCATACTATTGCAGTCAAGAAAGGCAAGCTCATCGCTTGCTCATGACATTTGATTATTTTTTATCAAATTACTTGCAAAGTACTATACTTATCACTCCTGCATTGAAAAAAATATATTACTATTACAATTATGAATATGACTATGTGGTGTGCAATGGAACCATGGTTTGAGTTGATTATGGAGGTTCCATTGCAACTGGGTTTATATCCACATAGGATTAACAAGAAATGTCGTCCAGTGATTCTTGCGTCGTAAATCTCGTGTTAACCATAAGATCTATAATGGCTCTGGGGAAGTCAGTTGTATCTTTTTCCTTTGGCGTATCAACAGACCATTAATAGGGGTTGCCTAGATCATGCTATCGATAGAGTAAAGGAGGGAATGTTTTGCTCGGTCTACCTATTGATAAAGGAGAGGGAAGATTTATTAAAGACCTACAAAGGATTGTAAGGGTTGGTCTGGATCGTTCTACATATAGAGTATAGGGCGGGGCATGCGGATGTCAGAACAGTCTACAATTAGGGTGAAGGGGATGACATATGCCTTAGTTGGTCTTTCTATAGGTAAATGACATGACCGACTTACAAAATGGTGGGTTTGCGGGGTCATGGAGAAGAACAATGATTGGCTTGAATCTTAAACCGGGTCCCGAGAGTATGGACGGGTAGGCCACTCAGATGTGCAACAAGGTTTATGTTCTTTTATGCGAAAAGTAACATACCTCTGCAGAGTTTATTGAATTGTGGCTTGTCACTCCCTCTTCTGGGTTTGGAACTGCAAACGCGGCCGGAAAGAAACTCCACGAAGTTCTAGACACCCGGTGAAGACTAACGGACATAGCTTTTCAGAATAATAGCAACATTTTGAAGAATTATTACGAAAACTTGCATTTGCCTACGACTTTCTGGTCCATGGCTGTAGCTAGTGCATTAAACACATCTTTCCATATAATGAACTTGTTGAGTACGCTCGTACTCACCCTTCTTTGAACCCCCTGCTTAGACATGGAGACATCGAAGGAGGATCTACAGTGAAACTCGAAGACAGAGGAGTCAAGTACTTCAAGAGACAGGATCCTGCCAGAGGAGTCAAGCACTACATCCACCATGGAGAAAACCTAGATTAGAAGTAGAAGGGAACTAGCTCCCCAATCCTAGCTCCTAATTAACAAGAATCCAGTCATAGTCTCTCTAGCCATTCAAGTACCTCTACATATAGAGTTAGTGATAAGTTAGCCTACGAGTTGTTCTTCTGGAGTTTATTTGCAGTTTACCTCATTTAAAGTAGGAGGTTGTGCTGATATTTTGTAAAGAGTATGTGTGTAATTCTATAGACATGTCTTGGACCCGCATATGTTTCTATTGTACCACTCTGAGCGATGTAATGCTAGTGGAACGGCGTTTCATTGGTGTTATATCAACGACTTGCATACTACACCATGCAGTGGTATGTTGGGTCACCACAGGAGGAGCGGGCAGCCCACGTAGCATTTGACGCAGAGCGGCAACGACGCAGGGAGGCGGTGACGGCCGTAGAGGAGGAGTCCGACGATGATGACTTCGACTAGAGTTGGCCTGACCCGGAGGAGAAGGCGGCGGAGCAAAGTGCCTTAGTCGCATCCTTTGAGATGCTGAAGAACGCTGACGAGGCGGTTCCTCGGCAATGCCCACCATGAGGGGCTTGGGTTTTGGAGAAAGGCGACGACGGAGGTTCTGGGACCGAGGCGGTACACGACGTACCCAGGTTCACGTCCCCGCGGTGGAGGATCGCTATGTCCTGCTAGCAATCCACTATATGAATATATGTGTACAGGGGGCCGCCATAGGTGGAGTAGTTGTATCTAGTCTAGTTCTAGTTCGCGGGTTGCGATGTCTAGGCAAGTCGCCTCTATGATTTGTGTTTCTGAATATGCGTGTCCTAAGGGGTGCCCCTGCCTGACTTTATATATCCTCCAAGCTAGGGTTTACAAAAGTCCTAGTAGGATTCGTATTGGAGTCTTCTTTCCTTGTAGTCCAAGTTGATATTCCTTGCGGGTCCAGCTCGTCGAGTCCTTGTGCTGGTCCGTCTTCATAATTTGCATCGAGTATGCCAATGTCGAGTACCCAAAGGGTTATGCCCACATCTGTAGCCCCCGAGTGTCCGGCCGAAGTGAAGCTTTGGGCAGGGACTAAAGTTGTCATCGTCCGAATGTCTTGATCATCTGTTGAGTCTTGAATCTTGTGCTTGATGCAGAGTCGAAGTTTTTTTTTGTCGGGTGCGCGAAGCGCTCCCGATGGGAGTAGCCCCCGAGTCTATGGGCGGGTGCTTGCAGCCATGCATAGACTCAAGTTGTACTACTCAAAGATCTGGATGTTGATGTCTTCGGGTTTATTCTTCATTGTCGACGAGGCTTACATATTTTTTTATCGGATGCGCAACTAGCACTCCCGATGGGAGTATCCCCCGAGCCTGTAGATGAATATGTAATAGTTATGTATAGGGTGTAAAAAATTCTAAGTCAAATACCGTAGATGTCTCGGAGAAGTCGATGATTTAGATGATATCCCGGAGGAGCCGATGATTTAGATGATATCCCAGAGGAGCCGATGATTTAGATGATATCCCAGAGGAGCCGATGATTTGGATGATATTCCAGAGGATCCGATGATTTAGATGATATCCCAGAGGAGCCGATGATTTGGATGATGTCCCAGAGGAGCCGATGATTGGGGTGATATCCCAGAGGAGCCGATAATTGGGGTGATATCCCAGAGGAGCCGATAATTTGGGTGATATCCCAGAGGAGCCGATAATTTTATCGGGTGCGCGTCCGTGCTCGATGGAAGTAGCCCCCGAGTCTGGGCACTGATGCTTGCAACCGTGAGTAGACTCAAGTCGAGCAACCCGATGTTTATAGTTTTCTTCAGGTGCCGTTGACACATTGTTATTTATTTCAAGGGGCAATTCTTAATGCACCTTGAGCATCGTTGATGCCATTGTTTGTAAGTTTATCGGCAGCAAATTATTTGAGTGATCAGCTCGTGTTGCAGGTTTTGCTAAACCTGTTGTATGTGCAACTTTGCTTTCAACCGATGCATGACTTGACAGCAGCTCCCGGATAGATCGGTAGCACTAGATCTGCCGATGACTCCGTCGCTCTTTGATACTTCTGTAGTTTAAAGTATCGAGCGTGGGTTGTTTTCGTACGTGTTTCATGATCCTTGCTATCTGTGACACTCTTTGAGGTATCTATAGCAAAGGAAAAGAGCAAGGTCCCCGTTGATTTTGCATCATAGCACTCGTAATTTCAGAGGCCTTTTTAGAGTGCAATCTCTGGGCGTATTTTCCATCGAACCGATGTTCGTTGTAATGTACGAACAAAGTTCCTGACGATATAGTTCGGGTGTCCCGAATTACTGCAATTCTTCAAAGAAACAAAACTTGAGTCTTCATATTTTCTTGAATTCCAGTGAACCGGCGCTCCCGTTAGGAGTAAGGAGTCTTCATATCTTCTTGAATTCCAGTGAACCGGCGTTCCCGATGGGAGTAAGGAGTCTTCATATCTTCTTGAATTCCAGTGAACCGGCGCTCCCGATGGGAGTAATAGTCTTCATATTTTCTTGGATTCCAGCGAACCAGCGCCCAATGAACCAGCGCTCCCGATGGGAATAGACATAATAGTTGAAGATCTTCCAGGAGCTCCCGAGTAATTCCAGTGTCGGGAGTACATCGGATCATTTATATAAGATGATATCCATTGATAACCATAGATGATGAAGCCATCGACCCGGGAGTGCACCGGATCATTTATTTAAGATGATATCCATTAAATATTCCAGACGATGAATCCACTGACCCGAGAGTGCATCGGGAGAAAATATATCCAGAGCCGAAGAAGATAAGTCCATTAGCTTGGCTGCAGCGAGGCCAATATGGAAGCAGGTCGCATTGCAAACGTGGGCGAAGTAATCAATATTTGAGGTGACGGGCGCAGTCGAAATAATTGTGCCACCAAAAATAGTCCATGCGGCGGGCGCAGTCGAAATAGTTGCGCCACCAAAGATAGTCCATGCTGCGGGCGCAGCCAAAATAGTTGCGCCGCCAAAGATAGTCCATGCTGCGGGCGCAGCCGAAATAGTTGCCCCGCCAAAGATAGTCCATGCGGCGGGCGCAACCGAAATAATTGCGCCATCCAAGATAATCCACGCGGCGGGCGCGGTCGTCCGAGCAGGGTAGTTGAAGCTTTGTTTCAATCTGCAATTATATTGTAGTGCACAAATTTGCGCGCAAATAATAGTACGCCAAAAAATATTTGGAAATAATTTTTGCGAGTAATAATTAATTAGAAATATGGCACCTGATTATAGGCGAACTGAAGAGTTGGACGCTGCAACTGCGCGGATGGCAATGTTCGTATTCGATGACGATGTAGATTCCTCCGGAGCCGATGGACCATAACGAAGCCGAAAGTAGTCGTGGCGAAATATAAATATCTGTCAAGTTATCCGCGCTTCGCTGGTGTACAAAGTAGTCCCTTTTATTTTCCTTCCTTTGCCGAAACATGTACTGCCTTGCAATGCTTTTCTCAGCTTGACTTGATTTCTTTGACACCGGTGCTTTTGGTGCCGTACGGACTGATGCCTGATCGGATATCGATCGGGTTACCCATGAGCGCCAATGGTATGTGCGCATCACCATTAGATTCTCCTATTTATTTCATTCTTTCCTGACTTGAGTTGGCGTGACCAAATTGAACTGCCTCTCCTTGGATTTGATCTGGCTGAATCTTTGCCCTTCTTGAATTGACGTACGAGTTGTAACTTCCGATCATGCAGGTACACTGGGTGCTCTTTCTCCTTTTTCCTTAGACTAGGATATTTGCCCGTGTGTTGCCACGGGAGAACAATATGCCATATAAATTTTTTTTTTTTGTGAAACACGGTAACACAATCACCCCTATGAATACATGCACTCTCTACCCCTATTAGCACCTCCGAGAGACTAAGTCTAAGAAACTAATCCGGTGGGTCTTGAGATTGACGAAGTCACCACATGCGTCTCGCTATCGATGAAAATATCACCTTTCATAGAAGAATATTTCATCTTTTTAATGAGACACCAAATTGTCAAATCCATGATAATATGTCCAAATATATAGACAATTTTTGATCCAGTAATAGAAAGACAAATAAAAAGTCTTGTGAATAGTCATATTGGAGCATAAAAATTATCTTATTTCAGAAGACACAAAAATGTTACATTTTCCTTAAACTTTGTGTGCAAACATAATATGTCAGAATTTTTGTTAACATATTTTTTTTACATTTTAAAATGGCTTGCATATATAACTTTAGTAGCCAGAGTGTATTTCTGATTGGTCATCTCTTACATACTCATTGCATTGTACATGAAAAGTACCCACATAATTTACAGGTAGATCTTACATACTTTACTGCATACAAAGTGCCTTGTGAGCTACTTTGCAACATTTAAGAAGTTACGCTACATCTTACCATATTAAGCAAATCATGTGTCACATTTTACCTCTTCTATTTTTTTCCCATCCCTTGTGACACAGGGGACACCATCCCAGCTTCCACACTTCCGAACATATTTCTGGAGCAAGCTAATGACATCAGGTGATAGGCTGATTCGCTGCCTCAAGTGTTCAAGAACCTTCAGCTGCTATCAAAATGTTATTCCCTCGAATTACTTCCTTCTTTAGATTAATTTAGAGACAACAAGAACACAAAATTGATCTTGACAAAAACATTGAAAATTTGACATGAGAAATTTTGGTCACATGCCAGTATAGATGATAAAACCAGAAGGAAATAGTGCAACACTGCAAGTAGGAATTCCACAATTTACTGTAGCCTCAGTAAATGAAAATAAGCCATGAATGGTATCCACCTATTTTCGTATTTGTAACCAAGAGGCAAGTTTATTCTCAGGAAGTACTCAGAAAATTTGTTCTACATTCAGGATAGACAGTTAGCGCTCTTATAAAGCTGAAACCATCTTCCTATATCAGTCACTTACATAACATGATTAGTATAAACAGAGAAGCCACGACCACAAGCATCTACCATGCATGCTGGTATGTAGCATGGAACTCTTAAGATGCCAATGTTTTATTGATATAATAATTCTGGGGTGGGCCTAAACTTTGTAATATAATTTTCATGAGGAAAAACACTTGAGTAACCATTTCCCCAAAAACCTATAACTCCCAAGATCACAATATTATGAATACCTATTTGGAGTTATAAAAAGAACATGCACAGAACGACCATAAATTGATAATATGCTACTTGAATGCAACCAAGTCCAATAGGAGAGGGGCACCACTCTAAAAATCAAATATACCCCAGGTAGCAACTACGTGAGATATGTACGGTGAATTTGCCTGATATAATTATGGATATTTCAATAAAACAAGGGCTGAAAGGAAATAAAAACAACCAGTAAAGTAGGAGAAATAACGTGTACCTTTCTATAAAAACCACGCCAACATGCAAACTGCAAGATCTTCTGTTGCTGTAAAATGTTCCTGACAGAACTATTCACCATAAAAATGCATGTAATTCCAAATGGTAGTACTATATTAACATACGAATCACCTCCAAAGGCTAACTTCTTCACATGATATTTTTATTTGGAATTGAATGGATATATGAGATACCTAGCATATCCATAGGCTGCTCAAAACGACAAACAGGCCAACCATAGAATGAAAGCAGGCCAATTATCATGACCATGCATCAAACTAAGTGTGGTGACCCGGCATACCACTGCATGGTGTAGTATGCAAGTCTGACATAACACCAATGAAACACCGTTCCACTAGTATTACATCGCTCAGAGTGGTACAACAGAAACATATGTGGGTCCAAGGCATGTCTATAGAATTACACACAGATTCTGTTACATAAGATCCTCACAGCCTCCTACTTTACAATGAGGTAAAACTGCAAATAAACTCCAGAAGAACGACTCGTAGTCTAATACTATCACGAACTCTACTTGTAGAGTATTTAGCTAGCTACAGAGGATATGAATAGATTCTAGCTAAATAGGAGCTAGGTTTAGGAAGCTAGTTCCTTTCTACTGCTAATCTAGGTTTTCTCCTTGTTGAATGTGGTATCTGACTCCTCTGACAGGTCATGTCTCTTGAAGTAGTTGTTGACTTCTCGACCTTCGAGTTGCACTGTAGATCCTCCTTCTATGCCTCCATATCTAAGCATGGGATTTAAGAGTGGGATGAGTACGAGCGTACTCAACAAGTTCATTATAGGAAAGAGGTGTTTAATGCACTAGCTACAGCCATAGACCAGAAAGTCATAGGCAATGCAAGTTTTTGTAAGCATTTCTTCAAAAGGTTGCTTTTATTCTGAAGAGCTATGTCCGTCAGCCTTCACCGGTTGACTAGAACTTCATGGAGTTCCTTTCGGGCAGCGTTCGCAGTTCCATATCCCGGAACAGAGAGTGACTGGTCACAGTTCGTTACACTCTGCAGAGGTGTGTTGCTTTACCCATAAGAGATCTTAACCTTGGTGCCAACCGGGCGCGCAACCCGTCCACACTTCCTTCGATGTGAGGCCCGGTATAAGGTCTAGCCAATCATGTTCCTCCGCTACCTCGAACACCCACCCTTTGTTGCAATCTCCGACCCTGGGTCCTCGCCGGTCCTCTTATACCAATTAAGGATGGACCCCGACCACGACGTCAATTCAGGGCTCTACCATAAATTCCTTTGCCGGCAGTTGCAACCCATCATAGACCACATTACCGTGGGGACTTCAATGGGTTCCCCACCCTGCATCATGTCTCTCGAGATCAAGTGCCTACGGTAATGCGCATCCGTTGATGAACGAGAGGTGGAAACACTTTTGACTACTCCGTCCCACTCCGCATCTTATGGTTAACACGGGTATTACGGCACAAGAATCACTGGACGACATTTGTTGTTTAATCCTAGATGGATATAAACTCTTGCAATGGAACCTCCACCATATCAACACATACCATGGTTCCATTGCCCACCACTTAGTCATATTCATAGTAATGAAAATAGTATTGTTGCTTTTCATTCAAGAGTGATAAACATAGTACTTTGCAAGTAATTTGGTAAAAATACTCAAATGCTATGAGCAAGCGATGAACTTGCCTTTCTTGACTGCAAGATTATGCAGTCAAGGTCTTCGATGCGTCATAACTCCAAATTCTGAAATAGCATCATCGTCCGGTAAGGACGATGTTTAAAAGATTGGCAAGGATGCAATAATGCATAAGTATGAGATGCAATCTCTCTAAGCGTGACCTAACCCCGATGATTTAGGATTAGTGAGTTGTAATTATTTGTTTTAGGGTGTGTTGCACTTTTAGAGAGATTCACAAACGAGATTCTTATTAGGGTTTTGTTGTCTTAGAATCATAAACAATTGGTATAATGCATAATAACAATCATATACACCAAGGAATAGTAGTTGTATAATAAGTAAAGAGCAGTTGTCAATTTTAAGTCCTATAGTGCATGGTTAATGATTACTTGTTATATACTTCAAAAGAATAACTTCTGAAGAACATGTTCTTTAATAAAGAATAAGTATGACAGTTGGGTTTGTGGAGTTATATGGTTTCCTATGGTTCCAATTGGTTTCTGGAGTAAGTATTAGATGGATCACTACAATGTTGGATTCATTAACACCAAGGGCTTGTAAGGTTGAGTTAAGCCTAGGCATTCTAAGCAATTGTTTATACATGGCTGCTATTAAGGTTGGTTCATCTTGCTGGTGATAGGTAGCTAGGGTTTATAGGTCCTTATAAGCAGGGTTGATGATGACTCTTTATTTACTTCAAAAGAATAACTTTTGAAGAACATATTACTTAAGTAGGAAGAAGTATTACAATTAAGGTTGAGGTTATCTTGGGTTAGCTATTGGATCTCTGAGTAGAGAATGGCTGGTTCTTAAATGGGATGGTTCATAAGTATCTCACACTAGTAGGGTTTAGTGGAGTATGGTATGTAATGCAAAATATTAGGTAGGATTGTTATTAGGATTCATCACAATGGTGTGATGCTAAATAGGAATGATTAAGGTTGGTGTCTCAGAAGATAGGAACTAGGGTTGGTCCTATTTGATCTCCTAGGCATGAACACATGTAATACCAATGTATTACATATGGGTCTCTATTATTTTATGAAGACATGACAAGTATCTAGGTTCTATATGGTTCTATTATTTAAAAGATAGTAGGATGATCACATGGTATAACTTAGGGTTTAGGTTTAGTACAAATTAGGGTTCATATGGTTTAATGGAGTTGGAGTTCCTAATTGAATTAGGGTTTTAGGTTTCACATGAAATTATGGAACTACTATTTTATGTATAATGGGACTAGGGTTTCCTAATCTACCATATAGTTCTTAAGATAATAACTTCATTATAAGGTTGAAGTTATTAATCACTTTAAAATAAACATAAGATTGCATTTGGCATTTTACTATTTTTTAAATAATTAATAATTAAGGTAATTATTATTTAGGGTTTAAATCCTTCTTATAAGGATTTAATAAATTAATAAATAAAGAAAATTAGTTATAATGTTTTCTTTATTTATTTACTGGTTTTTATTTAATTTGGAGAATTTTTCCTAATTATTGAATTTTAATTCAATTAAGAATAAAAGGAAATGCTTAAATAACATTTATTAAATAATTAAATTTTTATTAAAAATAAAAATTTCATATTATATTTTTGTTGGATAGAGTTTATTTTTATAAGAATTTTGATATCTCAATTATATTTTTCTGAATTAGTATTAATTTCCTAATTTAATTCAAAGTTTCTGTAATTATGTGGTTTTAAATTAAAGCAGAAAATGACTAGACACACCCGGGCTAGTCTACACACAGGGACTGACCGGTGGGGTTGTGCCCACGTTGGCAGCCACGTGGTGCCGACGTGGCAACCATGTGCCTCACCGACGGCCAGTGACGGTGGTCGCCGGCGATACGGTGCTCGCGCGGGCCAACTACCTATACTACGAGACTCAGCGCGCCAAGGTGATCATGCTGGTACCAACGCCGCCCCTATTTGGTCGCCGGAGCAAGCTCGACGGCGAAGTGCTGCGGCGGTGCTCACGGTTCAACGGCGCAGCGACGATTCGGGACGCAATCAAACAAAACGTGCATGCTAGGAGGATCAGTGGCTCACCAGGAGCACGCAGGGCTTGACGGCGTGGCAAGGGGAGGTCTAGTTCGCCGGATTTCATGGCGCCGGCCGCCGGAGAGTTGAGCTTGGCGACGGCGCTACGGGCTGCTCCGGCTCGATTTCTTTTGCAGGTAGAGCAAGCCGAGCATGGCGGAGACGGTGGTGGTCACGGCGAGGTCTGGGGGTGCTCCGAACGGCGGCGATTGGAGATGGCCGGGCGGGCTAGGGTTTCGGAATTGGGGAAAATTGGAGCAGAGGAAGAAGAACTCGAAGCTAGGGTTCGTCGCGGGGTTTTTATATGGCGCCAGAACGCGCCTCGTCACACTGCCGGTGAAGGAGAGGACGCCAACGACGAGGAGAAGAGAGGCACGGCTTCGTGCTGTCCTCCATGCGAGGAAGAGGATGAGGACGAGCTCGTCCTCGATATTTTGAGACGAAGGGGTATCGGGCTGGCCTTGGGCCGTGGTGTTGGGCTGCTGGGCAGGCTGCTTCTGGGCTCCTACGGGCTACTGTGGCCAGGTGAGCCAGGTAAGTTTCCTTTTTCTCTTTTTCTTTTATCTGTTTTCTTTTTCTGTTTTATAATTCTGTTTTTAGTTCAAATTTGAATTCCTTTCTGTTTTGCAAGTGTTTAACAATTTGGCTTTCACGAGGACTAATAAAAGGATTATTGTATTACTGCATTGTTTTTGAATAAGCATTAAATATATGTGAGCTTTGTTGCATATGGATGACATATACCAAATAGCAATTAGACATGAATTATATTTTTCACTTTGATTTCCTTTTTATTAGGAATTCAATTTAATATAGAAATATAAGAGTTGATACTTTCTTCCCAAGGTATTTCTGAAGTTGTTGTTATGTCTTATTTCCTATTTTAGGAACTAATCACTTGCATGTTATTTCATGTGAGCAATTTCTATTAAGGTTTTGTAGGTTTGTTGATAACCCATATTAAAATTAACATTAGTGTTATGGTCTATTAACACTTTGAAATACCTAGAGTAGATATTACTCTCCTCATGGTTTGGTCCTTGTTATAATGATAAGTGGTTAATCACCACCATGGTTTAATTATAGGGTTTTACACTAGGTGTTTCTTATATTCAGTAATTGAAGCATAAGATATACTAGTGATAAATTCTAGGATTCTAATGATATTCACCTAATGACATATGGTTTGAACTTAATTATGGCTTAGGTTTTAATTGTGATCACCCAAGTGATACACAAACTAGATTTGAGGTATGGTTCAGGGTTTTACTTGTGATCATCAATTAATTCACAAGTTAGCTTGATATATGGGCATAGGTTCTATATGTGACTTAACACTATATTACTTTGGCTAGGGTTGCTCTTCCTCACCACTCATAGGAGGGTTCAATCAATATCATTTGGATTGATATAGGGGCTGAACTATACAAAGTTTGTTACTATTCAATTATTTCTCTAATTAACATATTGGAAATAGTTTAGGGTTGCTAGTAGTTCCCCTATGATTTTATGTGCTGGATTATATCTACTTATCACCTAGGGTTTAACTTATCCTTATATATCTTCAAAGCATGATCATGGCAGTATCATGATCCACTTATTCTTATTAGCTTCTTACTTAAAGTTCTTAGGTTTATGATCATTACCCAATGGTGATGATCATGCAGGGTATGGCTTCACAAAGTATCACTAGATATATTTGGCTAGGGTTATACCAATTACCTCTCTCACTCCACAAGGGCTTGGACTATAATCTAGGGTTCTACTCAAGGAGTGATGATGTGATTATCTGAATATGTGGTTTGCCTAAGAATTCTACCTTGCTATCTCCTGAAGCTTGTTCTTTAGGAATTCTGATAAACCTGCTTCTTGTGGTATGCCTCCACCTCCTAGCTTCTTCATGTTGGTTCTATCTAAATTATGGAGTGGCCCAACTCTTTGGTTTGCTTGTATCATGGTACAAGATGATGGAATGAATGAGGTAGAGGGTTCCTTTTATAGGCTTGGGCATGCTCTAGTATCATGACACATAGGTGGGTGACTCTTGTTTTGATTTGATGAGTAAGGTGCTTGGTTGTCATGCTCTTATCCATAGCAATCCTTTAAGCATGAGGTGGCATAGCTTAGGATTCAAGCCATGTAGATATTTTCATCCTATGTGGCATGGGTATTATCCTCTCATGTGATTTATTTTTGGGTAGCCAAGTGGCTTTTGTTACTAAATGTTTTGTGAAGGATTTTATGCTTGTGGGTGAGTCACTATATCATATGTGATTGTATTTATATTGTAATTGGGATCAAAATGTCAAAACAAGGATTATACCCCAATTTTGAATGGTGATGTTTGATTTCACCAAGGCATGATCATATGAGTTTCAAAATACTCATAGTTTATTTTATTCAAATAGTTTGAACTATAATTCGTAATGTAAACGAATTTAGTTTTGTGATATTCCACATATTTAATAAGTTATGATTAAAATAAAAATGTGTGGCTTTTATGCACTTAGGTCCTTGTGTTTTACCATATTTGATAATAAGTTTTAAAGTGAATTAAATTATACCCCAAAGTTAGTTGCGTAACTTTTAAGTGTTAATAATTTAGAGTTTGTTTCTTATCTCTTTGATGGGTATAAACCTCTCCCATCTCTAGGGTTTAATGATAAGCTTATGTTGGTGTTAAATTCAAAAGTTTAGTTCAAGAAATACCATGAGGTTCATGGTAGGATCAAGGATTAGTTTAAGACATGGAAAAGATAAGTCTAGAATGGTTTCTCCATTTTATTGTTACTCCCTCCGGTTCATATTAATTGACTCTAATATGGATGTATCTAGACATATTTTAGTTCTAGATACATCCATATTGGAGTCAATTAATATGAATCGGAGGGAGTACTTGAATTGCAATTGAATAGGTGTTCATATGTTATGACAAGGATTACCATATTATAATCTTTTATAAGGTCAAGCAATTTATCATTGAGTAAAGTGTTGTTGTGTTGATTATTAGTTCCATTTGATCTAACCCCTTAGATCAAATCATCTCTACCCAAAACAAGGTTTTAACAAAGTCACATTGAGGTTTATAGCGCTTGACTTGATGAGCTACTTCAATTCCACCAAGGTCAAGTGAAACTTCAGTTACTGTGACTATTTTACTTTAAAGCGCGAAAATTCCCCGGATTTTCTATGCATGAATGCAATGCACACATCTGTTTCCTCTCTTTTTGTAACCCCAAATCCTGGGATATTACAGTCTCTACCCCTTAAACTAAACTTCGTCCTCGAAGTTTGATCTCTCTCACGTTTCGGAGTGTGGGTCTGACTTGTGCAGACTACATCTTTTCTCGAATTCCATGGTGATCTCACTGGGTATAGTTGAGTACATCCCTTGTCCAGATTCTTCCTGGAATCCATTAGTGTTTTCCTCAAAACATGGACTTCTTACTTTAGTTCTATGATTTATTCCAATGCTATAAGTGTGTTTTCCCCCTTTTTTTGATGATTCAATGGTTGGGACTTCTTCTTGTACTTATAGTCTTAACTGAAGACTAATTTGATAACATACTCCTAATTGGTAAAATAGGTATTTGTTTTCCCTTACTACCAAAACTGCAATAATGGTACTTAGTAAGGTACTTACCATGGAAATGGTCTTGATGGTTTATTTCCCTAAGAATGGATTAGACTCACTTAGTCTATCCAATCATAGATTATAGTTGATACCTATAACTCTTTTGGTTCCTTTAGATTCCATGAAAGGAATCTTTCAATCAGTCTTTATTTTTAGTATGGTCAAACTCCTTTGGTCTTCTTGAGCTTTTTCTGGTCTCTGATATTACCTTCATCCAACTTCTTTAACCTTGGCTTACTTGAGATTTTGTACTTCTGAGTAAATATTAC
Source organism: Lolium multiflorum (assembly GCA_030979885.1). NCBI lineage: Eukaryota > Viridiplantae > Streptophyta > Magnoliopsida > Poales > Poaceae > Lolium > Lolium multiflorum. Next base: position 208,618,667 of record CM061748.1, read on the forward strand.
TCACTTTCTCAGGTTATAGTCCACTTCTTACTTCCTCGAGGTATAAACCTCGGCTTCTGATCTGACATCCTTTTGAAAGTAATATTCGATAATCTTATGAAAATAAGATCGAACTTCCTCTCAGTTCAGACCTTCTTCTTCTATCTTGTTCAGAGTATTGAGTTATTGTACATCCAACTCAATCTTTACTCTACCCCTTGGAGTTTTCTTATGGTCTTCAACTCCTTTTTCTTCCAACCATTGAACTTATGGTTAGAATATTGGTCTAGGTCTAGTTTATGGGTTGTACTCTTCTAAGGTCTTGCGAAGAATATATGTGGTGTATCCACTCAATTGTGGACATCCAACATGAATCCTTCGACTAAATAATTATAGGTCATAGTTATTTGACTGACAAAATTTTATTTGTTCACAACTTCTTGGTACGAGTAATCCAATTATGGACTACTTGATACCAATTGTGGCTATTTGTTATCTAAAAGTGTACTCTATTATAGGTTTTGATTAATTGGACGAAACATCTTCTACTCTATCTTCCAGTATTGATCCTATACCAACTGTGGTTTTCTGATACCAACTATGGTCTTCTTATATCTGCTATGGTTTCATAGGTCATCTTCCTTTTTTTGAGGATTTATTTTTGCAAGAAAACCACTAGCTGACACTATGAATATAGTATCCTAAGTGATTTCCCATGCATTCCCTCTTCCATAATGACTATGGTTCTATTTCTACTTCTCCATAATCACCATTTTTCTCACCTTCATGCTTCTCATGTACTAAAGTACTCCTCTGATGAGGTAAAGCACGAGTTTTGGATTGGTACTTCCTTCAGACTATTGTGGTTGCTTCCCACAACTTTGCTCCTTTTTCTGATGATCCTTCATCTTGTCTTCGGAATCTTCCAGAATTCGTCACTTCCTTACACGAATATCATTACCCTCTAGATCTATAGCATCAAGTAAGAACTTGATATTGCAACATGCATTTTCATATCAAAGTCAAACTTCATGTATGGATCTAGTCAATCAATGAAAATCCAATGAAATCCAAGAAGATTTGGCTTTGTGCTTATAATACACACCATCATAAGCCTGAATATAATAGTTGAGTAAGACATCTCTAAACATCCGGCTCTGATGTGTAGTATATGACACCACATAAGATAGGTCTGTATCGTGATACTTAGCACGAAGATATGGCATTCTACTATTTATTGTATCAATATTTACCTTAATTGCACAATTGCAATGAGATAAACTTGAATCGAAGTGGTCTAGGATAGTTAAGGTTAACCTAAATTTTTCTGGAAGTACTACTTAACTTCCATTTTGTTGAGGACTATTTCACATGATATGTCTAAGTTCTAACGTTGCTACTCTAAACACATAACTATGGAAATATAGTTATTATACTTCCAAGTGTTTATACTATCATAAGACTATGGACATGATGTACTTGGCACACTTCCCATGGTTTTGGAACACAATTCTTGCACTATTGTTGAACAACTGGCTTCTTATTGTTCTCCTTCTAATTATTTATGATGTTCTAATCCATCACATAATGATTCTCAAGTGAATCATATATGATTACTATTTCTATCATGTAAGTAGACATATTTTATTCCTATCTCTCTTCCTTACCTCCCATGATTGACTCATCATGGTCTATACTACCTCATATAGCTTATACTGATTACTTAGTATCAGTTGTTTCACAAGTTGGATAGATTTTACTTACCCATTACTTGTATTGGTAGACATCTTCTAGTAGGACATCTACCTTATCTTTATCACTTGATATTACTCCTATTACAGGTCTGGATAACTTTTACTTAACCATAACATGTGTTGGTACACATCTTCCAATAGGATATCTTCCTTATGGTTGTATCCTCTCTTTGGACTACCATGTATTGTATACCAACTGTGATCTACTCATCTATTGTTTTAAGAATGTAATGGTGTGCTACATGACTGGAATTAACTAACTAACTTTACTTAAGAAAGGTAGGTAAGAAGGGTTGACTCAAGTGTGTCAGGATTATTCTCAAGTGAATATCCATCTCAAGTCATAAGAGTATTTTGTTTACCTAAGACGACTTCATATAGACACTACCAAACCTATAGGTATCCTTTAAAGGGTTTTCATCCTAGAGTCAAAGCATTTGCTCTAATACCAACTGTGGTGACCCGGCATACCACTGCATGGTGTAGTATGCAAGCCTGACATAACACCAATGAAACACCGTTCCACTAGTATTACATCGCTCAGAGTGGTACAACAAACATATGCGGGTCCAAGGCATGTCTATAGAATTACATACAGATTCTGTTACATAAGATCCTCACAGCTCCTACTTTACAATGAGGTAAAACTGCAAATAAACTCCAGAACAACGACTCGTAGTCTAATCCTATCACGAACTCTACTTGTAGAGTATTTAGCTAGCTACAGAGGCTATGAATAGATTCTAGCTAAATAGGATCTAGGTTTAGGAAGCTAGTTCCTTTCTATTGCTAATCTAGGTTTTCTCCTTGTTGAATGTGGTATATGACTCCTCTGACAGGTCCTGTCTCTTGAAGTAGTTGTTGACTTCTCGACCTTCGAGTTGCATTGTAGATCCTCCTTCTATGCCTCCATATCTAAGCAGGGGATTTAAGATTGGGATGAGTACGAGCGTACTCAACAAGTTCATTATAGGAAAGAGGTGTTTAATGCACTAGCTACAGCCATAGACCAGAAAGTCATAGGCAATGCAAGTTTTTGTAAACATTTCTTCAAAAGGTTGCTTTTATTCGAAGAGCTATGTCCGTCAGCCTTCACCGGTTGACTAGAACTTCATGGAGTTCCTTTCCGCAGCGTTAGCCCCATATCCCGAACAGGGAGTGACTGGTCACAGTTCATTACACTCTGCAGAGGTGTGTTGCTTTACCCATAAAAGATCTTAACCTTGGTGCCAACCGGGCGCGCAACCCGTCCACACTTCCTTCGGTGTGAGGCCCGGTATAAGGTCTAGCCAATCATCTTCCTCCGCTACCTCGAACACCCACCCTTTGTTGCAATCTCCGGCTCTGGGTCCTCGCCGGTCCTCTTATACCAATTAAGGATGGACCCCGACCACGACGTCAATTCAGGGCTCTACCATAAATTCCTTTGCCGGCAGTTGCAACCCATCATAGACCACATTACCGTGGGGACTTCAATGGGTTCCCCACCCTGCATCATGTCTCTCGAGATCAAGTGCCTACGGTAATGCGCATCCGTTGATGAACGAGAGGTGGAAACACTTTTGACTACTCCGTCCCACTCCGGATCTTATGGTTAACACGGGTATTACGGCACAAGAATCACTGGACGACATTTGTTGTTTAATCCTAGATGGATATAAACCCTTGCAATGGAACCTCCACCATATCAACACATACCATGGTTCCATTTCCCACCACTTAGTCATATTCATAGTAATGAAAATAGTATTGTTGCTTTTCATTCAAGAGTGATAAACATAGTACTTTGCAAGTAATTTGGTAAAAATACTCAAATGCTATGAGCAAGCGATGAACTTGCCTTTCTTGACTGCAAGATTATGCAGTCAAGGTCTTCGATACGTCGTAGCTCCAAATTCTGAAATAGTATCATCGTCCGGTAAGGACGATGTTTAAAAGATTGGCAAGGATGCAATAATGCATAAGTATGAGATGCAATCTCTCTAAGCGTGACCTAACCCCGATGATTTAGGATTAGTGAGTTGTAATTATTTGTTTTAGGGTGTGTTGCACTTTTAGAGAGATTCACAAACGAGATTCTTATTAGGGTTTTGTTGTCTTAGAATCATAAACAATTGGTATAATGCATAATAACAATCATATACACCAAGGAATAGTAGTTGTATAATAAGTAAAGAGCAGTTGTCAATTTTAAGTCCTATAGTGCATGGTTAATGATTACTTGTTATATACTTCAAAAGAATAACTTCTGAAGAACATGTTCTTTAATAAAGAATAAGTATGACAGTTGGGTTTGTGGGGTTCTATGGTTTCCTATGGTTCCAATTGGTTTCTGGAGTAAGTATTAGATGGATCACAACAATGTTGGATTCATTAACACCAAGGGATTGTAAGGTTGAGTTAAGCCTAGGCATTCTAAGCAATTGTTTATACATGGCTGCTATTAAGGTTGGTTCATCTTGCTGGTGATAGCTAGCTAGGGTTTATAGGTCCTTATAAGCATGGTTGATGATGACTCTTTATTTACTTCAAAAGAATAACTTTTGAAGAACATATTACTTAAGTAGGAAGAAGTATTACAATTAAGGTTGAGGTTGTCTTGGGTTAGCTATTGGATCTCTGAGTAGAGAATGGCTGGTTCTTAAATGGGATGGTTCATAAGTATCTCACGCTAGTAGGGTTTAGTGGAGTATGGTATGTAATGCAAAATATTAGGTAGGATTGTTATTAGGATTCATCACAATGGTGTGATGCTAAATAGGAATGATTAAGGTTGGTGTCTCAGAAGATAGGAACTAGGGTTGGTCCTATTTGATCTGCTAGGCATGAACACATGTAATACCAATGTATTAGAGATGGGTCTCTATTATTTTATGAAGACATGGCAAGTATCTAGGTTCTATATGGTTCTATGATTTAAAAGATAGTAGGATGATCACATGGTATAACTTAGGGTTTAGGTTTAGGACAAATTAGGGTTCATATGGTTTAATGGAGCTGGAGTTCCTAATTGAATTAGGGTTTTAGGTTTCACATGAAATTATGGAACTACTATTTTATGTATAATGGGACTAGGGTTTCCTAATCTACCATATAGTTCTTAAGATAATAACTTCATTATAAGGTTGAAGTTATTAATCACTTTAAAATAAACATAAGATTGCATTTGGCATTTTACTATTTTTTAAATAATTAATAATTAAGGTAATTATTATTTAGGGTTTAAATCCTTCTTATAAGGATTTAAATTAATAAATAAAGAAAATTAGTTATAATGTTTTCTTTATTTATTTACTGGTTTTTATTTAATTTGGAGAATTTTTCCTAATTATTGAATTTTAATTCAATTAAGAATAAAAGGAAATGCTTAAATAACATTTATTAAATAATTAAATTTTTATTAAAAATAAAAATTTCATATTATATTTTTATTGGATAGAGTTTATTTTTATAAGAATTTTGATATCTCAATTATATTTTTCTGAGTTAGTATTAATTTCCTAAATTAATTCAAAGTTTCTGTAATTATGTGGTTTTAAATTAAAGCAGAAAATGACTAGACACACCCGGGCTAGTCTACACACAGGGACTGACCGGTGGGGTTGTGCCCACGTTGGCAGCCACGTGGTGCCAACGTGGCAACCATGTGCCTCACCGACGGCCAGTGACGGTGGTCGCCGGCGATACGGTGCTCGCGCGGGCCAACTACCTATACTATGAGACTCAGCGCGCCAAGGTGATCATGCTGGTTCGCCGCTATTTGGTCGCCGGAGCAAGCTCGACGGCGAAGTGCTGCGGCGGTGCTCACGGTTCAACGACGCAGCGACGATTCAGGATGCAATCGAACAAAGCGTGCATGCTAGGAGGATCAGTGGCTCACCAGGAGCACGCAGGGCTTGACGGCGTGGCAAGGGGAGGTCTAGTTCGCCGGATTTCATGGCGCCGGCCGCCGGAGAGTTGAGCTTGGCGACGGCGCTACGGGCTGCTCCGGCTCGATTTCTTTTGCAGGTAGAGCAAGCCGAGCATGGCGGAGACGGTGGTGGTCACGGCGAGGTCTGGGGGTGCTCCGAACGGCGGCGATTGGAGATGGCCGGGCGGGCTAGGGTTTCGGAATTGGGGAAAATTAGAGCAGAGGAAGAAGAACTCGAAGCTAGGGTTTGTCGCGGGATTTTTATATGGCGCCAGAACGCGCCTCGTCACACTGTCGGTGAAGGAGAGGACGCCAGCGGCGAGGAGAAGAGAGGCACGGCTTCGTGCTGTCCTCCATGCGAGGAAGAGGATGAGGACGAGCTCGTCCTCGATATTTTGAGACGAAGGGGTATCAGGCTGGCCTTGGGCCGTGGTGTTGGGCTGCTGGGCTCCTACGGGCTGTTGTGCCCAGGTGAGCCAGGTAAGTTTCCTTTTTCTCTTTTTCTTTTATCTGTTTTCTTTTTCTGTTTTATAATTCTGTTTTGAGTTCAAATTTGAATTCCTTTCTGTTTTGCAAGTGTTTAACAATTTGGCTTTCATGAGGACTAATAAAAGGATTATTGTATTGCTGCATTGTTTTTGAATAACCATTAAATATATGTGAGCTTTGTTGCATATGGATGACATATACAAAATAGCAATTAGACATGAATTATATTTTTCACTTTGATTTCCTTTTTATTAGGAATTCAATTTAATTTAGAAATATAAGAGTTGATACTTTCTTCCCAAGGTATTTGTGAAGTTGTTGTTATGTCTTATTTCCTATTTGAGGAATTAATCACTTGCATGTTATTTCATGTGAGCAATTTCTATTAAGGTTTTGTAGGTTTGTTGATAACCCATATTAAAATTAACATTAGTGTTATGGTCTATTAACACTTTGAAATACCTAGAGTAGATATTACTCTCCTCATGGTTTGGTCTTGGTTATAATGATAAGTGGTTAATCACCACCATGGTTTAATTATAGGGTTTAGCACTAGGTGTTCCTTCTTAGGGAAAATTTGCTACATGTCACCTTTATTTTACGTCGTTTGCTCAAACACACCGCTCGATTATGACTTTGCCAGGTACCATTATAATTTTGTGGCACATTTGCCAGAACACACCACCTGTCCCAAAACGGAAACTTTTGCATTTTTTTTCAAAATCAGTCATAGCATGGTCATCCCAGCCAAAAGTGCCAAAATTTCCCTTTTTGGACAGGTGGTGTGTTCTGGCAAATGTGCCACATAATTGTAATGGTACCTGGCAAAGACACAATCGAGCGGTGTGTTTTGGCAAACGCCAAAAAATAACAGTGTCCTGTAGCAAATTTTCCCTTCTTATATTCAGTAATTGAAGCATAAGATATACTAGTGATAAATTCTAGGATTCTAATGATATTCACCTAATGACATATGGTTTGAACTTAATTATGGCTTAGGTTTTAATTGTGATCACCCAAGTGATACACAAACTAGATTTGAGGTATGGTTCAGGGTTTTACTTGTGATCATCAATTAATTCACAAGTTAGCTTGATATATGGGCATAGGTTCTATATGTGACTTAACACTATATTACTTTGGCTAGGGTTGCTCTTCCTCACCACTCATAGGAGGGTTCAATCAATATCATTTGGATTGATATAGGGGCTGAACTATACAAAGTTTGTTACTATTCAATTATTTCTCTAATTAACATATTGGAAATAGTTTAGGGTTGCTAGTAGTTCCCCTATGATTTTATGTGCTGGATTATATCTACTTATCACCTAGGGTTTAACTTATCCTTATATATCTTCAAAGCATGATCATGGCAGTATCATGATCCACTTATTCTTATTAGCTTCTTACTTAAAGTTCTTAGGTTTATGATCATTACCCAATGGTGATGATCATGCAGGGTATGGCTTCACAAAGTATCACTAGATATATTTGGCTAGGGTTATACCAATTACCTCTCTCACTCCACAAGGGCTTGGACTATAATCTAGGGTTCTACTCAAGGAGTGATGATGTGATTATCTGAATATGTGGTTTGCCTAAGAATTCTACCTTGCTATCTCCTGAAGCTTGTTCTTTAGGAATTCTGATAAACCTGCTTCTTGTGGTATGCCTCCACCTCCTAGCTTCTTCATGTTGGTTCTATCTAAATTATGGAGTGGCCCAACTCTTTGGTTTGCTTGTATCATGGTACAAGATGATGGAATGAATGAGGTAGAGGGTTCCTTTTATAGGCTTGGGCATGCTCTAGTATCATGACACATAGGTGGGTGACTCTTGTTTTGATTTGATGAGTAAGGTGCTTGGTTGTCATGCTCTTATCCATAGCAATCCTTTAAGCATGAGGTGGCATAGCTTAGGATTAAAGCTATGTAGATATTTTCATCCTATGTGGCATGGGTATTATCCTCTCATGTGATTTATTTTTGGGTAGCCAAGTGGCTTTTGTTACTAAATGTTTTGTGAAGGATTTTATGCTTGTGGGTGAGTCACTATATCATATGTGATTGTATTTATATTGTAATTGGGATCAAAATGTCAAAACAAGGATTATACCCCAATTTTGAATGGTGATATTTGATTTCACCAAGGCATGATCATATGAGTTTCAAAATACTCATAGTTTATTTTATTCAAATAGTTTGAACTATAATTCGTAATGTAAACGAATTTAGTTTTGTGATATTCCACATATTTAATAAGTTATGATTAAAATCAAAATGTGTGACTTTTATGCACTTAGGTCCTTGTGTTTTACCATATTTGATAATAAGTTTTAAAGTGAATTAAATTATACCCCAAAGTTAGTTGCGTAACTTTTAAGTGTTAATAATTTAGAGTTTGTTTCTTATCTCTTTGATGGGTATAAACCTCTCCCATCTCTAGGGTTTAATGATAAGCTTATGTTGGTGTTAAATTCAAAAGTTTAGTTCAAGAAATACCATGAGGTTCATGGTAGGATCAAGGATTAGTTTAAGACATGGAAAAGATAAGTCTAGAATGGTTTCTCCATTTTATTGTTACTCCCTCCGGTTCATATTAATTGACTCTAATATGAATGTATCTAGACATATTTTTAGTTCCATTTGATCTAACCCCTTAGATCAAATCATCTCTACCCAAAACAAGGTTTTAACAAAGTCACATTGAGGTTTGTAGCGCTTGACTTGATGAGCTACTTCAATTCCACCAAGGTCAAGTGAAACTTCAGTTACTGTGACTGTTTTACTTTAAAGCGCGAAAATTCCCCGGATTTTCTATGCATGAATGCAATGCACACATCTGTTTCCTCTCTTTTTGTAACCCCAAATCCTGGGATATTACACTAAGATAGTGCCACTATTACTTAGTTTTTCCGTTACCAAATTAGATTTTACCTTTCAACTAAAAATGTGATGGTGCGAGAACCCTTTAGTTTGTCAAGATAAGTGACACACCGATAGACAAACACTGGCTGCGTCTTTCTGAACAATATATCACCTAATGTAGCAAAGAATCAATGCAACAACATGGGGGGATGAGATGACAGTATGAACAATTTTTGTAGTTATATAATGTGCCCAGATGTCAAACGGACTCCTTTAAACAAATGATAAGTTTTAACATGTAACTAAGGCTAAAAGATTCCGTATTGAATGGAAAAGCTGCAAGCATTTGTTCAGCTTCCTAAGACAGGAAAGTAATATTATCTAACTGATAGATCTGGTTCTTCAACAATAAGGAAGAAATCGATAAACCATGGGTAATATGTGCTAACAACAACACACTATGGCTGCATGAATACCAATACACCATTAATCACCTTGGGATTTCCTCTTCGGACATAATGTGCATGTAGGACTGTTGACACAACTATCATTTATTTACAATACTCAGCAACCCCACGGTCACCATTAATATCACCAAGCCCCTGTGATTGCACATGGCTACCTCACCACTCAAACGAACTAAGCTGATGGGCTATCTGCATTACAACAAAATCACATGTTAGTGGCAAGCTCTGAGATTGTCCTTAGAAAATTATAGATAGGAAGAAGTACTAAGACTGTACCGTTGAAACATTGAAAATCACAAACGTAATTGATGTGATAGATTTATAATTTTTGCCATGTTAACATGGAGTGCCAGCAGTATAATGCTCTCGTTCTATCAAAGTACCTTGTTTACGCTGATTGGGCAGTGATTTGGATGTAACTTAATTCTTGTCTGGATCTCACAGTCCTAGGAAAAGCAACCAAATCAGAAGGACAAAAAAAGAGAGCAATCATCCAAGATCACATAATAAAAAACACGAACAAGAACCAAACCTTGATCTAGTGTGTGCACCGAAGTAAGCTGCCTTATAAAAGAGACTGAGAAGCAAAATTGGACGGGTTAATCAAAGACTTACGGTGGGCGATATGAAGCGACATGACACCAGAGATGACAACGCCAAAGAATATGAGGCCAGCCCACCACTGCCTCCATAAATGGGACGGCGCCGGAGTCCATGTAGAGGCACACAAAGGCGTTGCCGTGGCTGAGTCGATGTGGAAGTCGGTGTGGGGCATCTCCCGATGGATAACAATCGTGGCGGCGAGGCAGGACGACCACTCCGAATTCAGCGCCGACGACCAGGCGCACATCCTTGATGAAAATGGGCCGGCAGACGGAGCAACACATGGGGATCCAATCACCAGATTGGTGATGGTCAGAAAAGGGGAGGCACCAGGAAAATCCATGAGTAGAAAATCTACCTGACAATAGAACATGCAAGAAAAGTTATTAAATCACTATTGTAAGCACTACTGGAGAATTCCATAAAACAACAAGCTTTATAGCACCTTAATTGAAGAGGAACAATACATGTTTTCTTATAAAATCTCCAAAAGATATACCACCAAGCACTAATTTCAGTTCAAGATGCATCAAAAGATTATATCTAAGAAGATAGTACATTACCTCTCCTACAAACAAGAATCTTTTGGAAAATACAACATAGTCTTTTAAAGGAATAAGTAACACCAAAATTTACTTAGAGATAAAGCTGGCACTTACTATTGGAGATATCAAGCCTACATAAATGGTTATTCCAGATATAAAAGAGAATGATGTCAGATAGAGTTGCTTCATTATCTTTGGTGACTACTTTAGAGAAAGCAAAATGAATGAATAATACTATACATGTACATATGTACTTCCGCATTACTAAGAACAACTTCAAAAAAACACTTTTGCATACTGAGTAAATAAGGTCTGGGGGTCACCGTATATGGCAAGAATGAAATAGTACATGGCATCTCTGGCATTTTCATTGTCTTTACTGCCGGCACCTCTGCTTTCTGCAACTCTTATTAGCTGCTGCACTTGCAATCGCCTAACATGAGAATATTACCCATAATGAGGTGAGCTACTGTTTGCATTTGTAAAATGATATTAATCTGCAGAAAATAATCACCTCTTCCATTAAAACAAAACTTTGTGTTACCACCCGATTTTGGCCAAATCAGGAGATGGGCCGTAAGTGAAGATGGGCTTGAAGGACGTACACGTGGAGCATCTTTGAAGCGGCCTTGCGCAAGGAGTTCGGGCTTAACTGCCCATGTATATGTAACATATTAGATCGCATTGTAATTTAGATTAAAGAGATAGAGTCTGGCCCGTGCACGGTTAGGTGCACGCCTCAATTAGAAAGTCCCTTGGACTATAAATATGTATCTAGGGTTATCGGAAAAGGAGGACAATCATCGTTCAACCAACACAAATCAGGCGCATCGTCACCCCTTTCTTCGAGGGTTTCTCCCGGGTAAGCACCATGCTGCCTAGATCGCATCTAGCGATCTAGGCAGCACACGTTTATTCGTCAACCTTGTACTGCTCGTGCTGAAGCCTTGTTGATGGCGAGCGGTACTATTTATCCTTAGGTGTTTAGGGGCTTGCATTGATGCTTTCACGTGCACATCTGCGTGGCAATGCCGTCCCTCGACACCTAGCTGCCCTTACGTCTGTCCAGACGTAAGGGCAGCATCTTGCTTGTTCGTTACTTAGTAGATCCGATCCGTTATAGTTGCTCCTTGCTCCGCAAGGATTAGTTTAATATCTGCATAGTTAGGCCTTACGCTGGGGTCGGAGGATCCGGTAGTGCGCTAGATGTTGTTCATCGTCCCTGCGAGGGATGTTCCGGGAATCGACGTTATGTTGGTTTTTAGGCCTCTCGTAGGGATGGTTTGCATCGTCTTCCGTAGCTGCTAGGCCCGATCACACGGACGTTCCGGTTATGCGGTGAAAACCCTAAACTGTCGTGGATCGTTTTAGCTTTGTCCTGATCAAGCAGGATCCCCATGCCATTGTAAATCCAACGTGAAACATGGGGCGATCGGCTCTTTGAGCCGATCCACAGGAAAACCTGAGAGCCGATAGGCTCGTATTTAATGTTTACGTGTCTACCATGCAGGAACAATCGAAGCACTAACACCTTCCTGATCCGGTCTAGGTCAGGTGGCACGCCCTAGCAACCGCCAGACGTTGGCGAATATTTGCGGGACGACGCGAGGTGCCAGGGATCCACTAAGCGGCCCAGCTTCCCGCTCTTCGTGTTGCTCAGCCATTGCCCGTCGGTGGGTTTTGGAGGGTAACACATTCTGCACGGTGGGACCATCTTCTGCATACATCCACGTTAACATCGGCATCCGAGATGGCGGAGGAACAGATCACATACGAGGATCTTCCTCCTGATCATAAGAAGAAGTACGATGAGCTGAAGGCCATCGTTGAAGCCGAACTCATCGGCTCCTTTGAGAAGACCCGTTCGCACGGTATCAGGTTCATAGGATTCACGCCGCAAGGCGTCCTCGACGGGATAGATCTGTCTCTCCCTTCAGATGAACGTACCAGAGCCCTGCGACAGGAGATCAACTACGTGGTGGCTCATTCACTGCATCGGCACTCTGAGAGCCTGGTGAACACTTTGGAGCGCGTTGCGCTCCGTGTGGTGCAAGAGATCATGGAGCGTCGGTACTCCCCTTCAGGACCTGTTCTAGGGACTCACCAGGGAGAGATGCAACTCCACACCAGGCCACCTCTACCGTACGCAATGGCGGCTCCACAGCAACAAGGCTCACCGGCATACGTCGTCTACAAAGTTGGGGGTGACTCGGGCGACTATCAGTTCTTGCATGACCCGCCCAAGTAAATCCCACACGGATGCGTGTGCACGTATGTGCCGGACGCAACAACGGACGCAGCGATCCAGCTCCACCAGGAGGGATTGCCGGAGCAGGAGCAATTGTTCCGGCAGGAAGAACGATCGCAGCAGCGGGGAGTTTAGGAGCAGAAGGAGAAACAAGCGTGGCTAGCCAAGTATACCACCGCACCAGTCCAGGAAAGCTCAGCTGCCACTACCTCCACCGCAGATCAGATCAGCGCAGTCCTGAGAGATCAGTTCGGCATCTTGCCGAAGAAGAAGATAATCGGCTATTCCAAGCCGTACCCCAATGAGTTCGACCTGATCCCACTACCACCCACCGGCCACTTCAACAAATTCAGTGGGTCAGAAGGATCTAGCTCCATCGAACACGTGAGCCGATACTTGGCCCAGCTGGGCATGGCGTCGGCATCGGATCAGCTACGAGTGAGGTGCTTCTCGCAATCCCTCACCGGTCCAGCTTTTGGATGGTACACCTCGTTGCAGCCAAATTCAGTGCAATCATGGAAGCAGCTGAGGAACGTTCCACACCCAATACCATTAAGCTACGAAGCTGGTATTGCTGAACTAGCACAGGTTCGGCAAAAGCGAGGAGAGACAGTGGCTGAGTACATTCAGCATTTCAGAACTGTCAAGAACCGATGCTATTCGGCTCATTTAACTGAGAAAGAAGCAGTCGAGCTGGCCGTGGCAGGCCTTGCGTCATTCAAAGATCCGACGTTCCAAGTGGAGTACAACTCGTTGACGCCAGTCAGCAGGCTGACCTTATATGAACAGCGCCATCCGAACCGTACCAGGACAAGTTCAAACGCGCGATAACCCTGGTCAATGCTGATGAGGATGAAGATTCGCGGAAGATCGGGAAGTTGCGGTAGCCGAGTGGACTCGGACGCCAGTACGTGTCCCAAATGGGTGAACCCGCCAGGGCCTCCAAGAGGGTTGGACTTTGACGTGACCAAGACTGAACAGATCTTCGATCTGCTACCGAAAGAAAACAGTTGAAGCTACCCGAAGGCCACAAGATCCCTACGGCAGAGATGAACAAAAGGCCATACTGCAAATGGCATCATACGTTCACGCACGCCACCAACGACAAAGTATTGCGCACAAATTCAGATGGCGATAGAATCAGGCCGATTAACTTTCGGACAGTTTGCCATGAAGGTAGACATGCGTCCGTTTCCGGACGTCAACATGGTGGACCTAAGCCACTCCATAAGAGAGCCAGGGTTCTCTTTCGATGTCAATATGGCAGGGTTTGTGATCCGCCATGGCGTGGACAAAGAGAGCAGCCACTCTCGTGGCAAAGATAAAGAGGAGGCCGTTCCCGCGACCGGCCCCAAGACGACGATAGACGGTACCTAACCGAGGAGGAGGTGAGAAGCATACGGTATCAACGCCCATTATCCGTGCATCTCCTCAACAAATATGAGCAGCAGACGGCCGACGTCGCTGCTACGACGACGATGTGATATCGTCGACCGATGCAAATAGGAGGTATCGTCGAACGACAGGAACAACGACGGGTACGAGCGTCACGCTGGAGGGAGGTCAAGGGAGCAAGACAACGTGGATAAGCACTAGAACTGTCCCTTCTTCAAACATTGCTGGGACTCAGAATGAGCCGATTGCCAACAATCGAGAACTGCCCAGTGCAAACAACGAAGGAGAAGGAAAACGAAGTGTTCGAGCGCCTGGGACCCCTCCCACCACATAACAAACGAGCTGAGTCCTCTCAAGAAGAAGACTTCGAGGAGTCGGATGGAGAAGAAGATAGGTATCACCGACCAAGGTGGTGCCCGATGGACTCAGCCATTCTCGGCGTAGGGTGCAACGGCTGCGAAACTTGGAAGAAGCCGAGGCACAGTACCTGTACACGTTGAGAAGAGCACGGCCCGATCTGGCCGTGAAAATTCAGCAAACAATGGAGACGAAGGCGCGCCAAAAAGAAAGTATGGCGCCCAAAACAGGAAAGCCGATGCACAGGCAGTCGATGCCGATGCACATCGGCTGATACAAACATGGTATTCATACTCCCGCGGGAGTTTCGCGCTCCAAGCGACGAGGAAGTTTCAGTGGCTCAATTCGGTCCACGACCGGTTATCTTTGAAAAGCCACGAGATAGAAGCTACAGGCATCTGAAAGCCCTATACTTGAGGGGTTACATCAACGGGCAGCCTGTCGCAAGATGTTGGTTGATACCGGAGCGGCAGTCAACATAATGCCGTATTCCATGCTACGTCGTTTGGGGCATTCCAGCGACGATCTGATCAAGACCAACATCACATTAAGCGACTTCAACGGCGTGCGGCGAAAGGTGTTCTGTAATGTAGCTTACCGTAGGCCGGAAGACCATACCTACTGCGTTCTTCATCGTTGACAGCAAAAGCAATTACGCCATCCTATTGGGAAGGGACTGGATTCATGCTAATTGCATCCCGTCTACAATGCACCAATGCATCATACAATGGGATGGAGATGAAGTGGAAGTCGTTCAGGCGGATGACTCAATCGAGATATCATTAGCTGCCATGAGCGTGTGGGAAGCACCAAGAGCCGCTCTCTGGAATCAGTTTAGAGGGTCGTGAGCGCATCGAAGCCTCGAAAAATGGGGTAAGGCTGGTTTTATCCACCGGCCTAACGGAGTAGCAAGTCCAAGACATTGGACATACGTGGCAAGGCCGATCCCTGAGATCGGCCCTCAAAAAAATGAAAAGCAAAGGACCTCATCTCCAACGTGTCACGTAGCTATAGTGGAAATCCGAGAAGTTGCAAATCGCCAAAGCATTGCAACGGAAAGGGAGGCCGATTCCCGCAATCGGCCAAAATTATCCTCAACATACCTTGTCTGTGTTCAGCATTGATCCAACAGATGCCTGAAGAGCCGATGCCATCAATTACTTGACAGAATCGGCTCGGGGGCACATAGATGGATGAGATACGAGGATACGGAGCTGGAACGGATGTCAAATGTCCAACAGAGCAGCTCAAGCATGGGGGCCGATACATAAGCAAATCGGCCATAAAAAAATTGAAAATTTTTAAGCACAGCCGATGCGCAGACATCGACTTAAGAATAAGAGAAAGCCGATGCATGGCCATCGACTCAAGGGATACGACTGCTACGAGCAGAAGCCTGATGGAGCAGTCATCAAGTAGCAAGGCTCTGCTGAAGGACAAACACACCGGTGGCTCTCCTCAGTGGAATTGTTGTTGGCTCCGTTAGCAAACCTCCAAGTCCAGCAGTGCTAGCAGAAGCGGCAGACATGTGTTGGCAATATCGGTTAGGGCAAGTTTTAGGGATCCCGACCCTGATCAACAACAGGAGCAGCACAAACATGCAGTTCAGGTTAAGGGTGAGCTCGGCGAAGGAGCATGTCTCTTCTAAGACCAGGGGGACAGTCGATGATGAAGCGATCGGCTATGGCATGTTTTGATTAAGGTTTGGCTACGGTGGTGACTTGGTCGGCGTTACTGTCAAAGGTTGTTGCGACCAAACTGGGGGAGAGCATCAGGAAACATCCTTGCCGGGAGCTGCATCAGCCTGCCAAAGATGATGAGCCAGTATGATCAGGACTTTGAACGGAAGAAGCTCGGGGGGTTGCCCTGAAGGATCCTTCGTTATAGGAAGCCGATTTTTTCGGAATCGGCTGGCCCTGCATCACAGCTTGTCTGAGGAATGGTGCTGATGTCGCCAAAAATATCAGTTTCCGTACAAGTCAATTGAGTGACAAGCCCAGGGCTCTATTGTAGACACCTGCCCAAAACCAGATTGCCAGCCCGCTGGGTTGGCTGGTAAGAGTCATGATCCTGTTTGAGGTGTCTCATGGGGCAAAGCCGACGCACGGCCATCGACTCTAGTACAAGTGCTCAAAGTTGCCTCATTGCCCGTTTGGCAGTGCTGTTAGGAGAGAGTTGGCATCCCAAAACAGCCTGTTGTTCATGCCTGGGACTGTTTGACTGAATTACGGGTCCTCATCATTGTTTTCACCTCGACTGAGGCTCGGGGAACAGCTGGCCTCGTGGATGTTCTGTTTTTAGAAGCCGATTGGAGAGTCATCGGCTGGTTCCGCGGACATTGACCTGTGGAGCACTGACCAAGCTCGCGATCGCTCCGATGTCAAAAGATGAGGAGCGGATCATGGGGGGATCGATGCGTGGAGATTGGCTCACTAAAAATCGATCGAGTTGACAATCGGCTAAATTAGTATAAAAAAGAATCGGTAAAATCAAGTTGGGGAAATTCTCCATTGATAAACCAGATTTCTTACAAGGGAGGAGCCGATTGCTTAAGAAGGGAAGAACAAAAGAAGGGTCTGTTGACCAATCTACTACTGCTAGGCCTACACTAGTAGATCCTAATCTACGGGCCGTCACCGCCTTCATCATCCTCGGAGCTCCCATCGGCGCTGTTGCCGACGGACTCCTCGTCGCTGCTCCCGTAGCCCTCTGCAGGGGCTTCGTCCTCCTCTTCGTCATCGCTGTCGTCGTCATCCCACCACATGCGGAGGCGTTTCGCTGGTGGGTAACCCTCGAGGGAGTCGTCGTCGTCTTCTTCCTCCTCTTCTTCCTCCTCGTCGGAGGAAAAGCTCCCTTCCCAGGGGAAGAGGTCGTCATCGCTTGTTGCTTCCAGCTTCCCGTCAATGAGGAACTGAAGGTCTTCTTCCCCGTCGGTGAGGGGTTCGTCGTCTTCCGACTCGTTGGAGAAGTCCCAATCCCGCGCGTCCCGCATCTGGGGCGCGGGCCTCGTAGATGGCCATCGATCGACCTCCTGCTCGAGCTCGCTGGAAGAGGAGGACTGGAGAGACAGGCCAGAGGAAACGGAGGAAGAGGAAGAATCCATGGGGACTGAGGAGGGTTTTTCGGTTTGCCGATGGCTACTGTGGAGCAAGGGGATGAAGAAAGAAACCACAGGAAGTGGCCAAATAAAAAGGGGTATAGCGATTTAATGCCTAAGCAGTTTCCGAGGACGTGGTGCCAGAACTGTCAAATCGTGCAGAGAAGTTGAGAGGGCAAGACATCATCATGAAGCATATTGCGACGGCTCTGCCACGACATGACCCTTCGAAGAAAGCAGATGGTTTTGCAATTATCATTATCAAAACCAGGGGGGCATGTGTTACCACCCGATTTTGGCCAAATCAGGAGATGGGCCGTAAGTGAAGATGGGCTTGAAGGACGTACACGTGGAGCATCTTTGAAGCGGCCTTGCGCAAGGAGTTCGGGCTTAACTGCCCATGTATCTGTAACATATTAGATCGCATTGTAATTTAGATTAAAGAGATAGAGTCCGGCCCATGCACGGTTAGGTGCACGCCTCAATTAGAAAGTCCCTTGGACTATAAATATGTATCTAGGGTTATCGGAAAAGGAGGACAATCATCGTTCAACCAACACAAATCAGGCGCATCGCCACCCCTTTCTTCGAGGGTTTCTCCCGGGTAAGCACCATGCTGCCTAGATCGCATCTAGCGATCTAGGCAGTACACGTTTATTCGTCAACCTTGTACTGCTCGTGCTGAAGCCTTGTTGATGGCGAGCGGTACTATTTATCCTTAGGTGTTTAGGGGCTTGCATTGATGCTTTCACGTGCACATCTGCGTGGCAATGCCGTCCCTCGACACCTAGCTGCCCTTACGTCAGACGTAAGGGCAGCATCTTGCTTGTTCGTTACTTAGTAGATCCGATCCGTTATAGTTGCTCCTTGCTCCGCAAGGATTAGTTTAATATCTGCATAGTTAGGCCTTACGCTGGGGTCGGAGGATCCGGTAGTGCGCTAGATGTTGTTCATCGTCCCTGCGAGGGATGTTCCGGGAATCGACGTTATGTTGGTTTTTAGGCCTCTCGTAGGGATGGTTTGCATCGTCTTCCGTAGCTGCTAGGCCCGATCACACGTAGGACGTTCCGGTTATGCGGTGAAAACCCTAAACTATCATGGATCGTTTTAGCTTTGTCCTGATCAAGCAGGATCCCCATGCCATTGTAAATCCAACGTGAAACATGGGGCGATCGGCTCTTTGAGCCGATCCACAGGAAACCTGAGAGCCGATAGGGCTCGTATTTAATGTTTACGTGTTTACCATGCAGGAACAATCGAAGCACTAACACCTTCCTGATCGGGTCTAGGTCAGGTGGCACGCCCTAGCAACCGCCAGGACGTTGGCCAGAATATTTGCGGGACGACGCGAGGTGCCAGGGATCCACTAAGCGGCCCTGGGAGCTTCCCGACTCTTCGTGTTGCTCAGCCATTGCCCGTCGGTGGGTTTTGGAGGGTAACACTTTGTTACGCCGATATTGTCTTGAATCTCTCGCTGTTGCATCTCATTGAAGGCTTGTATTGTCTCTGGACCTTCAATTATGCAAAAAATACAGAAGTGAAGCATTAGCGACTATTTATGGATCTAGGGGCTCTCTTGTTGAACTGAATTTACACAGAAGGATAGTGAAGATTTGTGTAGTATAATGCAGAGTTTTAGCTGTCTCTACCACAACACAACCAGTAAATAAATATTCAAAATCTTGTTGCGTCGACATGCAGAACAGACAATTCCAGCTATAAGGGCATACCAAGTTTTGGAAGCCTGTCTGCTGTCCACACTGCTTCATTTGAATAGCTAGGTTGCAATCTTGTATCGTAATGGTGCCCAAGAACCCCAGATCGCATTTGATATCTCACATGTAGTTGATGTCACGAAGTGAGCATTGTAGATTGATTTGGAGGAATAAATCCCATGACTAAATCCAAGTATGCTCAACCTCTGAAGACATATCTTCAACCTCTGAATAATTTCTCTAGATCGCTGGGGATTGATATACCAGTGGAATCAACTCTCAGGCATTGAGGCCCGGTTGTCGCCTTCTTCCCCTCCGGTGTCGATTTTCTTCTCTGAGTTAGCAACTGATGAGGATGTGCAAACGTTCAGTTTGATAAAACAATAATGGTGCTTCACCCAACTCCAACAATACTTACAAAAAGTAGCGATAAATTGGTCAGTGACTCACGAAGGACGAAGATCGGTAGGCGGAGCCGGAGGAGCATCCCCATGACTATGCGCGTCCGCCTCCCCATGGGCAAGCGTTTGATGCGTATGTATCAGTGCAGCTTCCTCACCGACGATGAAGAATTTTGCATCAGGAAGGTCCTCACCCCCATGTGCATCCCCACCCGTGGCTCCGGCGTGGGTGAGCCTCATCGGCGTTCACCCATCGCACAGGAGGTTGGCCTGGGACAAGCACAGAGGGAGAAGGCCACCATGGAGCCTGCTGAAGGCGGCTGAATGACTCCGATGGCAGTGCCTAGACGCAGAGTGGACGCACGACGAGAAGGGCTAGCAAGAGGCGGCGTGCATCAGCTGATGGGGGCGGCCAGCAGAGACGTGGGAGCTCGCCGTCGACCATGAAGAGAGCGGCAGCGCCCAACCCTAGTTCGCGAGAGGAAGAAGGTGAATCGAGGGATCCTGATGGTGGGGGGACTGCTGGCTGAATTGTTATTTTTAGAGGGACTCGAATGCAAAACAGTCGAGTGCGATGACGACGGACGGACGAAATGTTGGGGAGAATAGGGATTATGTTTGTTCTTTTTAAGTAGTGTAGATAGATAGATTAGATACGAATTAATAGCACTGGTCATACAACAAGTTGTTGTTCGGGTGCAGTTTCATACAACTAGTTGCAAAATGTCATAGAGTGGTACAAAACCTTGTATTTCGGGTGCACTGAGGTACAAATTTGATCTGGCGAGGCCACGTGTGCTGCCACGCTGGCGATTTGTTTTGCTGATAGCCCCTCCATCTATTTCTTGACTGGTACACGGCTGGTTGTTTTCAAATAGCCCCCTAGAACAGATTCTCTGTGATCCGTGCGCGCAGAAGGAAGGAAATATAAGTCATAAATAGCTCTGTTCGTTCTTTCCAGTCCAGTCGCAACCGCCTCCGCCTCGCACGAACCCCGCTCATGTCGCCGCACACCGCCTCCAAGTTCGTCGTCGATGGAGGGCAACCCGCAGATCCGCCTGTGGAACCAAGATCCGCCGGATTATGGTACGAAGTTCTTTCCTCCCTTCCGTCCGCCGTGAGCTCCTCCCTTCTCTCCGCCGTTCTCTCCGCCCGCGGTGGTGGGGTTTCCTATAGCACATGATCTGGTCGATTAGGGCGTCGTCGGATCGTCGGGTGGAAGATGAGGTGCGTGTAGATGTCCATGCGTTTCCTTTTTTCTGTTGATAATGGCATGCTTTGATCTTGCTCTGTTTCGGTGCCTGTTTCCGCCCTGTTTCCGCCGTTGTGTGTGTTCGTCCGTGAGTAAATGTTGTGAATTTCGTGATCATGTAGTTGTATGGGTAAGAACTAGTATAGTTCTGTCGAATAAGTTCATAAAAGGTAGAAATTTTAGTGTATAAATCATGCCAAAAGTTTCTGAATTTTACTGTACTCTGAAATTTTCAACTTTCCTGTGGCGCCTTTGTTGATGGATTGGCGATTTGGCAACCCTTAATATGATTGTTCCATTTATTAATTTGGTTTGTTAACAATTGCTATAAAATTGCAATGCAGGTGGAAATCCTGATTGGTTTACTACTGCTATCGACCACAATGGG
This sequence comes from Lolium multiflorum, assembly GCA_030979885.1. NCBI lineage: Eukaryota > Viridiplantae > Streptophyta > Magnoliopsida > Poales > Poaceae > Lolium > Lolium multiflorum. Next base: position 208,640,134 of record CM061748.1, read on the forward strand.
TTTTTCTGTGGAGTTGGTGCCAGTTTGACGTATGTGTCCGGGACATTGGACAACTTCGACTATTGTAATTCAGATACATGGTCAGTGTTATGGATAGAACACATTTTGGCAGAGCTCGGGTATGAAATGGATGGCAGGTTGAAGGTGTATTGGTGTTTGCCTGACAAGGATATCTCTGATGGTTTGATCTGTGTTGACAGTGATGCTGCGATAGTGCAAATGATCAATGCATCTGCAGCTCACAAGACACTTTATCTCCTTGTTGATCACAACAATTTCGTGAAGAATCTTAGACCTGAAGCCATTTTGAATGGAGGGCCAGCATTTCCTCCTGAAGGTGGAGACAATGGTGCAGCAGCAAATGAAGAGGAAGGAGGAGACAATGATGCTCAAGCAGAACAAGGTGAAGGTGCAGATGATGGTGGAGCAGCACGAGGTGAAGCTGCAGATGGTGGTCAAGCAGCACATGATGCTGAAGCTGCAGATGATGGTGGAGCAGTGACAGATGGTGAAGTTGTGATAGTCGAAGATGCTGATGGTGATACTGACTTTGATTTTTGTGATAGTGATTGGGATGCAGAGGATGGAGATGATGATATCTTTGATGCTCAAGTGGACAGAGAAGTAAATGATCATAATCAGCCTCTGGCTGTTAATGCTCTAGAAGATTATTCTGCAATAAGAGATGAAGATTTGAAGCTAACAATTGAAGAGGAGGAGTATCTCAAATTCAGGTTCAAGGAATTCAATCCAGAGGTTGATATGGACAACCCAGTTTTTAAAGCTGGAATGGTGTTTGATAATGCAAATGAGCTAAGACATGCTCTAGCTGGTTATAGCATCAGAAATAGAGTGAAAATAAATAAAGTGAGGAATGAAGCTGGAAGGATTAATGTTGTATGTGTACCTGGTTGCACATGGAAGCTAAATGCATCAAGTGATGCTAGGAAAGTCGCTCTCACTGTTAGGAAATATACAGAGAAACATACATGTGAGCAATCATTTGAGCTGCAAGCATTGACTGCTCCATTCCTCACTAGATACTTTCTCAATGGATTTAGGGATAATCAACAAATGGATTTGGCAACCTTTGCAGCTAAAATTGAAAGAGAGTTCAACATGGAGCCAAATAGGTGGAAGCTTACCAGAGCTAGGAACATGGCACTCACCATTATTCATGGCGATGAAGCTGTGCAATTCAGTACTTTAAGAGATTATGGTGAAGAGCTGACAAGGTCTAATCCTGGCTCCAAATTTTTTCTGTCAACAACACCAAGCAAAGCTGCTGGAGATGAAGAAGCAAAAGAACACCTGTCCTCACTGTATTGGTCATATGATGCTTGCACTAGAGGCTTCCTGAAGGGTTGCAGGCCATTTATTTGTGTAGATGGCTGCCATATCAAGACTAGGTACAAAGGACAACTCCTCACAGCTGTAGGAATAGATCACAATGATTGTATCTACCCAATAGCAATGGGATTAGTGGAGGTTGAGTGCACAAGTTCATGGGAATGGTTCTTGACTACTCTTAAAGAGGATCTGAACATCACCAACACTTCTCCTTTCACTATCATGAGTGATAAACAGAAGGTATAAATCTATGGTATTTGTCCAGTAATTTAAATCTATGATATTTGTCCAGCACTTCTCCTTTCACTATCATGAGTGGCAACACTAGAATGATGTTCTTCTTTTTATTGACAGGGGCTAATAAAAGCAGTTAAGAATGTGTTTCCAGCGTCTGAACATAGACACTGCGTGAGACACTTGTACCAGAATTTCCATAAGAAACACAAAGGTGAAACATTGAAGAACAATTTGTGAGCCATTGCAAGATCAACAAACCTTCCTACTTGGGAGCGAAATATGGATAAAATCAAGGCTGGCAGTGAAGATGCATATAACTGGGTTGAGGCACTAGAACCAAAAACTTGGATAAAGGCCTTTTTTTCTGATTTGCCAAAGTGTGATATGCTTCTTAATAATCACAGTGAAGTCTTCAACAGGTACTTCTTACATATTTTGTAATACTGATTTGGCAATGTGTGATAATTGTTGTCACTGATTTGGCAATGTTCTTCTTTTTATGGACAGCTACATTTTGCAAGCCCGGGAGATGCCTATGTTGTCAATGTTGGACAAGATATTTTTCAAAATCTGCAACCGAATGGTAACAAAGGATAATGAGGCTGATAAATGGCATGGTACAATTTGTCCAAAAATCAAGAAGAAGGTAGAAAAAGCTACTGAATTGGCAAAAAAATGCACAGTTAAGGTAGCTGCTGCAGACCTATGCCATGTTTGGTCAGGTGAGTATGAGAGAGAGTATAATGTAGACCTGCAGGCAAGGACTTATGACTGCAAGAGATGGCAGCTGAGTGGTATTCCTGGCCACCATGCAATTGCCTGCTGCCGGACATTGAGAAGGGATCCAGATCAGTATGTGCACGGTTCCTATTCAATTGCAGCTTACAGGAGAGCATATGCTTACAAGTTAGTGCACTGGATCCAACCAATATGGTTGACATCATGGTCTATGATACGTCTCCAACGTATCGATAATTTCTTATGTTCCATGCTACATTATTGATGATACCTACATGTTTTATGCACATTATATGTCATATTCGTGCATTTTCTGGAACTAACCTATTAACAAGATGCCGAGTGCCGTTCCTGTTTTTGCTTTTGGTTTCAGAAATCCTAGTAACGAAATATTCTCGGAATTGGACGAAATCAACGCCCAGGTTCCTATTTTGCCCGGAAGCATCCAGAACACCCGAGAGCGCAGAGGGGCCCTGTGGGCCCAGATGATAGGGTGGCGCGGGCCCGGGCCGCGCCCCTATGGTGTGGTCGCCCTTCGACCTCCCGACGCTGCCCTTCCGCCTATATAAAGCCCCTGCATCGAAAACCCTTACGGAATAAGCCACGCACGCGAAACCTTCCAGAGCCGCCGCCATCGCGAAGCAAGATCCGGGGACAGGAGTCTCTGCCCGGCACCGCCGGAGCGGGCCCCAAGGCTTCTCCATCGACACCGCTGCCATCTCCACCGCCATCTTCATCACCGCTGCTGCTCCCATGAGGAGGAGAGTAGTTCTCCATCGAGGCTCGGGGCTGTACCGGTAGCTATGTGGTTAATCTCTCTCCTATGTACTTCAATACAATGATCTCATGAGCTGCTTTACATGATTGAGATCCATATGATGAGCTTTGTATCGCTACTAAGTTATGTGCTACTCATGTGATGTTATTAAAGTAGTCTATTCCTCCTGCATGGTGTAAAGGTGATTAGTGTGTGCACCGTGTGGTTCTTGTCGTAGGCTATGATCATGATCTCTCGTAGATTGTGGAGTTAATTATAATTATGATAGTATTGATGTGATCTATTCCTCCTTCATAGTGTAATGTGGACAGTGTGTGCACTATGTTAGTTCTTGGTTTATTTTGCAATGATCTATTATGCTCTAAGGTTACTTAAACATGAATATCGAATGTTGTGGAGCTTGTTAACTCCGGCATTGAGGGTTCGTGTAATCCTACGCAACGAATGATGTTCATTATCAAACAAGAGTGTATGTAGCACATATGAGAAGAAGTATTTATTATGCGATCAATGTTGAGAGTGTCCACTAGTGAAAGTATGATCCCTAGGCCTTGTTTCCAATACTGCAAACACCGTTTATTTACTGTTCTACTGCATGTTTACTTGCTGCCATATTTTATTCAGATTGCTATTACCACTCATATACATCCATACTACTTGTATTTCACTATCTCTTCGTCGAACTAGTGCACCTATTAGGTGTGTTGGGGACACAAGAGACTTCTTGCTTTGTGGTTGCAGGGTTGCATGAGAGGGATATCTTTGACCTCTTCCTCCCTGAGTTCGATAAACCTTGGGTGATCCACTTAAGGGAAACTTGCTGCTGTTCTACAAACCTCTGCTCTTGGAGGCCCAACACTGTCTACAAGAATAGAAGCACCCGTAGACATCAAGCACTTTTCTGGCGCCGTTGCCGGGGAGGAAAGTGCTTAGTTGCCGGGCTTGCCAATGTGTGAGTGCCGTTTACCTTACCTCCCCGGCAATGGCGCCAATGAGCACAACAATTGCCAAGTATCACATTATTCAAGACATTATACCAATTACTACATGTAGCATTTCCCGTTTCCAACCATATAACAATTAACGAAGCAGTTTCAACCTTCGCCATGAAAATTAAAAGCTAAGAACACATGTGTTCATACGAACCAGCGGAGCGTGTCTCTCTCCCAAACAATCATTTATTCAAACAACAAAAACAAAAACATACAGACGCTCCAAGTAAAGTACATAAGATGTGACCGAATAAAAATATAGTTTCAAGAGAAGAAACCTGATAAATTGTCGATGAAGAAGGGGATGCCTTGGGCATCCCCAAGCTTAGATGCTTGAGTCTTCTTGAAATATGCAGGGATGAACCAACGGGGCATCCCCAAGCTTAGACCTTTCACTCTTCTCGATCACATTATATCACCCTCTTCTATTGACCCTTGAAAACTTCTGCCACATCAAACTTCAAGCAAACTCATTAGAGGGTTAGTGCATAATCAAAAATTCACATGTTCAGAGGTGACACAAACATTCTTTTCACTTCTGGACATTGCATAAAGCTACTGAACATTAATGGATCAAAGAAATTCATCCAACATAGCAAAAGAGGCAATGCGAAATAAAAGGCAGAATCTGTCAAAAACAGAACAGTCCGTAAAGACGAATTTTAAGATGGCACCAGACTTGCTCAAATGGAAAAACTCAAAACTAATGAAAGTTGCGTCATATCCGAGGATCACGCTCGTAAAATGGCAGATTTTTTCGAATTTTCTACAGAGACTTGTGCTAGAATTCGTGACAGACAGCAATGCTGTTTCTGCGCAGCGATCCCAAATATATCATCAACTTTAACATAGAAACTTTACTTGGCACAAAAACATGATAAGGAGAGGTTGCTACAGTAGTAAACAACTTCCAAGACACAAATATAAAACAAAGTACTGTAGCAAAATAACACATGGGTTATCTCCCAAGAAGTTCTTTTCTTTATAGCCATTAAGATGGGCTCAGCAGTTTTAATGATGCACTCGCAAGAAATAGTATTTGAAGTAAAAGAGAGCATCAAGAGGCAAATTAAAAACACATTTAAGCCTAACATGCTTCCTATGCATAGGAATCTTGTAAATAAACAAGTTCATGAAGAGCAAAGTAACAAGAATAGGAAGATAAAACAAGTGTAGCTTCAAAAATTTCAGCACATAGAGAGGTGTTTTAGTAACATGAAAATTTTTACAACCATATTTTCCTCTCTCATAATAACTTTCAGTAGCAACATGAGCAAACTCAACAATATAACTATCACATAAAGCATTCTTATCATGAGTCTCATGCATAAAATTATTACTCTCCACATATGCATAATCAATTTTATTAGTTGTAGTGGGAGCAAATTCAACAAAGTAGCTATCATTATTATTCTCATCATCAAGTATAGGAGGCAAAGTATAATCAAAGTAAATTTTCTCCTCAATGCTTGGGGGACTAAAAATATCATGCTCATCAAAGCCAGCTTCCCCAAGCTTAGAATTTTCCATAGCATTAGCAACAATAGTGTTCAAAGCATTCACATTAATATGTTCCATGGGTTTTTTAATTTTCGCATCAAACCATCCATGTCTTAAATCAGGAAATAGAATAAAAAGGTCATTGTTGTCCATTATGCCTAACTAGTGTAAACAAGAAACCAAATGTCGCAATTGCAGAGTCTAAAGGAAATAGCTTCGAGCACACACACAATGGCGCCAGAAAAGTACTTACCCAACCGAAGTATGAGTGCCTTTTACCTTTCCTCCCCGAACGCCGAAAAGTGCTTGGCGCGTAGTTGACGAGGGAGGAAAAGTGCTTAGTTGCCGGGCTTGCCAATGTGTGAGTGCCGTTTACCTTCCCTCCCCGGCAACGGCGCCGAAAAGTGCTTGATGTCTACGGGTGCTTCTATTCTTGTAGACAGTGTTGGGCCTCCAAGAGCAGAGGTTTGTAGAACAGCAGCAAGTTTCCCTTAAGTGGATTACCCAAGGTTTATCGAACTCGGGGAGGAAGAGGTCAAAGATATCCCTCTCATGCAACCCTGCAACCACAAAGCAAGAAGTCTCTTGTGTCCCCAACACACCTAATAGGTGCACTAGTTCGGCGAAGAGATAGTGAAATACAGGTGATATGGATGTATATGAGTGGTAATAGCAATCTGAATAAAATATGGCAGCGAGTAAACATGCAACAAAACAGTAAACAAACGGAGATTCGATGTTTGGAAACAAGGCCTAGGGATCATACTTTCACTAGTGGACACTCTCAACATTGATCGCATAATAAATAACTCTTTCTCATATGTGCTACATACACTCTTTTGTTGGATGATGAACACATTGCGTAGGATTACACGAACCCTCAATGCCGGAGTTAACAAGCTCCACAATTCAATGTTCACATTTAAATAACCTTAGAGCATAATAGATCATTGCAAAATAAACCAAGAACTAACATAGTGCACACACTGTCCACATTACACTATGAAGGAGGAATAGATCACATCAATACTATCATAATGATAATTAACTCCACAATCTACAAGAGATCATGATCATAGCATACGACAAGAACCACACGGTGCACACACTAATCACCTTTACACCATGCAGGAGGAATAGACTACTTTAATAACATCACATGAGTAGCACATAAACTAGTAGCGATACAAAGCTCATCATATGGATCTCAATCATGTAAAGCAGCTCATGAGATCATTGTATTGGAGTACAGAGAGAGAGATTAACCACATAGCTACGGTAGAGCCCTCAGCCCCGGGGTGAATTACTCCTCCTCATCATGGAGACAGCGATGGCGGTGAAGATGGTGGTGGAGACGGCGGTGGAGATGACTCCGGGGCAATTCCCCGTCCGGCAGGGTGCCGGAACAGACTTCTGTCCCCGAATCTTGATTTCGCGATGGCGGCGGCTCGGAAGGTTTTCTCGGGTCTCGTCTTCTCTGTCGGTGTTTTTAGGTCGGGGACGACTAAATAGGCGAAGAGACGGAGTCGGAGGGGCCACGGGGTGCCCACACCACGGGGCGCCCCCGGGCCGCGCCGGGTGTGGTGTGGGGCTCCCTCTCGTCTTTCTCCGGTGCTCTGAAGCTTCCGGGAATTATAAGGTCCTCGGTCTTGATTTCGTCCGATTCTGAAAATATTTCTTTACTAGGATTTCTGAAACCAAAAAGCAAAAACAGAACTGGCCTTTCGGCATCTCGTCAATAGGTTAGTTCCGGAAAACGCACGAATATGACATATAATGTGTATAAAACATGTAGATATCATCAATAAAGTAGCATGGAACATAAGAAATTATCGATACGTTGGAGACGTATCACTCATATAGATCTTGTTTAAGCTCTTGCATCATGTACCTTGTACTCATTAATGAATAATTACATAGAGCTTGTTAAAATTTGGTTTGCATGATTGGTCTCTCTAAGTCTAGATATTTTCTGGTTGAGGTGTTTGAACAACAAGGAGACAATGTAAAGTCTTATAATGCTTAAAATATGTTTATATGTGAGTCTTGCTGCACCATTTTATACTTGAGTTTGCTTCAAATAACCTTGCTAGCCTAAACCTTGTATAGAGAGGGAATACTTCTCATGCATCCAAATACTTGAGCCAATATTCATGCCATTTGTGTCCACCATACCTACCTACTACATGGTATTTCTCCGCCATTCCAAAGTAAATTGCTTGAGTGCTACCTTTAAACAATTCAAAATTTATCACCTCTGATTTGTGTCAATGTTTTATAGCTCATGAGGAAGTATGTGGTGTTTATCTTTCAATCTTGTTGGGCAACTTTCACCAATGGACTAGTGGCTTCATCCGCTTATCCAATAATTTTGCAAAAAGAGTTGGCAATGGGATTCCCAGTCCCAAATTAATTAACAAAAATAGACACTCCTCCATGGTATGTGATTGTTGGACGGCACCCGAAGGATTCGGTTAGCCATGACTTGAGAAAGCAAAGGTGGGGAGGAGTGTCATCATAATAAAACTAAAATAAAAAGGCACTCCTTCATGGTATGAGATTGTTGGCAGGCACCCGAGGATTCGGTTAGCCATGGTTTGTGAAAGAAAGGTTGGAAGGAGTGCCACCCAAAAATAAAATAAAATGGGAGCCGCTCTTTGAAGGTTTGTCTGGCAAGGGGGTTAGAGTACCCGCTACCATTCGTTGACAACAACAAACACCTCTCAAAACTTTATTTTTATGCTCTCTATATGTTTTCAAAATCAAAGCTCTAGCACAAATATAGCAATCGATGCTTTCCTCTTTGAAGGGCCATTCTTTTACTTTATTGTTGAGTCAGTTTACCTATTCTTTCTATCTTAGAAGCAAACACTTGTGTAAATTGTGTGCATTGATTCTTACATGTTTACCTATTGCACTTGTTATATTACTTTGTGTTGACAATTATCCATGAGATATACATGTTAAAGTTGAAAGCAACCGCTGAAACTTATATCTTCCTTTGTGTTGTTTCAAAGCTTTCTACTAAGAGTTTATTGCTTATGAGTTAAATCTTATGCAAGACTTATTGATGCTTGTCTTGAAAGTATTATTCATGAAAAGTATTTGTTATATGATTCATTTGTTTACTCATTATATTCATCATTGCTTCGAATCTCTGCATTTATCTCATGTGCTTTACAATAGTATGATCAAGGTTATGATGGCATGTCACTTCAGAAATTATCTTTGTTATCGTTTTACCTGCTCGGGACGAGCAGAACTAAGCTTGGGGATGCTGATACGTCTCCAACGTATCGATAATTTCTTATGTTCCATGCTACTTTATTGATGATATCTACATGTTTTATACACATTATATGTCATATTCATGCGTTTTCCGGAACTAACCTATTGACGAGATGCCGAAAGGCCAGTTGTTGTTTTCTGCTGTTTTTGGTTTCAGAAATCCTAGTAAAGAAATATTTTCGGAATCGGACGAAATCAAGACCGAGGACCTTATAATTCCGGAAGCTTCCGAGCACCGGAGAAAGACGAGAGGGGAGCCGGGGGGCCCACACCACACCCGGCGCGGCCCGGGGGCGCCCGTGGTGTGGGCACCCCGTGGCCCTCCGACTCCGTCTCTTCGCCTATTTAGTCGTCCCTGACCTAAAAACACCGACAGAGAAGACGAGACCCGAGAAAACCTTCCAGCCGCCATCGCGAAATCAAGATTCGGGGACAGTCTCTGTTCCGGCACCCTGGACGGGGAATTGCCCCCGGGGTCATCTCCACCGCCGTCTCCACCGCCATCTTCACCGCCATCGCTGTCTCCATGATGAGGAGGGAGTAATTCACCCATGGGGCTGAGGGCTCTACCATAGCTATGTGGTTAATCTCTCTCTCTGTACTCCAATACAATGATCTCATGAGCTGCTTTACATGATTGAGATCCATATGATGAGCTTTGTATCGCTACTAGTTTATGTGCTACTCATGTGATGTTATTTAAGTAGTCTATTCCTCCTGCATGGTGTAAAGGTGATTAGTGTGTGCACCGTGTGGTTCTTGTCGTATGCTATGATCATGATCTCTTGTAGATTGTGGAGTTAATTATCATTATGATAGTATTGATGTGATCTATTCCTCCTTCATAGTGTAATGTGGACAGTATGTGCACTATGTTAGTTCTTGGTTTATTTTGCAATGATCTATTATGCTCTAAGGTTATTTAAATGTGAACATTGAATTGTGGAGCTTGTTAACTCCGGCATTGAGGGTTCGTGTAATCCTACGCAATGTGTTCATCATCCAACAAAAGAGTGTATGTAGCACATATGAGAAAGAGTTATTTATTATGCGATCAATGTTGAGAGTGTCCACTAGTGAAAGTATGATCCCTAGGCCTTGTTTCCAAACATCGAATCTCCGTTTGTTTACTGTTTTGTTGCATGTTTACTCGCTGCCATATTTTATTCAGATTGCTATTACCACTCATATACATCCATATCACCTGTATTTCACTATCTCTTCGCCGAACTAGTGCACCTATTAGGTGTGTTGGGGACACAAGAGACTTCTTGCTTTGTGGTTGCAGGGTTGCATGAGAGGGATATCTTTGACCTCTTCCTCCCTGAGTTCGATAAACCTTGGGTAATCCACTTAAGGGAAACTTGCTGCTGTTCTACAAACCTCTGCTCTTGGAGGCCCAACACTGTCTACAAGAATAGAAGCACCCGTAGACATCAAGCACTTTTCTCGTAGTTGCCGGGCTTGCCCAACAATAGTTGATGGCGTTCCCCAGAAGCATGGTTATCGCACAACAAGCAACTTAATAAAAGATAAAGTGCATAAGTACATATTCAATACTACGATAGTTGCCGGGCAATACAATGATCTCATGAGCTGCTTTACATGATTGAGATCCATATGATGAGCTTTGTATCGCTACTAGTTGTGTGCTACTCATGTGATGTTATTAAAGTAGTCTATTCCTCCTGCATGGTGTAAAGGTGATTAGTGTGTGCACCGTGTGGTTCTTGTCGTATGCTATGATCATGATCTCTTGTAGATTGTGGAGTTAATTATCATTATGATAGTATTGATGTGATCTATTCCTCCTTCATAGTGTAATGTGGACAGTGTGTGCACTATGTTAGTTCTTGGTTTATTTTGCAATGATCTATTATGCTCTAAGGTTATTTAAATATGAACATTGAATTGTGGAGCTTGTTAACTCCGGCATTGAGGGTTCGTGTAATCCTACGCAATGTGTTCATCATCCAACAAAAGAGTGTATGTAGCACATAAGAGAAAGAGTTATTTATTATGCGATCAATGTTGAGAGTGTCCACTAGTGAAAGTATGATCCCTAGGCCTTGTTTCCAATACTGCAACACCGCTTATTTACTGTTTTGTTGCATGTTTACTCGCTGCCATATTTTATTCAGATTGCTATTACCACTCATATACATCCATCCTACTTGTATTTCACTATCTCTTCGCCGAACTAGTGCACCTATACATCTGACAAGTGTATTAGGTGTGTTGGGGACACAAGAGACTTCTTGCTTTGTGGTTGCAGGGTTGCTTGAGAGGGATATCTTTGACCTCTTCCTCCCGAGTTCGATAAACCTTGGGTAATCCACTTAAGGGAAACTTGCTGCTGTTCTACAAACCTCTGCTCTTGGAGGCCCAACACTGTCTACAAGAATAGAAGCACCCGTAGACATCAAGCACTTTTCTGGCGCCGTTGCCGGGAGGGAAGGTAAACGGCACTCACACATTGGCAAGCCCGGCAACTAAGCACTTTTCCTCCCTCGTCAACTACGCGCCAAGTACTTTTCTGGCGCCGTTGCCGGGGAGGAAAGGTAAAAGGCACTCATACTTCGGTTCAGGTAACAGTACTTTTCCGCGCCATTGTGTGTGTGCTCGAAGCTATTTCCTTTAGACTCAATTGCGACATTTGGTTTCTTGTTTACACTAGTTAGGCATAATGGACAACAAAGAGCTTCTTATTCTATTTCCTGATTTAAGACATAGATGGTTTGATGCGAAAATTAAAAAACCCATGGAACATATTAATATGAATGCTTTGAACACTATTGTTGCTAATGCTATGGAAAATTCTAAGCTTGGGGAAGCTGGCTTTGATGAGCATGATATTTTTAGTCCCCCAAGCATTGAGGAGAAAATTTACTTTGATGATACTTTGTCTCCTATTTATGATGATTATAATGATAGTAGTCTTTTGTTACCACCTGTTATGGAGGATAAATTTGATTATGATTACAATATACCTCCTATATTTGATAGCTACTTTGTTGAATTTGCTCCCACTACAATTAATAAGAATGACTATGCTTATGTTGGGAGTAGTAATTATTTTATGCATGAGACTCATGATAGGAATGCTTTATGTGATAGTTATATTGTTGAGTTTGCTCATGTTGCTACTGAAAGTTATTATGAGAGAGGAAAATATGGTTGTAAAAATTTTCATGTTACTAAAACACCTCTCTATGTGCTGAAATATTTGAAGCTACACTTGTTCTATCTTCCTATGCTTGTTACTTTGCTCTTCATGAACTTGTTTATTTACAAGATTCCTATGCATAGGAAGCATGTTAGACTTAAATGTGTTTTGAATTTTCCTCTTGATGCTCTCTTTTTTTTTTTGCTTCAACTTCTATTTCTTGCGAGTGCATCATTAAAACTGCTGAGCCCATCTTAATGGCTATAAAGAAAGAACTTCTTGGGAGATAACCCATGTGTTTTTTTACAGTACTTTGTTTTATATTTGAGTCTTGGAAGTTGTTTACTACTGTAGCAACCTCTCCTTATCATGTTTTTGTGCCAAGTAAAGTTTCTATGCTAAGTTGATGTTATATTTGGGATCGCTGCGCAGAAACAGCATTGCTGTCTGTCACGAATCTGGGCATAGGCCTCTGTAGAAAATTCGAAAAAATCTGCCAATTTACGAGCGTGATCCACAGATATGTACGCTTTCATTAGTTTTGAGTTTTTCCATTTGAGCAAGTCTGGTGCCAGCTTTAAATTCGTCTTTACGGACTGTTCTGTTTTGACAGATTCTGCCTTTTATTTCGCATTGCCTCTTTTGCTATGTTGGATTCATTTCTTTGATCCATTAATGTCCAGTAGCTTTATGCAATGTCCAGAAGTGAAAAGAATGTTTGTGTCACCTCTGAACATGTGAATTTTTGATTATGCACTAACCCTCTAATGAGTTTGCTTGAAGTTTGGTGTGAAGGAAGTTTTCAAGGGTCAAGAAAGGAGGATGATATACTACGATCAAGAAGAATGAAAAGTCTAAGCTTGGGGATGCCCCGGTGGTTCATCCCTGCATATTTTAAGAAGACCCAAGCATCTAAGCTTGGGGATGCCCAAGGCATCCCCTTCTTCATCGACAAAGTATCAGGTTTCTTCTCTTGAAACTATATTTTTATTCGGTCACATCCTATGTACTTTACTTGGAGCGTCTGTATGTTTTTGTTTTTGTTTTCGTTTAAATAAATGATTGTTTGGGAGAGAGACACGCTCCGCTGGTTCGTATGAACACATGTGTTCTTAGCTTTTAATTTTCATGGCGAAGGTTGAAACTGCTTCGTTAATTGTTATAGGGTTGGAAACGGGAAATGCTACATGTAGTAATTGGTGTAATGTCTTGAATAATGTGATACTTGGCAATTGTTGTGCTCGTATAGATCTTGTTTAAGCTCTTGCATCATGTACCTTGTACCCATTAATGAATAATTACATAGAGCTTGTTAAAATTTGGTTTGCATGATTGGTCTCTCTAAGTCTAGATATTTTCTGGTTGAGGTGTTTGAACAACAAGGAGACGATGTAAAGTCTTATAATGCTTACAATATGTTTATATGTGAGTCTTGATGCACCATTTTATACTTGAGTTTGCTTCAAATAACCTTGCTAGCCTAAACCTTTTATATAGAGGGAATACTTCTCATGCATCCAAATACTTGAGCCAATATTCATGCCATTTGTGTCCACCATACCTACCTACTACATGGTATTTCTCCGCCATTCCAAAGTAAATTGCTTGAGTGCTACCTTTAAACAATTCAAAAGTTATTACCTCTTATTTGTGTCAATGTTTTATAGCTCATGATGAAGTATGTGGTGTTTATCTTTCAATCTTGTTGGGCAACTTTCACCAATGGACTAGTGGCTTCATCCGCTTATCCAATAATTTTGCAAAAAGAGCTGGCAATGGGATTCCCAGTCCCAAATTAATTAACAAAAATAGACACTCCTCCATGGTATGTGATTGTTGGACGGCACTCGAAGGATTCGGTGAGCCATGGCTTGAGAAAGCAAAGGTGGGGAGGAGTGTCATCATAATAAAACTAAAATAAAAAGGCACTCCTTCATGGTATGAGATTGTTGGCAGGCACCCGAAGATTCGGTTAGCCATGGTTTGTGAAAGCAAAGGTTGGAAGGAGTGCCACCCAAAAATATAAATAAAATGGGAGCCGCTCTTTGAAGGTTTGTCTGGCAAGGGGTTAGAGTGCCCACTACCATTCGTTGACAACAACAAACACCTCTCAAAACTTTACTTTTATGCTCTCTTTATGTTTTCAAAATAAAAGCTCTAGCACAAATATAGCAATCGATGCTTTCCTCTTTGAAGGACCTTTCTTTTACTTTTATGTTGAGTCAGTTCACCTATCTCTCTCCACCTCAAGAAGCAAACACTTGTGTGAACTGCATTGATTCCTACATACTTGCTTATTGCATTTGTTATATTACTCTATGTTGACAATTATCCATGAGATATACAAGTTATAAGTTGAAAGCAACCGCTGAAACTTAATCTTCCATTGTGTTGCTTCAATGCCTCTACTTTGAATTATTGCTTTATGAGCTAACTCTTATGCAAGACTTATTGATGCTTGTCTTGAAGTACTATTCATGAAAAGTCTTTGCTATATGATTCAGTTGTTTACTCATGTCACTACCTTTTTTTGATCGCTGCATTCATTACATATGTTTACAAATAGTATGATCAAGATTATGATGGCATGTCACTTCAAATTATCTTTGTTATCGTTTTACCTGCTCGGGACGAGCAGAACTAAGCTTGGGGATGCTGATACGTCTCCAAAACGTATCGATAATTTCTTATGTTCCATGCTACATTATTGATGATACCTACATGTTTTATGCACATTATATGTCATATTCGTGCATTTTCTGGAACTAACCTATTAACAAGATGCCGAAGTGCCAGTTCCTGTTTTGCTGTTTTTGGTTTCAGAAATCCTAGTAACGAAATATTCTCGGAATTGGACGAAATCAACGCCTTCCTATTTTGCCCGGAAGCATCCAGAACACCCGAGAGCCGAGGGGGCCCTGTGGGCCCCAGATGATAGGGTGGCGCGGCCAGGGCGGCCGCGCCCCATGGTGTGGTCGCCCTTCGACCTCCTGACGCTGCCCTTCCGCCTATATAAAGCCCCGCCAAACCCTTACGGAATAAGCCACGCGTGAAACCTTCCAGAGCCGCCGCCATCGCGAAGCCAAGATCTGGGGACAGGAGTCTCCCGGCACCCTGAGCGGGGAGTGCCCCGGAGGCTTCTCCATCGACACCGCTGCCATCTCCACCGCCATCTTCATCACCGCTGCTCCCATGAGGAGGGAGTAGTTCTCCATCGAGGCTCGGGGCTGTACCGGTAGCTATGTGGTTAATCTCTCTCCTATGTACTTCAATACAATGATCTCATGAGCTGCTTTACATGATTGAGATCCATATGATGAGCTTTGTATCGCTACTAAGTTATGTGCTACTCATGTGATGTTATTAAAGTAGTCTATTCCTCCTGCATGGTGTAAAGGTGATTAATGTGTGCACCGTGTGGTTCTTGTCGTAGGCTATGATCATGATCTCTCGTAGATTGTGGAGTTAATTATCATTATGATAGTATTGATGTGATCTATTCCTCCTTCATAGTGTAATGTGGACAGTGTGTGCACTATGTTAGTTCTTGGTTTATTTTGCAATGATCTATTATGCTCTAAGGTTACTTAAACATGAATATCGAATGTTGTGGAGCTTGTTAACTCCGGCATTGAGGGTTCGTGTAATCCTACGCAATGATGTTCATTATCAAACAAGAGTGTATGTAGCACATATGAGAAGAAGTATTTATTATGCGATCAATGTTGAGAGTGTCCACTAGTGAAAGTATGATCCCTAGGCCTTGTTTCCAATGCAAACACCGTTTATTTACTGTTCTACTGCATGTTTACTTGCTGCCATATTTTATTCAGATTGCTATTACCACTCATATACATCCATACTACTTGTATTTCATTATCTCTTCGCCGAACTAGTGCACCTATTAGGTGTGTTGGGGACACAAGAGACTTCTTGCTTTGTGGTTGCAGGGTTGCATGAGAGGGATATCTTTGACCTCTTCCTCCCTGAGTTCAATAAACCTTGGGTGATCCACTTAAGGGAAACTTGCTGCTGTTCTACAAACCTCTGCTCTTGGAGGCCCAACACTGTCTACAAGAATAGAAGCACCCGTAGACATCAGTCTACAGGATGGGACAGGGGGTTCACCCAATTTCATTTTTCAACTATTTAATTTGTTCTACATTAATTGGTATAGCATCTCCTTAATTCTGTTGTTAATTATGTTTTCATGTTATTGTACAGCAAAATTCGTACTATGCACCAAATAGATCAAATGGCCCAAGACCAGAAGAGAGTGACTTTGTGGTCCAAGCAAGAAATGCCATGGATGCTGTCAATCCTAGAGGGAGGGGAAGAATATTTGTTGCTGTCAACCCTAGAGGAAGGGGAGGAGTATCTGCTGCTGTCAACCCTAGAGGAAGGGGAGGAGTATCTGCTGCAGCAAGTTCATCACAGAGAGGGAAAGGTAGAGGAAGAGGGAAAACAGTTGCACATCAAACAGGGGAAGCAAGCAGTTCTCATACATCCGAAGCTCCTGCAAGAGGGAGAGGGAGGAAAAGGAATTACAACACAGGCCTTGGATCACTGTACTACCTGGCATTTGGTGATGATACTTCTCACACAACAGCACTACCTGATCTTAATGAAGCAGCTGTTGAGATTGACACAACACAGACTGCCCCTGATAGTTAGATTGGTCTCTCCATTTTATTTTGCTATCTGCTAGCTTATATAACTGCAATGGTATGTGCATGTGTGCACCCAGGATATTTACCATATTCTGAATTTAGTTGAAAAGTTATTTTAGTGTCCAACTTATCTATTTTACTGTGCACCTGGGATATTTACCATGTTCAGAATTTTGTGGCACTTGTGATATTTATCATGTTCTGAAATTTGTGGCACCTCTGATGTTTATGAAGTTGTGAGTGATCACTGTACTGTTACTGGCTTCCTGCTCATCTTGCGTTCACAATATTTATCATGTTCTGAATAAAACAAGATGCCATTTGGTTATCTTTCCTGCAATCTGGAATTAGTCACGCATAGGGTACGAGGGGGTTTTCCAAAGATTTGGTATTTTCCCTTCTTCTGTGCACGAACGAGTCAAGAAATAGATGCAAGGGGCTATCAGCAAAAATACAATCCAGCGTGGCAGCACACGTGGCCTTGCCAGATCAAATTTGTACCTCAGTGCACCCGAAATACAAGGTTTTGTACCACTCTGTGACATTTTGCAATTGTTGTATGACCAGTGCTATTAACTCATTAGATACGGCCGCCGAAGCACATCGGCTATAATCTGAAGTATACCTGTTTCCGATCTGGTCTTCGTACCCGAAACTCCTTCTTGCTGATTTTGCCTAAGTTCTAGCAGTTAGCGTCGGCTCCACGTAAGTATCTGCTCGATCCAAGCAGCTCCACGTGATGATGAACTTATCAGAGTAGTTCTTCTGTTAGGATATGATCTGGTCGTTGTTGATGATGAGAGATCCCGCCTAGATGACAAAATCCAGCGTCGCGTTTCTCACAGACGGCGCCAATTGACGAGGCGGTTCCTCGGCAATGCCCACCATGAGGGGCTTGGGTTTTAGAGAAAGGCGACGACGGAGGTTTCGGGAGCGAGACGGTACATGACGTACCCAGGTTCACGTCCCCGCGGTGGAGGATCGCTACGTCCCGCTAGCAATCCACTATATGAATATATGTGTACAGGGGGCCGCCATAGGCGGAGTAGTTGTATCTAGTTCGCGGGTTGCAATGTCTAGGCGAGTCGCCTCTATGATTTGTGTTTCTGAATATGCGTGTCCTAAGGGGTGCCCCTGCCTGGATTTATATATCAACCAAGCTAGGGTTTACAAAAGTCCTAGTAGGATTCGTATTGGAGTCTTCTTTCCTTATAGTCCAAGTTGATATTCCTTGCGGGTCCAGCTTGTCGAGTCCTTGTGCTGGTCTGTCTTCATAATTTGCATCGGGTATGCCAATGTCGAGTACCCAAAGGGTTATGCCCACATCAAACGCCGTGGATGACGCTAATGAGGCGCTGCGGGGGCGGCTACTGGAGGACGCGACGGCCCACCGAGTTCTGGTTACCGCGCGGTGGATGGACGCCAACAAGGCAATGACGGGGCCGGGCCGTCAACCGCCCTGAGGGGCAACAAGTAGTCTAGAGCCTTGTTCCTTGTTGTTTTTCTTTTATTTCGTACATGCATTATGTTTTTCAGTTGAATGAAAAATTTGTTGGAAAAATAATATGCGTCGGGCCACTGGAGGCACAGTCAGACGCAAACGGACGCGCGGTAAAAAAGTAACTATTTTGGTGTCCGCGGACCGACTCAAACAGACGCAGTCGATCGATTTTGGCGTCCGATTTAGGTCGCCCCGCTGGAGATGCGTCAAACAACTGCCTGAATCGATCAATTTCAGAGTTAATTCCTAGCCCATGCATATTTTTATATGAACATTGTATGGCTGGATCCTCTCATCTCTACCACCGTAGCCGCGCTATCATCTCTCGTCTCCACCATCGCTGCCGCACAATCCTTTCCTCTCCACCACAAAAATGTTGTGCCGACTCCGCACGGCGTACTCCATGCTTGGCCACAACGGTCGTGCGTCGCCTGCGGTGCCTCAACCACCACCGCAGCCGCAGTCGCCACAGCCTGACGCCGACTACAACTCCGACGACGCAGTTGCCCCGCGGTTCGAGGTGTGGGACGAGGCGTTCATCGCAGACGCAGAAGCTGAGGCAGCGGAGGAGGCGGCGTAGTGGGGCGAGCAGCCGCAGGCCCCCGCCGACCCAGAGCAGGCATCGATCCTGGCGTCCTTGAACACGCAACATTTTCGGGGGCTAAAGGAGGAGGAGCGGGAGTTCTTCAACGATGCGAACTTCGAGCACGCCGTCGAGATCTTGCGCCAGCGAGCGGCCACGGAGGAGACGGGACGCCTCCTCATGGCAGCGGAGCGACATCGAGGTGAACGCTCATCGCCACGCCGAGGCGTTCGCCCACGAGCAAGTGAGGCTCGCCCAGAACGAGGTGTCTCGGCGATGGCTGGTAGCGCTGAGGGGACAACGCCGCCGACAAGTTCCTGCGACGCCGGCCACCATGCTCCACCGCCAGATGCGCGAAGCAAGGGCGGAGAGGTAGGCACAAACGCAAGCGGCAAAGGGGAAGAACGACGACGAGGCATGCCCGTCGCGCGCCCCAACCGACGGCCAATAGATTAGGGTTAAGTTTAAGTTTTATTTAGGTTTAAATTCGAGTAACTTTTGTATAAATTTCATTTGAATTTCGTATGAATATCGTCTCAAAATGTGATTTTAAGTTTGAATTTCTAGCGGGATGACGTATGGGGGCGCCGGTGTGGAAACAGCATCCCCAAATAAAGGATGCTCTCCCGACGCTCCCCATACGATAGTGCCGGCGGCCCTGCCGGTGACTATTTTGGGGGCCATCAGTGGAGATGCTCTAATGCATTGTCTTTGTAAAACATGTGGGAGTTATTCAATTTTAATCTGGCAACTGATGCGGTGGAAAAAATTCTTCAAAACATAACAACATGAGATCTATTTTTGAAGTCCACGTCGACACGAACACAACGGTACAAACGGCTCATAAATTAGATAAACGATTTGAAAGATAAATCATTTTTCAAGCTTCGGATTCTACTATTAATGCGATGATGTCAGCCTGAGCTGACAGATTAGTGCATGAGGAGAGCACCAATTTTTTTTTTTTTTGCCACCGCATGCCCGCATTTTTGTATAGATTTTCCCATCAATATTACCTAGAGACCAATTTACGTTACTACGTGACTTGGTATGGTAGCCGATCATGCCAAACAGACTACACTGTTTTGTTACCACAATTTATTTTGTTAAATCCTAATCATAAATTTTAGATCTAACCAATGTTGAGGAAACCGTTTATCGGTGTTAACTCGGTCGGTAGGCGATTAGCAATTATAAAAAAATCGGCCAATTAACCGGGCAATAAATAAGTTAATCGATCGATAAATGAGTTTATCGGCTAATCGATGACCGCCCAATAGCGATTAATCGGCCGATTAATCGTTGAATTGGACGATTTTTCGAAATAATATAGATGATGTGGTGGCTTTATTAGACATTCGTATATCGTATATTCCTTTAAGTATATAGTAGATAGAAATAGATAGATGTATACCTTGTTTGATGAAACTAGTAAGCGTGCACGTGCAATGCACGTCTAGGCTGACATAAAAATAGAATAATTTACCCTAATAATTCGTGGCTCAAAAAATAATATCAAAATTTTGTCTTCATGAATCACCATGCCCTCTTGTAACTAAATATCCCAAAATATGCATAATGTGTCAGTAATATAATCTCTTTACCTAAATACACAACTTTTCAATTTAAGTTAGTGCCCAGAACGATTAAAATCGTTGTAACATTGTGAATCTTCAATCTGAGATACATCATACTTGTAGCCGTTTTTTAGCACCGGGAGAAAGTTGCGAGCATATCCTACCAGGACCTCCCGACTAAATAATTCAAGTTGCGAGCATATCCTACCAGGACCTCCCGACTAAATAATTCAAGGAACAGTATATAACAAAAAAAAATCAATGCACAATTAACAATTTCTTATGTAGTATGCAATGAAACCTTCACCGAAGGTCATCGCGAAGTTTCTTTATAAGAAAATGCAAGTTCATGTTATCAAGCTTTGTTTGATGTTACAATAGACATATCATCAACAATTTGTTATATGTGTCCATAGTAAATCTACTCATCCAGACAGCTAGATAGTCGTGACTTGCTGCAGAACAACATAGATATATAAGATACAATTATTAAAAGGTCAAGCATCACACAAAAACACAATTTCCTTCGGAATCGTAAAATAGATGTCACTATATGATGTGTTGGTCAGCGTGATCAATTGGGTGATATATACCAAAGTCTTTAAGCCAAGGAAACCTGAATCGAAACAATACACAACAATAATCTGGTAAGCACACCTAGCTCATTTGTGTTTGTTGTAATCTTCTTTTCCTGGCCGACTCATGTATAACTTATAACCAGAAACACACTAAACTTTTCATTGGTTGCTCTGACAAGAAAACCATTTGAGCTATAGAAAGATAAACTTAAGCGCATATATCCAAAGCATTTTAATTAAAAGTCCATGAGTATTAAATCAAGACCATGGATAAGTCTAAAAGAGGGTCATACACACATCGTGAAACAATTTAGAAAAAAATATAACTTAACGACTACAGTCACAATGAAACACACAAGTCTTTTGTTGGCAATATTACCCCAGATTCAGCAATTAATATCCAAAGCTATTTAAATACGACAGGAATTTATAAAAGCATCATAAATACCAGATCCACATTCAAAAGATGGTGTCGTCTGCTAGAGCAATCTCAACCATGCCCATGGCTGAAATTGGTTCCATAGCTCTGTTTCCAAAGGTAACAAAACTATTTGCAATTAATTTTGTCCAGTGAAAATGCAATGGAACCACAATTTCAGAGTGTAAGGAATGATACTTGTTTAGACAAAGTTAATGAAAATTACATGCATTGTTTGTGCTGGTTAGGCCTTGGACAATACGATAAGATGCATTCAGTCCTTAGCTAGTTAATTTTCAATTTTTCATATGGTGCCCGATGAAATAAATGTTTTAGATCTGCATCTTGCTCATGTGACCGGCCATGGGAGCAAGCAAAATACATTATGGAAAGCCAAATCTATGTCAAGACGACAGCTGTGTCCTTGACCATTATGAAAAGAACACATCTGCTCCCTACGGAAAAAAGTAAGACCTGCATATATATGTCCATTAGTCATACAACTCCAAAGCCAAAGAAGCAAAATGAAAGATTTATTTGACCTTATTATTGTACAGGATGTACATCATCCATACATCACCAATGTCTAACACATGAGAGACGATAATCCAGTACTAATTAAGATATAACAACTTGAATTCCAGCTGGCCCGTTTCAACAACAGTCTGACATAATTGCACACTGTAACTCTTGGAAGAACAATTACCTCAAGTAGCATGTCCTCACAGACTCCTATACCATTTCCCAAATCCTCTTCCAGCCCATCCTTTGCTAATACTACTGAAAGCCAAGACTACATAAATTAGAAACACCGAGTCAAGCGATCAATTATAATATACCTCGAATCCATACAGGTTGCCACGACAAAATGACCATGAGCAGATAAGTATCTCATTCCAAATTTTATCTCATCAAACTTTTAGTAACAAATAGTAGGTAGGAGCAAGATATGTTCGGGTATATGGTCTTAGCATATACTTGTGTTCGATAAGCCATATTAAACTATCTTTTCTAAATAATAAACCAGAATGGAAGCACAACTGCTTGTTCATATGAAAAAATAGTAGAGCATACGAACAATTTGAGCGTTCCGCATTACAAGGGAACTGACATGGAAAAATCATATGAAAAACATAGACTGAAGAATTATCTCTATCGGTGACAACAACAGACTTTTTAATTACCTGTTCCGTGGCTTCCTAAATAGTCCCATTTATCTTTCGGTCTTGATAGAAAATATTGAAAATTAGTAATTAACGAAACAATGAAAAAAAATCATCAGAGATAAACATGCAATCTCGGGAAGAAGCATAAGCTGATTATTCTTAATGCACATACCCACCATGGCATGTCCCATCAATTAAAGGTGCCGCGACAGATTAGGCCATGGAGGTGCTCGATCTCGACTACATCGAGAGCCATCTTCTTATCGGCGAGGCGACAGAACTGGCGGAGCTCCATCTGGACCTCGGCCTTCTCTCTCTGTAGGCGCAGCAACATAGCCATGGTCTCGCTGGCAGCATTGGCGTTGGGGAGGCGCTCGTCTTTCATCTCACCTGCAGCGCCGCCCCCAAAGTATCTCGCAACGCCGCAGTTTCCTCCTCAGCATCCATGCGTTCAAGGCTTACAGCTCCGAGTCCCCCTACTCTCCATCCTCCCCATCCCGCACCCCTTCTTCACGTCAAAACCGGCTTCACGGAACGCCACGACATAACCATCTCGGGTGGCGAATTTCTTGAAGCGACTATCAGAGTTGAGGGCAGCGACCTTGGATCAGAAGAAGTGATTATAAATCGGGGCGGGGGGCGATGTATAAGATACGGCGGGGACATGGGAACAGGGAGATACCTTAGATCAGCGCTGGAACCTTGCAAAGAAGGACCGCGAGGCGTCGGCTGGGCGAATCGCGGCTGGGGCAAGGGCAAGGCGACGGTAGGGAGTGCAGCCAACATCCGATGAGTATGATCACCGCCGTCAACGGTGAGGTGCAGCGGACGCGGGCAGGCATGCGTGCAGGCACCGGAGCAGCGCCGCGAGTGCAGGAGGAGGGCGAGATGCCGAGATCCCGCTGCTTTCGATATCAGTTTTTCTGGTGCGGGCGGGGACGTGGGGTTGTGGGCGTCCTCGAGATGATGCAGGAGGAATAGAAGGGGCACGTAATTTCCGGGTGAAAGGAGGGGAGAACAAATGAATATGAACCGTTTGATATGCGTGAATGGAGGGTGGAGATTTCATTTTCCAACGCAACTTCGTGCCTTTATAAGTAGTAGAGATATAAGTAGTAGAGATAGTAGAGATGGAGGTAATACTATATAGGTGTATTTGGGATATGGGGAGTTATCCATGACGTGGGTAATCGATCGGATCAGATTATCCAACATTCAACAACGACGGTTTCATCGGATAGCAAGAGCCGAGAGCGGCCCATCTTCCAACCGGCATTTACCATTCGCGGTGGATCCATGCATGATATATCTCCGTGCATGCACCCTGCCACTCGGTCGAGCGTGAACGCCGTGGGCGCACCACCCGCCTCCATGGAGACCCGCTCAGCCGCTCTCGATCGGCTCCATCGGAGATTCGGAGCTGCTGCTCTCCTCAGTATTCTCTCTCGCGATCATAGATACATAGGCGACGGCCGGGCACAGCTGCTGCAACCACGTAGGCTGGCAGCCACCAGGCCACCACATACGCAGCCACCGACCACTCCCAGCGCGCGGCCGCGGCGGCTCAACTTCACATCTCGGTAAGTATGTCATCCTCCTCTAATGCCATTAAGTAATGTGAAATTACCATCATTGCAAAAGAAGCTAAATAACAAGAAATTGTGCCACTGTTGCTGCCAATTTTATGAGATGAACTGGCTGAGAATTGGTGTTTTATAACTTTATGAGATGTACTGATATTTTGGAGTGGAAAATGTGCTGACTGCAACAATCATGCGCAATACAACACAAGGGGTTTGCAGGAATATGTCTCCTCTGTAATTGATGCCCGCTAGCTAAGCAACCATGAGCAATACGCCACAAAGTTATTTTCATCTTGCTTGGGGCTTTAACACTCCACATTTGTTTCCAGTATTTTTTTTTTCACAAACTGAATCTGACTACATCCCACACCCAGTCCTGCTTCGGAAAATAGCAAAGGATGATGTCCATGCAAAGTTGTAGGCAGACTTCACTGTGAAAACACCAAACTTGTTATGAGGCCAAGATGCAAAATCATCCAAATCACTTTGAGCTAAAGGAATCTGCAAGATCATCTGTGACTGGAGCAAATAGCTTACTGTGCTTATTGAATTACACAGTACCAACTAAATATAGAGACAAAATTAGAATAACTGCAGTACTAATCTTACTACTAATATCAAGCACCTTTGAGCAACTTGAAACTTCTTGGAAGCCTAAAATAATAGCTGATGATCACAAGGATTTTGGAACCTATAACAGGTGGTTAGAAGTAGTAGCGTTCAAATAATATGTGAAAACAACTGAAAGCAGAGAACAGTTTTTGTGTTAGTAAACTGCCAAACCAGAGCCTATGCTATCTAGGATCAATCATCATCTGATATAGTGACTTTTGAAGCCTTTTACAATTCCAATATAGATTTCATCTCGTTTAAATATCCTAATTGACTGTATCTTCATGAGAGATCAGCCGTAACGACAAGTTACATTAAGTTGCCAAGTTAAGTGTAATTTTGAATATTTGACTGTATATCTTGTACTCAGTTTTATGACAAAGACCCTCACCTAATTGTTCTTTGCAGGTCCAAA
The DNA here is from genome assembly GCA_030979885.1 of Lolium multiflorum. Taxonomy (NCBI): domain Eukaryota; kingdom Viridiplantae; phylum Streptophyta; class Magnoliopsida; order Poales; family Poaceae; genus Lolium; species Lolium multiflorum. Next base: position 208,665,286 of record CM061748.1, read on the forward strand.
TTTTTATAGAAGGGATAAAAACCCGCCAGCACAACTAGCGGCTGGTGGCTACTTCTTTTGCTCTGACCCGGCGTTGAGCGAGGCAATAGCTGACGATCAGTGCCTCCAGGACCGGAGCTGGAGCAAGAACCAACTAACGACTGATTCATTGATTGTCTTCTACCGTTTGTTCTATTGTGTAATTCTAGTGGTGCTAGTATTGGCTACTCGGAACTTGGAATGATGTCACTCAAATCAGCATAGTAACGGAAAAATTGACTAGGATTATGAAATTTCGCTTCTGTCTGATAATTGAAAATTGTCTCAAAATTAAGATTTTCATCTTGTTCTATTCGTTGGATATTTTTGGATTGTTTCAAATCTAGGATATGCCAAAATTTGCCAGGGTTCATTCAGCTCTGCTTCCAAGAAGCTCTCGAGTTGCTTCGGAACTATTTCTGGAGTTCATTTTGTTTTCCAGATTATGTGTGCTGGATTCTGTCTGCTGGCTGAGTACTGCCATAAACACTTCAGCAAGATAGCAGTAGCACCTCTTTCACCTGACAATGGCCTCTAACATCGTGTAATCTGGACTGAGGAATAAATGAAGGAAATCACCTTGGACAGAGACCAACCAATCTGGACTGCTTCGCTTGGCCTCGTCTCTCATATGGAGGAGCTGGGCACTCATTTGGAATGGTTATTGGTTGCACTGATTATCTAGAATCTGGAAGTGAAAAACTAGGGTGCTTATAACGAGTTGGAGAGGAAGAAACTTGTCGCTGCATGTTAAATACAGTAACTTTGGATAGCCATTTTCATATCTATATAGCTGCACAACACAAGTTGTAACTAAAGAGCTATTTTGATATAGCTGCATCCCACTAGCCAACGTGGCTGAGTAGCAGCAGCCGCTTGCCCGCATTGCTCTCGTCCAGGCTTCCAAGGAAAAGAAGCTGGAGAGCACTGTCCGCTAGCTCCCACGAAAGGAAGCTGCAGCGCGGTGCTCGCTAGCTCCCACGAAGATACGTTGTGCAAAAATAGCCAACTTTCATAGCTGCTCAGGTCGCCTCCCTCTCAGGCGTGCGAGGCGCTGATCGATCCATCACCAGCAACGTCGCCTATCCCCGGCAGCTCCCCGGTGACGCTCCCTTGTCGTCTTCACACCGGCAACTCCGTTTCAGCTATCCGGCGCATCGCGTTCTCGCTGGCACCTCTGTCTTCCTGCTGCTGAGGCCAGGCTCCACCTCCATCTCATGCCTTCAGGCCGTGGTCCGTCTCAGCCGACAAGCCGCGCTCCCGGCGATCCCAGCAACGGAGGGACCGGGTCCGTGACTCCCCCGACCATGCCCGTGACGGAGGGTAGGGGGCTGCGACGGAGAGAACGGGGCCGTGACTCTCCAGGCGATCGCCATGAGTCTCCAGCGATCACCGCGACAGGGCGAGGGGTGGCGGCGGCGGCGGGCGCTCGTTGGAAGAATGGCACGACAAGTATAGAGAGTCTACTAGTAATATATGCCCGTCCGTTGCACCGGGATAATAACAAGATGTATAGTGAAATTTGATTCAAATATTACATTTTAGACAATCACATAAGTTGTATTCCTCCATCATACTCTTCCCGTTCATGTTCCCCTAGCTCCCTGTCCAATCTAATAATCTCCCTCGATCTGGTACTGCCTTGTCTTCGCTACACCGCACTTAGCCACAGACTCATTTTCCGTTGCTTACTTCACCTCATTCTCATCTTTAAAGAGCTCTAAGCTCCCAGGGTTGGGAGCGCTCCTGGTCGATCGGCAAGTCGCTATCGCTGACCCCACTCGCGTCGGTTCTGGCTGCTCGCATCTCGTGGGTCGGTTCGGGGTTGTTTTGACGAAAGATTTCTTCCTTCTCTTTGCTGCGGCGGCAGTTCTCCTCGCCTAGGTTGTCTCCTCGCCGGCTTCCTCCTGCTCCACGCCGACTCCCTTCGTGAGATGCACCAGGCCACCACTGATCTCCTACCTCCTGGGATTGTCGAGCTGATTGCCAGCGAGCCCCTCCCTGACCCGCCCTTGTTTCTCTGTCACACCCTTTGCCGTTCGGCGGGTCGTATGCAGAAGCTGCCGATGGAATTCCAGATCGCGTACAGGTATGAGAAGAGGGGCATGGCGGTGCTGGGGATGCGTGGGAAGTCATGGTCCCTGAAACCTGAAGCACAATATCTTGCAGAAGTGGGATTGCTAGATGCGGATCACTGATAAGAAGATGATCCAGTCCAGATGCGTGCTGCATGTTGATCCACAGTAAGTGTGGATTTCAGTTATTCAGTTACGTCTTGAGATTTCAATATGCGTTGCAGTGAAGTTCCTATTTTCCTTGGCATAGGCTATGTAGCCCAAATCAGTCATATATTCCAAATGATTCTCCGTTTCAAATGTAAATTTTGTTCTTGTTTTCGGATTGGCATTTTCTATAGCATAAGATCAATGCTTTTGTTCAGTTTATGTACTAATACATTAATTGGTCAATGATTTTTTTGCATTATTGAACAGGTCAAATGAAAATATACTACTAAACTTCAGGGGAACATTGTTTACCATTTACGGAGTACTTATTATTTGGCTGGAATTTATTATCGAAGGAGTTTACTGAGAAGAAAGAAGTAGTCCATATAATTTACAAATAAACATTGTCTTCATTAATATTTTCCTTTCCTTTTCTGCTAAACATGCATAGACGTCCCTTGCTTTCATTTCTTAACCAAGCTGGAAGAGAAAGTTCATGCTATCCATGCTACGGAATTTGGTTAAATGGATTTGCAAAGAAATTCTAAATTATAACTGCACGCTTTCATAATATTTATGTCAAACCTTTGGATTATATTTCTGATTATAAGAAGTAATTTCTTGCTCACAAGATATATGAGGTTAAAATTAAACAGAACAGGAAGAACCTGACGCTAAAAGCAGCAGCCGTGCCAACCTATGATTCATGTGCATCTTATTATTCTATTTGAAAGTATTGTTCAAGAAGTTCTGATTTGCATTACGGCCTATGAGTGCTCTTATCTTAGGACAAAAAACTAATTGGTTTATTTCTTCCTTGCAGTTCCGTACGATATTGCTAGGACATTTGCAAGGTTCCCTTTATTGTCAATATATTTTATTTGATTTTTTTAAAGAAGTATCATTGCCACATATGGTGGTGAAAAGTAAAGCTGCACTTCTGGCTTCCTTATCATTTGGTTATCAACTAACTGACATGGAAAGATCATAGATCTAATCTTTATTCTGGCTCTGCTTTTATTATATAGTTTTCCCACTTGAAATGCAATTCTGAGATAATTTATTTTCTTTCTGTCATGTGTTTATTGTTCTGTAGCATCTTTTTTAGATTTGGTAAGCTTGCCAAAAATGTGGATATAATTTCTAGCCAGTTGACCTGATGTTTTGTTTTGTGCACTTGGTTCTTGTCTCTTACCAGGATAGAACACTCTGAAGAAGATAGACTTTACACCTTTATAGCATTTCACATGGCATGGATGATGAACGTTGTTGTTTGGAAATGCTTGAATTATATTTACGTTGTCATGTTTTCTGCTGACATTATCTGAAATGACTAGCATACTGAAACAATAGTTTTAACCTTCAAGTACTCTAATTTTTTTACGTTGATCCCTTATTTGTTCTTCAAGATAAGTTCTGTAATTTACTGATTGTTTGCATGCTTGATATCAGGTTCTTACAAAAGATTTTCCAAGAGGTGCAGATATCATATATGTGAAACTGTAGTTAGGGAAATGTTCGATTTGTGCTTTGAATGCACTTGCAGTCCATGGACGAATTGATATGATCTCTCAGGTAAAATCGGCAACTTCTGAAAATAGATTTCCTGAACGTGAATATAGAAATATGGGTAAAAATTGCATAGTCCATTACTTGCTTGATAACATTTGCTATTCGATTTGTGTGATTTTCATTTGGTGGAGTGGAGAAGCACCCCTGCTCCATTGCTAACTGTTAATATATCATGCATATTAGTGTCAGCTATTCATGCAACTCTTCTTATACTGTCATGACTTCTGGCTGATGTGATACAACTGGTTGTGACTTATGAAAACCTTTGATGTTTCCAGTATAATTAGTTGAGAGTTAATATTTGAGTTTTATATATTGTCTATGCTAAAGATTTGATATGCCCTTCTATTTCTTTTGCGATTATTTTTCATTTAGATGTGGTTCTCCACGAAACATGGCATTGCATTTGCTATATTATCTCACTTTAGAATTCTCTACAAACTAATAGGGGGCTACCCACATAGTTTGCATTTGTGTGGGCCAACTGTCGATCCCGATCAAGAAAAAAAAGGATGGTTAGATGCTAGCCTACGAAGAGGGAAACAAATAATAGTAATATGCCTACAGACGGAATCTACACTTTTGGGTGTATATACATTAAACCATACTTGTGTATTCCTAATAGTTTAGTTTTCGGCTTGGCAGAAATCTTCGCAATGGTTCAGTTTTATTAGATCTCTATCCATATTCTGTATATGACCCTTGAGTTTAAAGTAAAGTTGTAACTGATCTAGGCAGATTTTGAGATTAAACCTTTTGCCTCTTTTGCACGGGCTTGACTACATTAATAAGAAATAGACACGTGACATTCAACCAAAAATAAAAATACACAAACCACCATGTGATAAATATGAAAGACAAAAATACATGTTCGTGACGAGGGTAAAAAATAACGCGCGCAGCAACGCGCGCGAGGTCCATCTAGTCCATTGTCATTCCCGCACCACCTCGTCCACACTGATTTGTCCTCGCCCACCATGGGTTGGTTACATCGCTGCCTGCAACCTCTCTGCCACATGCTTGAGATAATAGAGTCCATCATATAAGATTGTGGTGGTCCTAGCACCTACATTATGTGATTATCATATAAGAATATTTCATCAACGAACAAGGGAACTTGTTCTTTATCACTGCACCGGAATGATAATGCTAATTTCAACAAAGCTTCAGATAGAAGCCCTCAGGTACATACAACAACTGAAAATAATTTTAACTCGCCAATGTCTGAAAATAATTATGCAAGTCCTACTTTTGCAAATAATGTAAATGGCTACCACCAAAGAAGTAAAATGCTAGATGACAACACATAGAGCCTAAAATATCCATGAAGTGTGAACAAGGGTCAAGATCAAGTTCCTATGCTTCCGATAAAGAGTATGAGCCATTTGTAGGCTTCAAATATCTAAATCACTTGCCAGCCTTAGAAAAAATCACTTTACTTGTACTCTGTAACAGATTCACATAGTACCTCTATTTGTTTGTCACTCATTAATGAATTACTGATTTTCAGGATGAAATGGATAAAACTGATGTGTTACCTAGCATTCAAAAAATGTCACGATAATTATAAAAGACAAGGTCTCTCCCCCTCCTAACACCACATGTTTGAATGTTCTTTCTCTTTTTTTTTTTGTCTCAACATGTCTTTCAGCTCGCATATTCCCTCTCCCTCGGCTACACCGTCGCTCCTCCCATTCTCGCCACGATACCTACAACCATAACACATTACTTAAATGGAGAAGAAACCAACACATGCAAGGAGATTCATACAACATGCCAAATTCTTAGACGATTGGATGAGATATCATGCAAAGACCTGCAATATATGCTCAGTCTCCAACATCCGATTCTCATCCTAATTCTTGACATCTCATGGTAAATTCTGGAACAAAACAATACATAACTATGTAAGATGTTGCATGATGACATTTTATTATGCAGTTAGCGAGAGGTGAAAATTATAGGGCAAAATAAGACTATGCCTATGGCTCCGCCTATTTGAAGTTACAGTTCCCAAACTCCGTGGCACTCCTCTACCTCAGCATATAAACAAAATTCAATGAGGAAGTTGGGTTTGTATGCTGATTCCATACTATCAAAGATCGATCAACCAACAATGTGTTTCTTTCTTGATCATCATTAACTAAATTATCTTGAGATGAAAAAACTTATTGATAAAGCCAATAAACAAAATTATCAGTGTCTAGAAACATCAAACCCTCCATAACAGATCAAGCGTCCATAAATACATCAACATGTATTTCTGACTGAAGTTAAAAGTAAAAAAAGGAGAAAATAGGATTGACTCATGCCATGAATTAATCCGCGTACACTTTGTTTTTCCACGCATACATATCACAGTAGTACTGTAACATATCATATACACTAAAGAAATTATGTAATGAGTGAGGCAATTGTATTAACAAACAGCACTCAGTAGCCCTGTATTATTTTGTTTGACTGCAGGGAAATTAGATTTTATACATCTGATCCTTTTTATGTGCACCATTTCACCTCTCGCTCCCCTTTACCATGAGGATCATCTCCCCTTCACCATGATGATCAAGAAGTCTTGTCAGCTCAACCACAAGTGGAATGGCAAAATACAAAAGCAGATGCATCGTGTGTATATACATATGTAGCTCAGTCTAGTTAGTTAAAATTTTATGCAATGTGCTTGATAACTTTCTGAATGAACAGGTAGAGTGCACTACGGAAAAATCTCTATATAAATAATTATGAGGCGTTGTTGCCATCAAAAAGGGAAAGTCATTTGGTCTACATACTTGGTCTAGCAGCACAAACACCTCTAATTTCTGCTTGTTACAAGTTCTGTAATACTTAACAGTCTAGGAAAGATTAAAAAAAACTTATTACTTAGCTTCCCTAAAATAAGACCTATATATTACTAAATTATCTTGAGATGACAAAACTTATTGATAAACAAGATTATCAGTGTCTAGAAACATCCAACCCTCCATAACAGATCAAGCGGCCGTAAATACATCAACATGTATTTATGACCGAAGTTAACAGTAAAAAAGGAGTAAATAGGACTGAATCATGGCATGAATTAATTAGGATACACTTTGTGCTTCCACCCATACATATCACAATGCTAGTACTGTAACATATCATATACACTAAAGAAATTATCAAATGGGTGAGGCAATTGTATTAACAAAGAGCACAAAGTAGTCCTGTATTACTTTATTTGACTGCAGGGAAATTAGATTTTATACCTCTGATCGTTTTTACGTGCACCACTTCGCCCATCGCTCCCCTTCACCATGATGATCAAGAAGTCTTGTCAGCTCAACCACAAGTGCAATGGCAAAATATAAAAGCAGATGCATCGTGCATGTGTATATACAGATGTCGATCAGTCTAGTTAGTTAAAATCTTATGCAATGTGCTCGATAACTTTCTGAATGAACAGGTAGAGGTGCACTATGGAGAAGTTCTCTATAGAAACAATTATCAGGCGTTGTTTCCATCAAAAAACGAAAGTCATTTGGTCTACATACTTGGTCCAGGAGCATAGCTAAGAACTCACACCTCTAATTTCTGCTTGTTACAAGTCTGTAATAACTTAACAGTCTAGGGCGAGACACATATTTCTCGATGTGCATAGAGCTTATAATTTCAGCCTAAGGGTCCCATATTATACTCGCTGTGGCGACGAACTTTCCCTGGCTATTTCATGATCTCAAGACACCAAAATAGAAATGGTAATAACTCTTGCCACAAAAATAGGGTGGTGGTCTCTTCCATCTAACACCAGCTTAGATGCCTGCAATGATATTGTCGATTCCATTTATGTCAGTAAGGATGGTTCAATTTATGGTCACGACAATAAGGTGGGTGGTGCTGTATTTTATGGCTGGTAACGTTTAAGTTCTTTCCTGAGCAGGGAATATCATTTTGATAATACGATGTTTCTCCCTGAAATTTACTTTGCTGTTCAGAAGTGTAAAAGTATAGTGTGACATGGGTGTGTCAGTGGGTTGATTTGATGAGCTTCCTGGGAAGATCAAAGATAAACTTATTAGTTAGCTTCCCTAAAATAAAACCTATGTATTACTTATATCTGTATATTCATTACATTGTAATAGTTTGCCATTTCAAATAAATTTTTTTGAGGGAATTTCAAATAAAAAATTAATATGACTTCTAACCAAACCAAGTGCTTCATAGAATAAAGAGCCATGGGAATATGAAAAGGTATATTAAAAATAGTAAACAATGCATAATGTACAGGGAAGATACATTACAGTGACTGAACTATTGAACCAAATGATGTGCAAGAGTGCTAAGCAATACTAATGAAAGCAGTATACAGTTTAATTTAGAGATGAACAAGAAATCTTTATTGAATGACTCTGGTTCCATAAAGACGCTAATTGTGTTTAAAGATGTACTAAAATTATATGAAACCCTTGCTAGAATATGATTTAAAAAAGACAGCATAAAGCTCAAAATTCATGGGAAAACTTCTGATGACCATAGGTACTACAAACACATTTATATCCATGTCAATTGATATATTTTTTCATTCATCAGAACCATAAGTATGAAAATAGAAATCTACGTTCATTCTAGCAAAGAACATACTTATCTGGGCTCATAATTTAATTATCATCTGGGCTCATAACACAAAAGAACAACGTAATCTAATCATGGAGATTAAGCAAATGGTAGCAATCTCCGAAGGACGATATTCGGGCTTCAGATAAGACGACCAAGAATGCTATTAGCAAATGCTAAGTGGTAACCAAGTTCCATTATATAACTTGCAGAAAAGCAGAAAAGTGTACCTTGAATTAAGCTAATGTCGTGCTATAACCTGCACATGAAAAGCAACTTAAACTAAGAAGAATTTTGGAGTAGAACCGTACTGCACAAAGCCTGTAGCATGAACCATCATCACATTCGGTGACCATCTAGTACTAAGTAAAAAAGCAGTGAGGTCGCTAAACTGCACTTAACATCAAACTTAACTAACCATCTGTACAAGGCTAATGGTTCCAGGTCCATAATCCTTACTCTTGAGGTCAAAGGAAACCATCTTATCTTATATTATCCAACAACGACTGGAACACTAAATTCCTTTGGATGGAAGAGACGTGAGCTCCCTTACATCCATGTGGCGACTGACCGGCGTTGGGGCGCAGAGGGCGTAGTCATGGGGGCATGGAGGGCAGCACCAATAGTGTGGGCGGCGAGTGGGCAAGGCGGAAGCCGATGTCCCGGTCAATGTTGTCAGCGGCGCCGGTGACGACGGCCCAGGGCCCATGGAGCGGCGGCGCAGGGGCTTGATGGGGTGGAGCAAGGCGGCGTTGACCCAAAGCCACCAGACACATGGCGGCGTGGGCAGCGACAAGGAGGCCTTGTGGATGGTGCAGCCTGCTCGCCGGATGGAAGGGGTCTTGCTTGGCTGCGGCTCCTCATGGGTGTAGGTCGCCGTAGGAGGAGGAGCATCTGGGTGGCAGCGTGACGGAGAGAACTGGACGGGGAAGGCAAACCCTAGCGTCATCGTACGCCTCTGTTTCTCCTCGTGTGGGATTGGGGGAAATGTGGACTGGTTGATTTCGCGTTTTATGAAGGGCTAAAGTGAAAAAGTAGCCCGGTGGAAGGTCGGATGATTGACGACGGAACGACGGACCATGCTACCGATTGACGACGGAACGCTTTCGTATTTTTTAAGTAGTACAGATTCTGAGACTCTGCTCCGATGCTGATTTAACTGATAAGTTGACTTTAAAACGTCCGTTTAGAATTGATAAAGTATTATAGAAGTTACAAAAAATTTATCACTAGTTTAATCAACGGTCACGAAAAATTACATTAGACGGAACCAATATTTAATAAGACGGAACCTAGGTTCCGTGCCAATCACCGTAAAAGAGCTCATCTTGTGAAAAGCCATATTTTTAGCGCCAATTTTTATCTTTTTACACACGTCACACAACAAGTTGATTTTTCATGAAACAACCTTGTGGGTGCATAGCACTTGAAGATGTATATGCGAATTTTTTATTTCAAACTTTTTGACATTTCAAAATATGTCTAACATGGGTTTCAAAATAAAAGGAGCATATGCTCCCATGAGCTAAAACACCACTCCCCGACTTTAGTACTTAATTTTCTAGTCCCATAATATAAGATGTTAGTACAAGCAAGATAGAAATATATTGGTTGTAATATCATCTTGTATTATTGGACGAAGGTACTAAAAATTAAACCATGTCCTTATAAGTAATCAGTAAAATCAACCAAAACGTAGCGAAAATGAATAAATTTTGTAGAAGTTAGTGACGTGTGCAATCTCACAAGTTGCTCATATCAATACATTTCATTTCATTCCTAATGATAATTAATTTAGTCATGTATTTTTTGTGACCCCCGTTTGGCCATATTTTGGGAGGGGCGTAGTATATTTGATTTCGAGAGAGTGGAATAGTTATTCGCTAGTTATTCTACACATACTTTGTTTCTTTATATTTGATTTTTACGGCACGTAAATTTGTCTTACCTTGAAAGTTTAGAAGAATCTTTAAAAAAATGCATGACATAAAAATGTTTTATTTACACGAGGTACCAAAAATACGATTTAAAATATGTATGTATTATATTTTTTACGCTATTCCGACTCATATATTGTGTTTCCTATGTTGATTTTTCGTCGTAGATCAATATGAATATAACTATTCATATATGAAACATAAATTTTTTAATGTTACACCATACAAAATCTTTGGTGTAGGATTTCTATGTTCATGGATTGAAATTTATAGTATAACTTCAATTCTTGAGAAAGGCACGGTCCAATTTAATTATTGACTTCTAGTACTACATCAAAATCGTTATTTCAATCTTAGAAAACATGATTATCGGGATTCAGGTCCAGTTGGTCATGCACAACCTCTTCTTCCCGCACATTTCGCATCGCCTCCCACGCCACGCTTTTTCGTTTCCGCATAGCGCCCGCCCCGCCGCGCGCGAGACATCGGCATGGACCATGGCCGCCATGGCGACGGCGAACCCTGCACCACCTCCAACCTTCTCCTCGCAATCCCGTACATTCACCGCAAGCATTTCACTGCGCACCTGCAGAGCCATATCCCGCTCCCGATCCCTAGCTCTAACCGCGGCACCGGCGCGCTCCACCGGCCTCCGCGCACGGGCCACCAAGAACGGCTCGGCACCGCCGCACCCGCTCTCTGAGGTCCTTCCCTACGTCGCCGCGGAGTGGCGGACCATCGCCAAGGGGTGGGCGTGCGCCGCCGCCGCCGTGTACTGCCTCTCGCGCACGGTGCCCGCCGCGGGGCGCCTCCCGCGCGCGCTCGCCGCCGGCGTGGGCGTGGGCGGGGGCGTGTCGCCGAAGGTCTCGAGGGGCGTGGTCGCGCTCGCGGCGCTCGCCTCCGCGCGCGCGGCCGCGTCGTACGTGCAGCAGGCCTTGCTCTGGGAGGCGGCGCTGCGGGCGGTGGGCCGCCTGCGGGAGCGCGCCTTCGAGCGCCTGCTCGCGCGCGACCTCGCCTTCTTCGATGGCAGGGCGGGGATGGCCGCGGGAGACATCGCGCACCGGATCACCGATGAGGCCGATGATGTCGCCGACGCGGTGTACTCTGTTCTCAATGTAAGGTTCCTCCATCCAGCCTGCTAGATAGAGATGCGTATGCGTTGGATGAATTGTAGGAAAGATGTTTGGGGAAATGCTCCCCTCAGCCTTACTTATATCCTTTCCCCACTTTTGAACGTTCCTCATACTTCATATGTATAGCCATGCAAGCTCTTCCGATTATTCCACTGGCCATTGTGCCACGCTAATTTTTGTTACTAATTCTGTTGCAGACAATTGTGCCGACAAGCTTGCAGTTGATAGCAATGGGCACTCAAATGGTGGCAATAAATCCTCAACTCTCATTAGTTGCAGCAATGGTAACCAATCTCATAGTTCGACTCTTCTTTCATGGTCACTTCTATGTGTACTCTTTAATTTCCTCTCCACATTACATGAACAGGTAATTCCATGCATGTGTGTAGTCATCGCAAAGCTTGGTGAAAGACTCCGTCAAATGGCCAGGGAGGCTCATCTGAGCCTCGCCATGCTTGCAGCCTATCTCAATGATGTCTGGTTTATTAATTAGCACTCGTTAGAGTTCATCTATAACAAGCATGTACAGCCATGCAGGGATTGTTGTTTACTTGAATTGAATGCCCTCTGCAGGTCCTTCCATCGATGCTCACTGTCAAGGTAAACAACGGGGAGCGCAAAGAGTTGTTAAGATTCCATGAGTTAGCTCTTGTTGACCTGAAGAATAATTTGGGTAAGAAGAAGATGAAAGCTCTCATACCTCAAGCTGTTCGAACTACGTATGTTGCAGGCCTCGTAGTGCTCTGTGCTGGTTCAGTAGCAATTTCTGGAACCACATTTGATCCTGAGGGGTTTCTGTCTTTCCTAACAGCACTAGCTCTTTTTGTTGAGCCTATTCAGGTATCACCATCACCATTGTATATCTACTTTAATTAATTCTTGCCATATGTGCCATCTCGTCACTTATTTTTCCTGTATGAATGTTACTTATGTTCAAATAAGTGTATGGAGCATCAAGAACTTGTCATAATGATAATTATTTACTTTATCAGATTTGATAATGTTCATAGAGTTTGGTGTTTGATTAACCACACTTTTTTTCTTCCAAGAGAAATTTACTTGCGCTTTTGTTTCCTGTCGATGTGAATAAGAGTACAGTATTCCCCCAAGACTTTTCTCACCTGAAGAGGAATTATCAAAGAGTGCTGCTTGTGTAGGAAATTAGGAGTATCCAAAAAAAATTATGTTTTTTTCATTTTTGTACTTGTGCTTTAGAAGCAAATTTAGGTATTAAGTTTAAGAACTTACCCTTCCTACTTTGTTTTATCAACATAACTCTTGAGAAACTTTGAATGTGCTTTCCTTCAACTGCTAAATCTAATTATTACGCACCATTTTCTTCTCGTAAATACTTTTGATTAGATCTTACTATAATCTATTCCCTGCATAGGATTTTGGGAAGGCATACAATGAATATAAACAAGGAGAGCCAGCATTAGAACGCATATTTGATCTAACAAGGTTCATCCCTGAGGTAATCACCATTTCTTGTTTTCTAAGGACTGACTTCTATTTTGAAAATATAAGATAATCATGGACAAAAAAAGTCATTAATACATTGTTTTCAAAGGTTTCTAATGTATTTGTAGTTTTCAAAAAATGCAATGAAGTATTATTTTCTCGATTCGTTTGGCTTTCGGTACACAAGTGAAAATCTGCTTGAAGGCATAAAGATGTCTATTCAGATTTGTCAGAAATGAATTCAACAGTATAAACCTTTCAGAAAATATAACTTTTTGCTAGTAGCTGTAATCATTGGAAAATAAAAAATAATGACATTATTTTTTTGTTGTGTCCATCATAAGTTGTAACTCATACACCCATGCTTCTTTGGTGTGCTGTAGGTGAGGGATAAACCAAGTGCAGTACATTTAAATTCTGTTGAGGGAGATATTCAGTTCCATGACGTTACATTCAGATATGTTGCTGGTATGCCTCCAGTAGTTGATCGCGTGAATCTTCATATCAAACCAGGAGAGACTATTGCTATTGTCGGACCATCCGGTGGAGGCAAAACTACTCTTGCCAAATTACTCCTCCGTCTTTATCATCCACAAAGTGGTACTGAGCTGAATCCCAATAGAACAGCAGTGTAGATTCTGTAATATTTTGTACATATTTCAGCCCTTTAGCTGAAGTAGTTTGGTATCCCGAATTCCCATTTTGTTGTGTTTAAACTCCATGGTTATCTTCTAATATTGCTATTTGTAAATTTTCCTTTTAGGATATATAGTTCTGGACAACCATGACATTCAAGACATTCAGCTAAAATGCTTGAGAACACATATTGCTTTTGTTTCACAGGATCCGGTAAGTACCTGTGGTAATTTTCTTTGTGCCAGTAAAGTTTCAAAGCATTTCATTTGGGATGTTTAAAACTACTTCTTGTTTGTCCTTCCTTTGCAACTCTTGATTTAACTTAGTTTAGGTGGCATCTCAACAGCCAACACACACATAATTCAAATATGTTATTTTGCATGTTGGACTAATTACATAATGCACTATCATTGTATTCTCACATGTTCAGTTCATCTTTTATCATTTCATAGATGTTATTTTCCGGTACAATTGCTGAAAATATTGCTTATGGAGACCCTACGGGAGATATTAATATGAGAAAAGTCGAGAATGCTGCTAAGATTGCTAATGCTGATGAGTTCATTAAGATGTTGCCCAAGGGATATGGCTCATATGTAGGACAGAGAGGTTCTAGTTTAAGTGGCGGGCAGAAACAAAGGTAAAAAACTCGCTACCACAATATCTAGTATATTTTATATTTTTCACTAACCTGGTCTTAATGTTTCATGAAACTCATTGCCGTGCATATTTTCAACCCACAGGTTATCTATTGCAAGAGCAATCTATCAGAACTCTTCCATACTGATATTGGATGAAGCAACGTCTGCTCTGGACAGCAGATCTCAGCTGCTACTGAAACAAGCACTGATGAACTTGATGACAAATCATACTGTAAGTGGCATAGCAGTATCGTTCTTCAGAGATTTCTCTATGCTATCTGTTCTCATGATTTTACTGTGTACAACATTTCCCACTTTCAGGTTTTAATCATTGCTCATAGGTTGGAAATGATCCTGATGGCTGATAGAATTGTTTTACTAGAGGGCAGTGAAGTGCGAGAGATGACAAGATCAGCTTTCTTGTCTAGAGATGGCCACTTCTCGCAACCAGATGCCATGAGTCCAGAATTGGGCGAGATTTGATTCTACGAGGGAAAGGTGGTATGTCTTGTCTATGATACCGCCAAGCCTAAAGGCATTCACAGCATGATCAGACAGTGGACGCAGGATGTTTCCCTAGGCGCCCGTCGACCAGCCAAATCGTAGACAGTACCCCTCAGGCAGAAAACTCCTGTGTAACCCCTTAACCTTGTACATAGTTTTTTGCCTTTCTCTTGTCAAGCACACACTGCTTACAGTTGTGGCGCACTTCATTTGTGCTCCCTGGCTTAATTTGAGATTTCAAATTGCCAATCTTCAGAATCGGCAAATTCATGATAAAAATGCATAGGCTGTAGTATATCGACGCCTCAAATGAGAAGTAATAAAGAAAGTAGTCAATGTTAACAGCAGCATCAACAATACGCCAGGTAGCTACAAAATAAAGACGAAGCTTGACTTGATGTGTAGCGTTCATTCCCGCAAAATAAAAAGGTGTGCAGTGTTCAGGTCATGTTTCTTTTTCTTTTGGCAGAAGCAAACATATAGAAGAAAAGGAATACCCAGTTAATGAAGAAAAGGGACAGGTGAAAAACACCACCCGGCCAGAATTCATGCTGTCTACTTTCACTTTTCCATTAAGTTGGGCGTTTTGCTAACATTGTGCGTGTACCCATACGGCCTATTATTTGTTACTTAGATCTAAGGTGCACAGCTGTGTTGCTCTCTGCTTATGCCTCCAAGTATTAAGAACCTGGTTCTGTTTCTTCATCATAAAGCTGGGCATTCTTCACTTTTCTAATAAAATGTTCAAAGATACTTTTATATAAAAAGGCACGCCTTTCAAACACTAAAACAAATAATAATAATAATGCAGGAGGAACACATCAGTACATGAAAACAGTACAAGCTGAAATTTTCTCTGAAGCATGTTTGTGTTGGTGTAAAAAGTACAAGCATGTTCAAGACAAACTTCTGAAGTACGAAACCCAGCGATACTATCAGCCTGTGCTGTTGGCTTCATATCATGCAGTGGTCGGTATGCAGATGACAACTGGTTCCCCCAACTGTCATGACAACTTACAAATAGCCTACACAAGTACAGCAAGGATGACAAAGATTTTGCGATACAAACACAAAAATAAGCAGAGCAATACAACGGCTCTTGTGCATGCAAAGGCTCAGGATGACCAGAATCATCAATCTTCGTATATTCTGAACTGCTGAAACAACAGTTGGAATAGGTCTCTATATGCCAAATTCAGCTACTCTGCTTCTAACCTCCTCAAGGAATGATCTGAAACCTGTGGTGCCAGCCAGCAAAGTGCCATCTAGAGCGCGGTCCTCGAGAAGGTATTTCTCGAATGTTGTAGTATCATCATGCGCACCATGAATAAAAACAAGCCTGGGGGTTAAATTCCTTTCTTGCTTCAGTTTGTCGACAGTTGATCTCAACAGACCTACAAAGATCATTTCAGTGTTAGTATATGTATTGGCTGAAATAAGCATCAGTTACAATTAATATCACTCCATCCATTCTTTTGTATAGGACGTCTTCAATATATGTGCACAAATTACAAAACGTCAAAAGGAATGGAGCTAGTACGATTTAAGGAGGAAATGCTGTTAGTCTCAGGATAAATAAGTGGGGCATGGAAATAAAAATGGTGCTGGACTCACAGTCGCGCGGAGGAGGGAAGGGAATTGAGGTGCTGGCTGTAGGCAAATAATACACTAAAAGGTCAGTGTAGGCATCAAGAAGGAATATTGGTCTCTCGCTGGTGATTACACTGCGACTTAGCGACTGATGAACTTCTGCTTCTGTATCAGGAGAGGAGTATGAAGTCAACGTGGGACATATAGCTTGTCGAACAGAAGCCGGCTCCAGTGCACTGTGAAGAAAAATAATAATGCAAACTTTATTAATGTTGGCCGTTATAATAAAGCAGTACTTGAGAGTAGCTCAAAGAAACTACAGCAGTGAGAGAGTAATCTAGAATTTAGAAAAATAAATGCAGACAGGAAACATGTGGAACATAATTGTTTCTTTTGAGAATTCTGGCAATTGCATGGTATCAAATATATGCTTTACCTGAAGAGGCATTGCAAATATGTCTGATAATCTGGATGAATATGTTGATCTTGAACTTGAAGCAAGGGGCTTACTAGAAAAGCAAATACAAGCCGTGCCAAAGGCTGCAATTGTGAGCAGTTTGAGAAGTCAACATCAATATCAGAAACCCCAGTATCAGCTGGTCTAACGCTCTTGTATGCCTTGTTGTACTGGGCAATGAAAATCGCCAACCAATCATGGAGCCATAGTCTTGCTTCTACCACATCATTTAGAGAAGCCAAAATAACCTGGAAAATGAACTCTTTTCAGTCTCAAATAATCACCTGCTTGATCTTCTGCGATAGCACTGTTATCTTCTAGAGTCTAGAAATGTTGTTAGGTTTGATAATCATGAGAACGTCTGTCCTATTTTTTCATTCACCAAGCAAACATTTATAACAGAAATGGCATCTGTAGATTCTGAATGCATAAGGTTACTGCAAGATACAGTATTGTCCCCAAGCATTGTACTTGGTAAAAATTAAGCACTGAGTATGTACCTCAGTCCTACCCATTTTTTTAGAATGGCCTTTAATTCATGTAGTAAGCTGTTATAGTCCTATAGAAGCTGTACTAACATTCCATTGCACTAGCATGTTTGCAACTTAATAAAATTTACTGTCGGGGCCTCCCCTACAGTTTTCAGCTCAAAAAAGCATGTTTGCAACAGCTACAATAGCCAATTGGTCTAGAGTCTACACAATGTGTTCAGTTGCTACTTAAAGAAGTGGTAAAACTATATCACCTAAGTATGGCCTACATGCTAGGCTAAGGAATTTATATATTTTATGGCTTCAATTTAGGTGTGTAGCTGCCAACCATAAATTTTCACCTACCTAAATCTGGATATTTGAAGCGACCCTTATGATTCCTAGAAACCCCAGCACGATGCATGGTTTGCTATCATGTGAGAACAAGGTAGGAACAGTTTTCTAATACTCTATATTCTTTATGTGACAGCCAACATACCAATTAACAAAGCTTTGTTGATAACTGGCATGCTTTTAAATAGATAGAGTAGTTATGCAAATTAACATCTACCTCTCTTAGACAAGAATGGGAATCCATGTTCAGCTAATGACATTTGTGCTTTACCACAAGCAGCTTATTAGCAGTCACATTGTACTGGATAGTCCGCATCATTTTACCACAAACTTCTGTAACAAAACTGCATACGAAAGAAAGGTTGTACCTGGTGTACAAGTATGGTCAATACCACATCTGGGTCAACAAAATCATATAGGTCCCAGATATTAGCAGTTGTGTTGTACTGGATAGTCCGCACCCTTAGCCGCCTTTGCAATGAGAACTTAGACCTGGACAAGGTATATTTAAGATATAAAACATAAATACAAATGTGTATAGAACTGTTGCTAGCATGGAGAATCTGTAAATTGGCAATCAAATACACATTAGAAAGCAAGTAATGAACTTGCAAGCCAATACTCCTGCAGACGCAAACATGATCAGCGAATGTTCCATTAAAAATAGTGTATATCACAGGATCAAGGAAAAAAGAATTGACATCTCACACACAAGGACAATTGTCAATATGCTTTAGTACTACTGAAGAATAAAATATCAACAAACTACGTATTTACAAATCTCTGTCAAGGGATAAGCAAATTTACCTGCTACCAGAATTTGAGACATCAGATGTATCACCATGGTGCACAATGGTCGTGTACTTGAACGCGATTTGGAGAATAGGAGGCCTTGACTTCCTGCAGGTGCAAACATGATGTTGTTGGAGATAATCTTAAAGAACAGTTTGGCTTAAGAATTAAAATGATTCTGAATGCCAGTAGTTACAGTTCTTTTTTGACAGGGAAATTGAACAATTTTTTAATAAAAGACATCAAGAAAGTATCACTTTCAATCAATGGTTGGAATGGATATTATGGTTTGGTATTATTTTATGTAGGACGGAGATGATCAGCTTCTTGTGAAGGATGAGGCGATCAAGCGTAGATGGCGGGAGTACTTTGACAACCTTTACAATGGAGAGGCTGAGAGCTCTACCATTGAGCTAGACGACTCCTTTGATGATACCAGCATGTGCTTTGTGCGACGTATCCAGGAGTCTGAGGTTAAGGAGGCGTTAAGGAGGATGAAAGGCGGCAAGGCGATGGGTCCTGATGGTATCCCCATCGAGGCGTGGAGAGGCCTTGGGGACGTAGCGATAGTATGGCTAACTAAGCTTTTCAACCTCATTTTTCGGTCAAACAAGATGCCCGAAGAATGGAGGCGGAGTATTTTAGTACCAATCTTCAAGAACAAGGGGGATGTTCAAAGTTGTACTAACTACCGTGGAATCAAGCTGATGAGCCATACTATGAAGCTATGGGAGAGAGTCATTGAGCACCGCTTAAGAAGGTTGACAAGCGTGACCAAAAACCAATTTGGTTTCATGCCTGGGAGGTCTACCATGGAAGCCATCTTCTTGGTACGACAGCTGATGGAGAGATACAGGGAGCAAAAGAAGGACCTTCATATGGTGTTCATTGATTTGGAGAAGGCCTATGATAAGATACCTCGGAATGTCATGTGGTGGGCCTTGGAGAAACACAAAGTCCCAATAAAGTACATTACCCTCATCAAGGATATGTATGATAATGTTGTGACAAGTGTTCGAACAAGCGATGGCGACACTGATGACTTTCCAATCAGAATAGGGCTACACCAAGGGTCAGCTTTGAGCCCTTATCTTTTTGATTTGGTGATGGATGAGGTCACAAGGGATATACAAGGAGACATCCCGTGGTGTATGCTCTTTGCGGATGATGTGGTGCTAGTCGATGATAGCCGAACGGGGGTTAATAGAAAGTTAGAGTTGTGGAGGCGAACTCTCGAATCGAAAGGTTTTAGGCTTAGTAGAACTAAAACTGAATACATGAGGTGCAGTTTCAGTTCTACTAGGAGGAGGGAGAGGTTAGCCTTGATGGGCAGGTGGTACCGGAGAGAGACACTTTTCGATATTTGGGGTCCATGTTGCAGAAGGATGGCGATATCGATGAAGATGTGGGCCACCGAATCAAGGCTGGTTGGATGAAGTGGCGCCAAGCTTGGGCGTACTCTGTGACAAGAGAGTGCCACAAAAGCTAAAAGGCAGGTTTTATAGGACAGCTATCCGACCTGCGATGTTGTATGGCGAGTGTTGGCCAACGAAGAGACGACATATCCAACAGTTAAGTGTAGCAGAGATGCGCATGTTGAGATGGATATGTGGCCACACAAGAAAGGATCGGGTACGGAATGACGATATACGGGAGAGAGTTGGGGTAGCACCGATTGAAGAGAGCTGGTCCAACATCGTCTCGATGGTTTGGACATATCCAACGGAGGCCTCCGGAAGCGCCAGTGCATAGCGGACGGATAAAGCGTGATGAGAATGTTAAGAGGGGTCGTGGTAGACCAAACTTGACATGGGAGGAGTCCGTTAAGAGAGACCTGAAGGTTTGGAATATCGACAAAGATTTAGCCATGGATAGGGGTGCGTGGAAGTTAGCTATCCACGTTCCGGAACCATGACTTGGTTTCGAGATCTTATGGGTTTCAACTCTAGCCTACCCCAACTTGTTTGGGACTGAAAGGCTTGGTTGTTGTTGTTGTTGTTGTTGTATAGCATAGTTGTTAAGAACCCTGGTACTACCTCCATCCCAAGGCTTCAGGCTTATATTTTTTTAGAAATTCAAACTATGTCAAGTTTGACCAAGTTTTTATTAAAAATCATTAACATGAAAATACAAAATCAATAGATAGATAATGAAATATATTTTCATATGGTATCTACAAAATATCATATTTGTTGATAGATTCTTCTAAAAGTTTGGTCAAACTTTACTTGGTTTGACTTTTCAAAAAAAATATAAGCCGTAAGCCTTGGGATGGTGGTAGTAGATAACATCCTTGTACGTTGTATATTTTTTTATTCTAGTGTGGAGTCTTTTAACAGCAAATCTTAAGCATTATACTTGGGAGTTCGGTTAAAACATCTACAACGATGGTAGATTCCTCACAGAAATAGATGATCATATTCTCTAATATGGTACTGAAGTACTACTCCGTATTCAAAACAAAAGCACCCAAAAAGAAGTCAATTCTCACAACGAACAAGCTGGTGTTAGTATCTGACAAGTGTACCAAGTACTAACGGAGAAATACTTTGTATACTAATACTCCATCAGTGCACCAAGTCCAGTCGCAGTCGCACTACCAGAAAGGCAGAAATAGCTGCACCTTCCTAGAACAGTTCTTCAGATTAGAGAGGAGTCTTACTTCAAGTAGTGTTCCTACTTATGGGGTAATTACTGCATGGGACATGGCGGGGACAGAGGAATCACTACTGTCCAATTTGTGTTCTAATAGAAGAGTCAGATTGTGCTTCCATTTGAGTAAACATGCAAGGCGAAACCTCTATATAAATGGGTTAGCAACGTGATGAACAAATCAAGCAAGGAACCAGACCCATCCTTCTGTTAGCCCAACATGTCATAACCCTATCCCTGTGCCTGGGCCTTCCAGGCCTAGCTGCTCACTTCTACATGGCACCCAAGCGATAAGTTACTGACCAGGCCTAATCCTTCCACATTGCCTCTGTTCCAAAAACTCAAGTGCTAACAACAGGCAAGGAAGAAATACAAATTCCTTGTTTCAGCTAACGATGTGGTTTATGCTACCTTTCCCATAGTTCAGTGACAAACTAAATTCAAGTATCATATGGTGAAAACAAATTGGCTTATATAGTTCTCCATTCAGACTAGGCATGATCCTAAACATCAGAAAACATATTCTAACCTAAAGCTAAAGTCAACTTGGGAATAACGAGATATAGGATCCATATATAGGAGAATGGAAACAAAGTACCATTAGCGGATTTAGGACAGACTGCCAGAGTACTTAATACCTAAAACTAGCCGCTACGAAAGACCTGCAGACTCACATTGTTTTGACCACAAAAAATGGCACCCTGCCAGTAGGAAAAAGCAAATCTCTGATGCAAGGATTTGGAGACAAATTCGCCACTACTAATTTCTATCAAAGACCAATGCTGCAACTGGAACAGTAGAAATTTCCATTTCGTCAAACTGAGGAAATATAAAGTTTCCATTTGTCAGAGCAAAGGATAGTGCCCATTGCTCCTAGTTAGCTCAAATTTGCAACAGATAACACATGTAAAGCACAGTCAGAATGACCCTTACCTCAAAAACTGAGAACCCTTTTCAAACTCAAATTCATAAGTGTAGCTAGCAAACGAATCACAGCAATTTATGTGCTGAACATGCATGTATTGAGGATCCGGAAAGAAATGGCCATACTGTTGGACATAAATAAAACAATATCATCAGAAGGAGCATATAAGAAGTTCAGTCGGTCAATTTGCAGCCTCTCAGAGTACTTACAGAGTCAGCAATCTTGAACTCCGAAGATGTCCTCAGTCGCAGTACACAACCAAAGGCATATGGACGGCTAAGCATTTTGTATCTGAAAAGTGAAAATGTGGATAAATTTACATTTTGCATCATATCTATATAGTAAGCAGATAGCTCAAAGGATAGCATGTGGAGCATATTCTCACATTCTGCACATATATTTAGTTATAGGTATATGATTGTATTACCTTGTACCAGGTATCCAACTAATTTTAAAACCAAGCCTACTACAGTTTATAGTTGGAAATTTGAGGGTAGGTCCGTTCACATGAAAGAGAACAAAAAAAATACAGTGCATGACCAACACTCATAATTTGGTGCCATTAGGCAAGTCAAAATGATCTAAGGTTCTAACGGTGAGAAGCACTAGGACCAGTTCTCCGCGATAGAACAACAGGAACAAAACTATTACAACATCATCACCCCCAAAGAAAGCTCCAAAGTTAGCCTTAGCTAAGAGATTCCATGGCATGAGGACTAAATAAACAGCTATCACAGATTTAAATCAAATAGTAACAAAAAGTCACCAGAGATTTAACTGTCCATAGATATGATTCCAGTTGTAAACATGGGCATTAGTGATCAGAGGAAGCAATAAAGTATATGCATATCAAACAGTGTCTTGAGAACTGAAGCATCTTAAGATATATTTTACTTAAAGTGATACAGTTGGACTACTAAATAAACAAATACAAAGTACAGATGGCAACTGAACTTACATATCTTGTGGGAGTGTGGATTCATCTGTATTTGAATACAGAAACAATGAGCCACCACTTTCAACACTCAGAACCTTCAGGGAATTAAGATCTGTGTACTCATTTGTAATGGCGAAAAGGTCCACACACACACCTGCTTGAACAGCACTAGCAGCCTGTGATATGCCAATCAGGATACCTCCTAAAATATTATCAGAATGCATGAACCAATATTTATGCAGACCTACCAGATTCTTGTAGAAAATTGTCTGTTCGGGAAGTTGCGTATGATCTGAATCCACCACTTTACTAGTATTGTGGTCTCCATGGCTTCCTGGTGTGTCTAGTTGGCCAGGCCCATAATTTGGTGGTCCCGATAAGAACACAAATATCCTAGCTGTTAACGAAATTACCAGGAGAGTGCACTTAGTTGAAGGCAAGGCCATATACTGCAGTTTTACATACTAATAAATCCTTCAAACAGGATATACGCCTATCTTCTAGTAAGAAGATAACATGATGGTACTGTAGTCAATACAATAACATATACTTCCACGAGAGAGAAAAATTGCATACCAAGTTCGAATGTAGTTTCGTATTCCACACTTAGGTAGTTGACAAGAGCATCCAATGCTACACCAAAACCACGTGTATGATGCGACGCATGATCTTGAACTTGCGATGCAGTTGCTGCCATTTCCCACGAAGATACTGGCTTAAGTGTTTCTAGTGCTTGAGCAATGCTATCTTTGCAGGTGTCAACCTGTTAACATGTAATTAACATAATTAGTACAAACAAGCAAGATGAATACTCTAGGAACACAGCTAGAGTACATGAAAGCACAGAAAATTAATAGATTAAAAATAAGAGGACAAGTGTAATTTATAGTGTAATATACATACAGGAGCCAAAAACGAATGAAACGGCATGACATCTTTAAGGTCCACGAGTATGGTGCCATCAGAATCAGGAGGTATAAAAACATTCTTCACAATTGGTATCGGACCTTGAACATCGTATAGTCCTATCTTGCTGCTATATGTTAGTATTCCAAATAATGATCCTGGAGAAAGAGCTGCAAGGCATCACTAGATCAGTGTACACATACATGTATGAGAATCTTTTGTGTTTTATGAAAGAATCTTTAAATAGATTAGCTCCTAAAGTTGTGACTGGACCTCACCTTCAAGAGCTGCCAGAAGAGCACTTTTGACTAGCTCCAAAAACTCCTCTGAAGCTAAAACACAACATGAAAAAATAAATTATGAGAAGACCCGGACAAGTGAACTTCAAAGAAAATGAAACAAAAGATCTACTGTACAAAAATTTGCAGGGAAACTGGGAAAG
The DNA here is from genome assembly GCA_030979885.1 of Lolium multiflorum. Classification (NCBI taxonomy): domain Eukaryota; kingdom Viridiplantae; phylum Streptophyta; class Magnoliopsida; order Poales; family Poaceae; genus Lolium; species Lolium multiflorum. Next base: position 208,689,525 of record CM061748.1, read on the forward strand.
GACTCTTCAGTTATTCTTTTGAAAATCCAAAATACTCTTCTAACAGGACAATAAGTCATAATCTTAACAATGTGAATTCAGGCTCAACTGGATTGATATTGGATGGCATCAGTCCACGTATCATGTTAGAGGAAAACAGAAGACGGCAACAGAAGGGAAAATTAGATTGGTAGAGTTGCTCACAGTAATGAGACAATGTTTTCCCCATCACAGTTCAAAGAAAGCAAAGCAACCACGCATCCGACGCATAGGCGGAGCCCAGCTAAGGACATGAACGCTAAACTTGAAACTCTGTACACCCAACCCGGAAATCATGCCTCCAAAGGTACCACAGACAGTAACCCCGGAATCAAATAATCACTTATTGGACCAAATTCGACGCATGTGGGAAGTAAGGTGGTTAGTTTCTCCATCCATATGCAGGGCACAACCTTACTCATGCGGAAATATTTAGCGAGCTTAAAACTTAACAGGCAACCATTTCCTTTGTCAGTTTATCACTCTTTTGTGTGAAGACAACCATGACGATCACACACAAAAAATTGGAGACACGATACAAATAAGCTGGAACTGAATGTTTATGCTTTAAGCCGAGAAAATTCTGAGATCATCGTATCTTACAGGATAAGTCGACTGCTGCCACGTACACGGGCGTCGTCACAGCCGCCGCATCGCCCTCCTCGTCTGCAAAACCACAACTCCGTCATCTCACTGCAGCACATTGCATTGCATCAGATCGGGACTGCGGGAGGCATACCCGGGAGGAGGAGGTCGACGAAGGCGGAGCGCAGCTCGGGCGGGTCGTGGCTGCCGTCGCGGGCGTAGCGCGCGGCGGCGTCGGCGGAGAGGTCGTTGTCCTCGGAGCAGATGGGGCACGTCCACGACCAGCGGTGCAGGGAGCAATGGGTGCTGAAGTAGCCGAAGCAGGAGGAGCAGCGCGGGATGAGGTGGCCCTCCTCGCCGGTGGCCGGAGCCGAGCCGCGCTCGTCGACGGGGGAGAAGGGCGTTACGGCGACGCCCCACGGGAGGCCGGAGGAGTCGAGGAGCGCGGCGTCGGAGGGGAAGTACGCGAGGCTCGGGCGCGCCGCCATTGCTGGCCCCGAAGCTTTTTGGGATGTGGATCTGGTGGAATGGTGACGTGAGAGAGATCTGATGAGTGAGGAAGAGAAGCAAGCGTGGTTCCTTGCGTTGGACTGTTGTACTGGCGCAGTGGACGAATATAGAAAATTTGATTAAGAATATAGAAAATAATACAAACATTTACGATACCAAATGCATATAATATGAAAAAATATTTCATTACAATTCTAATAATATTAAATTGACATTTTATATATGGTTGAACTTTATGAAGGTTAACTTTGACCAATATATGCAACATATTTTAAGCAGGAGGGAGTAGTGTGCTCCGCCCGTGTTAACCGCCGTAAGCTCCGAAAGAAAATACAGAGTATTTATGTAAGTAGGGGTGGGCGTTCGGTCATGACCGACAATCCAGTCTTTGTATTTCAGTCTATTTTAAATCCGGTCATCAAAAAATAAAGACCAAAATATAATCGTCATTTTTACTACCTGAAATATCCGGGTACACGATAATTCGGGTTCAGGTTCGGTCATGATCCAAAAGTATGGTCGAGTAGTCAACAAAAAAAATCGACAATATTTAGTTCAAAAATGGCAGCATTTTAGCTTAGTTTTGTACTTTTTTGCAATGCATATATTTTTATTAATTGACAAAACTAAATGTCACCAATACCAAACGAGAAAATAAATCCATCCTATAGTGTTTGATTGACATACAACAATACCACAATTCACCTCGCACATCACACAATTCTGGAGTTTGGGGTGGTCACACGTATAGTTTAGTCAGTTTGGTCTATTATGTTGTTAGGAACTAATGATCGAATTGATTGATCCAAATTTGGTCTGGAATTTTTTCTAATCAATTTGTTGATCGGTCTCGGTTTATTCGGGTTCGGCCTCGGTCCTTTTGGTTTCGGTTATTTGTTTTTATGCCCACACCTATATGTAAGCATGAAAAGGGCTAGAACAAAACAATACAACCAACCTCTTAAAGATGAAACTTTTGGCGTAGCGGTGTTCAGCATTTTGAATTTTCAGGCCTTGCCCCATTGGCTCGCTGGCGACAAATCATATTTGCAGACGGAGCCATGAATACAACAAGTGAGGCCAAATGTACATTACATAACTTCGAGGGGGCATATAGCTACAATTTGCCAAATGTAGGGGTCAAACCAAATATGTAAATTTAAAGGGATGTTTCACGAAAAAATTAACCATGGATGGGTGGGGGGCCCCCCCCCCCCCCCACTCGCTCCGTCCCTGGACACATCCGCACCCAACTCGTTATCTCTGGTGACATCGCGCAAACTACCGTTTCAAAGGCTTCAACTCAATTTGTAATTTAGGACGGCAACCTCCTTCATATGGGACATATGAGGAGGAAAAGCTCCAACGGAGGAGTATATATATGAGGGATGAGTAAGATATGGGCGGCAGCACATGAAGGAGCGCGATGAGGGAAATAGAGGGGGAGAAGGAGCAAGGACCTATCTAAACTTGGTCAAACTTACAATTGATTGCCTTAAGACAAAATCAATATTGTATTGTTAGTTTTTCTTTTTCAAGAACAATTTGAACTTGTAGCCTTGTTGGATTTGGCACCCTATTTGAACCCAAGCTTTCTATTAAAAAATAGTACATGACATTTTGTCTAAAAGGATAAAACCAATAGGCCTTATAGACCCCAACAGAGGGAGTTTACATATTCATAGTTTTATCTAACACTTTGAACCTTTACAAAGCTGTTTACCTCATCTAACTACACAGTAAAATTCAGTTACCTAGTTTGATTTGATTTAAAAAAATAACTTACCAAATATATTACCAATACTCGTGTAGTTTAAGCATCAGTCATTTGCTATCAATATTGGCATGATATATGAAAGTATTTTCCACATTCATGAGCGGCGAGATTTTGACATATTGGCTACATACTTTTAGCATTATTAATAACTTAAAGTTTGCACTAACTCAAACTTAACAACACATGCATGCACAATTCAAGCCTCCGGAGTATGTGTGTGTGGGAGAGTAGTGGGGAAAAGACTCCACCCGACATTGTATGGTATGATACATTTGGTGGAAAACTTAGTACTGTGATCCATGTTTCTCCCTTGTGTAGTGGTGTGCAGTGTGAGTGTCTTTGTTGTAATCGCAAAAGAAACTTATTGTCCTTCTTTGAAGATGGGCTACTACGGTACTACCAAATAGCACGGTTGAAGCGTAACTCTGGTCGTGTGCAACAAGAGAAACCTCACCTTTGCAAATCCATCAACTATTTGGGCCTCCTTGGATCATAGGATTGAGAACACATGAACGAGAAAACATAGCAACTTTTGTAAAATGCGCAAAAAAATGCATAAATATTCATTTGGATACATGGGGAAAACAAAACAAAGTGACTATACCCTATATGAATGAGCATAGAAAAAAAAGGTTAAAGTGGATGCTTAAATTTATATGGAATGGAGATGTACGAAAGCGATCAGTAGAAATTTCAATGATTCCATTCCTCTAGATTAGAATCCTGATCCATCGTTTCTCTATAGTACTCGTATAGTCGTATTCAATTCTACAAATTGCAAACGCAAGTCATGAGAATACAGAACTAGGAGCAAGGAGCAGAGAAATCAGAAAATTGAATACTCCTAATTCAATTGCAATAGCAAGTAACAATTAGCAATTTAGTAGCATTGCTATTACAGAACCAACAATGAATTGCAATGGCGAGTAAGCGAGTAACACATCTGAATGAAAATCAATTGCATTACATACGGGACAAATATGAATGGGTAAACATTATAGTTGTTAATTTGTCGTGTTGCATAGCGCAACAAGCACATCGCAAAATCATTTTTTTAAAAATTACAGGCAATGCCTTCTTACCCATCATTTTTTTAGAACACGATGCACAGCAGTTTTAATGATTCCATTTCTCCGGATTGGGATCCTTAAATCCTTTGATCCAAAGAGACACTTCAATTTTATTTTCTTGTATTCTTAGTCAATTCTAGAAATTTCGAACGCAAGTCATGGGGGTTCCGATTTGGGCAGAGAAAATCAGATTCGGCATCATTGGAATTGGGAATCAATTAGCAATTTAGTAGCATTGCTATTATAGAACCAACAATGAAATTGCAATGGCGAGTAGGGGAGTAACCATCTGAATGAAAATCAATTGCATTACATATGGAACAATATGAACGGGTAAACATTACAGTTGTTAATTTGCCGTGTTGCAGAGCGGCAACAAGCACATCGCAGCAAAATCAGAGCCCCCTAGTAGGCTCAAACAATCATCAGACGGGTAGACAAGCAAATCAACCCAATGCAACACCAGACAGACAGTCAACGACTTGAACCTCATCACGAGCAGATGGGGCACCGGACCAAGCCGTTCTCGTTGCACTCGCCGCATGGCGCCGTCTCCTTCCGATCGCCGTCGACGCGCACCTTGCGGCTGCCGTTGCAGTCCCTGCACATGACGAACCTGACGCCGGCGCACCCCGCGCACCAGACCCGCGCCCTCGGCAGCCCCTGGAGCATGGCCCTGAGCTTGCCCTCCTCCTCCATCCTGGTCACCTCGGCCGCGCCCCCGACGTGCTTGCCCCGCACGAACACCGCGGGCACGCGCAGGTCCCGGCCGCCCAGCAGCAGCCGCAGCTCCTCCCTGTATCCCGAGTCCATGGACACGTCCCGCTCGATGACCTTGACGTCGTGCGCCTCGATGGCCGCGCGCACGGCGTTGCAGTCCTCGAAGGTCTTGCGGATGCCGCGGAGCGTGGTGGTGTAGAGCACGACCGCGTCCGCGCCGCCCGGCGGGCACCGGCCCTCCGCCACGATCGCCGGCACCACCTTGGGCTGCCGGGGCTTGTCCACCCGCTTGATGTGCGCGCCCTCCTCCGAGAGCTCCCGCTCGATGCTCGCCAGCAGCTCCGGGTCGAACAGCGGGCTCAGGCTCCGGCGCGAGGAGGACATCCCGCCGGTGTCGGTGGGGTTGGGCTTCCGGGTGATACGGGTGCTGGCAGGGGAGGAGAAGCGCTTGGATGCCTTGGAGAGCTTGGAGTTGTCGATGGAGTTGTACGGGCGGAGCACCACCCGGTCCTCGTCGGCGGCGGCGTCGGTGGGTTTGTTGATGGTGATGTTGCCGGAGCAGCGCTGCAGCGGGCTGTTCTCCTTGCCCGGGGTGCTCCTGCGCTTCGCGGACGACCGCCTGGGCGAAGGGAGGGCCAGGGAGAGCACCCTGGCGGGCGACCAGCGGCCCGGCTTGGAGGGTTTCTTGGCCGGCGAGTCCGCGTCCTCCAGCCCCGCCATGATCTCCCACGAGTTGATCACCTCCATGCCGGGCTCCGGCTTCTTGGCGTCCGGTGCTGGTGCCGGCGCCGGCTTCTTGGCGTCGGGGAGGACGAGGGGCGTCGGGCGCTGCTTGGTGGAGGCGCGCTTCCACTCCCGGCTGATCGGCTTCTCCTGCTCCTGCGGGAGCGGCAGCTCCTCCTTGTCTTGGCACGATCCGGGCGCGCCGTGCTTGGTCTGGAGGTCGAGCACGCCGTAGGTGGTGGAGGTGAGGGAGACGACGTGGTCGACGCGGCCGCGCACGGTGGTGGTGCGCGCGCCGCCGCCGCCGCCGCTGCGGCCTCCGGGCCCCGGCGGGAGGAGCTTGGACGAGATGCACCCCATTGGCGTCGGAGCAGCCTTGCTCCTCTGTTCTTCTCGAATCTAGCGGCGATCCTCCGATGGCACTTGCGCTCTGTTGACTGACCAGAAGCGAGTGATGATGCGGGCGTTTGCAGTGGCCTTTGATGTCAAGCGTGGGCGCAACGGTCGTCAAGTGTGCAGTTGCTGCAGATTTAGATTTTCTTTTGGGTTTGATTTTTCCTCGCGCGGTGCGTTCATTCCAACGGTCGAATTGGGGAGGCGGTTGGTGCGAGCGCCAGGGGGAGGAAGGTACGGAAACCGAAAAAAAGTGGCGCGGCCCGTGTCACGAGAGGATGTACCCGTTGAATCGCGACGAGTGCACATGTATTGGGCCGTGATCTTCCTTTTCTGGCTTGCTCGATCTGCTCGTCTGTGTTTTCATCTCGCGTGCCATGGTGTGAGCCCATAAAGGACTTTTTCAGTTCTTGTTTTCTTGCCGCGTAGGCGTTGATAGAAAACAAGTAGACTAGTGAAACATAAGATTAGAATATCTTTTCGTTTCTGTATATTTGTGGGGGAGAATATCTTTTCATTTCAGCCTCTCTTCCATTGAGTTTGTCTATAAGGGCATCTCCATCAACCCATTTTGGACACCAAATGTTTCTTGTTTCATTCGTTTGGGTCGAGGCGCGGACACAAATCAGGCCGTATCCTCCCCTTGTTCGTTTGGGTCGGGGGACTGACCTAGCGGCATGATGTATTTCATCATGTTATTCTTATTTTGAGAAAGAAAGCAACTATCATGATGGAAAACATTATTCATATGATCTGTACCGAGAAATAAAAGGAGAGTGCATCATTCATTCATCGGATTAAAAACTAGTACGCGTTGAAGAATTCCTCGTCAGAGGCATCGAAGTTTGGATCGGCCGTCCGTACTGCGAGAGGCCATTGACATCCCCCTATTCTTCATTGTTTGAGTTGAGGATGACGATGCCGACCTCTATAGATGGCCGAATGAAGGATATGCGATGTGCATTCTCGACGATGACCTTGACGGTGCGGTTAGGCCTTTACCAGAACCGCATCCACTTGGCGTCCTTCTGCCTGCGTCGGAAGACCTCGTGGACGAAATCCTTGCTAGAGGGAAATGACGGCACAGGCACCGCACCAAAGCTGATGGCCCAGCCACTCGACACCATCACTTTTGGCAGTGCAAGGATAACATATTTGGAGAACTCGAAGGCCTCGTGTCAGTCCAACCAATTCATGTCCATGTCGACGGTGAAGTGGGGCAAGGCGGTCTCTAGAGAAAGGCGAGCTGGGAGTGGCAATGACGATGCCTATTGGAATGGTCGGTGTGGCTGCTTGCCTTAAAAAGAACCGGCGGTTGGTCACCATCAATGCTAGTGCAGGATGCGAAGCGACCGAAATTGAAGGGTCACATAGAACTCCATATCACCGCCTCCTAGTTAAAAGGTGCATGAGGCAAAGCGGCTGACATTGAAGTCGAGCGTAGAAGGATACACTGCTGCCCGCCAATTCAGGCGTGCAGGAGGCGAAGAGGTCGTTGGGTCGCTGCTTAGGCGGGCCCGAATTCTACGTGAGAGGACACACGGGCAGCCCGAATTTGGTTTGTGAATGGGTCGTCGCGGACGCCTTGGTCCATGTGCGTTAGGTCGTGGCCTTGGGTTTCCTTTTCCAAATGGACTAAAATGGATATGGTCGGTCCATTTGGGTCAGGCGCTAAAGATGCCCTAACATGGTTTTTAAATTGTTAAAGATTTTAGAACATCCCCTTTTTCATATTGGTTTTAAATTTGCTTTCTAAGAGCATCTCGACCAGCGCGCCCCATAGCGACCCAATATCGATTTGGGGGTCCGACGTTATTTTTGGGCCGCACCGGCGCGCCCCAAAAGTAGCCGGTTAGATTTAGAGCCTAAATTGGAGAGGAGGTGACGATGTCCCTATTAACGCAATATCGGCGAACCAGCCTGCGCCTGTTTAGAGAGGGTGCAGGTGAAGAAACTGTGAACAAGTGATAAAGAAGTGATGGTTGACCAAAGTCAAACGTCGATAAGAGCAAGTACAATAAGTCCTAGTCAGCTGGCTATAAGAATTAAAATAATATATTATTGCTTACTTGGAGGAGAGAGAGTGGGAGAGAGAAGGAGAGTGGGCTCTTATGCAAGAGCCACCTCTAGCACGTGCTCCTAGGCACTTTGTGAGAGTGAAAGGTGGGCCATACATTGATAAAGTACTACATTTTTATAGCTCACTATTATATATGTTGACTCTAACTTGACTACAGATGACATGTCACTTGGCTTATAGCCAGCAGCTGACTACACTATTGGAATTGCTCTAACGAAGAGATGATTTACCGAAGTCGAACATCGATAATGAAGAGATGATTTACCAAAGTCAAACATCGATAACGCAAATGTACCAGGAAGCAGCTAGCTGCGCAAAAGAAAGAGACAGATGCACACGACACGAGTGAAGATTGAGATGGTTTTTTTTCAGCACAGCACAAATGCAGAAGCAGGCTGGAAGCATGTGAATGTACAACTGTTCCCGTGCGCAAGCTCGCACGCACACATGGGATTCAAACCGGTCACCGCTCTACGCCAGCCATGCCCTCCGGCCACCGCCGCGAAGCAAGGCGCTTCACGTCCCCCAGCCCCGGAACCGGCTGCGGCGGCGACAGAACAGCCACCGTCGGTGACTCCGACGCCGTGGCCTTCGCCTCACTCGCTGGCAATTCACCTTCACGACTACCATCTGATCGGCACATGCCCCGAAGCGAGGCAGCGACGCTCGCCCAGCACCCGCTGCGCTCCTCAGCCAGCCCCTCCTCCTCCCCACGCGGCGCAGGCGCAGGCGCATGCGCCGCCGCGCGGCTCTCGGCCCGCACAGCGCCGAAGCACGACACCTTCGGCGACGACGGCTCCTCGGCCTCCACGGCCTCGCTCGCGAAGACCCTGGCCCCGCCCGCCGGCCGGCGCCAGCCGCGGCCGAGAACGGGGGCGCGACGCTGCTGCACGGCCATCTTCCCCGCGGGCAGGACGCAGATGACGATGGCCGGGGGCGGCCTCCTGGTCTTCGGCGCGCCCTTGCGCGTCTCCGCCTCGGCGGCCGATTTGGGGTTGGAGCTCCCCTTGGTGGACCCGCCCCGCTCCAGCGCCGCGCCGGCCCGCCCGGACCAGGCCCAGCTCACCCGCAGCGACTCTGCGTGGGCGGTGGTGACATCGATGTTGCGTTGGCCGCCGGGGTAGGAGGCTGCGGCCGCGGTGGTCTCGCAGGCGAGCTTCGATCTTGGCTCGCCGGCGTCGACGAGGCGGAAGAGGGAAACCAGATCGAGCTGCGGCATTCTTGCCCGCCCGTCTGTCTCGCAAGCCTGCTGCTGCTACTGACAGCGATGAGTGATTGGTGTTAAATTTGTGTGACTGAGAAGTGAGAGCGTGGGGGTTTGGTTTGGTATTAAAAGGGGAGGCGGCAAAGGCGTGTGGAGAGTTTGAAAAGCTGCGACGGTGGCGACCGGCGAGTGCCGTTGGAAGGGAAGGGGTCGTTGAGTGTGAGTGTGACTGTGCGTGTGTGAGGTGCGGCGGGTTAACGCCACGGGGAGTTTTGGCATGCTCTGTGCAGCGATTGTCAACTACGCTTCTCGTGAAGCTGCCGAATGGAACCGTGAGGGAGCGAGGCCTGCCGTGCATGCTCTGATTGCTCTATTTTAGAAATTGTCAACGTACCACAATAATAAATAGTTAAAGGGTATTGCTACAGTATTTCTCAATCGTCCTCGGGTGTTAGATGATTGCACCAAATCTCACTTGCAAATGATGATTCCAACCCACTTATAAGTGTAAAAATATCTCAGTTGCAACTTCGGTTGGAGCTCACGGCTAACAACTGGCTTACAACTAACGGCAGTAGAAAACGCTCAATCGTTCTCGGGTGTTAGATGGTTGTATCAAATCTCAGTTGCAAATGATGACTAGCACGAATCACGAAACAAATCTAATGGTTCGGATAATTCTTTTAGTTGTGATTTTATTTGCAACTGAAAAAATTCAGTTACAACCCAACTTACAACTTATATATATGAATACAGTGTAAACGGTGTATAACTTGACTGAGCACGAACTTAATTCTCGGCTAGCTGAAAACTAGCAAATACCAAAGATAAAACTAGTTTTATGAAACAATTTTTTTGGCAATTACAACTCACATGCAACTGAAACATTTAAAAAGTAACCTACATCTGAAAAAATATCAGTTCCACCTCTTGCATCACTGTTGCAATGTAACTAGAAGAAAACTCAATTATAACCTCAATTGTAACTGAAAAATCTAAAAAGAACTCAGTAGTAACCCAACTTGCGTCTAAAAAAAATACACACTTCCAGCCCACTTGTAAGTGTAAAAATATCTCAGTTGCAACTTCGCTTGTAGCTCACCCCTAACAACTGGCTAATAACTAACGGCAGTAGAAAACGCTCGCACCTACAACTACGGACTAAAAAAAGTACGAATCTTGATAGCCTAATCCAACGGCCCATTGACTAGCCGAGAACTAGTAATTTCCACAAAAAAAAAATCTAAATTGCAACACGACTTGTAATGGGGAAAATCTTAGTTGTAGCCTGAATTACAAACCGACCGAAATCTCATTTGCAGCTAAAAAAATTATCAGTTACAACCCTACTTGCAACTAAAAAAAGTTCTGTTGCAACTAAAAAAATTATTATTTGCCAATCATAATGGTAACAAAAAAAAAGTGTCATTTGTAACTTCATTTGCAACTAGAATTTTGTTTCCAACTTCAGTCATAGATAAATAAAAAATCTCAATTGCACCCCCACTTGCAACAGAAAAATCACATCTGCAACTCCATTTTCAACTGGATTTTTTTTTAGTTCCAACTCCATTTGCTGCTGAGATTTTGCCGGTAACGCACTCCTTTTAACTATAACAATTTTCTACATTTTATAACATGAAAATTATCACTTCAAATAAACAACGCTTAAGGCCACACAAATTAACAAGCAATGCAACTCTTATCCGAGAAAAAACAAATCAGAAAAATAAGCCGTACGTGGTAAAGCTTACAAGGAGATGGCTACAAGATCAGCAGCTGCAGATTGCATGCAAGCATAGTAAAAAAAAGCAAAGAAACCACACCGTGGATAAACCATGTTACTATGTTAGGACATCTTAAACGGGGCAACCTACATTTCTGGTGCGTCCAAATCGGTTGGCCTGGACAGTCAGACTAGATGCAGCTCCATTGACGTGACTCAGATGGACCGATTCATCTGATGCATCCCATCTATTTACTAAATTTAGAAAATGGATGCGTTTGAGCAAACAATAGGCACACTCTCCCGTGTCCGCGTGGACCGAGACCTTGCATGGCGGCAATTCAACAGCTTTCTTCCTCTAGCCATCAATTGACGTAGGCTGACTCGAAAACTGTTCGCGCCGCATGACGCATGCGCAGCTCTATGCTCGCCGCACCGCCCGACTTCTAGGCTAGTTGGCTACCACTACTAAAAAAAGGTTTGTAGCCGCAACTGCTCGCATGGCACGAAAATAAAAGTTTGCTAGTGGTAACCTGAACCACTGATAGGCAAAAAAAATGCCGTCACTGGTACATGATCAGGTGGTTCAACGTCGCGTACGACTGGCGCGCAAAATATAATTACGACATTTGTTTTTGCTTCGGAAGTCAGCCTGGGGTCTAAAAAGGCGGTGACAGTGGACTTTTTTCGGACGTCACGAGTCTACGACAAAGCAGTGATATGGCAGAAATAGCCCGTCACCATTTTATCTCGAAAACCAGTGACATACATGTTCCTTCTAGTTGTCACTGTTTATACCTACTATATCGCTGACTAGCTTATATACTTATACATCGTTTTGTTCAGACGGTGTTTTGTAATGGTCGTATTATTGGCTTCGTCATACATACATGATATACCATTGACCACTGTCGCTGGTTTTTTAGTAGGTAGTGTCAAGTTTAAAACACTTAGGTGGGAGAGAGCCCAACGACTAGCTTTTTTCTGTATACCATTGAGCAACGAATATGAGTATTTGTCCCTCACCTTGTATCTATCAATCTAGCAAGGGGATCAGCCACCGATAAGCCATGTACGTTGCTTCTCTTAACATCTCCATAGCCAAACGTGTATAAGGAAGGAAAATGTTCAAACTGAAAATCAGCATCTTTAGAAGCGATGTTTCTCAGGTCTAGATGTTTGAACTGGTTATACCACCAGATCTTACTGTGAGGATTTTTTAGGCTAAATCTTATTACTTTGAGCACTCTTGCGTTCTGGATAAAGAACCTAGCGGAATTAACATCTTGTTTCCTTCCTCGGTAGTCGTAAATCGTAATTTCTCTTCGATGAAGATCAAGGTACTTTATGCGGCAATTCGACTTATTATGCAACACATTCTTCGTATCGTCGCCGATATGAAACTACAAATAGAACAAATTAAGTAGTTGGTACAATAACAAAAGAAACTTCATAGATGTCAACTAATCAATATCTCAGATAAGTTGCATCATGTATAAAATGAGGATTGTCGAACAACATAGTCTCGTGACACATTCCAATGATAGTGATAAATTATTACTTGTGGTATTGTTCACATAGTGACATTCTAGGTGGCCTTGTTTCCTAAAGATAGTGTTAGTGTTAATCAACTTCATGTCAAAGTTCTGAATGCAATACTTTCTTCACTCTTAATTTTGGCTCGAGAAGTTTTCCCCTGCCAATAAGAGAGTATTAATGAGATGCACATATGAATGCTAATCAATAACATAATATGATATGCTATCACTTGGTGCTTGTTATCGTGTGCTTTATCCTTGTCACCATGTTTATGAGAGAGACATCACCATGACCCGTGATAGATTTTAAACTTTAAGAAATAAACTTCACTTTACTTTACTTGAACTTTTATTTTCATAAATTTATAATTTCAAAAATACAAAAAAATACTTTGCATATTATGGGTTATTTATTTTGTTTTGTTTTGTATTGCTTATACACCCTTTTGTCCGACAAACACCTTGGTGGGAGTTGGAGACACAAAGCTATTTCATTTACATTTCAGGCTGTTCGAAGAGGATAGAAGATATACGTACCCACTTTTTCCCCGAGAGTACGGTATAAAGCCTTGGGTCACCCTTGTGGGCATCACTCAGCGCTTAGAGTCACAATGAATTGGTAGAAACATGTAGATTTGTTGCCATCACCATCATGAAGAGACTCTTCTCATGCTCCGCTAGCGGGTGAGCTTCTTCCATGGCCACCTTCCTCTCCTCCACCACCGCCAACCTCTCCTCAGTTGCCGCCCATCTCTCATACATAGCCGCGCTCCTCTCAATCTTTCTCTCCTCAGCCATATCTTTCCTTGCATTGACAATAGCATCCAATGACTTCTTGATGTCATCGTCTCCATCCTTCTTGACCTTCCTCTCCTCTTTCACTTGCTTCCTTCCAGGCGACCTTTTGGTTTTAGCCACGGAGTTTGAAGTGGGGCTCCTCCTACCCTTGTCGTTAGATGCTTCATCATCAATGATTGTTGCATCTCCGTGACTTTTGTTGCCTTTCCTTGGAACCTTCAACAGTGCACGGTTTCTCCACTTCTCATCATTTTCTAGCTCTTTCCAACAATGATGTAAAGTAAATAGTTTGCCCTTAACCACCTTTCCCTTCTTGGTATTCTTGTCGTTTCCCTTGAACAAATTTTGAGCAATGTTGAACTACACAAATGAAAAAAAAACAAACAAATTAGTCATCACCAATGAGAAATATAATGCAAATGGTAAGCTTTCCAATGAGAGAGAAAAATTACCCTATCATTTTCATTGGTGCCACTTGGGTTCACGTCTTCAACTCTTGCCAAATAACAGGAGAACTTTCGACAATTAGTTTGAAATGTGGACCAAGGGCCACGAAGTGATCTATCTGTACGCTCAACTCCACTTTTGTTGTGCGTACAGTCAAAAAGGAATGGTTTGCCATGGTTTACCCCATCGGCTTGGTCATCTATTTATATCAGCTGAATATACAAGATAGAGATACAGGTTGTTGAGATTACACCCTTGCCGTGGTGATCAAGATGATCACCAGATCATGACGTGATCTGAACTAGCTAACAGCCTAGCTAACATCATATGGTTAAGATACACAAACACGTACAGAGCTACACGTGACAACTAATGTACATGTTTAACATTCCCCCGCAATGTCAACCGGTCACGAGGTTGAGATTGGAGCGAAGTCGCTGAAGCATCTTCTTTGTTGCGGGTTTGGTGAATGCATCTGCGACTTGATCTGCCGAAGCAACAAAACGCACATCCAATGCTCCCATTGGCACCTTCTCTCGCACGAAGTGGAAGTCGACCTCTATGTGTTAGGTCCGAGCGTGAAAGACGGGATTAACCGTCAGATATGTCGCTCCAAGGTTGTCGCACCATAACACGGGAGGTCGGGCCTGGTACAACTGCAACTCCTTGAGTAAGGACTAAATCCACGTTGCTTCCACAGTACCGTTGGCGAGAGCCTTGTACTCTGCTTCCATGGAGGATCTAGATACAGTAGGCTGCTTTCGAGCACTCCATGACACAAGATTAGGTCCAAAGAAAACCGCGAAGCCTCCGGTTGAGCGCCTGTCATCGCCGCATCCAGCCCAGTCCGCATCAGTATACACACTCATAGTTGTAGCTGGTGATCGTCGAATGCTGAGACCAGTCGATGATGTGCCCTTGACAAAACGAAGGATCCGTTTAACTGCTTCCCAATGGACATCCGTGGGATGTGCTAAATATTGGCACACTTTGTTGACTGCAAACGACAGGTCGGGGCGAGTAAGGGTGAGGTACTGCAAGGCACCGACAGTACTCCGTTATGTGAATGCTTCTTCCTCATTTAACTGATGACCTGACTCTCGCAACAGCTTGTCATGAGTGCACATGGGAGTAGATGATACGTCTCAAACGTATCTATAATTTCTTATGTTCCATGCTAGTTTTATGACAATACTCACATGTTTTATATACACTTTACATCATTTTGATGCATTTTCCGGCACTAACCTATTAACAAGATGCCGAAGCGCCAGTTCCTGTTTTCTGCTATTTTTGGTTTCAGAAATCCTACACAGGAAATATTCTCGGAATTGGACGAAACAAAAGCCCACGGTCTTATTTTGCACGGAGCCTTCTAGAAGTCCGAAGAGGAGACGAAGAGGGGCGACGAGGCAGCCACACCCTAGGGGCGCGGCCCCACCCCCCGCGCCGCCTGGGGTGGGCCCTCGAGCGTCCCCCGACTCTGCCGCTTCGCCTATATATTCTCTCCATCGCGAAAACCCTATTACCGGGAGCCATGATACGGAAAAAGTTCCAGACGCCGCCGCCGTCAATCCCATCTCGGGGGATTCAGGAGATCGCCTCCGGCACCCTGCCGGAGAGGGGAATCATCACCGGAGGGCTCTACATCACCATGCCCGCCTCCGGAGCGTGAGTAGTTCATCCTTGGACTATGGGTCCATAGCAGTAGCTAGATGGTTGTCTTCTCCTCTTGTGCTATCATGTTTAGATCTTGTGAGCTGCCTATCATGATCAGGATCATCTATTTGTAATGCTACATGTTCCTCTAAGGTAGCATGCTTCCCAACTATAGTTTTTCAGAGCAGCGCTAGTTTCTCCAAGATATACACTACCAGTAACGGTTGGTAATGGACATTTTCCGAGGAGGACACGGACATTTTCTCCGGTAACCCTTGTTCCGAGGAGGACATGGATATTTTCTGCGCCGCCACTGATACTAGGGTTGGGAATGGGTGAAGACGTTGTTTTGGGAGACCCCTTGGCTTCATGGCCAGAAGCCCAAAGATATTGCACCTCTCATCTATGCTATATCTACGAGGAAAACATGGAAAGTTTGCCAACCCATGAGAGCAAATGCTTGGGTTGGAAAGGTGGTGTTGGGAGAAAGTTTCTCCTTGAGGCACCTCTCTCAATTGAGCTTTGGGCTAACCTTCAAAATGCGCAACTTGATCAAAACACTGAAGACAGAGATAAGTTGGAAGCTCATGGCCAATGGGAAATATTCGGCCAAATCCGCGGATTAAGTGCAATTCTTGGGTTCTATATCCTCCCAAGTTGGTGGGGAAAGTTTGGGCACCCCTAAAGCATTTCTTTGCATGGCTCCTTGCACAAAATTGAGTTTGGACGGCAAACCGAAAAAAACGAGGTTAGCCTAATTGTGGTTTATGCCTCTTTTGCAAGCAAGAAATATAGTCGGGTTGCCATCTTTTCGTTAGTTGTAAGTTCACCAAAAGAATTTGGCAAGGCTTCAAAGCTTGGATGGGCATCACGGACATTCATCCTAATCAATGGGCAAATCTTTCAATCAAGCACTGGTGGAGTACAATGACGGAGGGATATATTCCTAACCGCAAAGGCCATTGCTTCCCCACCTTACTTGTCACATCGAAAATTTGAAATGAGCGCAACACACAGATTTTTAACAACAAGCTTGCACCTTACATTATATTTTTAGAGAAAGTTAAGCTGAAAGGCGGTTTGTGGGTATCCGCGGGCGTAAAGCCCTTGGGTGAATTAATGCCAGGAGAATAACCCCTTATACTTTATTTTGGCCTGGACTATCTTGTCAAAACATTTCTCGTGAAAACATTGAGGACAATCTTTTAGCCCCATTTCAAAAAAAAGTAACAGTACTGCATTTTGTCATTTATGTACATGCGCGTTCAGGAAGACCGGCACACCACATCGTCCAGCGATAGAACACCAGATTCACATGAAACGCCGATGATGATAGAGCTAGTTAGATCGTAAGCACGAACGACCAACATGAGACGCGGGCGGTGCACCGGACGCTGTAGCGCGGCGGAAGGTACACGACAACTCGACAAGAGCGTGCGTAGTTCCTAGGGATAATAAACGAGCAACTCTGGCGGCATCGACCCAGCGACATCAACAGTTGACTGCGACAAGAGCTCCCAAAACAAAATCTCTCGTTTCTAAGTATTTGTCACAGCCTCTTAGAAGAAAAAGCAGAGAGCGACATGGTTGGCTTTTGGAAGTGCTACAGTCTTTAAAGTCTCTGCTACTTACAAATTGGCCATAGGAGATCATATTGTTTGCCCAACTCTGAAATAGATTTGGAAGACATGCTGTCAATCTAAGCATAAAGTATTTTTTTGGCTCCTTGTTATGGATAGATTAAAAACATGACAGCTCTTCGAGAGGAAGAATTTCTTCATGGCAGATTATTTTTTGTCCTATGTGCAGTTCTATCCTATTGAATCAAGGAATCATTTGTTCTTCACTTGCCCTTTTGCTATGCTTTGTTGGCGATACATCTGCCCTTCATGGAAGTGTCAAAAAAAAAAAATCTGCCCTTCATGGACTCCTGCACCTCCTAATGCCACAATCATGTCCTTCATTGAGGGCCTTAAAGCTTCTATTCAGCAACCTTTCTATTTGGAGATCATTGCTCTGGTTTGTTGGTCAATTTCGGTCATTTGAAATGACGATATGTTTAAAGGGCTGGATCCAAGTGTGTATAGAGCAAGATCCATCTTCAAGCAAGAGATGGCTTTACTGCTTCACAAGGCCTCCAGGAAATCTTATGCTGGCATGCAATCCTGGTGATCTAATTTTGTATAGGTTCTAGTTAGCTAGTTAGCCCTTCCGAGCTTTTCTCAAGCTCTGGTTTGTACTTTTGGAATCTTTTACAAAACCAAAAATAAATAAAAATATGCAGTGGGGAAACCTACTGTTCAGCTTAAAAAATACATAGATGGAATTGAAATGTTAGTCATTTCATCATGTAGCCATGAAATGGAAGTTATATGTAGATGTATCTAGTCAACAAATATGTTAGATACATCCGTATCTAGGTAAAGTGAAGTCAATTAATTTGGATTGGAGGGAGCACGTCTTTCACTTTATGAAGAATCTAAACAAAGATGGAATTGAAATGTTAGTCTTGTTAAAAAAAAAGAATTGAAATGTTAGTCATTCATCATGTAGCCATGAAATGGAAATTATCTGTATCTGAACCAGACTGATCTCTCTCTCACACACACAAGTATGTGCCATGAAGAGAGTAATGAAACTACTTATCTTAGGAATTAAGACTTTCAATCTAGCTAACTAAATTCTTTTAATAAGACTTGGGTAAGCACGGCTAAGCTCTTGCGAAATGCAAGGAAAACAGCCCTCAGATGAAGACAGTTCGCCCACCCCCTACAACTGACCCATTTCTCTTCAGAACACCCCCTGATGTCAACCAAATGCATCCAAAATTCCAGCTAGTCATTCACATGAAACTCTGACGATGATAGAGCTGGTTAGGTTGTAAGCACAGACGAGCAGCATGAGACGCCGGAGCGCGGCGGAAGGTACACGACAACTCGACAAGCGCGTGGGTATTGCGTAGGGATAAATTAGCAACACCGGCGGCATCGAGCAACGAAAGCAACAGCTGACTGGCGACAAGCGCTCGCAAAACAAAATCTCTCGTTTCTGAGTATTTGTCACAGCCTCTCTGAAGACAGATCATGAGAGCGACATACAACTCTGATAACTAACTCGTGAAGTGAAATTTCTTGATTTAAGGATAATAACTTATAGACAGAAGAAGGTGGATCACATCAACCCTCTCGGACCCACTGACGGACACAAAAGGCCTTACACTTAGCTGAGCAAATTCAGAGATAGTACCAGACACATATATAACCTGACAGAGCAAACCTAGCTAGAGATAACACGACTTGCAGAAATAATAACAACTAACGAGTATATAACTGTTGGTGAATCAAAACCCAAAGGAACTGCTGTAATTTTTGCGCCATCATCCCCATAGGACCGACGCGCATCGATCAGGATTTACGGCGTCTCGTTCGTCTTGTTCTTCCAGAACCGGCGATAGACCTCCACGGTGCGGCCGTTGAGCTGCTGCGTCGGCCTGTTATTGCGCCGGTAGCCTTTCTCCAGGGGCGCGATCAGGGCGGCGGCCTGCTCCATCGTCATCTCCCTCACCTGCAACAGGTTCCAGACATCCATGGTGAATTAAGAGAAGAAGCTTTGATTCAGTATTTCAGTAGTCAGAACTACTTTGTCGTGGTCACGAGACTGACGGGCATACCTGGCCGAGGATGTTCCAGATGATGTTCTCGGTGCACGGCGGCGTGGTGAGCGATCCGACGTACCGGTAGTAGGCGTGGGTGTACCGCCGCAGCGACCACATGCTCACTACTCCGGCCGGAATCGGAGCGCCTTTCTCTGCACGGCAGGCCTCCACGTAGAGCTCAGACAGCTTGTCCTGTATCTGTCGTCCACGAACAGAGGAAAGAGTTACACACAAAATCCAAATTCATATGGATAAACTACAGATCACTCTCTTTTTTTTTTTGACGTAACTACAGATCACTCTCTGAATGAATCTTGACATAGAACCGTGCAGTGAAATCGAATCAGTATCAAAGATTTACATACCTGCATAAGGAAAGGCTCTGGTCTAATGCCGAGTCGGTACAGGATGGCCACAACGGTTATGTTACCCGCGTCGCTGATGTGCACCATGTGCTGCTCCACCGCAAACCTGCGAGACAGGCGATCGATCATTCAGTCATGAGAACTGATAACTCAATTTAATAAGACGATCGATCCATGCAATCTTGGTGCAGGTTTCGGTCTGCAAACCTCTGGCCGTTGATGGTGTGCTCCGAGGGAGAGTGCCAGTGGATGTTCTTCAGCGTGTACTTCACCCCGTCGATGTCCACCGTCCCAGGAGCGTCTTCATACCGCAGCTACATCCATCAATCAAACAGCATAAGAACGCAACGGAACCAGCTAGATAAACTTGCAGCGAGAGGATGAAACCACAGATTGGAAGGCGGGCAACCGTTTCCCGGTTCAGATCTCAGAACAGAATTTACCGCGATGTTGAAGATGTTGTCGACGAGGGTGGCGTTTGCAGCTTCGTAGTCCCGGTGAAGACGCCCCAGGCTCGGATTGTAGACAAGCTCGTCGGTCCTGATGTCGATCGGAGACTGGGTCATCCCCTTGGCGCAGCGCGTGAAGTTGGGGTTCAGCCTCCCCCAGTGCTTGGGACCGAGAGAGCCGAAGTACCCGAACTCCACACCATCTACACAATTCAGATATCATGCAGCGAAGACGACGGCGACATAGTAAATTCAGAGGAAGCGATGAGCATTGAAAATTTAACGCGAAGGTTGAATCGAGCACGTACTGGTGTCGCATGCAAGGGCGGTCAGGAAGGAGGTGAACAGCAGCAGAGCCACGACAGATGCAATTCCGTTGCGAGCGGCCATTTTCACCTGCAACAAGTGGCGAGGTTCAGAGTTAAGCTGCAGGTAGACAGAAAGAATGAGGAAATAAATAGGCGTGGATAGATGGATAGGGGCTTGTGGCAATGCCATGGCCAATCTTCGTCGGCCGGCCGCACCTCTGCTTTGCTAGCAAGGTGCAGATCAACTTCGATGGATGCTCTGGTCCCTGAACTCAAAGTGGACGTTGTGAGTTTCCTGTGCTCCCACAATCTACACCGGAGATGCAAGCTCCTGCAAAAAGACAGACGAAAGATGGGGTGATTCCCTGTATCCATCACACGATCGCACGTAAAGGAGAGGTAATCATGCAAAGCCGCTCACAGTGACCTAGAAGATGACCTCAAGCCTCAGAAGAACACGAACCTTTCCAGAAAGGTGATTCGACCTCTGGGTGCTGGAGCTGGAATCTTTCTCCGGGGAGATGGAGAGCCAGGAAGAACCAAGAACGCGCGCTGCCGGTGAAGGTGCTAGCTCGAGTTTTGGCCTTTTCACTGACGGCCGCGTATATATACCCAAACGCTAGGCAGGTCGCCACGACGCCACTTGCCGATCGATGTGGCCCATCACTTCTGCAACCGCTCAGGTTTTTTCTTCGCTGTGAAATGTGCTTTTTTTTTTTTCTTACTGAGAAAAATGGCGTGCAGAGTTGAGGTCGCGTGGGAGTAGTGTGGCTAGTGCTCCCCGTGGTAATAGTAGCACGTACACGCAGTGTGTGCGTATCGACCTCAGTCATGCTTCAGAGATCGTCGCGCCACGTCCTCCCACACCCTTCGCGCGCGACTGGAGGATTCCCGCGCTATTTGAACAGTAGGCCGTGTGTACCATGAGAGCTGTAGCCAGGAGCCCAGCCCAGTAGATCCAATTTCATTTTACCGTGTCATAGCCTACATGTGTAAGTACACAGGACACAACGTACAATCAATCCAACTGGACGTGTCATAGTGTTGCTCATGATTATACCCCTAGTTGCAGGCATGCTCATTTTACACAGGCTCCATCTTTTCCCTTCTCCAGACTCCATCTCGCTTCGGATCGACAAGATTATAAGCTTATAACGCCCCCTCGCAACTGATCCAGACATCAGACAGTTACACAAACTCAGAAAGAAAGAAAAACACCTTACTTTTGGCAGCACTGCAGAGACTAAGATTCACAGCTAGCGAGAAACAAGCTATGTGCAAATGGCAGGACACATCCTCTAGATACAGGAATATATCCCACAATATGAGACTACAACACAAGAACCACAACTTTGCAAGCTCCAGTCGAGCCCATGGCACATTCTGGATGGAATCATGGACAAAATAATAGATGCACCTCGAAGAGCATGACAATGATAAGATTGTCCATGCATGTCTTCCATTGCCTACCACTTCAACAGGCACAGAATTAAAGTTGGCCCCAACAAGATCAACTCATGAACAGTGGTCAAGTGAATAATTGAAAAGCTACCAGTAGAGCTTATGGCAGGCCAAATCTGTGACAGCTGACATGGCCACTTCAAATGTTAACAAGGGGACTCTCCGGGTTTAAGTACCTTCACATATTTGCCGCCCCATGATCTTTTAGTGGAGGAAGAAAAGGTCGGTCCATGGAGATGTCTGGTACGTGCAAAGCATCAGCACACACTGTTCACGAGCCTTCCATGCATGCATATCCAAGCAAATTGCATGGAGCACAAAGTAGAACGCGAGTAATTAACACCAAGAACATGGAGATGCACATGCAAAGGGCTATCAACTGCTTGCACATGATCTCTCACATTCAGCACCAAACATTTTTGCCGAAAAGCGGGAGTTGCACTGAATGTTGCCTTGACAAATGCATATCAATCCTATGTCTCCCTTGTATTATCTATATGGAAATTGATACGCAAGAGATGCCTTAAAAAAACAAAGTATAACCATGAGAAATATATGGACTCAAGAAATGGAGACAAAACCAAATACAAAAGAGAATTTTAAACTCAAAAGTTCGCATCATGGCCATAAAATCCACAAGAGTTCACATACAACCTCTGCATAGTTAGAATGCACACAACCACATAACATAAGAAATAAACAAAAAAGACATAATACCAGTACATAAATGTCTTGTAGAACACCTACGGTGATGGTGGTGGAGAGCAGACTAAACAACCACTCGTGTTGGGAAAAAAAATATTCCTTGCAGCCAACTCTCTAGACGTGCACATGCCTCCGTAAATAAGTCTTTGTTATTCAAGTATTGTATAGATGATCCCAAACATAGCAAATAGGTTCGCGAGTAAATGACCGGCTGAGTTTCCAAGAATAAATGCAAAAAAAAAAACATAAAACCACCCCAAGTACAAGGAAACCATATGCAAGTGATGTCTGCAAATGTACAAGTGGAAGTAGCTACTTAAGAAATGAAGAGTACTGAATCCACATAGAGCTGAATTGCTATTATTTTAATGTATTTGAATACGTTTGCTTATTTCTACCTGCAACTTATCTTTGGCCCGAAGAAAGAGTGTGTAGAATGATTGGTTGTTTGTGCGAATAAAGTAATAGTAAAACGAAAGCGAGCGAAGCGAGCAATGGTTAAGTATTTGAAACTGCAATAAGGATAAAAGAGTTCTCATGGAGTACGGATTCACCACTAGCATAGTTGTGGAACATGATTAGGATTTATAATGTCCTCGTAGTATGTATGCACGGGTTGAGTCGGATAAAGGTGCAACATAGGCGCGTTATGCTATGCACACCGCGTAACCACCACCAGTCGGAGGTGACATTTTGACTCACAGGTGCATATGCATCTATTATAAAAACTAATTAAAAACAAATTTAAAATGTCAAAAAATACTGAAATAAAATTTTAGGTGTACATCCTGATATTCTATGTTCGTACACAAGTTTTCATGAGAAAACAACATTTTGTGTGGCATGTATAAAAAAAATGTCTTGTACGCCCGAGTCGTGTTGGAGCATCAAAATATATCTTTTTTACACGAGACACAAAAAATATTATTTTTTCCTGAAAACTTGTGTGCGAACAAAGAATGTCTAGATATACATCCAAAAATTTATTGTAGATTTTTTTGACACTTTAAAATGTATTTTCACAGAACGAGTTCATATGCACCTGTGAGCCGAGTTGGATTTCCCCCACCAGTCTCCTATATTAGCATGTCGTCGGAGTTGACCAATGATTAAGGGACTCCCCATGGCTAGGTTCTCGTTGGCAATAGTTGATGGGATGTGATAGAACTCTCTCACTTTCACCCACAAACTACCAACTACCTACAACAACGATTTTCTCTAGCTTCCCCAAGGGGGTGAACTATTGTGTTGTGGAGTTCACACAATATCATTGAATAAAACTGTTGGAGATATGCCCAAGAGGCAATAATAAATTGGTTATTATATATCTTTGTGTTTATGATAAATGTTTATATACCATGCTATAATTGTATTAACCGAAACATTGATACATGTGTGTTATGTAAACAACAAGAAGTCCCTAGTAAGCCTCTTGTATAACTAGCTTGTTGATTAATAGATGATCATCGTTTCGTGATCATGAACATTGGATGTTATTAATGACAAGGTTATATCATTATGTGAATGATGTAATGGACACACCCAATTAAGCGTAGCATAAGATCACGTCATTAAGTTCATTTGCTATAAGCTTTTGATACATAGTTACCAAGTCCTTTCGACCATGAGATCATGTAAATCACTTATGCCGGAAGGGTACCTTGATTACATCAAACGCCACTGCGTAAATGGGTGGTTATAAAGGTGGGATTAGGTATCCGGAAAGTATGAGCTTGAGGCATATGGATCAACAGTGGGATTTGTCCATCCCGATGACGGATAGATATACTGGGCCCTCTCGGTGGAATGTCGTCTAATTAGCTTGCAAGCATATGAATGGTTCATAAGAGACCACATACCACGGTACGAGTAAAGAGTACTTGTCAGGAACGAGGTTGAACAAGGTATCGTGATACCGATGATCAAACCTCGGACAAGTAATATATCGCGAGACAAAGGGAATCGGTATCATATGTAAATGGTTCATTCGATCACTAAGTCATCGTTGAATATGTTGGAGCCATTATGGATCTCCAGATCCCGCTATTGGTTATTGGTCGGAGAGAAGTCTCAACCATGTCTGCATAGTTCGCGAACCGTAGGGTGACACACTTAAGGTTTGATGTCGTTTGAGTAGATATGGAATATGGAAATGGAGGTTCGAAGTTTTGTTCGGAGTCTCGGATGGGATCCATGACATCACGAGGAGTTCCGGAATGGTCCGGAGAATAAGATTCATATATAGGAAGTCATATTCCAAGTTTGGAAATGATCCGGTGCATTTATGGAAGGTTCTAGAAAAGTCCGGAAGAAAAACACTATGGAAGGTGGAGTCCCAGGGACTCACATCCATGGCCGGCCAAACCCTAG
Organism: Lolium multiflorum; assembly: GCA_030979885.1. Taxonomy (NCBI): domain Eukaryota; kingdom Viridiplantae; phylum Streptophyta; class Magnoliopsida; order Poales; family Poaceae; genus Lolium; species Lolium multiflorum. The sequence goes on from CM061748.1 coordinate 208,714,086, forward strand.
AGGGGAGTCCCGGTGGACTCCACCTATGGTGGCCGGCCACCACCCCCCAAGGAAAGGTGGGAATCCCACCTCAAGTGGGACTCCCTCCTTGTGTAGGTTTCCCACCAAAGGTAGGTTTGCTTTTGGGGTCTTATTCGAAGACTTGGGATCCAACTCTTTGGGGCTTCCACCTATATAATGAGGGCCAAGGGGAGGGGGCGGGCCACACCCAAGCCATCTACGCCAAAGCCCCCAAGTGGCCGGCGCCCTAGAGACCCCCCTCTCCCCAAACCCTAGCCGCCTCCTCCTCCACGCAACGCATAGGCGAAGCCCTGCCGGAGTTCTCCACCACCACCGCCACCACGCCGTCATGCTGCCGGGATTCGAGGAGGATCTACTACTTCCGCTGCCCGCTGGAACGGGGAGAAGGACGTCGTCTTCATCAACACCGAACGTGTGACCGAGTACGGAGGTGCTGCCCGATTGTGGCACCGTCGAGATCAAGATCTTCTACGCGCTTTTGCAAGCGGCAAGTGATCGTCTACATCCATCCCAAGATCTAATCTCGTTAAGCTTTGGGAATCTTTGAGGGTTAGTCTCATCATCTCCTCGTTGCTACCATCTACTAGATTAGATCTTGGCGTGGTTTTCGTTCTTGCGGTAGGAAATTTTTTGTTTTCTATGCTACGAATCCCATCAGTGGTATCAGAGCCGTGTCTATGCATAGATTGGTTGCACGAGTAGAACACAATTGTTTTGTGGGCGTTGATGCTTTTGTTGTCTTTAGTTCGTGTACTTTGCATCTTGCGGCATAGTGGGATGAAGCGGCTCGGGCTAACTTTACATGACCGCGTTCATGAGACTTGCCCCACGTTCGACATGCAACTTGTATTGCATAAGTGGCTTTGCGGGTGTCTGTCTCTCCCACTATAGTGAAGATCCAATTTACTCTTTCTATTGACAACATTAGTATCACCGTTGTGGTTCATGTTCGTAGGTAGATTGGATATTATGTGAAAACCCTAAACCACGTAAAATATGCAAACCAAATTAGAACCGTCTAACTTGTTTTTGCAGGGTTTGGTGATGTGATATGGCCATAATGTGATGATGAATATGTATGAGATGATCATTATTGTATTGTGGCAACCGGCAGGAGCCTTATGGTTGTCTTTAAATTTCATGTTGAGTAGTATTTCAAAGTAGTTGTAATAGTTGCTACATGGAGGACAATCATGAAGACGACGCCATTGACCTTGGTGCTACGCCGACCATGATGGAGATCATGCCCGTTGATGATGGAGAATCATGTCCGTGCTTTGGAGATGAAGATCAAAGGCGCAAAGACAAAAGGGCCATATCATATCACATATGAATTGCATGTGATGTTAATCCTTTTTATGCATCTTATATTGCTTAGATCGCGACGGTAGCATTATAAGATGATCCCTCTCACTAAATATCAAGATAATAAAGTGTTCATCCTTAGTATGCACCGTTGCTAAGACTTGTCGTTTCGAAGCATCACGTGATGATCGGGTGTGATAGATTCAACATGTGCATACAACGGGTACAAGCCGTTTTGTACACGCGGGTACTAGGGTTGCCTTGACGAGCCTAGCATGTACAGACATGGTCTCGGAACACGGATACCGAAAGGTAGAGCATGAGTCATATGATTGATATGATGAACACTTCGGGTGTTCGCCATTGAAATTACATCTTGTTCGTGATGATCGGGCTTGGTGTGGTGGATTTGGTTCGTGTGATCACTAAGACAATGCGAGGGATATTGTTTTGAGTGGGAGTTCACCTAGTTTTTAATTTTGTTAAATTAAAATTTGAACTCAATTTGTCATAAACCTAGTCTAAACTATTGCAAATATATGTTGTAGATCATGGCGTTCCCATCAATCAATTTTAACCAGTTCCTAGAGAAAGAAAAGCTTAAAAGCAACGGTAGCAACTTCACCGACTGGTTCCGTCATGTGAGGATCTTCCTCAATGGCGGAAATCTGCAATATGTGCTCGATGCACTGCTAGGTCCCCCACCACCCCCTGCAATGTGCGGGGAAGAAAAGAATGTTTTCGAGACTCGTACCAAAGTGTACTCTCAAGTTCAGTGTGCCATCCTGTGCAGCCTAGAGGCAGAGCTTCAAAAGCGTTTTGAGCACCACGACCCTTGTGAGATGATCCGTGAGCTCAAAGTTATCTTTCAAACTCATGCGGCCGTGGAAAGCTATGAAGCCTCGAAGCAGTTCTTTGGCTGCATGATGGAAGAGGGCAGCTCCGTTAGTGAGCACGTGTTCGCTATGTACGGACACGCGAGGAAGCTCAGTGATTTGGGGATTGTGATCCCTAACCAGCTTGGTATTCATCGTGTTCTCCAATCACTGCCACCAAGTTACAAGAACTTCGTGATGAACTACAATATGCAGAACATGAACAAGGAGTTACCTGAACTCTTCTCCATGCTGAAATCTGTTGAGGTTGAGATAAAAGAGCACCAAGTGTTGATGGTCAATAAGACCACCAAGTTCAAGAAGGGCAAACCTAAGAAGGACCTCAAGAAGGGTGGCAAGAAAGCTGCCGCTCATCCTGAGAAGCCTAAGGGTGGCCCTAAACCTGATACTGCTATTACTGCAATGGGAAGGGGCACTAGAAGCGGAATTGCTCCAAGTATCGGCTGATCTGAAGAGCGGCCTTGTCAAGAAGAAGAAAGGTATATCTGATATACATGTTATAGATGTTTATCTCACCGGTTCTCGTATTAGTGCCTAGGTATTTGATACTGGTTCGGTTGCTCACATTTGTAACTCAAAACAGGAACTACGGAATAAACGAAGCCTAGCGAGGGATGAAGTGATGATGCGCGTTGGAAATGGATCCAAGGTCGATGTGATCGCTGTCGGCACGCTCCCTCTACATCTACCATCGGGATTAGTTTTAGACCTTAATAATTGTTATTTGGTGCTGCGTTGAGCATGAACATTATATCTGGATCATGTTTAATGCAAGACGGTTATTCTTTCAAGTCTGAGAATAATGGTTGTTCTATTTTTATGAATAATATCTTTTATGGTCATGCGCCTGAGAAGAATGGTGTATTTCTATTAAATCTCGATAGTAGTGATACACATGTTCATAACATTGATGCTAAGCGAATTAAATTGAATGATAATTCTACTTATATGTGGCACTGTCGTCTTGGTCATATTGGAGTGAAACACATGAAGAAACTCCATTCCGATGGACTACTTGAGTCACTTGAATTTCAGTCACTTGACAGATGCGAAGCATGTCTAATGGGAAAAATGACTAAGACTCCATTCTCTGGTATTATGGAGCGAGCTACAGACTTATTGGAAATCATACATACCGATGTGTGCGGACCAATGAGTGTAGCCTCGTGTGGTGGTTATCGTTATGTTCTAACCTTCACAGATGATCTGAGTAGATATGGGTATATATCTATTTCATGAAACATAAATCCGAGACTTTCCAGAAGTTCAAGGAATTCCAAAGTGAAGTAGAAAATCAACGTAACAAGAAGATCAAGTTTCTGCGTTCTGATCGCGGAGGCGAATATCTGAGTTATGAGTTTGGCATGCATTTAAAGAAATGCGGAATACTTTCACAGTTGACACCGCCGGAACACCACAGCGCAATGGTGTGTCCGAACGTCGTAATCGAACTCTCTTAGATATGGTTCGTTCTATGATGTCTCTTACGATTTGCCGTTATCTTTTTGGGGTTATGCATTAGAGACAGCATTCACTTTAAATAGGGCACCATCGAAATCCGTTGCAACGACACCGTATGAATTATGGTTTAATAAGAAACCTAAGCCGTCGTTCCTTAAATTTTGGGGTTGTGAAGCCTATGTAAAAAAGTTACAACCGGACAAGCTAGAGCGGAGAAATGCGTCTTCATAGGATACCCTAAGGAAACTATAGGGTATACTTTCTATCACAGATCCGAAGGTAAAATCTTTGTTGCTAAGAACGGAACCTTTCTTGAGAAAGAGTTTCTCACTAAAGAAGTGACTGGAAGAAAAGTAGAACTCGACGAGGTTACTGAACCTTCTCGTTGATCGGAGTAGCGATATCGGAAGATGTTCCTGTGCCGCAGGTGGAGAGAAGCTAATGATAATGATCATGAAACTTCGAGCGAGGTAGCTACTGAACCTCGCAGTCGACAAGAGAACGTACCACTCCTGATTGGTATGATCCTTGTCTAAATCTCATGATTGTGGACAACAATGATGAGGACCCTGCGACGTATGAAGAAGCGATGATGAGCCCAGATTCCAACAAATGGCAAGAAGCCATGAAATCCGAAATGGAATCCATGTATGATAACAAAGTATGGACTTTGGTAGATCTACCTGATAGCCGCAAGGCTGTTGAGAATAAATGGATCTTCAAGAGAAAACAGATGTTGACGGTAATGTTACTGTCTATAAAGCTCGACTTGTCGCAAAGGGTTTCCGACAAATTCAAGGTGTTGACTACGAGGAGACTTTCTCACCTGTAGCGAAGCTAAAGTCTGTGAGGATTTTGTTAGCAATAGCTGCATTTTTTGATTTTGAGATTTGGCAGATGGATGTCAAAACGGCGTTCCTTAATGGTGACATTGAGGAAGAGTTGTATATGGTACAACCCAAAGGTTTTGTCGATCCTAAAAATGCTAACATGGTATGCAAACTTCAGCGTTCCATTTATGGACTGAAGCAAGCATCCAAGAGTTGGAATCGACGCTTTGATAAGGTGATCAAAGACTTCGGGTTTATACAGTGCCATGGAGAGGCCTGTATTTACAAGAAAGTGAGTGGGAGCTCTAGCATTCCGATATTATATGTAGATGACATATTATTAATTGGGAATGATATAGAACTATTAAACAGTGTAAAAGGTTATTTGAATAAGTGTTTTTCAATGAAAGACCTTGGTGAAGCAGTACATTTTAGGCATCAAGATTTATAGAGATAGATCAAGACGCCTAATAGGGCTTTCACAGAGTACATACCTGGGCAAGATTCTAAAGAAGTTTAGAATGGATGAAAGTAAGAAAGGATTCTTACCGATGTTGCCAGGTAAGGTCTTGAGCAAGACTCAAGGTCCGGCTACGGCAGAAGAAAGAGAGAGGATGAATCAGATCCCCTATGCCTCGGCAGTAGGCTCTATCATGTATGCCATGCTTGTACTAGACCGGATATAACACATGCTGTTAGTTTGACTAGCAGATATCAAAGTGATCCAGGAATGGAACACTGGACAACGGTCAAGAATATCCTGAAGTACTTGAAAAGAACTAAGGATATGTTTCTTTGTTATGGCGGTGACCAAGAGCTCGTTGTAACAAGTTACACCGATGCAAGTTGGAACACGATCCTGATGACTCTAAGTCTCAGTCCGGGTACGTGTTTATATTGAATGGTGTGCGGTAGCTGGTGCAGCTCCAAGCGGCACGGTGGCGAAGTCTTCAACAGAATCAGAATACATAGCGGCTTCGGAGGCTTCATCGGAAGCGGTATGGATGAAGAGGTTCATTGTTGAGCTCGGTGGTTCCTAGTGCATTGGACCCACTAGTCATTTATTGTGACAACATGGGTGCCATCGCCAATGCACAATAACCAAGGTCACACAAGAAGCTAAAGCATATCAAGCTGCGTTTTCATTCGATTCGCGAGTAGATCGAAGATGGAGAAGTAAAGATTTGCAAAGTACACACTGATCTGAATGTAGCAGATCCGTTGACTAAAGCTCTCCCTAGGGCAAATCGTGACCAACACCAGAATGCCATGGGTGTTAGGTACCTTACAATGTAATCTAGATTATTGACTCTAGTGCAAGTGGGAGATTGTTGGAGATATGCCCAAGAGGCAATAATAAATTGGTTATTATATATCTTTGTGTTTATGATAAATGTTTATATACCATGCTATAATTGTATTAACCGAAACATTGATACATGTGTGTTATGTAAACAACAAGAAGTCCCTAGTAAGCCTCTTGTATAACTAGCTTGTTGATTAATAGATGATCATTGTTTCGTGATCATGAACATTGGATGTTATTAATGACAAGGTTATATCATTATGTGAATGATGTAATGGACACACCCAATTAAGCGTAGCATAAGATCACGTCATTAAGTTCATTTGCTATAAGCTTTTGATACATAGTTACCAAGTCCTTTCGACCATGAGATCATGTAAATCACTTATGCCGGAAGGGTACCTTGATTACATCAAACGCCACTGCGTAAATGGGTGGTTATAAAGGTGGGATTAGGTATCCGGAAAGTATGAGCTTGAGGCATATGGATCAACAGTGGGATTTGTCCATCCCGATGACGGATAGATATACTCTGGGCCCTCTCGGTGGAATGTCGTCTAATTAGCTTGCAAGCAAATGAATGGTTCATAAGAGACCACATACCACGGTACGAGTAAAGAGTACTTGTCAGGAAATGAGGTTGAACAAGGTATCGTGATACCGATGATCAAACCTCGGCCAAGTAATATATCGCGAGACAAAGGGAATCGGTATCGTATGTAAATGGTTCATTCGATCATAAGTCATCTTTGAATATGTGGGAGCCATTATGGATTTCCAGATCCCGCTATTGGTTATTGGTCGGAGAGAAGTCTCAACCATGTCTGCATAGTTCGCGAACCGTAGGGTGACACACTTAAGGTTTGATGTCGTTTGAGTAGATATGGAATATGGAAATGGAGTTCGAAGTTTTGTTCGGAGTCTCGGATGGGATCCAGGACATCACGAGGAGTTCCGGAATGGTCCGGAGAATAAGATTCATATATAGGAAGTCATATTCCAAGTTTGGAAATGATCCGGTGCATTTATGGAAGGTTCTAGAGGTTCTAGAAAAGTCCGGAAGAAACGCACTATGGAAGGTGGAGTCCCGGAGGGACTCCACATCCATGGCCGGCCAAACCCTAGATGGGGAGTCCCAGGTGGACTCCACCTATGGTGGCCGGCCACCACCCCCCCCCCAAGGAAAGGTGGGAATCCCACCTCAAGTGGGACTCCCTCCTTGTGTAGGTTTGCCACCAAAGGTGTAGGATAACGTAGCATAGAAAACAAAAATTTTCCTACGGCGAACACGCAATCCAAGCCAAGATGCAATCTAGAAGACGGTAGCAACGAGGGGATTGTCGAGACTCACCCTTGAAGAGATTCCAAAGCCTACAAGAGGAGGCTCTTGTTGCTGCGGTAGACGTTCACTTGCCGCTTGCAAAAGCGCGTAGAAGATCTTGATCACGATCGGTTCCGGCGCCACGAACGGGCAGCACCTCCGTACTCGGTCACACGTTCGGTTGTTGATGAAGACGACGTCCACCTCCCCGTTCCAGCGGGCAGCGGAAGTAGTAGCTCCTCTTGAATCCGACAGCACGACGGCGTGGTGTCGGTGGCGGTGTAGAAGTCCGGCGGAGCTTCGCTAAGCTATGCGGGCAATATGAAGTGGAGGAGCAAAGCTAGGGTTTGGGAGGGGGTGGCCGGCCACTCTATGGGGGCGGCCAGCTTATGGTCTTGGGGTGGCCGGCCCCTCCCTTGGCCCTTGTTTATATAGGTGGATCCCAAGTGTTGGTGTCCAAGTCTTCGAATAAGACCCGAAACCAAAACCTTCCATATGGTGGGAAACTTTCCCTCCCACTAGAGGTGGGAATTCCACCTTCCATGGGGGGGGTGGCCGGCCCCTAAGGGGAGTCCACTTGGGACTCCTCCCCCACTAGGGTTGGCCGGCCATGGAGGTGGAGTCCCATGTGGACTCCACCTTCCTTGGTGGTTTCTTCCGGACTTTTCTAGAACCTTCTAGAACCTTCCATAGAACCTTCCGCATCATTTTATTCACATAAAATGACATCCTATATATGAATCTTATTCTCCGGACCATTCCGGAACTCCTCGTGATGTCCGGGATCCCATCCGGGACTCAACAAATATTCCAACTTCATTCCATATTCAAGTACTACCATTTCAACATCCAACTTTAAGTGTGTCACCCTACGGTTCGTGAACTATGCGGACATGGTTGAGTACTCACTCCGACCAATAACCAATAGCGGGATCTGAGATCCATAATGGCTCCCACATATTCAACGATGACTTTAGTGATCGAATGAACCATTCACATATGATACCAATTCCCTTTGTCACGCGATATTTTACTTGTCCGAGGTTTGATCATCGGTATCACACTATACCTTGTTCAACCTCGTCTCTGTACTCTTTACTCGTACCGTGGTATGTGGTCTCTTATGAACTTATTCATATGCTTGCAAGACATTAGACGACATTCCACCGAGAGGGCCCCTATCATCTATCCACTATTGATCACATCTATCCATATGCCTCAACTTATACTTAATCCCACCTTTATAACCACCCATTTACGTGGCGTTTGATGTAATCAAAGTACCTTTCCGGTATAAGTGATTTATATGATCTCATGGTCATAAGGACTAGGTAACTATGTATCGAAAGCTTATAGCAAATAACTTAATGACTTGATCTTATGCTACGCTTAATTGGGTGTGTCCATTACATCATTCATACAATGATATAACCTTGTTATTAATAACATCCAATGTTCATGATTATGAAACTAATCATCTATTAATCAACAAGCTAGTTAAGAGGCTTACTAGGGACTCTTTGTTGTTTACATATCACACATGTATCAATGTTTCAGTTAATACAATTATAGCATGATATATAAACATTTATCATAAACATAAAGATATATAATAACCACTTTTATTATTGCCTCTTGGGCATATCTCCAACAGTCTCCTTGCACTAGAGTCAATAATCTAGATTACATTGTAATATACCTAACACCCATGGCATTCTGTTGGTCATGCTTTGCTAGGGAGAGCAGTCAACGGATCTGCTACATTCGATCGTGTGTACTTTGCAAATCTTTACTTCTCCATCTTCGATGTACTGCGAATCGAGTGGTAACGCAGCTTGATATGCTTCAGCCTCTTGTGTGACCTTGGCTCTTGTGCATTGGCGATGGCACCCATGTTATCACAATAGATGACAAATGGGTCCAATGCACTAGGAACCACACCGAGCTCTACAATGAACCTCTTCATCCATACCGCTGAGGATTCTGTTGAGGATTTCGCCACCGTGCATGAGCTTGCCCACTGCTGCGGCACCATTCAATATAAACACGTACCCAGATTGTGACTTAGAGTCATCAGATCAGTGTTCCAACTTGCATCGGTGTAACTTGTTACAACGAGCTCTTGGTCACCTCCATAACAAAGAAACATATCCTTAGTTCTTTTCAAGTACTTCAGGATATTCTTGACCGTCCAGTGTTCCATTCTGGATCACTTTGATATCTGCTTGTTAAACTAACATGTGCTATATCCGGTCTTGTACATAGCATGGCATACATGATAGAGCCGAGGCATAGGGGATCTGACTCATCCTTTCTCTTTCTTCGGTCGTCCTTGAGTCTTACTCAAGACCTTGCAACATAGGTAAGAATCCTTTCTTACTTTCGTCCATTCTAAACTTCTTCGAATCTTGTCCAGTATGTACTCTGTGATAGCCCTATTAGACGTCTTGATCTATCTCTATAAATCTTGATGCCTAATATGTATGATGCTTCACCAAGGTCTTTCATTGAAAAACTATTATTCAAATAACCCACACTTAATAGTTCTATATCATTCCCAATCAATAATATGTCATCTACATATAATATTAGGAATGCTACAGAGCTCCCACTCACTTTCTGTAACTCTCCATGACACGAGAAGTCTTTGATCACCTTATCAAAACGTCGGTTCCAACTTCTCGATGCTTGCTTCCATAGATTGAACGCTGAAGTTTGCATACTTTGTCAGCATTTTTAGGATCGACAAAACCTTTGGTTGTACCATATACAACTCTTCCTCAATGTCTCCATTAAGGAACGCCGTTTTGACATCCATCCAAATCTCATAATCGAAAAAAGCTATTGCTAACAAAATCCTCACAGATTTCGCTACATGCTCTCATCGTAGTCAACACCTTGAATTTGAAAACCCTTGCGACAAGTCGGCTATAGACATAATATTACCATCGCATCTGTTTTTCTTTTGAAGATCCATTTATTCTCTAGCCTTGCGGCTATCAGTAAGTCTACCAAAGTCCATACTTTGTTATCATACATGGATCCCATTTCGGATTTCATGGCTTCTTGTCATTTGTTGGAATCTGGCTCATCATCGCTTCTTCATACGTCGCAGGGTCTTCATCATTGTTATCCACAATCATGACATTTAGACAAGGATCATACCAATCTGGAGTGGCACGATCCCTTGTCGATCTGCGAGGTTCAGTAGCTATCTCATTTGAAGTTTCATGATCATTATCATCAGCTTCCTCTGTTGTAGTGGTACAGAACATTTTCGCGCTACTCGATCAACGAGTAGAGATTCTTCAATCTCATCGAGTTCTACTTTTCTTCCAGTCACTTCTTTAGTGAGAAATTCTCAAGAAAGGTTCCGTTCTTAGCAACAAAGATCTTGCCTTCGGATCGTGATAGAAAGTGTACCTATAGTTTCCTTATATCCTATGAAGACGCGCTTTGGGTTCTAGCTTGTCCTTGTAACTTTTTACATAGGCTTGCAACCCCAAACTTTTAGGAACGACAGGTTTCTTATTAAACCATAATTCATACGGCGTCGTTTCAACGGATTTTGATGGTGTTCTATTTAAAGTGAATGCGGCTGTCTCTAATGCATAACTCCAAAATGATAACGGCAAATCAGAGACATCATAGACCGAACCATATCTAAGAGAGTTCGACGACGTTCGACACACCGTTGTGGTGTTCCCGGCGTGTCAATTGTGAAAGTATTCCGCATTTCTTTAAATGCATGCTAAACTCATAACTCAGATATTCACCTCCGCGATCAGATCGTAGAAATTTAATCTTCTTTGATTTTCTACTTCACTTTGGAATTCCTTAAACTTCTCGAGTTTGGATTTATGTTTCATTAAATAGATATACCCATATCTACTCAAATCATCTGTGAAGGTTAGAACATAACGATAACCACCGATGCTACACTCATTGGTCCACATACATCTGTGTGTATGATTTCCAATAAGTCATAGCTCGCTCCATCATACCCGAGAATGGAGTCTTAGTCATTTTTCCCATCGACATGCTTCATCTATCAAGTGACTCAAAGTCAAGTGATTCAAGTAATCCATCGTATGGAGTTTCTTCATGACCAAGACGACAGTGCCACATATAAGTAGAATTATCATTCAATTTAATTCAGCATCAATGTTATATATGTATTACTACTATCGAGATCTAAGAAATAAGCCATTCTTTTGTGGTGCTCGACCATAAAAGATATTATTCATAAAAATAGAACAACCATTATTCTCAGACTTGAATGAATAACCGTCTTGCATTAAACAAGATCCTGATATAATGTTCATGCTCAACGCGTAATAACAATTATTTAGGCTTAAAACTAATCCCGAAAGAATGTAGAGGAAGTGTCCCGCGATCACATTGACCTTGGATCCGTTTCCAACGCGCATCGTCACTTCATCTTTCAGATTTGTCGTTTATTCTTTAGTTCCTGTTTCGAGTTACAAATATGAGCAACCGAATATCAAATACCCAGTACTAGAACGAGAACTAGTGAGATAAACATCTATAACATGTATATCGATATACCTTCTTTCTTCTTCTTGACAAGGCCGCTCTTCAGATCCGCCAAATACTTGGAGCAATTACGCTTCCATGTCCCTTCTCCTTGCATAATAGCACTCATCGGCTTAGGGCCAGACTTAGGTTTCACGGAGGCGTGGCAGCTTTCTTGCCACTCTTCTTGTTCTTGCCTTTAGACTTGCCCTGTTTCTTGAAGCTGGTGTTGACCATCAACACTTGGTGCTCTTTCTTGATCTCAATCTCAGCAGCTTTAGCATGCCAAAGAGTTCAGGAAACTCCTTGTTCATGTTCTATATTGTAGTTCATCACAAAGTTCTTATAACTTGGTGGCGTGATTGAAGGACACGATTAATCCCCGTCTGTTAGGAATCACTATTCCCAAGTCAGAGTTTCTTCGCATGCCCGGTCATTACGAGCATGTGCTCACTAATGGAGCTGCCTTCTTCCATCATACAGCTGAAAAAGTGTTTCGATGCTTCATAGCATTCCACGGCCGCATGAGTCTCAAAAATAGTCTTCAACTCTTTTATCAACTCATGAGGATCGTGGTGCTCAAAACGTTTTTGAAGATCGGATTCGCATAAGATGGCAGAACTTGAGAGTACCGAGTTTTCCGAGTCATGTAAACATTCTTTACTTCATCGGTTTCAGTTTCTGCAGGAGGGTCACCTAGCGGTGCATCAAGCACATATTGCAGATTTCCGCCATTGAGGAAGATCCTCTCATGACGGAACCAGTCGGTGAAGTTGCTACCGTTGCTCTTAAGCTTTTCTTTCTCTAGGAACTGGTTAAAATTGATTGAGGACGCCATATCTACAACATATTTGCAATAGTTTAGACTAAGTTTATGACAAATTGAGTTCAAATTTTAATTCTACATAATTAAAAATCTAGGTGAACTCCCACTCAAAACAATATCCCTCGCATTGTCTTAGTGATCACACGAACCAAATCCATCACACCTATGCCCGATCATCACGAGACAAGATGTAATTTCAATGGCGAACACTCAAAGTGTTCATCATATCAATCATATGATTCATGCTCTACCTTTCGGTATCACGTGTTCCGAGACCATGTCTTTACATGCTAGGCTCGTCAAGGCCACCTTAGTATCCGCATGTGCAAACTGTCTTGCACCCGTTATATGTACTTATCGAATTTATCACACCCGATCATCACGAGATGCTTCGAAACGATAAGACTTGATAACGGTGCTACTAAGGATGAACACTTTATTATCTTGAGATTTTAGTGAGAGGGATCATCTTATAATGCTACCGTCGCGATCTAAGCAAAATAAGATGCATAAAAGGATTAACATCACATGCAGTTCATATGTGATATGATATGGCCCTTTTGTCTTTGCGCCTTTGATCTTGATCTCCAAAGCGTGGACATGATCTCCATCATCAACGGGCATGATCTCCATCATCGTCGGCGAAGCACCAAGGTCAATGGCGCCGTCTTCATGATCGTCCTCCATGTAGCAACTATTACAACTACTTTGAAATACTACTCAACATGAAATTTAAAGACAACCATAAGGCTCCTGCCGGTTGCCACAATACAATAATGATCATCTCATACATATTTATCATCACATTATGGCCATATCACATCACCAAACCCTGCAAAAACAAGTTAGACGTTCTCTAATTTGGTTTGCATATTTTACGTGGTTTAGGGTTTTCGAGCAAGATCCAATCTACCTACGAACATGAACCACAACGGTGATACTAGTGTTGTCAATAGAAGAGTAAATTGAATCTTCACTATAGTAGGAGAGACAGACACCCGCAAAGCCACTTATGCAATACAAGTTGCATGTCAAGCGTGGAGCAAATCTCATGAACGCGGTCATGTAAAGTTAGCCCGAGCCGCTTCATCCCACTATGCCACAAAGATGCAAAGTACTCAACTAAAGATACAAGAGCATCAACGCCCACAAACCATTGTGTTCTACTCGTGCAACCATCTATGCATAGACACGGCTCTGATACCACTGTAGGATAACGTAGCATAGAAAACAAAAATTTTCCTACGGCGAACACGCAATCCAAGCCAAGATGCAATCTAGAAGACGGTAGCAACGAGGGGATTGTCGAGACTCACCCTTGAAGAGATTCCAAAGCCTACAAGAGGAGGCTCTTGTTGCTGCGGTAGACTTGCCGCTTGCAAAAGCGTAGAAGATCTTGATCACGATCGGTTCCGGCGCCACGAACGGCACCTCCGTACTCGGTCACACGTTCGGTTGTTGATGAAGACGACGTCCACCTCCCCGTTCCAGCGGGCAGCGGAAGTAGTAGCTCCTCTTGAATCCGACAGCACGACGGCGTGGTGTCGGTGGCGGTGTAGAAGTCCGGCGGAGCTTCGCTAAGCTATGCGGGCAATATGAAGTGGAGGAGCAAAGCTAGGGTTTGGGAGGGTGGCCGGCCACTCTATGGGGGCGGCCAGCTTATGGTCTTGGGGTGGCCGGCCCCCTCCCTTGGCCCTTGTTTATATAGGTGGATCCCAAGTGTTGGTGTCCAAGTCTTCGAATAAGACCCGAAACCAAAACCTTCCATATGGTGGGAAACTTTCCCTCCCACTAGAGGTGGGAATTCCACCTTCCATGGGGGTGGCCGGCCCCCTAAGGGGGAGTCCACTTGGGACTCCTCCCCCACTAGGGTTGGCCGGCCATGGAGGTGGAGTCCCATGTGGACTCCACCTTCCTTGGTGGTTTCTTCCGGACTTTTCTAGAACCTTCTAGAACCTTCCATAGAACCTTCCGCATCATTTTATTCACATAAAATGACATCCTATATATGAATCTTATTCTCCGGACCATTCCGGAACTCCTCGTGATGTCCGGATCCCATCCGGGACTCCGAACAAATATTCCAACTTCATTCCATATTCAAGTACTACCATTTCAACATCCAACTTTAAGTGTGTCACCCTACGGTTCGTGAACTATGCGGACATGGTTGAGTACTCACTCCGACCAATAACCAATAGCGGGATCGGAGATCCATAATGGCTCCCACATATTCAACGATGACTTTAGTGATCGAATGAACCATTCACATATGATACCAATTCCCTTTGTCACGCGATATTTTACTTGTCCGAGGTTTGATCATCGGTATCACACTATACCTTGTTCAACCTCGTCTCGACAAGTACTCTTTACTCGTAGTGGTATGTGGTCTCTTATGAACTTATTCATATGCTTGCAAGACATTAGACGACATTCCACCGAGAGGGCCCAGAGTATATCTATCCGTCATCGGGATGGACAAATCCCACTATTGATCCATATGCCTCAACTCATACTTTCCGGATACTTAATCCCACCTTTATAACCACCCATTTACGCAGTGGCGTTTGATGTAATCAAAGTACCTTTCCGGTATAAGTGATTTATATGATCTCATGGTCATAAGGACTAGGTAACTATGTATCGAAAGCTTATAGCAAATAACTTAATGACTTGATCTTATGCTACGCTTAATTGGGTGTGTCCATTACATCATTCATACAATGATATAACCTTGTTATTAATAACATCCAATGTTCATGATTATGAAACTAATCATCTATTAATCAACAAGCTAGTTAAGAGGCTTACTAGGGACTCTTTGTTGTTTACATATCACACATGTATCAATGTTTCAGTTAATACAATTATAGCATGATATATAAACATTTATCATAAACATAAAGATATATAATAACCACTTTTATTATTGCCTCTTGGGCATATCTCCAACAAAAGGTAGGTTTGCTTTTGGGGTCTTATTCGAAGACTTGGGATCCAACTCTTTGGGGCTTCCACCTATATAATGAGGGCCAAGGGGAGGGGGCCGGCCACACCCAAGCCATCTAGGCCAAAGCCCCAAAGTACCCGGCGCCCTAGAGACCCCCCTCTCCCCAAACCCTAGGCGCCTCCTCCTCCACCGCAACTCCGCATACGTGATGTCTACGGGTGCTTCTATTCTTGTAGACAGTGTTGGGCCTCCAAGAGCAGAGGTTTGTAGAACAGCAGCAAGTTTCCCTCAAGTGGATCACCCAAGGTTTATCGAACTCAGGGAGGAAGAGGTCAAAGATATCCTCTCAAGCAACCCTGCAACCACAAAGCAAGAAGTCTCTTGTGTCCCCAACACACCTAATAGGTGCACTAGTTCGGCGAAGAGATAGTGAAATACAAGTGGTATGAATGAATATGAGCAGTAGTACGGCGAAAATAGCTAGCTGGCGTGCGCTTGATGGTAGTAATATTGCGAAGTAAACATGCGGTAACGCAGCAGTAGTAATTCGATAAAAAGTAACAAGCAGTGATAGCGTATTTAGGAACAAGGCCTGGGAATAGACTTTCACTAGTGGACACTCTCAACTTTGATCACATAACAGAATAGATAAATGCATACTCTACACTCTCTTGTTGGATGATGAACACATTGCGTAGGATTACACGAACCCTCAATGCCGGAGTTAACAAGCTCCACAATTAAATGTTCATATTTAAATAACCTTAGAGTGCATGAAAGAGCGACATGACTAAACCAAGTACTAGCATAGCATGCACACTGTCACCTTCACACCATGTAGGAGGAATAGATCACATTAATACCATCATAGCAATAGTTAACTTCATAATCTACAAGAGATCATAATCATAGCCTACGCCAAGTACTAACACGGATGCACACACTGTCACCATTACACCGTGCAGGAGGAATAAAACTACTTTAATAACATCACTAGAGTAGCACATAGATAAATTGTGATACAAAACACATTGCAATCATAAAGAGATATAAATAAGCACTTCACTACGCCATTCATAACAGTGAATAAGTATTCTGTGAAATATAGCCTAAGAGACCCACACGGTGCACACACTGTCACCTTTACACACGTGGGACAAGGAGTCTCCGGAGATCACATAAGTAAAACCCACTTGACTAGCATAATGACATCTAGATTACAAGCATCATCATATGAATCTCAATCATGTAAGGCAGCTCATGAGATTATTGTATTGAAGTACATAGGAGAGAGATGAACCACATAGCTACCGGTACAGCCCCGAGCCTCGATGGAGAACTACTCCTCCTCATGGGAGCACAGCGGTGATGAAGATGGCGGTGGAGATGGCAGCGGTGTCGATGGAGAAGCCTTCCGGGGCACCCGTCCGGCGGCGTGCGGAACAGAGACTCCTGTCCCCCAGATCTTGGCTTCACGATGGTGGCGGCTCTGGAACTTTTCTCGTACCGTGGCTTATTCCTCCGAGGTTTTAGGTCAGGGACCTTTAAATAGGTGAAGAGGCGGAGTCGAAGGGCTGACGGGGCGACGACACAATAGGGGGGCGCGGGCCCCCCCTTGGCCGCGCCAGGGCCATGTGTGGTGGGCCTGTGGCCCCCTCTGTCCTTCTCGGGTGCTCTGGAAGCTTCCGGTGAAAATAGGAACCTGGGCGTTGATTTCGTCCAATTCGAGAATATTTCGTTACTAGGATTTCGAAACCAAAAACTGCAGAAAACTGGCACTTCGACATCTCGTCAATAGGTTAGTTCCGGAAACGCATAAATATGACATATAATGTGTATAAAACATGTAGGTATCATCAATAAAGTGGCATGGAACATAAGAAATTATAGATACGTTTGAGACGTATCAGCATCCCCAAGCTTAGTTCTGCTCGTCCCGGCAGGTAAAACGATAACAAAGATAATTTCAAGTGACATGCCATCATAACCTTGATCATACTATTTGTAAACATATGTAATGAATGCAGCGATCAAAACAATGGTAATGACATGAGTAAACAAGTGAATCATAAAGCAATGACTTTTCATGAATAGCACTTTCAAGACAAGCATCAATAAGTCTTGCATAAGAGTTAACTCATAAAGCAATAATTTAAAGTATAGACATTGAAGCAACACAATGGAAGATTAAGTTTCAGCGGTTGCTTTCAACTTGTAACATGTATATCTCATGGATATTGTCAATGTAAAGTAATATAACAAGTGCAATATGCAAGTATGTAGGAATCAATGCGCAGTTCACACAAGTGTTTGCTTCTTAAGGTGGAGAGAGATAGGTGAACTGACTCAACAATAAAAGTAAAAGAAAGGTCCTTCAAAGAGGAAAGCATCGATTGCTGTATTTGTGCTAGAGCTTTTATTTTGAAAACATGAAACAATTTTGTCAACGGTAGTAATAAAGCATATGAGTTATGTAAATTATATCTTACAAGTTGCAAGCCTCATGCATAGTATACTAATAGTGCCCGCACCTTGTCCTACTTAGCTTGGACTACCGGATCATCGCAATACACATGTTTCAACCAAGTGTCACAAAGGGGTACCTCCATGCCGCCTGTACAAAGGTCTAAGGAGAAAGCTCGCATTTTGGATTTCTCGCTTTTGATTATTCTCAACTTAGACATCCATACGGGACAACATGGACAACAGATAATGGACTCCTCTTTAATGCATAAGCATGTGGCAACAGTTAATGTTCTCATATGATATTGAGGATATATGTCCAAAACTGAAACTTCCACCATGATTCATGGCTTTAGTTAGCGGCCCAATGTTCTTCTCTAACAATATGCATGCTCCAACCATTAAGGTGGTAGATCTCTCTTACTTCAGACAAGACGGACATGCATAGCAATTCACATGATATTCAACAAAGAGTAGTTGATGGCGTCCCCAGAAGCATGGTTATCGCACAACAAGCAACTTAATAAGAGATAAAGTACATAAGTACATATTCAATACTAAGATAGTTTTTAAGGCTATTTTGTCCCATGAGCTATATATTGCAAAGGCGAATGATGGAATTTTAAAGGTAGCACTCAAGCAATTTACTTTGGAATGGCGGAGAAATACCATGTAGTAGGTAGGTATGGTGGACACAAATGGCATAGTGGTTGGCTCAAGGATTTTGGATGCATGAGAAGTATTCCCTCTCGATACAAGGTTTAGGCTAGCAAGGTTATTTGAAGCAAACTCAAGGATGAACCGGTGCAACAAAACTCACATAAAAGACATATTGTAAACATTATAAGACTCTACACCGTCTTCCTTGTTGTTCAAAACTCAATACTAGAAATTATCTAGACCTTAGAGAGACCAAATATGCAAACCAAATTTTAGCAAGCTCTATGTATTTCTTCATTAATGGGTGCAAAGTATATGATGCAAGAGCTTAAACATGAGCACAACAATTGCAAAGTATCACATTATCCAAGACATTTTAGAATTACTACATGTAGCATTTCCCAATTCCAACCATATAACAATTTAACGAAGAAGAAACTTCGCCTTGAACTTTATGAGTAAAGCCTAAGGACATATTTGTCCATATGAAACAGCGGAGCGTGTCTCTCTCCCACAAAGTGAATGCTAGGATCCATTTTATTCAAACAAAAACAAAAACAAAAACAAACCGACGCTCCAAGTAAAGAACACAAGATGTGACTGAATAAAAATATAGTTTCAGGAGGAACCTGATGATGTTGTTGATGAAGAAGGGGATGCCTTGGGCATTCCCAAGCTTAGACGCTTGAGTCTTCTTAAAATATGCAGGGGTGAACCACGGGGCATCCCCAAGCTTAGAGCTTTCACTCCTCTTGATCATAGTATATCATACTCCTCTCTTGACCCTTGAAAACTTCCTTCACACCAAACTTCAAGCAAACTCATTAGAGGGTTAGTGCACAATAAAAATTTACATGTTCAGAGGTGACACAATCATTCTTTACACTTCTGGACATTGCATAAAGCTACTGGACATTAATGGATCAAAGAAATTCATCCAACATAGCAAAAGAGGCAATGCGAAATAAAAGGCAGAATCTGTCAAAACAGAACAGTTCGTAAAGACGAATTTTAAAATGGCACCAGACTTGGTCAAATGGAAAAACTCAAAACTAATGAAAGTTGCGTACATATCTGAGGATCACGCTCGTAAATTGGAAGATTTTTTCGAATTTTCTACAGAGACTTGTGCCAGAATTCGTGACAGACAGCAATGCTGTTTCTGCGCAGCGATCCCAAATATAACATCAACTTTAACATAGAAACTTTACTTGGCACAAAAACATGATAAGGCGAGGTTGCTACAGTAGTAAACAACTTCCAAGACTCAAATATAAAACAAAGTACTGTAGTAAAAAAACACATGGGTTATCTCCCAAGAAGTTCTTTCTTTATAGCCATTAAGATGGGCTCAGCAGTTTTAATAATGCACTCGCAAGAAATAGAAGTTGAAGCAAAAGAGAGCATCAAGAGGCAAATTCAAAACACATTTAAGTCTAACATGCTTCCTATGCATAGGAATCTTGTAAATAAACAAGTTCATGAAGAGCAAAGTAACAAGCATAGGAAGATAAAACAAGTGTAGCTTCAAAAATTTCAGCACATAGAGAGGTGTTTTAGTAACATGAAAATTTTTACAACCATATTTTCCTCTCTCATAATAACTTTCAGTCGCAACATGAGCAAACTCAACAATATAACTATCACATAAAGCATTCTTATCATGAGTCTCATGCATAAAATTATTACTCTCCACATAGGCATAATCAATTTTATTAGTTGTAGTGGGAGCAAATTCAACAAAGTAGCTATCATTATTATTCTCATCATCAAATATAGGAGGCATAGTATCATCAAAGTAAATTTTCTCCTCAATGCTTGGGGGACTAAAAATATCATGCTCATCAAAGCCAGCTTCCCCAAGCTTAAAATTTTCCATAGCATTAGCAACAATAGTGTTCAAAGCATTCATATTAATATGTTCCATGGGTTTTTTAATTTTCGCATCAAACCATCCATGTCTTAAATCAGGAAATAGAATAAGAAGGTCATTGTTGTCCATTATGCCTAACTAGTGTAAACAAGAAACCAAATGTCGCAATTGCAGAGTCTAAAGGAAATAGCTTCGAGTACTTACAACGGCGCCGGAAAATAGCTTAGTAGCCGAGATCCGGAGTGTGAGTACCTTTTACCTTTCCTCCGAGGCGCCAGCTAGCTTGATGTCTACGGGTGCTTCTATTCTTGTAGACAGTGTTGGGCCTCCAAGAGCAGAGGTTTGTAGAACAGCAGCAAGTTTCCCTCAAGTGGATCACCCAAGGTTTATCGAACTCGGGAGGAAGAGGTCAAAGATATCCCTCTCAAGCAACCCCGCAACCACAAAGCAAGAAGTCTCTTGTGTCCCCAACACACCTAATAGGTGCACTAGTTCGGCGAAGAGATAGTGAAATACAAGTGGTATGAATGAATATGAGCAGTAGTACGGCGCCAGAAAATAGCTTGCTGGCGTGCAGTTGATGGTAGTAATATTGCAGGAAGTAAACATGCGTAGTAACGCAGCAGTAGTAATTCAAAAACAGTAACAAGCGTGATAGCAGTATTTAGGAACAAGGCCTAGGGAATAGACTTTCACTAGTGGACACTCTCAACTTTGATCACATAAGAATAGATAAATACATACTCTACACTCTCTTGTTGGATGATGAACACATTGCGTAGGATTACACGAACCCTCAATGCCGGAGTTAACAAGCTCCACAATTAAATGTTCATATTTAAATAACCTTAGAGTGCATGAAAGATCGACATGACTAAACCAAGTACTAGCATAGCATGCACACTGTCACCTTCACACCATGTAGGAGGAATAGATCACATTAATACCATCATAGCAATAGTTAACTTCATAATCTACAAGAGATCATAATCATAGCCTACGCCAAGTACTAACACGGATGCACACACTGTCACCATTACACCGTGCGGGAGGAATAAAACTACTTTAATAACATCACTAGAGTAGCACATAGATAAATTGTGATACAAAACACATTGCAATCATAAAGAGATATAAATAAGCACTTCACTACGCCATTCATAAAAGTGAATAAGTATTCTGTGAAATATAGCCTAAGAGACCCACACGGTGCACACACTGTCACCTTTACACACGTGGGACAAGGAGTCTCCGGAGATCACATAAGTAAAACCCACTTGACTAGCATAATGACATCTAGATTACAAGCATCATCATATGAATCTCAATCATGTAAGGCAGCTCATGAGATTATTGTATTGAAGTACATAGGAGAGAGATGAACCACATAGCTACCGGTACAGCCCCGAGTCTCGATGGAGAACTACTCCCTCCTCATGGGAGCAGCGGTGATGAAGATGGCGGTGGAGATGGCAGCGGTGTCGATGGAGAAGCCTTCGGGGCACTTCCCCGTCCCGGCGGCGTGCCGGAACAGAGACTCCTGTCCCCCAGATCTTGGCTTCGCGATGGCGGCGGCTCTGGAACTTTTCTCGTACCGTGGCTTATTCCTCCGAGGTTTTAGGTCAGGGACCTTTAAATAGGCGAAGAGGCGGAGTCGGAGGGCTGACGGGCGACGACACAATAGGGGGGCGCGGGCCCCCTTGGCGCGCCGGGGCCATGTGTGGTGGGCCTGTGGCCCCCTCCGTCCTTCTCGGGTGCTCGGAAGCTTCCGGTGAAAATAGGAACCGGCGTTGATTTCGTCCAATTCCGAGAATATTTCGTTACTAGGATTTCTGAAACCAAAAACAGCAGAAAACAGGAACGGGCACTTCGGCATCTCGTCAATAGGTTAGTTCCGGAAAACGCATAAATATGACATATAATGTGTATAAAACATGTAGGTATCATCAAAAAAGTGGCATGGAACATAAGAAATTATAGATACGTTTGAGACGTATCAATACGCTTAGGCGAAGCCCTGCCGGAGTTCTCCACCACCACCGCCACCATGCCGTCGTGCTGCCGGGATTCCGAGGAGGATCTACTACTTTCGCTGCCCGCTGGAACGGGGAGAAGGACGTCGTCTTCATCAACACCAAACGTGTGACCGAGTACGGAGGTGCTGCCCGGTTGTGGCACCGTCGAGATCAAGATCTTCTACGCGCTTTTGCAAGCGGCAAGTGATCGTCTACATCCACCCCGAGATCTAATCTCGTTAAGCTTTGCGAATCTTCGAGGGTTAGTGTCATCATCTCCTCGTTGCTACCGTCTACTAGATTAGATCTTGGCGTGGTTTTCGTTCTTGCGGTAGGAAATTTTTTGTTTTCTATGCTGCGAATCCCATCAAAAACCACTACATACATGTTAGAAATGAAAACACCGCAATATTTATTTCAGTTCATAACATATAGCTAGGGTTCCTCCATCTCCCCAAGAAAAAATGGAATCACACACACATGAAGGCAAGCAACATCATCTTGATTATATGAATGGAGTACAAGGTATCAAACAAGTACATGTGTAAAGCCTCACTAGGATTTGGGATTACAACGAGATGAAAGAGAATGTCGGTGGTGATGATGAAGAATTGAAGATGATGATGAAGCCTCCAAGATCCAAGTATAAGTGGCGATGGATTCCCTCAGTGAGTGCCCCCTCCAGATCCCTTCTGGAGGTGAGGTTTCTATGTTTTGTGGCAGCTCTATAACTCTGATTCTCATCTGATCGCACGGGGTGAAAGGGTTTAACGAGACGAAGCCACCGACACCTGGTGTAGTCACCCATTACGGCCGGGGATGTTCGTACCACATGTCGTTGAAGTTTTGTAATCATCTGTTCACAAATTTGACCTTTGGCTCGACCCCCGGGTACGAGGGTAAATGTTTGGAAGGTATTTATATTGCTTCCAATAATTATATTGCTGCCCAAAGATGACCTCTTTAATTTATTTCTTCATTAACCTCTTGATTTCCATGATACTCGTGAAATAAGCAGAAAAGGTTTGCGGGTTGCAGAAAAATGTCAAAATCCTATTACCACTAATGCAAAAAAAAAACTTAAAGAAAAACACTATGCTCATCAGCACCTCCAAGCTTAGACTCTTTGTCGTCCCTGAGCAAAATAGTAGCATAAGGAACATGGTCTTCTTGTTTATGAAGTGGGAGTCGATAAAATAAATGAGGGCAATTGCAATACATGCTTAATTTAAGAAATAAAATCATTCATGTGTTCTACAAAAAAAATAGATTAAATGATCTAAAGGCTTCCACACCTCTGAATCTACTTGCTTGTGTGAAGAATAACTAGGAAAATGATATAAGTCATCAAGTTCAACCGAACTAGCATTGTGAGGCGATCTCAAACCTATTTTTATAAACTTTGCACATCGAGTTAGAATAATATGCCTTGAATGATCACTTCTATTTCTTCTCAAGTCATGTACATGTCTATTTCTTCATAGCACAAGCTTTTAACCCTTCTTTGTGGTAGTGCAATGAACCAGTCATATTTTTGTTACTTGTGAGGAGACTTGAAAGAGATCAAAGTGAGCATTAACTTCAAAGCTGAATATGAAGCAATTACATGTTTGTGATTTTAGTATATATATACCTCATTCTTGTACTCATTCTAATAAGAAATTTATATTTCTCATACGTTTGAAATTTCATTGTTTCTTTATTTTAAATTTATTTTTGATAATCGAGCCTTATACACCATGATCCTAATCATCTTACACACGCTCAAGCAAAGAAACATTAGTGTGTGAACACTCTAAACTCAATTGCAAAGTACAAGTAAAGGAAGAACTCACTCCAATTCATACATCTAACAAATGATTGCAAACCGAAATCTCCATTCATAATACTTGATCAAGGCCCAAAGGATAAGAATCATCCCTATTAGCAAGATGATGGTGATGCAAACGTTATTATGAAATGCATGGAAGCAAACTAACTTGCGAGAAAAAATAAATATAAGAGAAAAAAGTAAAGGAGTTAGAAGGTCGGCCTATGGATCCATATATCATCATGATACCATCGTGAAGAACACACAAATATAACGACCCAAACTACACACTAAATGTTGATATGTGGTCTTTGGCCTCGCTACGTCATATAACTTCTACTTTTGTGGAGGCTACGGAAACCAACGACAGAAACGAACCGAGATTGAATTACTAGATAACTTAGAAATCACCTAGCTTATTTATAGAGATAGTAGTATTGAAAGTTCCACAACGGCATGAGAAAGGTAAAATCTTTATGAAATTTAAGTAAGTAAAAAATCAAGAACATTGCAT
The DNA here is from genome assembly GCA_030979885.1 of Lolium multiflorum. NCBI lineage: Eukaryota > Viridiplantae > Streptophyta > Magnoliopsida > Poales > Poaceae > Lolium > Lolium multiflorum. The sequence goes on from CM061748.1 coordinate 208,738,876, forward strand.
GTGTATTTTTATTAATTAAATGCTTGGACCATATTATCACATACTTGGTATATTGATTTATTTAACAAAATAGCTAAGTATTGCAATATCCATCAACCATGATCTGAAAATACATACTTCAGCCTAGTTTTTTGTGTAAAAATATGGAAATACATACTTCAACCTATTATTATATATTCAAAGAACATGTAAGAAATTATCGAAGAAATCCAAACAATAGAACTATCAATTTCCATTTAGAGACCGCAACTAATATATGTTTATAACTATACCTAAACAAGATCAAAACCATCGGATTACCATAATTGTGACCAAACATATAGATCTTCATAGCTGTATTTAGAGCCAAGCCATATGGAGCTAGGGAACAACTCGATGGAAATATTTTTTTTGCAACACCCGGCAGCACTGAAATTATGCATGTAATACCAGTCATCACAGTGTTATATATCAAGGATCTGTGGTAACTCACAAAAATATTTGTATTTACTTGGTGTCGTGCAAAATAAGGGATTTTATCTTGGTTTCCGGGGCATAATTTCCTCAGGTTGAGAGACACGTTGGCTTAAAAGTACCATTGTATTTCCCACTCATATTAACGGGCACATATGGTACATCATTGGCACATCATTTAAGTTGGTGATAGATTAAATGGTTCACATTAGCTAAATATTTTTTCTTGAATAAGCTATTAAATTTTCTGAATTCTATAAAATAAGTAAGACACAAGTTCATTTGGCCAAGCTCACAATATATGATATAGTAAGTAGCATTTGGTTTTGAAAATAAATTGACATAACTTTGTTGGTTGAAGTTTAAGTCCACTATATTAATCCTTTATAAACATAAAAAGATGTGTCATTGCATTCAAAAAATAAATTCATTGATCTTTTAATTTACTTTGAACTAGGTCGATTATATCGACATAATCATGTTACATCACAATACAAGTAAATGTGAGTGACACGTTACAATAACCGGATTTGTGATTGGGGATAGTAGTGGGAATTAACAAAATATATAGAATAATATTATGACTGTTCAAAAGTAAATGATGTCCTAGAAAACTTGTAGTAATAGTTCTCTAACTTTCGTATGCAGATGTATATAGATACAAATATATATGAAAAGTATTTTCCATTTTTAAAAACAAATTCACATTAAAAATAGTAAAATTTAAATATTTTAGATTGACATGTGTAAATCATAATTTATTTTATAATGGAGGAAATAAATAAAAATAACATAGATCCGCGTAAGTAAAATAAATGTTCTTATTGTTTAGATGGCCTACCTATTGGGTGTCAATAAGTATACTTTTTTTTTGTTTCACTTCACAATGCAATTCTATTTTTTCTATTCTATCAACAATATCATCTAAACATCATCGCACCATTTCTTAGGTGGCTATGATTATTGTTTCAAGCACATCATATTGATTTTTGTATCTTATCTAGCAACACGTAAGAAGTAGCTCCAATGATAAGAAAGAGGAGAGTAGACCATTTAGCTCCAAAACCCTAAGTTTTCTACACTTCCCATTTGTTTCAGATCCCCTTACACCCACTTAATTTGGCATTTTCACATGGCAATTTTTCATACTCGCTATATATGTCCATTTATTTGTTAATTATCTATTACTTGACTATGCATGATAGAAATTGAACCGTATTTGATCAGAGGGAAGAATCATGGTCCCATTCTGTTGCTTTATGCATTATTTCGAAATAGTCAAAGAGGAGATTATTAGAGAGATAATTACTAAATCAATACGTATTAGCCATACAGAGGAGCATTTCGCGTAGCCCAGACATGTAATGGGCTCTTACCCGTTTCCCAAAAATAAAAAAATGTATCGGGCTACGTTGGAGCTGGGCTTTCCGTGCCGTGGTGGGATTGAGCCACTGAGGAGGCCTTTCTGGTGTTTCATTCTGCTAAAAAAGAAAATGTAAAAATCTTGTGTTTGAACAAACCAAGGACCTAAACTACGGCGTGGTTTATTTTTATTTTTTTTGCGAATCAGTGAGAGCTTTATTAATTAACTGACGGGATTACAATCACTCAATAGAGTGCTAGTCAGAAAACCTGGGTTATAGTTGATCCACAGGCATCTTCTCCTATCAGAACTAGCTTGCTTAGCACATAAATGAGCTGCTTGATTAGCATCTCTCCCAATATACGACACACTTAAGCTAGGTAAAACTCTCATAATCTCCCTGATCTCATCACATATAGCTTTAAGTTCTGATCTAATTTGAAGTCCATCATTTATCAAGTTAACTACCTCTTTGGAATCACTCTCAATGACGGCCCGTTCATAGCTCCTTTCTAATGCTAGCCTTGCTCCTTCTCTAATTGCCAATGCTTCCATCATAGACACACTGGCTGCGTGCTCATACCAAAGGGCTTGGCCACGTAACATCATCCCTTCATTATTCCGGACCACCAAACCTGTACTTCCATTCTTGTCATGTTCAATAAAGCAAGCATCTGCATTGATCTTGAGTACTCCTTCAGGGGGAGGAGACCAATGAGTTTTCGCTTTGGGAACTTTATTCGTTTTCTCTTTACCAGACCTGGACAAATCTATCGTAGTTTGCATGACCCACCGTACCGAATCAGTTACCGATCTCCCTCCATCTCCGTGTTTACGAGCATTGCGCTCGTTCCATATAGCCCAGCATCCACAAAGAATCAAAGAGGTGCTCTCCTCATTCATTATTGGACTATCAATAACATCTTGTGCCCAAGAGCCTGGATGAAAGGACGACACTTTTATTGCAGCCATATCTCTCATTTCCTGCCAGAAAATCTTGGCCCAGGTACACTCAAAGAGAGCGTTAAATATTGACTCATCTCCTCGTCCACATGCATGGCAAAAAGCAATTTGTTCCATGTGCCTTTCCTTGAGTATTTGTCTTGCCGGTATGAACCGCTTAATCACCCTCCACCAGAATGATCGCACTTTCGGTGGTACTGGCAATCGCCAAAGTTTCTTCCAGTAAAAACTAGAAGAGCTTCCTGATCCGGACACAACAGTTGATCTTTGCATTGCCAATAATCTGTACGATGATCGGACGGTAAAACTGCCGCTTTTCTCTTGAGACCAAGCCCAAGTATCCTCTGAAAATCTTCCGAGCGGTATCATACGTATAGCCCGCCTATCTGTTTCAATAAAATTTTCCTCTAGTTTGTCCTCCCTCCAAGTCATGTGATTATCATCAATTAGTTCTTCAACAAGATTAGCTTTAGCTTCGGGACAGCGGACCAACGGTCGCCCATTAAAGTTATCTGGAATCCAAGGGTCATCAAAAATCCTAATGGAAGAACCGTCTCCAACCCTTTTAATTAGCCCCTTAGTAAGAGCTTCCCTTCCATGCAATATAGCTCTCCATGTGTGTGATGAATTTTTCTTTCTCCTTGCTGATAAGAAATCATTATTCGGATAGTACTTTCCCTTCAAAACTTTTGCACATAAAGAATTGGGTTTAGTCATCAGACGCCAACCCTGCTTAGCAAGCATCGCTTGATTAAAAAGTTGGAGGTCACGGAAGCCCATCCCTCCAATAGCTTTAGGTATTGCGATATCACACCACTTCTTCCAGTGTATTTTCCGTTTGATCTCATTACCACCCCACCAGTAGCGAGCAATGACGCTAGTAATTTTCTTGCACATCTTCTTTGACAACCGGAAGCAACTCATGGAATAAGTCGGTATTGCCTGACATACAGATTTGATCAACACTTCGCGGGCAGCGCTGCTGAGGTTTTTTGCCGCATACCCATTTACAATCTTCTTGATCCTAGCCACATGCTTCTACAGATCAATAGTTCGCACTTCGTTTGGTTTCATGATTTCACTTCTCATGCAGAAATGCAAGGTATTTTTTAACCGACAAGACATCAATGCTTTACTTACATAAAGAGGAAACAACGGAAAAAGGAAACAGCAGATAGCCAATTGCAGTGCTCGGTTTATTTTTCGAGGGAGAGCACAACAGTAGTGCTTGATTGGAAAACTAAATTGAACGAGTTCGTATCGCTGGCTTTCAAACTGGGGTTCGCTTGCCTCAACACGAATATCTGCCGTCCATGCTACTGAATAAATAGTTATTCTTTTTTCTTGATCAATCTATTATCTACTAAAAGCACAATACAGAGGTCTAAAATAGAGACACCATGTTAATCCACATCATCAGAATTATTTTAACTGTTAGATCTAAAATTTACGGCTATGATTTAATAAAAAACTAATATTTACGTAACTATGTAATTACGTTTGACACGTTCCATAAAAAAACATATGTATCAAATATGGAGGGCAACTCAGTTCAGCGTACCATGTATATAAGACGTGAAAAAAGGACTCATGAACTAAAACAGTCAGCCTGCCTAGACGTGCATCTTTAGGACTCTCTAGCCTGTTTAATAATTCCTTCCACCAAAATCAAACATCAACAGCCTACAGCGGAACACGACATTGTTTATTGGTTCATCAATTTCTTTCGCTTGGTCAAGCAAACCATGTGATCCCAGATATTAATCAATGATGTACTCTTATATACTATATAAGCAGTATATGATTATTTAATAGAACCACCACGTTAAGCCACGTCACCTAAATTAATTTAGCAGTTAGATATTATTTGATAATAAATATTAATTACGTAACTATAACTGTGTGGGTCCGTTTTTCTTTATTTGTATATAAAGGAAACGTGACATAGTTTTGTTTTAAACCATGTGGAGTCTCCAAATTATTTAAAGCGCGCTAAGAACTTTTTGCCGGATTTAATTAGAAATTTATCGTAAGAAGAGTACATGCTACATAGATAGTTCTAATCGAACAGATTGCCCACCACACTTTTGCTAAGAATTTCTTTTGGTATACTTCCACGTCACTGGGTTCATGTTGTAATCTAGCCTGTTGTGCACTTTTGCTAGGAATTTCTTTTGGTATACTTCCACGTCACTTCAGGGTTCACTTTGTAATCTATCCTGTTGTGTGCCCGAGACTCGTATTAATCAATTGATCTTTGTAGTTGTATTAATCATGTGTACCTTACTTTTAGTGCACCAGTATCAATAGTTTTGTATAAGCGCATTTAAGCATGGTCTAACAATAGTGCACCGGTAACTTTACATCCATATGATTCTAAAAAAGTACTTTCCATTCATATGAAAGGCGAAACAACGGAATATCCAAACTTTAACCTTGCATGACATGGCGATCTAATCTCCTATACAAACTACATATATGTTCGTCAGTATAGTGTTTTATAAGAGAGATGCTAATCATGTATCCATAAATTAAAGGCGATTAGTTATATTGAACAAGTAGGATTTTAGCATGATATTTATAGTGTCTGTAGAGTATCTTCACTTGAGTCCAGGAGGTGCTAGGTTTAAATCAACCTCCTTGTGTAAAAATGGAAAGAAAACAGATGCCTAGAAATACCTTGTGGGAGTTTTCAGCATGCCCTTTTCGTTTATAATGGATGCAGAGACTTACAATTTTATATCTTACAGTAATAAATAAGTACCAACGATATATGTGCTGAATATATTTCTCACATTAAGAGAAATGCACAATACGTGGTCCGAAATAGAGGCGCGTAAACCACATCATTCTAATTATTTTTTTAGTTAGATCGAAAATTTACAGCAAGGATTTCACGGTTTTATGTAACATGTACATGCCCATATTATTTTAGACATCAAACCTATCACGTTAGTGGACTCATATTGTTATTCGTTATTTGGTAGGAAAAGCAAAATTGACTTGGTGCCCTATCTTACGCAGGTACTACTTCAGATCTAATTAAAACTACCATGTTTGTTAAAAAAACAAAAAAACGTGTACGTACACTATGGTAGTTGCAAAAAACAAAAGCTAGAACGTGGTCATAACTTAGCTATGTGCCTCCGTTAGATCAAAATAAAAGAAGCTTCATCTGTTTTATAAAAATTTAAAGAACATGTATGAATCAAAATAAAAGAAACTTCGCCCGTTCGAAACGGAGATTTATAGATCGTGTACGAACTATAACACATGAGAAGGAGACCGACCGAACCATGTTATGAATGGCATCCTCCATGGATACAAAAGAAAAAAATCATGGTATCTTAAAAAAACAAGAAAATTGTCATATATGTCATATAATGCACTCTACCCATCCTATGGAACATCTCTTAGATTTGTCTAAAATTAGATATATATGACATTATTTAGCATATTGATTATGAGTTTTTCTTGGTAGGCAAAAAATACATGTGGCCAACGGTATCTTCCAGAAATACCATCTAAATATCGGCAAATATTTGTCAAACAAATTTACTATTTTGTCAAAATTTTATAAAAAACATTTAGAAAATTATTTGAATACAGGAAAATTTGGTTAAGTATTATTTGTTTTCGATGGTAACCGGTAAAACTAGATTTCCACCGAAATATTAAAAATACCGGCTCAGGAAAATCCTGATCTAGATACATGTAAATTTAGATAAATCTAAAACATGTTTCTGGGAGGGAGGAAATACATCTCTTCTCATTTATACAACACGGTTGATTTTCTCAATCTATTTCCGTCATGCCATTTAATTAATAATTATTACCTACCATCCATGCCCACACATGCTTGGACATCTTTTAAATAACAACAAAATATCTTTCATCTAACATGCTCTAAAATATATGATTGTAACACATGTAGATGTGAGTGAGTTGTAGATTTACAAACTAATAAACAACTCTCATTTTGTAACAAAGATCGTTAGGGAATTTCACCAGGTATATATCACATCAACCTAGGCCATAACAAGATCTTTCTTCGGCAAATATGCCAATAAAACTAACTCATTAAATATTGATAATTTAATTGTGGATTTAAGAAAAAAAATATGCATGATTAATTTAAACTTAGGACCATGATATATGGCGAACGTGAGAGTTCTAGCATAGAGGGTGGCATGATCTAGGGCGCTCCTTTAAATCTGCACGAGGGTGCTTTTCCACAAAATGAAAAAAAAAAAGTTGTCACCTCCCACATGAAAAATACCCTTTCAACTTACGGTTGCCATCACACCACGGCGAAAACGCGTGCACGCTTGGACCTTAGAATATCCCAAACTTCAATACCATTATGAAAATTCCTTTACGAAGCAGTTGGGGTGATGATAGTATTGCATGGTCAAAGGAAAACCATGGCATATATTCGGTCAGATCAGCATACAATATGTTGATGGATCGTCAGGAGAGAGTCCAAAATTTCAGTGGGGGAGATAATGCCTCTACATCCGATAATGGCGCCGATGTGTGGAGCCGATTATGGAAGCTTTGTGTTGTACCTAAAGTACGTGTCTTTTGGTGGAGAGTTCTTCGAGGAATTTTACCTGACTATAGGACTCTTACACGGCGGCATGTCATGGAGAACAGTACTTGTGGTATTTGCAAAGCGGAATCGGAAGATCTGATGCATGCTCTAATTGAGTGTAGTCATGCCAAGCAATTCTGGAGTGCAGCTAAGGAAATTCTTCTCTTGAAGTTACCTAAGCTTCACCCTCTGACTTGGACAAAGGATATTTTATGTGATCCTAGGTATACCCCGGATGAGCGAGCAAAGATTACAACGGTGATGTACAATATCTGGACCTCCAGAAATAACATTACTCATGGAGAGGTGGGGTATAATCCAGCAAAATCTATGGAGTTTATATCTGAGACGCTGAGTCTCTTGGAGCTGCCAAAAAAAGCCTTGACTAAAGGAACTCGGCGGGCTAGTCAATGGAGCAGACCGACCCAAGGGTATGTGAAAATAAACCTGGATGGGGCGATCCGAGAGGAGGAGAGTAGGGCAGCCACGGGAGTAGTTGCCAGGGACAATGTATCCTTCCGTGGAGCAATGACCAAGGTTTATGATGGGGTTTTGGATGCCCTGATTGTTGAAACTCTAGCTTTGCGTGATGCATGTGCCTATGCGATCCAAAGGGGTTTTGATAAAGTGGTGCTGAGTACAGACTGTCAAGTTCTGTTGAAGCATTGGGAAGAAAGGAATCGACAGAGATCTATGATTGGACCTATCTTAGATGAGATTAGTGAGATGAAGGGTGCTTTTTCTTCTTTTCATTTTATGTATGAGGGTCGCGAAGCCAACCAAGTGGCTCACTGTTGTGCTAAATTTGCTGCTATCAATGGTGAGCCTAACACTTGGGATGCTGAGCCACCGCCTTGGTTAGTTCACAGTCTTTCGGCTGATTGTAATAGTGTGTAACTGGTGGCTGCAAGTTTTTGACGCACTCTTTTCCTTACCAGGGTACCGAAGGGGACTGGAAGGTTTTTAATGAGGCGGCTTGCTAGCTTGATATATATATAATGCTTTCAAAAAAAAAAAAACTTCAATACCATCGTCTTACTAAGAGGTAAAAAGATATACGAATGTGCCGATTTCTAAACTAACATGTATTTTTGCAATTAGGTAAATAAATAAGAGGAAAAATGTTTTAACTTAAATAATATAAAGTTGGCATGCATAACATTGTCTATTCAACAAGATGATGCCCTCTCAGCAGCATGTTGGTCATCAGTCATCACAAGGTTGCCAGAGGCTCTATTTTTTCCGACAAAGTGCATATGTTAATATCGCGAAGATACCAATTACATCCTATTTCTGCAACAACGCATTACCCTAGCGGCATTACGAATGTACACAGCCAAAAAACTGAAGAATTACTGAAAAGAAAAGTCGCACTACAATGATCTATTAGACAACACCAGAAGTCCAGGAAAGTCCTCAATCTCAAAACAATGCCATCAACAATGATATTACCAGGCATAACCAATTAATACTAGACCCTGAATTTTCATCTGAAAGGTAAGACTATGAACTTCTCATGTGTAGTCACCCCCACTAGCATGCCGCTGCCAAGTCACGAATCACCAAGTCAATTCCTCATCACCGCCCGGAGTCAAACCAACATCACTAGTCCTCAAATCTCGGCTTCCATGACACTCTCCGCCATCACCATAGAACGAGAACATGCCCCATGATACTAACAGCCAGTACAGTTTCGAAGCGCTCACTCTGAAACCAAACAGCCAGAGAAAAAACATGGGTGCGCACGATCGAATCCCATCTGATCCAGCAATCTTCGGTGGAGTACGCAGACGGAGCCTTCGGGAACATGCCACTTCAGCTAGATCAATAAGGTCAGGCAACCGATAGGTCTTCATCATGACAAGAGGAGAAACCCTAGGACCGCCACCATTATTCAGGTGAGGTAGGAAGCCCCCCACACCGCAGTCGCCTCCATGATGGATTGGCCGGAGAAGAAAGAGGCAGCCCAGGCGCAAGGCTGCATGTGTCGGCGATCCGAGGAGCCACCAGACCACGTCGCCCTCGCCATGGCTGAACCCATCTGGCAAGATCAACCTCAGCCTAGATCTCGGCCCGATGATCTAGCACGCCGCCATGCTCATTGAAGACTCATTGGGGGCACATCGCCTCCTCATTGGCGCCGCACTGACGGAGGGCCTCATGCCCCGGAGGGAAAGTCACGCCGTCCTGTGCTCTCATCGTAGTTCTCCCATCTCCTGAGGAACCCTACGGGCCTCACCTCGCCATCCCAGCCGTCGTCTTTGACATGGAGGGTGCCCTACCGCTGCCAACGAGGGCATCGATGGTGGCCGGGGGGCGGGGGTGGAGGCGGCGGGGGCTTTAAGGTGGGAGGGCCCTCCAGAAACGCCCGGGAGGGAGCGTCTCGGGAGGGTCGATCCTTCTTCATTGTGTAATATAAATACACCGTGTCAGGATAATAAAGAATAAGCCATTTTTTCCAATGAAGGGTAATACCGGAATAAGCAATTGAGAAGCATGATGGGAAGAACAATAGATGTGAGAATTGGCAGCCTTGGTTTGTGCCTTGATTTATCTCCTGTTATTTGTACACTCGTATGCAAATACTATACAGTTTCATAGGGGAGATATCTACAGAATGAATCAGTCCTATAAAAACAATGTTGTTTGTACAAACATCGGCTATGTATTATGTCCAAGTAGTTAGTTCTACCTCATCGTCAGTATGAAGCTAACTTCACAGTAATTGCCAGGCCACGCTGTGTGTTTCTGACGATCACAACCATCATGGAGAAAAGTTCTGCATCGAGGAGAAATAGCACACTTGTTAGCTTTGTGAGCAAAATATAGCAATTCTCAAACGCAGGTTTCAACGATTTCCCTTACCTTGTGATCTGCACGTGGAATCCCTAGCTGCAAGCGATTCTCAGGCTCAACATCTTGATCCGCTTTACTGCGCGAAGTGGTCAACAGTATATACTATATCAAGATAACATGACGGTGATGGATGCTATGGTGATGAGGGCAAACAAGTGAATCACCTGCAGAAGACGATAACCGTTTCACAGCATGTCAGATTCAGGTATCGTACAAAGGAGAAATGTAAAATACGACAGCGCTGTCTCGTAAAGGTTTAAGATTTTGCATAGCAGCAGCAATCACCAAATATTCTACTCCTACAATTCCCATTAATTGTCTCTAATATGAATGTACCTAGACACACATTTTAATTCTAGATTCATCTATACTAACAACAAGTAATATGAATCAGATAGATTAGTAGTGTAATCGACATTCAGAAACTTTGTAACGAATCCGCAGAATATGTGGCAACACGAAGCCTGAAGACTGAAGAGGCTTACCGTTCGCGCGCCATCCGACTCGTCCATGGGCGGCAGGTACCCGCGCAGGCCGACATTGTAGACCGGCGTGCCGTCAGGGTAGAAGAGCCCGTAGTTCCGCTCGGAGGCTGGCCCAGGCTTAAGGTTCTCGTTGAACAGCGCGAACACATAGACGTCTATCGGTACCGCCGGCCTGAGCGGCGTCCCTTGTTTCATCTCGATCCTCCGCAGCAGGTTCCCGATGTAGATCCCGGCGTACTGCGGCGTGGCGCCGGCCTCGTCGGGGTCGCCCCTAGACGGCCAGCCGGTCTCGGAGATCTTCACGTCGACGTCGGTGCGGCCTAGCGCCTGGATGGCGGCGTAGACGGAGTCCACCTGGGCATAGAGCATGTTGTCGTAGTTGAGCCCCGTGACCGGGTCGGTGACCCCGGCGTTGGGCTGGAAGAGCACGTACTCTAGCGGCACGCCGCTGGGGTCGTCCTTGTAGGCGAAGTACGGGTAGCAGTTGATGAGGAACGGCGACCTCGCCGCTGATAGGAAGTCGAGGAGCGGGGTGATGTAGGGCGCGACGTCAGGCCGGAACGCACCGGCGGAGGGAGGGTAGGAGCTGCCCATGATGTCCAGGGAGTGCGCCGTGGTGACGTTCACCTGCCCTTGCAGCCCCAGGGCGCCGAGTGCTCCGTAAACGGACTTCATGGCCGGCAGGAGGTTGTCCTTGAGCGCGGTGTCGTTTCCCTTGAACACCTCGTTCCCGACGGTGATGCAGGTGATCCGCGTGCTGGGGAGGTACGGCCGGACGTGGTGCTGTACCCACGCCTGCGCGGTCGCCGGGTCCAGCATTGCCGACACGTTCTCGTTCCCGATGCCGATGACGAACTCCACGCCCGTGTTGAGGAACGCGCGCAACACGTTCTGGTCGGCGTCGTAGAGCTTCACCTTGCTCACCTGCATCGACCGGACGAGCGACGACACCCGGGATGGGGAAGGGAGGTTGTCGGCGATCTGCCCGTAGTTGATCCCGATCGACAGTGCTGCTGCCACCGCCTCATGTGCTGCATCATGTGGTTGTAACCAAGTCAGAAACCACGATCAGCATGTATCAAAATCAAGTTCTCATCACGAAACTAAACTACGTACATTTTCCTGACAAGCAAAAAAAGAAGAAGATCAAATTGAATAAAGCAGATGAGCAGACAATCTAAGCTGCACAGTGTTAGAACAATCAGGCGATCCGGCCGGTGCAAGCTCGGGTCCACATGCGAGCATGTGATTGGGGTATCCTACCAAGAATCAACCCAATAAAATAGCACGTACGTTGTCAAACACCTTTTAGCAAGCCAACTTGTTTCATCTTGTTTCTGTCCCAGTGTCCACAATTGATCGAAAAGTACACTATTACGTAGCTGGCAAGTGGCATCTACGATTACGAACTGTAATAGGCAAGCCACTTGGCTACCCTTTCAAACATACTTTAGGGGTAAAGCCATCACAGGTCAGTACCAGATCGGATCCACCTCAAATTAATTGAGGAAATATGGTACCCCCTCCGTACATTAATACAAAGCCACATCATTTTTTGTGTTAGACTTTGACTAATGATTTAGTCGACCAAATATAAGTTGTCATTTAAAAATATATCATTGGGAAGTTCATTGAAATTTGCATCCGATGATATAGTTTTGAATCACATGCAGTTCATATTTATTGACCAAATTATTATTCAAAGTTTGTCTCAAAAACAAAGTGGCCTTATATTTAAGAACAGGGGGAGTACGTAGCGAATAGAATCGTATTTTGGTAAAATAATGCAAAATTAGCATCCATGGATTAATTATTTGGATTGGGAGATGCTATGCTTATCATAGTGGGTGTGTCTTACGGCATGGAGCACCTTGAGCCTTGAGGGACCATGTGAGCTCACTAGATATTCGTTTAAAACGAAGATACAATAATCCCGGCAAGTACACCAAATAAGCACACACCATTGATTGCTAGGTCGTCATGTCATACTGATACTTGAGAAAATGAAGGGAGCACATCATGCTTAAACCAAAGGGAGTAGCAAAGATTGTGTTTCATAATTAAATATGAACAGATAGAAATTCAGCCACCATCCTTTCATTAAAAAAATGAATTTGGCACAGAATATAACAAGAAATGAAGAAAATAAAATGGTAAAGATGGCAATGGAGTCACTTCCCCTTGCATGACTGATGGTTTGGTGCAAATGTGCCAATGGGTGTAAGAATGGAGAAAATAAAGACCACTCAGCTGTGCCCCAATCAAAAACCTGTTAGCTCCACCGGGTAATCACATATTATTCCAAGACCCGTCGATCGGAGCTTGATGAGAAAGGATAGTGTGCTGGATCAAGGCAATTCAGTTTCTAATTTGACACTCTGTTGTCACCGCTAAGACCCTCTGTGCGGACAGCACGAAATGTTATGCGAGGAGGTCTATCTACGGATTGCACGTACGGGCGGCACTCACCTGGTGCTGCGAGGAGGATGGTGAAGACGAGGAGGAAGCAGCGAGGCAGCGGCGGCGACGGTCCAGCCCTCGACGGCTTCGCCATGGCCATGGTCGGATTGCTCGACTGCGCGGCGTAGCTGGCTCCGATCGATTCGCGGCAGGGATGATGAGTAGGCCAGCCAAGAGCAGATGAGGCTGCGATCGAGACCGGCCGGCCGGCAGGGTCTCTCGCGCTAATGCAGACCTTTCGATGCTCTCTCGCTCGCTCGCGCGCGCGCGCGCGTGTGTGGTCAGAGAGAGCGCGTCGTCTGTCGCTCGCTTGTGTTCTCGATCGGGCTTGGGCAGCGCGCGGGCGGCCTCGAGGATATTTAAGCAGCGTGAAAGGCAGTAAACCTTGGCGAGCGGTGCCCCTGGGTAGTTATAACCGTTAGTTAGCCGCATGTGCTTCTGGCCGTTGGGATGGAGAGCGAGCCTGGAAGAGAAACACATTGTGCGTGGGTCGGTCTGGCTGCTACCAATATACTACGAGTACGTCTCACTGCTACATGTGCGCCGGCGACGCGTGTCGATCTCGATCGGATCCCCGCCGCCGACCATTCCATGTTTGGGACGCATCCGACGTGTGCGTCGGCAGTCTGGTACCCGTATTCCCACTCGGTGACTTGGTGCTCGATCTTCCCGGCCGAATCCTCCGTCGAACCGGCCGGCCGACGAGATCAGAGCTTCCTCGGGCCGCCAGGCGGAACCAGACGCGGGCGGCACGAATCGTGCTGCTCATTTGAGGGAGCACGCACGGCTTAATTCGTCAGGCAACGACGACACCCAAGTTCGAGGCCACACAAGCATGCATGCATGCATTTTCTAGTTTCTACTGCCGTACCGACATGTTGGTTTCTCCCAAACGAGGAGCAAGTTTACTACCTGGATGGATGGACCACGGGAAGGGGGGCACGGAGGCTGGCGTCGGTGCGGGGTGATGGGGCGGTGGCGATCGACGCGGCTCGGCTTGGATTGGTGTGACGCCGCTCCGACTCGGCGGCACGTCGACCACCGGCCCCGCAGCGGAGACTCTTGTGCGCGTCAGACTCCCGTTCCAGTCACGGGGGGCTCCCCGCGGATCCAGCTCCGCTAGCTGCTGGTGCTGTCGACCTTGTCCACACCTTACCTGCGACATTGCCACATCTGGCCCTACAACTACAAGGTGCACACATGACGCATCCAAGCTTAGCCTAGGGCGCATTCCTTGCAAAAGAGTTCAGGTAGATTCTACAAAAACGATCGGCAGCCCAGCTTTAAGGGTGTGTTTGGTACGTTGCATGAAGTCTAGCCGGGAAGACGAAACTCGTTGATTGGTTGCCTGACTCACTCCTCAGAGCCGGGTCCGATAGAAACCGCTGAATCGTTTTCGTGGAGCCATCCCCTGTAAAATGTAATGAGACGTCTCGGCTGCACGTGTGGTAAAGAACTGATGAGACGCACACGCTATAAATCCACTCACCACTCACTCTCCCTCCCCCCACTATCCCTATCCTGTCACATCACGTTGGCAATACCACTGCCGGCGGCACATCATTTGCGACGCCGTGAAGAGGAAGATCCGGACGGCGATCTGACCGCACCGTCGACCTCGACCGTGACCGTCCGTGAGCAAGGGATGCCTCGACCTCCACCGCGGCCTCAACTTTGACCTGAACCGGCGGCCATCTATGGCGGTAAGCCCTACTCCGGCCGTTTAAGAGGTTTTGTCTTCGTATATCTGCATGTACATGCCTAGTGTTAGGGTTTAGATGATATTCATTGTAGATCTATATAGGTAAGCGCTCTGTTACGATTTGATCTTTGGAATAGTATGATTATGGTCAGATTAGAGGCATTGCGGTATGGTTTCTTGGTTTCGTCCAATTCCGTAGTTTAATTTAACTCTTTACAGTTGCATGCAATGCAAATTGGTGGTCTCGTGGTAGACGTACTATTTGAATTATGGACGATGATTAAACTTTGTATGTGTTTGGAAGATACCTAATTTGATTATGATGCCCCCATTGTGGTGACCCTGCATACCACTGCATGTTGTAGCATGCCAGTCGTTGATATAACATTCGCGAAGTACCAATCCGCAAATATTACATCCCTCAGAGTAGTACAACAGAATATAGCAGGTCCATAACTCATTCATACATTATTACAAACCATATATACATATCATCCTGGAGCTCCTCTTGGGTCCTGAGAGGGTTACTCCTGGGTTCGAGGCGAACCCAACTTAGCTTACAATATAGAAGTCTTACTAGGTTATACATTTATTCCCGCGAGCAGTTAAATACTAGAAGTTCGGACTGCTCGGTACTACTACTACTGGTTCTAAGATTGTTCTCCTCCGGATCCCTCTCCGTTTCCGTAGACTATCAGATAGTCTACTCCTTCAACACCTCCGAGAGGTCTGGTTCTTCGTAGCTGATGATGTCGGCTCCTTCAGGGTTGTCGTTGTCCTCCTCCAGATGATTCAGACAGTCTAAGCAGGGGATTAAGAGTGGTATGAGTACGAGCGTACTCAACAAGTTCATATTAGGAAAGAGGTGTTTAATGCTCTAACTACGGCACCAGACCAGAAAGTCTGATACCATGCAGGTTTTGATAACCATTTCTTCAAAAGGTTGTTTTTATTCAGAAGAACTATGTCCGTCAGCCTTCACCTTTACTAGAACTTCAGTTCCTTTCCAGTTCGCAGTTCAAATCCAAGGAAACAAGTCACGATTCGTTACACTCAGAGGTGTGTTTCTTTACCCATAAGAGATCTTAACCTTGGTGCCAACCGGCAGCTTTCCCGTCCACACTTCCTTTGGTGTGAGGCCCGGTATAAGGTCCTAGTCAATCATGTTCCTCCGCTACCTCGAACACCCACCCTTTGTTGCATACCCCGACCCTGGGTCCTCGTCGGTCCCATTATTCCAACTCACGGGTGGACCCCGACCACGACGACAGTTTGGGATCGAACCAAACTCCTTCGCCGGTAGCTGCAACCCATCATAGACCGCAATACCGTGGGGACTTAGGACTCCCAGCCTCACCATCTTGCTCCTCGGGCGACAAGTGTACTACGGACTATGCCGTGGGGACTTAGGACTCCCCCTCACCGCTTGCCCTCGGATCACAAGTGTACTACGGTAAAGCGCGTCCGTTGATGAACGAGAGGTGGAAACACTTTTGACTACTCTGTCCCACTCCAGATCTTATGGTGAACACGGTTTGTACGGCACAAGAATCACTGGACGACATTTGTTGTTTAATCCTAGATGGATATAAACCCTTGCAATGGAACCTCCACCATATCAACACAATCCATGGTTCCATTGCCAACCACATAGTCATATTCATAGTTATGAAAATAGTGGTTTTGTTTTTTATGCAAAAGTGATAAACATAGTACTTTGCAAGTAATTTGGTAAAAATACTCAAATGACATGAGCAAGCGATGAACTTGCCTGAATACTGCAAAGTTTTGCATTGGATGGTGTGGACTGACCCTTGTCCTCTGTTTGAAAAATAGCATCATTGTCCGATAAGGGCAATGGTTAAAGAAGCAATTATGCATGATTCCAGTTTTAGGGTTTGTTCCCCTCTTTCCCGGTGTTTATTGTTTTAGGTAGAAGGTTAATACTAAGAACAATTTAGGGATATTCTGTTTAGGGTAAAATACAACCTTGAAATGTTGTCAAGGTGTTTTTAAAGTCCAAGTGCATTACTGGTCTTATTTTCATTATTGAAAATAATTTGTGTGATTTAAATCATTATTTAAATCATCAAATTAAGTCTTATTCTTTTTTGTCTTCAAAAATTCTCTTTGATATTTTATTTAGATAGAGAATTTTATGCTGATTAATTGTCATATTTTTACTTATTTTTTTAGGGCTATATTTTATTTTATAAAATTCTTGGAAATTCTCATTTTAAATGGGTATTTTGGAATGTCCAAAATACCCCTCGGACCCACCTGTCAGGCGGCCGAGCTGGTTAGGTTGGACCAGCCCAGTGGGTGCGGTCTAACCGACCTAGTCGCTTCGTCGTCCCCCCTCACTCTCGAACCCTAATCCCCTACTCGCTCTGGCGACGCGCGCGTCGCCGCCCCCTTTTGCCGAATTGTTCCGGCCGACTCCGGCCATCGCCGCCGCGAGATGCGGTGCATCGATCCGCCGTTCGACGGCGCTTCAGATCCACGCCGATCTGTCTTCGCCGCTTTCTCGACGCGTCCCCATCGCCTCTGCTCGCCATGGTGTCTGCGGCGAGTTCGTCGCCGCCGCTCCCGGTGCCGAGGCCGTGTGCCTCGCCGTGCCTGCTGGAGCCTCCGTGCTTCGGCGACCGCCGGCTTGGCCATGGCTTGGCGCTGCCGTGGCCAGGCTGTGCCGCCGTACCGCCATGGTGACGTCGTAGTGCTCCGCTCCAGGTATGTGCGCCGCCATCCTTTTCCTTCTTCCTTCTCTAATGCTGGTTCATCCTCCTCTCCTGTTCTCTTCTCCCTTGCGTCTGGCTCGACTACTGGCCTCATTCCCCATGTGGAGGTGTTGGCCGTGCCGATGCGCTGCTGCGGCTTGCTAGCTTGTGCGCCTGCTGCTATGCTGTGTGACTATGCTGCTGCTGAGCATCTGCCATGGTTCTAGCTTGCTGTGCGGTACTGTTCTTGCTCAACTGCTTACTGTTGCAACTCATGAACTATTGCTTATGAGCACGCTGTGGTGCTCTGTGTAATTTTAGTGACTCCTGCTGATTCTCTGTATAATGTTCCTTTCATGTATCTGCCATGGATTGCCCTTGGCTTGATCATTCTGTGATGATCCTTGCCTTTGGCAAGTGCCAGTGCTCCGGATGTGCTATTGTATGTGCTCTAATTCCTGGACATGCTCAATTGAGCCTAACTGTTGCATTAATAACTCCATTACTTGATGGAGTGCTTCTGGATACAATTATAGAGCTCTATTCACTTATCTGTGATGCAATTGTTCAATTATATGGTTAATTTAATTATCTGGGCCTTGTGATGATACTATGCTTGGCTATAGTGATCTGTAGCAAAAGTAAGTGATGCTTTGATGATCAATTGATCATTACTTGCTTGTGAGCAAGTGTGTGCTCCTCTCTGTGACTCACTGGTGTTCACCAGTGCTGTTTGAGCTTTATACAGATTTAACCTGGTGTGTACTGTTGTTGGCTTAAGCAACTGCCGTTGCTTGCAGTGGTCCATTGAATCACTGCAAAGCCCTGGTGCTTTGATTTGTTTGTTTAGTTCACTTATCTGTATTTGCCTGAATTATACTGAAGTGGATAAGTGATGTGAGCTGCTTTGCAATTGTGATCATCCAATTAATTATGACAGGGCTAGATGGATGCCAACACTCAGTTGTGTACCCTAGCCCTCTACTGAATCCAAATGGATAATGATGTGTGGGTTCTTGTGCTGGCTGTAGGTTGAGGTAGTCCTGGCAGCACTGTGATGCTGTCAAGGGTAGCTCCCTTCTTCTGTGGCTTGCTCTAGTTGGTAATTGCTTGCTGGATTTGAACAACTGCTCACTGGCTTGTTCCAATACTGGACTTCCAGTGGCTTTTGATGTTGAGAAATTACATAGACAAAGATTTGTCTATAGTCTGATGGCCTAGCTAGCTGTAGGTGCTTAGTGTGTGGGTTAGGCTAACTATGAATTCATTCTTGGCTGGATTCCTTTAGTTATGCACTGATTTGCATAACTGATGTTCCCATAAGAGGATTACCTAGTGGTCTTACCCATATTTGCTTGCACCAACTGGCTTTGTAGCCAGATGATGACACAATCAGGGTATTCTACCCTTCTGTGCTCCTGTGATGCATTGTATGCTTATTTATGAGCAAAACTTGGTTTTGCTCAGGTTGATCTGGTTTATACCTCACTCCAGCTCCTAGATTGTTTGTTGGTGTAGAGGATTTCTTCAGTGTTGAGCTTGTGCATGCCCTGCTCCTCCTGGCAATCTTGTGGTGTTTGATTTGGTTCAGTGGTGAGTTTGGACAGATTGAACAGCACTGGCTGTT
This sequence comes from Lolium multiflorum, assembly GCA_030979885.1. Taxonomy (NCBI): domain Eukaryota; kingdom Viridiplantae; phylum Streptophyta; class Magnoliopsida; order Poales; family Poaceae; genus Lolium; species Lolium multiflorum. The sequence continues at coordinate 208,758,096 of CM061748.1, forward strand.
CTTCTTGTTCTAGCTGTTCTTGGTGTTCATGGTGGCTTACCCTGTTGCTTGTCGATGGCTGAACAAGTGACAAGGGTTTTAGCTGTGAAAAGTATTTATATGACCAACCATTGCATCTCTGGTCGACAGCACCACCTTCCCCTTTGGGTGACTCACTGTGTGTGTGTGCTGCATGCACACAGCCCTGTGAGCAGGCTGTGTGTGTTGTACAGCATGCACACATGCAGTGTGAGCTGCCCGTGTGTGTGTGTGTATGCACCTGATACTCTGAACTTGGCTTGGAGACGATCAGCTCGGCAGAGCTGATCCATATCCCCAACTTTTTTTCATTCTTTCTAACCTGCCAAGTGGCTATGCCGCTTGGCTTAATTCTTGTCTTGCTTTGTTTTGTGCAGGGAATCAACAATTGATCAAAGTGGATATGGAGTTCATCCAATCCAAGATCAAATGAAGTTGATCTTGTAGTATTAAGACTAGGGTCATTACTTGTACTTTTCTTTTTATTCTCTTTTATTTATCAATTTCCCAATTCATGTAATGTTTTGTAATATTCATTTACCTCCATTATGAATATTGTAATGACAATGTATTGTGTGATGTTCAATAAAGCTCAAGGTTTTCTCTAATGAGCTTTATTTATTAAGTGCATTATTTATTATTTGTATTTTAATTATTTACTTAGTGAATTTCCTTTCAATTAAATAATGAGATATTTGTTTTATGTTTGTATTTAAAATTCAAATTCAACTTTGAGTTGAATTCAATCATGCAACTTAACTTTGTGATGCAAACTCTCCCCTCTCTTCTCAAAACCCTAATCTAGTTAGGTGATATACAAGTTTGTCGCACTCTCGAAACCCTAACCCTGTAAGGTGTCGAGAGAGAAACTTGTTCCCCTTCAATGCAGTTTTTGTTTAAAAGCGCGAAATTTTCCCCAGAATTTACAATGCAATGCACATCCCTTTCTAAAATCTACCCCTCGATCGTCACTAAACCTGGGACATTACACCCATCCACCCACCCACACCCACACACATTGTGTTGACAAGACACGGTTGAAAGTGCATTTCTCTACCTTAGTTGGTTTTGGGTGTTTGTTAACAACACAAGCGAGATTAGTAGTGTGCTTAAGTGTATAAGTCTACTCGATGATTAGCACAAGATGGTGATCCACCCCTCAAAAGCAAAAAGAGCGACACCGTGTCTTATGTTTTTTCTGTTGTGTAGTCGTAGCATCCCGTACTATCAAGAGGGGTTGTTCAATGGAAGGTGTGGGCAAAATCACATCTTTCAATAACCCGTAATGCACCCAAAACCCTTCCCATACTGACGAAGTAGAGATTCCGCAAAGATCTTGGCTCGATGTAGTGTTCCTACGCATATCGGAGATCCCGATGTCCTAGGTGCAGAGATTTCGGTGTGCAACACCGGAGACTCAGCCCAAGTGAAAGGACGAGGTGTCACCTAGAGGGGTGTATAACATACCAGGTTTTAGGATCAACGCGAGGTAGATTTAGAAAAGGGTTATGCATTTCATCGCAAAACGTGAAAAATTTCACGCCTAAATGCATAAAACCTAGGGGGGTTGACATCTCTCTCTCTCGCTATGAACTAGGGTTTAGTCGTGGTGAGAGTGCGATAAATTTCGACATGATTTCTTTGCAACTAGGGTTTTAGGTGAAAAGGAATTTAAATTGAAATACAAACCATCACTTTGAATTAAAAAATGGGAGTGCATTTAAGAGCAACATTTGAATTTAAACTTATACATAGAATTTGAGTTCAAACAAACAAATTGTATTCAATCTTTAATATCAAACTGGAATTCAAATAGAACTCAAACTTAAACATCTCATACTTATTAAAATATTCTCAAATAAGAATTATTGATATTTATTAAAAAGAAACAAATTGCATTGTATTTACAATATATTTATATCATACAACAATGAAAAGAGGAGTAAATATAAAATTACATGGTTTTCCAAATAGAAATAATTAACTACTGCCATTACTTGTTTTCATCTTTCCTTTTCTCTATTTACCCTGCAAATAGAAGAGAAAATAGAAAACAACAAATGGTAATACAAGTGTCAACTCAAAAATGAAATTCACAGTGGTGATAATCATCACTTGGCCGATACAATCAAGAGTGAGTCAGCCCCTCATTCCCAAGTTGCTTACACACAGGCCAATCCAACACACACATCACCGTCACATGACCAAGCAAGGCTTCTGCCTTGCAATAAAAGAAAATGATCACCTCAGCAGCTTAACCATCAACAACCACAACCAGAATCACCAAGACAACACCAGCATTTCATCAGAAAAACCATAGTTCATCCAGTTCTTACTCAAACCATTAGCACAAGCTAACAACATGGTAAAGTAGAGCTAGAACCAATAGAACATGAGCTGGGAGGAGCATGTGGGGTCAAGAAGCTGATCAAGAAGTTGATCAAGCAGAGCTCAACCTCAACACCAACTAAAAAGTGTGTTTAGGAGCTGGAGAAAGGATACCAATAGACCCAAAGGTTCTATTTCATACACAACACAACAGTGTGAATTAACAATAGAAGCTGGAGTAGTAATCTATCATCATCTGGTTGGAAACCAAGATAAGCTGGCACTCACGTACATTACAAAATAGCCAAGTATAACAGTTATGCTCTAGACAAAAGTAATACCATATCAGGTACTAAACAAAGCTAGCACTAGTTCATCCAAAAGGATAAAAGAACACCTAGCTCAGCTAGTCTAAGTACCATCAAAACTAATTCAGCTAAATGAAGAAGCTCTTCACTGAATATATTTTTTCTTCATGTTGGGTCCAACATCAAAATAGCAGTGGCAATAAATTCGTAGATCAAGCAAGAAGTAGCATGAAGTGCTATCACATGCAACAATAGAACCCATAGTACATCACCACAGTGGCCTAGCATAGTAGTTGAATCAATGGATCATAGTGAGGGAGGATAGTAGCAAGAACCAGCAACATGTAATAAACATTTCAAGTAACCAGGATGTATTCCTAAACATCAGTGGCATTACAACCAGTAGAACAGCTAGGCAACCAGAGCAGGTATAGCCAAAATACAAAGTAAGTCACCCCCAAGTGCAGGGGATCGCTATCATGGCTCTCCCGTCGCACCCACCCCTCTCCACTAAACCCTGGCCTTCTTGCCAGCGATCACTTGATCCCGATGATCTCCTTCATCCTTTCTGATCATTCTCTCCGGCGTTCCTTCCTCTTCACGTGCACCCTCTTTTCCCCCCTAATGTCCCACCCAGCTGGGCAATGGATGGGGAAGTACTCCACCAACAAGGACTATGAGCGAGGAAGATTCAAGTAATATGATGACAAGATTGTTCTCTGGTCTCCTGAATGCCAAGGGCACTCCGATCGTGGGCAGATATCTTAATTCTGATGAAATTATTACCCCTGGATCTACTGTCATGTTTTCATCGCATGTCGCAACGGCTGGTTTTTGTGAGATCTCTCCAAAGGTACGTGATCCCAGTCGAGATCCCCCGGTTGATGCGTCTGTTATGGCGGTTCATGCCTCGCTAGCCATGGGTTAGTTCATCCTTTGGGGAAGTCAAATCATTACTTGTTGGTGGTTCTGTATAGACTTTCTTGGATTCTCGCATCGGGCCGCAGTTGGATTCGCTTTCCATTCCAACTTCTCAAGTCTCCTCTGATACAGCGCCACCCTCCCCTCTTCCTATTCATCCGCCTCCTCCGTTCCCATCTTCTCTATTGCGGACTCCGACGGTAATGGCAAACTTTGAGCTAGATACAACTCGTTGGGTGCCATCGGGGCATCAGATCATTGATGGAGGGCCAACTCGGCTGCCACGCACCTTCTACACCCCTGATATGTTGCAAACATATCTATAATTTTTGATACTTCATGCTTGTTTTACACCAATTTCTATATGTTTTGTTTACAGTTCGTTACACTTTTATGCATTTTCTGGAACTAACCTATTGACAAGATGACACAGTGCCAGTTCCCTGTTTTCTGCTGTTTTGTATTTTAGAAAAGTTGTACGGAAAATATTCTCGGAATTGGACGAAATAAAAGAAGAAGTTCCTATTTTACTGTAATGAAGACGGAGTCCAGAGGGAAGACGAAGAAGTGCCACGAGGCGGCCACACCTGGGCCTAGGCGCGGCCCAGCCCCTGGCCGCGCCTAGGGGTGGTGTGGGCTGATAACGCGTGAAGCACACGTCCGTTGGGAACCCCAAGAGGAAGGTGTGATGCGTACAGCAGCAAGTTTTCCCTCAGAAAGAAACCGAGGTTATCGAACCAGTAGGAGCCAAGAAGCACGTGCAGGTTGTTGGTGGAGGAGTGTAGTGCGACGCAATGATAACCCACAAGTATAGGGGATCGCAACAGTCTTCGAGGGAAGTAAAACCCAAATTTATTGATTCGACACAAGGGGAGGTAAAGAATACTTATAAGCCTTAACAACTGAGTTGTCAATTCAGCACTGGAAAGAACTAGTAACGGGGTGATGTGAAAGTAGCATAATATGAGAGTAACAGTAACAAGACAGCAGTAGCAGTAATATGAGAGCAATGGCACCAGAAAATAGTTGATACTACTTCCAATGACATATAGAACGAGTATATGATGATGAGAGATGGACCGGGGTTCCCAGCTATCTACACTAGTGGTAACTCTCCAATAACAAGTGTTGGGTGAACAAATTACAGTTGGGCAATTGATAGGATTGAAATAGCATTAAGACAGAACATCAAGTCTATTAATCATGTAGGCATGTTTTCCATATATAGTCATACATGCTCGCAATGAGAAACTTGTACAACATCTTTTGTCCTACCAGCCGGTGGCAGCCGGGGCTCAAGGGAAACTACTGGCAATTAAGGTACTCCTTTTAATAGAGCACCGGAGCAAAGCATTAACACTCCGTGAAAACATGTGATCCTCATACCTAAGCCTTCCCCTCCAGTTATCCCAGTTGCTGTCACTCTAGGGCCTCGGGTTCCGAACATAGACATGTGCAAACAACTTGTAGATACAATCTAAGCAATAAGTATAGAGCTTAAATCTAAGATCATGCCACTCGGGCCCTAGTGACAAGCATTAAGCATAACAAGATTGCAGCAACAAATAACTTCACAAACTTATATAGATAGACTAATAATAATGTAACAATTCATCGGATCCCAACAAACACAACACCGATTACATCAGATGAATCTCAATCATGTAAGGCAGCTCATGAGATCATTGTATTGAAGTACATGGGGGAAATAATACCAACTAGCTACAGCTAGAACCCGTAGTCCATGGGGGAACTACTCACGGAGCATGATGGAGGCGGTGGCGTTGATGGAGATGGTTCCGGGCACTTCCCGTCCCGGCGGCGTGCGGAACAGAGATTCTATCCCCCGAATTGGAGTTTCGCGATGGCGGCGGCGACCCTGGAGTCTTTCTGGAGTTTCGTCAATTCGTATCGCGTTTTTAGGTCGAAAGGGGTCTTATAGGCGAAGAGGCGACGCATGAGGGCACCTGGGCCTCCTCACCATAGGCCAGGCCAGACCTGGGGCCGCGCCGCCTTATGGTCTGGTGGCCCTCTGGCCCGCCTCCGGCTCTCCTTCGGTGTTCTGGGGTCTTCCGGGAAAAATAAGATGTTGGGTCTTTGTTTCGTCGAATTCCGAGAATATTGCCCGAACAACCCTTCTGGAACCAAAAACAACAGAAAACAGGAACTGGTGGCATCTTGTTAATAGGTTAGTTCCGGAAAACACATAAAAACATTATAAAGTGTGAGCAAAACATGTAGGTATTGTCATAAACAATCATGGAACATCAGAAATTATGGATACGTTGGAGACGTATCAAGCATCCCCAAGCTTAGTTCCTGCTCGCCCTCGAGTAGCTAAACGATAAAAAAGAATAATTTCTGAAGTGACATGCTACCAACATAATCTTAATCATACTATTGCAAAGCATATGAGATGAACGAAGTGACTCAAGGCAATATTTGCTAACAAATAGATAACATATAGCAAAAAAATTCATGAATAGTACTTTCAAGACAAGCATCAAAAGTCTTGCATAAGAGTTAACTCATAAAGCAATAAATTCAAAGTAAAGGCATCGAAGCAACACAAAGGAAGATATAAGTTTCAGCAGTTGCTTTCAACTTTCAACATGCATATCTCATGGATATTTGTCAACACAAAGTAATATGATGAATGCAAATAAGCAAGTATGTAAGAATCAATGCACAGTTGACACAAGTGTTTGTTTCTAAGATGGAAGGAAGTAGGTAAACTGACTCAACATAAAGTAAAAGAAAGGCCCTTCACAGAGGGAAGCAGGGATTAAATCATGTGCTAGAGCTTTTTAAGTTTTGAAATCATATAGAGAGCATAAAAGTAAAATTTTGAGAGGTGTTTGTTGTTGTCAACGAATGGTAGCGGGTACTCTAACTACCTTATCAACCAGACTTTCAAGAGCGGCTCCCATGAAGGACGTTATCTCTACCAGCAAGGTAGATCATCCCTCTTCTCTTTTGTTTACACATGTACTTTAGTTTTATTTATTAGATGACACTCCCCCAACCTTTTGCTTACACAAGCCATGGCTAACCGAATCCTCGGGTGCCTTCGAACATTCACATACCATGGAGGAGTGTCTATTTGCAAAATTAAGTTGCTTACTGATATATCAGAGCAAAACATGTGAAGAGAATTATTAATGCAAGTTAATTAATTGGGGCTGGGAACCCCATTGCCAGCTCTTTTTGCAAAATTATTGGATAAGCGGATGAGCCACTAGTCCATTGTGAAAGTCTGTCAGAAGTAAATGACAAGATCGAAAGATAAAACACCACATACTTCCTCATGAGCTATAAAACATTGACACAAATAAGAGATAGTAAATTTTGAATTGTTTAAAGGTAGCACATGAAGTATTTGCTTGGAATGGCAGAAAATACCACATAGTAGGTAGTTATGGTGGACACAAATGGCATAGGTTTTGGCTCAAGGTTTTGGATGCACGAGAAGCATTCCCTCTCGGTACAAGGCTTTGGCTAGCAAGGTTGTTTGAAGCAAACACAAGTATGAACCGGTACAGCAAAACTTACATAAGAACATATTGCAAACATTATAAAACTCTACACTGTCTTCCTTGTTGCTCAAACACTTTTACCAGAAAATATCTAGACCTTAGAGAGACCAATCATGCAAACCAATTTCAACAAGCTCTACGGTAATTCTCCACTAATAGATTTAAACTACATGATGCATGAGCTTAATCATGACCTACTTGAGAGCTCAAAACAATTGCCAAGTATCAAATTATCCAGGACAATATGAAGCATTTTCTGTTTCCAACCAAATAACAATAAGTGCAGCGGTTTTCAACTCCGCCATGAACATAAAAATAAAGCTAAGAACACCATTGTTCATATGAAAAAGCGGAGCGTGTCTCTCTCCCACACAAGGATTGCTAGGATCCGAATTTATTCAAACACAAACAAAAATAAAAACACACAGATGCTCCAAGTAAAGCACATATGATGTGACCGAATAAAAATATAGTTTCAATAGAAGAAACCTGATAAGTTGATGAAGAAGGGGATGCCCAAGGCATCCCCAAGCTTAGACGCTTGAGTCTTCTTGAAATATGCAGGGATGAACCACGGGAGCATCCCCAAGCTTAGAATTTTCACTCTTCTTGATCATATATCATCCTCCTCTCTTGACCCTTGAAAACTTCCTTCACACCAAACTTCTCATAAACTTCATTAGAGGGGTTAGTACCCAAAAAACTTTAATCCGCTTTAGTCCTGTAGTAACACATTGCAAGAACTCAATAAAACATTAGCTATAGCTCTCCATGTCTAGAAAGCCTCACTTAAAGTCCACAAGAGACAATGCAAAAAAAACAGAGACAGAATCTGCCAAAACAGAACAGCCAGTAAACACGAATTTTTACGAGGTACTTCTGTTGCTCAAATCAGAGAACTTAAAACTAATGAAAGTTGCGTACATATCTGAGGATCACGCACGTAAATTGGCAGATTTTTCTGAGTTTCCTACAGAGAAATCTACTAAAATTCGTGACAGATAGAAATCTGTTTCTGCGCAGAAATCCAAATCTAGTATCAACCTTCTATTAGAGACTTCACTTGGCACAACAATGCAATAAAATAAATATAAGGAGAGGTTGATACAGTAGTAACAACTTCCAAGACACAACAAAACAGTAGCAAAATAAACACATGTGTTATCTCCCAAGAAGTGCTTTCTTTATAGCTATTAAGATGGGCTCAGCAATTTTAATGATGCTCACATAAGGGTGAGAATTGAAGCAAAAGAGAATATCAAAAAGCAAGTTCAAAACACATTTAAGTCTAACCCACTTCCTATGCATAAGAATCTTGTACACAAATAAATTCATGAAGAACAAAGCGACAAGCATAAAAAGATAAAACAAGAGTAACTTCAAAATTTTCAGCATATAGAGAGGTGTTTTAGTACCATGCAAATTTCTACAACCGTATTTTCCTCTCTCATGATAATTTTCAGTAGCTTCATGGATAAACTCAACAATATAACTATCACATAAAGCATGCTTTTCATGATTCACAAACACATAATTTTTATCAAGCTCAGAAATAATAGGATTAAAACTTTCAAACCCACTTTTATCAATAATATAACAAGATGATTGATCAATCTCAAAAGATATGGGACTCATAGATAAAGTCAAGAACTCTCCAATCCCATTTTCATTAGTAGTACAATTAATATTATCAAGTAACATAGACCATCATCTAGAGATTTATCATAAACATTTGCCAAGCAAAACTCTTTAGTACCATGCATTTCGACATCAGGCACAAACAAAGCAATATCATAAGATTTATCAAAGTAGCATGGATTATCATAGACAACAGTAGCATAATTATTTTCACAAGTTTTACTCATAGGGAATATTTCAAGAGAATCCACAGGAACATAACATTCATCCTCTTTCGGTAAGCATGGAGGGCAATCAAATAGTGTAAGAGATAAAGAGTTACTCTCATTAGAAGGTTGGCATGGGTAGCTAATTCATTCTTCCCCTTTTGTTCATCACTCTCCTCTTCTTTTTCATCCAATGAGCTTTCAGGTTCATCAATTTCCTCCTCTTTTTCATCCAATGAGCTTTCAGGTTCATCAATTTCTTCTTTCACAGGTTCCTGCAAATTGTGAGTGCATTCTTGTGCATTAATGAGTCTCTCTTTATAATCAATGATATAAGGATTATCACTGTAACTTTCTATGCAAAAATTAAGGATAGAAGAGACATAATCTTTAAGGTCCTTACAAACAGCACAAGTTTCATAATTTTTAGACATGAATGATTCTATCTCAGAGGCTCCCATAAATATGAAAAATTGTTCTACCTCTTCGAACCCAAAATGAATATAGCTATTCCAATTATAGTTCTTAATTAATATTTCCTCACTAAAGCCACATTGAAATTTAAGATGTTTAGTATCCTGTTTAGAGCAACAATTTATATCATGGCGTTTAAGCAAGATTTTAGCAATTGTATTAAATTTTTCTATCACAGCACTCATAACTTTTCCCTTTCTTGATTCTCTATAATTATTATATAATTCTATAAGCTCCAAATAGGTTGTAGGTTCTCCCATAATAGCAGTTTTTAATTTTTAGGTTTTTCAAATTTTTATGGATTTTCGGGTATATAGGGAAAATAAAACAAGACAAAAGGAAACTAAGCAAAAGTAAACTAGGCAAAATAATACTAGACAGAAATAAACTAAGCACAATTAAACTAGACAGAAATAAACTAGCAAGACAAAATAAAATAAAAGCAGAGAGAGAGGTAGAGTGTACTCCCCAGTGAACTTATGAGTAGAGCTATGCCTCCCGGCAACGGCGCCAGAAAATAGTCTTGATAACCCACAAGTATAGGGGATCGTCTTCGAGGGAAGTAAAACCCAAATTTATTGATTCGACACAAGGGAGGTAAAGAATACTTATAAGCCTTAACAACTGAGTTGTCAATTCAGCACTGGAAAAGAACTAGTAACAGGGTGATGTGAAAGTATCATAATATGAAAGCAGTAGTAACACAGCAGCAGTAGCAGTAATATGAGAGCAATGGCACCAAAATAGTTGATACTACTTCCAATGACATATAGAACGAGTATATGATGATGAGAGATGGACCGGGGTTCCCAGCTATCTACACTAGTGGTAACTCTCCAATAACAAGTGTTGGGTGAACAAATTACAGTTGGGCAATTGATAGGATTGAAATAGCATTAAGACAGAACATCAAGTCTATTAATCATGTAGGCATGTTTTCCATATATAGTCATACGTGCTCGCAATGAGAAACTTGTACAACATCTTTTGTCCTACCAGCCGGTGGCAGCCGGGCCTCAAGGGAAACTACTGGCAATTAAGGTACTCCTTTTAATAGAGCACCGGAGCAAAGCATTAACACTCCGTGAAAACATGTGATCCTCATACCTAAGCCTTCCCCTCCAGTTATCCCAGTTCTGTCACTCTGGGGCCTCGGGTTCCGGACATAGACATGTGCAAACAATTTGTAGATACAATCTAAGCAATAAGTATAGAGCTTAAATCTAAGATCATGCCACTCGGGCCCCAGTGACAAGCATTAAGCATAACAAGATTGCAACAACAATAACTTCACAAACTTATATAGATAGACTAATCATAATGTAACAATTCATCGGATCCCAACAAACACAACACCGATTACATCAGATGAATCTCAATCATGTAAGGCAGCTCATGAGATCATTGTATTGAAGTACATGGGGAGAGAATACCAACTAGCTACAGCTAGAACCCGTAGTCCATGGGGGAACTACTCACGGAGCATGATGGAGGCGGTGGCGTTGATGGAGATGGCTTCCGGGGGCACTTCCCCGTCCCGGCGGCGTGCCGGAATAGAGATTCTGTCCCCCGAATTGGAGTTTCGCGATGGCGGCAGCGCCCCTGGAGTCTTCCTGGAGTTTCATCAATTCGTATCGCGTTCGAAAGGGGTCTTATAGGCGAAGAGGCGACGCAGGAGGGCACCTGGGGCCTCCTCACCATAGGCTGGTGCGGCCAGGCCTGGGCCGCGCCGCCTTATGGTCTGGTGGCCCTCTGGCCCGCCTCCGACTCTCCTTCGGTGTTCTGGGGTCTTCCGGGAAAAATAAGATGTTGGGTCTTTGTTTCGTCGAATTCCGAGAATATTGCCCGAACAACCCTTCTGGAACCAAAAACAACAGAAAACAGGAACTGGCACTGTGGCATCTTGTTAATAGGTTAGTTCTAGAAAACGCATAAAAACATTATAAAGTGTGAGCAAAACATGTAGGTATTGTCATAAAACAAGCATGGAACATCAGAAATTATGGATACGTTTGAGACGTATCACGCAACTGAAAACAACGTGGAACCTGCACAACACAATCAAGATACTTTGCCCCAACATAACAGTGAGGTTGTCAATCTCACCGGCTTGCTGAAAACAAAGGATTGAGCGTATCGAGTGGAAGATGGTGTTTGTTTGCAAAGAACAGTAAAGAACAATGATTGCAGTAGAATGTATTCAGATGTAAAAGAATGGACGGGGGTCCACAGTTCACTGGTGGTGTCTCTCCAATAAGATAACTAGCGTGTTGGGTGAACAAATTACAGGTGGGCAATTGACAAATAAAGATTCAATACATATCAATGATGATTACTATGAGATTTAATCAGGGCATTACGACAAAGTACATATACCGCTATCCAGCATGCATCTATGCCTAAATAATCCACCTTCGGGTTAGCATCCGCACCCCCTCACGTATTAAGTTGTAAACAACAGATAATTGCATTAAGTATGGTGCGTAATGTAATCAACACAAATATCCTTAGACAAAGCATCGATGTTTTATCCCTAGTAGCAACAGCACATCCACAACCTTAGAACTTTTTGTCACTGTCCTAGATTAAATGGAGGCATGAACCCACTATCGAGCATAAATACTCCCTCTTGGAGTTACAAGTATCAACTTGGCCAGAGCCTCTACTAGCAACGGAGAGCATGAAAGAACATAAACAACACATATATGATAGATTGATAATCAACTTGACATAATATTCTAGATTCATCGGATCCCACCAAACACAACATGTAGCATTACAAATAGATGATCTTGATCATGTTAGGCAGCTCACAAGATCTAAACAATGATAGCACAAGCGGAGAAGACAACCATCTAGCTACTGCTATGGACCCATAGTCCAAGGATGAACTACTCACGCATCAATCCGGAGGCGGGCATGATGATGTAGAGCCCCTCCGGTGATGATTCCCCTCTCCGGCAGGGTGCCGGAGGCGATCTCCTGAATCCCCCGAGATGGGATTGGCGGCGGCGGCGGCGTCTCAGGAAGGTTTTCCGTATCGTGGCTCTCGGTACAGAGGATTTCGCGACGAAGGCTTTAAGTAGGCGGAAGGGTAGGTCAAGTGGCGGCACGAGGGCCCCACACGCCAGGGCCGCGCGGCCAGGGGCCAGGCCGCGCCGCCCTGTTGTGTCGGCGCCTCGTGGCCCCACTTCGTACCTCCTCGGTCTTCTGGAAGCTTCGTGGAAAAATAGGACCCTGGGCGTTGATTTCGTCCAATTCCGAGAATATTTCCTTTGTAGGATTTCTGAAACCAAAAACAGCAAAAAACAGCAACTGGCACTTTGGCATCTTGTTAATAGGTTAGTGCCGGAAAATTTATAATAATGCTGTAAAGTATGTATAAAACATGCAAGTATTGTCATAAAAGTAGCATGGAACATAAGAAATTATAGATACGTTTGAGACGTATCAAGCATCCCCAAGCTTAGTTCCTACTCGCCCTCGAGTAGGTAAACGATAACACAAATAATTTCTGAAGTGACATGCTACCAACATAACCTTGATCAACATTATGCTAAAGCATATGAGATGGATGGAGTGATCTGAAGCAAAAGATTGCTAACAAAAGATGATGACTAAACAAATGAATCATATAGGAAAACTTTTCATGAATAGTACTTTCGAGACAAGCATCAACAAGACTTGCATAAGAGCTAACTCATAAGCAATAAATTCTTAGTAGAATGCATTGAAGCAACACAAAGGATGATTAAGTTTCAGCAATTGCTTTCAACTTCTAACATGTTTATCTCATGGATATTTGCCAACATAGAGTAATATAACAAGTGCAATAAGTAAACATGTAAGAATCAATGCACACAGTTAACACAAGTGTTTGCTTCTAAGATAGAAAGAAGTAGGTAAATTGACTCAACATAAAGTAAAAGAATGGCCCTTCGCAGAGGGAAGCATGGATTACTATTTTTATGCTAGAGCTTTTGTTTTGAAAACATAGAAACAATTTTGTCAACGGTAGTAATAATTCATTTGTGCTATGCATAATACTTCCTACAAGTTGAAAGTCTCATGCATAGAGTACTAATAGTGCTCGCACCTTGTCCTAATCAGCTCGGATAACACGGATTATCATTGCATGTGATACGCGTGAAGCACACGTCCGTTGGGAACCCCAAGTGGAAGGTATGATGCGTATAGAAGCAAGTTTCCCTCAGTATGAAACCAAGGTTATCGAACCAGTAGGAGCCAACAAGCACGTGAAGGTTGTTGGTGGAGGAGTGTAGTGCGGCGCAACACCAGTGAAATCGGCGCCAACGTGGAACCTGCACAACACAATCAAGATACTTTGCCCCAACGTAACAGTGAGGTTGTCAATCTCACCGGCTTGCTGAAAACAAAGGATTAAGCGTATCGAGTGGAAGATGGTGTTTGTTTGCGAAGAACAGTAAAGAACAATGATTGCAGTAGAATGTATTCAGATGTAAAGAATGGACCGGGGTCCACAGTTTACTAGTGGTGTCTCTCCAATAAGATAACTAGCATGCTGGGTGAACAAATTACAGATGGGCAATTGACAAATAAAGATTCAATACATATCATTGATGATTACTATGATATTTAATCAGGGCATTACGACAAAGTACATAGACCGCTATCCAGCATGCATCTATGCCTAAATAATCCACCTTCGGGTTAGCATCCGCACCCCTCCAGTATTAAGTTGTAAACAACATATAATTGCATTAAGTATGGTGCGTAATGTAATCAACACAAATATCCTTAGACAAAGCATTGATGTTTTATCCCTAGTAGCAACAGCACATCCACAACCTTAGAACCTTCTGTCACGATCCCAGATTAAATGGAGGCATGAACCCACTATCGAGCATAAATACTCCCTCTTGGAGTTACAAGTATCAACTTGGCCAGAGCCTCTACTAGCAACGGAGAGCATGCAAGAACATAAACAACACATATATGATAGATTGATAATCAACTTGACATAATATTCTAGATTCATCGGATCCCATCAAACACAACATGTAGCATTACAAATAGATGATCTTGATCATGTTAGGCAGCTCACAAGATCTAAACAATGATAGCACATGCGGAGAAGACAACCATCTAGCTACTGCTATGGACCCATAGTCCAAGGATGAACTACTCACGCATAATTCCGGAGGTGGGCATTATGATGTAGAGCCCCTCCGGTGATGATTCCTCTCTCGGCGGGGAGGCGATCTCTGAATCCCCGAGATTGGATTGGCGGCGGCGGCGTCTCTGGAAGGTTTTCCGTATCGTGGCTCTCGGTACGGGGGTATACGCGACGAGGCTTTAAGTAGGCGGAAGGGCAGGTCGGGGAGGGCACGGGTGCCCCACACCATAGGCCGGCGCGGGCCTGCCGCGCCGCCTATGGTCTCGGCCCCTCGTGGCCCCACTTCGTATCTCCCTCGGTCTTCGGAAGCTTCGTGGAAAAATAGGACCCTGGCGTTGATTTCGTCCAATTAAGAATATTTCCTTACTAGGATTTCTGAAACCAAAAACAGAAAACAGCGGCGCTTCGGCATCTTGTTAATAGGTTAGTGCCGGAAAATGTATAATAATGATGTAAAGTATGTATAAAACATTCAAGAATTGTCATAAAAGTAGCATGGAACATAAGAAATTATAGATACGTTTGAGACGTATCAAGCATCCCAAAGCTTAGTTCCTACTCGCCTCGAGTAGGTAAACGATAACACAAATAATTTCTGAAGTGACATGCTATCAACATAACCTTGATCAACATTATTGTAAAGCATATGAGATGAATGGAGTGATCTGAAACAAAAGATTGCTAACAAAGATAATGACTAAACAAATGAATCATATAGCAAAACTTTTCATGGATAGTACTTTCAAGACAAGCATCAATAAGACTTCATAAGAGCTAACTCATAAGCAATAAATTCTTAGTAGAATGAACTGAAGCAACACAAAGGATGATTAAGTTTCAGCAATTTCTTTCAACTTGTAACATGTATATCTCATGGATATTTGTCAACATAGAGTAATATAACAAGTGCAATAAGTAAACATGTAAGAATCAATGCACACAGTTAACACAAGTGTTTGCTTCTAAGATAGAAAGAAGTAGGTAGACTGACTCAACATAAAGTAAAAGAATGGCCCTTCGCAGAGGGAAGCATGGATTACTATTTTTGTGCTAGAGCTTTTGTTTTGAAAACATAGAAACAATTTTGTCAACGGTAGTAATAATTCATATGTGCTATGCATAATACTTCCTACAAGTTGCAAGTCTCATGCATAGAGTACTAATAGTGCTCGCACCTTGTCCTAATCAGCTCGGAAAACACGGATTATCATCGCATAACATATGTTTCAACCAAGTGTCACAAAGGGGTACCTCTATGCCGCCTGTACAAAGGTCTAAGGAGAAAGCACGCATTGGATTTCTCGCTTTTGATTATTCTCAACTTAGACATCCATACCGGGACAACATAGACAACAGATAATGGACTCCTCTTTTAATGCTTAAGCATTCAACAACAGTTAATATTCTCATAAGAGATTGAGGTTGTATGTCCAAACTGAAACTTCCACCATGATACATGGCTTTAGTTAGCTGCCCAATGTTCTTCTCTTACCTATGCATACTCAAACCATTTGATCACGAAATCGCACTTACTTCAGACAAGACGAACATGCATAGCATCTCACATGATATCCAACAAAGGTAAAAAGTTGATGGCGTCCCCAGAAACATGGTTACCGCTCAACAAGCAACTTACAAGAACTAAGACACATAACTACATATTCATCACCACAATAGTTTTTAAGCTATTTGTCCCATGAGCTATATATTGCAAAGATAAAGGAATGAAATTTTAAAGGTAGCACTCAAGTAATTTACTTTGGAATGGCAGAAAAATACCACATAGTAGGTAGATATGGTGGACACAAATGGCATGGGTTTTGGCTCAAGGTGTTTGGATGCACGAGAAGCATTTCCTCTCAGTACAAGGTTTGGGCTAGCAAGGTTGTTTGAAGCAAACACAAGTATGAACAAGTACAGCAAAACTTACACAAGAACATATTGCAAGCATTATAAGACTCTACACTGTCTTCCTTGTTGTTCAAACACTTTACCAGAAAATATCTAGACTTAGAGAGACCAATCATGCAAACCAAATTTTAACAAGCTCTACATTAGTTCTTCATTAATAGAATAAACTACATGATGCAAGAGCTTAAACATGATCTAATGAGAGCTCAAACAATTGCCAAATTTCCAAACCATATGCAGCATTTTCTGATTCCAACCAAATAGCAATTTAACGAAGCAATTTTCAGCCTTCGCCATGAACATTAAAGCACAATTAAGAACACAAGTGTTCCATATGAAAAAGCGGAGCGTAATATATCCAATATAAGGATGATGGGATCCAACTTTATTCAAACCAAAACGAAAATAAAAGCAAACCGACGCTCCAAGTAAAGAACATAAGATGTGATGGAATAAAAATATAGTTTCACTAGAAGTGACCTGATAAGTTGTCGATGAAGAAGGGAATGCCTTGGGCATCCCAAGCTTAGATGCTTGAGTCTTCTTAAAATATGCAGGGATGAACCACCAGGGCATCCCCAAGCTTAGACCTTTCACTCTTCTTGATCATAGTATATCATCCTCTTCTCTTGACCCTTGAAAACTTCCTCCACACCAAACTTCAAGCAAACTTATTAGAGGGTTAGTGCATAATCAAAAATTCACATATTCAGAGGTGACACAATCATTCTTAACACTTCTGGACATTGCACAAAGCTTCTGAAAGTTAATGGAACAAAGAAACTCATTCAACATAGCAAAAGCGGCAATGCGAAATAAAAGGCAGAATCTGTCAAAAACAGAACAGTCCGTAAAGACGAATTTTGCAGGGGCACTTAACTTGCTCAAACGGAAAAACTCAAAACTAAAGAAAGTTGCGTACATATCTGAGGATCACGCACGTAAATTTGCAGATTTTTTTGATTTTTTTACAGAGAGATCTGCGCGAATTCGTGATAGACAGCAATGCTGTTTCTGCGCAGCAATCCAAATTTAGCATCAACTTTAACATAGAAACTTTACTTGGCACAAAAACATGATAAGGAGAGGTTGCTACAGTAGTAAACAACTTCCAAGACTCAACAATACAGTAAATAAAATGAAACATGGGTTATCTCCCAAGAAGTGCTTTTCTTTAACGCCTTTCAGCTAGGCGCAGAAAGTGCAAATCAAGTAACATCAAGAGAAGAATCATCAACATCATAATTTATTCTAATAATAGAATCAAAAGGAAACTTCATTCTCTTTCTAGGGAAGTGTTCCATACCTTTCTTGAGAGGAAATTGATACTTAATATTACCTTCCTTCATATCAATAACAGCACCAACAGTTCGAAGAAAAGGTCTTCCCAACACAATAGGACAAGATGCATTGCATTCAATATCCAAGACAACAAAATCAACGGGGACAAGGTTATTGTTAACCGTAATGCGAACATTATCAATCCTCCCCAAAGGTTTCTTTTTAACATTATCAGCAAGATTAACATCTAAATAACAATTTTTCAATGGTGGCAAGTCAAGCATATCATAAATCTTCTTAGGCATAACAGAAATACTTGCACCAAGATCACATAAAGCATTACATTCAAAATCATTGAATTTCATCTTAATGATGGGCTCCCAACCATATTCTAACTTCCTAGGAATAGAAGCTTCAAGTTTTAATTTCTCTTCCCTAGCTTTAATGAGAGCATTTGTAATATGTTTTGTAAAGGCTAAATTTATAGCACTAGCATTAGGACTTCTAGCAAGTTATTGTAAGAACTTTATAACTTCAGTAATATTACAATCATCAAAATCTAAACCATTATGTTTTACAGCAATGGAATCATTGTCACCAATATTTTGAAAAATTTCAGCAGTTTTATCACAAGTTTCAGCAGTTTCAGGCATTTTTGCGCTTTGCACTAGGAGTAGAAATATTGCCAACACCAATTATTTTACCATTGATAGTAGGAGGTGTAGCAACATGTGTAGAATCAACATTACTAGGGGTGGTAATAGTCCAAACTTTAGCTACATTATTCTCTTTAGCAAGTTTTCTTTTTCTTCTCTATCCCACCTAACATGCAATTCAGCCAACATTCTAATGTTATCATTAATTCGAACTTGGATGGCATTTGTTTTAGCAAACCTAGCATCTTTAGCTTCCTCAGGCATAACTTTAAGTTTTAAAAGATCAACATCAAGAGCAAGACTATCAACCTTAGAAGCAAGAACATCAATTTTACCAAGCTTTTCTTCAACAGTTTTATTGAAAGCAGTTTGTGTACTAATAAATTCTTTAAGCATGACCTCAAGACCAGAGGGTACACTCTTATTATTGTTGTAAGAATTACCATAAGAATTACCATAACCATTACCATTATTAGAAGGATATGGCCTATAGTTGTTGTTACCATAATTATTCCTATAAGCATTGTTGTTGAAATTATTACTCTTAATGAAATTCACATCAACATTTTCTTCTTGAGCAAGCAATGAAGCTAAAGGAACATTATTAGGATCAATATGAGATCTACCATTTGCAAGCATAGACATAATAGCATCAATCTTATCACCCAAAGAAGAGGTCTCTTCAACAGAATTTACCTTCTTACCTTGAGGAGTTCTTTCAGTGTGCCATTCAGAGTAATTGATCATCATATCATCAAGTAGTTTAGTCGCGGCGCCCAGGGTGATGGACATAAAAGTACCTCCAGCAGCTGAATCCAATAGGTTCCTTGAGGAAAAATTCAATCCTGCATAAAAGGTTTGGATGATCATCCAAGTAGTCAGTCCATGGGTTGGGCAATTCTTTACCAAAGATTTCATTCTCTCCCATGCTTGAGCAACATGTTCATTATCAAATTGTTTAAAATTCATAATGCTACTTCTCAAAGATATAATCTTATCAGGAGGATAATATTTACTAATAAAAGCATCTTTACACTTAGTCCATTAATCAATACTATTCTTGGGCAAAGAAAGCAACCAATCTTTAGCTCTTCCTCTTAATGAGAAAGGAAACAATTTCAGTTTTATAATATCACCATCTATATCCTTATACTTTTGCATTTCACAAAGTTCAACAAAATTATTAAGATGGGCAGCAGCATCATCAGTACTAACACCAGAAAATTGCTCTCTCATAACAAGATTCAGTAAAGCAGGTTTAATTTCATAGAATTCTGCTGTAGTAGCAGGTGGAGCAATAGGAGTACATATAAAATCATTATTATTTGTGCTAGTGAAATCACACAACTTAGTATTTTCAGGAGTACCCATTGTAGCAGTAATAAAGTAAACTAAACAAATAGAATAAAGAAAAGTAACTAATTTTTTTGTGTTTTGATATAGAACTAGTAAATAAGACAGTAAATAAAGTAACTAATTTTTTTGTGTTTTTAATATGAAGCAAACAAGACAGTAAATAAAATAAAGTAAAGAAAGACAAAAACAAAGTAAAGAGATTGGATGTGGAGACTCCCCTTGCAGCGTGTCTTGATCTCCCCGCAACGGCGCCAGAAATTTAGCTTGATACGCGTGAAGCACACGTCCGTTGGGAACCCCAAGTGGAAGGTATGATGCGTATAGAAGCAAGTTTCCCTCAGTATGAAACCAAGGTTATCGAACCAGTAGGAGCCAAGAAGCACGTGAAGGTTGTTGGTGGAGGAGTGTAGTGCGGCGCAACACCAGTGAAACCGGCGCCAACGTGGAACCTGCACAACACAATCAAGATACTTTGCCCCAACGTAACAGTGAGGTTGTCAATCTCACCGGCTTGCTGAAAACAAAGGATTAAGCGTATCGAGTGGAAGATGGTGTTTGTTTGCAAAGAACATAAAGAACAATGATTGCAGTAGAATGTATTCAGATGTAAAGAATGGACCGGGGTCCACAGTTCACTAGTGGTGTCTCTCCAATAAGATAACTAGCATGTGGGAACAAATTACAGATGGGCAATTGACAAATAAAGATTCAATACATATCAATGATGATTACTATGAGATTTAATCAGGGAATTACGACAAAGTACATAGACCGCTATCCAGCATGCATCTATGCCTAAATAATCCACCTTCGGGTTAGCATCCGCACCCCCTCCAGTATTAAGTTGTAAACAACATATAATTGTATTAAGTATGGTGTGTAATGTAATCAACACAAATATCCTTAGACAAAGCATTGATGTTTTATCCCTAGTAGCAACAGCACATCCACAACCTTAGAACCTTCTGTCATGATCCCAGATTAAATGGAGGCATGAACCTACTATCGAGCATAAATAGTCCCTCTTGGAGTTACAAGTATCAACTTGGCCAGAGCCTCTACTAGCAACGGAGAGCATGCAAGAACATAAACAACACATATATGATAGATTGATAATCAACTTGACATAATATTCTAGATTCATCGGATCCCATCAAACACAACATGTAGCATTACAAATAGATGATCTTGATCATGTTAGGCAGCTCACAAGATCTAAACAATGATAGCACATGCGGAGAAGACAACCATCTAGCTACGCTATGGACCCATAGTCCAAGGATGAACTACTCATGCATCAATCCGGAGGTGGGCATGATGATGTAGAGCCCCTCCGTGATGATTCCCCTCTCCGGGTGCCGAAGGCGATCTCCGAATCCCGAGATGGGATTGGCGGCGCGGCGTCTCGGAAGGTTTTCCGTATCGTGGCTCTCGGTGCGGGGGTATTCCCGAAGGCTTTAAGTAGGCGGAAGGGCAGGTCAGGAGGCACGGGGCCCCACACCATGGCCGGCGCGACCAGGGCCCGCGCCGCCCTAAGGTCTCGGCCTCGTGGCCCCACTTTGTATCCCCCTCGGTCTTCTGGAAGCTTCGTGGAAAAATAGGATCTGGGCGTTGATTTCGTCCAATTCCGAGAATATTTCCTTACTAGGATTTCTGAAACCAAAAACAGCAGAAAACAGCAGTGGCGCTTCGGCATCTTGTTAATAGGTTAGTGCCGGAAAATGTATAATAATGATGTAAAGTATGTATAAAACATTCAAGAATTGTCATAAAAGGAGCATGGAACATAAGAAATTATAGATACGTTTGAGACGTATCAGCATGACATATGTTTCAACCAAGTGTCACAAAGGGGTACCTCTATGCCGCTTGTACAAAGGTCCTAGGAGATCAATTGCATTTGATTTCTCGTTTTTAACAGATCTCAACTTAGGACATTCATACCGGGACAACATAGACAACAAATAATGGACTCCTCTTTTAATAATTAAGCATTCAACAATAGATAATATTCTCATAAGAGATTGAGGTTGTATGTCCAAACTGAAACTTCCACCATGATACATGGCTTTGGTTAGCGGCCCAATGTTCTTCTCTAACACATGCATACTCAAACCATTTGATCATGAAATCACACTTACTTCAGACAAGACGAACATGCATAGCATCTCACATGATATCCAACAAAGGTAAAAAGTTGATGGCGTCCCCGGAAACATGGTTACCGCTCAACAAGCAACTTATAAGAACTAAGACACATAACTACATATTCATCACCACAATAGTTTTTAAGCTATTTGTCCCATGAGCTATATATTGCAAAGATAAAGGAATGAAATTTTAAAGGTAGCACTCAAGTAATTTACTTTGGAATGGCAGAAAAATACCACATAGTAGGTAGATATGGTGGACACAAATGGCATGGGTTTTGGCTCAAGGTGTTTGGATGCACGAGAAGCATTTCCTCTCAGTACAAGGTTTTGGGCTAGCAAGGTTGTTTGAAGCAAACACAAGTATGAACAGGTACAACAAAACTTACACAAGAACATATTGCAAGCATTATAAGACTCTACACTATCTTCCTTGTTGTTCAAACACTTTACCAGAAAATATCTAGACTTAGAGAGACCAATCATGCAAACCAAATTTAACAAGCTCTACGGTAGTTCTCCATTAATAGATTAAACTACATGATGCAAAAGCTTAAACATGATCTATGAGAGCTCAAAACAATTGCCCAATTGATCCAAACCATATGAAGCATTTTCTGATTCCAACCAAATAGCAATCAACGAAGCAATTTTCAGCCTTCGCCATGAACATTAAAGCACAATTAAGAACACAAGTGTTCCATATGAAAAAGCGGAGCGTAATATATCCAATATAAGGATGGTGGGATCCAACTTTATTCAAACCAAAACAAAAATAAAAGCAAAAGACGCTCCAAGTAAAGAACATAAGATGTGACGGAATAAAAATATAGTTTCACTAGAAGTGACCTGATAAGTTGTCGATGAATAAGGGGATGCCTTGGGCATCCCCAAGTTTAGATGCTTGAGTCTTCTTAAAATATGCAGGGATGAACCACCGGGGCATCCCAAGCTTAGACCTTTCACTCTTCTTGATCATAATGTATCATCCTCTTCTCTTGACCCTTGAAAACTTCCTCCACACCAAACTTCAAGAAAACTCATTAGAGGGTTAGTGCATAATCAAAAATTCATACATTCAGAGGTGACATAATCATTCTTAACACTTCTGGACATTGCACAAAGCTTCTGAAAGTTAATGGAACAAAGAAACTCATTCAACATAGCAAAAGCGGCAATGCGAAATAAAAGGCAGAATCTGTCAAAACAGAACAGTCCGTAAAGACGAATTTTACAGAGGCACTTAACTTGCTCAAACGGAAAAACTCAAAACTAATGAAAGTTGCGTACATATCTGAGGATCACGCATGTAAATTGGCAGATTTTTTGATTTTTTTACAGAGAGTTCTGCGCGAATTCGTGACAGACAGCAATTCTGTTTCTGCGCAGCAATCCAAATCTAGCATCAACTTTACCATAGAGACTTTACTTGGCACAAAAACATGATAAGGAGAGGTTGCTACAGTAGTAAAAACTTCCAAGACTCAACAATACTGTAGTAAAATAAAAACATGGGTTATCTCCCAAGAAGTGCTTTTCTTTAACGCCTTTCAGCTAGACGCAGAAAGTGCAAATCAAGTATTATCGAGAGAAGAAGCATCAACATTACCTCGGGCTTTACGCCTACCCTTCTTACTATTTTTCTTACTCTTTGATTTAGGGAATACATGTCGGCCTCCCGGTGTAGAGGTGAATTTTAGGGTGCCTTCTCCCACATCTATGATTGCTCCCAATAGTTTCAGCAGGGATCTTCCAAGTGTGATTTGTCCTGTTCCTACACATTCAATAACAAGATAATCAGTGGATACCGTTCTTCCAAGAATGGTTGTGTGCACACCCTCGGCTATTCCCTTAGGAATTATAACAGAGTTATCAATAAGAGTTATTCCTTCTCCTCCTTCAACGAGTCCCCAAAGTGTCAAAGATTCATAAATACTATTAGGCATAAGGCAAAATTCAGACATAATATCACAATAGGCATGAAAAGTTTCACCACCAATATCAACTTTAATAGTAGGGTCCCACATTGAAGGTTCAGAATTCATTAAAACTTGATCAAGACGGTTTCGAACATAACCATAATTTTCTTTCAAGCAAGATGCACTTGTCTCAAGAGTGTTTAATCTATTATAAATGCTAATAAGAGCTGAATCAAAGTTATTATCTGAACTATGTGATGCAACCAATTTTTTTATGGCATTAAAAGCTTGATCACCATTGCAATGAAGGAAATCTCCTCCCACTACAGCATCCAAGGCATATCTATAGCGGATCATAAGCCCAAAATAAAAATTACTATGGAGCAGACTGATACGTCTCAAATGTATCTATAATTTCTTACGTTGCATGCTACTTTTATTACAATACTTGAATGTTTTATACATACTTTACAACATTATTATACATTTTCCGGCACTAACCTATTAACAAGATGCCGAAGTGCCAGTTGCTGTTTTCTGCTGTTTTTGGTTTCAGAAATCCTAGTAAGGAAATATTGTCGGAATTGGATGAAATCAACGCCTAGGGGCCTATTTTTACACGAAGCTTCCAGAAGACCGAGGGAGGTACGAAGTGGGGCCACGAGGCGCCGACAGGGCGGCGCGGCGGGCCCTGGCCGCGCGGCCCTGGTGTGTGGGGCCCTCGTGCGCCACTTGACCTACCCTTCCGCCTAAAAATAGCCTTCGTCGCGAAACCCCCGTGCCGAGAGCCACGATACGGAAAACATTCGAGAGGCCGCCGCCGCCAATCCCATCTCGGGGATTTAGGAGATCGCCTCCGGCACCTGCGGAGAGGGGAATCATCACCGGAGGGGCTCTACATCATCATGCCCGCCTCCGGATTGATGCGTGAGTAGTTCATCCTTGGACTATGGGTCCATAGCAGTAGCTAGATGGTTGTCTTCTCCGCTTGTGCTATCATTGTTTAGATCTTGTGAGCTGCCTAACATGATCAAGATCATCTATTTGTAATGCTACATGTTGTGTTTGGTGGATCCGATGAATATAGAATATTATGTTAAGTTGATTATCAATCTATCATATATGTGTTGTTTATGTTCTTGCATGCTCTCCGTTGCTAGTAGAGGCTCTGGCCAAGTTGATACTTGTAACTCCAAGAGGGAGCAATTATGCTCGATAGTGGGTTCATGCCTCCATTGAATCTGGGATCGTGACAGTAGGTTCTAAGGTTGTGGATGTGTTGTTGCTACTAGGGATAAAACATCAATGCTTTGTCTAAGGATATTTGTGTTGATTACATTATGCGCCATACTTAATGCAATTATCTGTTGTTTACAACTTAATACTGGAAGGGGTTCGGATGATAACTGAAGGTGGATTATTTAGGCATAGATGCATGCTGGATAGCGGTGTATGTACTTTGTCGTAATGCCCTGATTAAATCACATAGTAATCATCGTTGATATGTATTGAATCTTTATTTGTCAATTGCCGCCTGTAATTTGTTCACCCAGCATGTTAGTTATCTTATTGGAGACACACCTCTAGTGAACTGTGGACCCCGGTCCATTCTTTTACATCTGAATACATTCTACTTTTTTTACTGTTCTTTGCAAACAAACACCATCTTCCACTCGATACGCTTAATCCTTTGTTTTCAGCAAGCCGGTGAGATTGACAACCTCACTGTTACGTTGGGGCAAAGTACTTTGATTGTGTTGTGCAGGTTCCACGTTGGCGCCGGTTTCACTGGTGTTGCGCCGCACTACATTCCTCCACCAACAACCTTCACGTGCTTCTTGGCTCCTACTGGTTGATAACCTTGGTTTCTTGAGGAAAACTTGCTGCTGTGTGCATCACACCTTCCTCTTGGGGTTCCCAACGGACGTGTACATCTACGCGCATCAAGACTGTTTCTGGCGCCGTTGCCGGGGAGATAGAGACACGCTGCAAGGGGAGTCTCCACTTCCAATCTCTTTACTTTGTTTTTGTGTTGCTTTACTTTATTTTTATTTATTGTCTTGTTTGATTCATATTAAAAACACCAAAAAAATTAGTTACTTTACTTATTGTCTTGTTTACTTGTTCTTTATCAAAACACAAAAAAAAATTAGTTACTTGTCTTTACTTTATTTGCCTAGTTTACTTTTTGCTTATTTCATCATGCTTCATCCTAAGTTTACTCTGGAAAAGATACCGGTAGGACGAGGGTGTATCATTGGAAGAGATAATATAGAAGAATTTTTCACCCATGTTAGTATGGATGAAGATTTTGAAGATATACCATTATTAAAAACTGCTCCTACTTATGAAAGTGCTTCTGCCTGTTTAATACACATGTTGGAAACTAGATTTGTTAATCTCAATCCCATGATACAACATATGTTTCTTACACTTTCGGATATGGAGATGGGAGAAAAGAGAAATTTTGTTTTAAAAGTCCTTGTTAGAGAATTTGAGGATATAGTTAAAGAAGCTAGAAAAGTTTTTATTAAGCATAAGAGGCTTGGTTTCTTTCCTAATTTTAAACAAATACTTGAAAAGATGGATATGGATAGAATTAAGTATACTAATAATGTTAATGATGGTAGGGAAATTAAAGCGCCAATACCTAGTAAGCTCCCAGGGATGCATGAAGCTTTGGAAAATAACTATGCTTGGCTTGTTCTTGAAAATTTGTTTGATGAGAATAGTAAGCCTAGGAGAAATGAGAGAGGAGTTACTTATATAGACCAGATAAAATGCATTGTTGAGAAAACTCCCAACTCCCAAGGTAATAATGTTGATGCATCATCTCTTGAAAATACTTGATTTGCACTTTCTGCGCCTAGCTGAAAGGCGTTAAAGAAAAGCACTTCTTGGGAGATAAGCCATGTTTTATTTTATTTACTGTATTGTTGAGTCTTGGAAGTTGTTTACTACTGTAGAAACCTCTCCTTATCACGTTTTTGTGCCAAGTAAAGTTTCTATGTTAAAGTTGATGATAGATTTGGATCGCTGCGCAGAAACAGCATTGCTGTCTGTCACGAATTCTCGCAGAAGTCTCTGTAAAAAAATCGAAAAAATCTGCAAATTTACGAGCGTGATCCTCAGATATGTACGCAACTTTCATTAGTTTTGAGTTTTTCCATTTGAGCAAGTTAAGTGCCCCTGCCAGATTCATCTTTACGGACTGTTCTGTTTTTGACAGATTCTGTCTTTTATTTCGCATTGCCGCTTTTGCTATGTTGAATGAGTTTCTTTGTTCCATTAACTTTCAGAAGCTTTGTGCAATGTCCAGAAGTGTTAAGAATGATTGTGTCACCTCTGAATATGTGAATTTTGGTTATACACTAACCCTCTAATGAGTTTGCTTGAAGTTTGTGTGTAGGAAGTTTTCAAGGGTCAAGAGAAGAGGATGATATACTATGATCAAGAAGAGTGAAAGGTCTAAGATTGGGGATGCCCCGGTGGTTCATCCCTGCATATTTTAAGAAGACTCAAGCATCTAAGCTTGGGGATGCCCAAGGCATCCCCTTCTTCATCGACAACATTATCAGGTCACTTCTAGTGAAACTATATTTTATTCCATCACATCCTATGTTCTTTACTTGGAGCGTCGGTTTGCTTTTATTTTTGTTTTGTTTTGAATAAATTTGGATCCCACCATTCTTATATTGGAGATATTACGCTCCGCTTTTTCATATGGAACACTTGTGTTCTTAGTTGTGCTTTAATGTTCATGGCGAAGGCTGAAATTGCTTCGTTAAATTGCTATTTGGTTGGAATCAGAAAATGCTGCATATGGTTTGGCAACTTGGCAATTGTTTGAGCTCTCATAGATCATGTTTAAGCTCTTGCATCATGTAGTTTAATCTATTAATGAAGAACTACCGTAGAGCTTGTTTAATTTGGTTTGCATGATTGGTCTCTCTAAGTCTAGATATTTTCGGGTAAAGTGTTTGAACAACAAGGAAGACAGTGCAGAGCCTTATAAAGCTTGCAATATGTTCTTGTGTGAGTTTTGCTGTACCTGTTCATACTTTTGTTTGCTTCAAACAACCTTGCTAGCCAAACCTTGTACTGAGAGAAATGCTTCTCGTGCATCCAAACACCTTGAGCCAAAACCCATGCCATTTGTGTCCACCATATCTACCTACTATGTGGTATTTTTATGCCATTCCAAAGTAAATTACTTGAGTGCTACCTTTAAAATTTCATTCCTTTATCTTTGCAATATATAGCTAATGGGACAAATAGCTTAAAAACTATTGTGGTGATGAATATGTAGTTATGTGTCTTAATTCTTATAAGTTGCTTGTTGAGCGGTAACCATGTTTCTGGGGACGCCATCAACTTTACCTTTGTTGGATATCATGTGAGATGCTATGCATGTTCGTCTTGTCTGAAGTAAGTGCGATTTCATGATCAAATGGTTTGAGTATGCATATGTTAGAGAAGAACATTGGGCCGCTAACTAAAGCCATGTATCATGGTGGAAGTTTCAGTTTGGACATACAACCTCAATCTCTTATGAGAATATTAATTTGTTGAATGCTTAAGCATTAAAAGAGGAGTCCATTATCTGTTGTCTATGTTGTCCCGGTATGGATGTCTAAGTTGAGAATAATCAAAAGCGAGAAATCCAATGCGTGCTTTCTCCTTAGACACTTGTACAGGCGGCATAGAGGTACCCCTTTGTGACACTTGGTTGAAACATATGTTATGCGATGATAATCCGTGTCTTCCGAGCTAAGTAGGACAAGGTGCGATCACTATTAGTACTCTATGCATGAGACTTGCAACTTGTAGGAAGTATTATGCATAGCACATATGAATTATTACTACCGTTGACAAAATTGTTTCTATGTTTTCAAAACAAAAGCTCTAGCAGAAAAATAGTAATCCATGCTTCCCTCTGCGAAGGGCCAATCTTTTACTTTATTGTTGAGTCAGTTTACCCACTTCTTTCTATCTTAGAAGCAAACACTTGTGTTAACTGTGTGCATTGATTCTTACATGTTTACTTATTGCACTTGTTATATTACTCTATGTTGACAAATATCCATGAGATATACATGTTACAAGTTGAAAGCAATCGCTGAAACTTAATCATCCTTTGTGTTGCTTCAATGCATTCTACTTAAATTTATTGCTTATGAGTTAGCTCTTATGCAAGTCTTGTTGATACTTGTTTGAAAGTACTATTCATGAAAAGTTTTGCTATATGATTCATTTGTTTAGTCATTATCTTTGTTAGCAATCTTTTGTTCAGATCACTCCATTCATCTCATATGCTTTACAATAATGTTGATCAAGATTATGTTGGTAGCATGTCACTTCAGAAATTATTTGTGTTATCGTTTACCTACTCGAGGGCGAGTAGGAACTAAGCTTGGGGATGCTTGATACGTATCAAACGTATCTATAATTTCTTACGTTCCATGCTACTTTTATTACAATACTTGAATGTTTTATACATACTTTACATCATTATTATACATTTTCCGGCACTAACCTATTAACAAGATGCCGAAGTGCCAGTTGCTATTTTTGCTGTTTTTGGTTTCAGAAATCCTAGTAAGGAAATATTCTCGGAATTGGACGAAATCAACGCCCGGGGGCCTAAGCTTCCAGAAGACCGAGGAGGTACGGGGAGTGGGGCCACGAGCGCCGACACAACAGGGCGGCGGCCAGGCCCTGGCCGCGCGGCCCGATGTGTGGGGCCCTCGTGCGCCATGACCTACCCTTCCGCCTACAAATAGCCTTCGTCGCGAAACCCACTGCGAGCCACGATACGGAAAACATTACCGAGAGGCCGCCGCCAATCCCAACTCGGGGGATTCGGGAGATCGCCTCGGCACCTGCGGAGAGGGGAATCATCACGGAGGGGCTCTACATCATCATGCCTGCCTCCGGATTGATGCGTGAGTAGTTCATCCTTGGACTATGGGTCCATAGCAGTAGCTAGATGGTTGTCTTCTCCGCTTGTGCTATCATTGTTTAGATCTTGTGAGCTGCCTAACATGACCAAGATCATCTATTTGTAATGCTACATGTTGTGTTTGGCAGGATCCGATGAATATAGAATATTATGTTAAGTTGATTATCAATCTATCATATATGTGTTGTTTATGTTCTTGCATGCTCTCCGTTGCTAGTAGAGGCTCTGGCCAAGTTGAAACTTGTAACTCCAAGAGGGAGTAATTATGCTCGATAGTGGGTTCATGCCTCCATTTAATCTGGGATCGTGACAGTAGGTTCTAAGGTTGTGGATGTGCTGTTGCTACTAGGGATAAAACATCAATGCTTTGTCTAAGGATATTTGTGTTGATTACATTACGCGCCATACTTAATGCAATTGTTTACAACTTAATACTGGAAGGGTTCGGATGATAACCTGAAGGTGGATTATTTAGGCATAGATGCATGCTGGATAGCGGTCTATGTACTTTGTCGTAATGCCCTGATTAAATCACATAGTAATCATCATTGATATGTATTGAATCTTTATTTGTCAATTGCCCACCTGTAATTTGTTCACCCAGCATGTTAGTTATCTTATTGGAGAGACACCTCTAGTGAACTGTGGACCCCGGTCCATTCTTTTACATCTGAATACATTCTACTGTTTTTACTGTTCTTTGCAAACAAAAACCATCTTCCACTCGATACGCTTAATCCTTTGTTTTCAGCAAGCCGGTGAGATTGACAACCTCATTGTTACGTTGGGGAAAAGTATTTTGATTGTGTTGTGCAGGTTCCACGTTGGTGCCGGTTTCACTGGTGTTGCGCCGCACTACATTCCTCCACCAACAACCTTCACGTGCTTCTTGGCTCCTACTGGTTCGATAACCTTGGTTCCTTATTGAGGGAAAACTTGCTGCTGTGTGCATCACACCTTCCTCTTGGGGTTCCCAACGGACGTGTACATCTACGCGCATCACAGACTTAGAGTCATTTGAGGTCTAGCTTTACGATAAGAATCAAAAATTCTAGACCAAGCATCTTTAAAACTCTCCTCATCCCCTTGTTTAAAAGTAAAGGCTAATTCCTCAGGTGAAGAAGTAACAGGTACAGAGGTAGACATGATAACAAAAGTAAACTAAATGCAAGTAACTAATTTTTTTTTGTATTTTGATAGCAAGCAAGACAGTAAATAAGATAATTAATTTTTTTTTGTGTTTTTAATATAGAGCTAGTAAGTAAGACAGAAAGTAAAGTAACTAATTTTTTTGTGTTTTTAATATGAAGCAAACAAGACAGTAAATATAATAAAGTAAAGCAAGACAAAAACAAAGTAAAGAGATTGGATGTGGAGACTCCCCTTGCAGCATGTCTTGATCTCCCCGGCAACGGCGCCAGAAAAAGAGCTTGATAACGCGTGAAGCACACGTCCGTTGGGAACCCCAAGAGGAAGGTGTGATGCGTACGGCAGCAAGTTTTCCCTCAGAAAGAAACCGAGGTTATCGAACCGTAGGAGCCAAGAAGCACGTGAAGGTTGTTGGTGGAGGAGTGTAGTGCGGCGCAACACCAGTGAAACCGGCACCAACGTGGAACCTGCACAACACAATCAAGATACTTTGCCCCAACGTAACAGTGAGGTTGTCAATCTCACCGGCTGCTGAAAACAAAGGATTAAGCGTATCGAGTGGAAGATGGTGTTTGTTTGCAAAGAACAGTAAAGAACAATGATTGCAGTAGAATGTATTCAGATGTAAAAGAATGGACCGGGGTCCACAGTTCACTAGTGGTGTCTCTCCAATAAGATAACTAGCATGCTTGGGTGAACAAATTACAGGTGGGCAATTGACAAATAAAGATTCAATACATATCAATGATGATTACTATGAGATTTAATCGGGGCATTACGACAAAGTACATAGACCGCTATCCAGCATGCATCTACGCCTACATAATCCACCTTCGGGTTAGCATCCCCCCCTCCGGTATTAAGTTGTAAACAACAGATAATTGCATTAAGTATGGTGCGTAATGTAATCAACACAAATATCCTTAGACAAAGCATCGATGTTTTATCCCTAGTAGCAACAGCACATCCACAACCTTAGAACTTTTTGTCACTGTCCTAGATTAAATGGAGGCATGAACCCACTATCGAGCATAAATACTCCCTCTTGGAGTTACAAGTATCAACTTGGCCAGAGCCTCTACTAGCAACGGAGAGCATGCAAGAACATAAACAACACATATATGATAGATTGATAATCAACTTGACATAATATTCTAGAGTCATCGGATCCCACCAAACACAACATGTAGCATTACAAATAGATGATCTTGATCATGTTAGGCAGCTCACAAGATCTAAACAATGATAGCACAAGCGGAGAAGACAACCATCTAGCTATGGACCCATAGTCCAAGGATGAACTACTCACGCATCAATCCGGAGGCGGGCATGATGATGTAGAGCCCCTCCGGTGATGATTCCCCTCTCCGGCAGGGTGCCGGCGATCTCCTGAATCCCCCGAGATGGGATTGGCGGTGGCGGGGTCTCAGTAAGGTTTTCCGTATCGTGGCTCTCGGTACAGAGGGTTTCGTGACGAAGGCTTTAAGTAGGCGGAAGGATAGGTCAAGTGGCGGCACGAGGGCCCCACACGCCAGGGCCGCGCGGCCAGGGGCCAGGACGCGCCGCCCTGTTGTGTCGGCGCCTCGTGGCCCCACTTCGTACTCCCTCGGTCTTCTGCTTTCGTGGAAAAACAGGACCCTGGGCGTTGATTTCGTCCAATTCCGAGAATATTTCCTTTGTAGGATTTCTAAAACCAAAAACAGCAGAAAAACAACAACTGGCACTTCGCATCTTGTTAATAGGTTAGTGCCGGAAAATGTATAATAATGTTGTAAAGTATGTATAAAACATGCAAGTATTGTCATAAAAGTAGCATGGAACATAAGATATTATAGATACGTTTGAGACGTATCATGGGCCCCTCGGGCGCCCACTGACCTCACCCTTCCGCCTATTTATTCATCTGACGGGAATAACCTAAATACCGGCCTCCATCCACGAAAATTTCCATCGCGGCCGCCATCGCCGACCCTAGCTTGGGAGGGATCTGAAGCTCTTCCCGGCACCCTGCCGGAGAGGGAGATCATCACCGGAGGCCTCTACATTGCCATGCCCGCCTCCGAAGTGACGCGTGAGTAGTTCATCTCTGGACTACAGGTCCATAGCAGTAGCTAGATGGTTGTCTTATGCACTTTATGCTTCATGTTTAGATCTTGTGAGCTGCCTATCATGATCAAGATCATCTTTATGTAATGCTACATGTTGTGTTTGCAGGGATCCGATGAATATTAAATAGTATGGTTGAGATTGATTATATACTTGTCATATGTTATTTGTGATCTTGCATGCTCTCCGTTGCTAGTAGATGCTCTGGCCAAGTATGTGCTTGTGACTCCAAGAGGGAGTATTTATGCTCGATAGTAGGTTCTTGCCTCTAGTAATCTGGGAGAGTGACAATAACTTCTAAGGTTGTAGATGTGATGTTGCTTCTAGGAAAAAAACAACAATGTTTTGTCTAAAAATAATTCTATTGTTTACTTTACACACTTTGCTTAATGCAATAGTCTGTTGCTTACAACTAAATACTGAAAGAGGTGCATACGCTAATCGGAAGGTGGATTATTAGTCATAGACGCAATTGGATTACGGTCTACGTATCATGTTGTAATGCTCAAATGAATCTCATAGTATTCATCTTGTCATGTATGGTCTTTATTCTGTCAATTATCCAGCTGTAATTTGTTCACCCAGCATGTTATTTATCTTCATGGAGAGACACCTCTAGTGAACTATGGACCCCGGTCCTTTCTTTTACACTGATAAATTCATCTGCTGCAAACACCTGTTCTATTTACTTACTACAAGCACTGTTCTCTTTAATTCCACTGCAAACAAATATTTCTTCCACACTATACGGTTAATCCTTTGTTTTCAGCAAAACCGGTGAGATTGACAACCTCACTGAAAGTTGGGGAAAAGTATTTTGGTTGTGTTGTGTGTAGGTTCCACGTTGTTGCTGACGTCGGTAGTGCGTCCTGCCAAAAGTCAGCTAGCAACACCTTCAGAAGTGATTTCTTTCTCCTACTGGTCGATTAAACCTTGGTTTCTTACTGATGGAAAACTTGGTACTGTGATCATCATACCTTCCTCTTGGAGTTCCCCAACGGTGTGCTCTGCACTCATCAAGCTTTTTCTAGCGCCGTTGCCGGGGAGAAAGAGAATTTCTGCAAGGGGAGTCTCTCATCTCCAATCTCTTTACTTTGTTATTGTTTTGCTTAGTTTATTTTACTTTGTCTTGTTTGCTTCATTATATCAAAAACACAAAAAATTAGTTTCTATTTTAAGTTGCTTCTATGTCTAGTCCTGTTACTATGTCACCTGAGGAAATGATCTTCACTTTCAAACAAGGGAGTGAGGAGAGTTTTAATGAAGCTTGGTCTAAAATTAATAATTCTTATGATAAAACTGAACGTAAAATGACTCTAGGCCTGCTTCTTAGTAGCTTTTACTTTGGTCTTGTTCTTTGTTATAGATATGCTTTGGACAATGTAGTAGGAGGAGATTTCCGTCATTGTGATGGAGATCAAGCTTTTAATGCCATAAAAAAGTTGATTGCAACATATAGTTCACCTAGTAATTTTGATTCATCCCTTGTGAGCATTTATGCTAGATTAAATACTCTCGACACACGTACAACTTGCTTAAAAGAATGTTATAATCTGCTTCATGAAAATTATGATTATGTTTCAATAAATTCTGAACTCTCAAGTTGGCTCCCTACGGTAAAAGTTGATATAAATGGTGAACTTTTTAATGCTCGTTGCGATATTATGTCTGAGTTTTGTCTTATGCCTAAAGATATTTATGAGTCTTTAAGTCTTCGGGAACTTTCTGAGGATGGAGAAGGAATATCTCTTACCAATAATGTCATTATATTACCCAGACACATTCTCGTTCCCAATGCCAATGACGAACTCCACGCCCGTGTTGAGGAACGCACGCAGCACGTTCTGGTCGGCGTCGTAGAGCTTCACCTTGCTCACCTGCATCGACCGAACGAGCGACGACACCCAGGATGGGGAAGGGAGGTTGTCGGCGATCTGCCCATAGTTAATCCCGATCGACAAGCCTCCTCCTGCTGCTGCCACCGCCTCATCTGCTGCAAGCGATTGCAACTGAGTCAGAAACCACGATCCGAAAATGATCGGTAGCCCAGCTTTAAGGGCGTGTTTGTTACGTTGCATGATGTCTAGATGGGAAGACGAAACACGGTGATTGGTTGCCTCACTCACTCCTCAGAGCCGGGCCTGATAGAAACTGCTGAATCGTTTTCGTGGAGCCATCCCCTGTAATGAAACGCCTCGGCTGCACGCGCGGGGAAGAACTGATGAGACGCACGCGCCATAAATCCACTCACCACTCACTCTCCCTCCTCCCATATCCCTATCTCGTCACATCACGTTGGCGGTTCCACTGCCGGCGGCACATCATTTGCGACGCCGTGGATGGCGATCTGACCGCATCGTTGACCTCGACCGTGACCGTCCGTGAGCAAGGGATTCCTCGACCTCCACTGCGGCCTTGAATTTGACCTCAACCGGTGGCCATCTATGGCGGTAAGCCCTACTCCGGCCGTTTAAGAGGTTTTGTCTTCGTATATCTGCACGTGCATGCCTAGTGTTAGGGTTTTAGATGATATTCATTGTAGATCTATATGGATAAGCGCTCTGTTACGATTTGACCTTTGGAATAGTATGATTATGGTCAGATTAGAGGCATTGAGGTATGGTTTCTTGGTTTCGTCCAATTCAGTAGTTCGATTTAACTCTTTATAGTTGCATGCAATGCAAATCGGTGGTCTCGTGGTAGACGTACTATTTGAATTATGGACGATGATTAAACTTCGTATGTGTTTGGAAGATACCTAATTTGATTTTGATGCCCCCCATCCACCCACCCACACCCACACACATTGTGTTTACAAGACACGGTTGAAAGTGCGTTTCCCTACCTTAGTTGGTTTTGGGTGTTTGTTAACAACACAAGCGAGATTAGTAGTGTGCTTAAGTGTATAGGTCTACTCGATGATTAGCACAAGATGGTGATCCACCCCTCAAAAGCAAAAAAAAAGAGCAAGAAAGTGTCTTATGTTTTTTCTGTTGTGTAGTTGTAGCATACCGTACTAGAGGGGTTGTTCGGTGGAAGGCGTGGGCAAAATCACATCTTTCAATAACCCGTAATGCACCCACAAGCTTCCCATAATGACGAAGGAGAGATTCCGCAAAGATCTTCGTTCGATGTAGTATTCCTACATAGGTCGGAGATCCCGGTGTCCTAGGTGCGTAGATTCCGGTGTGCAACACCAGAGACTCAGCCCTAGTGAAAGGACGAGGTGTCGTATAGGGGTGCTGGGGGCGTGAATAGGTGTTTAAAAAATACGGATTTTGCTTGTAAGAATGCAGAATTAAACTAACGTTTATTTTACAAGCATAAAACCTAAATAAGCTAGGCTCAACTAAGTGCACCAACAACAACTAGAGCTAAGCAAGATCTGCACAAGATATGTGTAGCACAAGTGATAAGAAAGATATAAGTACTTAAAGCACGAAGACTATCACAAAGAATTAAAATCGAGTATAGAAACCACTGAGGCACGCGAAAACAAAGATGTAATCCCATTGTCGTTGCTTAGTAGACGGTACCTCGGAGGAGGGATCCTCACGAGGGGGAAAAGAAGTAGGGGCCATAGGGCGGAGTGTCCTCGGGACGGTAGTACGCGAGTTACCCAGCTTCGGACACTTGCACGGAGACGGGGCCTCTGCCGCTTGTGGAATTATCGGCGCTTGCGCGTTGTTACAATGAGTCGTGGTTGTGCCTCTAGGGCTCCCGGGATCCGGCTTATATAGATGCACGGGTTTTTATGGAGAGTCCTAGCCGGAATACAAGTTGCCTAACTACGGTATAATATCTTGCCGTGTACGTCAAGGATCCGCCTTCGATCTAAGCCGTCGGATCCGTACTTTATGGGCCTCCACGGATCCGGCCTCCTTCGTAGTCGGTTGAGATCCTCTCCCTCTGGCTGGACTTCATCCTACATGATCAACAACAATGGGCCTTCGATGGGCCACATGCCACCATCGCCGTCAGCTGGGCCACTAGGGCTTGCCGGATCAGGCCATGTCGTTGATATACCCATAAAGTATACCCACAACAGTAGCCCCGAAGTTCTCCGAGATTCATCATTCCTCCGACTTCAATCAGCTCGGATCCAAAGAGAATCTTGAAGAGCCCAAACTTTACTTTTTTCCGATATCACCTTCTCGGAAATCTCATGTTCTTCAATTACGGCAATGTAGCGGAATCTCCACCATTCCCGCGCACAACTTCCTACTTTCCCGCGCTAAATTTTCAGAGATCCGAATCTTTAGCCGGAAATTTCGGGAGCGCACAGTTAAGTTACCTCCACGTAGTTTTACCGCTTTTAACCTAAGACACGTGTCAAGCATCTAACGGTGAGACCGTTCAGTTTCCACCGTCGGATCCGAAACATGAATCTCCGCGCTAGGTCTATAAATAACCCCCGCGCGCTGTAACTTCTCATTTTTTCACCTTCTCACCCGCTTCATCTTCTTCCTCTCGCCGCGCCGCCCGACAGATCTCAACTCCGGCGAGCTCTGCCACGGAAAGCTTCGCGCGCCGCCACTCCAAGCCTCCTGTCGCGCCAAGATCATCTCGGTTGATCGGGAAATCCTTCCCGCCGCCGATTCGTGGTCACGCAGGGTGATTTGCTTCAAGCCCGGCGACCCTTACTTCACCGGAGCTCCGTCGAGCCACCGCGACATTAACGGTACGTGCGCCGGCCTCGTAGAAGAAAGACTTAGCCTAGATCCGGATACTCAACTTAATTTCGCAAGGGTGCAGCCAGAAGCATGTCACATGGTTCACCAAACTTTACTGGTAGTTCTCCGAATAGCCCGGAACCCAGCACACTAGAACCAATCTGTCCGGATCCCATAGCATATTTGCCACCATATGTTTCCGACATGAGGTTAGCTCAACCATTTTCCGCATCTTCCAGCACCGCACCAGGCCGGATCCCCTTCCTCAAAGAACTTCAAGAAGAATTTGAGGGGCAAGCCAGAATGGCGGCCAAGGTGCAGGAGGCGGAAAACAAGAGGGCTTCCAAAGCCCGGAACCGCGAAGGAGAATGGGGTCAATGGTGGCCCTGTGAAACAACTGATGCAGAGCTCAGAGAGCACCAGAACGAGGGTACGATCTCCCCTCACTGGAGCTTCATACGCGACACCGACGTCCCCAAACCCGGAGCCGACGAAGTGGTCATGACCAAGGCTTGGGTGGAACGCGGACTATCACTCCCTTGTTCGGAGTTTTTCCTCTCAGTCCTCAACACATATGGGCTTCAACCCCACAACATCTGCCCAAACTCATATCTCCTCCTCTCCAACTTCGCAACTCTCTGCGAAGGGCATCTCGGGATCCGACCAGATGTTCGGTTGTGGCAGTTTTTCTTCCGAGTGAAGAAAGAAACGAAGGAAGTGATGAATCTGGAAGCCAGTTCACCTGGACAAGCTCCAAGGATGCTACAAAAGATGAAACCAAGGACAGCGCTGCGTCTTCAGAGGAAAATGAAGGAAGTGATGAAGATGTCTCGTCTCCGGCCAAAGACGCGGAAGGAGGAGATCCGAAGGGCGAAACCTCTCCGGCTAAGGAGGGTTAGAAACTTTTATTCCTGCGGGAAAAGACAAAGCATCATTTTGGCCCCAGCGAGGGTTTGTAATATAAATTAAATTCTTAAGTAGTTAGGAACGAAACAAGTATGTGTGGGCGGAAAAAACTTATCCTGCTATCCATTATCCTATTTTCATGTTTCGTTTGTTGAAAGTAAGTGCTGGTTTATTAATTTTCCGGCTTACTCACTTGACCTTCCACGAGCCGGAAGACCTTTGGCCGGAAACGCTCGCCTGCGGCGACGAAGCCCAATGGCGTCCGTCCATAACCGCGGAAACAAGCCCCCAGCCTAGGTGTCGGAAGTCGCTACCAGGAATCCATGAGTTCGCAACGGAGAATTTTTTCGCCAGAAAACTTAAACTTACGTCCTAAAGGACGATTTTTAAAATCACAACTTTCATACATGCCTAGGCGGAAACGTCCAGCTCTGCGGTTTTAGTCGGAAAATCCAAAAATGAAAAAATTAAAGGAGGTAAAAGACTCTAAGAGTGAACCAGAAGCTTTATTTCATTGATCATGTATCATAGATATTACAAGGTATGTAATGTGAAAAATGCTAAGTGTGGAAAGGACGTAGCTGTGCTATATTCCAGGGACGATCCGTTTCATCGTAGATGTCATCTGGATCCTCTCGTTTGCGTTTCCGGTACCAGTTGTCAGGTCTATCCTTTAGTTCCCGGAAATCAACAAGGTAGTATGATCCGTTGTGAAGCACTTTGCTGATGACAAAGGTCCTTCCCACGGAGTTTGCAACTTGTGATCTTTCACCTGGCGAAGGCGGAGGACTAAGTCTCCGACCATGAACGAGCGGTTCCGAACTCGACGGCTGTGATAGCGTCGGAGTTTCTGCTGGTAGATGGTGGAGCGTTGGTCAGCTAAATTCCGAGCTTCTTCGATCAGGTCCACAGATAGCTGTCGAGCCTCGTCAGCAGTTTCTTCATTGTAGGCGGAGACTCGCGGTGAATCATGGATGATGTCAGTGGGGAGCACAGCTTCGGATCCATATACTAGGAAGAAAGGGGTAAATCCGGTTGATTTGTTAGGGGTAGTTCGTAAAATCCACAGGACAGAGTCTAACTCATCTGCCCAAGCTCCGGCTGCGCGTTGCAGCGGTTCTTCAAGGCGAGGTTTAATTCCGGCTAGTATGAGACCATTGGCTCGTTCAACCTGACCATTGGATTGTGGGTGAGCCACAGACGCAAGGTCAAGCCGGATCCCAACCTCATTGCAATAATCCTTGATTTCTCCTTGTGCAAAGTTTGTGCCATTGTCTGTGATTATGTTGCGCGGGATGCCGAATCTCGTTACGAGGCTGCACACAAATTTTAGTGTCGTAGCACCATCGGCTTTTCTCACTGGCTTTGCCTCGATCCATTTACTGAACTTGTCAATAGCGACCAGGAGGTATTCATGACCACCAGGAGATGATTTCTTTAGTTTATCAACCATATCGAGCCCCAAGACCGCAAACGGCCAGGTGATAGGGATGGTCTTCAGCTCTTGGGCTGGAGCGTTTGGTTGAGTAGCGTAGTACTGACAACCTCGACAAGTTTTCACTAGCTTTTCAGCATCTTCTTTAGCTGTGAGCCAGTAGAATCCTAATCGAAAAGCTTTTGCAACGAGGGACCTGGGGCGGCATGATGCCCGCAATCCCCTGCGTGGATCTCTCTGAGGATTTCAATGCCATCTTGATTGGAGACGCATTTGAGAAAACCCCGTTTGCACCGTTTGTAGAGCTGTCCATCTACAATTGTGTAGGATCTTGCTCGTCTGATGATCTGTCGTGGACCTCGTCCTCCGGCAACTTTCGATCGATGAGGTAATCCAAGAACGGCTGAGTCCAGGCCGGAATGATTGCCATCACTTCCTTAGCCGGAGAAACTGCCAGATCCGGATTTTCCGGGTTCGCCCTTCACTGAGGGTATCGTAGATGCTCAAGGAAAATGCCGGCGGAATTGGTTTCTGCCGGATCCGAGCTTGGACAG
This sequence comes from Lolium multiflorum, assembly GCA_030979885.1. NCBI lineage: Eukaryota > Viridiplantae > Streptophyta > Magnoliopsida > Poales > Poaceae > Lolium > Lolium multiflorum. Next base: position 208,798,741 of record CM061748.1, read on the forward strand.
CATATTGTTATCGTCTCTCTGACGTACTTGACTTCGTATCCGAGGAAGCATTTGGCGATCTCGTCAACTTCTGTAAGCCGCCATGATGGAGTTTCTAGCGTTCCAGGTTCCGGCTACTTGTTGTGCCACCAGGTCGGAATCTCCGCAACATATGATGTGCTTGATCCCAATCTCCTTAGCGATGCGCAGACCGTGTAGTAGAGCCTCGTATTCCGCCATATTGTTTGTAGCTTCAAAGTGAATCTGCAGAACGTACTGCAGCTCTTCTCCGGTAGGTGACTTCAGGGTGACTCCAGCCCCCGAGCCTTGATGTTGCTTGGATCCGTCGAAGTGCATGACCCAAGCTTCAGGTTCTGGCACAGGTGTGCCCTCCGGCGCTTCAGTCTAATCCGCGATGAAATCCGCTAGAACTTGAGACTTGATTGCGGTTCTGGCTTCGTAGTTGATGTCAAAGGCAGACAGTTCAATGCCCGATTTTGCTACACGCCCTGTTGCGTCGGAGTTGTTGATGATAGTTGCCAGTGGAGCCTTGCTCACCACTGTCATGGGATGCTCCTGGAAGTAGTGCCTCAGCTTCCGGCTACCTAGGAATACACCATAAGCTAGCTTCTGAAAGTGAGGGTATCTCTGTTTGGATTCCGTCAAGACTTCGCTAATGTAATAGACGGGCCTTTGGACTCCATGCTCATGTCCTTCTTCCTGTCGCACCACCACGATTACTATGCTGATTACCTTGTTGGTGGCTGCCATATAGAGGAGCATAGGCTCTGACTCAGCTGGAGCTGCCAATATGGGTGGTGAGGAGAGTATGTTCTTCAATCCCTGAAGTGCTTCGTCTGCTGCCTCGTCCCAGACAAATTTGTCTGTTTTCTTCAGCAGCTTGTATAGAGGTAACTCTCGCCAAGATTAACAAATCTGCTGATCCAACCGGCAACCACAATCGTTTCTCGTATGTCAAGTGTTCGGCCATCTTCAATGTTCGGGAGTAGCCTTGCATCTTTTGGTCGGGTTAACTTCAGGCCCTCTGGGAAACGGACAAGCAAGCCAAGGAAGTTTGCCATTTCTGGCACTTCAAACAACGTAGCACTCCGGCTTTGGATGTCCTCTGCGAGGAAATCCGAGGGTTGGAGCTCCTTTTGATCATGTTCGCCGAAGCGTGGTCGACGGCCAATGCCCGTCACACCCCACAGGCCGTGTAGTGTGATGATACTGCTGTTTTCCGCCTGGCTCACTGCCGTGGAAAGGAAGAAAGTGCCCATAGCAGTAAATACACTTCAAGCCGGGATGAAAGAGGGCCTCTCGGACAAGAATTCCGGATCAGAGACCCATATAATCAACAGAAGTTCCGCAATGTCCATTCAATGACTTCACCCGCGGAAATTACTATCCTTCGGACAATTCTTGGGAAGTAATCGACACATTGGTATAACCCGGGAGCTGCCTTAACAAGGACGGGGTTTTCTTCAAGTAATAGCCTTCACCGGAAAACTTCGCCTGTACAAATTTGTCTGGGCTTCCCTCCTATCGCTGCGTCGTTGCTCTATTGCTCCAATAGCCATCTTCAGCTTGCGAAGGAGGAGTTTTGCACGCTGCGCATGTTGGAGATAGGTGCTCAGGTCGGAGACTGACGTAAGCCACGGGCTTTGGATGTCGCGTTCAGCGTTGCCAAAAGGCGGTATATGCTTCTCGGGTTTCTTCATCCGCTGATACCTATGAGCTTCTCTGACTTGGGGTCCATGCGCTCGGACCTACAAGCGGCGAGCCTGTACTTTGCTAGGCGAGGTCGTAGCTTGCTTGGTTTTGCACAGCTCGGCGAGTTCGACTCCTCCTTGCCATTGTTAGCGAGCTTCGGGGTCGGATCCGACCGATAACGTCGATCATACTGTACGGGATTAGCGATCTTGCTTCGCTCTCCTCGCAGTCCCTAGCTTTCTTGTAGTCTCCGGATACGGTGATCATACCGTTAGGACCCGGAATCTTGAGCTTGTTGTAGATGTAGCATGGTCCTGTGGAACTTGTGGTAGGTGGGCCTACACATGGTAGGAGCTCTTGAAGGGCACCACTTCAAACATGATCATCTCTTCGCGGTAATTGTTAACATCGCTGAAGGCCACGGGAAGTTTGATGCTGCCCAGGGAGTTTGCCTTTTTACCGGAACCACACCATGAAACCTGGTGCTGTGCTTAAGCTGTTCTTGGTCAGGTTCATCCTCTCCGAGTCTCCGTGCACATGATGTTCAAGCTAGCTCCGCCATCCATAAGGCACTTGGAGAAGTCATACCCGTCGATGCGGGGACTCACAACCAGAGCATAGCATTCTTTGGGGATGACACCGGATGATCCGATCTGTCGAAGGTGCAGGCTTTCTCCGACCACTTGATATACTGTGGCACAGCCGGAACTGTGGGCGTTCACCAGCCGAGCGCCGATTTCTTGGCACCGACTGTTGGGGTTCCGAGGAAGGTGTGGAAGGCTCCGACTCTTTTTCCCGAAGGGGTTGGACTTGTTAGCTGCGGTATTCTTTGGGATCCGGCGAAGCATCATCTTCGTCCATTGCCTCGAAACTGTCCTCTCTTTGTCCTTGTTCTTGCGTATTCTTTGACAGGGCGGCTGATACGTCTCCAACGTATCGATACCTTGTTCCATGCCACTTTATTGATGATACCTACATGTTTTATGCACATTATATACGTATTTACGCATTTTCTGGAACTAACCTATTAACAAGATGCCGAAGAGCCAGTTGCTGTTTTCTGCTGGTTTCAGAAATCCTAGTAAGGAAATATTTCGGAATTGGACGAAACTTTCGCCCAGGGTCCTATTTTTGCACGAAGCTTCCGAAGACCGAAGAGATAACGAAGTGGGGCCACGAGCAGGGGGACAGGCGGCGCGGCCTGTGCCCCGGCCGCGGCCCTACCCCGGGCACCTCGTGTGGCTCCCCGCGTTGCCCTTTCCGCCTTTAAAGTCTCCGTCGCAAAACCCACAGTACCGAGAGCCTCCAGAGACGCCGCGCCGCGAATCCCATCTCGGGGGATTCAGAGATCACCTCGGCACTTTCCGGAGAGGGGATTCATCTCCCGGGAGGACTCTTCATCGCCATGATCGCCTCCGAGTGATGAGTGAGTAGTTCACCCTGGACCATGGGTCCATAGCGTAGCTAGATGGTCGTCTTCTCCTTGTTGTGCTTCATTGTTGGATCTTGTGAGCTGCCTAACATGATCAAGATCATCTATATGTAATTCTATATGTTGTGTTTGTCGGGATCCGATAGAGAGTACTATGATTATGGTGATTATCAATCTATTGTTTATGTATTGTTTATGATCTTGCATGCTCTCCGTTATTAGTAGAGGCTCTGGCCAAGTTTGTACTCTTAACTCCAAGAGGGAGTATTTATGCTCGATAGTGGGTTCATGCATCCATTGAATCTGGGACAGTGACAAAAGTTCTAAGGTTGTGGATGTGCTGTTGTCACTAGGGATAAAACATTGATTCTATGTCTAAGGATGTAGTTGTCGATTACATTACGCACCATACTTAATGCAATTCTCTGTTTTAGCAACTTAATACTGAATGGGTTCAGACGATAACCTCAAGGTGGACTTTTTAGCATAGATGCAGTTGGATGAAGTGTCTATGTACTTTGTCGTAATGCCCAATTAAATCTCACTATATTTATCATATCATGTATATGCATTGTTATGCCTTTCTCTATTTGTCAATTGCCCGACTGTAATTTGTTCACCCAACATGCTTTTATCTTATGGGAGAGACACCTCTAGTGAACCGTGGACCCCGGTCCTATTCTTTACATAGCATACAATCTACTGCAATTGTGTTTAAAGTTTTCTTTGCAAACATCCTCCACTCGATACGTTTAATCCTTTGTTACGGCAAGCCGGTGAGATTGACAACCTCACTGTTTCGTTGGGGCAAAGTACTTTGGTTTTGTTGTGCAGATTCCACGTTGGCGCCGGAATCCCTGTTGTTGCGCCGCATCACATTTCGCCACCATCAACCTTCAACGTGCTTCTTGGCTCCTCTGGTTCGATTCAACCTGGTTTCTTTCGAGGGAAATTGCCACTGCATACTCATACCTTCCTTGGGGTTCCCAACGGACGTGTACATTTACGCGCATCAAGCCTGTTTCCGCCGTTGCCGGGGAGATCAAGACACGCCGCAGGGAGTCTCCACTTCTCCAATCTCTTTACTTTGTTTTGTCTTGCTTTATTTTATTTACTACTTTGTTTGCTGCACTAAATCAAAATACAAAAAATTAGTTGCTAGTTTTACTTTATTTACTGTCTTGCTCTCTATATCAAAAACACAAAAAATTAGTTACTTGCATTTACTTTATCTAGTTTGTTTTATTTACTGTTGCTAAAATGAATACCCCTGAAAATACTAAGTTGTGTGACTTCACAACCACAAATAATAATGATTTCCTATGCACACCTATTGCTCCACCTGCTACTACAGCAGAATTCTTTGAAATTAAACCTGCTTTACTGAACCTTGGTATGAGAGATCAATTTTCTGGTGTTAGTTCTGATGATGCTGCTGCCCATCTCAATAATTTTGTTGAACTTTGTGAAATGCAAAAGTATAAAGATGTAGATGGTGATATTATTAAATTGAAAGTGTTTCCTTTCTCATTAAGAGGAAGAGCTAAAGATTGGTTGCTATCTTTGCCTAAGAATAGTATTGATTCATGGACTAAATGCAAGGATGCTTTTATTGGTAGATATTATCCTCCCGCTAAAATTATATCTTTGAGAAGTAGCATAATGAATTTTAAGCAATTAGATACTGAACATGTTGCTCAAGCATGGGAGAGAATGAAAACTTTGGTAAAGAATTGCCCAACCCATGGACTGACTACTTGGATGATCATCCAAACCTTCTATGCAGAACTAAATTTTTTCTTCGCCGAATTTATTGGATTCAGCTGCGGAGGTACCTTTATGTCCATCACATTGGGGGCGGCTACAAAACTTCTTGATGATATGATGATAAATTACTCTGAATGGCACACGGAAAGAGCTCCACAAGGTAAGAAGGTAAATTCTGTTGAAGAAACCTCTTCCTTGAGTGATAAGATTGATGTGATTATGTCTATGCTTGTGAATGGTAGATCTAATGTTGATCCAAATAATGTTCCTTTAGCTTCATTGGTTGCTCAAGAAGAAAATGTTGATGTGAATTTCATTAAAAATAATAACTTCAACAACAATGCTTATAGGAACAACTCTGGTAATAACTATAGGCCATATCCTTCTGCGCTAATGGTAATGGTTATGGTAATTCTTATGGGAATTCTTAGAACAATAATAGGAATGTACCCTCTGGTCTTGAAGCTATGCTTAAAGAATTTATTAGTACACAAACTGCTTTTAACAAATCATTGAGGAAAAGCTTGATAAAATTGATACTATTGCTTCTAGAGTTGATAGACTTGCCTCCATGTAAATCTTTTAAAATTGAAAGTTGTGCTAATAATGATATTGATAATAAGATTACTACTACAGCAAATGCCATCCAAGTTAGAATTAATGAGAATATAGATTAATGGCTGAACTGCTGCTAGGTGGGATAGAGAAGAAAATGAAAAACTAGCTAAAGAGAATAATGTAGCTAAAGTTTGACTATCACCACCACTAGTAATGCTAATTCTTCACATGTTGCTGCACCTCCTACTATCAATGGTAAAATAATTGGTGTCGGCAATGTTTCTACTCCTAGTGCAAAGCGTACAAAACTGCCTGAAATTGCTAAAACTGCTGAAACTGCTTGTGATAAAACTGCTGAAATTTTTCCCAACCTTGGGAACAATGATCCCATTGCTGTAGCTCATAATGATTTAGATTTTGATGATTGCCACATCTCTGAAGTTATAAAGTTCTTACAAAAACTTGCTAAAAGTCCTAATGCTAGTGTTATAAATTTAGCCTTTACAAAACATATTACAAATGCTCTCATAAAAGCTAGAGAAGAGAAACTAAAACTTGAAACTTCTATTCCTAGAAAGTTAGAAGATGGTTGGGAGCCCATCATTAAAATGAAATTCAATGACTTTGAATGTAATGCTCTATGTGATCTTGGTGCAAGTATTTCTGTTATGCCTAAAAAGATTTATGATATGCTTGACTTGCCACCATTGAAGAATTGTTATTTGGATGTTAATCTTGCCGATAATGTTAAAAAGAAACCTTTGGGGAGGATTGATAATGTGCATATTACAGTTAACAATAACCTTGTCCCCGTTGATTTTGTTGTTTTGGATATCGAATGCAATGCATCTTGTCCTATTGTGTTGGGAAGACCTTTTTCGAACTGTTGGTGCTGTTATTGATATGAGGGAAGGTAATATTAAATATCAATTTCCTCTCAAGAAAGGTATGGAACACTTCCCTAGAAAGAGAATGAAGTTGCCTTTTGATTCTATTAGAACAAGTTATGATGTTGATGCTTCTACTCTCGATGTTACTTGATTTGCACTTTCGCCTAGCTGAAAGGCGTTAAAGAAAAGCGCTTATGGGAGACAACCCATGTTTTTACCTACAGCATTTTTTTTGTTTTGTTGAGTCTTGTAAGTTGTTTACTACTGTAGCAACCTCTCCTTATCATGTTTTTGTGCCAAGTAAAGTTTCTAAGTCAAAGTTGATGTTATATTTAGGATCGCTGCGCAGAAACAGCATTGCTGTCTGTCACGAATCTGGGCACAGTTCTCTCTAGAGAAAATTCGAAAAATCTGCCAATTTACGCGTGATCCTCAGATATGTACGCAACTTTCATTATTTTTGAGTTTTTCCATTTGAGCAAGTCTGGTGCCAGCTTTAAATTCGTCTTTATGGACTGTTCTGTTTTTGACAGATTCTGCCTTTTTATTTCGCATTGCCTCTTTTGCTATGTTGGATTTATTTCTTTGATCCATTAATGTCCAGTAGCATTATGCAATGTCCAGAAGTGAAAATAATGATTGTGTCACCTCTGAATGAGTGAATTATTAATTGTGCACTAACCCTCTAATGAGTTTGCTTGAAGTTTGGTGAAGGAAGTTTTCAAGGGTCAAGAGAGGAGAATGATATAATATGATCAAGAGGAGTGAAAGCTCTAAGCTTGGGGATGCCCCGTGGTTCACACCTGCATATTTTAAGAAGACTCAAGCGTCTAAGCTTGGGGATGCCCAAGGCATCCCCTTCTTCATCGACAACATCATCGGTTCCTCCCCGAAACTATATTTTATTCAATCACATCTTGTGTTCTTTGCTTGGAGCGTCGGTTTGTTTTTGTTTTTGTTTTTGTTTGAACAAAATGGATCCTAGCATTCACTTTGTGGGAGAGATACACGCTCCGCTGATGCATATGGACACATGTGTCCTTAGGCTTTACTCATAATGTTCAAGGCGAAGTTCCTTCTTCGTTAAATTGTTATATGGTTGGAATTGGAAAATGCTACATGTAGTAATTCTAAAATGTCTTGGATAATGTGATACTTGGCAAATGTTGTGCTCATGTTTAAGCTCTTGCATCATATGCTTTGCACCCATTAATGAAGAAATACATTGAGCTTGCTAAAATTTGATTTGCATATTTGGTCTCTCTAAGGTCTAGATAATATCTAGTATTGAGTTTTGAACAACAAGGAAGACGGTGTAGAGTCTTATAATGTTTACAATATGTCTTTTATGTGAGTTTTGCTGCACCTGTTCATCCTTGAGTTTGCTTCAAATAACCTTGCTAGCCTAAACCTTGTATCGAGAGGGAATACTTCTCATGCATCCAAAATCCTTGAGCCAACTACTATGCCATTTGTGTCCACCATACCTACCTACTACATGGTATTTCTCCGCCATTCCAAAGTAAATTGCTTGAGTGCTACCTTTAAAATTCCATCATTCACCTTTGCAATATATAGCTCATGGGACAAAATAGCCTTAAAAACTATCGTAGTATTGAATATGTACTTATGCACTTTATATTTTATTAAGTTGCTTGTTGTGCGATAACCATGCTTCGGGGGAACGCCATCAACTATTGTTGAATATCATGTGAGTTGCTATGCATGTCCGTCTTGTCTGAAGGATCTATCATTTTAGTGGTTGGAGCATGCAAAATTGTTAGAGAAGAACATTGGGCCGCTAACTAAAGCCATGAATCATGGTGGAAGTTTCAGTTTTGGACATATATCCTCAATCTCATATGAGAATAATAATCATTGCTACATGCTTATGCATTTAAGAGGAGTCCATTATTCTGCTGTCCATGTTGTCCGGTATGGATGTCTAAGTTGAGAATAATCAAAAGCGAGAAATCCAAAATGCGAGCATTCTCCTTAGACCTTTGTACAGCGGCATGGAGGTACCCCTTTGTGACACTTGGTTGAAACATGGCATGCAAAGACCCGGTAGTCCAAGCTAAGTAGGACGAGGTGCGGACACTATTAGTACACTATGCATGAGGCTTGCAAATTGTAAGATATAATTTACATAACTCATATGCTTTATTACTACCGTTGACAAAATTGTTTCATGTTTTCAAAATAAAAGCTCTAGCACAAATACAGCAATCGATGCTTTCCTCTTTGAAGGACCTTTATTTTACTTTTATTGTTGAGTCGGTTTTGCCTATCTCCTTCCACCTTAAGAAGCAAACACTTGTGTGAACTGTGCATTGATTCCTACATACTTGCATATTGCACTTGTTATATTACTTTATGTTGACAATATCCATGAGATATACATGTTATAAGTTGAAAGCAACCGCTGAAACTTAATCTCCCTTTGTGTTGCTTCAACACCTTTACTTTGATTTATTGCTTTATGAGTTAACTCTTATGCAAGACTTATTGATGCTTGTCTTGAAGTACTATTCATGAAAAGTCTTTGCTATATGATTCACTTGTTTATTCATGTCATTACTTTTGTTTTGATCGCTGCATTCATTACATATGTTTACAAATAGTATGATCAAGATTATGATGGCATGTCACTTCAGAAATTATCTTTGTTATCGTTTTACCTGCTCGGGACGAGCAGAACTAAGCTTGGGGATGCTGATACGTCTTCAACGTATCGATAATTTCTTATGTTCCATGCCACTTTATTGATGATACCTACATGTTTTATGCACATTATATGTCGTATTTACGCATTTTCCGGAACTAACCTATTAACAAGATGCCGAAGAGCCGTTGCTGTTTCTGCTGTTTTTGGTTTCAGGAATCCTAGTAAGGAAATATTCTCGGAATTGGACGAAACTTTCGCCCGGGGTCCTATTTTTGCACGAAGCTTCCAAGACCGAAGAGATAACGAAGTGGGGCCACGAGGCAGCCAGGGGCAGCGCGCGCGGCCCAGGCCCGCCGCGGCCCTACCCCCTGGGCACCTCGTGTGGCCCCCGCGTTGCCCTTCCGCCTACTTAAAGTCTCGTCGCGAAACCCCCACACCAGAGCCACGATATGGAAAACCTTCCAGAGACGCCGCGCCGCGAATCCCATCTCGGGGGATTCAGGAGATCGCCTCCGGCACCCTGCCGGAGAGATTCATCTCCCGGAGGACTCTTCATCGCCATGATCGCTCCGGAGTGATGAGTGAGTAGTTCACCCCTGGACCATGGGTCCATAGCAGTAGCTAGATGGTCGCTTCTCCTTGTTGTGCTTCATTGTTGGATCTTGTGAGCTGCCCAACATGATCAAGATCATCTATCTGTAATTCTATATGTTGTGTTTGTCGGGATCCGATGGATAGAGAGTACTATGATTATGGTGATTATCAATCTATTGTTTATGTGTTGTTTATGATCTTGCATGCTCTCCGTTATTAGTAGAGGCTCTGGCCAAGTTTGTACTCTTAACTCCAAGAGGAGTATTTATGCTCGATAGTGGGTTCATGCCTCCATTGAATCTGGGACAGTGACAGAAAGTTCTAAGGTTGTGGATGTGCTGTTGCCACTAGGGATAAAACATTGATTCTATGTCTAAGGATGTAGTTGTCGATTACATTACACCATACTTAATGCAATTGTCTGTTGCTTAGCAACTTAATACTGAATGGGGTTCGGACGATAACCCGAAGGTGGACTTTTTAGGCATAGATGCGGTGGATGGCGGTCTATGTACTTTGTCGTAATGCCCAATTAAATCTCACTATATTTATCATAACATGTATATGCATTGTTATGCTTTTCTCTATTTGTCAATTGCCCGACTGTAATTTGTTCACCCAACATGCTTTTATCTTATGGGAGAGACACCTCTAGTGAACCGTGGACCCCGGTCCTATTCTTTACATAGCATACAATCTACTTGTGTTCACTATTTTCTTTGCAAACATCCTCCACTCGATACGTTTAATCCTTTGTTACGTGCAAGCCGGTGGGAGATTGACAACCTCCTGTTTCGTTGGGGCAAAGTACTTTGGTTTTGTTGTGCGATTCCACGTTGGCGCCGGAATCCCTGTTGTTGCGCCGCATCACATTTCGCCACCATCAACCTTCAACGTGCTTCTTGGCTCCTCCTGGTTCGATTCAACCTTGGTTTCTTTCTGAGGGCTGCTGTGCGCATCATACCTTCCTCTTGGGGTTCCCAACGGACGTGTACATTTACGCGCATCAGCGGTGCTTCCGGGCTCGCTTGTATCCTGCCTCCGGGTCATTTTTCAAGTCATTGACCCACTTGCAGTTGCGGTTGGTGTGAGTGGATTTGCCCGTAGACGGATCTAGATAAGCCAGGCACGGCATATCTCTGTACTCCTCGTATGTTAGGGGAGCGCGGGATCCGGCGGACTCGTCACACAGCAGCCCCTGCTCGCCTCCCGCCTCTTTCGCCTCTGACCTCCGTGTTGGAAAGTCATGGCAACCATGTGGATCCTCCGCCTTTCTGGTCTTCGGAGGGGTTCTACCGCTTGTTGTTGTTGTTAGCTACCATTGTCACGGCTTTTCTTCTGTTGGTGCAGGGTATGGCCGTAGCTGCGAGATCTCCGCCTGCGTTGTCATCGGCGGCAGTGTGATCGCTGGCGATGTTAATCATCTCATCAAGCGTGAGTTTGTTCGCATTCACTAGGCAGGTCAGCTTGTGCCGCAGCAGCCCTCCTCGCTGCAAGCCACCGATGAAGGCGTGCATAGCTGTGCGGTTATCAACATTCTCGCACTCGTTTCTGGTTGCCAACCATCGGGTGAGGAAACTCCTTGATGTTTCACCCTTCTTCTGGATGCAGGCCTGAAGATCACTTGTGGTGGCCGGTCTCTTGTAGGTGCCCCTGAAATGGTTCTCGAAAGCCTTCTTCAGGTCATACCAGCAAAAGATGGAATTCTCCTCGAGGTCGCTGAGCCAAACACGAGCTGGACCAATAAGGTACAATTGGAGCATGCGGCAGGCTATATTGGGGGTTCCTCGGGCGAAGGTTACTGCATTGTAGTAATCCTCAATCCAGGTATCCGGCCTCTCGCTGCCATCATAATGCTTCAGGTTTCTGGGTAGCTTAAAGTTCAAGCTTGTTGGCTTTGGTTCCTCTCGGATCATCCGTGTTGGAGATATGCCCAAGAGACAATAATAAATTAGTTATTGTTATATCTTAGTGTTCATGATAAATGTTTACATCCCATGCTATAATTGTATTAACCGAAACATTGATACATGTGTGTTATGTAAACAACAAGGAGTCCCTAGTAAGCCTCTTGTATAACTAGCTTGTTGATTAATGGATGATCATGGTTTCGTGATCATGAACATTGGATGTTATTAATAACAAGGTTATGTCATTAGGTGAATGACATAATGGACACACACCCAAATGAGCGTAGCATAAGATCAAGTCATTAAGTTCAATTTGCTATAAGCTTTCGATACATAGTTGCCTAAGTCCTTCGACCATGAGATCATGTAAATCACTTACACCGAAGGGCTTTGATTACATCAAACGCCATTGCGTAAATGGGTGGTTATAAATATGGGATTAAGTATTCGGAAAGTGTGAGTTGAAGCATATGGATCAATAGTGGGATTTGTCCATCCCGATGACGGATAGATATACTCTGGGCCTCTCGGTGGAATGTCGTCCTGATTAGCTTGCAAGCATATGATTGGATCATAAGAGATGACATACCACGGTACGAGTAAAGAGTACTTGTCGGTAACAAGGTTGAACAAGGTATGGAGATACCGATGATCGAACCTCGGACAAGTAAAATATCGTGTGACAAAGGGAATTGGCATCGTATGTAAATGGTTCAATCGATCACTAAGTCATCGTTGAATATGTGGGAGCCATTATGGATCTCCAGATCCCGCTATTGGTTATTGCTCGGAGAGGAGTTTCGACCATGTCTGCATAGTTCACGAACCGTAGGGTGACGCGCTAAAGGTTCGATGTCGCATAAGTAGATTCGGAATATGAGATGGAGTCCGAAGTTTGTTCGGAGTCTCGGATGGGATCCAAGACATCACGAGGAGGTCCGGAATGGTCCTGGAGAATAAGATTCATATGGAAGTTTTTCCGGGGTTCGGAAAAGTTTCGGTGTTTGACCGGAGCTTCTAGAAGGTTCTAGAGGGCCACCGGTGGGCCACCACCCGGGAGGGACCACATGGGCCAAGGGAGTGCAGCCTGGCCTAATGGGCCAGGGGCACCAAGCCCTCAAGGCCCAGCCGGCCAGCCCCCCTAGGGATAAGATCAAATCCCGGAGGATAAGATCAAATCCCTAAAATCGAGGGAGCAACTTTGGAAGGGGAAGCAAACTTGGAAGGGGATGATTTCTGATCCCCCCTTCCTTCTGTGCGCTGGTGATAAGGGGCTGCCTTGCTTCCCTCTATAAATAGAGGAGAGGGCAGCCAACCACTTGCCCCCTGACACACCAAAGTCTGCCGCCTCCCCTCTCTCCTCCACCGCAAGTCTGCTCCGGCTTGGCGGGCCCTGCCGAAGGACGCCTCCACCAGCATCACGCCAGTCATGCGTTAGAACTAGGGCCTTACCCTAGCAACTAGCATCTCGACTAGATCACACCAACTATTCGGCACCCCATTGTAACCTGTTTTCATCATAATCAAAGAACAGACAGGGACGTAAGGGTTTTACCTCATCGAGGCCCCGAACCTAGGTAAATCGCTCTCCCCGCTTGTCCGTACCGATGTCTCGTGTCAGCTTGCAGGATTCCATCAACCCTAATCCCCTATCGGAGGTCATTGCCGAGGAGCACCCTCGACAATTGGCGTCGTCTGTGGGAACCCTGTCAGCACAAGGCAGGGCATCGGCAGATCCGATCATGACATCGGAAGCATCATCGGCAAACCCGCCGGCAACTTCGCCAGCAAATTTGCCAGTAACTTCATCAGCAATCTCGTCGACACCGTCGTCGCCCATCTTGGAAGTCCGATTCGATTCGGCTCCTACGAGTTTACTCCACACAGCGATTCCTCCCGTTCAAACTTTTCGGATCTGCAAGGGAACATGGAGATGACCTTCGGCAGCGTCCACTACAACGTCAACGCAGAAGGAATCCTTCAACTGCTGGAATCCCCTGCCTCCGGATCGACAAGTTCGAACGCATCATCTTCAGTCGATCTGTCGGCTGGCCTAACGGGATCGACGTGCTCCCCCATACCATCGGCTCCTCGTTCAATGTCCTCTATGTCAGTAGGGTCGGACGATTCCTCGTCTTCAGAGCTGACCTCGTATTATTGCTTGAACTGCGGCGCCAGGCACGGGCTGGGATCTACCGACACGCCGTTCATCTGCAATGCCCAGTATTCATCGGGAGAAGATAGTATCGACAGCACCGTCCAACGAACCGCGCAAAGGACGGCGCGCCATCAGGTCTACGTCGCCAACAACACGGGGAACACAAGGCGCAGAGGAGACGAGGACCATACCCCCCGCTCCAGCAGAAGGGCAAGTTTCGAGGACATCGCCAGCAACCGCGATAGCGATTACACCATCGCGGATGAGGAGTGGGCGGTAGCAAGGGCAGCAGTACTCAACAACACACCACTCCCCGCAGGGACTTCGGTCGGAACCCTCAATGCTTACCGCTCCATACTGGAGAAAAACCGAGAGCACTTGTCGAAAGAACAAGCCACACTCGAGAGGCGTCTATCTGCGGCAGACCGATCCAGCGAAAGGCGAAGAGGTTCGCAAGGAAGCGCCTCCCGAAACACTCAGGGAGCAGGCAAGCACCGGTCAAGGATGTCCAGGCTTTCGGAAGATGACGCCAGAGAGATAACGTCGAATCTGACTAAATCCTTTATGACCACGGATACCGCGGGCATGCCACGGCGAAAAACCGTTGCAGCAGCAACGGCCAACCTCGCACCTCATCAACCAGCGCCCGAAGGATCTATGGCTCAAGCTCACCGAGGTGCTCTTGAAAGTCTCGCGATATTGGGAAACAACCTGGTCCCGCAAAAGGAAAAAACTATGGTCCAAGGCAGTGGATCAAAACATCATGCGAGAGATGCTCGTGACGAGATCACCCAGAGCAGGATCGACAAAGCAAGGCGCCGACGCGCCACCAGGAAAGACGACGATAGCGATTCTTCGGATGAAGACCAGGAGTACGACGGCGAGCTCAGGGGAGCCGACTGTCTAAGTTACAAGATACGCGAAGCAATGCCGCCCAAAAAGTTCAAGCCTACCCCTACCGACGCTGCCAAGTACGATGGGCAGCAAGAACCAAGATCTTGGATAGATGACTACCTGCAGACAGTGATCCTGCACAAAGGGAACCAGATAGCGGCAATGCAATGCTCACAACTTTACTTAAAGGATTCGGCACGGGCCTGGCTACGAGGGCTGCCGAAAGGTTCTATCAAATCATGGGACGACTTAGTAGACGCCTTCGTTGCCAACTTCCAAGCAACATACAAGAGGCCCGTTGGGATCGAAGAGCTACGGAGTTGTCGGCAGAAGCAGAAGGAGTCGATGCGTTCTTACATCGGGAGATTCACAAAGCTCTTGAATGCTGCCGAAGACGTATCTGTCGATAGAGCAATCGACGCTTTCAGCGACGGCGTTCAGCGGGAAAGTTACATAGAAGAGCTCGGGCGCAAAAAGCCAAAAACCATAACCAAATTAATGGAAATCGCCAACAGCTGGGCTGATGGTGAGACAACGTTCAAGGCCAGCGCAGTGATGATGAAGACGATGACCAGCCGAAGCACGACTCGGGTAGCCGAAGGGATCGTCATAAGAGGAGGAAAAACCGCAACTACGATGATAATAATCTGGTAGCAGCAGGGTATGCCGATCGGCAAGACGATCGAGACGACAGGCACGATGGTAACCGGAACAACTCTGGGAACCGTGGTAACTATAAACCACGGCAGCAGAGGACTCCCGAACTGCCCACGCTGAACAGGTCAACGCCCCTTGTTACCTGCATTCGTATGGATTCCAAAGACGGCAAACGAAGTCGAGTCACCTGCTCAGGGACTGTCAGTTCCTCGACATGCACAAACTCATCCAGCAGCGGGCCAACAACAGCTACCACCACCGCCACCACCTCCGCCGCAGCACCAAGTCCAGCAGACTCAACCCAACGAGGCATTCCCACCGCCACGTGGGCAGATGAGTATGATCCACAGGACAGGTGTTTCAAGAAGAGAGATGAAGAAGCTCACCCGAGAGATCAATTTGGCGCAGCATCATGGCAAACATCCCCGAGTACGTCGATTGGTCTTCTCAGACATTACGTTCAGCCGAGCATCATCCGATGACCATACCAAAACCAGGACATGCCGCCCTGGTAGTCGAAGCACAAATTGGGGGATTCAAGATGAGCAAAGTATTTATGGATGGCGGAAGCGGGCTAAACCTGATATTCGTCGACACAATCAGGAATATGGGGATCACCATGAGCATGCTGGAAGAAACAGACACCTGCTTCCACGGGATCCTTCCAACCGCATCGGGACACTCTCTTGGCAAAGCTTACCTGAATGTCATCTTCGGTAAAGCCGATAATTTCAGGAAGGAGAAAATCGAGTTTGAAGTGGTGAACTGGGAATCACAGTATCACGCTATACTCGGAAGACCAGCCTATGCCAAGTTCATGGCTGTGCCGCATTATGCATACCTGTCAACACCCGGATTTTTAAGTCCGGATGCCTATTATATCATTCATCGCAATCCCAGGAATAGTGTTGTTGCGAGATATAATAGCTAAGTATCACAGTCATCATTTATTACAACTCATAAAGTCTTACAACTTGAATCACATGATCCATATTACATCAATAGTTGATCTATCGATCCATGAACAAACACAAGTTCAAGCGGAGCGTAAAGATAAAGGGACTCTATAGTCCACAGGCCAACGCTTGACGTCAAAGCTCCTAGTTGTCATAGGCGTCCTGCTGGTCATCCTCGCGGTAGTTCATTCATCATCGTACTCTACCTTGAATAGCCAAGGACAAAGCCGTAAGTACTTCAAGTACTTGCAAACTAATACCAATGTAAAATGCTAGCTCTTGGAGTTAAGCTCTATTTTAACTTGCATCAGCCATATTTTAGTTCATAAGTAGCGGATCATGTACTAACTACTCAAGTGGGAACATTAGTGTCATTCCCACTCAATGGTTGCCATTCTAACAAGTCACCAAGTCACCATTCATATTCACTAAAGTTTCAAAAAGGCTGACACTGGAAACTGTATGGCCCTTCCAACCGTCCGTAACCGTGGACACGGCTATTCGAATAGATTTACACTCTAGAGGTTGCACACTTGTGCCACAACATTTGATTTCATCCGTCGAATAACTCCGAGTCGCCGTAACACAGTACGCGGATCATCAACCTTAACCTTTCACTTACAAACCTTAGTATGAGCACCTCTCCCCATGAGCTTGGCCTCCCAGTGAAAACCAACTGCTTAACCCGGAACTGCACAGGGCTTGGCCGTATAATTCACCTCAATTCACATCAGTTCTCAACAACGGAGGCAGCCTCAGCATAACCCCTATGATGTGTGTTCAGAGGGACTCATACTAAAATCCATAAACTTCCAGTTAAGCCCTACCCATAATCAGGTATTGTGGGGGTACTCAAAAATTGGAAAGGTATCGCATTCAAACCAATATCAGGTTTTTATCAAAAATCACTATCTTCTCTTGTTCATGTTCAACCCAAAATCATTCCATGGAATGTTCACCCCAAGGTTTCAAATTCAAACCCTTTCATATGTTCCCATCTAGAGTAGTCAAGTTTTTAGTAATTTAGCACTAGCACTAGTCATGAGGGGTGCTACATTGCTTTGCTATCTATAAGACTAGCTTTGCTACTCTAGTAGTTTTATTCAACTATACCATTTGAATTCAACTCTTTGAAAAACACAACAAGTAAGACTTGTATGGTATAAAGGTAGGATAAGCTTGTATGAAGAAAGATAAGAATCATGGTGCCTTGCCCAAGGAGGGCTTTGCACTTTGCAAGAGTATTATCTTGCCTTGGTAGTTCTCTAGGTTTTCTTCTTCCTCTTCTTGGTAGAATTCTCCTTCTTCTGGGTAATCTCCGATGCTAGCGTCTAAATTGGAATACGAGGTATAATCACTAATCATACTCAAAAGCGACTTAACACATCATTACACCACACAAACTATGCTAAGCACACACATAAAATAATTAGGTGCATTGGTTTCTAGATTAAAACTAATTTCCTCTCATTACATATGTAATTACTAATTTCCATTTAGTTCCTGAGGAAGATAAATTCCTCTCATTGAAACTTTCTTAAGATTTAATTTCTCCAATAATCATACATGAATTCATATTGACCTAAGTCAAACATTCATTTATCATTATTTGAGAAAATGATTTAAATGAGGTAAAACACCTCATACCATTTTATAATTCCTAAATGTTTTAAATCTCCAAATATTCATATAGGAGTGTTTGGACCAGAGGTGCAAACATCTCATGAACTTATTTGGGACAAGATTTAAATGAAGGGAAATCCTCCATATGGTTTACATAATAATTTTGGGAACAATATCACTTATTAAACTAGCCATATTGTTCATTAATTAATCTAGGGCATGATCATTCAAAGTGACCCCACCATTTTCTTGAAGAAACAATTAGTGTAAGTTAATTGTGAGCTATAGGAGTTGGAATTAATTAGAAATCCATTTTGGTGGATTTTTAATAATTATTCTAAGGCAGGAAAGTCCCTGCCTTTTTTATTTTTCCTTTTTAATTCTATAATAGATCTAGGGTTCAAACCAGTGGCATTGTGTAGATAATTTCCTAAGCTTTCTAAATATATAAAGTTTGTTAAATTTGGCCAAGCCAAACAGATTCTATGAATTTTCCAAATTAGGTCCAGTATTGAATTCAAACTAAATTTATTAAACTGGATTTGAATTAAAAAGGCCGGCGGGAAAGCTAACTGGGCCCAAACGTTTGAAAACGGCCCAAGGCCAGCCCAGCCACGGTCCAGTGCCGCGCGGGCTGCTTGACAGGGGGTCCCGCATGTCAGTGGCTTTTAAACGCCGAAGCGGTACCGATCAATGAGAAGCGTTGGATTAGAAGGGGATCGGAAGGCCGAGATTCATCGTCGTCTCCGACGAGAACCCGACGGTGCAACGGCGGCAGTAGGGGGTCGGAGGGCTTACGGCGGCTCCAGCGAGGGATGGCAGTGTGCTTGGGGACGTTGTGGACGACGGCGAAGCTCCTGGTAGCAGTGGCGTCGTCGGGGGCGGCCTCCTTCTCCGGCGATTGCTGCAGGGCTTCCGCGGCGGTGAGGCGTCGATTGGCCTTGCTCCGGCGACGATTGAGGTGGCTACTGGTGCTGGGCGAAGCGGTGGTGAGTGGTGGTCATGGTGGTGTGCTTGGACTGTCGAGGGGAGGCCTCCTTTTATAGGCGAGCGTGGGTGCTGGGGTGCTGCGGCAATGGCGACAAGGGCGCGGCCTCTCCGGGGGTCTAGAGGGCTAGGCGGCGACGCGGGCGTGTTCACGACGTCATGGCGAGGCTATGAGCGTGAACGGCGCGGCAAGGGGGTGCATAGGGTGGTCGGGTTCTTGCTCGTACTGGCGCGGCCGTGGCGGGCGCGCTCGTCCTCGCCGGCGTCCTTGGTCGCCAAGGCGTGACGCGAGCATGTCCGGCGAGCTCCGCGTGGCAAGCCAAGTACCAGGGCGCGCGGGCTTGGTCGGGGTACGGCGGTGTACGGCGAACGCCGCGTGGCCGTGCCGCTCGTGTCCGTGCACGGCGACGTCACCATGCCGCTCGCGGCGCGCCAGGAACGTCGTGGGCGCGCGTCGTCCGGGGCCTGTCGGCTTCCTCGCGACCAGGGGCGGGTACTGGCGATCTTCTGGGATCCGTGGCTTGCTCCTGGACATGGTGGTGAGGCCGATCGTGGAGGGAAAGAGAGGGGGAGGTGTCGAGGTGCGACATGGCCGGCATGGCCATGTCCACGCCATGGCTGCCCTCTCCTGGTGGTTCCTTGGCATGGGTTTGGTGTAGGGGTGTTCCCTGGTCAAGGCTAGGGCAGGTGGTGGTCAAGGATTGGTCTGGTTTGATCAAATTCGAAAATGTGATGATCTTGTTTTTAATAAAAAGTCTCTACTTTGCTGGCTCATATTTATTGATCCAAAATGAATTTGGTATGGGGCCCTTGACAAAAGTTTTTCATCTTGTTGTGTACTTGGATAACATGCAAAGATCTGACTTTGTTTAGTTTAGAATTTTTGAAATAGAGAGGCTCAAAGTGGTGACCAGAATATAAAAGTCAGAAATGACCATTATCTCATGTGATCATGTTTTAATTCTTGAATTTGGTTTAAATGGTATATCTTTGATTCTCCAAGTTGTAAATACTCTCTAATATCATATTACAAGTATTGGTGAAGATCAAATGGGTCTAGGGTCAAATCTACAAAAATGACAAAGACCATATGTTAGGGTTTTTAGGGTTTTGATAATATTTGATTTCTTTCTCTTTTTGATTTTATTTGTTTGATGATCATCATTTGATCACCCTAGGTTTTTGGAGTTCATCACATACATTAAGTAACAATCATCATGGCAAATCAACTCAGAATGCACAAGTCCTATGCAGGGTACTATATGCAAAGTAAAAGTTTTTGTTGGTTCTGAAATTTGGATAATTGGATTTGTTCTTCTTCCTTTATTTGAAATTTGGGATGTTACAAACCCTTCCCCCTTACAAAAGATCTCGTCCCGAGATCTAAAAGAAACAAGTCTAGGTACTAAAGAGATCTGGGTACTCCTTCTTCATATCTTCCTCCCGCTCCCAAGTGGCTTCATCTTCGGTATGATTGCTCCACTGTATCTTCAGAAACTTGATGCTTCGGGTGCGGGTGGTTCTGT
This sequence comes from Lolium multiflorum, assembly GCA_030979885.1. NCBI lineage: Eukaryota > Viridiplantae > Streptophyta > Magnoliopsida > Poales > Poaceae > Lolium > Lolium multiflorum. The sequence continues at coordinate 208,819,053 of CM061748.1, forward strand.
ATGCTTCTTCCAAGATGCGTATCGGAACTTCGCGGTATGTTAGGTCGTGGTTGATATCCACCGAACGGTGATCGATGTTCTTGAATACGTCGGTCTTCTCTGGGACTTCTAAGCACTTCCGGAGGAGTGAGATGTGGAACACGTTGTGCACAGCCGCCATTTCTTCCGGTAGTTCTAGTTGATAGGAGACTTCTCCTCGGCGGAGAACTTTGAAGGGTCCGACATACCGGGGTGCAAGCTTCCCTTTGAGTTGAAAACGCATCCCTTTCAGGGACACTTTGAGATAGACAAAATCTCCGATCTCAAAGGTCATCTCTCGGCGTCTTGTCGGCGTAACTCTTCTGTCGGGACTGCTGTCTTGAGGTACTCTCGGATCTTGTGCACCTTCTTTCTGCTTCTCGAAGCACATCAGGTCCAAAGACTTGGCTCTCTCGACTTCGACCAATTCAGGGGGTACGGCATTTCCTTCCGTACAGGGCTTCGAAGGGCCATCTCAAACTGGCTTGGTAGCCGTTGTTGTAAGAGAATTCTGCGTATGGCAGACAGTCCTCCCACTTGGATCCATATTCCAGTACACATGCTCTCAGCATGTCTTCCAATATCTGGTTGACTCTCTCGGTTTGTCCATCGGTCTGGGTGATAGGCGGTACTGAAATTCAGGCGGGTTCCTAGTCCTTCATGCACCTTCGCAGAATCTTGAGGTGAATTGTGAACCTCTATCTGACTATTGACTTCGGGGTTCCGTGTAGAGCGACTATTCTAGAGATGTACAGCTCCGCTAACTTTGGGCCTTGGTAGGTGGTCTTGACAGCGATGAAGTGGGCTACCTTGGTCAATCTATCAACAACTACCCAGATGGAATCATTTCCTTTGCTGGATTTGGGCAACCCGGTGATAAAGTCCATTCCTACGGAGTCCCACTTCCATTCGGGAATCTGTAGGGGTTGCACAGTCCTGCGGGTCGCTGATGTTGGCCTTGACTCGTTGACGATATCACACTTGGCGATGTAGCTTCCGATCTCCCTCTTCATTCCATGCCACCAGAACTATTCCTTCAAGTCCTGATACATCTTAGTACCTCCGGGGTGAATAGAGTATAAGGTGTCATGGGCTTCCTTCAGAATAACTTGCTTCAACTCCGAGTCTGACGGTACACACAGGCGTCCGTTGTACCAAAGGACTCCTTCTTCATCTATGGTGAATCCGGTGCTTTTGCAGCTATCTGAGTCTTGATGCCCTCAATGCTGGCATTTCCCTTCTGAGCTTCCTTGATCTGACCAACCAGGGTGGGTTGTAGCTCCATGCTGGCTAGAAATCCTTCACTGACTAACTCCATTCTAAACTGCTCAAACTCTGGTATAGGCTGGGTTGTTCTCGGCTATCATTGAGTTTAACTGACATGGCAGTCTACTCAACGCATCCGCTACCACATTGGCCTTGCCGGGGTGGTAGTGGATCTCCATATCATAGTCCTTGATCAACTCTAACCATCTCCGTTGCCTCATATTCAGCTCCTTCTGAGTGAAGATATACTTCAAACTCTTGTGATCAGAATAAATCTCGCAGCGATTACCCATGAGGTAATGGCGCCACACCTTCAGGGCTAAAACTACGGCTGCGAGTTCGAGGTCATGGGTCGGATAGTTCTGCTCATGCTGCTTCAGTTGCCGGGACAAATAAGATATTGTTGGAGATATGCCCAAGAGGCAATAATAAAAGTGGTTATTATATATCTTTATGTTTATGATAAAAGTTTATATACCATGCTATAATTGTATTAACTGAAACATTGATACATGTGTGATATGTAAACAACAAAGAGTCCCTAGTAAGCCTCTTAACTAGACTTGTTGATTAATAGATGATTAGTTTCATAATCATGAACATTGGATGTTATTAATAACAAGGTTATATCATTGTATGAATGATGTAATGGACACACCCAATTAAGCGTAGCATAAGATCACGTCATTAAGTTATTTGCTATAAGCTTTCGATACATAGTTACCTAGTCCTTATGACCATGAGATCATGTAAATCACTTATACCGGAAAGGTACTTTGATTACATCAAACGCCACTGCGTAAATGGGTGGTTATAAAGGTGGGATTAAGTATCCGGAAAGTATGAGTTGAGGCATATGGATCAATAGTGGGATTTGTCCATCCCGATGACGGATAGATATACTCTGGGCCCTCTCGGTGGAATGTCGTCTAATGTCTTGCAAGCATATGAATAAGTTCATAAGAGACCACATACCACGGTACGAGTAAAGAGTACTTGTCAGGAGACGAGGTTGAACAAGGTATAGTGTGATACCGATGATCAAACCTCGGACAAGTAAAATATCGTGTGACAAAGGGAATTGGTATCGTATGTGAATGGTTCATTCGATCACTAAAGTCATCGTTGAATATGTGGGAGCCATTATGGATCTCCAGATCCCGCTATTGGTTATTGGTCGGAGTGAGTACTCAACCATGTCCGCATAGTTCGCGAACCGTAGGGTGACACACTTAAAGTTGGATGTTGAAATGGTAGAACTTGAATATGGAATGGAGTTCGAATATTTGTTCGGAGTCCCGGATGTGATCCCGGACATCACGAGGAGTTCCGGAATGGTCCGGAGAATAAGATTCATATATAGGATGTCATTTTATGTGTTTGAAAATGATTCGGAAGGTTCTATGGAAGGTTCTAGAAGGTTCTAGAAAAGTCCGGAAGAAACCACCAAGGAAGGTGGAGTCCACATGGGACTCCACCTCCATGGCCGGCCAACCCTAGTGGGGGAGGAGTCCCAAGTGGACTCCCCCTTATGGGGCCGGCCACCCCCCCATATGGGAGGTGGAAACCCCACCTCTAGTGGGACTCCTAGTTTGGCTAGGTTTCCCACCATATGGAAGGTTTTTGGTTCGGGTCTTATTCGAAGACTTGGAGACTAACTCTTGGGGATCCACCTATATAATGAGGGGCCAAGGGAGGGGGCCGGCCACCCCAAGACCACAAGCTGGCCGCCCCATTGAAGTGGCCGGCCACCCCCTCCCAAACCCTAGCCGCCCCCTCTCCTCCTTATCTCCCGCGTAGCTTTAGCGAAGCTCCGCCGGAGTTCTTCACCGCCACCGACACCACGCCGTCGTGCTGTCGGATTCAAGAGGAGCTACTACTTCCGCTGCCCGCTGGAACGGGAGGTGGACGTCGTCTTCATCAACAACCGAACGTGTGACCGAGTACGGAGGTGCTGCCCGTTCGTGGCGCCGGAACCGATCGTGATCAAGATCTTCTACGCGCTTTTGCAAGCGGCAAGTGAACGTCTACCGCAGCAACAAGAGCCTCCTCTTGTAGGCTTTGGAATCTCTTCAAGGGTGAGTCTCGATAATCCCCTCGTTGCTACCGTCTTCTAGATTGCATCTTGGCTTGGATTGCGTGTTCGCCGTAGGAAATTTTTGTTTTCTTTGCTACGTTATCCTACAGTGGTATCAGAGCCGTGTCTATGCATAGATGGTTGCACGAGTAGAACACAATGGTTTGTGGGCGTTGATGCTCTTGTTATCTTTAGTTGAGTACTTTGCATCTTTGTGGCATAGTGGGATGAAGCGGCTCGGGCTAACTTTACATGACCGCGTTCATGAGATTTGCTCCACGCTTGACATGCAACTTGTATTGCATAAGTGGCTTTGCGGGTGTCTGTCTCTCCTACTATAGTGAAGATTCAATTTACTCTTCTATTGACAACACTAGTATCACCGTTGTGGTTGATGTTCGTAGGTAGATTGGATCTTGCTCGAAAACCCTAAACCACGTAAAATATGCAAACCAAATTAGAGAACGTCTAACTTGTTTTTGCAGGGTTTGGTGATGTGATATGGCCATAATGTGATGATGAATATGTATGAGATGATCATTATTGTATTGTGGCAACCGGCAGGAGCCTTATGGTTGTCTTTAAATTTCATGTTGAGTAGTATTTCAAAGTAGTTGTAATAGTTGCTACATGGAGGACGATCATGAAGACGGCGCCATTGACCTTGGTGCTTCGCCGACGATGATGGAGATCATGCCCGTTGATGATGGAGATCATGTCCGTGCTTTGGAGATGAAGATCAAAGGCGCAAAGACAAAAGGGCCATATCATATCACATATGAACTGCATGTGATGTTAATCCTTTTATGCATCTTATTTTGCTTAGATCGCGACGGTAGCATTATAAGATGATCCCTCTCACTAAAATTTCAAGATAATAAAGTGTTCATCCTTAGTAGCACCGTTGCCAAGACTTGTCGTTTCGATGATCGGGTGTGATAGAATCAACAAGTGCATACAACGGGTGCAAGTCAGTTTTGCACATGCGGATACTAAGGTGGCCTTGACGAGCCTAGCATGTACAGACATGGTCTCGAACACGTGATACCGAAAGGTAGAGCATGAATCATATGATTGATATGATGAACACTTTGAGTGTTCGCCATTGAAATTACATCTTGTCTCGTGATGATCGGGCATAGGTGTGATGGATTTGGTTCGTGTGATCACTAAGACAATGCGAGGGATATTGTTTTGAGTGGGAGTTCACCTAGTTTTTAATTTTGTTAAATTAAAATTTGAACTCAATTTGTCATAAACATTAGTCTAAACTATTGCAAATATGTTGTAGATATGGCGTCCCCAATCAATTTTAACCAGTTCCTAGAGAAAGAAAAACTTAAGAGCAACGGTAGCAACTTCACCGACTGGTTCCGTCATGTGAGGATCTTCCTCAATGGCGGAAATCTGCAATATGTGCTTGATGCACCGCTAGGTGACCCTCCTGCAGAAACTGAAACCGATGAAGTAAAGAATGTTTACGCGACTCGGAAAACTCGGTACTCTCAAGTTCAGTGTGCCATCTTATGCAGTCTGGAATCCGATCTTCAAAAACGTTTTGAGCACCACGATCCTCATGAGTTGATGAAAGAGTTGAAGACTATTTTTGAGACTCATGCGGCCGTGGAATGCTATGAAGCATCGAAACACTTTTTCAGCTGTATGATGGAAGAAGGCAGCTCCATTAGTGAGCACATGCTCGTCATGACCGGGCATGCGAAGAAACTCAGTGACTTGGGAATAGTGATTCCTAACAGACTGGGGATTAATCGTGTCCTTCAATCACTGCCACCAAGTTATAAGAACTTTGTGATGAACTACAATATGCAGAACATGAACAAGGAGTTTCCTGAACTCTTTGGCATGCTAAAAGCTGCTGAGATTGAGATCAAGAAAGAGCACCAAGTGTTGATGGTCAACAAGACCACTAGTTTCAAGAAACAGGGCAAGTCTAAGGGAAAATTCAAGAAGGGTGGCAAGAAAGCTGCCACGCCTCCTGTGAAACCTAAGTCTGGCCCTAAGCCTGATGCTGAGTGCTATTACTGCAAGGAGAAGGGACACTGGAAGCGTAATTGCTCCAAGTATTTGGCGGATCTGAAGAGCGGCCTTGTCAAGAAGAAGAAAGAAGGTATATCTGATATACATGTTATAGATGTTTATCTCACTGGTTCTCGTACTAGTACCTGGGTATTTGATACTGGTTCGGTTGCTCATATTTGTAACTCGAAACAGGAACTAAAGAATAAACGAAGACTACTGAAGGATGAAGTGACGATGCGCGTTGGAAATGGATCCAAAGTCGATGTGATCGATGTCGGCACACTTCCTCTACATCTACCTTCGGGATTAGTTTTAAGCCTAAATAATTGTTATTTTGTACCCACGTTAAGCATGAACATTATATCAGGATCTTGTTTAATGCAAGACGGTTATTCATTCAAGTCTGAGAATAATGGTTGTTCTATTTTTATGAATAATATCTTTTATGGTCGAGCACCTGAAAAGAATGGCTTATTTCTGTTAGATCTCGATAGTAGTGATACACATATACATAACATTGATGCTAAGCGAATTAAATTGAATGATAATTCTACTTATATGTGGCACTGTCGTCTTGGTCATATTGGAGTGAAACGCATGAAGAAACTCCATACCGATGGATTACTTGAATCACTTGACTTTGAGTCACTTGATAGATGTGAAGCATGTCTGATGGGAAAAATGACTAAGACTCCATTCTCGGGTATGATGGAGCGAGCTACTGACTTATTGGAAATCATACATACATATGTATGTGGACCAATGAGTGTAGCATCGCGCGGTGGTTATCGTTATGTTCTAACCTTCACAGATGATTTGAGTAGATATGGGTATATCTATTTAATGAAACATAAATCCGAAACTTTCGAGAAGTTTAAGGAATTCCAAAGTGAAGTAGAAAATCAACGTAACAAGAAGATTAAATTTCTACGATCTGATCGCGGAGGTGAATATCTGAGTTATGAGTTTGGCATGCATTTAAAGAAATGCGGAATACTTTCACAATTGACACCGCCGGGAACACCACAACGAAACGGTGTGTCCGAACGTCGTAATCGAACTCTCTTAGATATGGTTCGTTCTATGATGTCTCTTACTGATTTACCTTTATCATTTTGGAGTTATGCATTAGAGACACGCATTCACTTTAAATAGAGCACCATCAAAATCCGTTGAAACGACACCGTATGAATTATGGTTTAATAAGAAACCTAAGTTGTCGTTCCTAAAAGTTTGGGGTTGCGAAGCCTATGTAAAAAAGTTACAACCGGACAAGCTAGAACCCAAAGCGGAGAAATGCGTCTTCATAGGATACCCTAAGGAAACTATAGGGTACACTTTCTATCACAGATCCGAAGGCAAGATCTTTGTTGCTAAGAACGGAACCTTTATTGAGAAAGAATTTCTCACTAAAGAAGTGACTGGAAGAAAAGTAGAACTCGATGAGATTGAAGAATCTCTACTCGTTGATCAGAGTAGCGCAGTACCGGAAAATGTTCCTGTACCACCTACACCGGACAGAGGAAGCTAATGATAATGATCATGAAACTTCAAATGAGACAGCTACTGAACCTCGCAGATCGACAAGGGATCGTGCCACTCCAGATTGGTATGATCCTTGTCTAAATGTCATGATTGTGGATAACAATGATGAAGACCCTGCGACGTATGAAGAAGCGATGATGAGCCCAGATTCCAACAAATGGCAAGAAGCCATGAAATCCGAAATGGGATCCATGTATGATAACAAAGTATGGACTTTGGTAGACTTACCTGATAGCCGAAAGGCTGTCGAGAATAAATGGATCTTCAAGAGAAAAACAGATGCTGATGGTAATATTACTGTCTATAAAGCTCGACTTGTCGCAAAGGGTTTCCGACAAATTCAAGGTGTTGACTACGATGAGACTTTCTCACCTGTAGCGAAGCTAAAATCTGTGAGGATTTTGTTAGCAATAGCTGCATTTTTCGATTATGAGATTTGGCAGATGGATGTCAAAACGGCGTTCCTTAATGGAGACATTGAGGAAGAGTTGTATATGGTACAACCCAAAGGTTTTGTCGATCCTAAAAATGCTGACAAAGTATGCAAACTTCAGCGTTCAATCTATGGACTGAAGCAAGCATCGAGAAGTTGGAACCGACGTTTTGATAAGGTGATCAAAGACTTCGGGTTTATACAGTGTCATGGAGAGGCATGTATTTACAAGAAAGTGAGTGGGAGCTCTGTAGCGTTCCTGATATTATATGTAGATGACATATTATTGATTGGGAATGATATAGAACTATTAAGCAGTGTAAAGGGTTATTTGAATAATAGTTTTTCAATGAAAGACCTTGGTGAAGCATCATATATATTAGGCATCAAGATTTATAGAGATAGATCAAGACGTCTAATAGGGCTATCACAGAGTACATACCTGGACAAGATTCTAAAGAAGTTTAGAATGGACGAAAGTAAGAAAGGATTCTTACCTATGTTACCAGGCAAAGTCTTGAGTAAGACTCAAGGACCGGCTACGGCAGAAGAAAGAGAAAGGATGAGTCAGATCCCCTATGCCTCGGCAGTAGGCTCTATCATGTATGCCATGATATGTACAAGACCGGATATAGCACATGCTGTTAGTTTGACTAGCAGATATCAAAGTGATCCAGGAATGGAACACTGGACAGCGGTCAAGAATATCCTGAAGTACTTGAAAAGAACTAAGGATATGTTTCTTTGTTATGGAGGTGACCAAGAGCTCGTTGTAACAAGTTACACCGATGCAAGTTGGAACACTGATCCTGATGACTCTAAGTCACAATCTGGGTACGTGTTTATATTGAATGGTGCTGCAGTAAGCTGGCTCGAAGCAGTGCACGGTGGAGAAATCCTCAACAGAATCGGAGTACATAGCGGCTTCAGAGGCTTCATCAGAAGCGGTATGGATGAAGAGGTTCATTGTAGAGCTCGGCGTGGTTCCTAGTGCATTGGACCCACTAGTCATCTACTGTGACAACATGGGTGCCATCGCCAATGCACAAGAACCAAGGTCACACAAGAGGCTGAAGCATATCAAGCTGCGTTACCACTCGATTCGCGAGTACATCGAAGATGGAGAAGTAAAGATTTGCAAAGTACACACTGATCTGAATGTAGCAGATCCGTTGACTAAAGCTCTCCCTAGGGCAAAGCATGACCAACACCAGAATGCCATGGGTGTTAGGTACCTTACAATGTAATCTAGATTATTGACTCTAGTGCAAGTGGGAGACTGTTGGAGATATGCCCAAGAGGCAATAATAAAAGTGGTTATTATATATCTTTATGTTTATGATAAAAGTTTATATACCATGCTATAATTGTATTAACTGAAACATTGATACATGTGTGATATGTAAACAACAAAGAGTCCCTAGTAAGCCTCTTAACTAGACTTGTTGATTAATAGATGATTAGTTTCATAATCATGAACATTGGATGTTATTAATAACAAGGTTATATCATTGTATGAATGATGTAATGGACACACCCAATTAAGCATAGCATAAGATCACGTCATTAAGTTATTTGCTATAAGCTTTCGATACATAGTTACCTAGTCCTTATGACCATGAGATCATGTAAATCACTTATACCGGAAAGGTACTTTGATTACATCAAACGCCACTGCGTAAATGGGTGGTTATAAAGGTGGGATTAAGTATCCGGAAAGTATGAGTTGAGGCATATGGATCAATAGTGGGATTTGTCCATCCCGATGACGGATAGATATACTCTGGGCCCTCTCGGTGGAATGTCGTCTAATGTCTTGCAAGCATATGAATAAGTTCATAAGAGACCACATACCACGGTACGAGTAAAGAGTACTTGTCAGGAGACGAGGTTGAACAAGGTATAGTGTGATACCGATGATCAAACCTCGGACAAGTAAAATATCGCGTGACAAAGGGAATTGGTATCGTATGTGAATGGTTCATTCGATCACTAAAGTCATCGTTGAATATGTGGGAGCCATTATGGATCTCCAGATCCCGCTATTGGTTATTGGTCGGAGTGAGTACTCAACCATGTCCGCATAGTTCGCGAACCGTAGGGTGACACACTTAAAGTTGGATGTTGAAATGGTAGAACTTGAATATGGAATGGAGTTCGAATATTTGTTCGGAGTCCCGGATGTGATCCCGGACATCACGAGGAGTTCCGGAATGGTCCGGAGAATAAGATTCATATATAGGATGTCATTTTATGTGTTTGAAAATGATTCGGAAGGTTCTATGGAAGGTTCTAGAAGGTTCTAGAAAAGTCCGGAAGAAACCACCAAGGAAGGTGGAGTCCACATGGGACTCCACCTCCATGGCCGGCCAACCCTAGTGGGGGAGGAGTCCCAAGTGGACTCCCCCTTAGGGGGCCGGCCACCCCCCATATGGGAGGTGGAAACCCCACCTCTAGTGGGACTCCTAGTTTGGCTAGGTTTCCCCACCATATGGAAGGTTTTTGTTTCGGGTCTTATTCGAAGACTTGGAGACTAACTCTTGGGGATCCACCTATATAATGAGGGGCCAAGGGAGGGGGCCGGCCACCCCAAGACCACAAGCTGGCCGCCCCATTGAAGTGGCCGGCCACCCCCTCCCAAACCCTAGCCGCCCCCTCTCCTCCTTATCTCCCGCGTAGCTTCAGCGAAGCTCCGCCGGAGTTCTTCACCGCCACCGACACCACGTCGTCGTGCTGTCGGATTCAAGAGGAGCTACTACTTCCGCTGCCCGCTGGAACGGGGAGGTGGACGTCGTCTTCATCAACAACCGAACGTGTGACCGAGTACGGAGGTGCTGCCCGTTCGTGGCGCCGGAACCGATCGTGATCAAGATCTTCTACGCGCTTTTGCAAGCGGCAAGTGAACGTCTACCGCAGCAACAAGAGCCTCCTCTTGTAGGCTTTGGAATCTCTTCAAGGGTGAGTCTCGATAATCCCCTCGTTGCTACCGTCTTCTAGATTGCATCTTGGCTTGGATTGCGTGTTCGCCGTAGGAAAATTTTTGTTTTCTTTGCTACGTTATCCTACAGATATCACCTTTCCTTCCTGCATCAGCACACATCCAAGACCAATCTTGGATGCATCGCAGTAAACGTCAAAGGGTTTGGTGATATCCGGCATGATCAGGATTGGGGCTGTGGTCAGTCTAAGCTTGAGTTGTTGAAAACTCTCTTCACATTTGTCCGTCCATTCGAACTTCTTGTCCTTCTTCAGTAATTGGGTCATGGGTCGAGCGATGCTCGAAAAGCCTTCTACAAACCTGCGATAATATCCGGCTAATCCAAGGAAAGCGCGGACCTCGGTCTGGGTGGTTGGGGCTTTCCATTCTGCAACAGTCTTGATCTTGGCGGGATCTACGGCAATTCCTCCAGCGGACAGGATATGTCCCAGGAATCCTACTTCCTTCAGCCAAAATTCACATTTGCTGAACTTAGCATACAACTTATGCTCTCTAAGGGTCTCCAGGACAGCTTCTAGGTGTTGCTCATGTTCTTCCTCGGACTTGGAGTAGATTAGGATGTCATCGATGAAAACGACAACAAACTTATCCAGAAAGTTCATGAAGATCTTATTCATGAGATTCATGAAATAAGCAGGGGCATTGGTCAATCCAAATGACATGACATTGTACTCGTACAATCCATATCTGGTGGTGAAGGCAGTTTTGGGAATGTCCGATGCACGAATCTTCAGCTGGTGGTATCCAGTCCTGAGGTCAATCTTCGAGAATACTACGGCACCGGTCAGCTGGTCAAACAGGTCTTCGATCTTGGGCAAGGGGTATTTGTTCTTGATGGTGACATCGTTAAGCTTACGATAGTCCATACATAAACGACTGGAACCATCCTTCTTATCCACAAACAACACTGGGGATCTCCATGGTGACGCACTTGGTCGGATCAGACCTTTGGCTAACAGTTCATCCAGTTGCTTCTTCAGCTCCACGAGCTCTGCTGGGTTCATGCTATAGGCTCTCTGGGCTATAGGTCCAGTTCCGGGAATTAACTCGATGATGAACTCGATATCCCGATCTGGGGGCATACCGGGTAAACCTTCGGGAAACACATCAGGATATCGACAAACGACCCTGATCTGATCCAAAGTTGGCTTGGCTACACTCTTGTAAATTTTCTGGGTAGCAGTTCGAGACATGTTCTACTATAATACCAGTGCTACTGGTCATGGTGATGGCTTTCTTTGCACAGTCAATCATTCCATGATGCTTGGCCATCCAATCCATACCCAGCACTACCTCCAAACCTTTGGTTCCCAAAATTATCAGATTGGCATAGAATTCTACTTCATGTATTCTGATGGGTACATTTTTACAAAATTTTCTGGCTTTAGTGGTTGATCCGGGGATTTGAACTATCATGACATGTTTCAAACTGAGAGGTTGAATTTTACTTGTTGATGCAAAGTCTTCGGTGACAAAAGAATGAGATGCTCCGGAATCAAACAACACTCTGGCAGGTACTGAGTTAACAGGAAACATACCCAAAACCACATCTGGTGCTTCCTGGGCTTCTTCGGCATTCATGTGGAAGAGACGGCCGTTGCGGTTATTGGGGTTGTTGGGGGCGAACTTCTTTCCGTGGAGACGCGGCGTTGCTGCTGAACAGGTGCAGCGGTGTTGCCGGCGAGCTTGGCAAGCCTCTTAGGGCACTCGTTGGAGTAGTGTCCCACTACTCCGCACTCATAACAAGTGATGGTGGACTTGTCCTTGGTGGCGACCGGAATGGCGTTGCTTCCAGTCCTTGGAGCGGTATTGGTGCTGTTGGTGTTGGTGTTGGGGGCTCACATTGGCGCGCGGTTGAAGTTGTTGGTGTTGTTCTGGTAGTTGTGGTGGTTGTGGTGGCCTCCTGGCCTGGGGTTTCCTCCACTCCGGTTTTGAAAACCGGGGCGTGAAGTTTGCATCTGGGGTTTGTTGTTTCTCGGGGCAAAACCTCCGCTTGAGCTGGGGCGATACTTTGGAGTATTGCTGGGCCCACTCTGGTGCATCATGTGGCGTTTGCGGTTTTCATTGGCTTGGTTCAACTTGCCCTCCATCTGGATGGCGGAGTCAACAAGGGATTCAAGGTCTGCAAAGGGGATGTTGACTAGGACTGTCTGCATCTCATCATGCAATCCGTTCAGGAATCTCTCTTGCCTCTTCTCAGTGGTGTCGGTCTCATCGGGGCGTACCTTGATAGGGTAAGGAACCTGTCGCGGTATTCTACCACCGTCATCCTTCCTTGCTTCAGTTCGCGGAATTCGTCCCGCATCTTCTTGATGAGACCCGGGGGCACATGGTACTTGCTGAACTTGAGCATGAAATCTGCCCAAGTCATGACTTGACCTCCGTTCATGGCACGGGTGCTGGTCCACCAGGCTCGGGCTGGTCCGGCAAGGTAATGGGTTGCAAACAGGACCTTCTCATTGGCTTCGACTCCGGCGACCTCCAAGTTGTTCTCCATAGTCTGAAGCCAGTCGTCGGCGTCGAGGGGTTCTTCGGTCTTGCTAAACACCGGAGGGTTGGTGTTCTGGAAGTTCTTAAGTTTGGATCCGGGATGATCATGATTCCCATGGCCTTGATGAGCCAGGTTTTGCAGTGCTGCTATGTTGGCTTGACGTTCAGCTCTTTCCGTCTCCCTGTCTTGAAGCAGGGTTTGCAGCAGTTGCATCATGGCATCATTGTTGTTGCGATTGGGAGGGGCCATCTGAATATACAGAAGATTATGATATGAGGGGGAAATGTCTAAGGTTTATTTTGAGTGAGTTTTAAAAAACTTGTAAAACTTGAATGCTTTAAATGACAAACACAAACATTCATGCATTCATTCCACACAACACATTACAAGCTAACATACCACACTTCCCATGGTTTTAAGAACCATTTCTCAGGATACAAGGGACGGGATACACACTCATACCCAGGGTTTTAAGAACCCTTCATGCTACGATACACGGGACGTGATACAACTCACACCTACTGACGTGATTAAGTGCGGCTACCCTCATCCTCTATGTCGATGGGAACGACCTCATCAGGTCCAGGCTCCAGGAACGCGTAGTCCTCCTCCTCAGTGAACTCGTCCTCCTCGAAGTCGTCATCGTCACTCAGGAAGGCGTCTCCTCCCTGAAGATCGGCACCGGCCTCGTCTTCCTCCATCTCTCTCAGCTGATCCTCCTGAGCCTTGACAGTGGACTCAAGAGACGCTATCTGTGCGCGAAGGCGTGTAATGGTAACATCCTTCTTCGCACACTTCAGACGAAGCTTGTTGCGATCCTTGGACAGCTGCTTGATGGCATCGCCATGAGTGACCAGTGCAAGGTGAGTCCGGTTCGCGTATGCACGGAAGTTGTCTAACTCCTTCTGAGTGTTGTACAACATGTAATCCAGATGCTCAGCATGGTGCCTCAGCTGTGGGTGCGACTGCAGCGCCATAGGCACACCCATAGCATCACGCCTCACGAGGTGCGCAAAGCGGGACGCAAGTAGGCGCACCACGTTCTGTCCACAGAGGCGTGCAAGTGCCTCCTGAAGGCCACGTGCAAGACCATCGAGCCAGTTGCTCTCGCGGATGGAGAAGAGGATCCTCTCCGAGGTGGGAGGCTCCAGCTTGCCCCTCAAGTCGGCGGTGATGATCCACTGCAACTCGCCTCCGACCTGGTCGTTCATCTGGATCCCGTGGAACTCGGGGTGGGGGCGGCCAAGGAAGTCAGAGAGTGCGTTGAGGTCATGCTCAAAGATCAAGTCTCCACCATTCCCCAGCTGATAGAACTTGGTGTTGAGGGGTTCAGTTGGCACCATCTGAAAGTGAAAAAGATGGGTGTATGAGAGAGTGAGCAAGTGTGGCAAACTTTTAAGTAGATTCAAATAAGAAAAAGCTTGATTGCACCCAATTTTGAAAAAGCCTCAAAGACAACGGTATGTATAAGTTTTCATAAATATTCACTTCGTTTTGATAGCAAAGTTAGGTTTTTATGAACGCCCATTCTAACTAAGGTTTTCTAAGGTCAAACAATGGCTCTGATACCAACTTGTCAACACCCGGATTTTTAAGTCCGGATGCCTATTATATCATTCATCGCAATCCCAGGAATAGTGTTGTTGCGAGATATAATAGCTAAGTATCACAGTCATCATTTATTACAACTCATAAAGTCTTACAACTTGAATCACATGATTCATATTACACGAATAGTTGATCTATCGATCCACGAACAAACACAAGTTCAAAGCGGAAGCGTAAAGATAAAGGGACTCTGTAGTCCACAGGCCAACGCTTGACGTCAGAAAGCTCCTAGTTGTCATAGGCGTCCTGCTGGTCATCCTCGCGGTAGTTCTGTTCATCATCGTACTCTGGCCATTTGAATAGCCAGGGACAAAGCCGTAAGTACTTCAAGTACTTGCAAACTAATACCAATGTAAAATGCTAGCTCTTGGAGTTAAGCTCTATTTTAACTTGCATAAGCCATATTTTAGTTCATAAGTAGCGGATCATGTACTAACTACTCAAGTGGGAACATTAGTGTCATTCCCACTCAATGGTTGCCATTCTAACAAGTCACCAAGTCACCATTCATATTCACTAAAGTTTCAAAAAGGCTGACACTGGAAACTGTATGGCCCTTCCAACCGTCCGTAACCGTGGACACGGCTATTCGAATAGATTTACACTCTGCAGAGGTTGCACACTTGTGCCACAACATTTGATTTCATCCGTCGGAATAACTCCGAGTCGCCGTAACACAGTACGCGGATCATCAACCTTAACCTTTCACTTACAAACCTTAGTATGAGCACCTCTCCCCATGAGCTTGGCCTCCCAGTGAAAACCAACTGTTAACCTGGGAACTGCACAGGGCTTGGCCGTATAATTCACCTCAATTCACATCAGTTCTCAACAACGGAGGCAGCCTCAGCATAACCCCTATGATGTGTGTTCAGAGGGACTCATACTAAAATCCATAAACTTCCAGTTAAGCCCTACCCATAATCAGGTATTGTGGGGGTACTCAAAAATTGGAAAGGTATCGCATTCAAACCAATATCAGGTTTTTATCAAAAATCACTATCTTCTCTTGTTCATGTTCAACCCAAAATCATTCCATGGAATGTTCACCATTCCAAGGTTTCAAATTCAAACCCTTTCATATGTTCCCATCTAGAGTAGTCAAGTTTTTAGTAATTTAGCACTAGCACTAGTCATGAGGGGTGCTACATTGCTTTGCTATCTATAAGACTAGCTTTGCTACTCTAGTAGTTTTATTCAACTATACCATTTGAATTCAACTCTTTGAAAAACACAACAAGTAAGACTTGTATGGTATAAAGGTAGGATAAGCTTGTATGAAGAAAGATAAGAATCATGGTGCCTTGCCCAAGGAGGGCTTTGCACTTTGCAAGAGTATTATCTTGCCTTGGTAGTTCTCTAGGTTTTCTTCTTCCTCTTCTTGGTAGAATTCTCCTTCTTCTGGGTAATCTCCGGTGCTAGCGTCTAAATTGGAATACGAGGTATAATCACTAATCATACTCAAAAGCTAGACTTAACACATCATTACACCACACAAACTATGCTAAGCACACACATAAAATAATTAGGTGCATTGGTTTCTAGATTAAAAATAATTTCCTCTCATTACATATGTAATTACTAATTTCCATTTAGTTCCTGAGGAAGATAAATTCCTCTCATTGAAACTTTCTTAAGATTTAATTTCTCCAATAATCATACATGGATTCATATTGACCTAAGTCAAACATTCATTTATCATTATTTGAGAAAATGATTTAAATGAGGTAAAACACCTCATACCATTTTATAATTCCTAAATGTTTTAAATCTCCAAATATTCATATAGGAGTGTTTGGACCAGAGGTGCAAACATCTCATGAACTTATTTGGGACAAGATTTAAATGAAGGGAAATCCTCCATATGGTTTACATAATAATTTTGGGAACAATATCACTTATTAAACTAGCCATATTGTTCATTAATTAATCTAGGGCATGATCATTCAAAGTGACCCCACCATTTTCTTGCAGAAACAATTAGTGTAAGTTAATTGTGAGCTATAGGAGTTGGAATTAATTAGAAATCCATTTTGGTGGATTTTTAATAATTATTCTAAGGCAGGAAAGTCCCTGCCTTGTTTATTTTTCCATTTTAATTCTATAATAGATCTAGGGTTCAATCCAGTGGCATTGTGTAGATAATTTCCTAAGCTTTCTAAATATATAAATTTTGTTAAATTTGGCCAAGCCAAACAGATTCTATGAATTTTCCAAATTAGGTCCAGTATTGAATTCAAACTAAATTTATTAAACTGGATTTGAATTAAAAAGGCCGGCGGGAAAGCTAACTGGGCCCAAACGTTTGAAAACGGCCCAAGGCCAGCCAGCCACGGTCCAGTGCCGCGTGGGCTGCTGACAGGGGTCCCGCATGTCGTGGCTTTTAAACGCCGGCGGTACCGATCAATGAGAAGCGTTGGATTAGAAGGGGATCGGAAGGCCGAGATTCATCGTCGTCTCCGACGAGAACCCGACGGTGCAGCGGCGTAGGGGGTCGGAGGGCTTACGGCGGCTCCAGCGAGGGATGGCAGTGTGCTTGGGGACGTTGTGGACGACGGCGAAGCTCCCAGTGCGTGGCGTGTCGGGGCGGCCTCCTTCTCCGGCGATTGCTGCAGGGCTTCCGCGGCGGTGAGGCGTCGATTGGCCTTGCTCCGGCGACGATTGAGGTGGCTACGGTGCTGGGCGAAGCGGTGGTGAGTGGTGGTCATGGTGGTGTGCTTGGACTGTCGAGGGGAGGCCCCCTTTTATAGGCGAGCGTGGGTGCTGGGGTGCTGCGGCAATGGCGACAAGGGCGCGGCCTCTAGGGGGTCTAGGGGCGGCGACGCGGGCGTGTTCACGACGTCATGGCGAGGCTATGAGCGTGAACGGCGCGGCAAGGGGGTGCATAGGGTGGTCGGGTTCTTGCTCGTACTGGCGCGGCCGTGGCGGGCGCGCTCGTCCTCGCCGGCGTCCTTGGTCGCCAAGGCGTCACGCGAGCATGTCCGGCGAGCTCCGCGTGGCAAGCCAAGTACCAGGGCGCGCGGGCTTGGTCGGGGTACGGCGGTGTACGGCGAACGCCGCGTGGCCGTGCCGCTCGTGTCCGTGCACGGCGACGTCACCATGCCGCTCGCGGCGCGCCAGGAACGTCGTGGGCGCGCGTCGTCCGGGGCCTGTCGGCTTCCTCGCGACCAGGGGCGGGTACTGGCGATCTTCTGGGATCCGTGGCTTGCTCCTGGACATGGTGGTGAGGCCGATCGTGGAGGGAAAGAGAGGGGGAGGTGTCGAGGTGCGACATGGCCGGCATGGCCATGTCCACGCCATGGCTGCCCTCTCCTGGTGGTTCCTTGGCATGGGTTTGGTGTAGGGGTGTTCCCTGGTCAAGGCTAGGGCAGGTGGTGGTCAAGGATTGGTCTGGTTTGATCAAATTCGAAAATGTGATGATCTTGTTTTTAATAAAAAGTCTCTACTTTGCAGGCTCATATTTATTGATCCAAAATGAATTTGGTATGGGGCCCTTGACAAAAGTTGTTCATCGTGTTGTGTACTTGGATAACATGCAAAGATCTGACTTTGTTTAGTTTAGAATTTTTGAAATAGAGAGGCTCAAAGTGGTGACCAGAATATAAAAGTCAGAAATGACCATTATCTCATGTGATCATGTTTTAATTCTTGAATTTGGTTTAAATGGTATATCTTTGATTCTCCAAGTTGTAAATACTCTCTAATATCATATTACAAGTATTGGTGAAGATCAAATGGGTCTAGGGTCAAATCTACAAAAATGACAAAGACCATATGTTAGGGTTTTTAGGGTTTTGATAATATTTGATTTCTTTCTCTTTTTGATTTTATTTGTTTGATGATCATCATTTGATCACCCTAGGTTTTTGGAGTTCATCACATACATTAAGTAACAATCATCATGGCATATCACTCAAAATGCACAAGTCCTATGCAGGGTACTATATGCAAAGTAAAAGTTTTTGTTGGTTCTGAAATTTGGATAATTGGATTTGTTCTTCTTCTTTTATTTAAAATTTGGGATGTTACAATACCTCAAGCTGAAAATGCCTGGGAACAATGGGACAAACATCACAGTTTATGGAAGTTTTTCACGCTTGGACAATTGTGATCGCGATTTCCAGAGGATTGCTTCAAAATTCGGGCCACAACGAGAAATTGTTGGCCCTCCGCCTAAGCTGTCCTTACGAGAGATCAAGGAAGAAAAAGATGGCAGGGGAACCAAGAAGAAGCCAGCTGCTCTCGCCCTCAAAGCATCGGCAGCCGAAGCATCGGCAGTTGAGGCTTCGGCAGCAGCTTTGGCAGCAAAGGGCTCGGCAGTTGACGGCACAGAAGGCCTAGTAAATAGCAAGACGATGGCAATCACCGCTCAAACACTTGATGACACCAGCAACGCTGCTGCAACTACTAACGTGGTGAAGAAGCCAGAAGAAGAGAAGAACCCCTTCCTTGCCTAAGCAGTTTACTAGCCTTTACTATGTTTATTTTTTCTTTCATTATAAACAGGGCCTTTGTCTTTTCGCCCTCTAGCATCGTGCTTACTTTATTAATAAGAACTTAAAGCTTCGATTCTTGTTAAGCATTGCAGTAACTACAAACTTCTAAACCCTATCACTATGCAAACATAGTACAGGGCAGAAGATCGTGCTCCAAAAAAGCCTCTACGAGTGCTAAAACGACGTCACCTTTTCCTCTGCTTCAGATGCCTCTACGAGTGCCGAAAAAATCAAGAGTTTGGAAAAACTTACACACAACCCACGCTAGATATTTCACCTATGGAAATATCAAAGAGCAACGGGCTCATCGGCAGAATCATTACACCCGAAATATTCGAGAATGTCTGTCGAAATTTACAAACGGTTGAAAGCAAAGTTGCGCATACGACAGGTTTAGCAAAACCTGCAACACGAGCTGATCACTCATAATGATTTGCTAACCAACTAATACTAAACGGGCAATTAAGCTTCGCCCCTTTAAATATTTGCCAACGGCATGGTGAAAGTACACATTCATGTACCAACCAGATAAGAAGTTTTTGGCCCAAAAAATCCGAACACTCGGGTGAACTAGCCGATACAATTTACAAAAGTAACCTTACACCTTTACATCAACCTTGCGGAGTTTCCCTTTCTTCAGGTACCTTCGACATCTCCTCAAGCCTGTCGACAATTACACAAGTAGGAGCCAAAACCTTCGGGTACAGCTCCTCGAAATCACCAGTTGCGCTGGCAATAGACTGCAAGTGAACTGAAGGATAACAAGCAAGCACAAGGGCAAGCGTGCATTTGGCCCCTGCAAAGACTTGAGACCTTACTAGCTCACGAACCTTCTTGGCACTTCCAAATTCAGACATCAAAGTCAAAAGGGTAGGAGGAACTGCATTCAAAGGAAACATTGTTTTCCAAACTATCCTCATGGCCTTGTAGCACTTGTCAAAGAACTGGTGGACCTGCTGCACTCGATCCTGGAATTTGACGACAGCCGAGGCCTTCGAATGGTCCCGGCAGAAAATTTCTTCGGATGAGGAGAGCTGAGTCAAAGCATGCACCCGCTCGTGTATCCGCTTGTTCTCTTCCGCAGGATTCAACGCTATGACTGCCAAAAGAATCAGTAAAAGATTCAGACAAGAAGTTGCTAGCAAGCTGGCAAAGGGGTCAAGAAACTTACAGTTTAAACTTTCGGTAGCCTTATGCAGTTCGCCAAGAATGTACCGCTCCACGTTGGCTGCAGTCTCGCTCTTTTTATTGATGATGGCAGCTAAGGCATAAGTGCTGCGTAAATCCTTCTCCATCTGCGTCATTCGGTCTTTCATGCGCTGGATTCGATCGTTTTCAGGAAGCGCACCCGACGAGTCGTCTGCAAACGAAGGTACTGGGAAGACCTGCAGAAAGTGCTGGTTATAAAGAAGTAACGGATATGGCACAACCCAACATCCAACATAACTCCCATCGGGAGAAGTGCAAGAAAGTGATATCATAAGCAAAAGCGTGCCTACAACAATGTTAGCACGAAGTTTATTACAAAGCATGAGTTTGACGGCAGAGCAATGCCTTGCATTGGCTCAAGACACAAGCTTGTTACAAGAATCAAGGAAGCTGGGTTTGAATCGATGAACTAGGGCCAGTCGATGATTTCTTTGATGAAACCAGTTCAAGGAGCTGGCGGGCACAAGTAAGAGCGGACGCCTTAAAGGTGCTCAAGTCAACAGACTGCCCGTCTTCCCCTTTTGGAAGCCCTTTAGTCATTTCCTCAATGTCACCCTTAAAGCCATAACCCATCATAAGCTGGAAGGCAAGGACAGCACCAAAAATGCATGATGTACGCTTGAATACCTCGATGGCCTCCTTGGTGTCAACCGCGAAGGTATCAATCAGCTGTCCTAGGGTTTTTTCTTGCTTGATCTTGGGGAAGATCATCGAGTGTATCTGCGCCAGAACACTCTTCCCCTTCACGAGAAGCTCTTGCGTAAGCTGGTGAGAAGCGAGAATCGTTGACACAGCGTTCGTTGGGGAGTTATTTGGAACCCTTTCTAAGGTATCGACAGGGATGTTGCTGCCTCTGCAGTGAGAAAGGAATGAAGAAATTTAGTCATTGATAAAAAAGTTTAAATCCTTAAGAACGACTTCCGACAAAAGTATGTTGAAGATTACCAAGCAAGGCCAAAGAAGATTGGCGAAGGACTTCATCTTTTTCGGCTGCTCGAGCTTCAGCCACCAGCCTGGATGCTTCCTCCTCCTTCAGTTCCCCTTTCAGCTTGGCCAGCTCCTCCTTCAGAGAATCAATCTCTTGGCGAGCAGCAGCAGCTATCTTGATTGCGCCATCCAGTTTTGAGGAGGAAGATTCGACTTCCTTTTGCAGCCGAACTTTGTCAGCCTCTAGAGAGGTGAACTGGGAGGCGAAAACCTCCAGAGAAGAGATAATGCCACGCAGGTCCTTACGAAAGAAAAAAACAATTAAAACAAGGTACGCTCCAAGAAATTCATATTAAGATCAGAAGAGGACTTACAGAAAAAGGAGCTGCAGCAGCGGCAGTTGGAGAAATATCCTTCCCTTTAGAGAGGGAAGATGCAGTCGATGCTTGAGCCGTGGGGGCAGCCCTAGGAGCTGAAGCTTCGGAAGCTACCACAACCGGCGAAACGGCATCGGACTTAGCCTTCTTAGGGGGAGGCTCGACAAAGCCCTCGTCACTGCAAAAGTAAACAGTCGATTGTGATTAAAACAGGAGTATGACAGATAAAAAAGGCACAGTATAACCTTCAAGAGGGAACTACTTACATGTCGAAGAGATCATCTTCATCGGCGAAGCCGCCGGTTGATCTCTTCGCGGGAGAAGCTTTGGCCCCATCCGCAGCTGCATCAACAAAAGTATCACGATCAGCGTCGATGTTGCGCACTGATCCATCTGCGGTACAGGTGTTATTGGCTAAGGTGGGAAGATCAGCATGGGCAACTTCAAGATTCATTAGACCATTATATTCATCCTCCAAACCTGTTTGATCCATGGTATGAAAATCTACGGGGATTGAGGAGCCTTTCCCCTCAGAAGTATCATCCGGCGAGTCATGTGTGTTTTCAGAAGGCATAAGGATCTGGCAAGGAAGAATGATAAATAAGAACAAAGATGATCATATCGGCTAAGCAAGGAGCTGTAATAAGAGATGTGAAAAAAGAAAGTACCCCTGCTGGCGGATGATCAACGTCAAAGGGAGCATATGAAGAGATCAGCGGAATCGAATCTTCCTGGTTGAAGGAAGTAAGGCGACGAACTTCATCAAGCAACTCTTTTTCTGATAGGTCGGCAACATTAATCCTGGTCTCGTCCTTTGGACCTGAGTACAGCCACATCGGGTGAACTCTGTCCATGACTGGTTGGACCCGGCGCTTCAAGAACACTGCTGCCACTTTCATACCAATCATAGTCTGGCCGTCAGTTTCTTTGATTCGAAGGAATTTGGCAAACAATTCTTCGGTTGAGGCCCTTTCGTCGGATGAGAGGATGTTCTTCCAAGAGTTCTTAGGCTTGGCTTCAGAAACGTCGGCATAGCAGGGGAGTCGACCTTCGGGTGACGAGGAATCCCTAACGTAAAGCCATTTCAGCCTCCATCCTTGCATGGATTCTCTCATTGGGAAATTAAAGTAATTAACTTCTGAACGAGCAACAAAACCTACTCCTCCGGTGACAAAGTACCCATTACTATTGTTGTATCTTTTCACATAGAAGATCTTCTTCCACAGCCCGAAATGAGGTTCAATGCCCAAGAACGCCTCGCAAAGGGTGATGAACACGGCAACATGGAGGATTGAATTGGGGGTAAGTTGCCATAATTGAATTTCATACGTCCGCAAGAGATGGAGGAGGAATCCGTGAGTGGGGAGCGAAAGGCCTCGGTGAAGAAAAGATAAGAATATCACGGAAAATCCAGCGGGAGGATCAGGCCGAGAGATCGCACCTGGAAGAATCACATCTCCCGCGTCGGGGGATATTAATCCTAAGCTTCGAGACCTCTTTTCGTCACGCTTGGTGACGGTCGAAACCACCCAGTCCCCAGGTCTGACCGTCGAGCCCGACGGCGCTGGCGGCGTCGGAGCTGGGGGAGGGGCGGTCGGAACGCTTCCCTTCGGAAGGGAAGAGGATGATTTGGCGGCGGCGCCCTCGCTGGTGGAGCTAGCGGCGGCGGTAGTGTTCCTCTTCTTCACCATCGTGAGATCTGAAGAAGAATGAAGCTGTGGTGGCGGCGCAACAATGGCGAAAGGAGGAAGAAGGGGCAGAATGAGGAGAAGCTGCGGTAGTTGTGAGGAAGATTGGGAACTTTGAAGAAAAGCACGTGGCGCTTAAGGAAGGGAGAGAACTGACGGCCCACTACGCCCACGATTGCGCGAAAATCGAGGAGCCACCTCGGTCGTCACATGGTCAAACCCTAAAACATTGATTGAACAGGGCTAGGGCTAGCTCGTCATGATGAAACCGTCAAATCAGTTGCACGTCGTCAATGACGTCATGATTTGGAAGCATTCGAAGGAAAAAAGAAGAGTTATCGGATGAGGATTTCGAGTCTACGCCCGGTTGCAAGCATCCGTACCTAGACTCGGGGGCTACTCCCATCGGGAGCGCTGACGCGCACCCGATAAAAGAGGACTCGACAGAATAAGCAGTCGAAGGAAAAAGGTTTGAGTCAGCATTCGGCTGCAAAACGCTCGTACCCAGATACTCGGGGGCTGCACTCCCATCGGGAGTTCGTGGTACATACCCGATAGAAATTTTTGGCACTCCAGGATCATGCCCGGGGACTTGATTCTGTGTAGGGTAACGGTGTTTTGCCATCGGCAGTTAACCAAGCAACATTGGGCACGTTACTCATTATCCTTTGCATAAAGAAAATATAGCGAAGACCTCGGCAGAGGAAAGTATTCGAGTGGTACAACTTGAGTCTATGCACGGATTGCAAGCATCCGTACCTAGACTCGGGGGCTACTCCCATCGGGAGCGCTGACGCGCACCCGATAAGAAGAAGATGAAGCATAACCAAGATGGATAAGAGCAGTAAAGAAGAAAAATGTTAAGAGGAAACATGCATTAGTCTCTGCCCGAATTATTTTCGGCTAGACACTCGGGGGCTACTGACATGGGCATTACCCTTCGGGTAACCAGTATTGCCCTATCTGATATTGACAAGTTGGAGGCCCATGAAGCTACCAGAAGGCGAGATGGGCCACTAGGTCGGTGCATCAGAAGATTCCTTGACGGGCAAGACCAGGAAGCGAATAAACAAGGAAAGATTGGATCTAAACTACTGTAAACCTAGTCGTCTGCGGTTAGGACCCTTGAGACCTGGCCTCCTATTTAAAGGCCAGGAGAGGGGCTGCCGAAGGACGCAATCAATCTTAGCATCAATAGCCAACAAGAAGCTTAGAACTAGGTTACCCTAGCAACTAGCATCTCGACTAGATCACAGCCGAACTATTCGGCACCCCATTGTAACCTGTTTTCATCATAATCAAAGAACAGACAGGGCAGGACGTAAGGGTTTTACCTCATCGAGGGCCCCGAACCTGGGTAAATCGCTCTCCCCGCTTGTCTGTGTACCGATGTCTCGTGTCAGCTTGCAGGATTCCATCAACCCTAAGCCCCTATCGGAGGGCATTGCCGAGGAGCACCCTCGACAACGGGCTTCATCGACACCGTACGCGCGACCGAGTAGGGAGGTGCTGCCGGATTGCAGCACCGGGGACGATCATCTACACCAACAACGAGATCTAATCTCGTAGGTTTTGGAAATCTTCGAGGGTTAGTCTCATATCAATCTCGTTGCTCCGATCTTGTAGATTAGATCTTGGGTGTTCCATAGATTAGATCTTGGATTTATTCGTCTTTGCGGTAGGAAATTTTTTGTTTTCTATCCAACGAATCCCAACAATCCGGCCAAAGCACTTTGGGCCGATGTAGTCGGATCTGTACTCGTTGAGTCGTTCCCGATCATCGCAGGGACCGCCGCCAGGGGTTTTTGAGCGAACGGGATCTCCGGCCTCCGCCGCCTCTCCACCTCCACCTCCACTTGGTGGTGGCGAGGGAGATCTGCGAGGGGAGATGTTCTTCCGCCTTCGATTCCCGGCGCTCTTCCCGCGGCTCTCCGGCTTCGGTGGCTTCCTTCCTCTTGGTGGTGGTCGCCCGGCTCCGCGCCCTGCGCGCGCTGCTTCGCTCCGGCTTCTTCTGGGTTCAGGCTCGCGTCCCTGGCTTCTGCGAAGCTCTGGCTCGCGGTCTTGGTTCCGGCGAGGCTCAGGCTCGCGGTCTTGGTTCCGGCTCCTGCATGGTTCCGGCGTGCGCTCCCTGCTCCTGTTCCTAGGCGGTGGCATGTTATCGCGAATGTTGATTCCACCTGGCCCATGGGGCCTGGTTTTTCCGGCAGGACTGCGACGACGAGGGGGCAGCGGAGGACGCGGATTCCGGGGTGGTGGTGATGGGTTGCGGTGTTTGTCTCTGCCAGCATAAATCGGGCCCTTACCCTTTGCTGGGTTTCTCGGGGTTGAGTCCGAAGGTACCGGGATCGGGTTCGGATGTTCTCTGGCATTCCTCCTGCGCTCCGTGGATCCGGTGCGTGATTCGCCATCACGATGTTGATTTCCTAGGGCATCCTTCTGCGCGGTGGACAAGCAGTGATCCGGATTGGATTCCAACCTGCGCGAAGTATCTGCCTTGCTCTGATGCTGCATTGTTGAAGCAACGAGCTTGCGGACGTAGTTGATATCAATCTCCTCGTCCTTCTTTTTTAGGAGCTCCGCAGCCTTCTTCATGTTATCCTTTGGAGTTGTGAGCGGCTGTTGCTCCGTGGGAGTTGCGAAGGTGATCCTGCGGGGAGGGATTGCTTCTCGAACAATTCTATCAGCCTCCGCCTGCGCATAGATCATTTTCACCTCCCACTCTTTCCTCATCTGCTTGACATGTGCAAGTGATTCGGTGATCTCGCGATCCTGTCTTTCAATGTGATCCATCAGGTTCGCAGCTTCTTTCCTCTCCTCCAATATCGCAGCTGTGGTGTTGGAAAACTTCTTGGCGGTGGCCAGCATCTCTTTTCTCGTGGCCTCTAGAGCCTCCAGATCTGCGGCGTCACCAGGAGTTATCGGTTTGTTGAGGACATCAGACTGCGCGAATAGATCCATGCGTGCTTGCTCGACTATCTCTTCTGGGGATAATACTTCCTAGCGCGGTCGTTCCCGATCTAACGGAGATCCTGCGTTGGACGATCCTGCGTCGGAGGAGGTGTTTTCATCTTCCGCATCCTGCTGATCCAGTGGTGCCACGGTTGCGAGAACCTCCATAGGCTGGGCGGAATCTGCGTCAGGTTGCTCACCGCGTCCGAATTCTTCTAGCTTGCGGTTGAACTCTTCCGTATTCATGGAGGAGGCATCGTCAGCAATTTCCCCGGACTCGAGTTCTTTCGTCAAGCGGTTGTATTCTTCTGTGCCTATTGAGGAGGCATCGTCGGAATTAGGGCTTAAGTTGCCGAGGATTGATTCCTCAGGGTTTCCGGCCTCCTCTTGTCCCGGGGCGTCGCTGTCTCCGACAGCCTCCTGCTGATCCGGAGCGTCGCTGTTTCCGGGTGCCTCAACCAGCATGGGGTCGGCTCCGTCCTCAAGAGGGGCGGCCCCTGCGGTATGGGCTAAGAAGTGCACGAAGTGACACCTCTGCTTCTCTAACACCTGGGAGACCCAGGCGGATCTGCATTGGTTTTCCACCGGTGTCTCCTGCTCAGGGGCGGATTGGGTGGGTTTTGAATTTTTCGGATCTACGGCGGAATCTTCGCTAGGAAGTTCCTGCGACTCAGATCGGATCTTCGCGACTGCGTCCAGCTCGGCGGCGGTCGCGTCAGCGTTACTTACCAAAGCGTTCCCGTCGGAGTCGATGGTTTTGCCCATGAAGATGTGGATGCCGCCGATTGGGACGATGGAGAGCTTGACGGGGTTGGTCCTAGCCGAAATCCAGAACTCGTCCGGAGGGACAATCGGAAAGTTTCCGGCGTAAAGAACACGCCCCACAGCGATCGTGTCGTCGTAGCTTCCCATGGCGGAGCCCTCCCGGTTCCGGCCTCCAGACGCCTCAGGCCCCACGGTGGGCGCCAACTGTCGTTGCTTAGACGGTACCTCGGAGGAGGGATCCTCACGAGGGAAAAAGAAATAGGGGCCATTAGGCGGAGTGTCCTCGGGACGGTAGTAGGCGAGTTACCCAGCTTCGGAACACCTGCACGGAGACAGGCCTACTGCTGCTTGTCTGGAATTATCTGGGCGCTTGCGCGTTGTTACAATAAGTCGTGGTTGTGCCTCTAGGGCTCCCAGGATCCAGCTTATATAGACGCACAGATCTAGGGTTTACATGGAGAGTCCTAGACGGAATACAAGTTGCCTAACTACGGTATAATATCTTGCCGTGTACGTCAAGGATCCGCCTTCCATCTAAGCCGTCTGGATCCGGTACTTTATGGGCCTCCACGATCCGGCCGTAGGTCGGTTGAGATCCGGCTCCTTGCTCCTGGGCTGGACTTCATCCTACATGATCAACAGCAACTGGGCCGCCCGATGGGCCACATGCCACCATCGCCGTCTGTGGGCCACCCGGGCTTGCCGGATCCAGGCCATGTCGTTGATATACCCATAAAGTATACCCACAACACCCGTGTTCCCTCACATGAAGTGAGATACATCACGTTGGAGAGATGTGGATTACCATGAAGGTCTCACGAACGCCACGAAGGCTCAGCTTCCTCTTCAAGCCAATTCCACGAAGAACAAAGGCCATTTCCTTATGGCTAGCCATTTCTCCACTCCGGAGACGGCAAGCTCCACAACCACTTCACAAGATCCATGAAGGAGACGCCCGGGCCTCTTCATAATCTTCCATGAAGAGGTCCCCAGAGCACCAACCGCCAAGCCAACTAGAAGGTCACCATCCAAGAGTAACAAGCTCACGATATCTCACTCGAACTAATCATAATGGAGAGCTCAACGCTATGCAAGGATGCAAAGCAAGAACACCAAATATGTTCAAATCCTTCACACTCAAATCCCACCAAAGTAACAAGTGCTAGGGAGGAATTAGAGATCTAGGAAGAACAATGGAGGTAATCAACTAAGGCATGACTCCAAGATTTAGATCCCAAGAGTTACCCTCACCTAGAGGAGAAATTGGTTGGTGGAGATTGTAGATATGTATCTCCTCTTCCAAATCACTCAAAAAAATACAAGAATCATAGGAGGAAAGGGATAGGAAGTAAGGTTTTGCGGTTCAACAATGGAGTAAAGAGAGATGAATGGTTGACCTACCCTACCCCTCCCCCCCCCCCCCAAAGGAGGAAGGGAGGCTTTATATGTAGTCCAAAGGAGAAAAACTAGCCATTTGGGGAATCTCTACGAGCCAGTCCGATGATAAGTCGACGGAACCGAGCCACATACCGAACGGTCCGATGCATAGGCCAGCTTGCCGGAATTGCCGCCGAAACGGTCCCCAACTCACGCGGTTGTGCCAAAATAGTTTGGCAGGCCGGAGCCAGTGCCAGTCTGTTCGCGAGCCGGGCCACAACCTTAGCCTTCTCTGCACCTTCCGGAGTCCACCGAACTGGCGCCGAACGCACTTCAGAATATACCGGAATTTCCGGCGGATATCGGTTCAGTCCGGCGATGAGCCTGGTTGTGCCGGTTTTGCACGCTGGTTTCACTCAACTCCGGCAAAAATAAATTTCTCCTTTGAACCATGCTCCTAGACTCCGATTAGGTACCAATTTTTTTGAATTATAACGACCACTAGAACAAAAAAAAGTGGAAATATTAGCAACCAGCAAAGGTATTTTACCATGAATTTAGATGTGAAACCTCTGTACATAAAGAGATCCGGTAAAAACATCCAAACTAAAAAAGTCAACAGAAGATGCATACGAATTCCGTTTTCGAAGAACTTGGACTTGTTGAAAAGCTAGCAACAAGCTCAAGAACGTACATATAGAAGCACCAAGAAGCAACTAGAATAAAGGGATGCAAAGTATGCAAATGAGTGAGCTCCCTAAGACATGTGATTAAGTTACCCAACCGAAAGTCTTTGTTGATTGTGCGACTATCTATCCTATAACCCAATCTCCCAACAACCACCTTGAGACCGGTAAAAGGAAAACTAGCAAGGCCATACCATCTCCTTGTGCATCCCTCTTTATATTGATGACGAAGCTTCATGCTTCATTCAAAATGAAATGCTTCTTGATCATTGTTGCTTCACGAAGACTCATAATTTGCTCCCCCGTACACCACAATAGGATAGCTTCATTAAGGCACATATTCACATGTCCGTTATCACCAAATTGACGACAAGATTCAGGCATATGATCTTCTTGAGATGCTTACCTTGAACTTTCCCTTTCTCAACCTTGACGACGATCACACTTGATGTCATCATCTCATGGGCTATATGCGAACTTACTTTTGATGCATGCCCATGCAAAGATACCTAATCCACATATACAACACAAATAGAGTTATGTTAGTTCATAAAGCATAATTGAAAAAACTTACCATACCACATGATCACACATCTCATAGTGGTATGTTATTTATGCTTCATATGTTAACCAACTTGAATCCAATCTTCGCTCTTAGTCTTGGTGAACCTTGTATCTTCTCATGCTGTATCGTAATATCTTGAGGTACATAAAGAACTCCTAATTTGATTGTATGCACTAACCCTTGGTCAATCATAGATCAACTCATGAGTCTATCATGACAGCGGCATAGAGCCATATCCTAAATTATTCTTGGAATAAAATCTCAAGATCACGATCATATCATATTCTTCTCTTCAAATCGATGATCTTGATGAATATGCTCAAGGTAAATCTTATGTTCATGGAATCCACACTTTAATCCAACACATGAACTACAAGCATTGCCTATGGAGTATTCTTGGGACCCATGCGATCTAACTCTCAAAAGGAAGGCGATAAAGAAGAGAAAGGTATGAAGGAGACGAAGACAACCCATGCGATCTAGCCATCATCACCCAAATAAGCAACCTCACTAATGGTGCGGTAGATCACCTCAAACAAATCCTACCTCACACAGATGACTTCATGGGACGTCTATTTGTGACCCGTTTGACCATGAATAATGTTCAGAGGAATGATATGGTACGTTCTTTCAACTTACATTTCTTTATTTTTTTGTATGTATAGTTACCTATGTTTCTTACATTCTTCCTATTTTTGCGTCCGAGAAATTACGGAGATGGTGGTGTGCTACCTTGAACTTCCTTCTAGTGGCGAGGTTGGAGTATGTGTTGCACATGGTGAGGTCTACACCATCCCGTACAATACGGATTTTGATGGCTGCCTCTCCTTAAAAAATGATACGTGGAAGACATTGGTCCAGACCGAACAAGGTCTTCGGGCTAGACCAGCTATGCTCATCACAGCTAGGGAAAGCGCGCCCCCACACCGGCTGCTGTAGATCTTCATCATAGACTTCATCAATGAATTATGAGCCGACACACTCTGTTTATTTATTTGATGCACATTTTGTTAGTTTGTACTTTGGATGCATGTGGTGAATCAAATAAGCTAGCATGGAACGAAATTAGCTAGTTTCGATCAATATATGAAACACATGTTAACCAAATATATAGTATTGGTCGTTTGTTCAGGTTTGTGGCTTTGGTAATACTGATTTTGGAGGACATCGCCAGAAATTCTTTTTGGCTGTCAAGTATTTATTGGTGGTGTGGCATATACATATATCACGCCACTGGCATTTCAGTTACCAGCAGCGCGGCAGATGGCACGCCGCCAGTATTTCCATTACGGGTGGCGTGGTGGCGGGCATGCCGCCAATAAGGTATACCAGTGATGACATCGCCGATGGCGATGGTGTGCCAGATACACACCGTTGATGCTGATTTTTCCACACGCTACCAATATGTTTTTTTCCTACTAACGAGGGAATCGTCTAACGTCGACAACGTCATCAACAAATTCCGCTAACTTGTTGATCGAGGGTATGATCTATTGGCTCGGCCTCGCATACGATCTTGGTTATGCGCAATGAGTTTTCTTATATGTAGTGTTTTCCCAACGGTGGTATGAGAGCTATCTATCTATGCGTAGTTACAAGTACATATTAGAGGTTATGTGAGATAAGCGGTATGATGATTTGATTGTTACCCTCCCATTGTTATTTTGTTATTTACGATATTGTGAGATTAGCAGTTCAACAAACCTTATGATCTTCATATAAAGATCGGTTTGATAAGAGTGCACTTGTGTGCTAAATCAACTAGTGAATGTTAGTTTTGTCCACTTCAGCTGAAGATCAAAAATATGGGACTTGCGGGCTTGTAGTTGGTTGTTTGATAGCTAAAGTTGAATGAACGCGTACATTTTACGGCGCCATGGTTTCTATCTAACCTACAAAGTGGATCCGGCGCGGGTGACTGGTTAAGTATGTCCCACTGGCTGGTGAGGCCCACCACCAAAGCGAACGTCAGCCTGGTGTTTTTTAGTAGAATTCTTCAACATCTTCTGACTTTTGTTTATATCTAGTCTAGTTTTAGTGTATAGGTTCTTCAACATCTCCTGATTTTTAGTAAAATTCTTCAACATCTCCTGGCTGGTGCGGCCCACCACCAAAGGCGAAAGTCAGCCTGGTGACTTTTAGTAGAATTCTTCAACATCTCCTTCTCTTCTCTCTCTAATGCTCCCTCCATGCAGTAAGATGTTTTGGCCATTTCATAAGTCCACTCACTTTTGTTTATATCTAGTCTAGTTTTAGTGTATAGGTTCACTCGTTGTAATTTGTATTAGTCTTTCTTAAAAGTACCTAAAACATCTTATATTAGTGCACGGAGGGAGTATAAAGCTTCAATGGGCTGCAACAGATATCAAACGAGAGCTATGCCGCCCACCCGACAAATCAAGTTCTCGGCCACGTGATAGAGGTACGCATGCATTTTTTATTATTAAGTTTGATTTATGAATGATATTGTCAGTGTGCAAGGTATCGGTGCCGGTGTGGCGTTCCACTATGTCGATACGTTGCATTTCTAAATACCTCCTTAAATAAACAATCATACACTCTAGAAGCCTCTATAAAAATATATTTTTAATGCAAATATATTTAAGATACTAAAATAGACACAAAAACATACATACATATAATTCATGTAAGCGGTAAAAGTTAATACGTATATGCCTGCACTTTATTATTTACATTCTTTGTCTCTAATGAACGCAAATAAGATTTAACCTACGGTTTTGCAAGTTTAATTTATAAAATCAAAATAACTAGAGTCAAATGCTTTGCAAAATATAGTTTAAATTTATTCCACATGTATTTAGAAGAGTAAAATTTAAAAATGTATAAGCTAAAATAGTATACCTTAATGTTAGCATCATCTTTGTGTGATTAATTTTGCTATGTGTAATGAAAAGTATTCTAGAATTCACATGGCCACCACTTCAATAAATTTCAGTCAATATTGCCATATTAGCACGACATGTTGCCTTCTATATTCATAAGTCTTCTACAAGTTCCATAACATGTATGTTATACAAATTTATGTGAAGGACATTGTGTTAGGTCCCTATTACTCTTAGCATAACATGTATGTGGTCATCTTGACGTCATTGACGGTTGTTAATTAGTACTTGCTATTTCTAGGTAGTGAGAGAGCGGATCCGTAATTTTGTTAAGTAACTCAAAAATATTAAGGGTTTGTATTGTCATTCATTTTCCGTGACTCGGACTTTATTTATTTTATTTTTTGTTATAAAATTTCCACTACTTTTGATTTTTTTACCTCTCTCGTCTTTGCGCTAGTTTGCTTGTCTAGTGAGGCATTGTCTTTGGTACAAATGTGTGATAGAAGTTGAAATTTGGCGTTGTTATTGTGTCTTTTCACGGAGAGATGGTGTCGTGGCCCAAAACTTACTAGGAGTGTCCTAACGATTTTCGTGTCTGATTACATATGTTTGAGTGTGTAGGTGTGAGAGGATGTTTTCTCGTCTAGTCTGATGTGCTTTGGCTCGGCCTGAACTCGTCAGGTAGCCTCACAACAAAAGTGAATGAAAAATATGCAGATGAACAATTTAAGATACGACATGTGGGTAGTCGCATATCTAACTATGAATCAAGCACTAGTCGAGGACTATACCTTTGACGTGATGCTTGAGTGAAATATTGTTAGGGGCTGAATGAAGAACATGTGCATCCATATAATTCCTCTGTTTCATATTAATTGTCGTAAATATGAAACGTATGAAGTATTATTTTTTTACGGGGACACCCCTTCTCGAAAAAGGGAGTGTTTTTCCCCATGAAGCGCTAGAAAATAATACAAACATAAGTTGCATCAGTTCTGTCAGATGTAATTCAGTCATTAGTTCTTAACATGCATTTAGCTGAACGAACGAGAGTACCAGGCGCCGAGCTCGTAGAGAATTGGCACATTAGCTCAGAGCCTGACACATGACTCAATCTTATGAATTATGATTCATGGCAATAATTCGATAAGCTCCATGTGAACAACATCGTAATCATCGATTCCTTTTCCCCATTTGGCACCAGTTCATCCTCTTTTGCTTCATCAACTTTTGTCTCCCTCCCCCATGACCATGGACAGCCAGTTGCTCTCTCCCTCCAAGTGTCCAACAGTAGCACACCTAACGTCGATGGGATATCCGATTCAGGTACATACGAATTAGTTTTGGACACGCACACATCGTACCGACCCCTAATACACCATCTCTTTTGTTAGCACCACCAAATCACAAAAAGTCTTGATTTTTTGGAATTTACGCTACATAAACCAACCAACACATAATTCAGGGTTCAGAAAAGCGCAAAACGCCCATTTCCTCAGCATCTCCTCACGCTGTCCAGGTCGATGTTTTCGTGGTGGCATACTTTACCCACAGGTGACGCGCCTTTGTGGCTTTGTGTGCCAAAGCATCAAAATAATGGCTCCATGCCGCCATATGCAGGCCCCGGCTGGCCTTTCAGCGATGTGATCTCCTCGGTGCCATATATACGCAGTGCGCGCGGCGCAACAATCCGGGAAGATTCACGTGGACGTCGCAGCAACGGCGGCGAACCTGAAACCGATTGATGCGGCAGGCAGCACGGCAACACTCGCGGCAGTCTACCTCAAGATGGCTAGACAGATTCCGAAATATCCACACCAGAACACAAGAGACAAGAGCGTGCGCACTTGGTCAGGTTAAAAGTAGACAGCGATAAAACTGGGAACAAAATCGAGCTAAGATTCAGCGAGAGCTACATTTGCAGATCAGATCAGAGCGTCAAGATTGGATGAAAATATCATTGGCTAGCTAGCTAGCTAGTACAGGTCGGACTCCTTGTGCGTCTGGATGACGCAGTCGGAGGTCGGGTAGGCGACGCAGGTGAGCGCGTAGCCGGAGCCGACCTGCTCCTCGTCGAGGAACGACTGGTCCGACTGGTCCACGCCGCCCTCCAGGACCTTGCCGGCGCAGGTGGAGCACGCGCCGGCGCGGCACGAGTAGGGAAGGTCCAGGCCGGCCTCCTCGGCCGCGTCCAGGATGTAGTTGTCCTCTGACACGTTGATCACGCTCTCCTTCCCGTCCGGACCGATAAGCTTCACCTTGTACACAGCCATGGCGCGGAAGTCCCTCGACGACGCCCCGGAGCCCTGAAATGTAGGCGTGACCCTCGCAGGGTTCAGGCGCAAATGCAGTGGTTGCCTTGTGCTCTGGTTCTGGGGAGGCAGCTGCAGACGTGTGTTGGTCTTGAAGTTGCAGAGAATTGGTGCTGTGAAAGTAGTTGCCATCTTGGATGTTTGTGGTCTGAAAAATGGTACTAATCAGCAACAAGAGAGACAACATATATACTAGACAAAAGGAAAAAAGAAAGTAAAAAAATTGTGTTTAATAGATAAAAGTAAAATTAAGTAGAAGTATGTTTGGCTCCCAATTTTCCTTTTTTCTAGCTAGCCCCAAGCCGAAAAAAGCAAAGTTAAGGGCCTCTTTGGTTTGCAGGATTATAATACCAGTAATAGGAAAACAAAGTATTCCACTATAAGCCCATTTGAATACTACAAATTTCAATTTGACCCAAAGCTTGTTGGGCTGCACAATGGGAAAAAGATGATTCTTTCCAAGAATCAGAATGACTCGTGAACAAGAATTCTGCGAAGAGGTTGTGTGTGTAATTCAGCGGCTCCTGTGCTCTCCAATACAGCCTGGAGATACACAACGAAAGAAAATCTTTGAGAGCAAGTGCACTGTTAATGGCAAGGTATGCAAATTGGTGGTCGACAACTGCAGCTGTGAGAATTTGGTTTCTCAAAAGCTTGTGGAGCATTTGAAGCTTGAGACACATCCTCACCCGAATCCTTACACTATTGGCTGGATCAAGAAGGGAGTAAGCATGAGGATTACCGTGAAGTGCTATGTGTCTCTTTCATTGGGTAAAAACTATCGCTCAAATGTGTTGTGCGATGTTGTTGATATGGATGCCAGCCATATTCTTCTTGGGAGGCCTTGGCAATATGATGTTGATGCTACACACTGAGTAGACGAATAGTTTTGTTTTACGTCTTGTGTAAACTAATATTCTAAAAACAATCTATGGAAAGGTAAACTTCAGTTAGACCTATCCACATTTATGCTTTAAGACCGTAAGCAAAAAGGTACTTTATCATACATACAATACGTAGTGGAAGTTCTGAGAACTGTGTTGATAGAGCTATATAGGATGTGACCAATCAACAAAATGAGTATTTCTGACTAAAGAATAGAGCTGAAAGCAATTGCTAATAAAGTAAAGTGTCACAAATACGTCGTAATTTTTTTAGCAAGTTGCAGTTACAAAAGAGCAACCATGCCTTCTGATCTCAGAAGTTTGGATATCCATTTCTAATGCTCCCCGTAGACCCCCTTTCCATTAAAAAGCAGGAGAATGTTCCAATAGGCCATAAAAAGTAGGCATTAGAAGCTGATTGATCACCGTGAGTCATATTTATAATATCTGGCAGTGAACTACGAAATCCTTGGCCTATATACCTGCTAAAAGTACGAACAATGCTATCACAGTCAACCGCCTGACGAATACATAAGATATCCAATTCCAACCAATAGTTTTTCACAACTAGTAGCTCGGATTTGGATGTGGATGAGATCACAAGCGCACGACACATATCAGGTAGATTGTAGTGAATCAGCTCTTCCATTTATGTCGGGAACTCTATGTGGAGCTTTGTCATCCGCACTGGAATTACCAGGATATAGTATCGTGCAAGCTCTTTTAGAGTTCCTTTTGACCACAAAGCTCTTTCAGAGTAAGCTGAAAGCCTTACAACACAAGTAATGCTGATAACGGTAAGCATGGCATCCGTGGCAGCATGTGCTGCATATTAAACACAATAGTTGAAGCAATTGCAGATAAGGTTGTGGCTCTCTGTGGTTTTGCCCTTAAGATAGGTCACACTACTGCTGATGTCCAAACAGAAGTAATGTTACTGCTCCTCGTGAGAGAAAAATTGCATTCCCATCCCACTGCTGAACACTTGGACTAGTACATTTGACTGGTACATATACAGGGAATTCAGTACTACTGATGCACCGCATGCTTATCCCCACTTGAGATAGCTGAAGAGCAGGATGCATTGTTACAAGTGAACAGATTTGGGCACCCTATGGAAACCTGAATCTGGGGCAAACCAGGGCAACACATTCACCAGAGAGCATGGGTGGCAAAGCCAGGAACAATGAGCATGGGGGTTCACCTCATTGCACATTTGCACTACAGGGGTCTAAAAACTAGCTAGTATGCCGCTAATTAACGGCCAGAGTTCGACGAAATTCCGTTGGGTTCATCCGACCCAAGACCAGTATGCTGCCTTCGCCCAAATCCAGGACAAAGAAGAGTCGACATTGCTGTGTAGCTAACCCGAGGATGCAATGCAAGAATCCGGAAAACGGGATGAGATTATGAGAATAGTGAAGCAGAGGAGTGACTGACCCAGTAGACTGGAGCTGCAATCCGGAGCAGGCCGTGGCGCCGAAGGGAAGAAGAGGAGCGTGGAGATGGAACGGTCACGGGGGGCTGGGATACGGATTGGGGAGAGAGGAACGCAGCGTGCAGTACAGCTTTCGGTTTTAGCTGCAACGCCACGAGGCGGCAGGCACCGCCGGGGACCTCTGTCGGATCTCCCGTCCACGGCTCCGATCAGCGTGCTCACGCTGGAGTACGGATCCGACGGTCGCGCTCGGCGTGTTCTGGATGCTTCGGTTGCTCCGCCCGTGACGGCGCGAGCGGGCGGCAGAGGAGCGCTATCCTGTGGGCTGTGGGCTGCAGGTGGGGGTGGTAGCTCAGTGCCTGGGTTGGAGGAAGGAAAACGGCTGGTGAGGCTGCATCTGGATGACAATGCAGCAACACGTTGGGCTCTACAAAAGACAATCGGCAAGATGAGCCCATTGTCTCTCGGTTCTATTTATTATGTTCTGTTCCCCTCAATTTTTTTTTGTTATGTTCTATTCTGCTCTCTTTTCTTTTTAACCAAAGGCAGCAGCAGTGCTATTTTAATTCATTAGAAATATGTGCGTTCATATGGGTGAATGTATGTAGTAATTTATGATCAGCATCCGCATTATTGTGTTTTGCAAAAAGATAATGGAGAAAAAAGGATATGAAGAAAGCCAACCTTTCCACAAGAGCACAGAACAACAACCCACCACAACCTATACAAAACTATAGAAGGGAAAAAGGGGATACAAGGTTGAGATCAAGATCTTGACCAATCGGCAAAGACACATGGTGGACTTTCAGCTTTCATCTTCATCTTACCAACTGGGCAAATAGCAGTGGCCATGGCCGCCCGTTGTATGGTCACCACCTATCGCCGCCACTCGAGGAGAGGTAGGGGCATCAATAGGAATGAGGTAATCCAAGGGTGGATCAAGGGCTTGCTAACCTGGCTTCCAACTAAAATAATCGGCGCCTATGTATCTTGGACAAAACTTAAAAAGCAATGGAGTTGTTCACTATATTTTGATCAATGAAAATACAATTACAAATTTTAAACCATAAAAGTATAGGAACATCCTAAAGTGGTGGATATACGTCAAACTGCTAGTCAATTGATCTTGTATTACTAAATGATACTTAAAATCTGTGTTGTGTATGGTTTGAGTTTTACCTACAGATAACCGGCTAAACATCCGTTCTCGAGACTGTGTGCTCTATTTTGCTTGGTACATGTGACCAAACTATACTTGTATCTGAGATTTTATGTTTCTTGTTTACCCTTAAAAGGTGGGTTATACATCATTATAATTTCTTGCAAAAAATAAAGTGGGCGAATGAGCGGAACAAGATCTAGAAAATACAAAACAATAACTTGCCTAAATTTCAACGACAAAACAAATATTTGTTTTATTCACTTCACTAACCATCATTTTCTTATCAAGTATGAAAGATATATTATCTCAAAATTCAAATGGTTCAAAAGGTAAGTGGTTGATAACTCATAATGCATGTCTACTTTTTGCCTTATATTTCATATTCATCACTCACCCTATTTTTCTTTTGAGAAAATAACTCTCCCCATTTAGTCTATACTAATAGCACATATGATCAAACAAAGGAAAGCTAATCTTGTTAGAAAATCCCACGATGAAACATTTTTTCTTAATATGGTAAACCATGCAACCAATAGATCTTCAAACATAGTTTACAAGTATTCATAATCACTTTCATACACCAAAGTGATGGATACCAGTCAAGTGAAATATCACCACATCATGTAGTTTTTTTAAAAAAACATGACTCTAGAAAACCATATTTTAAGCAACATATTGATATATAAAATTAATGAAGTTGGATAATAAGAGGAAGATAACCTGGATAAGAAAAGTAAATTAACTAGTATAAATGTGACAACGAACAAATTCTTTTGTTGACTTCATTTTCATTACCCATTGTTTTTTACTATTGAAATTCAAAAGCTTGTCTAAAAATTTGAATGGTTTAAAAGGTACATACAACTAATAAAAAAACATATAGTTATGTTAACTTGTCGTTGTGATAATATCTGGTGTCCTCAGATAAGTTCATAACTCGCCTTTTCGTAGGAAATAACTCATCACATTTACTCTATATGAGAAGGAGACACTATCAACAAAGGGAATGGAGCTTGGCCTAGCAAATTCCACATTAAATAAAAAACATACATTAACCTTGAAGACACTTAAACAGATATATGTTCATAATCATACCTAAATTTTGTTTTATTGCCAACCTAAATTCTACTAGAGGAGTATCATGCTTTGCCACGCTAGCCATCCTTGGCACGGATAGCTCGTTGGTAGTGGTAGTCTACGAGGGAAAATATTTTAATCTTTGAAAATTTAAACTATAAATTTAGAAACTAAAGTTGCACATTATTTACATTGTTGTAGTTATTATAAGGACAATGAAATCGCTCCTCGCTTTCTGTAGAACACAAAAAATACATACACGAGTATGTCCACTTTTTAGTAACAATGGCAATCATGTAGCAGAGGCAAAAAATGAAGCCATTATGGGGCCCTAAGAATAATAAAACAAGTATAAATAATATTTTTATAAACTTGGACTACATAAAACCTAGATGAACTCATATCTTTTATTTAGTAGTTTATTTCCAAAAGAATGAATCATGCTAAAAAAATCATATTGTAGACCAATCCTTGGCATAGTTTTCCATTTCCTTCTTCTCTACATCAAGTGGGGGTCTTTGCATGATCATATAACCAGAACAAAAACACCAAGTTTTTTCCTATACATTGGAATAATTGCATTGGATGCTTGCTAGTACTTGTAAAATGTATCCATGAACTTTTGTGAAAGAACATGTCCATTACTCCATGTGTGGTTTTGGTAATTGATGACAATCCCTATGGACTAACGGTTGCATTGAGAATCAATCTTAGGTCAAGTCCATAGCCATGTGTTGGACTCAAGGTTGCAAGATGGAGAAGACGGAGTACAATGACGAAGGCGGTGTCGAAGAGAGATAAAGACGGTGTAGAAGATGAAGAGATGAAGACGGTGGCGTGCATACAAGATGGATGAAGACGGTGGCGTGCGTAGAAGATGGATGAAGATGGTGGAATGTATGTTGGAGGAAGACGGTGGCATGTACAATGATGAAGAGGATGAAGACGGAGCTTGCCGACTCGAGAGGAACGCGCAAGGATAAGGTTTGTGCTCGATAGGATAGTGGATCACATCATCGGAGAGAGCTCAAACCTTGCATGCATTGCATCGTGTTTCTTGGTTGTCTTGGTCTTATCCATTAGATGAGTTAGAGCTTGTGTTCATTCTCATGACAAGCTCTAGCTCATCGGAAACGGATTCCGGTTGCATCGCATGTTGCATGTGTGAGGGTGATGATTTTCCCGATATACCATATTGAGAGGTTACACCTCTATGACCATGAGAAAATCATCATCCACTCTTTTCCATGATTTCATCATGTGAGAAGGTATCTCTTGTCGTCCTCTTTCCAACGAAATTGGTTTCATGTCATTCCGAATTTCCTAGCTCAAGTTATGAATTTTACATTGCGGTTTAAAGAAAAAAAAAGGAGGAAAACTGTTTTTGGGCCGGGCGGTACCACCGATGGTGGTACCGGCCCAAGTACCGGCCGGCCTCCAAAGGCTTACTGGACTCACTGCGGTACCAGGCCGGAACTACCGTATTTATTACGGTACCGCCCGGTACCAGCCCGGTACTACCGGCCCAACTCCCTCTCTTTTCTTTCCTTTGTTTTTCCCACAGCCGCTCCGTCCCGCCTTGGGCCGCCGTGCTCCGCACGGCCCAGCACCACCGCACCGCTGCAGCTCGCTCCACGCACGCCAGGGCCCAGTCGCCGCTCGCCACGCCAGCTCGCTGCGCGGCGATCCCTATTCACCGCTTATTGCGGGATGTAACTGGGGCGCCGCATAGGGGCGAGCTATGTTGGGCCGGCCCGTTACGCATGCGCTTCAGGTTTTCTTGGTTCCTCTGTCCGGTTTTTTTTTCGTTTTTTCCCTTTCCAGTTTCTTTCTATGTCTGTTTCTGCTGAGTTTTTCGTTCGGTTTTCATTTTCAATGATTTTCGGGCGATTTTTCTTAAAAAATTAAACCATTTTTTTAACATCTTTAAAATTTGAACATTTTTTACTCTTGCACTCTTTTCGAATTTGAACATTTTTAATTTCTGAACCTTTTTTTTGAACATTCTTTAGATTTCAAATTTTTTTTTGCGAATTTAATTTTCAAAGTTTAAACCTTTTTAAAAATTGAACAGTTTCAAAAAAATGTTCATGTGTTCAAAAATAACGTTCACAAATTTTAAAAATATACTATATTTTTTCTTTTAAATTTTGTTCATTTAATTAAAATAATGTTCATGAGGTTAAAAGTTATTTTATAGGAGATAGTTCACGAAATGAAAATTTTCACGGAATCAAAAAGAAGTTCATGTATATGAACTAATATTCATGGGGTATAAAATTGTTGCATGAAATACGTTGGTAAAATGAAAAATGTTTGCGGAATCATAAAAAAAAGTTCATATGTATAAGAAAAAACTGTTCACGATGTTTAAAATATTCATAGGTTCAAAAAATGCATTCATTAATTTTAAAATAAGAGTCCATAATTTTGAAAAATGTTCACGTGTTCGATAAATTGTTTAAGATATCAAAATATATGTTTATGGATTCAAAAAATGTTTTTCATACTTAAAATATGTTCATGTAGTTTCTATAATGTTCACGAGATTCAAAAATTGTTCATGGGTTTGAAAAATATGTTCGTGAACTCTTAAATGTTTAAGGATTCAAAAAAAAATTCACACATCTAGATAAAAATGTTCACATGAATAAAAAAAAGTTATATTCATGGATTAAACAAAAAGTCCAAAGGTTCCGAAACATTTTCACGAGTTTTAAAAAATTGTTCATTTGTTTTAAGAAATATTTTGGAGATTCAAATTTTATGTTCAATTATGTATTATTTGTACTGCTCCATTTGAGAAGCCAAAAAAATCAGGGAACGAGTGGCTTCATTAGGCGGAGCGTGGCATGCAAGTCCGTGGGAGATCCGTTCATTGCAAATTGGATTGACCTTGTGGTAGTGGGAGGCACATCAAGGCCTGGCGCCGGTCATTGTAGTCAACAAAGCTCACGTGTTTCTAGAGAAAATGACGGAGCATGCAGAGGCGTACGCGTGCGATTGTGCGAGTCTAAATGTACAATACCTGAAACAGCACCGAAACAGTGGAACACAGTAATATGGGCCGAGCCCATTTGTCGCAGGGGTACGCGGTGACTCGCGGAACTGCCGCTAAAGGCGGCATATAGGTGCTCCCTCGCTGCGCCGCTCGGATCGTCGATCCCCACGGCGGTTTGGGCCCATTTTCAGCTGTTTTCTGCGCAGTTCGTGCGCGAGCGGTGGTACCGCTTTGACAAGCGGTAGTATCGCTCGGGCGCGAATCTGACCGTTTTTCTAGCCCAACAACTATATTTTGGAGCCCCTATTTATACCTCGCTTCCACCTCCAACCTAAACACTTTTTCCCCTCTATTCTCTCTCCTCCATTGTTGACATTGAGTTGTTTCTTCCCCCTCTTGATCCCCCCCACTATTTCTTGCATATTTTTGGGGGAAAGGAGAGAGGAGATCTAGATCTAGAGCTTCACCAATTGAATCCCTCTCCAAGTGAGGGATCTTGCTAGATCTAGATCTTTGAGTTGCTTGGTGTTTCTCCTCATATTTGTTCTTCCTCCCTTATTCCCCCAATAGCTTTTGTAGCTTTGTTGGAATTTGGGAGAGAAGAACTTGGGCATCTTAGTGGTGTTCTTAGTCATTGCATTAGGTGCATCGGTTTGGGTTCTCTCCGGGGTTTCGGTCTCGTAGAGGGCATGTTGACCTTGGTGGTGTTGTAGCCTTAGTGGCCTTGTTACCTTTGTGGTGTTGTAGCCTTTTGTGGCGTTGTTGCCTTTGTGGTGTGGTAGCCTTAGTGGCGTTGTTGCCTTAGTGGAGTGTGGTAGCCTTTGTGGTTTTGGTGCTGGTTGTGACGCGTTGGTGTCTTGGTGGCATTGTCGCCGGTGTGGCGTGTTGTAGCCTCTTGTGGCCTTGTACTTGAGAGTCTCCGTGTTGTGGAGTTGCCTCAATCTTGATACTTGGGAGTTTTCTCAAGCTTGTACGGGTTCGGTGACCACCCTCAAGGGTCCCTTAGTGGATCGAGGCTTTCCTCCTTGGAGGGAAGGTTCGAGGAGAATACGGTGGCCCTAGTGGCTCATTGGAGTGCCTCGTGCCTCCACACCGCTCCAACGGAGACGTAGCACCCTTGGGTGTGAACTTCGGGTTACATCGTCGTCTCCTCGTGCACCGATTACTTCTCAACCTGAGCTCCTTTACCTATGCGCTTTACATTGTGATATCTATCATGCTTGATGCTATACCTATCTTGTTATCACCTTGTTGCTCATCATGGTAGCATAGGTTGTTGGAGCACTTAGGCAAACCCCTAGTTGATAGGCTTTGAGCTAAACTAGTAAACACTTAGTTTTATTCCGCCTAGTTTAGCTCTCAAGTAGAAGTTTTTGTACACCGCCTATTCACACCCCCCCCCCTCTAGGCGATGTCCTAGTACATGCATTTTGTTTTTATCGTGTCTAAATTCCTACTATTTATCAGCTTTATTATATTTGTTGTGACTAACCTACTAATAGTTGCAAAAAGCACACTTTTTGTTTTAGACTTTCTTGTGTATCAATTGCACAAGTATGGAAAAAAGTTCCTCATTAAGGTGAAATTTAGAGTTTCCTAAAATATGTCCCTGAAGGACTATTTTTA
Source organism: Lolium multiflorum (assembly GCA_030979885.1). NCBI lineage: Eukaryota > Viridiplantae > Streptophyta > Magnoliopsida > Poales > Poaceae > Lolium > Lolium multiflorum. The sequence continues at coordinate 208,862,914 of CM061748.1, forward strand.
AATATGTCAAATCCATGAGCAGAAGATGATGTCAAATGAAAAGGGTGTAATGGACAAAATTCTGGGGAATTTATAGAGTATTAATTTGATATAAAGACCACAGAAATAGGAGTTTGTATGCTCCTCCAGTGGTGTTTTTTTACTAAAGAGTCCAGAAGCGGTTTCAGGATTTTGAAAGTTGGTGACATGTGATACGTCCATTTTGCATCACTATTTTATATCATAATTTGCTGTTATTCATTGATATATTTCATATTTAGAGATGATACTTATGTTATTTCACTTATTTTGCATGTTTCATGATTATTGGAGAATTATTCACCGGAGTCAGGATTCTGAAAAGCACCGTCAGATACCATATTTCTGAAGATCAACAATTGACGGAAATTATACCGAAGATCTTATTTTTCCAAGAAGGAGCCAGCCAAAGGAGGAGCTGAGGAGGCCGCCATGGCCCCCCATAGGCCGGCGCGGGCCCAGCCCTGGCCGCGCCGCCATGTGGGGAGGGGGCCCACTGAAAGGATCGTATGCCGCACCTAGAGGGGGGGTGAATAGGTGCTAACCAATTTTTAGTTCTTTTTTAATTTAGGCTTGACACAAAGGTAAATTGTCTAGATATGCAACTAAGTGAATTTACCTATATGACAAGGTTATCAACTAAGCAAGATATAGCTACGCAATATATAGGAGATAGAATAGGATAGAGGTAACCGAGAGTGGAGCACGCGATGACACGGAGATGATTCCCGTAGTTCCCTTCCTTTGCAAGAAGGTACGTCTATGTTCGGAGGAGTGTGGTCGCTACGAAAGCCAGACCAACAGTCACGAACACTTCACTCAGGTCTCCTGTGAGCAACGCCACGAAGGCCTAGCCCACTTCCACTAAGGGATTTCCTCGAGGCGGAAACCGGGCCTTTACAAAGTTCTTGGGGCACACATCCACGACCGAATTGGAGGCTCCCAAATCTGTAACAACACAACAATCAACAACAATACATCAACACAAATCAACTAGGGATCCAAAGAGGAACACTAGCAAGGGGGCCCTCAAACAAATGAGGGAGAAATGTAAATCGCTTCGGTGAGGATGTAGATCGGTGGCTTCTCCTTCGAATCTCCAAAGATGAAGAGCTTTGGTTGGGGGAAGAAGGAGATCTTGCAAATCTTGTGTTCTTGAGGTGGCTCTAATGGTGGTGAAGCTTGGCAGATTTTTCTTGCAATGATTGAGCAAATGAGAAAGGAAGAAGAGGGGTATAAATACCCCTCCCCAAAATCCAGCCGTTGGGGCTTTCGGGGGGCCGGATAATCCGATAATCCGGCCCCAGGTACAAAACCGGGAGAATGTCCAAATATCCGGCCAACCAGACTTGCTTTTCTTCAGGTCCTTAGCCATTTTCGAGGGGGCCGGATATTTCCGAAATGTCCGGCCCGATAATCCGGCCTTGGGACAAAACCGGGACAATATCCGGCAAATATCCGGCCTCTATCCAAAGCATACTGAGCCGCAAATCCTCAAGTCCTTAGCCGAAAAACTGGGGGCTGGATATTTTGGGAATATCCGGCCCGGATTATCCGGCCTGATGATCTTTTTTTGTTGTATCTTTTTGACAGAACTGACCACATCCAACACACATAAAAATGTATCTATATAATCCCTATACCACTTAAACAAACATTAGTGTATCACACATATTGACATCAAACACCCAAAACAAAATATGAGATATGTTCTTTCAATCTCCCCCTTTTTGGTGTTTGATGACAATATACGGATTTGCAAGAGAATCACAATAGAGACAAGCATGATGGCAAAACATAGAGGCACTCCCCCTACATGTGTGCATATAAGTAATTTGCATTTGAATACAAATACACAACACATACGAACGAGGTGCCTCAACACAAGAGGTATCCAACATGAGCTCTAACAAGAGACATAGACATATATGAAGTTGAGATAGGATGCTCGAAATCATACCCATGTGTAGATATATAATACGGAGATATAGCATCACACATAATATAATAGCCTTGATCTCAACATATAGAATTCCGAAAACCATAACAATGTCTCACACCACATAGCACATAGTTTTAAACGGAACACAAGCAAACCAAATAGTTCAAATAAGAGGGAACACAAGCAATAGAAGAAAGATAAACGCATATGCTTGTGCCCAAACCATGCAAATCCCCGAGAGTTCTACTAGAACACTTCTCCCCCTTTGGCATCGAGACGCCAAAAAGGGGATAAGCGCGATGCTACTCGCCCCATGGAGATCACTCGGAGCCATCGTCATTGTCGGACTGGTACTCCTCTTCTTCTTCTTCTTCTTGTCAGGGGCATCCGGAGAGCGGCGAGTGAGGTTGGACCTTTGAATGCAATCATCAAGATCACTCCACGGAACCCGTGCGAATGCCACCCACCGTAACCTGGGTGAACTAGAGGCCGAGGCGGGGGTCCTAGCTCACCACCGAGCTTGTGTGACCGCCGAGTATGATTAATCTCGAACGCTCTCGGCTGGCCGCATAGTTCTCCTTATGGATCTCAATGTTCATGCAAAGGATGTGACGCTGAAACCAACTAAGCCTGCTCACATGTTTCTTCATAGCCGGGAGATCAGGACGGCGAGCAGGAGCAAAACCACTAGAACGAGCATCACCCATGAAGGAGTCAGGTGCAGGTGCAGCAGAAGAGACTGGCTTAAGCTTGTATGCCTTCTTGACAGAATGCTTCACCAATGAGTACCCGCTCAAGTCTACACCATCCCCGGCCACAGAGTTGTTGATGAGGAGCTGGATATATGGTGCATAAGGTATGGTGGTCCGGGATACCATGGCATCATGAATCTCATTGAAGATGAAGTCCATGACATCAATAGTGTAGTTACGTTCCCCATTAGTATCACGGGCACACCTAAAGCTGAGGTGCATAAGATCCACAAGAGTTCCCCGGAGAGCATCATTGTTACAACCACTTGGAGAGATGGTGGCCCGAAAGAACCTGAGTAACTGACTATAGATGGGAAGCAGCCCCTTGGAAGAACCAACTTTTCCAGCTGAGGTATAGAGATCAAACAGCACATTCTTATCTGTCTTATGTGGTCCATGAAGACGACGACCTCCTCCTGCAGGAACTCCAAGAATACCAGCAAATCGGCGCAAGGTTGCGCTACAGTGAGTGGAACCAGTCATCCATTCCATAGTGCGGTCCTCATCTTTCTGGATGGCCAAAGTGGCAAAGAATTGCTTCACCAACTCTGGACTATAGTCACACCTAATCTTCATCAGATCCTGCAAGCCCATCCTACCAGTCACCCAGATGGCATCCTCAAAATGATTATTTTCAGAAAGGTCTTCCACATTGATTGCTTGCATGGGTCGCACTTTCGGCATGGGCTCATAAATATCCTTGTAGATGTACTCCTGCTCCATGCACCAGAATTTCCTGCCCTCTGTCTCTTCATCCCTTGGGAGGTCTTCATACCAGTTCTTCATGCGGATAGCGGAATAAGAGACAGGGTCCATGGTCTTGTAGTTTTCCCTTGGATCCTTGTTCTTTTGCCTAGATGCTGAGGACTTGCGAGGAGCGTTGAGCGTGAACTCATCACTTGACCGATCACCCCTTGGGCGTCTCCGAGCACCCCGAGAAACACGACCTGTGAATAGCAAAGACGGATAACAAAGAGAAGATAATGCTCATAAGTCATGTATGATACAGTAGTGTACTCTAGAAACATACTATAAGTCGGTACAAATCTAGACACGATAGACTGAAACAGAACTGCAGCGATGAAGCTCCAGGCCGGATAATCCGGTGTCCCCTGGGCGGATAATCCAGGCCGGATAATCCGGGCTTTGCGAGGGCCGGATAATCCGGCCCTGCGAATCTTGCAGTTCTTCCAATCAAACACTTGTCTATGACCAGATCGGCCTCATAGCATGCAAGAGGAGTGTACTACACATGATTTGGAACAACTAGACACCATCTTCACCAAGAAAATAGCACATACAAATCACAACACCTAGGTTAGGGATTGTGAGTCATACCCGCATCCATTGCGAAAGCCGCTTGGAGGAGAAGGTAGCTAGGGAGGAGAGGCACCCGATCCACCCAAAAACTCCGAGAGGGAGCGGACGGGGCGTCTCCGGCGAGGAGGAGGAGCTCCGGCGGCTTGAGGAGGGAGAAGGGGGCGCGTGGGGGGAACTGATTGAAGTGGCAACCGTTCTCCCCGCGGCCTCCCTTAGTCCTCCCGCAAATCGCCCAGGCCGGATAATCCGGCCCAAAGTGAGGGCGGATAATCCGGCCAGGCCGGATATTCCAGGGGGCCGGATTATCCGGTTTTCTGGAAAATTCCAGAACACCGGAAATCCTGCCTATCTTTAGTTGGTTATTTGCGAACCCATATGTGGTGCAATAAAATATCACGTCACATATAAGATGCATATTTACCAATAAGATGGGGCAACCTAGATCATCCGACCGAGAAACCTCAAACTCCAAGTTTTTACCAAACATGACAAATGAGCAAGATGGAAGTGGCTTATAGGAGAGAGTAGGCTTAGGTTTAGAGGGTACAAACTGTTAATGGTACATGAGCACTCAAGTTTGCAAGATATGAGCAAATAAGGCCAAACTAGAGTGATTTCCCATAAGAACATGGAGTTGTCAAATAAAAGGCGATAAGATCCAAATAACTCCAACTCTTCTCAAAGAAGAGTGTGGTGGCCTAGGCCACCATATATGAGTGTTATGGCATGGCACCGCGAAGATATATCTTGGGCCCAAAACCACTACTCATCATTGAAGCTCACATATCATTATATGATATAAAGAGAATGATTTTCTTTAATGTTGGCATTATGGGGGGAGGGATAGCTCAATAGTTTAAACCGCACTCCCCCTATCTCCATGCCCACATCTAAACCAAATAAAGTTTTGAGACAAAGGTGTGTTTGCAAGATGGTCAAGCTATACTCCTTGAATCAATGATATTTAGCTCATTCCTCAAATAGCAAAACCTTGCTTCATCAAGAGGCTTCGTGAATATATCGGCAAGTTGGTCTTTGGTAGGAACATAGATAAGCTCAATATCACCACGGGCAACATGATCCCTAATAAAATGATTCCGGATCTCAATATGCTTCGTTCTTGAATGTTGCACCAGATTATAGGCAATCTTGATAGCACTTTCATTGTCACATAATAGAGGCACTTTGTCACAAATGACACCGTATTCCTTTAAAGTTTGCCTCATCCATAACAATTGAGTGCATCCACTTGCGGCGGCAACATATTCGGCTTCGGCGGTGGAGAGATATACAATTTTGCTTCTTAGAAGACCAACACACCAAGGACCTACCAAGAAATTGGCAAGCCCCGGAAGTTGATTTCCTATCATCCTTGTCCCCCGCCCAATCCGCATCGGTGTATCCATTGAGAATAAAACTTGAGCCTTTGGGTTACCAAATACCATATCTTGGGGTATCAACCAAATATCGAAAGATTCTTTTGAGAGCCATCATGTGACTCTCTTTAGGAGAAGCTTGATACCTTGCACACACACCAACACTCAACACTATGTCCGGTCTAGATGCACAAAGGTAAAGCAAGGATCCAATCATGGAGCGATATACCTTTTGATCCACCTCTTTACCATTGGGATCAAGTGCAAGATGACATTTAGTAACCATAGGAGTGGCTACACCCTTCAACTCGGTCATCTTGAACCTCTTGAGCATGTCTTGGAGATATTTTGCTTGATTGATGAAGGTTCCTTCTCTCAATTGCTTGATTTCTAATCCAAGAAAGAACTTCATCTCTCCCATCATAGACATCTCAAACCTATCGGTCATAAGCTTTGAAAATTCATCATTGAAAGCTTGGTTAGTAGAGCCAAAGATAATATCATCAACATATAATTGGCAAACGAAAAGCTCCCCATTAACCCTCTTAGTAAAAAGAGTGGGATCGATTAGCCCAACATCAAACCCACGGTCTACCAACAATTCCTTAAGGTGCTCATACCAAGCTCTAGGAGCTTGTTTGAGACCATAAAGTGCTTTATCAAGCTTGTAGACATGGTTAGGAAAGACCTCAAACCCCGGGGTTGCTTAACATAAACCTCTTCATGCAAAGGACCATTAAGAAATGCACTTTTCACATCCATTTGTTGTAACTTAAAGTTATGATGCGATGCATAAGCAAGAAGGATACGGATGGACTCAAGGCGAGCCACGGAGCATAGGTCTCTCCAAAGTCAATTCCTTCAACTTGAGAGAAACCTTGAGCCACCAATCTTGCCTTGTTCCTCACAATATTTCCAAACTCATCTTGCTTGTTCTTGAATATCCATTTAGTGCCTATAACATTGCGGCACTCCTTTGGCTTCTCTACTAAGGTCCACACTTTGTTGCGCTTGAAGTTGTTGAGTTCCTCGTGCATGGCTTCCACCCAATCCGAATCTTCAAGTGCTTCAAATACTTTCTTGGGTTCCACAACGGAGATATAAGCATGATGATTGCTAAAGTTAGCCAATTGCCTTCTTGTGGAGACCTTTGCTCGAACATCACCAAGGACCTTGTCATGTGTGTGTCCACAAATTTCAAGGGTCCTTTCTCTTCTTGCTAGACGACGGGCCTCGATCTCCTCCTTGGTTTTTCTAGGCCTTGGAGGTGTCACTTGATCAACTTGATCATTTGGGTCCCCGTCTTGACCTTCAATTGGAGCTTCCTCAATTTCTTGAGAATGCTCAACCTCATGTGCTTGATCTTGGACAATATTTGGTGAAGTGCAAACATCGAATGGAAACTCATCGGAGCCATCATGAATCCTTGATTGATCTTGTCCTTGATCTTGTACATGAGAGTGAGGGTTTTCTTCTTGTTCTTGGGTTGGTGCAACATTAGCTTCAAGAGATGGGGTTTGTTGATGTTGAGAAGATGAGGGCTCCACCGTGGTAGAGCATAGTCCTTCCCGAGACGCCACACCGTGTCCCTCAATGGGGCGGAAAAATCCCACACCCATTCTTACTATGGCATCTTGAGGTATTTCATCACCTGCACATACATCAACTTGCCCCACTTGGGAGCCATCATTTTCTTCGAACTTCACACTACAAGATTCGATGATAATATTGGAAGATATATCAAAGACTCTATAAGTGTGAGATTCGGCACCGTAACCAACAAATATACCCTCCAAAGCTTTAGGAGCAAATTTAGATAAACGAACTCCTTTGATTTTATAGAAACACTTACAACCGAACACCTTGAAGTATGAGATATTAGGCTTGTTGCCGGTGAGTATTTCATATGGAGTCTTGTTCAAGCCCTTGCGGAGATAGAGCCGGTTAGAAGAATGACAAGCGATGGAGATAACTTCGGCCCAGAAGTTATAGCGGGATTTGTATTCCGCCATCATAGACCTTGCCATATCCAAGAGAGTCCGGTTCTTTCTCTCCGCAACACCATTTTGTTGAGGGGTGTATGCAGCGGAATATTGATGTATTATCCCCTCTTCACTAAGAAAATCATTGAGTGTGTAGTTCTTGAACTCGGAGCCGTTGTCACTTCTTATTGCCATAATGAGAAGGTTGTGTTGACGTTGCACCTCGGTGGCAAAGTCAATGAAGATTTGTTGAGTCTCATCTTTCGTTTTGAGAAAGAAGACCCAAGTGTATCTTGAATAGTCATCAACAATTACCAAGCAATATTTCTTCCCACCAAAGCTTGCATGAGTGGTAGGACCAGAGAGATCCACATGAAGGACCTCCAAGATCCTCTTGGAAGAAATGATAATCTTGCTTGGGTGAGGAGAGTCATGTATTTTGCCTTCAACACAAGCCCTACAAACACGATCTTTGGCAAAAGAAACATTTTCCATTAGTCCCACAATATGGTTCCCCTTGTGAAGACTTTGCAAAGTTCTCATGTTGACATGGGCTAAGCGGCGATGCCACAACCAACCCACATCCGCCTTTCCGAATAGGCACATCGCACTTGAAGTGGTGGTCCCCGAAAAGTCCACCACATACAAGTTATGTTCGCGATACCCAACGAAAGCGACTTTTAGAGTCTTGCTCCACAAGAGGACCACAATATCATTATCAATAAAGACGGCGAAACCCATCTTGCCAAGGGCGAAAACGGAAAGCAAATTGTAACCAAGGGTTTTGACAAGCATGACATCCACAAATGTTATGTTGTGTGCAACCACAACCTTGCCAAAACCCAATACCTCGGATGTAGAATTATCGCCAAAGGAGACGGTGATATTGTTTATGTTGGGCCTCAACTCCTTGACGAGGTTCTTGCCGCCGGTCATATGACTTGTACATCCACTATCAAGTACCCATTTTGAACCTCCGGCGGCATAGTCCTACATGAGATTAATTCTTGGATTTAGGTACCCATTTCTCAATGGGTCCTATTTTGTTAGCAACAAGGGTCTTTGGGGCCCAAATAGACCAAGCAACATAACCATCATATGGGCCAACATATTTAGCATAAACATCACCATAATAATCTTTAAATAGAACATAGTGAGGGTTAGCATTTCCCGCATCATCATCATTAATGGTGTTGCCCTTAGGGGCTTCACCATTGGTGATAGCTTTCTTCTTCTCTTGTGCGGGCTTGGCCTTTTGCTTGTTTGCCTTCTTTGCCTTGGCATTATAACCTAGGCCCTCCTTCCCATTGTTTGATCTTTGCTTACTCAAAAGATCATCCAAAGAAAGTTTACTTTGGGGAGAGGAGGCCTTAGCAAGTTCATCCTTCAACCTAGCATTTTCCTCAATAATATTTGCATGATCACATGAAGGGGTAGAGGAACTAGGCACATCATATGAAGCAAGCCTAATTTGAAGTTGCTCATTTGACTTGGATAGGAGAGTGTATTCACTCTTCAAAGCTTTGTGAGCTTTGTCTAGTTCATCTAGATCCTTCACAAGTTTCTCATGATCAACACCAAATTGAGCCATTTCCTTTTTAAGCACTTTAGTCTTAGCCCTAACAAGATCTCTAGCTTTAGTGAGCTTGTTAATTCTATCTTGAGGCTCTTCAAGAATTTCTAGCCTCTCCTCAAGAGAAGCTATAGTTTCTTGACTTTCCTCAAGAGCATTTTTAAGAGCATGGATTTCAAGAGAGTCTTCTCTCTCTATTTGACCTTTTTTCTCAAGAGTATCATTTTGTTGAGCTAAACGAGCCATGAGATGTGAAACATGCTTTTTAGTGTTACCTTGTAGGTTAAAAATGAATTCATCAAACTCTAGCATTTCTTGTTTCACTTTTAGACTAGCATCATCAACCCCTAGATCACTTGATATGTTAGGCATAGAGGGGCTAGGAGATGATACCTCGGAGGATTTGGCCATGAGACAACTTTCTTCCTCCACATGAATGATCTCATTGGGGGATTCACTTGGTGATGAAGAGTTAGTGGAGAGGGAGGCAAGAGCGACCAATCCATTAGAGGTTGCATCTTCTTCATCATCAACATCATCATCTCCGGAGGTATATTCTTCTTGAGTTGATAGCACAATAGATGTGTCCAAGGAGGACCTTGCCATGAAGCAATGTGCATTCTTGATATGAGGATTCTCATTGGTGGATTCAAAGAGAGATGAAGAGGGAATGTTGGTAGTGACAATGGCGGCCACTTCCTTTGAGCTTTCTTCTTCTTCATCATCACTAGAGCTTTCAACTTCATTGGAGGAATATTCTTCCCTAGTCACTAGCACAACTTTTGGGGGCCTCTTGCCCTTCTTGGTCTTCACTACAAGAAATCTGCCATAAGTTGACAAAATAAAGGTGTCACTGAAACGTCAATAATGGCTACTTGTGACGTTACGGTGACGCTTTTCAAAACGTCGAAAGCTGGGAGTCAGCAGTGAGTGCTTAAGACGTTCCACTTGAAAACGTCGTAGAGCTTTGTGACGTTTTAAAATGTCACTGACGGCATGACATTCCCAAAACGTCATGGGCACCTGCCCCCGAGTCCAGCGTGGCAATCCGACGTGGCAAAATTATGACGAATTAGAAACGTCGTTATCTGAATTCGGCCCGGTCCATTCAGCTCCTTATGTGGGCTAAGCCCATTAGTTCTGATTATTTTTTTCGGCTTTGTTAGGCCTTGGCCCGTAACTGGCCCAATTACCTCGGCCTTTTTAGCTTATTTTTTTTCAACAGCCTTTTTAGCTGCTGTACTTACTGGGCCTGGGCCAATTTTCATTGGGCCGTGGCCTTTTTAGGACCCATTACAGTTTTGGACCGGCAGTCAATAAGAACCAGCCAAGCTCATTATTAGTATGAACATAAAACTTAGCAAATTAATCAATTACATTGCAGCAACAAGAACCAGTCAAGCTCATTATTAGTATGAACATAAAACTTTTGTCACGGTGACTTGGAGCAATAAGGCTCAGTCATGCTCGTTATTACAATATAAACATAAAATTTCACTAGAGTTGTCTTCAGGATCTCCAGCATGCATCTTGCTAGAAAATGATGTTGCACAAGTTGTCTTTAGGTTCTCCAGCTCCAGGTTGTTCCGCAGCAGCTCATCCTACACAGCCCTGAAACATCGCTTCAGGTCAACCCAAGTAAAATAAGCATCAAGGAACATAGTACACAGCAAACTCTTCTTCACAGCAAGATACAACAATCGGAGAGTTGCTAAGCAAGCATAAAGTGGGCGTGAAGTGTGAGCACTGACATGCTATCGTGGCAATAAACAATGATAAGGGAACATAACATAGTATCTGCTACTTTGGTCCATGCAGCAGTCAATAAGCAAAACACGGAGTGACGGTGACCTGTGTAGCAGATAATGTGTGTATCTAGTAACTATGATTCTATTTTGAAACAGCCCACTTTACATATCTATGTTTAGACATGTGACATTTCACACACTTAAAAATCCATAATCATGCATTCAGGTGGCATGTATAGTAGCAGGATAATGTTGTGATCTGCCAGTAGTGATGCACAGTAGCAATGAACAATTGGTTTCATGTACAACGAACAAAACAAACGAGCATCAGGAATGAAAATCATTGAACAAATAAGGGTTCACCTACTTCAGCCCTTGATACTCCATCTTGGCGAGTCTGGTACTGGGTGGCATCATGTAGCCATCGGGAGCTCACAAAAGTAGCAACTACAGCATGCTTCAGCTTTACTAGGACCTGGCGCATCCGGGACAGGTCGGTGGGCTTGCCAGGCTTGGGGCCCTGAATGACCGCGATGGATGGCTTCTTGTCCTTGTCTTTCTTGCCCCGCTTCTCGATGGTAGCTATCTCATGTGGTATGAGCTCCGAGATTGATTTCCAGTACTGCTTGTCTGCACTAGCATGGAATTTCTCCTGGCTTTCTACGAAAATCTGCAGCACAACATAAATTTTCAGTGTTCATGGCTTCTTGTCATGCACACCGTAAGTTTTACTTAGAACTGAGAAATGCCCGCTCACGTACCTTCTCTCTTTCCCTGCTATGGACCTTATTTGTCTCACAGGTCTGTAGCCTCTTCTCATAGAAAGCTATCTCGAACTCTTCAGCTTCAGCAATTATTTGGGCCTGTAGCTCCTTCTCCTTCTGTTCTTTTTCCTCGAGAACTAAAGCATTTTGCCTGAAACCAGAGTGATGCAGTTAGAGTTCAGATTATAGACAGGGTAGAATCTAATAGTCTACAAGTGAAAAGATAATAAACAAAAATAGTGATGTCATTCAATTGATCAATTCCACAGAGTATTTTATGCCAGCTATCATCAGGTTTCAGGACACATCGCATGGCCATTAAATGTGTCATATTCAAAAGAAGGTCCTGCTTATTACAGAAGGCATGTATAGAAATGAAGGCACAAGCTTATGTAAATAAAGAGAAGAAATGTAAAAAAAAAGTTGCTGCTTATTATAGATGGCATATAATACAATAGGAGGAATTAAATAGCAGAAAGAACTGAAACTGCATGGATTGTATAGTAGTAGACTGTATATGTTTGAGAAGACGTGCACCATATAACTTACTTTTTGTCAATGTGGTGGATTGAGCTTTAGTTAAAGATCTGGTACATGAGTAGCGCTAGCAGGTCAGCCTATTGCATTCTCTACAAAAACAAATAGTAGCATGTCAGCGACCATTTGCTGTGATTGATGATCACTGAAGAAATAATATACAGAGCAAGCAGGCTAGAGGCAATCCTATAGTCAGGAGAATAACATTTTACATCTCAGGTATTGGTATCAGCATCATCTTGTTGAAACTGTCTCTTCTCAATCACGACTAGATTCAGAAGATGCATTAGTATGAAGATACAATGGCAGATCGCAAGTGTGAAATGGATATGGCACAAGATTTATGGTGTGATAGATTATCCATCCGATGAATGAGCCATACAATTTCTTTCAAACGTATTCACATACAAAATGCAGTAAAGCAAACTCATATGATCATTAAGCACACATTAACAAGCGAAAACAACCTATCTTAATTAGCACATGATAGATACCACCATATATAAATTTACACAGGACATGCAGAAGAAATAAAAGGGACAAATGCATGACTTGGACATTAGTCATCTCAAGATTGCATTACTTGCCAGACTTTACCAATAAGTATTTACTATTACATGCACGTATGGCTCAACGAAATTTAGGAAAATAAAATAGACAGTGAGTGTGGCCTCCCGGTTTCAGACACAAAAGATGCTAGTTATATGAGACCATTTCACCTTGGTCTGAAGAACCAAAGATTAATATGGTAAATAATAGTATGAGCTTAATGCTGAATCTATCTCTCGTGCTCTACATCATCTGAAACTGTAGTTTGGGTACTGAATATGGTTGAGGTATGGCCTATTTCAGACTATGTACAACGTACTGTTTATGCTTGAAGTCTATTTGAGACTATGTTTATTGAAAACTGCAATGCACACGGTGGTATTCTTAAAAAAGAAAGAGCTGCAGGCATTTGATCCTCCTTTTGACATGAGTTGTCAGACACTCCCCTACCTCTTTTTTCTAAACATACTGAATTGTTGGACTCTCCCATACGACTAGTGCATGAACATGGTATGCCTGTTATGCTCTCGTTGAAAATTGAACAATATTTCAGGAGACATCAGTGAATATATTACCACCAAATATTACGCGGAACATCCTGATAGTTCTGAACTTGCACATAAAAGCAATCTGACGAGAAAAGGTAGAAAGATGGAACCAGACCTGCGCTCCATGTTGGAGATGATCTGCTGGCGGCGGAGGGAGGTGGCTCCAGCCATCCAGCGCCACCACTTGCGAATGATTCCCATCAGTCTCACCCGATCAAGATCTGCAAGAATAAAACGCAAAGGAGATGAGAGGATATAGAGGACATAGTAGGACGGTCGTTGAGGATATAGAGGACAAAGAGGCAATCGGAATCAGGTCGACGCACGCATCTAGTGGCTGTCGGAAACGATGGCGCCGCCGTCGAGGAACCAAGTCTCAACACGAGTGGCTGGATTGTTCCAGTCGAAATAGGAGCACAACGATGTGGATCTCAGCGAAGTAGGGCCACAACGCCACCGGTTGGAGACGGCACACAAGGGGGAGGGGCCAAAATAGTAGAGGAGTGGAAGCCGGCGAACTACTCCATCGCCGGCCGCGCCGTCTCATCGTCATGGCACTGGCCCAATAAAGGAGAAACGCGGATGGCCGCCGGCACTCACGGACGGCCGGTGCCGGAAGCGCTCACCATGGCCTCCTCCACGGCAGCCGCCGCTCGGGGTTTCCTGCGTCACCATCGGCGGAGGGCTGGTGGAGAAGGGAGGGAGTGGGCTGGCGGAGGATCTGGCTCACGGCAGATCCACGGGAGGACGAGGCTTGGGGTGGCCGGAGTTGGCCGGGATCTAGGCCGGAGAGGAGGGGCGGCAGAAGGGAAATGGCTAGGGTTTCTGGCCGGCAGGGTGGTCTGGGTCAGATTTGGTGGAGTGGTTTGGTCGGTCGCTCGTGGTTTGGACTGGTCGTCGCGCGCGTGCCCAAAATCTTTAGGCGCCAATGGGAAAATCCAGCGCAGCAATTTTGGTTCATGTTTGGTGCGTTGGATGCATTGGACGGTTGAGATCCAAGTCTGGGGCTGATCCTTGGTAGGTTGTTTTCCTGGCTTCTGATTGGCTAGATTTTTTTTGGCCTGCTAATGACGTTTTGACCTGAATTGCCAATGACGTTTTTGCCCAATAACGTCACGATTTTCTAGGGTTTTGCCCCCCCCCCCCGAGTGGCCAAGGACGGTCAAAGCTAGGAACGTCATAAAGCTATGACATTTTGATTTCCAGTCATAAAAAAAATGTCATATTATGGCAGATTTCTTGTAGTGCTTGTTGTTGTAGAATTTCTTGTTGGGGTCTTTTGAATATTTGCCCTTTGATTCTTTGCTATTGTCCTTGGGAATGAGCCTTCCATTATGATTCTCCCTATTCTCATAGGGGCATTCGGCAATGAAATGGCGCTTGTCATCACAGTTGTAGCATGATCTTGTTTTTGGACCAAAGCTAGTGAACCCACTTTTGTTGTTCCTCTTGATGTTGTCTTCCTTGGACTTCGAAGGATCAACCCAAAAGGACTTTGCATGGAAGGCCATGTGATCATGATAGTGGCATTTCAAATCTTCTGGATAGGTCATACTCCAATATGCCCTATATTGTTCTTGAGGCTGCACTTCTTCTACGGAGTTGACCGTCAAGGCAAGGTTGTTCCCTTTTGACATATGATACGTCCATTTTGCATCACTATTTTATATCATAATTTGCTGTTATTTGTTGATATATTTCCTATTTAGAGATGATACTTATGTTATTTCATCTATTTTGCATGTTTCGTGATCATTGGAGAACTATTCACCGGAGTCAGGATTCTGTTGGAAAAAGCACCGTCAGGGCACCATATTTCTGAAGATCAACAATTGACGGCAATTATACGAAAGTTCATATTTTTCCAGAAGACGAAGGGAACCAAAAGGAGGGGCCGAGAGGGGCCGCCATGGCCTCCCCATAGGCCGGCGCGGCCCTGGCCTGGCCGCGCCGCCTTGGGGGAGGGGGCCCACAGCCCCTCTCGGCCGCCTCTCCTTCGCGTACTTATTCGTCCCGAAAACCTAAGACCCGGAGAGTTACGGAGAATTGGAGCCGCCTCTGCGGCGGAGAAACACCAGAGAGAAAGAGCTCTCCGGCGGGCAGGAATCCGCCAGGGAAATTCCCTCCCGGAGGGGGAAATCGACGCCATCACCATCGTCATCGAGCTGGACATCATCTCCATCATCATCACCATCATCTCCACCATCTACACCGCCATCTCCACCGCTGCATCTCATCACTGCTGTAACGATTTGGGTTGGATCTTGATTGTTTGATAGGGGAAACTCTCCCGGTGTTGATTACTACTTGTTATTGATGCTATTGAGTGAAACTATTGAACCAATGTTTATGTTCAGATTGTTATTCATCATTATATCACCTCTGATCATGTTCCATATGATGTCTCGTGAGTAGTTCGTTTAGTTTTTGAGGACATGGGTGAAGTCTAGATGTTAGTAGTGAATTATTGTTGAGTAGTATTCAATGTTATGATATTTAAGTTGTGGTGTTACTCTTCTAGTGGTGTCATGTGAACGTCGACTACATGATACTTCACCTTTATGGGCCTAGGGAGTACATCTTGTATTCGTTTGCTAATTTAGTGAGACCCTAAACCCCCATTAGTATATCGGTGCAGGAGGGATAGCAGGATCTCAGAGTTTAAGGCTGTGGTTAGGTTTATCTTAATTACTTTCTTGTATTTGCGGATGCTTGCAAGGGGTATAATCACAAGTATGTATTAGTCCTAGGAAGGGCGGTGCATTAGCATAGGTTCACCCACACAACACTTATCAAAACAATGAAGATTAATCAGCCGTATGAAGCGAAAGCACTAGACTAAAGTCCCCGTGTGTCCTCAAGAACGTTTGGTCATTATAAGTAAACAAACCGGCTTGTCCTTTGTGCTAAAAAGGATTGGGCCACTCGCTGCAATTATTTCTCTCGCATTTTATTTACTTGTACTTTATTTATCTGCTATATCAAAACCCCCTGAATACTTGTCTGTGAGCATTTACAGTGAATCCTTCATCGAAACTGCTTGTCAACACCTTCTGCTCCTCGTTGGGTTCGACACTCTTATTTATCGAAAGTACTACGATACACCCCCTATACTTGTGGGTCATCAACATACCAATGGCACGATTGCGAGAATCATGGGAGTTTTGCTCGAGCACCTTGAGGGCTTGCATCTCGTGCACGGCTTGTTGAGACGTGAGAGAGGAATAGCATTCTCTCCCAACAAGAGTCTTGACATCAATGGGTTCAAACGACATCATGCAATCAATGTACTTATCCTTGATCCAAGAGTCATTGATGTGGGTGGCACCCACAATCCGGAAAGCATCGGCAACGGTGACGAGTCTTGCATACATGTCTTCATGATCTTCATCCGGTAGCCTCATGAATCCTTCGGCTTTATTCCGAAGAGAATTGTACTTGTTTCTTCTCGTGCTTTCACTTCCAATGCAACTAGCGGCCAAACCATCCCAAGCTTCCTTGGCGGTGGTGAAGTTCCGAACACGAGACAAATCCTTTGTCCCCACACTAGTTTGGATCATGTGCAAGGCCGTGACATTGAGTTGACTATCAACCGCTTCTCTTCTAGTCAACTTGTTGGGGTTGTAGGGCTTGAATCCCTCCTCGATGATTCTCCAAAGTTCATTGGAGGCACTACAAACATGAGAACAAAACTCAAATTGCCATGTATCGTAATCTTTCATATTAAACTTAGGTGGGTCTCCCCGAATGTTCAAATGAGGATGGGGAACCGGGATATCGGGAGATAGGAAAGGCGGAGCCACTTGATTGTAGCTCACACCTCCACTAGTTCCCCTAGGAGATGCAATGGGAGATTTGATAGAAGTTGAGTTATCACCATCCACGGGTTTGGTAGCGGAGGGTAATGCCGAAGCACCTCCCTCTTCTAACACACCCGCACCTCTACAGCGGGAGCTATGGGAGGGACCGGAGTCAAAAGCTCGGAAATCATTTTTCTCATGCCTTCCATTTGAGCTTCCATGGAGGACCTCAACGAATTGAAGTCATCCATGGAGACCATCTTAGCGGCCCCTTCCGCAGGCGCATCGTCCGGCATACTCTTAGGCGGTTAAGCCCGAAATAAGAGCCGAGGCTCTGATACCAATTGAAAGGATCGTATGCCGCACCTAGAGGGGGTGAATAGGTGCTAACCAAATTTTAGTTCTTTTTCAATTTAGGCTTGACACAAAGGTAAATTCTCTAGATATGCAACTAAGTGAATTTACCTATATGACAAGGTTATCAACTAAGCAAGATATAGCTACGCTATATATAGGAGATAGAATAAGATAGAGGTAACCGAGAGTGGAGCACGCGATGACACGGAGATGATTCCCGTAGTTCCCTTCCTTTGCAAGAAGGTACGTCTACATTCGGAGGAGTGTGGTCACTACGAAAGCCAGACCAACAGTCACGAAGACTTCACTCAGGTCTCCTGTGAGCAACGCCACGAAGGCCTAGCCCACTTCCACTAAGGGATTTCCTCGAGGCGGAAACCGGGCCTTTACAAAGTTCTTGGGGCACACATCCACAACCGAATTGGAGGCTCCCAAATCTGTAACAACACAACAATCAACAACAATACATCAACACAAATCAACTAGGGATCTAAAGAGGAACACTAGCAAGGGGGCCCTCAAACAAATGAGGGAGAAATGTAAATCGCTTCGGTGAGGATGTAGATCGGTGGCTTCTCCTTCGAATCTCCAAAGAACAAGAGCTTTGGTTGGGGGAAGAACGAGATCTTGCAAATCTTGTGTTCTTGAGGTGGCTCTAATGGTGGTGAAGCTTGGCAGATTTTTCTTGCAATGATTGAGCAAAGGAGAAAGGAAGAAGAAGAGGGGTATAAATACCCCTCCCCAAAATCCAGCCGTTGGGGCTTCCGGGGGGCCGGATATTCCGGCCTAAGTAAGGGGCGGATAATCCGCCCCCCGGATAATCCGGCCCCAGGTACAAAACCGGGAGAATGTTCGGCCAAATATCCGGCCTCTAACCAGACTTGCTTTTCTTCAGGTCCTTAGCCATTTTCGAGGGGGCCGGATATTTCCGAAATGTCCGGCCCGGATAATCCGGCCTTGGGACAAAACCGGGCAAATATCCGGCCTCTATCCAGAAGCATACTGAGCCGCAAATCCTCAAGTCCTTAGCCGAAAAACTGGGGGCCGGATATTTTGGAAATATCCGGCCCGGATTATCCGGCCTGATGATCTTTTTGCTGCATCTTTTTGACAGAACTGACCACATCCAACACACATAAAAATGTATCTATATAATCCCTGTACCACTTAAACAAACATTAGTGTATCACACATATTGACATCAAATACCCAAAACAAAATATGAGAGATGTTCTTTCACCCACAGCCCCCCTCGGCCTCCTCTCTTTCGCGTACTTCATCACCCCGAAAACCTAAGGCACGGGGGATAAGCGAGAATAGACACAGCCGCCTCTGCGGGGCGGAGAAACACCAGAGAGAAAAGAGCTCTCCGGCAGGAATCCGGGGGAAATTCCCCCAGGGGGAAATCGTCGCCATCGTCACCGTCATCGAGCTGGACTTCATTGGGATCATCATCATCATCATCTCCACCATCGACACCGCCATATCCACCGCTGCACCTCGTCTCCGCTGTAACATCTAGGGTTGAATCTTGGGTATTTCATAGGGGAAACTCTCCCGGTATTGATTACTACTTGCTATTGATGCTATTGAGTGAAACCATTGGATCAAGGTTTATGTTCAGATTGTTATCCATCATCATATCACCTCTGATTATGTTCCATATGATGTCTCGTGAGTAGTTCGTTTAGTTCTTGAGGACGTGGGTGAAGTCTAAATGTTAGTAGTGAACTATGTTGAGTAATATTTAATGGTTTGATATTTAAGTTGTGGTGTTATTCTTCTAGTGGTGTCATGTGAACGTCGACTACATGATACTTCACCTTTATGGGCCTGGGGAGTACATCTTGTATTCGTTTGCTAATTGTGGGGTTGCCGGAGTGACAGCAACCTGAACCCCGTTGGTATATCGATGCAGAGGGATAGCAGGATCTCGAGTTTAAGGCTGTGGTTAGATTTATCTTAATTACTTTCTTGTATTTGATGCTTGCAAGGGGTATAATCACAAGTATGTATTACTCCTAGGAAGGGCGGTGCATTAGCATAGGTTCACCCACACAACACTTATCAAAACAATGAAGATTAATCAACTATATGAAGCGAAAGCACTAGACTAGATCCCCGTGTGTCCTCAAGAACGTTTGGTCATTATAAGTAAACAAACCGGCTTGTCCTTTGTGCTAAAAAGGATTGGGCCACTCGCTGCAATTATTACTCTCGCATTTTACTTACTTGTACTTTTCATCTGCTATATCAAAACCCCCTGAAAACTTGTCTGTGAGCATTTACAGTGAATCCTTCATCGAAACTGCTTGTCAACACCTTCTGCTCCTCGTTGGGTTCGACACTCTTATTTATCGAAAGTACTACGATACACCCCCTATAATTGTGGGTCATCAACATGATTGACTCAAACTCTTGCCATATATGATGAATTAGACCAAGAGACGAATTTTTTTGGACTTGTGAGAACAAAGAGGAAGGCCTAGAATATTCTAGAGGTTCCCAAGAGCCTTTGGATCAAAGGGGTTGGATCCCATGGCCAAGATTGACTCTCAAACACTATATATTAATGGGAAACCCTATTTTTGGAGGCCACCTCCAAAAGCCACGAATTTTCTACCCTTGCCTTTGATATCCATGGGGGGCTCCTCTCCATAAAATAGAAGGTCCAAGGAAGAAGGTGGCAAGAGGCCACTAGCCCCAAAGTAGGTCGTCGATGCCTCCCTGCTGCGGGCTGCCACCATCATGGTCGCCTTCCTCGCTGTGGCCATTTCTCCCCCTTTAGAGGCACCTACCCATCATCATCTACAATACTTCTTCATAATACACACTGCAATCTCTTGGCAAACATGATGGTTGATGCAGCATATTATTTCCCCATTAAGTATAGTGTCTCTATGTCTAGTTTTGAGTAGTAACTTTTTCATGTCAATGGTGAAATAATTTGTCTATGGTTGAATACATGTTTGTGTCTTATATGATGGTCTTACTAATGCATGAGTGCACACATATTTTAGGGAATGCATAATATCATCAGTTCATCACTATTGATTGTAACTTGCATGAGGGCATGTGGGAGTGACAGAAACCTACGCGTGATTAAATATGGTGTATAATTATGGGGACCTTGTAACTTATATCGGTGGTTGGACTTGTTTTATTAATGAATCTCTTTATTTCTCGTGAACATGACCTTGATATCAATCATTAGGGGTGTAATTGCCCATGTACATGGCTGCACCTATTTATGGCTCTTTTCTTGAAGAAACACAGAAATCTCTATATCAAAAGATAATGTGATGGTTAGGCATAGACTTAATTAATTCCTTGATTCCTCATGAACATGGCCTAGGGGTTTTATTCATCAATTTCTTTATCCTTAATGCCTTGTTTACCTATGAAGGGTAGATAGGAGGGGTTTAGGATGCGCAGAACATTAAAGAACCCATTCATCTAGCTGATACAAAATATTTTCTATTCAGTTAAAGACAACCAAAAATGAAATAAATATTTGCTAAGAACATTTACTTAGATTGGTTACCACTTTCTCACAACTCTCACAACTTTTGATTTTAAGCTTTCTACTTTAATTACTTTGTAGGTTTCTAGGTATTTAATAGTGTTAAGTAAAAGATCAACCTTGCCCATGTTGTTAAATTGCATTGCATGAATGGTGATGACCCACAAGTATAGGGGGTGTATCGTAGTACTTTCGATAAATAAGAGTGTCGAACCCAACGAGGAGCAGAAGGTGTTGACAAGCAGTTTCGATGAAGGTTTCACTGTAAATGCTCACAGACAAGTATTCAGGGGGTTTTGATATTGCAGATAAATAAAGTACAAGTAAATAAAATGCGAGAGAAATAATTGCAGCGAGTGGCCCAATCCTTTTTAGCACAAAGGACAAGCCGGTTTGTTTACTTATAATGACCAAACGTTCTGAGGACACATGGGGATTTTAGTCTAGTGCTTTCGCTACATACATTAATTAATCATTGTTTTGATAAGTGTTGTGTGGGTGAACCTATGCTAATGCACCGCCCTTCCTAGGACTAATACATACTTGTGATTATACCCCTTGCAAGCATCCGCAACTACAAGAAAGTAATTAAGATAAATCTAACCACAGCCTTAAACTCTGAGATCCTGCGATCCCTCCTGCATCGATATACTAACGGGGGCTTAGGTTTCTGTCACTCCGGCAACCCCGCAATTAGCAACCGAATACAAGATGCACTCCCCTAGGCCCATAAATGGTGAAATGTCGTGTAGTCGACGTTCACACGACACCACTAGAAGAATGACACCACAACTTAAATATCATAACATTGAATATTACTCAACCACAATTCACTACTAGCATTTAGACTTCACCCATGTCCTCAAGAACTAAACGAACTACTCACGAGACATCATATGGAACATGATCAGAGGTGATATGATGATGAATAACAATCTGAACATAAACTTGGTTCAATGGTTTCACTCAATAGCATCTACAACAAGTATAGAATAACACCGGGAGAGTTTCCCCTATCAAACAATCAAGATTTAACCCGAATTGCTACAGCGGTGACGAGGTGCAGCGGTGGTGATGATGGTGTAGATGGTGGAGATGATGATGATGATGATGGAGATGATGTCCCGCTCGATGACGATGGCGATGGCGTCGATTTCCTCCGGGGAGGGAATTTCCGGATTCCCCCGCCGGAGAGCTCTTTCTCTCTGGTGTTCTCCGCCCGCAGAGGCGGCTGTCCCTCGTGAGGTCCCCTGTGGCTTAGGTTTTCGGGACGAAGGAGTACGCGAAGAAAAGGAGGCGAAAGGGGCTGTGGGGCCTCCAGAGCACAGGGTGGCGCCGGCCTTGGGCCGCGCCGCCCGTGGTCTGGGCCCACAGTGGCCCCTCTCTTCTTCCCCTTCTGGCTCCCTCCGTCATCTGGAAAATAGGAATTTTCGTGAAATTCCCTTCCACTTGATCTTCCGAAATATTGCGTTCTGACGGTGCTTTTTCCAGCAGAATCCTGGCCCCGGTGCTTAATCCTCCAATGATGATGAAACATGCAAAATAGATGAAATAACATAAGTATTGTGTCCCAATATGAAATATATCAATGAATAACAGAAAATTATGATACAAAATAGTGATGCAAATTGGACGTATCAACTCCCCCGCTTAGACCTCGCTTGTCCCCAAGCGAAACTGAGCTCGATAAACAAGACCACATGTTTATGGAGTGAAGAGTCGATAAATAAAATACGGACAAGAGGCATCATATTCATTCACACAAGACATTCTAGTAAACAACTTCCTCATATAACTCATCTTGAAATAAGTAAAGAGAAATCACAAGTAAAGGTGCATAAGAAATCATAATTGGTGATGGCAAACTTTGTTCTTGGTCAGAGAACTACTAACGGATTGTACTTCTAAGCAAAGCTTTCATATTAGATTTTATAGCTGAGCCTTCATATTTAAGCATAACAATCTCTTCATAATCATTGATAACTTCAAAGTCATATTCATTCAGATAAAATTGGTACTAAATAAGAAAGTATAAAAGACATGATTAACGGAATCATAGCATAAATGATTGGTTCACAACAACCCAATTGCTTGCTCGGGATAGAGGGAAATAGGTTTACTGACTCAACATAAAAGTAAAAGATAGGCCCTTCGCAGAGGGAAGCAGGGATTAAATCATGTGCTAGAGCTTTTCAAGTTTTGAAATCATATAAAGAGCATAAAAGTAAGATTTTGAGCGGTGTTTGTTGTTGTCAACGAATGGTAGTGGGCACTCTAACCCCCTTGCCAACGAACCTTCAAAGAGCGGCTCCCATGAATTATTTTTATTTTTGGGTGGCACTCCTTCCAACCTTTCTTTCACAAACCATGGCTAACCGAATCCTCGGGTGCCTGCCAACAATCTCATACCATGAAGGAGTGCCCTTTTATTTTAGTTTCATTATGATGACACTCCTCCCCACCTTTGCTTGCACAAGCCATGGCTAACCGAATCCTCGGGTGCCTGCAACAATCACATACCATGGAGGAGTGTCTTTTTAAATTAATTAATTCGGGACTGGGAATCCCATTGCCAGCTCTTTTTGCAAAATTATTGGATAAGCGGATGTGCCGCTAGTCCATTGGTGAAAGTCCGCCCAACAAGATTGAAAGATAAAACACCACATACTTCCTCATGAGCTATAAAACATTGACACAAATAAGGAGTAGTAGTTTGAATAATTTAAAGGTAGCACATGAAGTATTTACTTGGAATGGCAGAAAATACCATGTAGTAGGTAGGTATGGTGGACACAAATGGCATAGGTTTGGTCTAAAGTTATGGATGTATGAGAAGCATTCCCTCTCGATACAGGTCTTTGGCTAGCAAGGTTTGATAGCAAGCATAAAGGTTGAGGGAAACAAACAAATATACATATGATAGAAACAATCATGCATCTTTCTCATAAGCACAAGCAATTTTAACTTTAGAATACTAAGCATAGAGATAGTAGAATAATGTATCTAAGTGTATTTCTCTCTTTATTAAACATCAAGATGTTGTTGCTATTGACCAATGCTAAGTTTGCCAAAACCAAATAGATTTACTTGATGCTCCCAAAGTGATACCAATACTCATGTCAAGAGTAATCATATATAATGGAGATTGCAAACTAAAATAAGGTGTGCAAAAAGTAAATGATAAAACTTCTCATTAATATTCCATAACGATAACTCACACCAACGGATACATAGATAACTAACTAAGAGAGATACTTCCACATTGCATACTATTCCATATAATAACTTCCCTATTCATGATATGACGCTACTTGATAGTAAAAGATAAAGGTGGTGATGTGATACCGCGGCACTCCCCCAAGCTTGGAACAAACCAAGGGGATGCCAATACCGACGATGAATTACTCCTTCGGCGATGGTGGTGATGAATTCCCGACAAGCTTCTCAATAAGCTCCTGGAGCTCGTCAATCCTGTATATGAGATTGCGAATCATCTCTGAATTGTGCTCGACGCGGTTAAGGAGTCTGTCCGACGGTGAATCCCAACTCTTGGAGTTATTTCCCCACTCTTCAGCCTCAGGCTCCTTCTCTCCTGCAGTGTCAGAACGATTTATATCCCAATTACTTGGCAACACTACCTTGGGGGTCCTTTCAGTTTGACGATCGTAGATTAGATTGCGGTAAGGGTTGTAATGGCTCGGAGAAGATGTCCTTGGAGCCAAGTAATGACGTGGAACCGCTCCTCCGGTAGCGATTCGTGCACTCCTCTTGATGTTGGATGGACTTGATATCACGCCAATACTTGCGACGGTGGCTTGTTGGCGTTCCTGCGGAGCTTCCTCCACTTCTTCCTCATCCTCTCTTGTATCTCCTTTCTTCAGCTCCGGGTCTTGAATATTTTCCTTCAAAGATTCCTTGTCCTTGTTGTTGGAGACCATGGTGCTTCTAGATCAAAACAAATCTGGCAGAAAACAGCTCGAAACAAAACACGACGAGAAAACGATATTACGGACCTCCAGGGGTCCGGGGATTATATAGCAAATATTTTTACGACAAAAGGAAGGTTCCAGGCCGAAAACGAGTGGAAACGGGACGCCGAGGCGGCCAGACCATAGGTCGGCGCGGCCAGGGTGGGGCCCGCGCCGGCCTATGGTGGCACGCCCTCGCGCGTCTTTTCCACTCCGTTTCGATTCCGTAATTTTTCATATTTTCCAAAAACAGCAAAAATAATGTTCGGAAAGGTAAACGCGGACTTTTTATTACCTATACTGTTACCTATTCAAAGTCCAGTTCTGGCGGACTGTCAATTTGTCCCTTGATGAAAGCCTCCGGTGTTTCCACTTGAATAATATCAACATCAACATTATAAGAATCGCCCGAGATATAATGCTTGAGTCTTTGTCCATTCACCACTTGTGTGGCATTGCCTTGGAGAGAGCTAATTTTAATTGCTCCTGAACGATACACCTCCTCAACAACATATGGTCCTTCCCACTTCGAGAGTAATTTCCCTGCAAAGAATCTGAGACGAGACCGATACAATAGAACTTGATCTCCAACATTAAATTCTCTTTTAATGATCCTTCTATCATGCCACTTCTTAACTTTTTCTTTAAAGAGTTTAGCATTTTCATAAGCTTCATTTCTCCATTCATCTAGAGAACTTAATTGCAACAACCTCTTATTACCGGCTAATTTAGGATCTTTATTTAGTTCTCTAACAGCCCAATAAGCTTTGTGCTCTAGTTCTAAAGGTAAATGACAAGCTTTTCCATAAACCATTTTATAAGGTGACATTCCCATAGGATTTTTATAAGCAGTTCTATAAGCCCATAACGCTTCTTTCAATTTGCTAGGCCAATTCTTTCTAGATTTATTAACGGTCTTACCTAAGATAGCTTTAATCTCTCTATTTGATAATTCTACTTGACCACTAGTTTGAGGGTGATAAGCAGAAGCAATTCTATGATTAATACCATACTTAGCAAGAGTTTTTCTAAAACCTCCATGAATGAAATGAGAACCTCCATCAGTCATAATATATCTAGGTACTCCAAATCTAGGAAATATAATATCTACAAGCATTTTTATAGAGGTCTCACCATCAGCACTTTTTGTAGGTATAGCTTCTACCCATTTAGTAACATAATCAACAGCAAGTATATGAGTGTTACCTTCTGAAGAAGGGAAAGGACCCATGAAGTCGAATCCCCAACAATCGAATGGTTCAATAACAAGAGTATAGTTCATAGGCATTTCATTGCGTCTGGAGATATTACCAACTCTTTGACATTCATCACAGGATAAAATAAATTTCCTTGCATCTTTGAAGAGTGTTGGCCAATAAAAACCTGATTGTAGAACCTTTTGCGCGGTTCTATCTCCAGCGTGATGTCCTCCATAAACACTTCCATGACATTTATTCAATATCTCCTGTTGTTCATATTCAGGAACACATCTTCGCATAATACCATCCACTCCTTCTTTATACAAGTGTGGGTCATCCCAAAAATAATGCCTCAAGTCATAAAAGAATTTCCTCCTTTGCTGAGCTGAAAAGGTTGGAGGCAAATACTTCGAAACAATAAAGTTAGCATAATCTGCATACCAAGGGCTCTCTCGCGAGCTCACCTTTATTACAGCCAATTGTTCATTTGGAAAACTATCATTAACAGGAACAGGATCATAAGCAATATTTTCCAATCTAGACAAATTATCAGCAACAGGATTATCAGCACCTTTCCTATCTATAATATGTAAATCAAATTCTTGCAACAGAAGTACCCATCTAATAAGCCTTGGCTTAGCATCTTTCTTTGTCATAAGGTATCTAATTGCAGCATGATCAGTATGAATTGTAACTTTCGAATCAACAATATAGGGTCTAAACTTATCACAAGCAAAGACTACAGCTAACAATTCCTTTTCAGTTGTAGCATAATTTCTTTGAGCAGCATCAAGAGTCTTACTAGCATAATGAATAACATTTAATTTTTTATCTACCCGCTGTCCAAGAACAGCGCCTACAGCAAAATCACTAGCATCACACATAATTTCAAAAGGCAAATTCCAATCGGGAGGTTCAACTACAGGAGCAGTTGTTAAGGCTTTCTTTAGAGTTTCAAAAGCTTCCTTACAATCATCATCAAAAACAAAAGGTACATCTTTTTGAAGAAGATTAGTAAGAGGCTTTGAAATTTTAGAGAAATCTTTAATAAATCTCCTATAAAACCCAGCATGACCAAGAACACTACGAATACCTTTAACATCCCTCGGATAGGGCATTTTCTCAATTGCTTCAACTTTAGCTCTATCAACTTCAATACCTCTCTCGAAAATTTTATGTCCCAATACAATTCCTTCATTAACCATAAAGTGGCATTTCTCCCAATTAAGAACAAGGTTAGTTTCTTCACATCTCTGCAAAACTTTATCGAGGTTTCGCAAGCAATTATCAAAAGAGTTCCCATAGACAGAAAAATCATCCATGAACACCTCTACAATACTTTCACAAAAACCATGAAAAATAGCAGACATGCATCTTTGAAAAGTAGCAGGAGCATTACATAAACCAAAAGGCATACGCCTATAAGCATAAGTTCCATAAGGACAAGTAAACGTGGTTTTCTCTTGATCTTTAGCTTTAACAGCAATTTGTGAAAACCCAGAATAACCATCAAGAAAGCAAAAATGAGTATTTTTAGACAACCTTTCTAACATTTGATCAATAAAGGGTAAAGGGTAATGATCTTTCTTAGTAACTTTATTAACTTTTCGAAAATCAATGCACATTCTATAACCTACAACTATTCTTTGAGGAATAAGCTCATCATTATCATTAGGCACAACAGTCATTCCTCCCTTCTTAGGAACACAATGCACAGGACTAACCCATCTACTATCAGCAATAGGATATATAATACCAGCTTCAAGGAGTTTTAATACCTCGTTCCTTACCACTTCCTTCATCTTCGGAATTAGACGACGTTGATGTTCAACAACAGGCTTTGCATCTTCTTCCATATTAATAGCATGTTGGCAAATAGAAGGAGAAATCCCTTTCAAATCATCAAGAGTATAGCCAATAGCTCCTCGGTGTTTCTTCAATATTTCCAATAACCTTTCTTCCTCAATCTCTGAAAGCTTAGAACTAATAATAACAGGATATATTTTCTTATCATCAATATGAGCATATTTAAGATTATCAGGTAAAGGCTTTAAATCAAAAACAGGATCTTCCTTTGGTGGCGGTGTTGTACCCAAATCTTCCACCGGTAAATCATGCTTGAGAATAGGTTGGCGACGAAAAATTTCCTCAAGCTCATCTCTTTCTCTCCTAAAAGCTTCACTTTCACTATTCTCCAAATGTTGCTGCAAAGGATTATTAGGAACAAGAACAATAGATGCACACTGCTCCATTTTAAAATCATTACTAGGCAAGTCAGTTTTATAAGGAGTTTTGGTAAATTTAGAAAAGTTAAATTCATAAGGTTCACCAGCAAATCTAGTCAAAATTTTCTCTTTCTTACAATCTATAATAGCTCCACAAGTATTTAGAAAAGGTCTACCAAAAATGATAGGACAATGATCACTAGCAGCAGAACCAAGTACCAAAAAGTCAGCAGGATATTTAATCTTACCACATAGAACTTCCACATCTCGAACAATACCAATTGGAGAAATAGTCTCTCTATTAGCCAAATGAATAACCACATCAATATCTTCAAGTTCACAAGAACCAATTTCGTGCATAATCTCCGTGTAAAGCTCATAAGGTATAGCACTAACACTTGCACCAATATCACATAAACCATAATAGCAATGATCACCAATTCTAACAGATAGCATAGGAACACTAACTTGTTTGGATTTATTAGGATGTGAAACAATATTAGAAGCATCTTCACAGAAAATAATATGACCATCCTCCACATTTTCAGTCACAAGATCTTTAACTATAGCAACAGCAGGTTCAATTTTAATTTGTTCTTCAGGTTCTTTAGGTTTCTTTTCACTTTTATTAACTGCACTAGATATGACGGAGTACTCCTTCATTTTAGCAGGGAAAGGAGTTTTTTCAATATAAGCTTCAGGAATAACATTATCAACAGTTTCAATCACTACACATTTGTTTACAGATGAATCAATTTTATCTTTATACGGTTCATGATACTTGTCAAAATTCTTCTTAGGCAGTTCATAATGAGAGGCAAAAGCTTTATAAAGATTTGCAACAACTTGGGAATCAAGACCATATGTAGCACTCATATTACGAAATTTATCAGTATCCATAAAAGCTTCAATGCATTTATAATCATAAATTATACCTGATTCTCTATCTTTGTCGTTCTCCCATCCTTCAGTATTTTCTTGGATCCGATCAAGAAGGTCCCTTTTAAACTCTTCATTCTTGCGTGTAAATGATCCAGAACAAGAAGTATCCAGCAAGGTCTTGTCTTGAAAAGAAAGTCTTGCATAGAAATTATCAATAATAACATTACCAGGAAGCTCATGAATGGGGCATTTGAGCATTAAAGACTTCAATCTCCCCCAAGCTTGGGCAATACTCTCTCCATCATGAGGCCAGAAATTATATATGCGGTTCCGATCTTTGTGAATTTCACTTGGAGGATAAAATTTGGAATAAAATAAAGGCACAATGTCCTCCCAATCAATAGAATCACCATTCTTCAGCAATTTGTACCAGTGCGCCGCTTTACCAGATAGCGATATAGTGAATAGTTTCTTCCTAACTTCATTCATAGAAATACCTGCACATTTGAATAACCCGCATAATTCATGCAAAAACAATAAATGATCACCAGGATGAATAGTTCCATCCCCTTCATAGCGGTTATCCATAACACGTTCAATAATTTTCATAGGTATTTTATATGGTACTACTTCCTCACCTGGCGCTTCATCCACTACCGTTGCAGTAGTAGTAGATTTCCCAAATAGAAATTGAAGAGAGGATCTCTCCATAATGATTTATAGCAGCAGGCAGAAATAAAATCAGCACAAACAATAAATTTCCTTACCAATTCCGCTTACCAATAGCGCTTCACTCCCCGGCAACGGCGCCAGAAAATAGTCTTGATGACCCACAAGTATAGGGGGTGTATCGTAGTACTTTCGATAAATAAGAGTGTCGAACCCAACGAGGAGCAGAAGGTGTTGACAAGCAGTTTCGATGAAGGTTTCACTGTAAATGCTCACGGACAAGTATTCGGGGATTTTGATATTGCAGATAAATAAAGTACAAGTAAATAAAATGCGAGAGAAATAATTGCAGCGAGTGGCCCAATCCTTTTTAGCACAAAGGACAAGCCGGTTTGTTTACTTATAATGACCAAACGTTCTGAGGACACATGGGGATTTTAGTCTAGTGCTTTCGCTACATACTGATTAATCTTCATTGTTTTGATAAGTGTTGTGTGGGTGAACCTATGCTAATGCACCGCCCTTCCTAGGACTAATACATACTTGTGATTATACCCCTTGCAAGCATCCGCAACTACAAGAAAGTAATTAAGATAAATCTAACCACAGCCTTAAACTCTGAGATCCTGCGATCCCTCCTGCATCGATATACTAACGGGGGCTTAGGTTTCTGTCACTCCGGCAACCCCGCAATTAGCAACCGAATACAAGATGCACTCCCCTAGGCCCATAAATGGTGAAATGTCGTGTAGTCGACGTTCACACGACACCACTAGAAGAATGACACCACAACTTAAATATCATAACATTGAATATTACTCAACCACAATTCACTACTAGCATTTAGACTTCACCCATGTCCTCAAGAACTAAACGAACTACTCACGAGACATCATATGGAACATGATCAGAGGTGATATGATGATGAATAACAATCTGAACATAAACTTGGTTCAATGGTTTCACTCAATAGCATCTACAACAAGTATAGAATAACACCGGGAGAGTTTCCCCTATCAAACAATCAAGATTTAACCCGAATTGCTACAGCGGTGACGAGGTGCAGCGGTGGTGATGGTGTAGATGGTGGAGATGATGATGATGATGATGGAGATGATGTCCCGCTCGATGACGATGGTGATGGCGTCGATTTCCCCCTCCGGGAGGGAATTTCCCCGGCGGATTCCTGCCCGCCGGAGAGCTCTTTCTCTCTGGTGTTCTCCGCCCCGCAGAGGCGGCTGTAACCCTTCGTGAGGTCCCTTGGCTTAGGTTTTCGGGACGAAGGAGTACGCGAAGAAAAGGAGGCGAAAGGGGCTGTGGGGCCTCCAGAGCACGGGGTGGCGCGGCCAGCCTTGGGCCGCGCCGCCGTGGTCTGGGCCTGGCCCTCTCTTCTTCCCCTTCGCTCCCTCCGTCATCTGGAAAAATAGGAATTTTCGTGAAATTCCCTTCCACAGTTGATCTTCCGAAATATTGCGTTCTGCTTTTTCCAGCAGAATCCTGGCTCCGGTGCTTAATCCTCCAATGATGATGAAACATGCAAAATAGATGAAATAACATAAGTATTGTGTCCCAATATGAAATATATCAATGAATAACAGCAAATTATGATACAAAATAGTGATGCAAATTGGACGTATCAAATGGTCATATAAGATGTTTATAGAACGTTAGAGAATATTGGATTAACTTAATCTCCTCATGGTTTCGGCACTCATTAGTTATCGAATTGTTCTACAACTACTCCTTGCACTTGGGAATTTATTAGGTATCCATGAACTTTGTAGTTTTATTATGGTATAATATCTTTAATCAATATTGTAATTAGAGTTTTGCGACATCGCTGTCCCAGTTAAGAAGTATCTACGGTGACTGTTCCTCCATACTCAAGAACTTTTCAGTTTCGAATTGTATGCTAATAGAGCTCAAAACATCACTGCACATGAATGTGCAAGCTCGGTGCAAACGACTGTGTCTACATTAGTTCTTTCCCAGACAATGTAACTAAAGCCATGGCTTTAGATTGTAATCGAACATCTGTTATATGAAATAAAGCTCTTTTAGCCCTAAAAAAGAGTTGTGGGACACCTCTCCTTCATCGTCATTTCCTCCTCATATGTCTCCACCATGAAGAGTGAGTAGTTCACCCTTGGATTATGCGTTTGTGGTAGTAACTTGATCGAATCTCTCCATGTACTATCATTGGTCTATTATGTATGAGCTGTCCAACATGATTACATCACTATAGATGTAATTCCCATGGTGGGTCTATGGTTATGAAATTATGAACTTCGTATTATAGATACATGTTATGCTCTTGTTTTATTTGCATATGTCATAGGATTTAACGATAGCTTGTTGAAGTAGATGCGGGTTGGACAGAGTTGACATGAACCATGACCCAACTCTTTAGATGCATGTGGATGGATATTAGTCTTAATTCATCCCTTCTTTGTTCTTTATGCCGTGGTGACCTATGTCATATGGTGTATGAAAACACCAAGTGTAGGTAGATAAAGAAAGAGTGCATGGCATGCACCACATATGGAACCTTGCCCTCTAGTGGATATATGTGTTACTCTATGTAATTCTTGTGTGCTTAATCCTTGCAGCAAAATAAAGAGTATGATGTCTATTAGATGTAGTGATATTGGGGGGCATAGCTAAGTGATAGAAATAGCGCAGACATCTAGGAATAAAGAGATACAAGTACTTGTCGCTCGTGACAGGAGGTGGATAATAAGGGTACATTAGTTCTGAACCTTATGTTCTAGGACATGTTGCACATATGCAAGTTTTGCATGACACTTATGTATGATTCATTCCTCATTACTATGCCACTATTATTATTGGAGAGAGATCAAGTGAACTCATGAATCTAGGTCCACTTTTCTACATAAGAGTAAAACCACAAACATATAAGAGGACATGCCAAAGGTTTTACTCTTGTATTATTTATTAGTTCAATTTAATTTTGGTTTTGCATTAGTATCCAAACACTAATTATTAGAAAATGTAAAATACTAGAAAAAAACTTATGCTAACTATGGCGGGGCCTCCAAGAACCTCCGGCCACGGAAGAAGTTTATGACTTAGAAAAGGTTTTTGAAAATTTTCTTGGGAGGAAAATAAACACTTGTATGCTCATCAAGCTTTGCAAAGATTTCAATGGAAGTGATATTGTTGCTAAATGTACATCCTTGCCCGACCAAGAGAGCAATAATAATTTTCAAGAGGAGTATGATGAAAACATAAGCCGAGAAGAGAAACTAGATGAGGAAGTGAACCCAAAAAAAAAACTATGGTCCCACCTATGTTTGGGGTGCGGGAACCTCCACCTTCAATGTCCAATATGATGGTAATCCTCAAACTCAAAACTCCTTTGTCATATATGAGATCATCAAGTTTTAAAGTTAATATCATAGTCATGCATATGTGTCATGGGGTTTATGAATGTATTATTTATTGAGATTTTTATCATAACTCTTCTAACAAAGCTCTTTTATCCACATAGATTAATAAACTATTGTTCTTTGATTGGATTCATCGTGCATATGACTCATGGAGAGAGGGAGACATGAAAATAGGATTAATAGGGTCGTTGTTAACTGGATCATTTCAGTCTGAATTGAATGCACCTAATTCACATGAGAGGTTTTCCATGTGCAATGTATGTAGAGGGCATCGACTGAGGCAACCAATAGAGCCTCTAATACTCATCTAAAATTTGTGTTATACAATAAAAAAACAAAACATATTCTTTTTGAGTGATATAAAGGAGGGTGTATTGAAGCATAGATTGATATAGTAGTAATCCTTCTCTATTTTACTTGAAGTCCTAGATAGCTAAATCCTTAAAAATGAAGATTATGATGTTTTCACTAAAAATAAGGTTTATGAAGTTTGACCGATCATGAGTTATTGATTTATAATTATCTAATATTGGCTATAGAAATCATATCTTAATTAGGTTAGTTATTCATAATTTCATATTCAGGAGAGAATTTTATGAACCGTGTGCAAGTGCACCTCTTGTCTTGGACTTCCAATTATGCGTTGAAATATGTGCTAGCTCACAACCTTTTTCAAAGAAAATTATCCTTATTGTTTTACCCCCGAAAACCAGTATGTGTATAAACATGGAAATTTGTAGCTCAACAACTCATTAGTACTGCAATGAGTAGAAATGATTTTGGAAGCTCTATAACTTTAAGTATTTATGCCACACACAAAAGATACATTCTAGGATGCATGTGTGGTTGGCATGCACAGTCTTAGGTTAATATATTTTTTGTTTCAGAGAAAGAAAAAAGATAATTTTCTATACATGGATCTCGATGGAAAGATGAACTGCAAAATAGAAGGATGATATTGCATGGGGGTTCTAATACAACTTTTCCCATTTTCTAATGATGGTATAATACTCAAAGGACAGTAACGAAGTTGCTAATTCATTGACTCAACTTGCTAGGAGGAATATGCATTCCACACTTTGACGGGTTGAAACGCCTGCTTGCTCCCATGAGCTTATTCGAGACGATTTTAACCATATCCCCGTTGACCAATAAAGCGCTCTTTTAGCCTCAAAAGAAGAAAAAACATGCCAATTAAAATTATAACAAACAAAGTATATTTGCATAAATATTTTGTACCTAGATATTAGGTATACTGTCCCTAACATAAGAAGAAAAAAACTATGCACTAAAATGCATACATTTTATTGTTGTTATGTTTATGTGCAAAAGTATGCTTATTTATTCATGAGTACAAGCTTGATTGTGTCTACAAAAAAACTAGGTACATTGTCTTTCTGGACTCTAAAGGCCTATTTAATTTAGAGGATTGAATTATTAGAAAAAATCAACATGGGATGTTTGATTTAATCACATATTAACATTTCCTAAGAGATCCATTGCATTACATTTCGTAGGAAATTTTGCATCCATCCACTTCTCTTGGAAACAATAGTTTACTTTTCCGGTAATACAATCAAACATACCATATAGGGTTCAAATGAGCACAAAAAGAATCTTGTATTTTTTTTAATCTATCCCCGTGTTTCGAGAATCCTGCGAATCAGAGGGGCCCTAAGCGTCAGGTCTTGAAACCAAACGCAAACTGTTATTTTCAATGTCCTATAGTAAGGTCCAAACCAAACAAATACTGATATACTTCATTTTGCTTTTATAAAAGGGCTGGTAAGTCAAAGAACAAAAAGTTCAGCAGGGCTGTGATTTTTCTTAACTCAAAAGCAAATGATAGATATTTAGGTACTAGTACACTGTAGATTCGTACACTGTGGTTGCATATCTGTCTATGTTCAGAGTCATGTAATTAAGAGGTTGGCAAGTAACTACTGTGCGGATTTCCCCACTTTATAAGAGAAGTACACGCAGTATGCAGGCCAACAAGAGTCGTGCAATGTGATTCAGTGGCACTCCTTAGTCCACGATCATAGCGAACTGGCCACGCATGCAGATATATATGAAACTTCTACCTAGCAAAAGATTCCCTTGCAGTTTGAACCAAGCTAGCAAGTGTATGTTAGTTGTAAGTAAAGTCATAGTGCGATCGACGCATATACATCGAGTGTTTCTATATCAAAATCAATATGCATTGAGTGTACGTCTGAATTTGTTCTAAAGCGAAGTGCTACGCGTAATAATTATGTTTTTGAGCTAGATAGCTAAGGTATGCGCACAACATGTACTAGGTCACGTGCTACAATGCCAAATGAATACTAGCAAGTTGGAACCGAACGAAAGAGGCGAGAATCTGTTCCTCGAAAGGAGAAGAAGAAACGAAAGAATGGCAGGGAACCACGTCACTAGTGTTGAAAAGGTTCACCTGACGAAACAACAAGCATAAATTAGTTCGATCCTAGGCTTTATGGCGATCTATACCTGCAATCCAATCCGTTAAAGTCCATAGATATTTCTTCACCAAACTACAGTATAAAACCAGCAACGGTCTAATCCAAGGTATATCAGCCAATTAAATTACTACTACATATGATATGCATATACTAGCAAAGCAATCCGGGCACAGCAGAACAAATGCACAATACATTCAACCCTCCTCGATCGATAATCACTAAACAAATATTGCATCAATCGACCGATGGAGATGATTGTATCTGAATTATTGGCAGTATAATCTAAGTATATAAATAGGGTGAAATATAAATGTAGTTCTTCCAAAGTATCACCATTGAATCACAAAAAGATGAACCTTCGCAGCTCCGAAACAAGAAGGACATGGTATCTTATTCGAGCAAGAAGAATGCTAGGCATATTATGTGCATGCAGATATAGCTGAAGCAGGAGATCAGGAGCAGCCGTTTTGCACCCGGAGAGGGCTGGAGCTGGCTTGGGGCGTCGGTGCCGGGCGGCGCGCGCAGGACTCGGCGACGAGCGCCCGGCGAGCTGTGAGCAGGCCGGCGGGGACGAGCGGGCGGTCGAAGGCGGAGCAGTCCAGCCAGTCCTTGAGCAGCTTCTCCTGCCCCCACATCTCCGGCACCCAAACCCTCCCCGCCATCTCCCGCCTGTGCCGCTTCAGCCTGTCCCGCGTGCTCTCCGCTTCCTCCTCCTTGGCCGTCGGCGACAGCAGCTTCTCCTCCTCTCGGTCCATGGAAGTAGACATTCTTGCAGCTTGCTCGGGCGCCTCCACCGCTTCGTGGTGATCGGACGACGTCGTCTCGGCCGCGACCGGCCGGCTCTTCTCCGTCGCCTCCGCCGAGCCGCCCATGCCTGCCTCAGCCGGGTGGGCCGCGCAGTGCTCCGGCACCGCTTCGACGTCGCCGGAGTATGCCATGCAACGGATCGAGCAACACACACACGCAGCTAACCTTGGCAAAAGCGAGCTAGAACAGCAATGATTCTTCAGTCGAGCTTGGCAACACCGGCTCTCCGCTGCCTTCCTACTCCCAATATAACGATGGCCGAGGAGAGATTAAAAGATGGGGGGAGGTGGGGGACGGGTGGGGGAAGAGACGGACACGTTACGAGGAGGAAGAGAGGGTTCGCCTATGGTGGCTGCGAGGTGAGCGTGGCCTGCCGCTGCGGCGCATTATGTGGCTGCCCTTGCCGTCGCGACGTGGCCGGAGCCGTAGAAGTAGTAGGTGAAGTAAACCGCGCGCGCGGGGCGGTCGTAAAATGTGTGTGTGCCTGGCTGCGTCTGCGTGGTTCGGTTGTGTTTCTGAGGCTGGCGGCAACCCGGGGGCGGGCTGGATGCACCACCGCCAGTTGCTTGATACCGCCACTAGATTTGATCTTTTGCGGGAGCCACCGCTACTGTTTGTTCGTATATCCCCCTTAATTTCCAGACTCTGACCCGACATTACTGATCGGAACACAGGAGGAACAAGGTAGGAGGAACAATCCATGAGAGCAACCCAACTGTGTTACTTCTTCCGTCATAAACTCATGTTCCATGTGGCAAGAAAACAAAACTAACTTATAAATAGCACAATTATTTATGCAGAAATTTTCTTGTGTTTCATGTTAATTAAATATCTTGCATATAAACCCTCTTTCTTTATTATTGCATGAGACGTTCATATTAATGAGCACCATCCTACGAGGTAAGAGAATCAAAAGGTGTAAGTGTTTCTCAGAAACTTAGTTCTCAGTCAGATAATGTAATCGAATCTCAGTTGCAATCCATGTGCAATCCAAGCCCACATATTCTTATTTTTGGAAGGGATTAATGCGAGTGAAGGAGGACTTTTTTAATAGAGGTTTTTTTAAAGTTGGAAATGGTACGAGTACTCGTTTTTTGGAAGATGTCTGGCTAGGGAAAACCCCACTGGCAAATCAATATCCGTCATTATATAATATTGTGTGTCACAAGAATGTAACGGTAGCCCATGTGCTAGCTCAAACCCCACTGAATATTAGTTTCAGACTGGGCAACAGATGGACTTTGTGGTTGCAGTTATGCCGAAAACTAATGACGGTAAATCTAAATGATGAACAAGATCGTTTTATTTGGAAATTGACAACCAATGGTAAATTTACTGTAAAGTCCATGTATGAAGATCTTATGAGTGATCATACCCCATACTTGAGAAAATATTTGTGGAAAGTTAAAGTCCCTTTAAAAATAAAAATATTTATGTGGTTCCTTAGTAACAAGGTATTATTTGTTAAGATTCATGCACTAGCCACTTGAACCAAAAGTCCGAACTGATGGAAAGGGTTAGGCAATCTACTTATACACTTCACAACACCCCCACTCGCGTGTGACGGGAGAAGAGAAAGTCAACACGTGAAAGAAGAAGAGCACACCGAAACAGGGCATCAGCGGTGGCTAAAGAGGGGGCAACAACAATTTTTAGGCTTAATTGTGAAAACCGGGACAACAGCAATTTTTAGGCTTAATTGTGAAAACCATGTGAAAGCCAGAATTTGAACTCGAGACCTGGGGCTCTGATACCATGTTAAGATTCATGCACTAGCCACTTGAACCAAAAGTCCAAACCGATGGAAAGGGCTAGGCAATCTACTTATACACTTCACTACATTATTAACTAAAGATAATTTAGCTAAATGGAATTGGAATGGATGTATGAAATGTGTTTTCTGTGGAGAACAGGAAACTGTTGAACACCTTTTCATTGAATGTCCATTAGCTAAGCTTCTTTGGCTTACGGTTAATTTCACGTTTGACCTTCCACCTCCAACCAATATTACAAATTTGTTTGAGAATTGGTTAAATGGGGTAGATAGACAATCTAAAGCTTTTATCCGTGTTGGGGTGTCTGCTTTATGTTGGTCTATTTGGAGGGTAAGAAATGATCTAATATTTAACAAAAAACAATCTTTTCACTACTTGCAGGTTATTCATATGGTGGCTCACTGGGTACAGCTATGGGCTCTCCTTTCGCCGAAGAGACTACGGGATGCCATGGCTTCTGGATGCACACGGCTCCAGATGGTCGCTCAGGATATCTTGTGCCAGACTGGCTGGCGACATACTAGGAGGCTACAATGATGTTTAGTTTTTTGATGTTCCTTTGGTTTCGCTGGTTGATTTTTGTATCAACTGTAGGCGATGATTGAGATACGATTTATGTAAGACTCTATGATACTTTCTTAATAAAAGGCCGTGTGCATCATCATGATGCAGAAGCCGGGGTTGAACTCCCCATTTCGAAAAAAAAAGTTGCAATGCAT
This sequence comes from Lolium multiflorum, assembly GCA_030979885.1. NCBI lineage: Eukaryota > Viridiplantae > Streptophyta > Magnoliopsida > Poales > Poaceae > Lolium > Lolium multiflorum. The sequence continues at coordinate 208,901,819 of CM061748.1, forward strand.
GTTGCAACTCACCATTAGCACGAATCACAAAGAAAATCTAATGGTTAGAAGGTATTTTTCCTAGTTGCAACCTCACTTGCAACTGAAAAAATTCAGTTGCCAACTAACTTGCAACTCAAATACACGAATCATGATGCAAATCTGATAGTTTTAATTTATTTTTAGAATTGTAATCACTTGTGGTTCATTGTGTCAACGCACAGGTACCACACGATGTGTTCACGACGCAAGGCGGCCCGATTTTTTTCACCTTGACAACGTCTCAACTCTAAAGGCCCAAGGCCCAAGGCAACAAGCAAACGAGAAGCTTGGGCAGCTCTTCCCCTAAAATAAAATGATGGGTGCAGCCAAGGGAGAAGAAAACGACAAGGTGGCTTGCAATGAATCGCCCGTAGCTATCCACGCATCAGGGAGCGCGTTGTTTTTGGCTCCACAGAGCCTGGAATCTAAAAAACGCAAAATTATACTCCCTCCGTTTATGAAAAAATATTGACGATTTATCCAAATTCGAACGTATTCATATAATAAAAAAATGTCTAAATACATCTAAAATTCATAAACTTTCGATTCTTTATGGACATAAGTAGTATTTAGAAGTGTTAAAAATGATCCATATATACATGCCTACGTGTTTTGTTAAATTTGTAGGATATAGAAAAAGGTAAATACTTTACGTGGCTCCAACGAGGCGATAAAAGAAAACTTTGCTTTGCTCCACACATTTGTCCTTTTCTGAAGATTATGTGATATCTACACTTCTTCGATAAATGTAAATATGGAATATATTAATATTAAGAAAATGCCAATTATATCCGGCATGTGCGCGAACTCAATATCAAGAGCAAATCAAGGCATGGAGGGTACATGCATTCACATTATTAAAAAAGAAAAAAATGCTACCCAATAGTCAAGCTCAAGCGAACAAAAGCACGCAAAAAAAACCAATGACGCCAACCACTACATGAGACAACACAGGAGTTGCGAAGAAAGGTCCTCCAACGACAACACATTCATGAAAGGGAACAACAACGAGTGTGACCGTTGTCGGATCCAGTCACTAAAGACCAGGTCAAGGCTTTTACCCTAGAGATCAAGCACGTCTCAGAAATCTTCATGAAATGCCTTCAACAAGATAACTGTGTAATCACTGTTATTGCCAGTACAACCAACGAAAATCAGACCAAGAGGTTTTCACTAGGAAAGTCGATACTGGTACTCAAGGAGAGCACCACTGAATCTTAGTCGTCATGTGTTGTCGCCTCCACTTGCCAAGCCATCACATTCATTTATTCTAACATTGATAAAGCTTAGCACAAACTAAGCATCCTTTACGCCCTTAACGTCTTCAGAGATCGTCCGTTGTCTCGACCGTCCATCGAAATCCTTCAATGGGCAAGCACAAGCCATGGATATGGGAAACCTACCTATTCCATGGCATAATCCGGAAACACGCACGTACATAGTCTTGACGTAAACATGTGTTATCACCGGATTTTGGCCAAATCAGGAGATGGGCCGTAAGTGAAGATGGGCTTGAAGGATATACACGTGGAGCATCTTTGAAGCGGCCTTGCACGAAGAGTTTGGGCTTAATTGCCTATGTATCTGTAATATAGTAGATCACATTGTAGTTTAGATTAAAAGATAGAGTTTAACTCGTGCACGGTTAGGTGCACGTCCAAATTAGAAAGTCCCTTGGACTATAAATATGTATCTAGGGTTATCGGAAAAGGAGGACAATCACGTTCACAACAAACACAAATCAGGCGCATCGCCACCCCTTCTTTCGAGGGTTTCTCCCGGGTAAGCACCATGTTGCCTAGATCGCATCTTGCGATCTAGGCAGCATTACGTTTATTCGTTTACCTTGTGTTGCTCGTACTGAAGCGTTGTTGATGGCGAGTAGCACTATTTACCATAGGTGTTTTGGGGTTTGCGTAGATGCTTTTCTTGCATATATCTGCTTAGCTATGCCGTCCCTCAATACCTAGCTGCCCTTACACCTATCTAGGTGTAAGGGCAGCATCTTGCTTGTTCGTTACTTAGTAGATCCGATCTGTTATAGTTGCTCCTTGTTCATCAAGGATTAGTTTGATATCCGTATGGTTAGGCCTTGCAAACGGGTTGAACGATCCGGTAGTGCGTTAGGTATGGTTTGCTAGTCCTAAGAGGGATGTTCCGGGAATTAACGTTATGTTGGTTTTTAGGCCTCTTTTAGGGTTAGCTTTCCGTTATCTTTCGTGTCTATTAGGCTCAACTACGCGTAGGATGTTCCGATCATACGGTGAAAACCCTAAACTGTCGTAGATTTGTTTAGCTTTGTTGTGATCAAGCAGGATCCCCATGTCATTGAAAATCCAACATGAACCATGGGGCGATCGGCTCTTTGAGCCGATCCACAGGGCAACCTGAGAGCCGATAGGGCTCGTATTTAATGTTTACGTGTCTGCCATGCAGGAACTAATCGAAGCAATCCACACCTTCCTGGCGGTATAGGTCAGGTGGCACGCCCTGCAGCGCCGGGTCGTGTGCCGGAGCATTTACGGGACGACGTCGAGGGACCAGGCCCGCTGCCTGGAAGCCTCCCGGCTCTTCGTGTTGCTTAACCACTGCTCGCCGGTGGGCTTTGGCAGCAACACATTCGCACGCCCGGTGGGACATCGGGACAATCTTCCGCAACAACCATGTCGTCATCGCACCTCAGATTGCGGGAGAACCAGTCAAGTATGAGGATCTGCCTCCTGAGCATAAGAAGAGATATGACGAGCTCAAGGTCATCCTGGAAGCCGATCTCATCGGCGCTTTCGAGAAAACCCGTTCGCACGGGATCAAGTTCAAAGGGTTCCAACCCGAAGGCGCGCTAGATGGACTAGATCTATCTCTCCCTTCGGATGAACGTACCAGAGCCCTGCGACAGGAAGTCAACTATGCCGTTGCTCACTCTCTTCATTGCATGCTGAGAGCTTGGTGAATACTCTGGAGCGTGTCGCGCTCAATGTGGTGCAAGAAGTCACGAAGCACAAGTACTCTCCGTCAGGTCCTGCTCTAGGAACTCACCAAGGGGAGGTACCGCTCTACACAAGGCCACCACTGCAACACACGTTTGCAGCTCCACAGCAACAAGGTTCACCGGCGTATGTCGTCTACAAGGAGGGAGGTGATCCAGGCGACTACCAATTTCTGTATGAGTGATGTCTACGGGTGCTTCTATTCTTGTAGACAGTGTTGGGCCTCCAAGAGCAGAGGTTTGTAGAACAGCAGCAAGTTTCCCTTAAGTGGATTACCCAAGGTTTATCGAACTCAGGGAGGAAGAGGTCAAAGATATCCCTCTCATGCAACCCTGCAACCACAAAGCAAGAAGTCTCTTGTGTCCCCAACACACCAAATAGGTGCACTAGTTCGGCGAAGAGATAGTGAAATACAGGTGGTATGAATGAATATGAGCAGTAGTACGTGATACGCGTAGATGCACACGTCCGTTGGGAACCCCAAGTGGAAGGTATGATGCGTATAGAAGCAAGTTTCCCTCAGTATGAAACCAAGGTTTAATCGAACCAGTAGGAGCCAAGAAGCACGTTGAAGGTTGATGGTCGCGAAATGTGATGCGGCGCAACACCAGGGATTCCGGCGCCAACGCGGAACCTGCACAACACAACCCAAGTACTTTGTCCCAACGAAACAGTGAGGTTGTCAATCTCACCGGCTTGCTGTAACAAAGGATTAAACGTATCGAGTGGAAGATGTTTGCAAAGAAAACAGTAAACACAATTGCAGTAGATTGTATGCTATGTAAAGAATAGGACCGGGTCCACAGTTCACTAGAGGTGTCTCTCCCATAAGATAAAAGCATGTTGGGTGAACAAATTACAGTCGGGCAATTGACAAATAGAGAAAGGCATAACAATGCATATACATGATATGATAAATATAGTGAGATTTAATTGGGCATTACGACAAAGTACATAGACCGCCATCCAACTGCATCTATGCCTAAAAAGTCCACCTTCAGTTATCATCCGAACCCCTCCAGTATTAAGTTGCAAAGCAACAGACAATTGCATTAAGTATGGTGCGTAATGTAATCAACAACTACATCCTTAGACATAGCATCAATGTTTTATCCCTAGTGGCAACAGCACATCCACAACCTTAGAACTTTCTGTCACTGTCCCAGATTCAATGGAGGCATGAACCCACTATCGAGCATAAATACTCCCTCTTGGAGTTAAGAGTAAAAACTTGGCCAGAGCCTCTACTAGTAACGGAGAGCATGCAAGATCATAAACAACACATGAACAATAGATTGATAATCACCATAATCATAGTACTCTCTATCCATCGGATCCCGACAAACACAACATATAGAATTACATATAGATGATCTTGATCATGTTAGGCAGCTCACAAGATCCAACAATGAAGCACAACAAGGAGAAGACGACCATCTAGCTACTGCTATGGACCCATGGTCCAGGGGTGAACTACTCACTCATCACTCCGGAGGCGACCATGGCGGTGTAGAGTCCTCCGGAGATGAATCCCCTCTCCGCAGGGTGCCGGAGGCGATCTCCGAATCCCCGAGATGGGATTCGCGGCGGCGTCTCTGTAGGTTTTCCGTATCGTGGCTCTCGGTCGGGGGTTTCGCGACGGAATCTTTAAGTAGGCGGAGGGTCAACGCGGGGGCCACACGAGGGGCCCAGAGGCTAGGTCGGCGCGGCCAGGGCTTGGGCCCGGCCACGGCCGCCTCGTGGCCCCACTCGTTATCTCTTCGGTCTTGGGCTTCGTGCAAAATAGGACCTGGGCGAAAGTTTCGTCCAATTCCGAGAATATTTCTTTACTAGGATTTCTGAAACCAAAAACAGCAGAAAACAACAACTGGCTCTTCGGCATCTTGTTAATAGGTTAGTTCCAGAAAATGCATAAATATGACATATAATGTGCATAAAACATGTAGGTATCATCAATAAAGTAGCATGGAACATAAGAAATTATCGATACGTTGGAGACGTATCAGCATCCCCAAGCTTAGTTCTGCTCGTCCCGAGCAGGTAAAACGATAACAAAGATAATTTCTGAAGTGACATGCCATCATAATCTTGATCATACTATTTGTAAACATATGTAATGAATGCAGCGATCAAAACAAAAGTAATGACATGAGTAAACAACTGAATCATAAAGCAAAGACTTTTCATGAATAGTACTTCAAGACAAGCATCAATAAGTCTTGCATAAGAGTTAACTCATAAAGCAATAAATCAAAGTAAAGGTGTTGAAGCAACACATAGGAAGATTAAGTTTCAGCGGTTGCTTTCAACTTATAACATGTATATCTCATGGATATTGTCAACATAAAGTAATATAATAAGTGCAATATGCAAGTATGTAGGAATCAATGCACAGTTCACACAAGTGTTTGCTTCTTAAGGTGGAAGGAGATAGGTAAACTGACTCAACAATAAAAGTAAAAGAAAGGTCCTTCAAAGAGGAAAGCATCGATTGCTGTATTTGTGCTAGAGCTTTTATTTTGAAAACATGAAACAATTTTGTCAACGGTAGTAATAAAGCATATGAGTTATGAAAATTATATCTTACAAGTTGCAAGCCTCACGCATAGTATACTAATAGTGCCCGCACCTCGTCCTACTTAACTTGGACTACCGGATCTTCGCATGCCATGTTTCAACCAAGTGTCACAAAGGGGTACCTCCATGCCGCCTGTACAAAGGTCTAAGGAGAATGCTCGCATTTCGGATTTCTCGCTTTTGATTATTCTCAACTTAGACATCCATACCGGGACAACATGGACAACAGATAATGGACTCCTCTTAAATGCATAAGCATGTAGCAAAGTTATTATTCTCATATGAGATTGAGGATATATGTCCAAAACTGAAACTTCCACCATGATTCATGGCTTTAGTTAGCGGCCCAATGTTCTTCTCTAACAATTTTGCATGCTCCAACCACCAAAATGATAGACCTTCAGACAAGACGGACATGCATAGCAACTCACATGATATTCAACAATAGTTGATGGCGTTCCCCAGAAGCATGGTTATCGCACAACAGGCAACTTAATAAAATATAAGGTGCATAAGTACATATTCAATACTACGATAGTTTTTAAGGCTATTTTGTCCCATGAGCTATATATTGCAAAGGTGAATGATGGAATTTTAAAGGTAGCACTCAAGCAATTTACTTTGGAATGGCGGAGAAATACCATGTAGTAGGTAGGTATGGTGGACACAAATGGCATAGTAGTTGGCTCAAGGATCTTGGATGCATGAGAAGTATTCCCTCTCGATACAAGGTTTAGGCTAGCAAGGTTATTTGAAGCAAACTCAAGGATGAACAAGTGCAGCAAAACTCACATAAAAGACATATTGTAAACATTATAAGACTCTACACTGTCTTCCTTGTTGTTCAAAACTCAATACTAGATATTACCTAGACCTTAGAGAAACCAAATATGCAAATCAAATTTTAGCAAGCTCTATGTATTTCTTCATTAATGGGTGCAAAGCATATGATGCAAGAGCTTAAACATGAGCACAACAATTGCCAAGTATCACATTATCCAAGACAGTTTAGAATTACTACATGTAGCATTTTCCAATTCCAACCATATAACAATTTAACGAAGAAGAAACTTCGCCATGAACATTATGAGTAAAGCCTAAGGACACATGTGTCCATATGCAACAGCGGAGCGTGTCTCTCTCCCACAAAGTGAATGCTAGGATCCATCTTATTCAAACAAAAACAAAAACGAAAACAAACCGACGCTCCAAGTAAAGAACACAAGATGTGATTGAATAAAAATATAGTTTCAGGGGAGGAACCTGATGATGTTGTCGATGAAGAAGGGGATGCCTTGGGCATCCCCAAGCTTAGACGCTTGAGTCTTCTTAAAATATGCAGGGGTGAACCACGGGGCATCCCCAAGCTTAGAGCTTTCACTCCTCTTGATCATAGTATATCATTCTCCTCTCTTGACCCTTGAAAACTTCCTTCACACCAAACTTCAAGCAAACTCATTAGAGGGTTAGTGCACAATTAATAATTCACTCATTCAGAGGTGAAACAATCATTATTTTCACTTCTGGACATTGCATAATGCTACTGGACATTAATGGATCAAAGAAATAAATCCAACATAGCAAAAGAGGCAATGCGAAATAAAAGGCAGAATCTGTCAAAAACAGAACAGTCCGTAAAGACGAATTTAGAAATGGCACCAGACTTGCTCAAATGGAAAAACTCAAAACTAATGAAAGTTGCGTACATATCTGGGGATCACGCTCGTAAATTGGCAGATTTTTTCGAATTTTCTACAGAGAATTGTGCCCAGATTCGTGACAGACAGCAATGCTGTTTCTGCGCAGCGATCCCAAATATAACATCAACTTTGACATAGAAACTTTACTTGGCACAAAAACATGATAAGGAGAGGTTGCTACAGTAGTAAACAACTTCCAAGACTCAATAAAACAAAAAATTGCTGTAGGTAAAAACATGGGTTGTCTCCCATAAGCGCTTTTCTTTAACGCCTTTCAGCTAGGCGCAGAAAGTGCAAATCAAGTAACATCGAGAGTAGAAGCATCAACATCATAGCTTGTTCTAATAATAGAATCAAAAGGCAACTTCATTCTCTTTCTAGGGAAGTGTTCCATACCTTTCTTGAGAGGAAATTGATATTTAATATTACCTTCCCTCATATCAATAACAGCACCAACAGTTCGAAGAAAAGGTCTTCCCAACACAATTGGACAAGATGCATTGCATTCGATATCCAAGACAACAAAATCAACGGGGACAAGGTTATTGTTAACCATAATATGCACATTATCAATCCTCCCCAAAGGTTTCTTTTTGACATTATCAGCAAGATTAACATCCAAATAACAATTCTTCAATGGTGGCAAGTCAAGCATATCATAAATATTTTTAGGCATAACAGAAATACTTGCACCAAGATCACATAAAGCATTACATTCAAAGTCATTGAATTTCATTTTAATGATGGGCTCCCAACCATCTTCTAACTTTCTAGGAATAGAAGTTTCAAGTTTTAGTTTCTCTTCTCTAGCTTTTATGAGAGCATTTGTAATATGTTTGGTAAAGGCTAAATTTATAGCACTAGCATTAGGACTTTTAGCAAGTTTTTGTAAGAACTTTATAACTTCAGAGATGTGGCAATCATCAAAATCTAAATCATTATGAGCTACAGCAATGGGATCATTATTCCCAAGGTTGGAAAAAATTTCAGCAGTTTTATCACAAGCAGTTTCAGCAGTTTTAGCAATTTCAGGCAGTTTTGTATGCTTTGCACTAGGAGTAGAAACATTGCCAACACCAATTATTTTACCATTGATAGTAGGAGGTGCAGCAACATGTGAAGAATTAGCATTACTAGTGGTGGTAATAGTCCAAACTTTAGCTACATTATTCTCTTTAGCTAGTTTTTCATTTTCTTCTCTATCCCACCTAGCACGTAGTTCAGCCATTAATCTTATATTCTCATTAATTCTAACTTGGATGGCATTTGCTGTAGTAGTAATCTTATTATCAAGATCATTATTAGGCATAACTTTCAACTTTAAAAGATTAACATCAGAGGCAAGTCTATCAACTCTAGAAGCAATAGTATCAATTTTATCAAGCTTTTCCTCAACAGATTTGTTAAAAGCAGTTTGTGTACTAATAAATTCTTTAAGCATGGCTTCAAGACCAGAGGGTACATTCCTATTATTGTTGTAAGAATTCCCATAAGAATTACCATAACCATTACCATTAGCAGAAGGATATGGCCTATAGTTATTACCAGAGTTGTTCCTATAAGCATTGTTGTTGAAATTATTGTTTTTAATGAAATTCACATCAACATTTTCTTCTTGAGCAACCAATGAAGCTAAAGGAACATTATTTGGATCAACATTAGATCTACCATTCACAAGCATAGACATAATCACATCAATCTTATCACTCAAGGAAGAGGTTTCTTCAACAGAATTTACCTTCTTACCTTGTGGAGCTCTTTCCGTGTGCCATTCAGAGTAATTTATCATCATATCATCAACAAGTTTTGTAGCCGCCCCCAATGTGATGGACATAAAGGTACCTCCAGCAGCTGAATCCAATAAATTCCGCGAAGAAAAATTTAGTCCTGCATAGAAGGTTTGGATGATCATCCAAGTAGTCAGTCCATGGGTTGGGCAATTCTTTACCAAAGTTTTCATTCTCTCCCAAGCTTGAGCAACATGTTCAGTATCTAATTGCTTAAAATTCATTATGCTACTTCTCAAAGATATAATTTTAGCGGGAGGATAATATCTACCAATAAAAGCATCCTTGCATTTAGTCCATGAATCAATACTATTCTTAGGCAAAGATAGCAACCAATCTTTAGCTCTTCCTCTTAATGAGAAAGGAAACACTTTCAATTTAATAATATCACCATCTACATCTTTATACTTTTGCATTTCACAAAGTTCAACAAAATTATTGAGATGGGCAGCAGCATCATCAGAACTAGCACCAGAAAATTGATCTCTCATGACAAGATTTAGTAAAGCAGGTTTAATTTCAAAGAATTCTGCTTAGTACACTACAAGAAAAGTTGCCATGGCCGACGAAGTTGAAGTCGCGCCGTGGTTGCTGGTGTACCATGGCCGACGATTTTGGTCCCTCCGTGGTGCATGTCAAAACTTTTTTTTTCTCGTTTTTGAGGCCACCTAGCCCGACGAAAGCGGCCAAAACGTGGCGTATGGTGGCCCGGGACGTGGTGCATCTCAAAATCTCGGGTTCGCCGGCCGAGTCAACGCAAATCCGCACCGCCGAGGGATGTAGGGCCCAGATGGCAGCCTCTCTGGCATTGTTTTTTTTCTACATCGCGCCATCTCGTTCAACGAGCCGTTTACGATGCAGGATCATGGGTCCCGCATGTCATCCTCTATGAACCAAAATTCTTTCTATTCTTGGATTTTTTTGACCCCCGATTTCTGGCTACTTCCTTTTCTTTTGATCCCTTGCCGCCTTGGAAACGTTGAGACCGCTGCTGCTAAATGGGACCCGCATGTCATCCTCTATGTGCAATCAACTTTCTTTTCTTGGAGTTTTTTGGCACCTCAAATTTGGTCACTTGCCTTTTTCTTTCGATCCCCTGCCGCCTCTCAAACGGTGATACCGCTGCTGCTAATGGGACCCGCATGTCATCCTCTATGTACTATAAAACTTTCTTTTCTTGAATTATTTTTGGCACCTCATATTTGGTCACTTACCTTTTTCTTTCGATCCCCGCCTCTCAAACGGTGATACCGCTGCTAACTGGGACCCGCATGTCATCCTCAATGTACTACAAAACTTTCTTTTCCTGGATTATTTTTGGCACCTCATATTTGGTCACTTGCCTTTTTCTTTCGATCCCCTCCGCCTCTCAAACGGTGATACCGCTGCTGCTAACGGGACCCGCATGTCATCCTCAATGTACTATAAAACTTTCTTTTCCTGGATTATTTTTGGCACCTCAAATTTGGTCACTTGCCTTTTTCTTTCGATCCCCTGCCGCCTCTCAAACGGTGATACCGCTGCTGCTAACTGGGACCCGCATGTCATCCTCTATGTACTATAAAACTTTCTTTTCTTGAATTATTTTTGGCACCTCATATTTGGTCACTTACCTTTTTCTTTCGATCCCCTGCCGCCTCTCAAACGGTGATACCGCTGCTGCTAAATGGGACCCGCATGTCATCCTCTATGTACTATAAAACTTTCTTTTCTTGGATTTTTTTGCACCTCATATTTCGTCACTTGACTTTTTCTTTCGATCACGTGCTGCCTCTCAAACAGTGATACCGCTGCTAAATGGGACCCGCATGTCATCCTCTATGTACTATAAAATTTTCTTTTCTTGGATTTTTTGGCACCTCATATTTGGTCACTTGACTTTTTCTTTCGATCCCCGCCTCTCAAACGGTGATACCTGCTGCTAAATGGGACCCGCATGTCATCCTCTATGTACTATAAAACTTTCTTTTCTTGGATTTTTTTGGCACCTCATATTTGGTCACTTGACTTTTTCTTTCGATCCCTGCCGCCTCTCAAACGGTGATACCGCTAAATGGGACCCGCATGTCATCCTCTATGTACTATAAAACTTTCTTTTCTTGAATTATTTTTGGCTCCTCATATTTGGGCACTTGCCTTTTTCTTTCGATCTCATGCCACGTTTGAAACGTTGAGGAACCTGCTGGCTCATGGGACCCGCATGTCATCCTCTATGTGCTATAAAAGTTTCCTTTGTTGGATTTTTTTTCACCCTCTGATTTTTGGCTTGCCTTTTTCTTTTGATCCCCTGCCCCCTTTGAAACGTTGAGTAAGTTGTTGGCTCAAGGGACCCGCATGTCATCCTCTATGTCCATCAACTTTCTTTTCTTCGATTTTTTTCACCCCCTAATTACTAGCTACTTTCTTTTTCTTTTGATCTCAAGCCGCATTACAAACATTGAGACCGCTGCTGCAAAATGGGACCCACATGTCATCCTCTATGTACAATAAATCTTGGATTATTTTTGGCTCGATATTTGGTCACTTGCCTTTTTCTTTCGATCTCATGCCGCCTTTGAAACGTTGAGTGGCTCTCATGGGTCCCGCATGTCATCCTCTACGAACAATAAAAGTTTCCTTTCTTGGAGTTATTTTTACCCCTAATTTCTGCTATTTGCCTTTTTCTTTTGATCCCCGCCCCTTGAAACGATGAGGACGCTGTTGGCAGGTCGGTCCCACATGTCATCCTCTATGAACAATAAAAGTTTCCTTTGGTGGATTTATTTTTGACCCCTAATTAATTTCTGGCTATTTCCTTTATTTTTCTTTTGATCCCCTGCCGCCTGGAATTGTTGAGAATGCTGCTGCCTCATTTTTCTTTTGGTCCTGTGCCGCCTTGGAAACGTTGAGACCGTGCTACAAAATGGGACCCGCATGTCATCCTCTATGTACAATAAAGTTTCTTTTCTTGGATTATTTTTGGCTCCTGATATTATGTCACTTGCCTTTTTCTTTCGATCTCATGCCGACTTTGAAACGTTGAGGATGCTGCTGCCTCATGGGTCCCGCATGTCATCCTCTCGAACGATAAATGTTTTCTTTTCTTGTATTTTTTTACCACTGATTTTTGGCTTTTTTTATTTTCGATCCCCTGCCTTTGAAACGTTGACTCCGCTGCTGGCTCATGGGTCCCCGATGTGCCTCCCGTACAAGAAACATGTGATATTTTATTTTGCAGACAATAAACGTTGTATTTCGCTCTGAGCTATTGCAAACGGATAAATTAAATCTTTATATCTACATAAACAAACTTATATGTTGAATCTCCTTGTTTTTTGTTTTTGCGAAGCATAGGACTTTCCTGTTTTTTTTTTTGAGAAAAATCCGACCTTTCCTTTTGGAGTGGGCTGAAATTGTACGAGTCAAAAGGCCCAGATAGTTCGAAGGCCCAGATGTCCAGATACAGCCCAATTAAAATCTTTTTTTTCTTGGATTTTTTTCACACCCGATTTCGGCTACTTCATTTTTCTTTCGGTCTGTGCTTGGAAGCGTTGAGACCGCTGCTACAAAATGGGACCCGCATGTCATCCTCTATGTACAATAAAGTTTCTTTTCTTGGATTATTTTTGGCTCCTGATATTATGTCACTTGACTTTTTCTTTCAATCTCATGCCGACTTTGAAACGTTGAGGAAGCTGCTGGCTCATGGGTCCCGCATGTCATCCTCTATGAACAATAAAAGTTTTCTTTGTTGGATTTATTTTTTTCCCTAATTTCTGTCTTTTTCTTTTGATCCCCTGCCCCCTTTGAAACGATGACGACGCAGCTGGCAAGTCGGTCCCACATGTCATCCTCTATGAACAATAAAAGTTTCCTTTGATGGATTTATTTTTTACCCTAATTAATTTCTAGCTATTTCCTTTTTTATTTTGATCCCCTGCCGCCTTGAAATAGTTGAGGATGCTGCTGCCTCATGGGTCCCGCATGTCATACTCTCAGAAAGGTAAATGTTTCTTTTCTTGAATTTGTTTACCAACTGATTTTTGGCTTATTTTTTCTTTCGATCTCCTGCCACCTTTAAAACGTTGACGACGCTGCTGGCTCATGGGTCCCCAATGTCAGCCTCCCCATACTGCAAATCCTCTTTCTGCAAAGGTTGTATTTCTAGATAGATAAGGTGGATTCGAATCTGCCATGGTTCAGGCAGCTCAGGTAAGCCTTCTTGCACTAATTAATGGAAGTAGTGTATCGCAAGGTCAAGACATGTGGCTCAGTGTAATGAATCTATATGAATCATGTTGTGGGTTCAATCTGATAGTTCTCTAACAGGTCAGCCAAAATAGAAATTAAGTTTTTTTCTAAAAGGGAAATGCAAATTAAGATGAACACAAACATTAGTTATCATAATAGCTGATCATACATACATACTTGCTAAGAGCAAAAGCTTGCCAGAGTTTTACCACCCATACAATTAATTAGCAGTTCAGATAAGATAACCTTATATAAGTATAACTACAAATGCATTTGCTAAGGGCTCATGGGACAACAGAACTAGACAACCGCGAACTTTATGACCAGCATGTCACAGCGGCATCGAAAGATCTTGACCTTCAACTTTGATCCAATGCGAAGTTTGGCACCGTCAATGAACTTTTTCCACCTGGAAGTAACAGCCAAGCGGCCATCTGTGGGACTGACAGAGTACCGTCCCTCCACGGTGAGACCTTCACTCTCCATGACGAGGGATATCTTGCCCCTTCGGCCAGCATTGAGATCCTTGGAGATACTTTTAGGCAATTTCTGATTCAAAGCAAGAGATACCACCAAAAATTAGTCAATGGCACCAATGCACTGAACCATGTGAGACTTTGAGCAGAGAAGACATCAAGATAAGAGCAGTTATGCTGTCATATACTCACGAACATAGCCTTCAGATGCGTCCTGGTCACCACACGGGTGGCCACAGCAATGAGCTGAGACCTCGGTGATCTGGCTGGGGCAGGTGCATGAGCCTGGGCTGGTACACGAGCTGGTGCTGATGCAGGAGACTGCTGGGCAGGTGCAGAAACGGTGCCTCTAGAGGAACCGGTGCTGATGCAGGAGACTGTTGGGCAGGTGCAGTAAACGGTGCAGCTAGAGGAACCAGTGCTGATGCAGGAGCCTGCTGGGCATGTGTAGTATATGGGGCCTCTACAGGAACCAATGCTGATGTAGGGGACTGCTGGGTAGATGCAGAAACGGAGCTGGTACAGGAACCGGTGCTGATGCAGGAGAGTGGGAAGCCGGTGCCGGTGCTGGTGTGGTTGCCCTTTGTGACATCCGCTCCTGTTCCGTCAGGGGATCTGCAGCTTTGATCATGTTAAACCCAGCAAGCTAGAACAGAGGGAATGGTTTAGAACAACTGCTCAGAATGCAGTTATCAAAAGATATGAGTAGAAAAAAGTTACATATTATATATTTGGAAGTGTCTCCAACTCTGTAAGCAGTTACGTATATCTGCCCGTTTGAGTTTCTGATCCTCAGCTCGTCGCCCTTCTTCAGACCGTAGTCAAAAGCAAACTTTCTCCAATCATGTCCATACAAATATGTGATGGCCTGCGTCTTGTAGACATACACCTCATAGACCGTGTAGGTGTTCATCAATTTGCCATTGCCATGCATAGTGAAAGATCCTTCATGCGGACACATCTGGTTAATCATTGGACGAAGTTCACAAGGTACAGTCTGCATGTGAAAATTGATACAAATGTAAGAAGCAGGAAGACTAAAAACAAGACTTTACTATATGCCAATTCATGCTAAACCACTGAGAATACATACCTGTAACTCTGTGAAGGAGCTACTAGAAAGGTAGATAGAGCCATAGGAGGTGTTATATGCGGGGTATGTACATGGGCCCGCCATATTCCCGCAAGCTCGGCATCGGGATGGTGAAGGAAACATGGGAGGTACTACTGGTGCGTAGCGCTGAACGTAAGTGGAAGAATTAGGTTGTGTAAAGTGCATAGTTCAGAGCAATGCAAATGTTGACAAGCAAGTGCATAACACTATGTTACAAACTGAACAGTGAAAAATTAGTGTATGATGAATATAAGCATGCTAATTTGGTGTTTCCGAATTCCAAAAAGCATTAGACAGAGCCAGTGATAATATCAGACATAAATCATGGCATGTATATGTGGCTTAAGAAAATATACCCGAACCCTTGGATGGTTACGGCCCGGCTGATCCTTGGACTTGAGCTTATATAAGCATCCAGAAGGTGGGGCTGACAGTAACTTGGTGGCAGCCTCTGCAGATGCCTCATCAGCAGCAGTTGCAATCCTTTTGACCAATGAAGGCTTAGCAGTTTCAGTCTGCATATAAAAATTGAAGAGCAACAGACATCAGCAGTGATATATAAAATGAATCTATGAGACACTGATGCATATAGTGCTGGATGTAAGTGGAAGAATAGGTGTGTGTGTTTCTGAACTATTGGTAAGCATTAGACAAAGCCGGCAATAAACAGACAAAAATCAAATCATGTATGAGGATTAAGAAAATATACCTGCTTACTGAAAAGGGTACCACCCAGCTGGCCCGTGGCCTTGTGCTTGAGGAGGTTTTCAGAAGATGGTGGCAGCACCATCGTCTTCACAGCAGCCTCATCAGGATCATTTTTTATCCATTTGAGTAGAGGAACAGAAGTTTCATCCTGCATATGAATAGCAACAGAACTCATCATTGATATTTAATAAATCTATGAGATAGACTGATGCAAATAGTGCGGGTGTAAGTGGAAGAATAGGGTTGTGCATAGAGAACAGTTGACAACAATGCAAATGATTACAAAAGAAGCCAATGGAAATCAACAGTTTATATACTGGATGAGACAGACTGAAAAGTGAAAAATTAGTGTATGATGATTGTAAGCAAACGCAGTGTTTCTGAACTTTTGGTAAGCATTAGACAAAGCCAACAGTAATTAAACAGATAATAATGAAATCATGTATGTGGATTAAGAAAATATACCAGATTCATTAAAAGGTCACCACCCAGCTGGCCCATGGCCTCGTGCTTGTAGAGGTTTTCGGAAGATGGTGCCGGCACCATCGTCCTCACAGCAGCCTCATTAGCCCCATTTTGCATCCACTTGAGTAAAGGCGCAGCAGTTTCAGCCTGCATAAGAATGGGAACAGATCTCAGCAGTGATATTGAATGACTCTGAGACAGACTGATGCATATAGTGCTAGATGTAAGTGGAAGGGTATGGCCGTGTATGGACAACAGTTCACAACAATGCAAGGGTGTGTTCGGTTCTGAAACAGCGTGGAATGGAATGGAATGGTTCCATTTCAGAGGAATGGAATGGTTACATTTTTGTTCGGTTGGGAAAAATGGAGAGCAGAAGAGATCGAGGTTAAACTAACCAATTGTCTCAAAATTGTAATTAACAATTGCAAATGACATTTTAATCTCAAAGTCGTAATTAACAGCGCCTAATGGTGCTCTTTTAATCTAAAAATCGAAATTAACATCATTTTATGTTGGGTTAGGGGAACTGGAGTAGATGAACATTACTGTATGATGATTGTAAGCAAACGAATTTGGTGTTTCTAAACTTTTGGCTTCGAGATCTTATGGGTTTCAACTCTAGCCTACCCCAACTTGTTTGGGACTGAAAGGCTTGGTTGTTGTTGTTGTTGTTGTAAACTTTTGGCAAGCATAGAAAAAACCGACAATAAACAGAGAAAAATCAAGGCATGTTTTGTGGATTAAGAAAATATACCATATTCATTAAAAGATCACCACCCAGCTGGTGCGTGGCCTTGTGCTTGTAGAGGCATTTAGAAGATGGGGGCGGCATCAACATACTGGCAGCCTGATCAGCCGCAGTTTTGATCTTCCTTTTGAGTAAAGGCCCTAAAGTTTCAGTCTGCATATGAATAGCAAAACAAAAGGCAGACCTCAGCAGTGATATTGAATTACTGTATGAGATAGACTGATGCATATAGTGGATGCTCTTAGCCTTTTGCAGCGTGAACACTAGCTATGGACAGACAAAAAAACTAGTTAACTCAGCTTTGTCTAGATATGAATGTACTACCACCATCCAAAAGCTTAAGCCTTATTTATTTTTGAGAAATCAAAACAAGCAAAGTTTGACCAAAATTTTAGAACATTCTATCAACAAATATAATACTGTGTAGATACCGTAGGAAAATATATTTTATTATCTATTTAATGATATTAATTTTGTATTTTGCATGTTACTGATTTTTGGTAAAAGCTTAGTCAAACATGGTATAGTTTGACTTTCTAAAAATAATATAAGCCCAAAGCTTTGGGATGGAGGCAGTAGTATCTAGAGCTAAAACACATCTAGATACATCCGTATCTACAGATAGTTGAGTCAATTAATTTGGATCTGAGGGAGTATCAGATTCAGACTACATCATGGTAAGTTGGTTAAAAAAATTACCCCTGGGCGGTCCCTGCCCAGCTCGGCAGTGGCATTTCGCTTCTTGTGCTGCAGATCGGGCCATGCTCCTGCAGCAGGTGGGGCGCTATTCTCGTTCCCCATAGCCTCAGCACGGAACCTGGAGGTACCAACCTGATACAGAGAATATAGAGCATGGTGTCACAGAGGCTTTACGCACAAACAGCTGAAGACATGTGCTACTTTAAGCATATTCCAGAACAGGAACAGATTGAGGATGCAGAGACCAGAGAGACACTTAAAAGGTAAAGAGTGGATAAGCAAACGGAGTACCTGCTTCGCGGGGCTGGGGACGCAGCTCAGGCTCAGCCAACTGCCCACATGCGTGGTGGCCTTACGCTCCATTGCCCCCACCGCCGAGGTCTTGCCTTTCCTGTACAAGCTGACAAAAGATACAGTGAGGATCAGCAGAAACTACAAAGGTTGCAAATGTCGACAAATAAAGGAAGAACACCCCAATCCAAGCAAAGGTAGCCCCCGCCCCCACCCCCATCAATCACTCCCAGCTCGAGGGTGACCAGAAAGACACCCCTTTGCCCAGAATAGGAAAGAGATGCGCAAGATATCGAGGAGAGGAAAAAAGAACCGATCTCGAGAAAGGAGAGAACATTACTAGTCCTACCTAATCCGCTTGGGCTAGATGCAGCTTGCCCCTCCAAGCTGGATGCCTGGACGGTGGAGGCGAAAGGAGGGGATCGAGCTAGCGGCTTGCATCCGTCGGCAATCGGCACTCGATCGGGAGAGAAGGGGTGCTACATAAAGGGGAGGGGTAACATATTTTATTACACAGTGAACTTACTGATGTGACTAGTCATTACATGTCTCACTGAAACTAGGGCCCATAGTGTGGCACCCCAAATTTACTTGAAGCTGCCCGGCGGGACGCATTGGCGCGTCAAGAAACCCCCGAATTGTAGCGGGGAAATGAAACATTTCACAAAAATTCGAAATTCAAGCACACCGCCACGCGCCAAGCACGCGGCTGTTCCTTCCTCTTCCTCGGTTCCTCCTCCCCTATCCGAAAAAACCCCAAATCCCAAGCTCAAACCAAAAAAAAAACAAAAAACAAATCCCCTGGCCGCCATGCATGTCCT
This sequence comes from Lolium multiflorum, assembly GCA_030979885.1. Classification (NCBI taxonomy): domain Eukaryota; kingdom Viridiplantae; phylum Streptophyta; class Magnoliopsida; order Poales; family Poaceae; genus Lolium; species Lolium multiflorum. The sequence goes on from CM061748.1 coordinate 208,920,446, forward strand.
CGTTAACCCGCTGGAGATCGTTCCCGGACGATGCGGACCACCCGCCCTGAGATCCAGAATTCCGTCCACCTCGAGGCACTGCGTGCTGTCTCGCAGCAGCGGCTTGAGGGCGCTGAAGAGGAAGTTCCGCCGGAAAGTGCTCATGGCAACCGTGCAAGCTCACCGGCGTGCTGTATCCCGAGAGGAACTGGTCAAAGCTTTGCTATTCGCCACACACAAAAAAATTGCGGGCCAAGATCTGGTCAAAGCTTCGTCGATGGCTTGCCGCGAGAGGCTTGGAGTCCAGAGTCAATAAACTAGCTGCTCGAGGACTTGGGCGGTTTACACGGATTCATATTAACTGACTCAAGTTTGTTAGTCTAGTTAACAAATGCATCTAGATACATCCATATCTAGACAGAATTGAGTCCATTAATATGAATCAGAGGGGAGTACCTGAAAGTGTTTCATGCTACCAACTAATGCGCTGGCAGGAATCGCTGTAGAAGTAATTGTGCTACTACTTGTACGATGAACTGATTGTGTGGGTGTCGAATTTTGCAACGCGATCATCCACTGAATGCTTAATCTAGCGCCAAAGGCGTACAAATCATAACATACTACAGCACCAGAACATAAGAGTACGAATCATAAAGTAGCTCAACATTTTGCATCAGGGCTGGGTGGTCCTGAGACTACCGGGACGCCCCTGATGATCTCCGGGTGTGCATCCTCTTCAACGCAAAGCTGTGTACTCGGTCCACGGCCTCCTTCTGTAGGCTGGATAATCTCAGGTGCAGGACCTTCGTCTATGAGAGGCTCGTCATCAGTACCATCCACAGGTGCATCAGGGCTGGGTGGTCTTGAGACTACCCGGACGCCCGTGATGATCTCCGGGCGTGCATCCACTTCAACGCAAAGCTGTGTACTCGGTCCACGGCCTCCTTCTGTAGGCTGGATAATCTCAGGTGCAGGACCTTCGTCTATGAAAGGCTCGTCATCAGTACCATCCACAGGTGCATCAAACTGAGATTCATCTTCAAATCTCCCATCAAACTGAGAGACCTCTTTAACTCTATGCTTCTGCAATTAGTACATCAACCGATTAGACAAACATCTAAGGGATGCAACCTGAACAAATGCCGTTTTACATATTTACCTTCTCATCTGGCACAGCACATGTCCCAGAGCTGAAACCCGTTTCCTGAAGCAAGCGCTTTTTCTCTCCTTCCCGTCCATCCATCTGCAACAAGTTAAATTTGAGTACAGAACCTTGCACAGCAATGCAAACTATTGATTGAAACAGCGGCAGCATCAATATAAATAATTAACTACATATGCCAGCACACATACAGTGTGAGCAAGATCTGCTTCTCCTGCTAAAGGATCATTATATGGTTCACCATGCTAAACCCGCCTAACATATGTGCGGTCCATCCCAAAAATGTGTAAATGATCTGCCACTACAGGGTGAGGCCTCTTCTCACCATTCATACATGTGCAGCGCGGGCAATACACGTCCAGGTTGTGACCATCATGAGCTCTAATAAACCCCATAAAGGGTTGAACACCATTTATATATGAAGGGGAACATAAGTGTCCATGCAGTTTCCAAGTTCTGTCCATCTGTTTAATTATGAGATACAGTGGTTGGTGATTAATTTAAGGCGAAGTAGGAAATGTATATCCATCGAGTACAAAACTATACTACATGATTATGCATTTCAGCAATCATGTCGAGTACAAAACAAAAAATGCCCATCGACATTTTAGCAAACAGATCGTGTACAAAACTCTGCCATGGCATTTCAGCAAATTAACGGATCGAGTGCAGAACTGACTCTATATGCCCACGCAAATGAACAAATTGATCGATGACAAATCGAGCGGAAAACTATAAAGTGCCAATTAGTTCGAGCATACTGACGAATTTTTTTAGCAGCATCAAGAAAATATAAATCGTTAGGCTGTCTTGCCCGATACATGATTGAGCTAGAGATAGCAGCCCTACCGTGGATCAACTTGACCGCCGGTGCGTCTCGAGAAGAACGACGGGGAGGAGAAGCTTCTTCTTCGCACGGACGGGACGGGGAGGGGAAGCTCTTCGCACGGACGGGGATAAGTTGTGTACGGGTGGGTGGGGGGTCATGCGGCCGGGCCGCCGGGGTGATAATTAAGGTTGGTAGGTGGCGTTTAATGGAGTTGCGTGTGTAATTTGCCGTGCACAAGGTTGAGGAATAGGCGGTTCCCTTTGCCGCGCGCACAATTCAAACTATCCCGCCCATGTAGTTTAAATTCGCCATATTTTCGTTAAATCGACATAAAGTCATGTGAGTGGGGGAAAATTAGCAAAGTTGCTTGAAAAATAGTAAAACTCTGGAATTATCCTTTAAATATGCTCTACTTCGTGTGAAAATCGGGGTGTGGAAGCATGTTGAGCTGTTTTATTTGTACTTTCTTCATTAAAACTCCCATTTTATGCACTTTGGATGGAAAGAAATCATTTGTACATAAATTTTGACAACGCCATTTGCAAACACTAATTGTTTACATGCCAAGATGCACCCATCCACCAAATATATATGTGGCAAAAGTTTATCACAATCTAGCAGATATGCATAATTAGTGAGGGACCCCTTTTGATTTTGTGCAATTTCCACTAATTAGGTAGAGATCGAGAAGGGTTAATTAATTAGGCCATGTTAGGGGTTATGTGTTTTAATAGGTTGTGTGGATTCAAATACAACTTCTTTATTTGTGTGCTATGATTAATCAAAACTAGATCGATCGACTGCGCACACATTATTAGAGGCGCATGCCTTTGCGCACAAAGTGCATGTGTGTGTTGTTGGCCACCAACGAGAGAGAGAGAGAGAGAGAGAGAGAGAGAGAGATAGAGGTAGAGAGAGCTACATACGAGAGAGCGATTGAAATCCCCAAATTAAACACATATATATGCATGGCACATTTAATTTAATTAGAGGACCGCGAGGCACCCCTGGCCTGCTTGATGCATAATTAAGTGTCATTGGCCTATATATATAGGGTTTAATTAGGGTTTAGGGTTTAGGGTTAGGAGGTTAGGGTTTAGGGTTTAATGTTTATGGTGTTTAGGGTTTAGGGATTAGGGATTAGGGTTTATTTAGGGTTTAAGGTTTAGGGATCATCGATCGAGTGCGCACACACATTATTAGAGGCACACGCGCCTTTGCGCATAAAGTGCATGCGTATATGTGTGTGTTTTTTGGCCACCAACGACATATAGATGATCGAGAGAGAGAGATTGAAATCCCCAAGAATATGTTCAAATATATATTAAAATATATGCACGAATTAATGCATGCATGGTAGGCCATGCATGCACACTAATTATATATATATTATGAGGAAACTTAATCAAATGTGTTTTCATTCGAGAGAACTTGTCAAAATTCAAGTTAATTAATTTATCATCGATAATTATATAATTAATTAATGAATCTCAGGGAGATGTTATACAACATATGATCGATATATAGGCCATGTATATATTAATTGGTTTTAATCTACCGTTTTTGCTAGCTAGCTGCATGCTATATATAGAGCATGTTTTTATTAGATCGGGTTATAGCTAGTATAGTTTAGGGTTATGTGTTTTAATTAACTAGGGTTTGATTAGCTAGGGGTTAGTTATATATATATGGTTTAGGGTTAATGCATGTCACATTTAATTTAACTAGAGGACCGCGAGGCACCCCTGGCCTGCTTGATGCACAATTAAGTGTCGTTGGCCTATATATATAGGGTTTAATTAGGGTTTAGGGTTAGCTAGCTGGGTTTAGGGTTTAGTGTTTTGGGTGTTTAGCTAGGGTCTAGGGTTTAGGGTTTAGTGTTTACTGTGTTTAGAGGGTCTAGGGTTTAGTGTTTAGGGTGTTTAGGGTCTAGGGTTTAGGGTCTAGTGTTTAGGGTCTATGGTTTAGGGTTTAATTAGTGTTTAGGGTGTTTAGGGTTTAGGGTTTAGTGTTTACGGTGTTTAGGGTCTAGGGTTTAGGGTTTAGTGTTTAGGGTCTAGGGTTTAGGGTTTAATTAGTGTTTAGGGTGTTTATAGGGTTTAGGGTTTAGGGTTTAGGGTTTTAGGGTTTAGGGTTTAGGGTTTAGGGTTTAGGGTTTATGGTTTAGGGTTTACGGTGTTTAGGGTCTAGGGTTTAGGGTTTAGTACGTGTTTAGGGTGTTTAGGGTCTAGGGTTTAGTGTGTTTAGGGTGTTTAGGGTTTAGGGGATTAGGGATTAGGGTTTTAGGGTTGTTTAAGGTTTAGGGATCATCGATCGAGTGCGCACACACATTATTAGAGGCACACGCGCCTTTGCGCATAAAGTGCATGCGTATATGTGTGTGTTTTTTGGCCACCAACGACATATAGATGATCGAGAGAGAGATTGAAATCCCCCAAGAATATGTTCAAATATATATTAAAATATATGCACGAATGCATGCATGGTAGGCCATGCATGCACACTAATTATATATATATTATGAGGAAACTTAATCAAATGTGTTTTCATTCGAGAGAACTTGTCAAAATTCAAGTTAATTAATTTATCATCGATAATTATATAATTAATTAATGAATCTCAGGGAGATGTTATACAACATATGATCGATATATAGGCCATGTATATATTAATTGGTTTTAATCTACCGTTTTTGCTAGCTAGCTGCATGCTATATATAGAGCATGTTTTTATTAGATCGGGTTATAGCTAGTATAGTTTAGGGTTATGTGTTTTAATTAACTAGGGTTTGATTAGCTAGGGGTTAGTTATATATATATGGTTTAGGGTTAATGCATGTCACATTTAATTTAACTAGAGGACCGCGAGGCACCCCTGGCCTGCTTGATGCACAATTAAGTGTCGTTGGCCTATATATATAGGGTTTAATTAGGGTTTAGGGTTAGCTAGCTGGGTTTAGGGTTTAGTGTTTTGGGTGTTTAGCTAGGGTCTAGGGTTTAGGGTTTAGTGTTTACTGTGTTTAGAGGGTCTAGGGTTTAGTGTTTAGGGTGTTTAGGGTCTAGGGTTTAGGGTCTAGTGTTTAGGGTCTATGGTTTAGGGTTTAATTAGTGTTTAGGGTGTTTAGGGTTTAGGGTTTAGTGTTTACGGTGTTTAGGGTCTAGGGTTTAGGGTTTAGTGTTTAGGGTCTAGGGTTTAGGTTTTAATTAGTGTTTAGGGTGTTTATAGGGTTTAGGGTTTAGTGTTTAGGGTTTAGGGTTTTAGGGTTTAGGGTTTAGGGTTTAGGGTTTAGGGTTTATGGTTTAGGGTTTACGGTGTTTAGGGTCTAGGGTTTAGGGTTTAGTGTTTAGGGTGTTTAGGGTCTAGGGTTTAGTGTGTTTAGGGTGTTTAGGGTTTAGGGGATTAGGGATTAGGGTTTTAGGGTTGTTTAAGGTTTAGGGATCATCGATCGAGTGCGCACACACATTATTAGAGGCACCCGCTTTACGCATCAAGTGCATGCGTATATATGTGTGTTTTTGGGCCACCAACGATATATAGATGATCGAGAGAGAGAGAGAGATTGAAATCCCCAAGAATATGTTCAAATATACATTAAAATATATGCACGAATGCATTGTAGGCCATGCATGCACACTAATTATATATATATTATGAGGCAACTTAATCAAATGTGTTTTCATTCGAGAGAACTTGTCAAAGTTCAAGTTAATTAATTTATCACGATAATTATATAATTAATTAATGATTCTCAGGGATATGTTATACAACATGATCGATATAGGCCATGTATATTTTAATTGGTGTTAATCTACGGTTTGCTAGCTAGCTAGCTGCTATATATAGAGCATGTTTTTATTAGATCGGGTTATAGCTAGCTAGTATAGTTTAGGGTTATGTGTGTTAATTAAGTAGGGTTGATTAGCTAGGGTTAGTTACATATATATGGTTTAGGGTTAATGCATGGCACATTTAATTTTATTAGAGGATCACGAGGCACCCATGACCCACTCGATCGATGCACAATTAAGTGTCGTTGGCCTATACATAGGGTTTAATTGGGGTTTAGGATTAGCTAGGGTTTAGGGTTAGGGTTAGGGTACGTTTAGGGTCTAGGGTTTAGGGTTTAGTGTTTAGGGTTTAGGGATTAGGGATTTAAGGTTTTAGGGTTGTTTAAGGTTTAGGGATCATCGATCGAGTGCGCACACACATTATTAGAGGCACCCGCGCCGTTACGCATAAATTGCATGCATATATATGTGTGTTTTTTGGGCCACCAACGATATATAGATGATCGAGAGAGAGAGATCGATTGAAATCCCCAAGAATGTGTTCAAATATACATTAAAATATATGCACGAATGCATTGTAGGCCATGCATGCACACTAATTATATATATTATGAGGCAACTTAATCAAATGTGTTTTCATTCGAGAGAACTTGTCAAAGTTCAAGTTAATTAATTTATCACGATAATTATATAATTAATTAATGAATCTCAGGGATATGTTATGCAACATGATCGATATAGGCCATGTATATTTTAATTGGTGTTAATCTACGGTTTGCTAGCTAGCTGCTATATATAGAGCATGTTTTTATTAGATCGGGTTATAGCTAGCTAGTATAGTTTAGGGTTATGTGTTTTAATTAAGTAGGGTTGATTAGCTAGGGTTAGTTACATATATATGGTTTAGGGTTAATGCACGGCACATTTAATTTTATTAGAGGATCACGAGGCACCCATGACCCGCTCGATCGATGCACAATTAAGTGTCGTTGGCCTATACAGAGGGTTTAATTGGGGTTTAGGATTAGCTAGGGTTTAGGGTTAGGGTTAGGGTTAGGGTTAGGGTATGTTTAGGGTCTAGGGTTTAGGGTTTAGTGTTTAGGGTGTTTAGGGTTTAGGGATTAGGGATTTTAAGGTTTTAGGGTTGTTTAAGGTTTAGGGATCATCGATCGAGTGCGCACACACATTATATTATTAGAGGCACCCGCGCCTTTACGCATAAATTGCATGCATATATATGTGTGTTTTTTGGGCCACCAACGATATATAGATGATCGAGAGAGAGAGAGAGAGATTGAAATCCCCAAGAATATGTTCAAATATACATTAAAATATATGCACGAATGCATTGTAGGCCATGCATGCACACTAATTATATATATATATTATGAGGCAACTTAATCAAATGTGTTTTCATTCGAGAGAACTTGTCAAAGTTCAAGTTAATTAATTTATCACGATAATTATATAATTAATTAATGAATCTCAGGGATATGTTATACAACATGATCGATATAGGCCATGTATATTTTAATTGGTGTTAATCTACGGTTTGCTAGCTAGCTGCTATATATAGAGCATGTTTTTATTAGATCGGGTTATATCTAGTATAGTTTAGGGTTATGTGTTTTAATTAAGTAGGGTTGATTAGCTAGGGTTAGTTACATATATATGGTTTATGGTTAATGCATGGCACATTTAATTTTATTAGAGGATCGCGAGGCACCCATGACCCGCTCGATCGATGCACAATTAAGTGTCGTTGGCATATACATAGGGTTTAATTGGGGTTTAGGATTAGCTAGGGTTTAGGGTTAGGGTTAGGGTTAGGGTTAGGGTTAGGGTACGTTTAGGGTCTAGGGTTTAGGGTTTAGTGTTTAGGGTGTTTAGGGTTTAGGGATTAGGGATTTAGGGTTTTAGGGTTGTTTAAGGTTTAGGGATCATCGATCGAGTGCGCACACACATTATTAGAGGCACCCGCGCCTTTACGCATAAATTGCATGCATATATATATATGTGTGTTTTTTGGCCACCAACGATATATAGATGATCGAGAGAGAGAGATTGAAATCCCCAAGAATATGTTCAAATATACATTAAAATATATGCACGAATGCATGGTAGGCCATGCATGCACACTAATTATATATATATATATGAGGCAACTTAATCAAATGTGTTTTCATTCGAGAGAACTTGTCAAAATTAAAGTTAATTAATTTATCACGATAATTATATAATTAATTAATGAATCTCAGGGATATGTTATACAACATGATCGATATAGGCCATGTATATATTAATTGGTGTTAATCTACGGTTTGCTAGCTAGCTGCTATATATAGAGCATGTTTTTATTAGATCGGGTTATAGCTAGTATAGTTTAGGGTTATGTGTTTTAATTAAGTAGGGTTGATTAGCTATGGTTAGTTACATATATATGGTTTAGGGTTAATGCATGGCACATTTAATTTAATTAGAGGACCGCGAGGCACCCCTGGCCTGCTTGATGCACAATTAAGTGTCGTTGGCCTATATATAGGGTTTAATTAGGGTTTAGGGTTAGGGTTAGGGTTTAGGGTTTAGTGTTTAGGGTGTTTAGGGTTTAGGGATTAGGGATTAGGGTTTCAGGGTTGTATAAGGTTTAGGGATCATCGATCGAGTGCGCACACACATTATTAGAGGCACCCGCGCCTTTGCGCATAAAGTGCATGCGTATAGTTTAGGGTTATTTGTTTTAATTAAGTAGGGTTTGATCAGCTAGGGTTAGTTACATATATATGGTTTAGGGTTAATGCATGGCACATTACATATAGTTTAAATCTCAAGAATGTTTATACATGATAGGCCATATGTGCAAAGGAATTTTTTTCCTCGTGAACTTGTCAAAATTCAAGTTTATCAGTGCCAATGGAAACTAGTCCAAAAAATTACATAGAGGACCAAAAGTACTAGACAATAACTAATAGAACCTGCAACTTTACAAAAAGGACCCCAAAACATATAGAAGAAAATCAATCGAGTCCTTCTCGACCGCACATCAGATCTCTGCTCCGCATCCTTTCCAGCAACTCCGTCGCCGGGGACGCACCACTTGGGACGGTGTCGCCGGTAGTCGCCAGGACGAAGGAGAAGAAGGGCCTCAGCAACGGCATATTGGCTCTGAGAAGGGTCGCTGAAAGTCCAAGATGTGCACGGGCAAGACGGATGACGCCGTCGTATGCCCCGAGCTTGTGAACTTTAGCAGCTTGACTTCCCCATTGGCCAGATCTGAAGCACTGACCAAAGCAAGCCTCACCGTTAGCGCCATCACATTGATGGCACCAGATCGGGGTTTGGCCGGCAAGATCCGCCAGATTCACCATAGGCCAGATCTGAAGCCGATGACGAGATCCCCGACTCCATTGCGCCATTCTGCTCATGGGAAACACTGGATCTAAGCTTACAACAACACTAACTCCCTCGGATCCAAATTAGCTGACTCAACTTTGCTTATCTAAATATGGATGTATCCACACATGTTTTTACTCTAGATACATACACGTCTAAGGAAAGTTGAATCAATTAATTTAGTTCGGAGGGTGTACAATATACAGAGAGAAGTCGGCCTCGTCTCCGGCCGGCGAGGCCGCCGGAGAGAAGGGGGAGAGGAGCCGGGGGAGTGGGAGAGACTCGAGAGAGAAAGAGAAGAGGAAGAAATGAGAGCTCCCTGGGGAAGAACATTATTTTTGTCGTTCTGCTCGTAGCTTGAAACTGAAAATTTCGGCCACGCGCCAAATCATCCCGCCGCATCCATTCGAAAATCCCGTGACCAGTTTTACCCTTTTAACCCTGGTCCGGAAGCTACAACCCACCGACCATGGAGGGCTCATTCGGTAACAATGAAATATCTTGCCTAGATCCCGAACCCTCCCCACAGGCCCACACCCACCCACCAACCATTCGCCCCATTAGCTCAAAAATACTCTCACACGCCAAAGCTCTGACTCTCTACAGTACTAGATCTGCTTCGCCGCCGGCATACTCCTCCACAGCGTAGCCTTGATCGTGTTGGCTGTCCACCCACCTGATCCGCTCCCCCGCCGCCCTCGTCACCGACGGATCTGCTTCACCGCCGACCTCGCCACCGACGGATCTGCTTCACCGCCGACCTCGCCACCGACGGATCTGCTTCACCGCCGACCTCGCCACCGACTACCTCGCCGCAGCGGCTGTATCAACTTCACCGAATACCTTGCCAGCCAACCAGATCTGCTTCACTAACGCCCGCTTCTACTGAAACATGGTCGATTCATCGTCTCCCGCGTTCGCCGCCGCTGGAATGCAAGTTGCCGCCCCCGTCCACCCCGCCGCAGCTTGGTTAGTACGCTGGCCCGTTAGATCGCGGTGTTTCTTTAGCCATGTTTTGTGTAGTTATTTGCAGATCTCATATGCCGTTAACTTTCTTGATGTGTTGCTTCGCATGAAGTTTGTTTAAATGTTGTACAGTACAAAAGCATTATCCGGTCGCTACCATCCTGTTCATTCTACTGACACCTGTGTGCATCCACATATTTATAGCCTTGTACCCATTCATTTGCTGCCAACTGTTTTTGTACTGCATGCTATTGTCGCACTGCTTTTATAGTCGTGCTATGGGCATTTCCAATCTGCTTGTTCTTATACCACGTCATTAGCTCACCGCTAGCTGTTGTTTTCTCGTGTCTGCTATTCTCACACTGCTTTTATAATCATGCTATGTGCATTTCCAATCTGCTTGCTCTTATACCTCGTCTTTAGCTTATATAGTTATTGCTGCGTGCATGTCTGGTCTTTGTATTATCGTAGACTGACTTGTCAATGTTATTTTTCCTTGGGATTGATCATGCGAACCACTTATTAGAACATCCAACATTAACAGCGGGGACGCTAGGTAAGGTTGGAATCTGAGTTCGTGGTTGGTAATTTTGGCAGTTTACTTCCGTTATTATCTATAACCTATATGCATTGTTCCTTATGCAAGAGATTAACACTTGGAACCCTGCCATAGCAATGCCATTCATGCTTTACTATGTTTCTGCCTATTTGATATGCTTGTCTTGGAGAAACTTCGAGGGTGATTTGAACCTGACATTTGGTCATTCTTAATGCCAGTTTACTTTATGTGTAAAACCTTGGCATTACCCTACTCTAAATCTGAATGTCTGAAATTCGTATCTCATGCAAAGCAACATCTAGTTGGTTTTAATTTGATATCTGGTAACTATTGGCTTATTCATTTGGCAGCTCAAGTTTTTTGTTATTTGAAACCAGCTGACTTGGTCTTAAATGTGATATCTAAACACAGATTAAGGACAATGGAGCAGGAGGATTAGCATTTCACTTGATGGCTGAACCTAAAATGATAGGCATGTTGACCACGACTAGTGCACGCAAGAGAAGGACCTGCAGTGAGCCAGTATGTGCTTAGTACATGCATCTTATCTTATCTTGTGCTTATTTCTGCTACATGCTGTTATCTGATCTCTACATTGCGTAATACATGTTTGAATAGTTAATTGTTGTAACTATGTTTACAATGTTACCAGAATGCTGTTTTAATGAAGCAGTCATCATTAGAAGATAGTCGCCAAAAAAGGATCTGTAGCGACCCTGTGCAACATTATGATGTAAGTTTGTGCTTAGTACAAGTTCCATACATGTCTTATTTATGCAACTTGTTATTATCTTATATCTACATTGCATAATAAATGTTTGCATAGTTCATCGTTTAACTCTTTTTGCATTATTATCAGAATGCAGTTGTGATGAAGCAATCTTCATTACCAGTGAGGCCCACAAAAAGTTCTGATCTTTCTTCTGATGCATCTTCTCATAGCCGTCAACCTAGACCATTTCTTTCATCAGACAGTAAATATCTCAAGGCTGTACTTTATAAAAGACATGGTATTGCTGCTTTAAGATCTGTAGCTGATATGTTGACAAAGAGTACACAAGATTCAATCAAGGCGATTGCCAAATGTCAACCTGTTATTGATGATGCTAATAGAAGTCCTCAATGATTCTATGTAATTTTTTTATTTGGGCACATTAATTGCCTTGTAATTTTCCTATTTGTTTTATTTGTGTATGTAATTGTGTGTATCATTGAAATCAGATTTTAGGCTCATGAAATTTAATGCAAGTTGACTAGTCAAACAAGTAGGGCCCTACAACAGATTGGGCCGGCCCACTTACAGTAGTGTGGGACCCACTTTCATTTTGGGCCGGCCCACTTCTTTAGTAGGCCGGCCCGGTTACACGATAATGGGCTCCACATGCTTATTGGGCCGGCCCACTTGCTCTATGGTGGTCCCACATGGTAAATGGGCCGGCCCTTTAATAGGAAGGTGGGACCCACTGTGTTTTGACCCGGCCCACTATCTTGTTGGGCCGGCCCACTTTCTAGATGGTGGACCCCACATACCAAATGGGCCGGCCCACTTTCTATATGGTGGACCCCACACACCAAATGGGCCGGCCCTTTAATAGGATGGTGGGACCCACTGTGTTTTGGCCCGGCCCACTATCTCGTTGGGCCGGCCCACTTTCTACATGGTGGACCCCACATACCAAATGGGCCGGCCCATTAACAGGAATGTGGGACCCACATGTGTTTTTGGCCCGGCCCACTATCTTGGTGGGCCAGCCCACTTGCTATATTGTGGACCCCACATACTAAATGGGCCGGCCCTTTAACAGGAAGATGGGTCCCACTGTGTTTTTGGCCCGCCCACTATCTTGTTGGGCCGGCCCACTTGATATATGGTGGACCCCACACACTAAATGGGCCGGCCCTTTAACGGAAAGTGGGACCCACTGTTTTTGGCCCGGCCCACTAGCTTGTTGGGCCGGCCCACTATACGGTGGACCCCACACACTAAATGGGCCGGCCTTTTAACAGAAAGTGGGACCCATGTTTTTGGCCCGGCCCACTTGCTTCTTGGGCCGGCCTTGTGGGTGGACCCCATGTTAAATGGGCCGGCCCATTTAACTTTTGACCATCAACATTAGAGGTTAGGCCCGGCCCACGTAACTAATGGACCGGCCCAGCTATATAGTTGACCGGTCAAACTATGTCATCGGCCCGGCCCGCTTAAGACGTGGCAGGCCTCGTGTGGGCCTACCATCTACCACGGGGTTTCAGCCGGTTAACGCCGTTAACTGCGCAGTTAACGGCGTCTGCCACGTGTCAGTTTGCATGACGTCAGCAGTCAACGGGCTCCCGAAAACACTTCCGCAACGGTCCGATTTTCCGTGGCGGAAGGGCGCCCAAGCGCGACGGACCGAAAAATCGTCGTTGGACTTTGCCTGACGCAGTTTCCACAACGGAACCCATATCGTCGGGTTAGGCCCATAGGCGACGAAAAATACCCCTTAGCGGACGATTTTGAGACGTTGTCTATCAGAACTTTTCTTGTAGTGGTGGAGCAATAGGTGTGCATAGGAAATCATTATTATTTGCATTTGTGAAGTCACACAACTTAGTATTTTCATGGTTGGCCATTTTAGCAACGGTAAATAAAACAAACTAGATAAAGTAAATGCAAGCAACTAATTTTTTTTGTGTTTTTGATATAGAGAGCAAGACAGTAAATAAAGTAAAACTAGCAACTAAATTTTTTTTTGTGTTTTGTTTAGGTGCAGCAAACAAAGTAGTAAATAAAATAAAGCAAGACAAAAACAAAGTAAAGAGATTGAGAAGTGGAGACTCCCCTTGCAGCGTGTCTTGATCTCCCCGGCAACGGCGCCAGAAATTTAGCTTGATACGCGTAGATGCACACGTCCGTTGGGAACCCCAAGTGGAAGGTATGATGCGTATAGAAGCAAGTTTCCCTCAGTATGAAACCAAGGTTTAATCGAACCAGTAGGAGCCAAGAAGCACGTTGAAGGTTGATGGTCGCGAAATGTGATGCGGCGCAACACCAGGGATTCCGGCAACGCGGAACCTGCACAACACAACCCAAGTACTTTGTCCCAACGAAACAGTGAGGTTGTCAATCTCACCGGCTTGCTGTAACAAAGGATTAAACGTATCGAGTGGAAGATGTTTGCAAAGAAAACAGTAAACACAATTGCAGTAGATTGTATGCTATGTAAAGAATAGGACCGGGGTCCACAGTTCACTAGAGGTGTCTCTCCATAAGATAAAAGCATGTTGGGTGAACAAATTACAGTCGGGCAATTGACAAATAGAGAAAGGCATAACAATGCATATACATGATATGATAAATATAGTGAGATTTAATTGGGCATTACGACAAAGTACATAGACCGCCATCCAACTGCATCTATGCCTAAAAAGTCCACCTTCAGGTTATCATCCGAACCCCCAGTATTAAGTTGCAAAGCAACAGACAATTGCATTAAGTATGGTGCGTAATGTAATCAACAACTACATCCTTAGACATAGCATCAATGTTTTATCCCTAGTGGCAACAGCACATCCACAACCTTAGAACTTTCTGTCACTGTCCCAGATTCAATGGAGGCATGAACCCACTATCGAGCATAAATACTCCCTCTTGGAGTTAAGAGTAAAAACTTGGCCAGAGCCTCTACTAGTAACGGAGAGCATGCAAGATCATAAACAACACATGAACAATAGATTGATAATCACCATAATCATAGTACTCTCTATCCATCGGATCCCGACAAACACAACATATAGAATTACATATAGATGATCTTGATCATGTTAGGCAGCTCACAAGATCCAACAATGAAGCACAACAAGGAGAAGACGACCATCTAGCTACTGCTATGGACCCATGGTCCAGGGTGAACTACTCACTCATCACTCCGGAGGCGACCATGGCGGTGTAGAGTCCTCCGGAGATGAATCCCCTCTCCGGGTGCCGGAGGCGATCTCCGAATCCCCGAGATGGGATTCGCGGCGGCGGCGTCTCTGTAAGGTTTTCCGTATCGTGGCTCTCGGTGCGGGGTTTCGCGAGCTTTAAGTAGGCGGAGGGTCAACGCGGGGGCCACACGAGGGGCCCAGAGGCTAGGTCGGCGCGGCCAGGGCTTGGCCGCGCCGCCCACCCTGGCCGCCTCGTGGCCCCACTTCGTTATCTCTTCGGTCTTCTGGAAGCTTCGTGCAAAAATAGGACCCTGGGCGAAAGTTTCGTCCAATTCCGAGAATATTTCTTTACTAGGATTTCTGAAACCAAAAACAGCAGAAAACAGCAACTGGCTCTTCGGCATCTTGTTAATAGGTTAGTTCCAGAAAATGCATAAATATGACATATAATGTGCATAAAACATGTAGGTATCATCAATAAAGTAGCATGGAACATAAGAAATTATCGATACGTTGGAGACGTATCAGTACGGTGCCAGAAAAGTGCTTGGCGCGTAGTTGACGATAGTAATATTGTAGGAAGTAAACATGCAATAGTAACACAGCAGTAGTAACGCAGTAAAACAAGCAGCAGATAGCAGTATTTAGGAACAAGGCCTAGGGAATAGACTTTCACTAGTGGACACTCTCAACATTGATCACATAACAGAATAGATAAATGCATACTCTACACTTTTGTTGGATGATGAACACATTGCGTAGGATTACACGAATCCTCAATGCCGGAGTTAACAAGCTCCACAATAATGCTCATGTTTAAGTAACCTTATAGTGTAAGATAGATCAAAAGACTAAACCAAGTACTAGCATAGCATGCACACTGTCACCTTCATGCATATGTAGGAGGAATAGATCACATCAATATTATCATAGCAATAGTTAACTTCGCAATCTACAAGAGATCATGATCATAGCATAAACCAAGTACTAACACGGTGCACACACTGTCACCTTTACACACGTGCAGGAGGAATAGAACTACTTTAATAACTTTGCTAGAGTAGCACATAGATAAATTGTGATACAAACTCATATGAATCTCAATCATGTAAAGCAGCTCATGAGATTATTGTATTGAGGTACATGGGAGAGATGAACCACATAGCTACCGGTACAGCCCCGAGCCTCGATGGAGAACTACTCCCTCCTCATGGGAGCAGCAGCGTTGATGAAGATGGCGGTGGAGATGGCAGCGGTGTCGATGGAGAAGCCTTCCGGGGCACTTCCCCGTCCGGCAGGGTGCCGGAACAGAGACTCCTGTCCCCCAGATCTTGGCTTCGCGATGGCGGCGGCTCTGGAACTTTTCGTACCGTGGCTTCCTCCGTAAGGGTTTTCGATGCGGGGCTTTAAATAGGCGAAGAGGCGGCGCAGGGTCAAAGGGGCGACCACACCATAGGGTGGCGCGGGCCCAGCCCTGGCCGCGCCATGTCATCTCGGCCCACAGGGCCCCCTCTGGCGGCTCTCGGTGTTCTGG
Organism: Lolium multiflorum; assembly: GCA_030979885.1. Lineage (NCBI taxonomy): Eukaryota > Viridiplantae > Streptophyta > Magnoliopsida > Poales > Poaceae > Lolium > Lolium multiflorum. The sequence continues at coordinate 208,936,556 of CM061748.1, forward strand.
ATGCTTCCGGGCAAAATAGGAACTCGGGCGTTGATTTCGTCCAATTCCGAGAATATTTCGTTACTAGGATTTCGAAACCAAAAACAGAAAACAGGGCACTTCGGCATCTTGTTAATAGGTTAGTTCCAGAAAATGCACAAATATGACATAAAGTGTGCATAAAACATGTAGGTATCATCAATAAAGTAGCATGGAACATAAGAAATTATCGATACGTTGGAGACGTATCAAGCATCCCCAAGCTTAGTTCTGCTCGTCCCGAGCAGGTAAAACGATAACAAAGATAATTTCTGAAGTGACATGCCATCATAACTTTGATCATACACTTTGTAAACATATGTAATGAATGCAGCGATCAAAACAATGGTAATGACATGAGTAAACAAGTGAATCATAAAGCAAAGACTTTTCATGAATAGTACTTCAAGACAAGCATCAATAAGACTTGCATAAGAGTTAACTCATAAAGCAATAAATCAAAGTAAAGGCATTGAAGCAACACAATGGAAGATTAAGTTTCAGCGGTTGCTTTCAACTTGTAACATGTATATCTCATGGATATTGTCAACATAAAGTAATATAACAAGTGCAATATGCAAGTATGTAGGAATCAATGCACAGTTCACACAAGTGTTTGCTTCTTGAGGTGGAGAGAAATAGGTGAACTGACTCAACATAAAAGTAAAAGAAAGGTCCTTCAAAGAGGAAAGCATCGATTGCTATATTTGTGCTAGAGCTTTTATTTTGAAAACATAAAGAGAGCATAAAAATAAAGTTTTGAGAGGTGTTTGTTGTTGTCAACGAATGGTAGTGGGTACTCTAACCCCCTTGCCAGACAAACCTTCAAAGAGCGGCTCCCATTTTATTTTATTTTTGGGTGGCACTCCTTCCAACCTTTCTTTCACAAACCATGGCTAACCGAATCCTCGGGTGCCTGCCAACAATCTCATACCATGAAGGAGTGCCTTTTTATTTTAGTTTTATTTAGATGACACTCCTCCCCACATTTGCTTTCTCAAGCCATGGCTAACCGAATCCTTCGGGTGCCGTCCAACAATCACATACCATGGAGGAGTGTCTATTTTTGTTAATTAATTTGGGACTGGGAATCCCATTGCTAGCTCTTTTTGCAAAATTATTGGATAAGCGGATGAAGCCACTAGTCCATTGGTGAAAGTTGCCCAACAAGATTGAAAGATAAACACCACATACTTCCTCATGAGCTATAAAACATTGACACAAATCAGAGGTGATAAATTTTGAATGGTTTAAAGGTAGCACTCAAGCAATTTACTTTGGAATGGCGGAGAAATACCATGTAGTAGGTAGGTATGGTGGACACAAATGGCATAGTGGTTGGCTCAAGGATTTTGGATGCATGAGAAGTATTCCCTCTCGATACAAGGCTTAGGCTAGCAAGGTTTATTTGAAACAAACACAAGGATGAACCGGTGCAGCAAAACTCACATAAAAGACATATTGTAAACATTATAAGACTCTACACCGTCTTCCTTGTTGTTCAAACTCAATACTAGAAATTATCTAGACCTTAGAGAGACCAATTATGCAAACCAAATTTTAGCATGCTCTATGTATTTCTTCACTAATAGGTGCAAAGTATATGATGCAAGAGCTTAAACATGAGCACAACAATTGCCAAGTATCACATTATCCAAGACATTTTACCAATTACTACATGTAGCATTTTTCGTTTCCAACCATATAACAATTAACGAAGCAGTTTCAACCTTCGCCATGAAAATTAAAAGCTAAGAACACATGTGTTCATACGAACCAGCGGAGCGTGTCTCTCTCCCAAACAATCATTTATTCAAATAAAAACAAAAACAAAAGCATACAGACGCTCCAAGTAAAGAACACAAGATGTGATTGAATAAAAATATAGTTTCAGGGGAGGAACCTGATGATGTTGTCGATGAAGAAGGGGATGCCTTGGGCATCCCCAAGCTTAGACGCTTGAGTCTTCTTAGAATATGCAGGGGTGAACCACGGGGGCATCCCCAAGCTTAGAGCTTTCACTCCTCTTGATCATAGTATATCATACTCCTCTCTTGACCCTTGAAAACTTCCTTCACACCAAACTTCAAGCAAACTCATTAGAGGGTTAGTGCACAATTAATAATTCACATGTTCAGAGGTGACACAAACATTCTTTTCACTTATGGACATTGCATAAAGCTACTGGACATTAATGGATCAAAGAAATGAATCCAACATAGCAAAAGAGGCAATGCGAAATAAAAGGCAGAATCTGTCAAAAACAGAACAGTCCGTAAAGACGAATTTAAAGCTGGCACCAGACTTGCTCAAATGGAAAAACTCAAAACTAATGAAAGTTGCGTACATATCTGAGGATCACGCTCGTAAATTGGCAGATTTTTTCGAATTTTCTACAGAGAACTGTGCCCAGATTCGTGACAGACAGCAATGCTGTTTCTACGCAGCGATCCCAAATATAACATCAACTTTAACATAGAAACTTTGTTTGGCACAAAAACTTGATAAGGAGAGGTTGCTACAGTAGTAAACAACTTCCAAGACACAAATATAAAACAAAGTACTGTAACAAAATAACACATGGGTTATCTCCCAAGAAGTTCTTTCTTTATAGCCATTAAGATGGGCTCAGCAATTTTGGTGATGCACCCGCAAGAAATAGTATTTGAAGCAAAAGAGAGCTTCAAGAGGCAATTCAAAACACATTTGAGTCTAACATGCTTCCTATGCAAAAGAATCTTATACACAAATGAATTCATGAAGAGCAAAGTGGCAAGCATAAGAGGATAAAACACGAGTAACTTAAAGATTCTCAACATAAAGAGGGGAAACTTAATATTATTAAGATGCATATAACCATATTTCCCTCTCTCATAATAACTTTCAGTAGCATCATTGATGAAATCCACAATATACCCGTCACTTAAAACATTCTTATCATGGTTCATATGCATAGAAGTATCATTAATTTTGGCATAAGAAGAGTTATTCCCATTAATAGTAATTGGAGCAAGATTATTATCAAGAATTTGAACATGGTAAACAAGTTGCATACTAAGGGAATGGTTTTTGGCAAGCCCATCATAACTATGACAAGTTTCATAAGGATAATTGTAACATGTGTCATATACATCTCTATAGCAATTATCTAAACCAGAATATGTAATATCATCATTTTCACTAAAAGTAGAAGTCTCAAATATAGGATCTTCAAGCACAACATCCCCAAGCTTAGGGCTTTCAATATCATCGTTTAAGGGGACATGAATAATGCTATCATCATTACTTTCATAATCAGTACCAAAGAGATTTCCAATATCAAAGGTAGTGTGCTCATTCAAATCATGATCGCTAATGTATGTAAAGGGCATAGGAAGATCATCGTATTCAGATTCATTATCACAATAATCATTAGGAGCAACATACTTACGGTTACCTAGCGTTATCTCGTTCACGCGGGGATACGCCGTTACCTCTTTCTTTTTATTCTCCTTCTTCTTCTTCTTCTTCTTCTTCTTCTTCTTCTTCTTCTTCTTCTTCTTCTTCTTCTTCTTCTTCTTCTTCTCTTCCTTCTCCTCATTCCCTTCTTTAGGAGGAAGAGGCTTGAAGGGTGGCTTGTCCGCATAACCTGATTTACTTTTAGAAACAATAGAAGAAACTTGGGAGGATCCCTCCTTTTCATTAATTAGTTGAAAACACACAGCGGTCCTATCATATTTTGGCAAGGTGTCATCTTCTAAAATATTTTGTATGTAAGTATTTGTATGGCTATTATCAATGCAATAAGAAAGACAACCATGCAGGACATCATCAATATCAAGATCATTAATATTTAACAAAGAAATTTTTCTTGATAACTCTTCACACTTCAAAAATAAGGTAAGTTCATCATGCTGATTAGGAGTAATTTCATCATCACAATACAAATTTGCAGCACTCATGGGGTTCGAATTATCATTGGAGGAGCATTGAAAATTAAAATGACCAACTCTATGGCAAAGTTCACAAATAAAAGGATAGAGGGCACACACTTTTTCTCCAAGATCATCTAGAGCTCTAGACCACTTTCTAGTTTTTTCATTTCTGTGATGGATACAATATTCATCTTCTATTTGATTAATTCCACAAGGTCTATGTATTCCACAAAAATTAACATGCTTATAGGAAATAGCATTCTTAGGAGTTTGAGCATGCTTATTGCAATCATTAACAACAATGTCATTCTTCATGCAAGCCTCTTTAAAAGGTTCATGATACTTATCAAAATTCTTTTTAGGCAATTCTAAATGAGAAGCAAAGGCTTTATAAAGATTTGCAGCAACTTGAGAGTCAAGACCATAAGTAGCACTCATATTTCGAAATTTATCAGTATTCATAAAAGTTTCAATGCATTCATAATCATAGTTTATACCTGACTCTTTACCTTTGTCGTTCTCCCAATCTTCAGCGTTCTCCTTAATCCGATCAAGAAGGTCCCTTTTAAACTCTTCTTTATTGCTCGTGAATGATCCAGAACAAGTAGTATCCAGCAAGGTCTTATCTTGAAAAGAAAGTCTTGCATAGAAATTATCAATGATGATATTACCTGGAAGCTCATGATTGGGGCATTTGAGCATTAAAGTCTTCAATCTCTCCCATGCTTGGGCAATACTCTCTCCATCATGAGGCCAAAAATTATATATATGGTTTCGATCTTTGTGAATTTCACTTGGAGGATAGAACTTGGAATAAAATAGAGGCACAATATCCTTCCAATCAAGAGAGCGCCCGTCCTTCAATAGTTTATACCAATGCGCCGCTTCACCAGATAGCGATATAACAAATAATTTCTTTCTAACTTCATCCATTGAAATACCTGCACACTTGAATAACCCGCATAATTCATGCAAAAACAGTAAATGATTCCTAGGATGGACAGTTCCATCCCCTTCATAGCGGTTATCCATAACACGTTCAATAATTTCCATAGGTATTTTATACGGAATACTTTCAGCAGGTGGATTTAAAATATCAGAAGCATCATTAGAGTTATCGCATATGGGAGATAAAGCATTATCAGAGCAAAATATTTCTTCCAAAGCGGAGGAGCTAAAAAGATTATTTTTATGTAAACTAGCTTCCCCAAGCTTAGACTTCTTCATAGCATTAGCAGTAATTGCATTCATACTAATAACATTGCTACTATCATGTAAATTAGGTTCCATAGGTTTTTTAATTTTCGCATCAAACCATCCATGTCTTAAATCAGGAAATAGAATAAGAAGCTCTTTGTTGTCCATTATGCCTAACTAGTGTAAACAAGAAACAAAAAGATGTAATTGCAGAGTCTAAAGGAAATAGCTTCGAGTACACACACAATGGCGCCAGAAAAGTACTGTTACCTGGAACCGGAGTGTGAGTACCTTTTACCTTTCCTCCCCGGCAACGGCGCCAGAAAAGTGCTTGATGTCTACGGGTGCTTCTATTCTTGTAGACAGTGTTGGGCCTCCAAGAGCAGAGGTTTGTAGAACAGCAGCAAGTTTCCCTTAAGTGGATTACCCAAGGTTTATCGAACTCAGGGAGGAAGAGGTCAAAGATATCCCTCTCATGCAACCCTGCAACCACAAAGCAAGAAGTCTCTTGTGTCCCCAACACACCAAATAGGTGCACTAGTTCGGCGAAGAGATAGTGAAATACAGGTGGTATGAATGAATATGAGCAGTAGTACGGTGCCAGAAAAGTGCTTGGCGCGTAGTTGACGATAGTAATATTGTAGGAAGTAAACATGCAATAGTAACACAGTAAAAGAAAACAGTAACAAGCAGTGATAGCAGTATTTAGGAACAAGGCCTAGGGAATAGACTTTCACTAGTGGACACTCTCAACATTGATCACATAACAGAATAGATAAATGCATACTCTACACTTTTGTTGGATGATGAACACATTGCGTAGGATTACACGAATCCTCAATGCCGGAGTTAACAAGCTCCACAATAATGCTCATGTTTAAGTAACCTTATAGTGTAAGATAGATCAAAAGACTAAACCAAGTACTAGCATAGCATGCACACTGTCACCTTCATGCATATGTAGGAGGAATAGATCACATCAATATTATCATAGCAATAGTTAACTTCGCAATCTACAAGAGATCATGATCATAGCATAAACCAAGTACTAACACGGTGCACACACTGTCACACGTGCAGGAAGAATAGAACTACTTTAATAACTTTGCTAGAGTAGCACATAGATAAATTGTGATACAAACTCATATGAATCTCAATCATGTAAAGCAGCTCATGAGATTATTGTATTGAGGTACATGGGAGAGATGAACCACATAGCTACCGGTACAGCCCCGAGCCTCGATGGAGAACTACTCCCTCCTCATGGGAGCAGCAGCGTTGATGAAGATGGCGGTGGAGATGGCAGCGGTGTCGATGGAGAAGCCTTCCGGGGGCACTTCCCGTCCGGCGGGTGCCGGAACAGAGACTCCTGTCCCCCAGATCTTGGCTTCGCGATGGCGGCGGCTCTGGAACTTTTCTCGTACCGTGGCTTCCTCCGTAAGGGTTTTCGATGCAGGGGCTTTAAATAGGCGAAGAGGTGGCGCAGGAGGGTCAAAGGGGCGACCACACCATAGGGTGGCGCGGGCCCAGCCCTGGCCGCGCCACCATGTCATCTGGGGCCCACAGGGCCGGCGCTCTCGGGTGTTCTGGATGCTTCCGGGCAAAATAGGAACCAGGCGTTGATTTCGTCCAATTCCGAGAATATTTCGTTACTAGGATTTCTGAAACCAAAAACAGCAGAAAACAGGAACGGCACTTCGGCATCTTGTTAATAGGTTAGTTCCAAAATGCACAAATATGACATAAAGTGTGCTTAAAACATGTAGGTATCATCAATAAAGTAGCATGGAACATAAGAAATTATCGATATGTTGGAGACGTATCAATGAGCCTCCCAAGGAAGTTCCACATGGATACGTGTGCACATACGTGCCGGACTGCAACAACTGGATGACCCAGGTTACAGCAGGAAGGACTGTCACGGCAGGAGGAGTCGTTGGAGCAGGAAGCAGGTCTGGAGCAGATGCTGAAAAACATGCGTGGCTAACTAAATATGCCACCAGTACAAGTTATGAACGATCGGCTTCTGCAGCTCCTACGGTGGATGAGATCACCGCCATCATGAGATACAAGTTCGGCATATTGCCGAAGAAGAGGATGATCGGCTATTCCAAGCCGTATCCCAACGACTACGACCTGATCCCGCTGCCACCTAAGTATCGGCTCCCTGACTTCACAAAATTTAGTGGATCAGAAGGAACCAGCTCGATCGAGCACGTGAGCCGATACTTGGCACAGTTGGGCATGGTCTCAGCTTCAGATGAGCTACGCGTGAGGTTCTTCTCGCAGTCTCTCACGGGTCCAGCCTTTGGGTGGTACACCTCGTTGCTACCAAACTCGGTTCGGACGTGGAAGCAGCTAGAAGAGCAATTCCATGAACAATACCATTCAGAAGCCACGGAAGCTAGCCTTGCCGATCTAACCCAAGTTCGGCAGAGACGAGGAGAGACGGTATCTGAGTACATCCAGAGGTTCAGGACCGTCAGGAACCGATGTTATTCGGTTCGCCTAACTGAGAAGGAAGCAGTCGAGCTGGCGGTAGCAGGATTATCAGCGCCGCTCAAAGATCGACCTTCCAAGCAGAGTACGTTCAGGCGCACATGGTTCAGAAGTTGACTGCATATGAACAGCGCCATCCAGAATTGTACCAGGACAAATACAAGCGCGTCGCCCTGATCAAGACAGACGAAGATGAAGATTTCGAAGGAGATCAGGAGGTTGCCGTAGCGGAGTGGACTCGGGGGACAAAACCCGTGTCCTGCAAGTGGGTGAAACAACCAGGGCCTGCAAAGGGGTTCGACTTCGATTTGAGCAAAACGGAGCAGATTTTTGATTTGCTGCTGAAGGAGAAACAGCTGAAGTTACCCGAAGGTCACAAAATCCCCACGCCACAAGAGATGAACGGCAAGCCATACTGCAAGTGACATCACACGTTCACCCATGCCACCAACGACTGCAAAGTCCTTCGTGGATTCAGATGGCGATAGAGCAAGGCCGATTGCTATTCGGTCAGTTTGCCATGAGAGTTGACACGCAGCCGTTTCCGGAAGTCAACATGGTCGATCTCAGCCAGTGCATAGGACGCGAGCCAGGTTTCTCGTTTGGTATCAATATGGCAGGGTTTGCGGATCGCTATGAAGGTGATAAGCCGAGAGTAGTCACTCTCGTGGCAAGTAAGAAGGAGGCCGATCCACGCGACCGGCCGATGACAGACGGTATTTAACGAGAAAGAGGTGATAAGCGTCCGTACCAACGACCGCTCTCCGCACATCTCCTCAACAAGTATGAGCAGCAGTACGACCGACGTCGGCACTACAACGAGGATGATGATAGATATCGTCGGTCTGATGCAGACAACAGGAAATACCGTCGACACGAAGGGTATGAGCGTCACGCTAGAGGGAGGTCAAGAGAGCGAGAGGACGTGGATAGGCACTGGAACTGTCCTTTCTTCAAACATTGCTGGGAACTCAGGAATGAGCCGATTGCCTACAATCGAGAACTGCCCAGAATGCAAAGAAGAGGAGGGGAACAAATGAAGTTTCGGTGTTCGAGCGACTAGGACCTCTCCACCTCGAACAAACGAGCTGAGTCATCTCAAGATGAAGACTTCGACGAGTCGAAGAAGAAGATAGATATCACCGACCAAGGTGGTGTCATGGGCTCAGCCACTCCCAAAAGCGCAGAGTGCAGCGACTAAGGAACTTGGAAGAGGCCGGCGCGCACTGTACACGTTGAGGAAGGCCCGGCCCGATCGGCCGTGAAAATTCAGTTGGAGACGAGACTCGCCCACCAAAGAAAGTGTGGCGACCCAAGCAGACAAAAGCCGATGGGGACATCGGCTGATACAAACATGGTGTCCATAATCCCGACGGAGTAGCAACATCCAAGGCCATGGACGTACGTGGCGAGGCCGATCTGCGATCGGCCCTCAAAATGAAAATCAAAGGATCTTATCTCCAGCATGTCACGTAGCTACAGTGGAAAACCAAGAAGTGCTAAACCTTCACGAAGAATTGCAATGAAAAGGGAGGCTGATTCCCGCAATCGGCCAAAATTATCCTCGACGTACGCTTTGTCTATGTTCAACATTGATCCAACAGATGCCTGAAGAGCCGATACCATCAAATACTTAACAGAATCGGCTCGGGGGGCACATAGATGGATGAGACACGAGGATACGAAGCTTGGAGTGGATGTCAAATACCCAGCAGAGCAGCTTAAGTATGGGGGGCCGATGCATAAATAAATCGGCCATATATAAAAAATTGAAAATACAATTTTTTTTTGGCACAGCCGATGCGTAGACATCGACTTAAGAATTAGAAGCCGATGCACGGCCATCGACTCAAGGGATACGACTGTTACAAGCAGAAGCCTAATGGAGCAGTCATTGAGTTACGTAGCGAGGCTCTCTGGAGGATCTCCTCAGTGGAATTGTTGGTGGCTCCGTTAGCAAATCTTCAAGATCAGCAGCGCCTGCGTAAACATGCAGATCAGTTAGGATCATGAGAACAGCCGATAACCATCCAATTGGCTGTAACGTTTTCTCCTGGGGCTTGACCAAGGTGACAACTTCATCAAACATCCTCACCAAGCCACCTGCCCGAGATGATGAGCCAATCTGAGCTAGGAGGAGTTCGAGGGCCACTACGTTTGAGGCTTCTTAGTTCAAGGGAGCTGCTGATCCTTCCAAAGCCTTCCTAGTACATTGACTCCTTGGGCGTAAGCTTCCCTGTCATGTTTTAATGAAAAGCTGGAGTAGCTCGGGGGGGCAGCTCGCCCTATCGATGATCGGAGAGCCGATTTTGTTGGAATCGGCTGACGCTGCACTAGTTGGGAAGCCGATGATGGTCCCTTCGGCGGGTCCACTCCTCGCCTTGGCGAGGCTCGGGGCAGCTCGCCCTTAAGGTTTCTTGTTCTGCGGAGCCGATTTTGTTGGGATCGGCTGGCTCGCATCACAGCTTGTTTGAAAGGTGGTGAATTATTGCAGAAGGGAACTGCCGGAGCTGATGAGAGGAATTTGAAGAGGGAGCCATGATCATCAATGGGCTCTGGACCAGTTGGTTGTTGCAAAGAAATGGAGCATCACAAGGACAGTTATGGGCGAATGGTGCCTGTTTTGCAAAATGTTAGCTTCAGCATTCGAGTTGATCCAGCAAGTCCTAGGGCTCTCCAAGGCAAGAGGATCGGAAGAGAAGGATGCAAGAATGTCTGAAATTTAAAGTTAATGAGGAGACGGACATTATTTCAGGAGTTTTGCCGCTAAGTCTAACGTTCCATTCAGTTGGATCTGCATTTCCAAGATCTGGGGTTTGCACGATTGTAGCTTGGCCCTGTTTGATCGGGAGTTTGGAGGTTCAGATGGATCTATCTCGAAGTTTATCGTGAGAGACCGATGCGTTGCCATCGGCTCATCGAGCATTGACCGAATTGACAATCGGCGGACTCAGTACGAAGGACAATCGGCTGAATTATCATAAAGGAAATCGGCAAAATCAAATTGGGGAAGTTCTTCATTGATAAACGAGATTTCTTACATAAAGAGCTGATTGCTCTCAAAAGGAAGTCCTAGGGGATACATTGCCCCTGCTGGCCCTAGGCTAAGATCCTATCTAGGGGCCGTTGCGCCTCGTCGTCGTCGTGTGTTGTCGCCGTCATCGGCGCTGTCCCGGCCGGCTCGTCATCGCGCTGTGCGGCCGCCGGCAGGACCCTCGTTGTCCTCGTCCTCCTCGTCGCATCTCATCGTCGTCCTCTTCGGCGAGGTTCCGGCCGGCGATGGCGTGGCCGGCGGCTCGTCGGAGGAGCTGTCTGCTACTCCTCCTCCTCCTTCACCTCCTCGGAGGAGGTGACCCCGTCCCAGGGGAAAGTGGTCGTCGTCGCTTTCCTCCTCCGCTTCCCCGTTGGCGAGGAAGGAGCGGCTCCGTCGGTCGGGGACTTGTTGTCCTCGACGGATGGAGAAGTTGTGGCTCGCTCGTCCCGGCCTCGATGGCGCGGTGGATGTTGGCCGCATGGGCCTCCTCGGGTTCCGGGCGTCGGCTCGCGGAAGGGGAGAGGATGCGCCGAATGATGAAGAAGAGGAGGAAGACATGGTAGCCGAGAAGGGTTTTAGGGCCGGGAGAAGAGGGGGCGAAAAAATAGGAGGGGATCGGAAGCAAGGAGGTACTTAGTTGTCGTCATGAAGTTGCTCCTTGTTCCAAGTTAGTTTGATATGCGTTATGGTTAGGCCACCTGCAAAGCGGGTTGAGCAATCGGGAGATCGATAGGCTGTTGTTGCAGCCCAAGAGGAATGTTCTTCAACTTTATCGTTGGTTTTGTTACGCCACTTTGAAGCCTACGCTTTGCGTGGTCTTTAGTGGCTTCTTGAGGCACAAACGGGAACGGCCTGCCCGAGCAAGTTGATGCCTGGGATCTAAACTTCCCCTAAGCCTACATAAATGAATCCAGATTTGACGCCGCTGTTCTGGATGCAGAACGCCGGCAGGCTGCAATCCAGCCACACCAGGAAGCTGCTCTTGCATGCCTCAAGATTGGATCTAGATGCTACGCCCATCAAAAAGCCTATGCTTGGGAAGATGACTATCCAATTCTCGTGGGGCCGTGCCTTCACTCTTGGCTGCTTCCTCTAGCCGTATGAATCCCAGAACTGTCGTCACAGGTGCACGCTTAACCTGAACGAGGAGGGAGGGTGGGTAGTGTCCACCTATGTGTTGATACATCTGTATTTACAAATTACTTATTCTAATACAGGGTATACTTCGTGTGCTTCGTTACTTCAGTCTTAGGAAAAATAATATTTATATCAATGAAAACTATGTCATACAACATGATCCGAGGAGGTGGCATGCAAGACGTGTTGCTGGGTGTCAGACAATAACATAAGGAATAATGTTCTTTTTATTAACCAGGTTCAGCTTGAACTTGAGTGGATAGGCCTAGTCACCTTGAGCATCCTTAGGTAAGCCAATGTGACAACCCAATGATGCAATGAGGAATTCCACCAACACACTGCAACTTTGTTGGGCCACGCAGTAGAAAACAAAACTTTTCCCTACGCAGTACTTCCAAGATCTAGCTGAGGAAGAACACCACGAGGATTACCACTAGATACGCATGTGCGGAACTTGATGAAGCGCATCGGGGCTTGCAATCCTTGATCTGTTCCAAGCTGATCCCACGAGCAACTCTCCGGATTCGCGAGCTCTTTTGCCTTGGAGCGTCACACGTGCAACACCTCTGCCGGTAACCACATGTACAAGGAGGGGCACCGATGGTGGACTGCTTGATCCCGTATGGCAGCTGGACTAAATATGGGGATAGGGTTTCCAAGTCATGGAATGGTCTAATCATGCCCTTTGGACAGCATCCTCCCAATTTTATATAGGGAGTGAGTGTGGGCTTCACAACACCTGCAGCCCACTCAATCACTTGTGCCCTATTTGGTCACCGCGAGTCCAATTCACGAACTGACTCCATTTTAGTCGGGCAACATCCAACTGGCTCCTTTCTCTTAAGCGTGTGACCATGCAGGTTTATGACCACTTAATTAGACACAACAAGAGTTACTCCTCCAAGTATCTCGTCATGGATCTGAGTCTCATCGCTTCAATGAATACCTGGTCTCAATTTGATAAGTGGTAGAGGCTCCTAGCAGAATGTGCCAGCTCCCAAGTGACGTAAATTCATAGCGACTAAAATTTCAATGTGACTTATGTATAAGTACCTTTTTCCATGATATACCTTGTAAAGTTATAGACGAGTTATCATCATCCCTTTTAATAGTTCAACTCTCTTCTCGATCCATGATATGTGATTCACCCAACTAACTCTTAGTCAATCGCCTCGGTTAGCACTTAACCGAGTCGCACATGGCCATGCATTTCGAATCATATCATCCGAGAGGTCCCAGAGAATATATCTCCAAGTGGAGGGCCAACATATCGTCTTGGTTATCCATGCCACACAGCTTGTTTCTTAGTTGACCCGAACTGCCTTTATGATGGCCTTCTTATAGAAGAACGTTTGATAGAACCTAAGTCGGTTGATCCACAACTCGGATCATGCAATAACTTCAGGTCTAAGGATTACATTGATTGAGACATGCAAATGACTACTTGCTCGTTGCATCTCATTGTGGGTCATTCTGAATCGCTGAACAATTTAGCTGGTATGTGTAAGTCGGGTTAGCATCACCATGCTCATGACAAGTGGAACCGAGTCATCAACCAACTTGCACGCTAGTATAAGTCGTGTGTCTAGCACAACCTCAATGACTAAGGACAGATTAGTATGAAAAACATAAATATGTAATTCCACAACCAAATCATGTATTTGATGATACATATAATTATACACTATATAAAAGACAATCAATTTAACCTCCTCCTTAGCAATTCAGTTACTGTAGCCGGGCTATTGATCCACTCCTTTGTCAAGTCATTGCTTGACACGTACACTTCTATTTTGCGCTTGGGTGGTTTGGTTTTTTTTGTGGCCAATTTTTCTGGATAGGTGGTTTACCGGCTACCGGTTTGCTATGCCTCTTCCCGGTAAACGCATCTTCCAGAAATATCTACCCTCACTTTTCACCGCTTTTCACCTCACCTCTTTTCCTCATCGTGCACCGTCTTCACGGAAAAATCGAGAAGCCCTCTGCACCGCTTCTCCCGTGGCGTCCCGGAGTCCTCTCCAAACTCACACAACAACAAAAATTTCGGGTCCCGGAGCTGACGACGAGGCCGTCCTGCTGAACGCTGGCAGCGCGACTGCTGCGGCAGGCAGACCGCTGGACCCACACGGGGCGCCGCCTCTCTCCCTAGGGGAGGTCGCCGGCGTCACGGGCGCCGCCTCTCTCCCTAGGGGAGGTCGCCGGCGGCCGACGTCACGGGCGCCACTGGTGCTAGGATGGGGAGACGCGCTGCTGCGCGACATCTCTTGATGCGACCACCGCCCGCCCCTCATGGTGTTGCCTGTGCGAGGACCGAGCCGCAAGGCCGCCGATCCACTGCGCCCCTGTCCACCGCGCGGGCCGACGGACTGCTTCGTGCGGATAGGTCCGCACCGTCCTGCGCTCTCCGGGCGCCCCGCCGTCCTGCCCAGCTCGGCCGATTGATGAATGATGAGCCGTGAGCCCGTGATGCCGCCTTCATCCTGTGTGGTGCCTGCAGATTGGTCTGCGAGCTCTGCTGTTGCGCATCGAGATAGGATTTTCTTTGCTCATCATTTGATTGTTCAGGTATTTCCTCTGCTCTTCCTTATATTTTGATTGGATATGTTTCTCTTCCTTTCATATTATGATGAATGAGAAGCGGAAAAACTTCAGAATGCTTGACTGCATTAGATGGTCAGCCTGATCAAAGTTGAAACAACAATTGGTACGGCTCCTTTGGTGGACCTGTTGATTAATGGTAGTTCGTAACTGAATCATGGTGGATATGCAGGCACTGAATCGATGTGCATCCATGTTCCTACAGGATAAGAGCCCAGCAGCGTTTTGTGGGATGTGTCACATCTCGGTGAGTCTCTCTTCCTCCTACATGCCTTCCTCTTCTAGCCCAGCCGACAAGTGCGCTCGATCAGCTTCTTTGATAGATCCCAACATTTTATTTTTATCCTCTGTCAACCTAGGTTCTGTCGCCTGCCATGCTGCGTTTCTCGCTTGTGTGGTCTTCATCAATTCTAAAAGTGGTGGCCAGCAAGGAAGTTGTCTGACCAAAATATACGGTGAACTTCTCAATGAAGCACAGGTGCCCAGTCAAGCATTTGCTGAAGTAGTGATGTTGAAGCTGTGCATCTCCTTAACCATATCAACACTTTAAATCTAATATTTGATGACGGCTTACTTCTTACAGGTTTTTTTGTAAGCTTTTACATGATATTTGATCCTAATTATATTGGCCCATTTATCTGCACAAGGAACTGATACACATGCCTTTTTAGTCCAATGTAGATGTTGGTACCAGAAACATGCTATTTAGCATGTACAAATTTTGATGATTTCAAACATGTTTCTTGGCTTGGAATTTGGAGGATAGACCAGTCATTCTCATTTGTGCACCATTTGCTCATAAAATACATTACTACAACACTTCGATTATCAATAGGCTGAGTTGAGCTTTGGTGAACTGCATGTGTAGAGAGCGATGAGGAGATATGGAGGATCAAACTTGGACCTAAACCCAGGAGGTCTATATAGAGGAAACAAACAAATAAAAGCTGCCGAGCCAAGTTGATTTACTCCTTCCATTCTTACTGTGCTGAGTAGTTTCTTGGAAAATTACCACGCCGCACTATTGTAGCATATAGTTTGCATTGTCATTAGGCTGTTTTGATCAGGCCTGTCAGGATAGAGGCTGATTTGATTCGGTAAGGTCTGATGGTAGATATATTTTGTTTCTTCACTAAAGCTTACAGTTCAAATCATTTTAGTATTTGGTTAACATGATTAAAAAACTAAGCGTATATAGATCAAGGAATTGATTATGTGTCGCTTTCCCTGATCCTATAACAGTCTAGAATATATTGTTGAGAACTATCATTAACCATAACTTAACAATAATATATTTGCTGGTTTTTAGTTTGCTCGAACTAAATGACAATGGACATACCTACCTTGAGAACGATTTTTGGAGGTAAGTTTGGTCTGTTCTTAGCATGTTTCCTCTTGAAATAGTGAATTCAAGTGATCACAAAAGCAACGACTATAGTATGATTTATGCATTTGCTTTAATATTTTGCAGGAAATAAAACACTGGATCTTGGCATATTCAGAAGGTTAGCTTCCGTATTTGCATCTTGCGTGTACTGAACATTTCGTATGACAGCAGTTGCACATGCTGAACATATCGTATTTCAAACTCTGAACTAATCGGCTCTACTTCTCTAGCAGTAGCACTATCATCAGGCACAAAAACCCCGACGTAGCATCAGGAGTTCTGGACCAAAAGAACTAAAATGCTAAGTTTTACAAATGCAAAAGTTTTAGAGACAGATTCATTACATGCCTGCGGGCAACTTATGTTAATAGAAATTCGCCTTCAAGTTTTCGTGTTTGTAATTCCACCGTTTTTTGTTTGCCATGTGTTGGCGAGACCTCAAAGCCCCATTATTTATCACTCTCGCTAATTACCTGAAGACATAATATTTGGACTGCTGTCCTGAGGATTGCCAAAGGGTTCCACCACCCTGCTGAAAACACACCTTACAATGGTGATGGAGCATCAATGGGCAATGGATGCAAATGCCGGCCAGGGTTCTCCACTTTTCGAAAAATAGTGACGATGGAGAACATATGGCGAACATTAATTGATAATTCATGGCCACAATTTTGGTTGACCAGAGAATATTTGAATATATTACTATTATTATGAAGTCGAGGTAAGCCTTATAGATTTATTCTCTAGTTTGTATGGAGATTTGGAGATATTGGTTATTCATTTTGCTCCCATAATTTCTGCTACCTATATTATCTCTTTAAAGAGCTATGGAAAATTCGAGATATCATCAATGAAGAGTTTATTTACATTGCCAAATAATAACCAATATTAATGCATTCTTTTCCTGCCTACTGGACCATATAGTATCACACCATTATCGAGTCTCTCTTATGAAACTGGAACTAACTATCGTTTGCCAACAACATAAAACCTCGTGGCGCTGAATCTACAATTGAAGCTATTGCTGTATAAGCAATTTATAGTTAATTCAAGGTCCTTGTTTGCCTGAAATATAACTCTGAAGTTACAAGGGACAAAAACAAACACTTATCTTGCCTATTTAATTTGTGCATGAGGGCAACCCAGGAAGTGTTCCTAAACCTATTCTGAAGATGCGGACATTTTCTTTTCTGTTTTTATGAATGACCTGAAAAGTGGAAGAACGCCAACGCGGGGGAGTAGAAGAATGCACCTCAGAGACGACCCGGCAAGAAAAAATTGTGCCTTACAGTGATGCTTGCCGTTTCTTCTTCTCTAGAGCCACTATCTCTGGCATTCCCCACACCCCAGCCAGCTAGAACTAAATGAAATAGTCAAATAAGTGGATTATGAACTAAGAGAGGAGAAATGGTGCTCATCTCGTTTGCGCGGGGCTTTGGGAAGACGAGGTAGGGGGTGCTTGGCTCCATCAATAATGTGTACTGTACTCTGTACGAAACTTGCTCAAAACTAATGGAGACGACACTAGGTCAAGGTCAAGCGCTGCTAGCCTGCTAGGGCGAAGCACGTTGTCCATAGGGGGTCGTGATCTCCATCTCCATAGGCCTCTTCTCGTCTCCCGTTCAGCCTCTTAGAAAAAGAAATTCCAGATCGAAGCAGAGTTGTTGTCCAACGACCACGGATGATATCTCTATAAATAACAGCAGTTGGCTCTGCTCAACTCCATCTCCCATCCCCCGAACGTACGCATAATGTCGAATCAGATACAGCACCACGCCCACAGGAAGCACCCCCTGGTGCTCCGCGACACCGGCAGCAGCTTCCTCTGCGACGGCTGCAGCTGCTTCGGCGTAGGCTCCCACTACCGCTGCGACCTCTGCGACTTCGACCTGCACGAGTTCTGCGCCACCTGCCCGCCGGCCACGACCTTCGCCTTCCACGGCCAGCACCCGCTCACGTTCCAGCCAGCCGGGTTCCTGGATGGCTCGGTCACATGCAGCATGTGCGAGGACACCGTCAAGGGTATGAACTACAGCTGCTGGGGGTGCAACGTCTGCGTGCACCCTATCTGCTCTCAGCTGTCGCCCACGGCCCCGTCGCCCATGCACACGGCGCACACCTTCGTGCTCGCCGTCGACGCGCCGGTCCCGTGCACGCTCTGTGGCACCAGCTGCTATGGCCGCTATCAGTGCGTTCCCTGCAACATCAACTTGCACCCCAGGTGCTTGATCGGGACTCGCGTCGATACTCTCAGAGATACTACAGGTCGTGCCTTTGATGAATCAATCACTCCGACATTGCTACCGACTTGGCCGGGCCACTATGCAGGGGCCTACGCGATGGCCCGGATGGGTCGCAGCCTGGCCGATCTGGCGTGAAAGAAACCAACGCCAGGGTGTTCTTCAAGATCTTTAAGCCGACCAACAAGATAATTCAACAGATTAAGGCCGAGACTGGCTCGCCTCTCCCTTCCCAGCGCCTGGCCGTTGCAGTGTTTTTGTGTTTATGTTCCATTCCTTCTCTTTTTTTTTTCTTTTGCGATGTCTCTTTCTTTTATTTTGCAAGGTTGTGCCTCGGGGTGCTAATTTTCTTTTGAGCCTTTTGGCAAATGATGTGAGCTTGTTTAATAATTAATGAAGTTGCCGTGGTAGCTTTGCCTAAAAAAAAATATTGTTCCTGTTTAATGGGGTTTTCAGTTTTCTGGTCGCGGCTCCTAGCGGGCTTTTGTACTCGTTCTGTAAGACTGCAAAGCACTTGGCTGGTTTTCCCTCTTCTATGCTAATAATACATGCAAGGCTTTTGCACGGTTTAGAAAGAAAGGTCAATGCTCTCAACAAATGCATCACACGTGTGGTACCCCTCAGTTTAATTCGATTGCCGAAGAAGTGATATTGCCTGTCGAAACACTCTAATGCTTGTCAGATATTGACCTGATCATTTTTTTTGAGGTAAATGCAAATACATTAAGCTAGCAAGCCGCCTCATTAAAAATCGTCCAGTCCTCTTAGGTATCCTGGTAAGGAAAAGAGTGTGTCTGAAACTTGCTGCTACACAGTCAAAGTATGATTACATCATTTAGAAGCTTATCAAGGAGGAAGCTAGGAGGATCATCGTCCCAATTACAAAAAATCTTATTGCTATAACTATAACTAGCTAACTCATGGGCCACTTGATTTGCTACACGAGAGCAGAATTTGAAGCAAACATCTCCAATGCTTGAAACTTTGTCGATGCAGTCTGCATAGACCGCCGCTGAGTCATTCCACCACATGTGCTCTCCCGTACAAGCTTCAATTGTTTCCAAAGAGTCCGATTCAGCAATTACCCTGTTACAACCCAATCTCTCTGCCAATATTAGACCTTCTTTCATTGCATGAGCCTCGGCCATTGCCACTGAGGAGACGTGTGGCAGCAAGGAGCAGCTTGCCGCAACGAGATGGCCTTCATAATCCCGGATCACAACCCCAACAGCCCCAGCACGAGCGTCCACATGAAATGACGCGTCGACGTTGAGTTTGAGAACTCCGGGCTCCGGTCTTGACCAACGCTCAGACCTCGAATTGCCTTCTTCTTTGCTCTTGCCTGCATTTGCTGCAATAGTTAAAATCGACATTTTACATTTATAGATTGGAGGCACATCCTCGTTATGCATACGACGTCTTCTAATCCACCATAAATACCAAGCCGCCATCGACACAGTTTTCTTCAGCTTCACTATTTGGAGGCCCGGGTAGGCGTTATCTGGAAGGCGAAGAATGTGTTCAAGGACAGCCGATCCGGCCCTATCAACAGACTGAGCTGCCTCCATAACCTCACCTAGTCCAAGTTGATTCCATATTTCATGTGTCGTCTCGTATGTAAATAAAAGATGGTGAAATATCTTTAGCCCCCTATGGAAAATGGGGCATTCTCCACTTGTCCCAACATGTCTATTAGCCAGGATGCTTTTTAGAGGAAGAATTCCATGCAGAGCTCTCCATATGAAAATTTTAACCTTACCCGGTATTTGTAGCTTCCAAAGGATACACCATACAGGATTTGAAGCTGAGGTGCCTGGCAATGACAATTGTGCAGCATGGTGACCAAATTGGTGATGCCATTGCTTATGATAAGTTGACCGAACCGTGAAAAAACCATGCTTCATAAGAGACCAAGAGATGAAATCATTAAAGCCATTTAAATTTACCGGTATCCGAAGAATCCGGTTTGCATCCACTGTGTTAAAAATTGACTGAATTAAGTCTTCATCCCATTGTCCAGTGATTGGACTTATCAGTTGGCATACTCTTGTCAGAATAGTACAATCTCGACGAGTGGTCACCATCCTATTTGGACTTGAGGGGATCCACGGATCATTCCAAATATTTATGTCATTGCCATTTCCTACCCTCCAAATATAGCCTCTCTTGAAAGTGGTCAATCCAACGAGAATGCTTTGCCAAGTGAATGATGACCCCGCCTTTGGTCCTGCCTTTAGGATATTCCCTTGTGGATCATACTTTGCTTTCAGAACTTAAGCACATAGAGAACTAGGGTCCTCAATTAATCTCCAAACCTGTTTCGCCAATATTGCCAGGTTGAAGCTCTGAAAGTCTCTAAAACCCATACCACCCTCATCCTTTGGATAGCAGAGCTTCCACCATGCAAACCAATGCATCTTATTACTATTCTCATCATCACCCCACCAAAATTTAGCTATTGCATCCATCATGCTCTTACAAACCCCCTTAGGAATCTGAAAAACAGACATTGCATACACCGGTATTGCTTGAGCAATGGACTTTAACAAAATTTCTTTTCCTTTAATAGACAATTATTTTTCCTTCCACCCATTAATTCTTTGGATGATCCTTTCAATAAAATGTTTGAAGCAGTCACTTCTATCCGCCCCCACCAACGCTGGAAGGCCGAGGTACTTATTTGAAAGGGCTGCAGTATCTATATGTAAAGCTTCACAAATTTCTGATCTCACCAATGCATTTGTGTTAGGAGAAAAGAAGATACTAGATTTTGCTAAACTCACCATCTATCCCTAATTAGCACAGTAGGTATCAAGAACTTGCTGCAGTGAAGTTGCATTAGTCATATCCGCTCTCATGAGAATCTGGGAATCATCAGCAAATAAAAGGTGTGAAACTGACGGTGCATTTCTGCACACCCTTATCCCATCAATGCCACCAACTTCTTCTTCATACAACAAGAGACTCGATAATCCTTCGGCACACAACAGAAATAAATAAGGTGATAGAGGGTCCCCCTGGCGGAGCCCTCTTGTAGGTGCAAACATATCAGTTTCCTCAGAAATAAACCTCACCTGATATCTGATAGTCCTAACACAAGCCATCATTAATTTGATCCAGTTCTCATCAAATTCGAGTTTCCTCATAATATTCTCCAGAAAAATCAACTCCACTCTATCATAGGCTTTATGCATATCCAGTTTAACAGCTGATGTCTACGGGTGCTTCTATTCTTGTAGACAGTGTTGGGCAAGAGCAGAGGTTTGTAGAACAACAGCAAGTTTTCCCTTAAGTGGATCACCCAAGGTTTGTCGACACAGAGAGGAAGAGGTCAAGAGATAGTGAAATAAAGTAGTATGGATGTATATGAGTGGTAATAGTAATCTGAATAAAATATGGCAGCGAGTAAACATGCAAACAGAACAGTAAATAAACGGTGTTTTCAGTATTGGAAACAAGGCCTAGGGATCATACTTTCACTAGTGGACACTCTCAACATTGATCGCATAATAAATAATAACTTCTCTCATTTGTGTTACATACACTCTTGTTTGGTAATGAACACCACTAATTGTGTAGGATTACACGAACCCTCAATGCCGGAGTTAACAAGCTCCACAACATTCGATATTCATGTTTAAGTAACCTTAGAGCATAATAGATCTTTGCAAAATAGAACGAGTACTAACATAGCATACACACTGTCACCTTTACACTATGAAGGGGGAATAAATCACATCAATACTATCATAGCGATAATCAACTCCATAACCTACAAGAGATTATGATCATAATCTACGACAAGAACTACACGATGCACACACTGTCACCATTACACCATGCAGGAGGAATAGACTACTTTAATAACTTCACATCAGTAGCACATAGACTAGTAGCGATACAAAGCACATTCAATCATAAAGGGATATAAATAAGCACTTCACTATGCCATTCATAACAGTGAATAAGTATTCTGTGAAATATAGCCTAAGAGACCCACACGGTGCACACACTGTCACCTTTACACACGTGGGACAAGGAGTCTCCGGAGATCACATAAGTAAAACCCACTTGACTAGCATAATGACATCTAGATTACAAGCATCATCATATGAATCTCAATCATGTAAGGCAGCTCATGAGATTATTGTATTGAAGTACATAGGAGAGAGATTAACCACATAGCTACCGGTACAACCCTTAGCCTCGATGGAGAACTACTCCCTCCTCATGGGAGAGCAGCGGTGATGAAGATGACGGTGGTGTCGATGGAGAAGCCTTCGGGGCACTTCCCCGTCCCGGCGGCGTGAGACTCCTAGATCTTGGCTTCGCGATGGCGGCGGCTCTGGAACTTTTCTCGTATTGTGGCTTATTCTTCTCGGGGTTATAGATCAGGGAGCTTATATAGGCGAAAGGGGAGCCTCGGAGGAGCCCTGGTGGGGCCAGACAACTGGTCGGCGCCCCCCCCCCTTCTGGCCGCGCCGCCACCATGTGTGGTGGGCATGTGGCCCCCTGCGACTCTCGGGTGTTCTGGCTTCCGGTGAAAATAGGAGCGTTGATTTCGTCCGATTCCGAGAATATTTCCTTACTAGGATTTCTGAAACCAAAAAAGCAGAAAACAGGAACTGGCACTTCGGCATCTCGTCAATAGGTTAGTTCCGGAAAACGCATCAAAACGATATAAAGTGTGAACAAAACATGTAGGTATTGTCATAAAACAAGCATGGAACATCAGAAATTATAGATACGTTGGAGACGTATCAACAGCACATAAACCAGTTGCACCATTTCTCTTGTTTTTGATTGCATGAATAATTTCATAAGAGACTAGCACATTGTCTGCTATAAGCCTTCCAGGTACGAAGGCACTTTGCATGGGAGAAATAACTTCAGGAAGGATTCCTTTCAGCCTCAATGCAAGTACCTTGGAGATAATTTTATATAAAACATTGCACAGACTAATAGGGCGAAATTGGGTGATAAGTTCTGGATCATCAGTTTTAGGAATAAGAACAACAGTAGTATTATTCCAACCAGTTGGAATTGTACCTGGGTTGATGGCTTGCAAAACCTCTGAAGTAATATCTGCACCAAACACATCCCAGAAGCGTTTATAAAAAACCGCATGAATTCCATTAGGGCCCGGTGCTTTAAAGTCACCAATACTAAAGGTCGCTTTTTAACTTCTTCAGCAGTAAAAGGAGCCCTTAGTTTGACATTCATCTCCTCTGTTACCCTGGGTTGGATTTTCTCCAGAAGTGCAACATGGACCTCAGATGCAAAGAGATTAGAAAAATAATCGAATGCAATAGGATTCAACATGTCCATACCTTCTACCCATTGATTTGCTTCATTTTTTAGTCTCTTAATAAAATTATTTTTCCTTCTAGCCAATGCAAAATTATGGAAAAACGAAGTATTCATATCTCCCTGTGTCAACCAATTCGCTCGTGCTCGCTGAAGCCAATGGATCTCCTCCTGTTCCAACAGCACTTCAATCAAGTTCGCCATCTCCAATGCCCTAGTTTCACTTTCATCCGTAATGGCGCCAGATACTGCCATTTCAAATTCTCGTTGGGCTTTGCGCAGACGCTTCTTAGGCTTCTTCAAAACCATGTCGTTCCACTCATGTAGCTCATCATGGACTCGGCCCAGTCTATTCAGAACACCACCATTTGCTTCACCCTCGCCTGCTTTCACCCAGGCCCTTTCAACTATTTGCTTAATTTTTTTTCTCCTGGAACCACTTCGCCTCGAATCGTCGTGGTCCGCGAGTTTGACTCAGATGGTTCTGAAATTCAGTGTCAAGAAGGATAGCCCGATGATCAGATTTACAATAATCCAGATGTTGCAGAACAGCTCCAGGGAATAATTCAGACCATGCATTGTTAGCTACTGCTCGATCAAGCTGTTCCCATATCCTTCCATGCTTCCAAGTAACACGGTCTCATGTATAACCAATATCTTCTAGATTACAATCAGAAAGAGCATCCCTGAACGCTTGCATGTACCTCTCTAGTCTTGGGTTTCCCCCATCCTTTTCATGTGAAAAGAGGATCTCATTAAGGTCTCCAATGATCACCCATGGAAGGTTATATTGTCCATTCAGTTCTATCGTTTTATCCCAGGTTTTGTACTTATCTTGCCAATTAGGTTCCCCATACAAACCAGTTAGCCTCCATTCTCTGCCATCACTGTCCACAATCTTGGCGTCATTGTAGTTGGGAGCAGAATAAAGTTGTTGAACATTCACCTCTTTTTTCCAGAACAGAGCCACTTCACCACTTCTTCCATTACTAGGATTAACGATTTTAAAATCCATATTTAATTTCTTATGCAAACACTCCGCCGGGTAGGTCTCTAGGTGAGTCTATGATAAAAAGATCACCTCTGGGTCATATCGCTTCTGAGCATCCAAAAGCGCACGAACTGTGGGGGCATTACCCAAGCCCTGACAGTTTAGGGATAGGGTTTTCATTGCGACCGGACGAGCTCCTCGCGGGAACTCGACGATCCTAGTGAGGAGGAGTTAGCTCCATCCTTCTTCGTACGCTTGGGTTTATTTGTTTTAGTTGCATCTCCCTCATCCGCTTCTGCGCCAGCTTGTGGCGGTATAGTCTCTGTTGCTACCAGATTGCCTCCTATTGTATTCTCTGTTGATCCGTCTTCTTAGCACCCGAGATACCACTACCATCATGATCAATTTCCATGTCCCTCCTTAAGCGGGCTAGTTGCAGTATCCCTTAGTGAAGGGTCAATAAGTGTTGTCCCATTTACATAGGGTATAGCATTGTGTCTCCAGCTTTCACCTATATGGCCACCGCGTGCACCACTGTTTCCACGGCCACCATCAAAGGCATCAGATGCTCTTCCTCTCCTGGTACCTCTTCCTCGTCCTCTTGCACCAGCCATACCCCGACCATGCCAAGTTTCCCAATCAGCTTTTAGCCAGTCACCCCACTTAAGATCAGCCTCCACATGTTCTCCATTACCACACTCAAGATGGGAATGCCCAATAAGTCCCCAAGCGCCGCAAAAACATGGCATCTTTTGATACTTCGGCCTGAATATCTCCCTCTGACCACTTCTACTCATCGAAACCCAACGTTCCAGATTTTTCCTAACATCAAGACGGACTTTTACCCTGACAAAGTTACCTGCACCTTGAATGTTCGTTTAGATCTCCTCCACTTTCCCAACCTTCTTCTCCATAAGGTTTCTTATTAATGTGTCATTGCGATATCCAACAGGAAGTTTCTGTATCTGAATCCATGTGCTAAAGAAGTTGAGATCAATCAGGTTAGTATCCATCATGCCATCATACGATTCAATGCATACAATGGCTTGCCTAAATAACCAAGGCCCTCCTTTTTCAATCTTTAGCCAATCGCCAAGACAGAAGCACTGGACAGTGAATAAGTTACCTTCCAGATGGTTGAATTTCATTTCCTTTGCAGGGCTCCAGGCTACTTTCATGTGTTGCTCGAATGTAGAAGTACTGAAGTAATTTTGTGTATGAACCCTTGATACGTTGCAAACGTATCTATAATTTTTGATGCTCCATGCTTGTTTTACACCAATTCTTATATGTTTTATGTGCACTTTTCCATACTTTTTAGCATT
Source organism: Lolium multiflorum (assembly GCA_030979885.1). Lineage (NCBI taxonomy): Eukaryota > Viridiplantae > Streptophyta > Magnoliopsida > Poales > Poaceae > Lolium > Lolium multiflorum. The sequence goes on from CM061748.1 coordinate 208,962,203, forward strand.
TTCTGGGACTAACCTATTAACGCAGCGCCAGTTCCTGTTTTCTGCTGTTTTTGTGTTTCAGAAAAATTGTACATGAAAGTTTCTTAGAATTGGACGAAACAAAAGCCCATAGTCTTATTTTTCCGGGATGAAGACGGAGCTAGAAGGACACGCGCAGGAGAGCTGCCACGTGGCAGTACACAGGACAGGCGCGACCCCACCCTTGGCCGCGCCTGGCCCTTGTACTGACACCTCGTCGCCTCGTTTGCTCCGCCCTTCCACCTATTTATTCCTCGTATTTCATACATGGACAACTTTACTTCATGAATACATTAGAAAATGTATCATCCATGATTGTCTCTAGGGCATATTTCCAACAAACTTCTATTGAGATTATTTCGTAATCCACCTAAACCCAAAGTCCGGAAAGGTCAACTCAAGAAGTAGGTCTTACCATTAGAGGAGGTCTTACCATGGGGTGCCTTTATAGGCCTAGAGCCTTGTATAAAGAGCCCTCGATAACATTGATGGGGAGGAAAATGTGAGGGTAAAAAGTTCTACTCTAGAAAAGCCCAAAATAGTCCAAAGGGAAAAAAGAGAGCAAGGGTAGTCTTATCTAATTTTATCCATTGAGGTTCTCCACGGAGGAGGGGTGGCATTGTGAGCTTCGTATGCTTCCTCTCATTTTCTCCTTTTGACCTTTTATTTTATGATTGCATATTCTCATTATCTTCTTTGCGCTTTGTATTATGCGTCAAGTACTGCTGAACTGAGGCTCTAGCACGAAGAGACGTCTCCCTTGCAACAAGTGTCCAAATTTAGGTTTGGTAAAAAAATGAGGCCAAAATTTTAATTTGCATTTTGACTTATATTGTTTAGGAGAGACTAACCCAATTTATATTGAACTAAACTTTGTAGTTGTTGATTAGGGTGCACAACTTTGGTCAATTGTCAATTTATTGTTAATCCAAATTTGATATCCCTTTTTCACTTCAAAAAAATTATATGAACTACTCTCGAATTGTACCATATCACCATAGTGGATAGTCATAGTACCGAAAACCACATGTTAAAACCCCCCCAAGTAATAATAAAAATAAAAATATGTATTTAAAACCTACAAAGATTTATACATCGCTAAAAAGTAAGACCAAATAGTTAATGTTGTTATTTTATTATTGCTACTCTGTGTAGGTTTGGATTCATAATAAGTTGGTTAATTATGAGCATCTTGTATACAAATGATGGTAAAAGATCTATGATTGAGGTTGGTACAATACTAAAAATTACGAAAAAACTCATTTACACAAAACTATATAATTTGTGTTGGTAATAATTTGGAAGAATATTATTAGTTCCATTAAGTAAGAATTTTTCTTTTAAATTGCCGAGGATGTCAGCTGAGTTTTGAATTTATTAGTTCCATTAAGTAAGAATTCATATGCATACGATGTCACAAAAGAAATAACACTACTCCGTTTCAGTGTACACTTGCACATATTGAATATACATGGATGTGAATCAAATCAAAATGTTCTATCGTTTTTTTCCCTTTCAGGTCTCGTTTAATATTAGGAAAACGCTCTCCTTCCCCCGGGGGATCGCGCGAAGCGATCGTCCGCCTTGCTGGCACCGGTTGTCGCTAGGCCTAGAGAATCTGGAGAGATCGGGATGGTCTGGGGCCCACCACGTGCATAGTCCTTATCCTCTCCCTGCCCAAAGGCTGCCGTCTTCTACACCCATCGACCGCAGCGCCTCTTCTCCTTCTTCGCCCGATCCTCCGCCATTACCGCCTCCTGGCCATGGGCTACCTTTCACTGCCACCGTTGTCTGCTACCGCACAGCCACCACGGGGTCGAGCTCCTCTGGCCGCCATAACTAGCTACAGCCGGCCTCGGCGGTGATGCTACCGAAGGCGGCGACGTCTGCTACATCCCTCCGGTGGCACTGCTACCAAAGGCCGGCGGCGCTGCTGCAAGTGGGGCGAACTCCTACTATGTTCGGCCGGCGGGGCTGCTACCAAAGGCCGGCGACGCTGCTGCAAGCGGCGGGGAAGCCATCTACGTCTGGTCGGTGGCTCTGTTGCAAACGGCGGCGGCTGCTACGTTCGGCCAGTGGCGCTGCTACCAAAGGTCGGCGGCTCTGCTCCAAGCGGCGGCGGTGCCTGCTACGTCCGGCGGCCGTGAGCTTTGCCTGCAAGTGCGGGGCGGCAAAGGCGCTGCACGGTCAAAGAGTTACCCTTTACGCGGTTGGTGTCCCCAACCGGACTAAAGTTTTTCCCGGTTTTTTACTCCCACGCACCTCCACCCCCCCGTGGATCGCCTTTTTTGGTTTGTAAAATACAAAAGAAAATGATAGAAAATTCAAAAAAAATTGTTTTCAGATTCTTGTATGTTATGCAACCTACTATTCGGAGAAATTAAGAAATTCAATTTTCACTTTTTTGCAAAAAAGTTTAAAAAATGGTAAAACCGCAATAACTTTTGCATACGACGTCGGAAAAAAACGTATAATATATCAAAAAAATCCTGGGAAAAAGTTACATCCGAATTCACCAGGGTTTACCCGGTTAGCTAATTTTTAGATTTTGAAAATTCCAAATGAAAATATGAAAGCAGGAAGATTTTAGTTTTTTTGAAATTTAGGATTTTATATTTTTTTATTTTTTAAAATTAAAATTAATAATTTCATCTAAATAAAGATTGCTATTACTTTTAGCAAATTATAAGATTTTCAAATTTTTAGGTTTTAGGTTTGCCAAAAAAATTTAAAAATTGAAAATTTGAAAATAATTAAAAATAATACAAATTATAAAGTTAATGTTTATTTATTTATTCAAGATTATTATTACAACATTACTTTGGTTTATTAAAATAATTATTTGAAATTCGAAAAATAAAGAAATATGACATCGATTGACATGTTAATAGGATTGATATGATACTACTATCACATACATGCGCGAAGCCCTTGGATGCGGGATGGAAAGGAACTTGGAAGTTAAGCGTGCTAGTGCTAGAGTAGTGGGAGGATGGGTGACCGAGCGGGAAGTTTGAGCACGAGTAAGTAATTGGACTAGAGATAAGGGTAGTTAGAGACTAAACTTGTGAAATAACTAAAGTATTAGAAATTCAAAAAAGAAAAAAGGAGTAGAAAATAATTCGAAAAAATGTTTTTCTTGCGCGCAGCGTTTTGGGACGTTTTTCTGCCACGGCACCCTTTAGCACCGGTTCGTATTACGAACCGGTGCTAAAGGTCCTCCCGCTCGGACGCCGGAGCCGCCACGTGGTGCACCCTTTAGCACCGGTTCGTCGAACCGGTGCAAAAGGGGGGGGCTTTTGCACCGGATTGTTTGCACCGGTTGGGCATCCGGTGCATATAGCCCTTACCAACCGGTGCAAAAGACCCGTTTTCCACTAGTGCGAGCTGCTACCAAAGAAGGTCGCCGGTGCTACCATAGGCGAGCAGAGATGCTACAGAAGAAAGGCATTGCTGCTACCATTGGTTGCGGCGTTTTCTGCTTGCCGGAGGTGGGATGCTGCAAGGCGGAGGTCTCGCCGGAGTTCGGAGCGGAGGTGCTACCAACAAACGATGGGTTTGCTACCAAGGAACGAAGGTTGTGCTACCCAAGGAGTCGACATCGCCGGTGAGGCTGCCGATGCGAGCGGAGGTGCTTTCGCCGGCGGCGGCGGCAGTTCCGGGAGGCGCGGGTGCAGCGTTTCGGCGGCGGCGGCGGCAGTTCCGGGAGGCGCGGGTGCAGCGCTTCGTCAACGGCTGCGGCAGTTCTGGGAGGCGCGGTTGGAGTGCTTGAGTCGTGGCTTCGTGGGATGTTTTTTTCCTTTTTTTTTAAAGGTGCGGGAGCAGTGACTCACGATGTACGGTTTGGATGCATGGCAACGAACGGCTGGCGACCCGGGGGATCCGGGGATTTGATCCCCCGGGGCGCTCAGCACGCCCCTTAATATTATCTCAAGGAAGAGAAGACCAGGATATGAACCCCGGGATTTAGGTTCTCTCTGGATTGAAAAAATTAGAAACATTGGAATGCGAAAAGCGCACGACTAAGGTGCTAAATATTGTGAATTCTTACACGGTTTAGAACACAAAATTTTGTAAGAGCTGCATTTAGGTGGTTCATAGAAAAACAACAAAAAAAATTAGAGGATGGAGGAGAGTGCCTAGAGAGATATAGTGCAAATACGCTGAACTTGCGAAACAAAATTCAAAATGGGATATAACATGACGTTGAGATTCATGTGGAATGGATGCATCAATGGACCATGATTACCCTATAGAAAAGTACCACAAACTGTTTGTGATAATATACAAACGGTTTTGCTATGTCTCAGTCAACTGAGATTTTTTTTATGTCTAAGTCATTTATAAAAAAGTGCTTTGAGTTGTATTTTTCTGTTAAAAATGTGCAATTGCACTTTTCTGCTAGAAATGTGTAACTGGACCGAGTTGCATTTTTTTTTAAACTGCAGTTGCACTTTTCTGAGGTGACTGAGACTTATGAAAATCTCAGTCAACTGAGACATAGACACACCCATATACAAAAGTCCGTAGAAGTTTATTAAATCCTTTCATTTTTACACACAAGGCAAACCCCATTGACCCCAACCCATCTGGAGCAGAACGTTGCGTGAGCCTGCGATGGTTTTGCTTCGTGGGCGAACTCTGGGCGGCGTGTCGTGTGCAACATGATCGAGCTGAGCTGGGTATGTATATGCACCAGATTGCTAGCGCTCCCTTGATAGGCCGGTGCCGGGGCGATGGATGATCCATGGTGGGCGAGCTAACGAATACTAAGACGAGTAGGGTTGGTTATTCGGTTGGCAGCGACCGGCTCACACTTCTTCACGGCCACCATGCATACGCGTCTTCTTGGACGCTCACCGACCTTGGAACCTAAAGCGGGCTACCAACGTAATCGCTGCCTACAACGCGGAACACAATTTTCTGTGTATGACGTTTTCATGTGGACGTGCGTATTCCTCTAGAAAGTACTGTGCTGGCCTGGTCTACACGTGCTTAATTAAACCAGCAATTTAGGGCACCTTAAATTTCTCCCGTGATTATTTATCTAGGTGCACAAGCTTGCAATAACCGCTTCGACCCTCGCCTCGTCCTCCCAAGGGCGACTAGGACTTCCGTGCTGCAACCCCTCACCAACCTCCCCCCCTCCCCTACCGAAGCCCAAGGTGGCCACCACATTTCCCCGAATGATCGATGGTGAAGATGGCGGCGACAAGGATCTTATTGCTCTGGCTCACTCCAAGGACTCTAGATTACGGGGCGGCGACCTTGGATGGAGAGGCAGAGTCGACATGTGACATATGACATCCGAGGGTAATGGCCATAGGTCACGGCCACAAACAGCGAGGCATCCCTGCTGGATGTAGTTGTTAGTTTTAAATTAATACATTTCTAGCGTATGAACATCTACAGTGCCAAATCAATATCTATAGATCCTCCATAATATATATTTTATAATATAGTTAATATTATAAATATTGATATAATCGTATACATTTGCCCTATCCTATTAAAATTTGACTTTTGACAAAATTTATGTCTAATTTTTCTTTTGTAACGGAGGTGAGGTAGTGCTCTTGCTTGGTTTTTCTCGGAGAACAACATAGGGGTGTTCAAAGTTGATACTTTTATATGCGCCGGAAAAGATTGTTATGAACTTATTGGTTACTTTAAAGTTGGCAGGAGCATCATCTAACAATCATTACACTTGATGACTCGAGTGAGGAGGCTAGGAACTAAAGCCTACTTAGCACTCCCTAAAACCCAACAATCATTTGTGGATAAGTAACCAATTAACATGGAAAAAGGAACTATTAGACAGTTCAATCGGTATAAAATTCTATATGGGGAATCATACAAATTTGACATCCAATATACACTCGAGGTAAGCATATGGGTGTACCTAGGTTCAGCCAAGAGGAGTTGTGTGACTACAATATAGAGTGGACGTTTATTTTTTTCGAACTTTGGCAATGCCTTTGATTGATAAAGTTGAAATGATTTTGGACAGTTTCTAAAAAAAAAACAGCCAAAAACCATTCAACACAACACGCCACACTGGCCCGAGGCCACGCCACCACACGAGTCGATGACCAAGTCACCCTAACAACCAAAGCCGACACACAAAAAAAACACCTCAACACAACACGGCGGAGGCGGATATCTGGATGGGGCATTAAGCACATTGAGCAGACGTTTAGCGGAACGAAAGAATCCGGGAGTTGCTCATTAGCTTAATGTGCTAAAATCCGAAATTCTCTCAATATAAGTTTCACTCTTTATGTACACGGAGTCATTTTTGCATTAGGTCCACCATAGGAGATAAGCAAATCGTATATACATGTACATGTACCAACGTTCACAGCGCTTAACATTTTCTTTTTAAATAACCCGGTTCCATTTACATCACGCCTGACTAATGTTACAAGTAGAAGTTCCATTACAAGTAGAAGTATTTACAAAGGCTAGAAAAAAACTTATCAAATGAAGAAGCAAGAAAAAGACAAGTAATATGTAATTTTTGTAATGTACAATCATACAATTCTCGTGTACGAAGCTGAACAACTTATCCGGTACCACAAAGATCATGAAATGTATGCCTTGGGAGGGTAGCTGTTCAGGCTATCCACCCAGGGGTTGCAGCCACGCCGGTCACCACGGGCGCCGGCGGCGAGGGACACGGCTGGCACGTCGCGGAGCGCGCGCCAGACGGCGCTGTTGCACTTGAACCCGGAGCCGAATCCGATCTGCCACACGCGGTGGCCGCGGCGGACGCGGCCTTTGGCCTCCGCGTAGGCCAGCTCGTACCACAGCGAGCTGCTGCTGGTGTTGCCGAACCGGTGCAGCGTGCACTTGCTGGGCTCCATGTCGGCGTCGGCCAGGCCGAGGCTCCGCTGGACCTCCTCCAACACGGCGCGGCCGCCGGCGTGCACGCAGAAGTGCTCGAACGCGCGGCCGAAGTCAGGCATGTAGGGCCGCACGCCGCGTGCGCGCAGGACGCGGTGGAGCACGAGGGACCGGAGGAACTTGAGCTGCTCGGCGAGCGGGAGGACGAGGGGGCCAAGGGTGGTGATGTTCGTCTTGAGCGCGTCCCCGGCGACGGCCATGAGCTCGCGCGCCAGCGACACGCCGACATTCCCGCCGGCGTCCTCGCGCTGGTACACGCAGTTGAAGCGCTCGTCCGCGGCGCCCTTGTGCGTTCGCACCGTGTGGAGGAGGCGGTACTTGGCTCGCCGGGCGTCCGCGGCGCGGTTGGACAGCAGCGCCGCCGCGCCGCCCATGCGGAAGATGCAGTTGGACAGGAGCATGGAGCGGTCGTTCCCGAAGTACCAGTTGAGGGTGATGTTCTCGGTGCTGATGACGACCGCGTAGGAGTCCGGGTTCGCCTGGAGGAGGTCCCGCGCGAGGTCGACGGCGATCAGCCCGGCGCTGCAGCCCATGCCGCCGAGGTTGAAGGACTTGATGTCCTCGCGCATCTTGTAGTGATTGACGACCATGGACGCAAGCGACGGCGTCGGGTTGAAGAGGCTGCAGTTGACGATGAGGACCCGCACGTCCCGGCGCGGGTCGATCCCCGTGGCGGCGAACAGCTCGTCCAGGCAGCCGAACATGACGGCCTGTGCCTCGGCCCGCGCCTGTGCCATGGACAGCTGAGGCGGCCGCGACTTAATCCCCGACGGCAGGTAAGTGCGGTCGCCCAGGCCGGAACGCTTGGTGATCTTTCTCTGGAAGTCGAGCGCGTCGGCATTGAACAAGCCGGTGCTCTCGGTCATGTCCAGGAAGCCGTCCTTGGAGATCTCGTGCTCGTCGCTGGGCTTGTAGCAGGCGAACTCCACGAGGTACACTGGCCGGGGGCGCTTGAGGAAGCAGGCGGCGAGCAGGAGGAGCATGGCCGTGCCAAGCCAAGCGGCGGAATCAAAGGAGCGGAGCACACCCACGTCGAGATCGAGACGGCGGAGCGAGCACGCTGCCGCAGCGACGAGCGGAGGCGCAAGCGCGAGCAGGGTCCAGGACGCTGGCACCGGGAAGATCCCGGAGCAGATGCCGAGCTTCACGTACTTGAGGTTGACCGACCGTGCGAAGTCCGGGAGCCGTCGCCGGATTTTGATCACGATGCTAGGCACCCGAGGCTGATCGTCCGCCACCTCGTCGCCATCGACCGGTGGCGTGAAGGCCATCTCGGCCGTCAAGCGCTCGCGTTCCATGACCGCCGCCGTGGACGCCATGGTGCTCGATCGAGTCGGTGGCTTGGGGCTAGACTTCTTTGTGTGTTGGGTTGGAATTCGGCAATGGGCAGGACGTAGGGAAGAAGTCAATTTATAAGCACAGAAATGGAGTGGACTGGGACAGCCATTGATGGGAAAGTAAGTAACGGCTTGCGGCTTTGGTAGGCTAGAGGCCTTTCGGCCCTTGTCGCACCGACCAGTTTTCAAACCACCCGCGCAGGACTGCCTCGGGAGGAACGGTTGAATCGACCATTTCAGGCATGACCCGTTGTGGTGGAAAAATGCATGGCCTTGTGCCACTGTTATGCCTCGAGAAGTGCGGGAGACACCTTATTTACTCATGTGTACGGGCTTGACTCTTATCCCCGTTCTTGCACTCTCTCCCCTTGTCAACCGCCTCTCATGCCCCATCAACCGCCGCCTCCATGGCTTTCTCGTCGCCTCTGTTGACGGATTCGGGTGCCAAGCTCACTCCCCGGTGGTCGGACATGTGTGCGCTCATGATCTACGAGAACGAAGCCGGTGGAATCCGCGATGCGGCGCAGATTGACCCAGCAGTTATGCCGGTGTTCAATCGGTTGTCCCCCTTTGCATCGACACCGAGGGCGATCATGAGGGAGGACGCGTTGGCCTTGGCCATGGCCGGGAATCAACCAGCCACACTTACGATGGGGGCATTTAACCCCCAACTAGGGTACATGATGGCCTAAGCGGCGGCCATGCCGGTTGGTGTAGCCGGCTCCAGTCGGGAAATGGAGGTGCCGCCAGGATTCATCCATCATTCGTGGCACACTGTGCCACGAGCGGGGGACCGGCCCACTTTTCCCCATCCTCTAGCGCCCATGGTGCCGCCGCCCGTGGCTCCTCAAGCGTCACCGCCTCATGCATGTGGGGGAGGAGCTCCAGCCCGACGTGCAGCAAAGGCAAGATCGGTGAGGCCTCCTCCACCTCCATCGGGGCCACTCTCAATCCACCCAATGGTGAGTTCTATTCCATCCCCATTCGGTTTCGACAAGGGTTTTTTGATCCGGTCGTAGTTCATATGATTTGGGTTAGGGTCGTTTGATTTAGGTTAGAATCGTGATATAGTAGTAATTTTGGGTGTTCCATTACATCTTGGGCTCGTCAGCCGTGATCAGTGGTGATCACCTCGCGAGCAACGACATACATGTCTATGACAATGGCACTTACCGTTGACATGCTTGTCACTGCCTCTGTAATATCGACTCACACGCACATTGGCAATGTAGAACTGGAAGTACATTAGGAACTTCCCGGAGGGGCCGATGTAGGGCCTCGAAGATACACGCCCAAGGTGCAGCTCATGATTGGTAATGCTGCACTCATGCCCGCCGTCAACGAGCTGCACTCGCCTAGGGTGCATCCAGGGCGCACTGCAAACTAGATCACGATGTCGAGTTGAAGGTTCTGGCCTTCTTCGTGCACCTCACGCTCACATACCTTAGGGCCCTTAGCGTGCTGCTGGCCATGGAGGAGGTGCTGGCAGATAGGTTCGAGGTGAAGGAGGGAGGGCAACCGGTGAAGATGCCAATCTACTTGGGAAAGTGGTGCCACACATCCAGCTGCAGTGGAAGGGCGAAAGGCTCGCCTTCTTCAAAGGCTGGAGCAACGCCATCAAAGTCTCCATGACCATCGACAACACACTCGTGTTCACCTACAAGGACGCCGACTTCGATCCCTATATGTATAGGCAAGGTACCTCCACTGTTGTATCCGTGCAAGAAGCACCATGATGATGGCCATTAGAGACCGCGTTGAAGCTTGCCTGACTTGATTTTGATGTTCTGCTTGCAATGTTGGCATCATGAGGCTATTGAACATGTTTTTTGCTGACGATGTGTGCCAGGGATGTATGCCCCTAGTGTGAGTATGGTACTAATTAGGGGCGGGGCTACGTTGGGGCTGAACTAGGCTGTAGCCTGCTGCCTACCTAGGATTTTGGCATTTCTTCGTTTCTCTTGCTAGGCCGGTCCACGAAGGCTCTCTATTCTGGAAAAAATCTTGCACTTCTGCATCTTGGCCCGCCCAGAAAAAATGCTGAAGCTCCGCCTTGTACAAGTTTAGAACATCCTACTTTTGATGATGTGGTATAACTAGTAGGATATGAGACTAGTATGTTAGATGTCTGATGCATGTAGTTAAGTATTGAGTACTTTGTTAGATGTTCATATACTATGTAGTATGCTTATAATTACCTGTTCTTTGTGTGTGGTATGATAACCTCACCATATTTAAATGTAGTAAGCACATAATAAAGTTGTATGCTCAAAACAGCAACCAATGATATGTGTCGTGGCTCGGCAAAGATGAAAGTGTCTTTGCAGACAACCAAATACCATTTGATACAACACTAATTCCACCAAACAAAACATCAATTATGTCCCATGACCTATTTGCAATAGACTCACAGCCACAACGTCTACCCCTCACGTATCATCAAATTAGCCTCACCCTACCAAACGCGTCTACAGTACGCGTATACGTGCCTGAACAAGCCAGAGCTTTTTTTTTTTTTTGAGAGAAACCACATATTTCATTAATCAAAAACCAAGTTACATAAAGCAACATATGTGGAAACTAAAAGACAAATCGGGATAAAATGATTATCCTGAATTTGCAGAGAAAATCCTAAAAGATCGAGAAATACAAAACGATCCTTAGAGTTTCCTGCAACCACCATAGCCAGCGGCCGCCGTCTAAATCCACCGCCGCCGAGACGAACGCAAGAAGAGACGCCGAGCCTCCACGATGAAAGTCGTTCACGCGCTCGGCGCGAGCTCCGGCGGGCAGTTGCGTGTCGTATATGGCATCCTGATACAAAATTCCTGCTGTTAGCTTACCCATTTCGTCCGATGCCGACGCGGCGGCCTCTATCCAGCCCGGCATGGCGACGTACGAGATGCGCTGCTTCTCCTCCTCGGAACGGGGCTAAATAATCGTCGGGGAGTCCATCCAGTCCTGTGATCGCCACTCAGCGCGCAGCAGGGTCGCAATCTGTGTTCTGCAACTTTGTGGCACGGGACGCTGTCCTGGGGACGGGCTGTGTACCCTGCCCTTTTCCTGTCCCATCTATTCCACCAACGAAACATGAATTATATGCCATGAATGACATACGATTGAATCCGTATTTGAATAAAATCATCAATGGTTTAACTTTTGTAACATGTGAAAAATGTATCCCCAGTCAAATTCCTATCTCTTATCTCTTAGAAAGAATCATTGTTAATTGGAAACTATAGCAAACACATAATTCTTTAAGAAGACTCATGCATATATCGTGAGTTGCAAGTTGCAAGCAAACAACACAAACAGTTTCTTATTGATCTGGAAGGATATAGTATAGCACAATACAACATCTGATTCATATGTTTTCCGCGTTCCCATGTTTCCATGTGTTCCAACTTCCGACGATGTTGTGGTGTATACGGTTTTCTAAAAGGACAGAGGACCTTGTATCGCAGATCAAGTTTATTGAACGGCACCCAAGTAGGCAAAAAAACCATCACAGGGACAGGGCAACGAGCAGGCATGAGGCAGGCAGTAACATTTTCTACAGCACTGGCAAAGCTCACTGCTACACATTATTGGCAGTAACATTCCCAATGAAAGAACAGAAAGACCACACAAAACTGGAAAAAAAAAAACCTCTACCGAAAAACAACTACACTCTACAGGTCTGGTATCTTACAAGTTGGCAGCTAATCTAAGAGGGACGGGTGTCATCAGCCATATCTCTGGAAAGGGGAGTAGGGAGAAGAGTCAAATTCGCGGGAAGCGAGAAGGTCCTCTCCTCCGAAGGAACTCAGGAATCTCCACCTTGCTGCCACCTGTGGAAGATGGATGTCGACCATTGTCTCCTTGCATTTGTTGGCCCCCCTGATTGAAAATGTGAGACCCCGTAAGAAAATTCCTCACAGAATTTAGACCAATAGTTATTATCACACTATATTAACCTTTGAGGTGCGACCCTCTGGTTCATCCTGCCGTTTAAAGCCTGTAGCGATCAAGGTTATGCTCACCTGCATGAACCATTTACGTGCATAAGCATTTCCAAGCAAATAATGAACTAATTAATCATATTCCACCTGTTGCTAAGCTTGTGAGAATTTTTTTGTGCAAGTGCTAAAGTGCAATAGATCATACTGAATAAGATGAACTATACTGAAATAAACACATATGTGACTTACCTGGCCACTGAGTGATGGGTCTATGACAGAACCGAATATCAGATTAGCATTTGGATCAACAAGATCGTAGATTATTTCAGCAGCAGCGTTTACCTAAACAATAAGAAAACCAGGTATCCGTAAGTGCTTAACCTGGACACAAGATCAAAATAGTGACTACATAGACCGATTTCGAAATTATATCACCGCCATGGAAACATGAAAGCAACATCCACACAAAAGGTAAACTTCGTTGCCAGGCCCTTGAGAGCAACACTATTGCTTTCAGGAGAAGTGTCTCTTGTGAGCAAATTATCAACTCCAGTATAACTTTCAGCGATCTAAAAGTTATATTGGTGCCAGAAACTTAATATTTGCAGTTTTGAAATACAGAGTTTTCTTATTGGCACAAACTATTGAACAGATGGAAAACATGCTGAGTGTTGAATCTGTCTCATGATGAAGTGTATGCTATCAACCTATAGCATTCAAAACATGCTGGGAAACTGGTAGTATAGTTTTGCAGGAAGAATTTGTCTAATTAATGGAATCGTCCTAGTATATTAATATGGTTAATTCAGAAAACATTGTGTACAGGTTGGAAAAGGCAGCTCAATATATCAAAGGTACAGGCTCAGAATTTGGTTCCACTGTTCAATAAATAAAAGGTGGCTTATTTGAAGTGTTTGCCACTTTGCTGTATTTTGTTTGGAAATGCAGGTTGATAGTGAGATCAGGTTGATAGTGAGATGACAATTTGATATCCTGAAGTCCATGGTACAGAGGCATATATGGTAGCAACTTCAGATAAAGGCAAACCCAGATTTTTAACATAAGTAAATAATATTAGGGGTAAAAATAGAACATTAGAACACAATCTAATTGAATATCAAACTCCTCCAAAACCTTTTTTCTATATGTAGTAGTGTTATTGTATAGATCTTCTGTGGGATCACTCAAAATCAATCAACAGGAGCATGAGAGAAACACCCACAAGAAACAAAGAAATTAAAATATGGCCTGTGGTCGATTTCGAAGGAAAACTAGCAGCTAAACCACAAATACCAGATGTCTGTTTCCTAGTCATTATCATACCCACTTGTATTAATATTGTCGTGTGTATGAATCAACCAAAATAGTATGTATCCTAGTAGAAACTGTTCTGTTTAATGTTACTCAAATAATATTAGATATATGACAACTTTATAATCATATAATAGGCCATCACAGAAACCTATTAAAAAATAAGTTCATCAAACAAAGCATGATGTGAGCAAAATACTGGGGAAAAATGGAGCTAACCTCAAACAAAGTCAAATCAGTTCCCCCAGTGATATTCCACACGATGCCTGTAGCTCTCTCAATTCCAATATCTAGCAGCGGCGATTGTATGGCATTAAGAGCAGCATCTCTTGCTCTTGACTTGCCTGAAATTTTAAGCCAACACAATAAAATAAACAGAGGAATGTGAATTTCATTACAGTTAGCTATGGACGTATGTCATGTGTGCAGAAGCTGCAAACTGCAGTGCAACGCCAAAGAAAATGAACTCAATTCGTCAATTTCGACCTATCTTGTATTATTATGTTTATGTATCATCAATAGATCGGTTCTCGACTTCTCGTATAGATATAAATTATGTTTCAATAATTAATAATTCATTTGGTTGTTAGTCAAGTAGTTAACAGTAACAATATGTTAGTGTTAGTGGGACTAAATGGTGGTTGATGGTATTAACTTGATGCCATCAGGTGAGAGAAAAACAATTCTGAAACAACAAAATATCCACAGATTCAAGTTTTGGTAGCATGCATGGGAACTAATATCTTCATTTATGGCAAGCAATCATTTTTCTCTGTCTAACAGTATTTGCACCTAGCTGCACCATGTAAGGAAGTTTTCTCAATGCACGGGGTGCAAAGTGCAAACTATAATTCAACTTGCAAGGAAGGTAGTTGGGTGCGTGCAGCAGTTATATAAATTTCAAAAAGTTACAACCTCTGTTTGTTAATGTAAGACACGTTTTAGCAAACTAATTTAGTTTGCCAAAACATCTTATATTAGTGAACGGAGGGAGTACATTAAAATCCTCATATCAAATGTAATACCTGTAGCAGTCCCTATACCCATCAAAGATGACCCTGCATTTTGCATGATGGCTCGCACATCAGCAAAATCTACATTAACCAACCCAGGAACCTGCAAAGGAGAAGAAGAGAACAGGACATTAAATATCTGTAGGTTATGTGTATCTCTGACATGCTCAAACTAATTCTACTGCCTTTGTCGCGATATGAGTTAATGCAGACATCGTTTTACTTACCGTAATGATATCAGAGATGCCACGAATTCCTTGCCAAAGAATATCATCAGCCAAGTTGAATGCTTCCGTGACAGGAGTGTTTGGGGAAACAGCAGACAACAACTTGTCATTTGGGATAACAATGAGAGTGTCCACGCTATTTCTCAAGGCCGCTATTCCTTCTTGAGCCTGAACTGCCCGCCGCCTCCCCTCAAATGAAAAGGGCGTTGTGACGATACCCACGGTTAGTATACCCATGGACTTGGCGATTCCAGCAATTACAGGGGCACCTCCAGTTCCAGTTCCACCACCCATTCCAGCCTGCAATTTAGCACCCAAACAGTATTATCATAACTCCACATATAAAAATATCATGGTCTCATATGTCAAGCCATCTAGAGGGGGTGACATTTACCGTCACAAAAACCATGTCAGCACCGTGCAGTGCTTCTTCGATGGACTCGCAGCTCTCCTTGGCGGCATTCATCCCAATATCAGGGTTTCCACCCGCACCCAGACCCCGAGTCAGCTCCTGCCCAATCTGGAGCCTGTTCTGCGAATGCACCGGGGACATCCTTATCGCCTGCACATCAGTGTTGACAATCCAAAACTCGACACCATTCATGGAGCACTCAATCATCCTGTTGACGGCATTTGAACCCCCACCGCCGACTCCAATGACCTTGATCTTGGCGGCGTTGTAATCATCACGGTCAGATGGCACCCCCAACCCCTCCAGCGTGCTCCCATTGTGGGAATCGTTCCTTGGGTTAACAACCTCGTCGTTCTGCTCACCACGGAGCAGGGACACCTCCGGGTGGAGGTCCAAGAAGGAATCTTTCTTCTGAAACGAGCTCGCGCTGCGTGGGCTCGCGCAACACCTGAAGTGAGAGTGACCCGAAAAGGGAGTGCTTTTGACCAGTGCCCTCCCAGATGTAGCCCCGAGGCTCCCGGCTTCGCCTCTCCATCCAGGTGACGGCGGGGTGAGCTGCGTGAAGCACGGCAGCTGCGTCGCCATCCCCGCAAGCTTAACAGCACACAGGGGACGGATCCAGATGCTGTGCCGGGTGTGCGCCGGCGCGCCCAAAATTTGTGGAGGTTGGTTGGTAGAACGGGAACGGCGATGGCGGCGGCGCGAGCGAGAGGCGGAGACGGCACGGCGGCGGCTCTAGGGCACAGAAATGTCTGGGCTTTTACTGTATCAAAAAGAAACCAACGATTATTAGATGAAATGTAGCAGAATTTAGGGGCGGAGAGGACGA
The DNA here is from genome assembly GCA_030979885.1 of Lolium multiflorum. Classification (NCBI taxonomy): domain Eukaryota; kingdom Viridiplantae; phylum Streptophyta; class Magnoliopsida; order Poales; family Poaceae; genus Lolium; species Lolium multiflorum. The sequence continues at coordinate 208,978,197 of CM061748.1, forward strand.
GGCCGGAAACCTTACCACGAGCGATTCAGGCCAGGCCACGGCGTGGAAACCCCACGAAATCGCCGCCGGCGTGCTTCACAGGAGAATCAGCAAGCGGCTGAGATTTGGGGAACGAGGTGGAGAATTTGCTGTGGTCGGCCGCCTTGTCGTCAGAGGAGAGGGAGAGGGGTTTCAGTTTAGGATTTTGTTCGGAGGTGGTGGAATCTGGTATCGGTTGTTGTTGGGTTTCCGGCTTTCCCCTAAACCCCTACAACCAAGACCTGGCTGAGTGAGACAGAACATGTGGTTCTGTTTGCTACCAAAGCTGGCTGATTATTCTTTTTGCCAGTATAAAGATCATTATTAATGTACACTGTCAAAATGAAAATCTTTAGTGTTGGAAATATGTGTTGGAAATGTGATGGCAATATGTGGTTGTGACCTCATGTCCATCTTCTCGTACTTGCTATTGTGAGCTGTATTGCAGATGTCCGAGATGGTGGTTGTGTTTGCTACCAAAGTTGGGTAACCTAATTTGTTTGTTACATTGTAGCAAAATGTTGGACAGTCTAATTGCTCATTACCTGTACTATTATGAAGATGACAAGTAGTGTTGACAACATTCTGTTCAAGTTTTTGTCTGTGGCCCTAAGGCCAAATGTCAAATGTACGATATTGATGTTTTAATAAAATGCTTTTTGTAGAGGCCAAGTACCATGTACGATTTTGATGATTTATAATAAATGTGTTTTATTGGGGGAAATGAGATGTTGGATTTGTTGAAAGCGATGAAGACAGTAGTTCTATTTGTTTTATCGGAATGTACCGTTGGGTAGTCTAATTGTCATATTTGGATCAACCAACATATGTTTCAGCATATCAAAAAAAGAACATATACTTTACCAAAATGTTGTTCCACAAGCTAACACATTACCAAAATTTAGAGGAATATAAAGTTGGAAACCATCTGATTCGATGTGGAGTTGGCGAGTTTCGCATGTTGGATCCAACGGTGGTGGTATATGGTGCACAATTACTTGTTTCCATAGTCAAAACCTTCAGAGATATAGTCTCCCCACGTGTTGGAACCATAACGTTGACATAGCATTATTCTTAAACGTGTTGTCTAGGATGTGATGAATGCCTTTCATGTGATCTTCACAACCCGTTTATGCTTCATGGTAGCTTTATAGACATTTTGAAGTCCAAGTTACTTACTATGGAGAGTGGCTTCCCCCACTACACAGAAACATCCGAAGCCGGCTGCCCGCAAAAACGGCTTAAAATCGAGCTTTTTTAGGCTTTGACTTATTTTCATCTCTAAGCTGTCCAAAAACTCCAAAAGAACTGAACCATATGGTTGGCTTCGCTAAAGCTGCTCACATTTTGACAGGTTGTTTGATGTATAAGTTGACACTAATGTTCTTGCCTTTTGGCAGTCATTGATTTGGTGTAGAGGTCATGTGCATCAATAGATAGCGGCGAAGATATGTTTCCCTCTTTTCTGACATAATTAATACTACGTCCGTTACAATGGATAAGGCATATATTAATTTCTTAAAGGTACCCCGAAACCGGCTGCCCGCAAAAAAGGGCTTAAAATCGATCTTTTTTAGGCTTTGACTTATTTGCATCTCTAAGCTGTCCAAAAGCTCCAAAAGAACTGGACCATCTGGTTGGCTTCGCTAAAGCTGCTCACATTTTGACAGGTTGTTTGATGTATAAGTTGACACTAATATTATTGCCTTTTGGCAGTCATTGATTTGGTGTAGAGGTTATGTGCATCAATAGATAGCTGCGAAGATATGTTTCCATCAATAGTACGTCCGTTACAATGGATAAGACATATATATTAATTTCTTAAAGGAAACCCACTCGTAAAGTTTGACCAAGTTTTTTTTAAAAAAAACTAATATTTAAAATACAAGATCAATATTATTAGATACATCATAAAATATATTTTTATATTATATCTATAGAATATCATATTTTCTAATAGATTTTTTTATAAGTTTGGTCAAATTTTACTCAGCTTGATTTTTCAAAAAAAAATGTAAGCCTTATTCATTGAAAAGGAGGGAGCAGAATTAAACAAGCATGCCTTTGTTTGGACATGGTGTTTGGCTCTAGGGAGCATATGCTCCCCAATGGTTCAATTGGCAGATCTCCTACAAATACTTGAAATATTTTGTTAAGTTTGCATCTCAATCCGGCGGCAGTTTCTCAATCGGGACACCGGGCTCCACATACTGTGCCACAGAACCCTGGACACGGCGCAAGCAGGAGAGAATGGAGAAGTGCCAAGAGCAAGGCCAAAGAGCCCTCACCGAGCGTATCGTGCCAGTGCCAGGCTAGTGTGGACCACGGACAGCGAAAGCGCTGGGCGTCTTGTGTTGTGCCATCTCCCGGCGATGCAGATGCCCTTCTCGGCTGGTTGTTTCATTGGTTCTCCGGAACGAGCAAGGCTCCAAAACCGCATGGTCCAAGTCGCCGGCAGATCGACAGGTTGCCGCCTGTCAGCTTCAGGTACGTCACGGACTCAAACAATCCCACAGGGAGCCCCAAAGCCCCTAGGTTTTATGGTTCGGCACTAACGTGTCGGCTCCATGGCCACCGGATCAACAGAGGCGCTGGCAACGCTCCACACGTTAAATTAGGCACGTGGGGCCGCCGTGGAAGCGACGCAAAGGGGTTAACTTCTCCGCTAAAAAAAATTCCTCCCCCATTTTCACTCTCGCCTCCTCTCTCCCTCTCCTGTGCGAATCCCTGCCGTCACTGACCGATGCCGCAGCTCGGCAAGCCAACGTGTGATGAAGAACTAAAGGAGATGTCGAGTGAGGCTTGGGAGGAGGAGCTTTTGAGGAAGTCAATCGTGGTCGACAATCGCACCGGCCGTCACAAGAAGGCCTTCGCCAAGAAGATGGCGGAGGACGAGGTAGCATATGAGGCGGCTTACGTCGAGACGACGTCGACATCCAATATACCACCGAGGGACACAATAGAGCACCACCGAGGGGCGGAGCACCTCGCCTTCATCGCAGGCCTTCTTCAGTGAGGGTTTCGTGGCGACGCCCTCGGAGACCCGCTTCTTCCCTCTCGAGATCGGCGAAAGCGAGCCCATGTGCGGTGAGGACGCCTGTTCTCGTCGACGACAACCACACATGCGCCTCGTGTCAATTGCGGAGGTGGACTGGGCCTCAGCCTCAAGCACTCGTACGCCTCGACATCAACGGTGATGCAACGGACACCTGTTGTCTTCTTCGGCGATGACCCCAGCGCGGGCCGCAGCTTTGTCGGCGGTAGCTTGTTCGGCGGTAGCGGATGGTACAACGACTAAGGCATTGATGCCCGACACGTGTTTGGGCATATGCCCGACATTCAATACATCGCCGATGAGGTATGAATTCAGCACCGACGGCAGAGCAGCGCCAACACCGGGCCTGTCAACCTCTTGCATTTGATTTCTATCTCCCAATTCGCCGACTTTATAATATGAACCAGACTTTATTGGCGTTTTGGTAGCCAGCTGCATGACCCATGAATTTGAGCTTGCATGAGACTCTGATTTGAATGTGGATGCCTTCATGGCCGCCTTTAAAACTATCATTTAAATTTCTCTTTTTTTGTAAAATTATTTTGGAAGGTCAATTCGGAAGTCCCTAGTGCGGGCATGAGGCCCCAGACCCCGGGTAGTTTGTGCCGGGCTGCCGGCGACCCCGAAAGCTACTGTCTGGCCCTAGTCCCGGCCTCCATTTGGGAGGCCCAGCCGTGAGGATGCTCACGAATTGCGACGAGGCTAGCTGCCAGCCCAGGTCAAGCTTTATTGCCCGTGCTTCGGGGCCCAAAGGCAATGGAATACGCTCATGCCCCAAATGAGAATTTCATACTACTCCGTATGATTTATTCCACGCCATTTCCTGCGCGATCTATACGAGGTTCTTGGTCCAAACTGAAAGAAGTAAAGAACCCATACTATTTGTTGCCTGTGAGCAGCTAGCTAACTACACGGTGCAGTAGCTGTGCCACGATTACAAGGTTTTTTTTACAAGAATCGTAGGTAGAGATGGAGAGTTCAATGTCACTGATCTCCGAGTAGCAGAGATTTGACGATGGCGTCCGCCTTCTCGCTGTCTAGAGGGAAGAGGTGGCCAGATGTGGGAAGCTCGTGGTAGACGACCCACGGGAGCCTCTCGCTGATGTACCTCGACAAGCTGACCGGCACGATGCGATCCTCGGCGCCGTGCCATAGGTGGACCTTCCCTTCGCCGCCGGCGAAAGGGTCCTCCAGGTCCAGCGGGCTCCAGTCCCACTTCCCGAACCCGACCATCATGTCACGGTGCAGGCTATTGTAATCCCCTTGCTGCCTTATCGTCGGCTGCGATTCAATTGGCGGTGCACAAACAGAGCAGAGAAATGAGCAGCCAGTTGCAATGTTGCATCAAAGGTTTCTGAGCCAGCTTAATTTGTTATGCCTGGTGGCCAGCTTAATTTGTTATGCCTGGTGTGCTGTGTGAGTGATCCAAGCAATTCTTACCGTGTACGTTCGCAGGCCAAGCTTCTTCCTGACCATTGCGTCTTCTTCAGACAATAGTAAAGGGCTGCGGGCGATGACGCTGGAGGGAGGGAAGAGCTTCTGGGTGTTCCACCAGTAGGTCAGCCATGGCAGATGATGGGCGACCCAGACCGCCCACTGGTCCTGCGGTGGCTGCTGGTACCAGGCGTCCCGCCACACGTTCGACGGCAAGCCGGACCACCAGTAGTTGCCCACCGGCCCGAGAATGGCCACACCGGAGAGCCTGTTCCACCGCGGAGAAACAGACAGTCAGACTTGAAAGCCGCTGATGTTCGCAGTTAAGAAATACAACACGGTGACCAGCTTGTGCAACCAAGTCAAAGAATCAGCAGCACACCTCCTATACAAATGTCTTCAACTTTCACACTTGGAATGCCATTTTTTTTTGAAGCTGAACAAATGGGTTTTCCCACTGCATATTTTTCATTTTCTATTAAACAAAAGGACAAAGTCTTTACAAGGTAGAGCCAGAGAAGAGCACCAGAAAAGGAAGAAAAAAAAAGCTGCTAAAAGGAAAAAAGCTAAGTAACTAAACAAAATTCTGAACCCACGAATGAAAACCAGAATAAGGTTTCCTTTTGGCTATGTGCACAAGCAATGCCATTTCATCCTTAAAGATCCCTCTTATAGAGATTAGGGACGATGTCCTTGAAGATGAAATCATTCTGAGAAGTCCAAATAGCCCAACAAGCCAAGACAATAATCCCCAGAGAAAAAGGCTGACCAATTTTAGTCTTGAGACTAACAATGAAGTCCATGATAAGAAACTGTTGGTCACTAGCAATAGGAGGAGTCCAGCCCGGACAAATATATTGCCAACACATAACAACAAAAGGGCAAAGTGAAGAAAAACATGATTGCGGGACTCCATTGGTGCAGAATTACACATTGCATGAGAATAATCAGCCAAGAAAAAATTCTTTCTTTGCAGTACCTGCCTGTAATAGTAACCAAAAGAACACTTTATGCTTAGGTTGACAGCAGGATTTCCATATCCATTTTAGGACAAGGGCAGGTAATGTGCTGATCTACAACTATTTTATATGCAGCTGATACCTTGAAGGCCACATCACTCCCGAAGGCCAACCATTTATCTAAGTCATCAGACACAGGGAGATCCACCAAAGGATCTTGTAAAATGTGTAACTCTGAGAAGGCTTCATTGGACACAGGCAAATAAAAGTGATAAGAAAGTTGATCCAGGGACCTGACTTGAAACACTGACACATTCTCATCCTCAGAGAAAGATAAGAGATGTGGGAGCTGCCTACAAAGGAAATCAGTAGACCACCTGTCTTGCCACAAAAGAGCTGAAGAACCTGAACCAATTGATCATTGGGAAATATCCTTGAAAGAACCCAAGCATTTGAGACAATCTCTCCACCAAAAAGAAATTTCTCTAGACTTTGATGGTGGCAAAGCATTGAAGTAATAAACTTCCCAAACCAACTTGACCAAAGGCAGAGTAGCTCGATTATAGAACTTGTGAAGGTGCTTCATCAGCAAACATGAAATAAATACGTCTCTTGAGGCTAATGAATCTTCCATAGCCTCCTTGCTTATCCTCGTGTCATGACATGTTGGTAGATGAAGATTATGTTGGGGAAAGGAAAAGCCTGGAATGTCATGGCTTCCTTGCTTATCCTCGTGTTCTAAGAAGTTTGGAAAGAGCAGAATGCTAGGGTGTTCGGCAACCACACCTCCACCACCTCTATCATTATTGCAAAGATCAAAGATGGGGCTAGGATGTGGAGCATCGCCAGGGTGAAATTCTTGAGTTAATTAATTTCGAGAGAGTGGACCTTTATGTGGAAGTTCTAGGACTTGTCCTAGGCATTTGTTCTAAACTTTAATCAAGTAAACGGAAAATCTTTCCTTTTTTCAAAACAAAAAAAAAGCATGAAAAAATCAGTATTCTGTGTTACCTGTGTGGGATGTATTTGAGGCAGCTCCACATAATCTCGCCGCCCATGGAGAAGCCAATGAGGTGAAACTTAGGACCAAGCTTCAGGTTGTCGGCGAGCTCCTCAATGTCGAGGGCGATGCTCTTCTCACTCGGAACAGGGTCTGGATCGCTCTCACCGTATCCAGGCCGGTCGAAGGACAGAAGGTAGATGCCCAGCTCTTGTGCCACCTCCTGCACCAGATTTCAGTCCATGACATGGCAATCACTTCGTATCAGCTTGAACTTGATTGTTCGTTCTGTAAAATGATTCTTAAGATACTACTCCCCCCGTTCAATTTTATAAGATATTTTAATATAGACTAGATACGAACCGAAATGAGTGAACCTAATGAGTGAATCTACACACTAAAAAAATCTAAAAGGTCTTATAATAGTAAACGGAGGGAGGAGTCAGTTAACAATATGTACCGGGGAAATTGGAAGCGCGTCGTATCGGCAGGAGTAGAACCCATGAACAAACATGACCTTGTACTTGGCCTTCATCTTTTCGACGCCAGATTCTAGGTATGCCAAATGCCTACCATCTTTGAGCTTTGTTCGTGGTGCTGTAACCGGGGGCCCATTCAGTGAGCCACAGATTTTCGGAGGTGGAGGCTGAAGCTGCTGGTACAACAGAGCCGACAGGCTCACAAACAGAACTATGGAGAGCTTCGTCACCATACCTGTGAAATGAAAAATAAACACCTGAAATTGGTTTTGTGTCACTGCAGTTTGAACATCTGCGCTTTGTTCAAGAGGTCCTACAGAATTTCCGAGCTATACCAGGCGCCTCTGTCAGCCAAGAAGAAGTTGAAAGCAGAAGATATAAAACAAGAAGAAGTATGTCATTTTCGACTGGGACTTTCAACATGGTGTTTTGGCTCATAGGCCCAAATACACCTATTATGAAAAATGCATTTTAAATATATTTCAACATTTAAAAAAAAACAGAAAAATCCTGGGTATACATCCGGACATACTATGTTCGTACACAAAGTTTCGTGGGGAGAAGACATTTTTTATGGGCTGTGTAAAAATGTCATATAAATGTCTGGATTTTGGAGCACCGAAAATTGTCCTTTTTATACAAGTCACAAAAAATGTCATTCTTTCACGAAAATTTGTATGTGGACATAGAATGTGACGGTTTAGGCGCTTCCTGAACGACTGCGAGCTCAAGGAGATCTATCTTCATGGGCGACGGTACACGTGGTCGAACGAGCGACAGACCCCCACCCTCGTCAGGCTCGACAGGGTGTTTGTCACGGCGGCATGGGAGGAGCTCCACAGCAGCTGCTCCTTGCGCTGTTTAGCGACGGTTGTAGCGGACCACTCCCCCCTCCTCCTCGACTGCACCACACAATCCACAGGACGGAAGCGGTTCCAATTCGAACGCTTTTGGCTGAAACTCGATGGTTTCAGTGAGGTGGTGCAATCCGCGTGGGAGGTGATTGATGGGGACCCTGACCCCTTCCGCCGGCTCACCGCTAAGCTGAAGCGCACGGCGCGCAGCCTCATGAGCTGGAGCGACAAGAAGATTGGGTGTGTCAAACTGCAGTTGATGACAGCGCGGGAAGTGGTATTGAGGCTAGACGTGGCCATGGAATCACGTCCGCTATCGCCTGACGAGCGTCGACTCTGGGCCCGCCTCAAGCAAGCCTACCTGGGGCTCGCTTCGCTCGAGCGCACGATGGCCAGGCAGCGGGCCAAGATAGCTTGGCTCGGGGAGGGGGATGCTAATACAACCTTCTTCCACCAGCACGCGGCTTACCGCCGGCAGAAGAACCTCATTCAGAATCTCCAGGTTGAGGGCGCGGTCGTCTCTGACCATGCGACCATGGCCGAAGCTTCCTTCACACACTTTGAGGAGCTTCTTGGCACTACGGTGGACCGACAGTACTCGTTGGACCTGGACTTCCTGGGCACACACTCAGAGGACCTGTCCGAGCTTGAGGTTGCGTTCACAGAGGGTGAGATCTGGGAGGTGGTCCGCCGCTTGCCTCATGGCAAGGCGCCGGGACCCCATGGCTTTACGGTTGAGTTCCTCCAGAGCTGCTGCGGGACGGTGAAGGCGGACTTCATGGCCGCGTTTGATAAGTTGTTCACGATGTGCGGGCGAGGGTTCCAGGGCTGAACCAGGCCCTTCTAATCCTTCTGCCCAAGCGCCCGGATGCGGCTGCTTTGGGTGATAACCGGCCAATTAGCCTGATCGACATCTTCGCCAAGCTCGTGGCGAAGACGTTGGCTACTCGCTTGGCCCCTCGGATGGAGTCGTTGGTGGATCGCAACCAATGCGCGTTCATTCGCAAGCGGTGCATTCACGACAACTTCATGTTGGTTCAGCAGACGGCGAGATTCCTGCACAGGATGAAGGAGCCACGGGTGATGCTCAAGCTCGACATAGCCCGGGCCTTTGATTCCGTCTCTTGGGGGTTCCTGGTGGAGGTCCTCCGAAAGATGGGATTTGGGCCCAGGTTCTGCGAGCTGGTGGCCATCCTCCTGTCCACGGCTAGTACCAGGGTGATGCTCAATGGCGAGCCAGGTCCCCCCATTTGGCATAGGAGGGGCCTGAGACGGGGAGACCCCCTGTCGCCGTCTTTGTTCGTGCTGATCATGAACACGCTCAACCGAGCATTGGCTAGGGCGATCGAGTTGGGATTCTGCGGTGCCTGGCACGGCGGGAGCTGGCCACAACGGTGTCGCTTTACGCGGACGATGTGGTCATCTTCTGCCATCCGGATGAGTCAGAGTTCCGCGGCATTCTGGAGCTCTTTGGACACGCGTCAGGCCTGCACACCAACTTCGCCAAATGCTCGGTCTCTGCGATTGCCTGCACGGAGGATGTGGCCAATGCCGCTGCCGGGGTGATGGAGTGCTAGTTGGCACCCTTCCCTGTCAAATACCTCGGCATCCCACTCTCCATCCGTCGGCTACCGGGTGAGGCGTTCCAGCCCGTGGTGGACCGTCTGGCTGACAAGTTACCTACCTGGAAAGCGTCTATGATGCCCAGGGCAGGTCGCTTGGCGCTGGTTAGATCGGTGCTGGCAGCTATTCCGATGCATCAGCTCATGGTGCTAAGCTTCAACAAGAAGGCGCTGAAACAGGTTAACAAGATCATGCGAAGCTTCCTTTGGGCCGGTAGGGGAGAGGCCAATGGCGGTCACTGCCATGTCAACTGGTCGAGGGTGTGCCGCCCGCTACGGTTTGGGGGGTTAGGGATCCCGGATCTCGCTCGCATTGCCATCAGCCTTCGGGTTCGTTGGCTATGGAGGATGCAGACTGACCCCCAACGACCATGGCGCGGGCTCGACATGCAGTTCTCGAAGATCGAGCTGGACTCCTTCGCTGCCTCCACTTCTATGGTGGTGGGCAACGGCGAGTCCGCTCTCTTCTGGGAGGACAGGTGGCTGGATGGCAAGTCCATCAGGGAGCTAGCGCCGGAGGTTTTTGCGCTCATCCCCAAGCGCCTCAGGAAGCGGCGCACGGTGCAGCAGGCGCTGGTGGAGCGCAGCTGGATCCCGGACATCGAGGGCGCACCGAGCGCCTTGGCTCTATGGCAGTATGTTTAGCTATGGATTAGGCTCAGGGACATGGTGCTCTCCCCATATCAAGACAGGTTGGTCTGGCATTGGACGACGGATGGCCAGTATTCCTCCAACTCCTGCTATGACGCCCTCTTCCAGGGGGCGATCCTACCAGGCTCCTGGAAGCTCAACTGGAAATCCTGGGCGCCACCAAGGGTGAAGTTCTTCATCTGGCTTGCTTGCCTGGACAGGTGTTGGGCGAGTGAGTGTCTGGCGCGTCGGGGATTGCCCCGCGCGACAAGATGCCCGCTGTGCGACCAGTCAGTGGAGACTATGGCGCACATCCTGACCGGCTGTTCCTTCTCTAGGACAATTTGGTTCGATGTCCTATCGTGGATTCGATCTACCGCGGGGCCACCGACGATTGAGGGTGACTTCGCGGAGTGGTGGTCGCTGGTGGTGCGGACCTCCCCACGCCAGTTGCGCAAAGGAACTTCGTCACTCATCATGCTCACGGCGTGGTGGATTTGGAAGCACAGGAACGCTGTGGTCTTCGACAACGCGCGTCCCTCGGTGTCCTCCTTAGTCAGTGACATCAAGGCCGAGGCGCGACAATGGGTGGACGCGGGCGCCCGGGGGCTTCGCCAACTCCTCCCCTAGATTAGGTCTTTTGGGTCGAGTTGTATGGCGTGGCGTTGGTCCCTCTTCTGGACTTTGTACATATAAACCTTCTTTATCTATCAATGCATCGAAACGCAAGGCTTTTGCGTTTTCGCGAGAAAAAAAAATTCAATTTTTTTGACATTTTAAAATAATTTTTTTGAATAATGGGTGTATCCACACCTATGAGCCACAATGCATTTCCCGGCAGCAGGGGTTTTATGTGTAAAGAGTACCAGTACATAACTAGCGATATTGCTTAGGCATTGACGAAAAATACAAAAACCTACTTCAACAGTTTGGCGCTTCTGAAACCGAGCAAATATTTTACTCCTCTAGGAAGCAATATGGCTATAAAGAATCAACCGACACTCTGGCGTACGCTTCTGAAACCGAGCAATATTTTACACCACTGGGAAACCAGCTAATAAATATTTTGCACGGAATCCGGGATTTATGTATGCGAATAGCTTGTTTGGTGAATAATACTTCTACTAGTAGTGCTGAAAAATGCAAAGGACGGGGGGGACTACGATGCTATGAATTTGTAGCAGGAATCGGATTAAGTTTTGCGACTGCTTGAGACGATTATCAGATCAAACTTGCATACAGAGCAGAAAGCACAATGAAGCACTACGCAGACGGAGGCAACGAACACAAGCAAGGCATTCTTCTCCGGGGAACAGATGTGGACTTCACTGGCCGAACAATCTCGCGAATCAAGTCGACATTCGCAGTTACAGTACGCACACGCAGGAACATGAGCAAATCCAGCCATACTCGAGAAAGAACAAAAGAAGCAACCGAGCAACAGATCACAATAGTACGACAGCAACAACCGCGCAAAAGGCACAATAGAGCACGGGGAGGTGCGTACCAGCGGAGGCCGGCGCTGGTGCCGGTGGCCGCTTTCCGGCCGACTCTGCCATCGATCGGCTGCGTCGGTGGCCGGGGCCGGCGGCGGGGAGGAGAGCAAGCAAGTTCCACGAGGAAACGGCCGTCGCCCCTTCCCGTCTGTCCCGCTGCCCTGAACTGCTTGCGGCGCTTCCCCACCAGTCAGGCCTGCTTTGGCCTCCCAACGGCATCTCCAGACAGTGGGCTCCACAGCATCATGTTGGCCCCACGTCGGAAAACGCGGAGACCAGCCAAGATTTAGGGCATCTCCAGTCCGACGCAAACGCGATTCAACCATTGACAATTGGGTATAAGCCTAGCGTTTTCTGACATAAAATATTCGGCTGTCTACGGGGATGCAAATATAACCTTTTGGAAGGTTAAAAAAAAAAAATATAACCTTTTGGAATCAAAATACGGCGATAGCGGATGGAATGCGCGACCTTGTATTCTTAGGCAGCCCCGCACGCCAAGGACAACGAAATGGAACGTCTTCATTCGTGTTTGACGTTGGCGCGGCCCAAGGCCGAACCCAATCCAAGTGTGCTACCGCCGCGGAAGAGCAACCGCCAGAATGGAAACCGCGATGACCGATGCACCTTCCCAACCACAAATACCGCCACGGAAGAACAACCACCGCCCTCTTCAATTTTTGCGCCGGCTTCTCGGCTTCCTGCAGTGGCTCAAGAAAAGGCGTATGTGTGCGCGATCGGATCTCCCACCGGCCGCCACCATTCATCTTTGCGATTACCCCTGGCGCCATAAGCAACCTGTATTTGCCATTCGACAGCGAAAGCGAGGGCAAGTCGCCGGGATGGCGACATTGGTGGGAAAGAGCTGATACGCCAAGCACCTCAAGCTCCCCACCGAGTGACGGCCAGGAGGAGGCGCACGATGCCATCATCGCTGACGGACAGGATAAGGAAGGAGACGCATTTTTGATGGCCAGGAGGAGGAGGAAAAGGATGAAGAGGTCATGTGGGCATGGCTGCAGGCAGAGGACGAGGCAGAGGAGGCGGCAGCGGTGAAGAAGAAGGTGAAAACCCGAGCGAAGGCGGAGGCGCGGGCAGCGTACGCCAACGACGAGGAAGACCCGAAGGACAACTCGTCAGAGGGGGACACAATCTCGCCAGACACGATGAGCTCGTCTGAAGGGGTGACAAGCAGGAAGCGCCGCCATGACGGTGGCGAGGCGGGGGGCTTTACGAAGAAGTAGATTGTATATGTAATTTGTTTAAAAATTAGCTTGAACATCTATTTCCACGGTTTGTATGTCTAGTTTGTTTCAAATATTAAACTATTTTGTGAAATTCGTCGCTGTTTATTTATGACTACATTTGATCATCACTTTGTGATGCATTTGGCTAGAACCAATGGCATGCTCGAAGGACAAAATGCGTCGGACCGCTGGGACAGCCCCAGATGTAAGCGATCAAGTGTGATGATGGGAATATGCACAAGGGGTACACCATTAGTCTCACTCGCCACAGGAGAGAAGGTTCAAGAAGGGGTCCAGTCGGCTAGGGCGACTGGGCCTAGAACCCTGAAGCGACTGAGCTTAAACCCCAGAGATGGCGACTGGACCGAAGGCCCAAGTGACTGAAGCGTAGTTTCCTTGGGCGCGGGATAACAGATCCCAGCCTCATAGCAATTGATATGATTCGATCTTATCTACTTGTAACCTAAGATCTGGGGTGCCTATGTAAACCCCTGAGCTAAACCCTAGAAGGGAGGCAATCCGAGATCACACCTCACCTCCGTAGCTCTCGACGCTCTGCCGACTGAGCCCCCCTTTGTAACATCCCCTGAGTAATAGATCTAGCAGGACAGGACTTTTACTCTCTAGAGGGGCTGAACCTGGGTAAAATCTTGTGTCTTGTGCACCTCGCTCCGCAGATGGCTACGTCATCTTGCCCCGCATCAATGAAGTGATGCACCCTGTAGCATTTGCCGTGGTCACAATCACGACACGTGACCTAACTGCCAATTTTATGTCCGCATCTCGACACAAACAACACGGGCCGTTCAAGATGCCCTAAAGAAAGAGTGAGTGTAGAATGATTCCGCTTGAGCCAATACAGGCAAGAAAATGATAAAAAGGAAAACCGATCACATAGCCATCAACTTAGGGCTGGGCCGTGATAGAAATTAGAGAGCCCTGATAGTATGTGTTTACATGTTTAAATATAGTTTCTGACCGAACAGGCTCATCTATCTTGTCCACGTGGCATGTGAAAATCTAACTACCGGTTTTATTTTACAGAAGAAACCCTGAAATCTTATTTTTTACCACATATAAGTCATTCTCAATTCCCCACATACAAAATAGATAAAATAAGTAAAAAATCTCCAGCCGTCAAAATATCCCCACGAGGGGGCACTGCCGTGCTAAAGTTCGCCGCAAGGGAGGGGCGTGGACCCCGTCGATGTCTTCCTTGTCTCCCTTGCGTCATCCGCTCCCCACGCCCTTGGCGGAGTGGACAACGGCGGAGATGATGGGGGCAAGCTCAGCCGGAGGAGTTCCTCTGCCATGTCTCTCTACCACGCTCACTGCACCACAGATGTACTAGAAGCTCCTCCTAGCACCACGGGGCGCCGTGCTGCCCGGGGTGCAAGCCGACTGTAATATCCCAGTATTTGGGGTTACAAAAATAGAGGAAACAGATGTGTGCATTGCATTCATGCATAGAAAATCCGGGGAATTTTCGCGCTTTAAAGTAAAACAGTCACAATAAGTTTCACTTGACCTTGGTGGAATTGAAGTAGCTCATCAAGTCAAGCGCTATAAACCTCAATGTGACTTTTCTAAAACCTTGTTTTGGGTAGTAATGATTTGATCTAAGGAGTTAGATCAAATGGAACTAAAACCAACACAATAATACATTAATCAAGGATCAATTGCTTGATCTTATAAAAGATCATAATATGGTAATCCTTGCCATAACATATGAACATCTATTCAACTACAAATTAAGAAACCATCCTTGACTTATCTTTTTCATGTCTTTGACAAATAAATATTCCTACCATGAACCTCATGGTATTTCTTGAACCAAACTTTTGAATTAAACACCAACACAAGCTTATCATTAAACCCTAGAGATGGGAGAGGTTTATACCCATCAAAGAGATAAGAAATAAACTCTAACGTATTAATACTTAAAATTTGAGAAACTACCTTGGGGGTATAATTTAATTCACTCTAAAAATAATTACTGAATATGGTAAAACACAAGGACCTAAGTGCATAAAAGCCACACATTGTTATTTTAATCATAACTTATTAAATATGTGGAATCTCACAAAACTAAATTCGTTTACATTACGAATTATAGTTCAAACAATTTGAATAAAATTAACTATGAGTATTTTGAAACTCATATGGTCATGCCTTGGTGAAATCAAACATCACCATTCAAAATTGAGGTATAATCCTTGCCTTTAACATTTTGATTCCAATTATAATATAAATACAATCACATATGATATAGTGACTCACCCACAAGCATAAAATCATTCACAAGATGTTTAGTAACAAAAGCCACTTGGCTATCCAGGAACAAATCAAATGAGAGGATAATACCATGCCACATAGGATGAAAATATCTTCATAGCTTGAATCCTAAGCTATGCCACCTCATGCTTAAAGGATTGTTATGGATGAGAGCATGACAACCAAGCACCTTACTCATCAAATCAAAACAAGAGTCACTCACCTATGTGTCATGACACTAGAGCATGCCCAAGCCTATAAAAGGAACCCTCTACCTCATCCATTCCATCATCTTGTACCATGATACAAGCAAACCAAAGAGTTGGGCCACTCCATAATTTAGATAGGACCAAGATGAAGCTGCTAGGAGGTGGAGGCATACACAAGCAGCAGGTTTATCAGAATTCCTGAAGAACAAGTTTCAGAAGATAGCAAGGTAGAATTCTTAGGCAAACCACATATTCAAGTAATCACATCATCATTCCTTGAGTAGAACCTTAGATTATAATCCAAGTCCTTGTGGAGTGAGAGAGGTAATAGGTATAACCCTAGCCAAATATATCTAGTGATACTTTGTGAAGCCATACCATGCATGATCATCACCATTGGGTAATGATCATAAACCCTAACAACTTGAGGTAGAATATATTAAGAACTAGTTGATCATGTCTAACCCATGACCATGTTATGGAGATATATAATTACCAGTTAAACCTTAGTGGGTTAAGCAGATATAATCCAGTACATAAAATCATAGGGGAACCACTAGCAACTCTAAACCATTTCCCATAGGCTAATTAGAGAAACAACAAAATAGTAACAAACCTTGCGTAGTTCAGCCCTATATCAATCAAAAGGATTTTTGATTGAACAACCCTATGAGTGGTGAGGAAGAGCAACCCTAGCCAAAGTAATATGGTGTTAAATCACATATAGAACCTATACCCATATCTCCAACTAACTTGTGAATTAATTGATGACCACAAGTAAAACCCTATACCATACCCCAATTCTAGTTTGTGTATCACTTGGGTGATCACAATTAAAACCCTAGGCCATAATTGAGTTACAAACCATATGTCATTAGATGAATATAATTAGAACCCTAAAAGTACTCACTAGTCAAATCTTATACTTCAGTTATGGAATATAAGAAACACCTAGTGCTAAATTCTATGATTAAACCCCGGTGATTAACCATTTATATCAACCACTTATCCTTATAATTAAGATAAAACCATGATGGAAACAATACCTACATTAGATACTTCCTAAGATAATGATAGTGTTCATCTTAGAAGGGGTTTATAATGGAAATTATAAAACCCTAATAAATTGGTGCTCACATAAAATCATATGTAAGTCATCCAATTCTCAAATAGAAATCAAGTCCTAATAACAACCTCTAAAATACTTTGAGTTGAAATTATCAACTCTAATAATTCCAAATAGATTTGATTCACAAGAAAAAGGAAATTTAAAAAGAGAATATAAACTCATGCCTATTTGCTATTTTGAATAAAACCCACAAGTATGCAATATAATCCATATAAAATACTTGTTTCCAATAGAATAGTGGTCTAATAACCATTGTACTAAATTCTAATGGAATTGACATAATTAAGAAACCTGTAAAAATAACAGAATTTAAATATGAATTTAAATGAGCAAATACAAAACAGAAAATAGAGAAGAAAAAGAA
The DNA here is from genome assembly GCA_030979885.1 of Lolium multiflorum. Lineage (NCBI taxonomy): Eukaryota > Viridiplantae > Streptophyta > Magnoliopsida > Poales > Poaceae > Lolium > Lolium multiflorum. The sequence continues at coordinate 208,994,967 of CM061748.1, forward strand.
AAGAGAGAAAAGGGTTTACCTGGACCTTACCAGCCGACGCAGCCCAGCTGGGGAGGCCCAGAAGTAGCCCAAGACCAGCCCAGCCCCACAGCTCAACCACGGCCCAGCACCAGCCCGTACCCCTTCGTCCCAAATATCGACGAGGAGGTCGTCCTCATCCTCTCCAGCACGCATGCCGGCCAGCACGACGCCGTGGCCATCTTCTCCTCTCGCTGGCGATCCCTCCTTCCTCGACGACGTGATGAGGCTCGTTCCAGCGCCTATAAAAACCCCAGCACGAACCCTAGCCCGGATTTCTTCCTCTTCTGCTCCATTTCGCCCAAATCGAAACCCTAGCCGTCCCGACCATCTTTAATCGCCGCCGGTGGAGACCTCCCCTGGCCAAGCCGTGGCCACCATCGTCACCGCCGTGCTCTTCTTGCTCAGCCCACGCAAGGAATCGAGCCGAAGCCTTCTGCAGCGACCCCATCGAGCTCAACCTCTTCGACGGCCGGAGCCATCGATTCCGGCGACTCAGGCCAGCTCCAACCTCGCCATCACGCCCGGCGTACTCCTGGTGAGCCGCTGAAGCTCATAGCATGCTCGCCTAGCTCGATATCGCCCCGTAGCCTCGCCGCACGAATCGTCTGCGAGCGCCGCCGCTCGGCCTCTCCGTCGAGCTTGCTCCGGCGACCATTAGGAGGTGGCGCTGCTACCAGTAGGTTCACTGCGACGCACTGGTTCAAATGGAACCAGTTGCTCGTCCGCCCGTGGCCGGAATCGTCGCTGCCGGCGATGTCTGCCCGCCAGCCACCATGATCCATGCCACGTCGGCGCCACCGTGGCATGTGACATGGACACTGGTCCACCAGTCAGTGGCAGTGGGTAGGATTAGTCTGGGTGCGTTTAGTAATTCAGTTTTAAATTTAAATCCAGAAAATGTCTAAAACTTTGCCAAATTATAGAAAATTCATTTTAACTCAGAAAAATATAAATGAGATATCAAAATTCTGATAAAAATAAAATCTATCCAATAAAAATATAATATGAAATTTTTATTTTTAATAAGAATTTAATTGTTTAACCTTTATTATTTAAGCCTTTTCATTTATTCTAAATTCAATTAAAGTTCAATAATTAGGAAAACTTTCCAAATTAAATATAAACCAGTAAATAAATAAAGAAAGCATTAAAACTAATTTTCTTTATTTGTTAAATCCTTATTAGAGGTAATTAAACCCTGAATAATAATTATCTTAATTATTAAAATTAATAAAATGTCAAATCCAATGTTATTTTTACATCAAAGTTATTAATAAATTCAACTTGATAATGAAGTTATTAACTTAAGAACTAAATGGTAATTAGGAGACCCTAGCTCCATTATGAATAAAATTATAACTTCAATATTTTATGTGGAACCCTAGAACCCTAAATCAAAAGGAATCCTAGTTCCTTTATTTTATGTGTGAACCCTAACTACCTTTGAACCTAAACCCTAGGTTATTACATGTGATCATGTATTTCCTTTTTGACTCATAGATCCATAGAAACAACTAAATACATCTCATATCCTCATAAAATAATAGAGAACCTGTCACTAATAAAATGGTATTCCATGTGTTCAACCTAATAGAATCTAGATGATCAAATAAGACCAGCCTTAGTTCCTATTACCAAGGTCACCATCTTTAACTAACCATGTTGAGCATCACACCTTGGTGATGAATCCTAATAGCACCTATGCCATATTTAAGGGGGGTCCAATAGTAAAACCTAGACCACCCCAACCTTAATTGATATACTTCTTATTACTTAAGAAGTATGTTCTTCAAAAGTTATTCTTTTGAAGTAAATAAAGAATCATCATCAACCCTGCTTATAAGGACCTATAAACCCTAGCTAGCTATCACCAGCAAAATGAACCAACCTTGACAACAGCCATGTATAAACAATTGCTTAGAATGCCTAGGCTTAACTCAACCTTACAAGCCCTAGGTGTTAATGAATCCAACATTGTTGTGATCTATCTAATACTTACTCCAGAAACCAATTGGAACCATAGGAAACCATAGAACCCCACAAACCCAATTGTCATACTTGTTCTTTATTAAAGAACATGTTCTTCAAAAGTTATTCTTTTGAAGTATATGATAATTAATTAATCATTAACCATGCCACATAATATTGTAGGATAACGTAGCATAGAAAACAAAAAATTTCCTACGGCGAACACGCAATCCAAGCCAAGATGCAATCTAGAAGACGGTAGCAACGAGGGGATTGTCGAGACTCACCCTTGAAGAGATTCCAAAGCCTACAAGAGGAGGCTCTTGTTGCTGCGGTAGACGTTCACTTGCCGCTTGCAAAAGCGCGTAGAAGATCTTGATCACGATCGGTTCCGGCGCCACGAACGGGCACCTCCGTACTCGGTCACACGTTCGGTTGTTGATGAAGACGACGTCCACCTCCCGTTCCAGCGGGCAGCGGAAGTAGTAGCTCCTCTTGAATCCGCAACACGACGGCGTGGTGTCGGTGGCGGTGGAGAATCCGGCGGAGCTTCGCTAAGCGTGCGGGATATGGTGGAGGAGCGGGCGCTAGGGTTTGGGAGAGGGGTGGCCGGCCACTGGGGGGGCCAAGCTTGAGGCTTTGGTGTGGCCCCCTCCCCTTGGCCCTCTATATAGGTGGAAGCCCCAAGTGTTGGACTACAAGTCTTCGAATAAGACCCGAACCCAAAACCTTCCATATGGTGGGAAACCTTCCCAAGCTAGGATTCCCACTAGAGGTGGGAATTCCACCTTCCATAAGGGGGGGTGGCCGGCCCCCTAAGGCCCTGTTCGGCAGGGGAGTATTTTTGTGTTTTGGGGTGTCTTACCCGGCCCAATTTCAATCCACTGGAAACCCCGTTCGGGCTGTTCGGTAGGCCAGTTTCCGGACGGTTTTGGCCCGTTTGACCCGCCAGAAACACGTCGAGCCACGTCGGGTTGGAGGGGATTAGAAACGCTCGCCCTCACTCGCGTTTCTCGCGTGAGCGAGCGAGCGCCGCACCTCCCCTCGCGCCGCCTCCTGCACGTCTCCTCGCGCCGCCGCCTCTCATCGCGCCGCCGCCTCTCCTCGCGCCGTCTTCGGCCAAGATCGCTCCGTCGCCATCCAAGGTCTCTCCGTCGCCGCCCAAGATCGCTCCGTCGCCGCCCAATCGCCGCCCAAGATCGCTCCGTCGCCGCCCAATCGCCGCCCAATCGCCGCCCAAGATCGCTCCGTCGCCGCCCAAGATTGCTGCCCAAGATCACCTGCCAAGATCGCTCCATAGCCGCCCAAGATTGCTGTGTCGTCCATCTTCTCCGGCCGAGCTGGAGTTTTATCCTGTAAGTCATATCCTGTGAGATCCCTTCTTCACCTAGGGTTACTTGATGATGAGACTCGTTTTACTTGATGATGAGCGTACAACTTGCTTCTGCCGATTCCAGTCTAGTAGACAGACAGGTCATGTGATATACTGAGATGAGAGCTGTAGACAGTGTGTGTGTGTCTATTTTGTTTTGTTACCAACTGATCCAGATTCCAATCCGAGATGATGCTGTGTTGATTGAATCAGATTCCAAATCCTAGATGGATCAACTGTCCTTACTGCGGGTAGTAGCTCTGTAATTAATTTTACATATAGGTATGCTACAAGGATTTAAATTTTGACAGACCATTTTAAACATTAGAGATACTGTATCTTGTATGTACATGTACATGTGCACTGTTACTTGGATTACAATTGTGACTAAGATTGTCTCAAATGCGATCGAATTATTCTGAGCTGAACATTTTGAGAAAAAACAGTTGTTTCTTGATTCCTGACTTGAGAATCGCGATATATAATAACGCTACATTGCTTATCTGAAGCATGCCTGTCTGATTAACAAAAAAAAACAGTTGACATTGCACCACCATAGTGAAACTCTGCTTTTGCTTCGCTATGCATACAGTAGTACCTTGTCAAATGTGGACATCAGTTCTCAGCATCTGTAATTCTATATTCCGAACACTGTTGGTAGAAGAAAGTTGTGAAGGTTTTGGTTTTTTCTTATGGCTGCAGTTTATAGATTAACTATATCAGTTCGCAAACAACTAGTTAGCTTTCTTTCTCTGTTCAGTAAACTGATCGGGCTCTTCTAATGTTTGAGTTCAGTAGCTATAAGATGATTTATCTTCAGTTATTGGCTGGTTTATACATGGTTAACTTGATCTTCTTCTTTCCAATTATCATCAGTATATAAGATAATGGGGTTTCTATCTTTACATACTATCTATTTTTGTCCTAGTAAAATTCTAAGGTATTTCATTGTTTATCCAGTATGCTTGCGGCTCATCATGGCTGATGCCTGTTTGTTGGTTTGTCTAAATTTGGATGTGTTGTCCACTGATTATTTTACATTTCTTCTACATTTTTATATATGGGGATGTGTTGTTATAATATAACTGTAATATCTATTTATAGGAACCTGCAACTTTTGTTCTAGTTGGAGTGGACGAACCGCCACCATCTTGGGACCCGGTCAGCACACCTGATTTTGGTATGTGCATTGCCTCCGTATTTTGCGACTACTTTCTGGATTTATGCAACGTCTATTACTGTTTTACGTAGTAGCATAATAATGCATACCTTTTTTTTTAACTATCTACTTTTTTTTGTTTTAGGAGGTTGAGGCCGCTGGCACGGTATGGTACAAGACCATGATCTCAGGCAGTAACTACACTGAATTGGATGTCTTCTCAAAGTGTGTCGGTGTGTCGGAGTAGTTAGCTAACTTATGTTTGCACTTCATGTTCAATGTGATGTTTGTGTTGCCCATAAATCTTGTGGAGATCAGCAATTCTCACCTGGTGGGCAATGTTTGTTAATTATCCTCTATTGATAGTTACATGAAACTAGTATGGGTTATAACTAGTATTTCCGATTAGTACCTCATGGAATTTCGCGATCTGGATAATGGATATGATTGCTGTTATTATTGATCCAGGTTACAATATCTTTTGAAAGTTCTAGCATTGATTCATAGAAAATAAGTACTTCTCGTCAGATTGGGAGTGCATAAAAAATGTGTGCTGAGTGCTCATGAAAATGTGGTGTAAAAAAGCATTGATCTGCTCACTAGGTTGATGTGAAACCTGGTGGCTATCCCCGTGTGCCGAACAGAACGAATTGTGAAGGGTATTGACGAGGAAGTGGTTTGGGGCTGAAGCAAGTGTTTTTGGTGGACTGGGTGTTTCCACCCAAAACCTGTGGGTTAAGACACCCCAAAACCAAAAAAAACTCCCCTGCCGAACAAGGCCTAAGGGGGAGTCCACTTGGGACTCCTCCCCCACTAGGGTTGGCCGGCCATGGAGGTGGAGTCCCAAGTGGACTCCACCTTCCTTGGTGTGTTCTTCCGGACTTTTCTAGAACCTTCTAGAACCTTCCATAGAACCTTCCGAATCATTTTAATACACATAAAATGACATCCTATATATGAATCTTATTCTCCGGACCATTCCGGAACTCCTCGTGATGTCCGGGATCACATCCGGGACTCCGAACAAATATTCGAACTCCATTCCATATTCAAGTTCTACCATTTCAACATCCAACTTTAAGTGTGTCACCCTACGGTTCGTGAACTATGCGGACATGGTTGAGTACTCACTCCGACCAATAACCAATAGCGGGATCGGAGATCCATAATGGCTCCCACATATTCAACGATGACTTTAGTGATCGAATGAACCATTCACATACGATACCAATTCCCTTTGTCACGCGATATTTTACTTGTCCGAGGTTTGATCATCGGTATCACACTATACCTTGTTCAACCTCGTCTCTTGACAAGTACTCTTTACTCGTACCGTGGTATGTGGTCTCTTATGAACTTATTCATATGCTTGCAAGACATTAGACGACATTCCACCGAGAGGGCCCAGAGTATATCTATCCGTCATCGGGATGGACAAATCCCACTATTGATCCATATGCCTCAACTCATACTTTCCGGATACTTAATCCCACCTTTATAACCACCCATTTACGCAATGGCGTTTGATGTAATCAAAGTACCTTTCCGGTATAAGTGATTTACATGATCTCATGGTCATAAGGACTAGGTAACTATGTATTGAAAGCTTATAGCAAATAACTTAATGACGTGATCTTATGCTACGCTTAATTGGGTGTGTCCATTACATCATTCATACAATGATATAACCTTGTTATTAATAACATCCAATGTTCATGATTATGAAACTAATCATCTATTAATCAACAAGCTAGTTAAGAGGCTTACTAGGGACTCTTTGTTTGTTTACATATCACACATGTATCAATGTTTCAGTTAATACAATTATAGCATGGTATATAAACTTTTATCATAAACATAAAGATATATAATAACCACTTTTATTATTGCCTCTTGGGCATATCTCCAACAGTCTCCCACTTGCACTAGAGTCAATAATCTAGATTACATTGTAAGGTACCTAACACCCATGGCATTCTGGTGTTGGTCATGCTTTGCCCTAGGGAGAGCTTTAGTCAACGGATCTGCTACATTCAGATCAGTGTGTACTTTGCAAATCTTTACTTCTCCATCTTCGATGTACTCGCGAATCGAGTGGTAACGCAGCTTGATATGCTTCAGCCTCTTGTGTGACCTTGGTTCTTGTGCATTGGCGATGGCACCCATGTTGTCACAGTAGATGACTAGTGGGTCCAATGCACTAGGAACCACACCGAGCTCTACAATGAACCTCTTCATCCATACCGCTTCGATGAAGCCTCTGAAGCCGCTATGTACTCCGATTGTTGAGGATTTCGCCACCGTGCACTGCTTGAGCTTGCCCAGCTTACTGCAGCACCATTCAATATAAACACGTACCCAGATTGTGACTTAGAGTCATCGGGATCAGTGTTCCAACTTGCATCGGTGTAACTTGTTACAACGAGCTCTTGGTCACCTCCATAACAAAGAAACATATCCTTAGTTCTTTCAAGTACTTGAGGATATTCTTGACCGCTGTCAGTGTTCTATGGATCACTTTGATATCTGCTAGTCAAACTAACGGCATGTGCTATATCCGGTCTTGTACATAGCATGGCATACATGATAGAGCCCTGCCGAGGCATAGGGGATCCGACTCATCCTTTCTCTTTCTTCTGCCGTAGCCGGTCCTTGAGTCTTACTCAAGACCTTGCTCGTAACATAGGTAAGAATCCTTTCTTACTTTCGTCCATTCTAAACTTCTTCGAATCTTGTCCAGGTATGTACTCTGTGATAGCCCTATTAGACGTCTTGATCTATCTCTATAAATCTTGATGCCTAATATGTATGATGCTTCACCAAGGTCTTTCATTGAAAAACTATTATTCAAATAACCCTTTACACTGCTTAATAGTTCTATATCATTCCCAATCAATAATATGTCATCTACATATAATATCGGGAATGCTAGCTCCCACTCACTTTCTTGTAAATACAGGCCTCTCCATGACACTGTATAAACCCGAAGTCTTTGATCACCTTATCAAAACGTCGGTTCCAACTTCTTGATGCTTGCTTCAGTCCATAGATTGAACGCTGAAGTTTGCATACTTTGTCGGCATTTTTAGGATCGACAAAACCTTTGGGTTGTACCATATACAACTCTTCCTCAATGTCACCATTAAGGAACGCCGTTTTGACATCCATCCGCCAAATCTCATAATCGAAAAATGCAGCTATTGCTAACAAAATCCTCACAGATTTTAGCTTCGCTACAGTGAGAAAGTCTCATCGTAGTCAACACCTTGAATTTGTCGGAAACCCTGCGACAAGTCGAGCTTTATAGAAAGTATTACCATCGGCATCTGTTTTTCTCTTGAAGATCCATTTATTCTCGACAGCCTTGCGGCTATCAGGTAATTCTACCAAAGTCCATACTTTGTTATCATACATGGATCCCATTTCGGATTTCATGGCTTCTTGCCATTTGTTGGAATCTGGGCTCATCATCGCTTCTTCATACGTCGCAGGGTCTTCATCATTGTTATCCACAATCATGACATTTAGACAAGGATCATACCAATCTGGAGTGGCACGATCCCTTGTCGATCTGCGAGGTTCAGTAGCTGTCTCATTTGAAGTTTCATGATCATTATCATTAGCTTCCTCTGTTGCCGGTGTAGGTGGTACAGGAACATTTTCCGGTACTGCGCTACTCTGATCAACGAGTAGAGATTCTTCAATCTCATCGAGTTCTACTTTTCTTCCAGTCACTTCTTTAGTGAGAAATTCTTTCTCAAGAAAGGTTCCGTTCTTAGCAACAAAGATCTTGCCTTCGGATCCGTGATAGAAAGTGTACCCTATAGTTTCCTTAGGGTATCCTATGAAGACGCATTTCTCCGCTTTGGGTTCTAGCTTGTCCGGTTGTAACTTTTTTACATAGGCTTCGCAACCCCAAACTTTTAGGAACGACAGCTTAGGTTTTTTATTAAACCATAATTCATACGGCGTCGTTTCAACGGATTTGATGGTGCTCTATTTAAAGTGAATGCGGCTGTCTCTAATGCATAACTCCAAAATGATAAAGGTAAATCAGTAAAGACATCATAGAACGAACCATATCTAAGAGTTCGATTACAACGTTCGGACACACCGTTTCGTTGTGGTGTTCCCGGTGTCAATTGTGAAAGTATTCCGCATTTCTTTAAATGCATGCCAAACTCATAACTCGATATTCACCTCCGCGATCAGATCGTAGAAATTTAATCTTCTTGTTACGTTGATTTTCTACTTCACTTTGGAATTCCTTAAACTTCTCGAAAGTTTCGGATTTATGTTTCATTAAATAGATATACCCATATCTACTTAAATCATCAGTGAAGGTTAGAACATAACGATAACCACACCGCGATGCTACACTCATTGGTCCACACACATCGTATGTATGATTTCCAATAAGTCGGTAGCTCGCTCCATCATACCCGAGAATGGAGTCTTAGTCATTTTTCCCATCGACATGCTTCGCATCTATCAAGTGACTCAAAGTCAAGTGATTCAAGTAATCCATCATATGGAGTTTCTTCATGCGTTTCACTCCAATATGACCAAGACGACAGTGCCACATATAAGTAGAATTATCATTCAATTTAATTCGCTTAGCATCAATGTTATATATATGCGTATTACTACTATCGAGATCTAACAGAAATAAGCCATTCTTTTGTGGTGCTCGACCATAAAAGATATTATTCATAAAAATAGAACAACCATTATTCTCAGACTTGAATGAATAACCGTCTTGCATTAAACAAGATCCAGATATAATGTTCATGCTCAACGCAGTACATAATAACAATTATTTAGGCTTAAAACTAATCCCGAGGGTAGATGTAGAGGAAGTGTCCCGACGATCACATTGACCTTGGATCCGTTTCCAACGCATCGTCACTTCATCTTTCAGGTTGTCGTTTATTCTTTAGTTCCTGTTTCGAGTTACAAATGAGCAACGAACCAGTATCAAATACCTGTGTAGAAGAAGAACTAGTGAGATAAACATCTATAACATGTATATCGATATACCTTCTTTCTTCTTCTTGACAAGGCCGCTCTTCAGATCCGCCAAATACTTGGAGCAATTACACTTCCAGTGTCCCTTCTCCTTGTGCAAGCATCAGGCTTAGGGCCGCTTAGGTTTCATAGGAGCGTGGCAGCTTTCTTGCCACCCTTCTTGAATTTTCCCTTAGACTTGCCCTGTTTTTGAAACGGTGGTCTTGTTGACCATCAACACTTGGTGCTCTTTCTTGATCTCAATCTCAGACTTTTAGCATGCCAAAGAGTTCAGGGAAACTCCTTGTTCATGTTCATATTGTAGTTCATCACAAAGTTCTTGTAACTTGGTGGCAATGATTGAAGGACACGATTAATCCCTCTGTTAGGAATCACTATTCCCAAGTCATGAGTTTCTTCGCATGCCCGGTCATGACGAGCATGTGCTCACTAATGGAGCTGCCTTCTTCCATCATACAGCGGAAAAAGTGTTTCGATGCTTCATAGCATTCCACGGCCGCATGAGTCTCAAAAATAGTCTTCAACTCTTTTATCAACTCATGAGGATCGTGGTCAAAACGTTTTGAAGATCGGATTCCAGATTGCATAAGATGGCACACTGAACTTGAGAGTACCGAGTTTTCCGGTCGCGTAAACATTCTCTACTTCATCGGTTTCAGTTTGCAGGAGGGTCACTAGCGGTGCATCAAGCACATATTGCAGATTTCCGCCATTGGGAAGATCCTCACATGACGGAACCAGTCGGTGAAGTTGCTACCGTTGCTCTTAAGCTTTTCTTTCTCTAGGAACTGGTTAAAATTGATTGAGGACGCCATATCTACAACATATTTGCAATAGTTTAGACTAAGTTTATGACAAAATTGAGTTCAAATTTTAATTCTACATAATTAAAAATCTAGGTGAACTCCCACTCAAAACAATATCCCTCGCATTGTCTTAGTGATCACACGAACCAAATCCATCACACCTATGCCCGATCATCACGAGACAAGATGTAATTTCAATGGCGAACACTCAAAGTGTTCATCATATCAATCATATGATTCATGCTCTACCTTTCGGTATCACGTGTTCCGAGACCATGTCTTTACATGCTAGGCTCGTCAAGGCCACCTTAGTATCCGCATGTGCAAACTGTCTTGCACCCGTTATATGTACTTATCGAATCTATCACACCCGATCATCACGAGATGCTTCGAACGATGGAACTTGATACACTACTAAGGATGAACACTTTATTATCTTGAGATTTTAGTGAGAGGGATCATCTTATAATGCTAACGTCCGATCTAAGCAAAATAAGATGCATAAAAGGATTAACATCACATGCAGTTCATATGTGATATGATATGGCCACCTTTTGCTTTTGATCTTCATAAGCACGGACATGATCTCCATCATCAACGGGCATGATCTCCATCATCGTCCAAACACCAAGGTCAATGGCGCCGTCTTCATGATCGTCCTCCATGTAGCAACTATTACAACTACTTTGAAATACTACTCAACATGAAATTTAAAGACAACCATAAGGCTGCTGCGGTTGCCACAATACAATAATGATCATCTCATACATATTCATCATCACATTATGGCCATATCACATCACCAACCCTGCAAAAACAAGTTAGACGTTCTCTAATTTGGTTTGCATATTTTACGTGGTTTAGTTTTGACGAATCCAATCTACCTACGAACATGAACCACGGTGATACTAGTGTTGTCAATAGAAGAGTAAATTGAACTTCACTATATAGTGGAAGACAGACACCCGCAAAAACCTTCTTGCAATACAAGTTGCATGTCAAGCGTGAGCAAATCTCATGAACGCGGTCATGTAAAGTTAGCCCGAGCCGCTTCATCCCACTATGCCACAAAGATGCAAAGTACTCAACTAAAGATAACAAGAGCATCAACGCCCACAAACCATTGTGTTCTACATGCAACCATCTATGCATAGACACGGCTCAGATACCACGTAGGATAACGTAGCATAGAAAACAAAAATTTCCTCGGCGAACACGCAATCCAAGCCAAGATGCAATCTGAAGACGGCAGCAACGAGGGATTGTCGAGACTCACCCTGAAAAGATTCCAAAGCCTACAAGAGGAGGCTCTTGTTGCTGCGGTAAGCTTCTGCGCACAGCGCGAGAAGATCTTCGATCACGATCAGCCCGCCACGAACGGGCGACCTCTCACTTCGGTCCACATTCGTTATTTGATGAAGACGACGTCCACCTCTCCCGTGCGGCAGCGGAAGTAGTAGCTCCCTCTGAATCGCAGTGACGTGGTGTGGTGTGATGGAAAATCGGAGAGCTCTTAGCTCGCGCGGGATATGGTGAGGAGGCTAGTTTGGGGAAGGGTGGCCATTTCTGGCGGCCAAGCGAGGCTTTGTGGCCGGCCCTCCCCCTTGGCCCTCTATATATGGTGCCCCAAGTGTTGGACTACAAGTCTTCGAATAAGACCCGACCCAAACCTTTATGGTGGGAAACCTAAGCTAGGATTACAGAGGTGGGAATTCCACCTTCCATAAGGTGGCATTTGAGAAGTCCACTTGGGACTCCTCCCCACTAGGTTGGGACCATGGAGGTGGAGTTGATGGACTCCGCTTCCTTGAATGTTCTTCCGACTTTTCTAGAACCTTCTAGAACCTTCCATAGAACCTTCGAATCATTTTAATCATAAATGACATCATATATGAATCTTATTCTCCCACCATTCGAACTCTCGTGATGTCCGGGATCTCATCCGGACTAAACAAATATTCGAACTCCATTCCATATTCAAGTTCTACCATTTCAACATCCAACTTTAAGTGTGTCACCCTATTATTTGAACTATGCGGACATGGTTGAGTACTCACCGACAATAACCAATAGCGGGATCTGAGATCCATAATGGCTCCCATATTCAACGATGACTTTAGTGATCGAATGAACCATTCACATACGATACCAATTCCTTTTGTCACGCGATATTTTGCATAGGGTTTGATCATCGGTATCACACTATACCTTGTTCAACCTCGTCTCTTGACAAGTACTTTACTCGTAGTGGTATGTGGTCTCTTATGAACTTATTCATATGCTTGCAAGACATTAGACGACATTCCACCGGATACCCTATATATCTATCTAGGATGGACAAATCCCACTATTGATCCATATGCCTCAACTCATACTAGGATACTTAATCCCACCTTTATAACCACCCATTTACGAGTGGCGTTTGATGTAATCAAAGTACCTTTCAGGTATAAGTGATTTACATGATCTCATGGTCATAAGGACTAGGTAACTATGTATTGAAAGCTTATAATAACTTAATGACGTGATCTTATGCTTAATTGGGTGTGTCCATTACATCATTCATACAATGATATAACCTTGTTATTAATAACATCCAATGTTCATGATTATGAAACTAATCATCTATTAAATCAACAAGCTAGTTAAGAGGCTTACTAGGGACTCTTTTTTTTGTATCACACATGTATCAATGTTTCAGTTAATACAATTATAGCATGGTATATAAACTTTTATCATAAACATAAAGATATATAATAACCACTTTTATTATTGCCTCTTGGGCATATCTCCAACAAATATTAAACCAACAACTGTTTACTACATGTTAAGATTATACCAAATCTCACTGTTATGTGATTTTAATATTATTGTTGTAATGTATTGCATTACTTGCTTATGATACCAAGTAATCAACGTTAATAAGAACCTTGTTTGTGAATCACTCTAAAAGTGCAACACACCCTAAACCAATTATACCAACTCACTAAGCTTAAATCATCGGGGTTAGGTCACGCTTAGAGCGATTGCATCTCATAATTATGCATTATTGCATCCTTGCCAATATTTTAAACATCGTCCTTACCGGATGATGCTATTTCAGAATTTGGAGTTATTATCAGAAGACCTAATCTTGCAGTCAAGAAGGCAAGTTCATCGCTTGCTCATGTCATTTGAGTATTTTTACCAAATTACTTGCAAAGTACAATATTTACCACTCTTGCATGAAAATCAAAAGAACTATTTTCATAACTATGAATATGACTATGTGGTGGGCAATGGAACCGTGGTATGTGTTGAAATGGTGGAGGTTCCATTGCAAGGGTTTATAACCATCTAGGATTAAACAACAAATGCCGTCGGTGATTCTTGTGCCAAACTCGTGTTAACCATAAGATCAGAGTGGGACGAGATAGCAGTATATTCCACCTCTCGTACATCAACGGATGCGCTTACCGTGAGTTGTCTTGCGAGCAACTTGAGGGTGGGGAGCTATCTAATTCCCCACGGTAATGCAAGTGCTTACCGTGTTGCGGCTTGCGAACAACTTGAGGTGGGGATCCCCTTCTAATTCCCACGTAATGTGGTCTATGATGGGTTGCATCTACCGGCGAAGGAGTTTGGTTAACTTGTCCCAAACTGTCGTGGTGGTCGTCTTAATTGGTATAAGAGGACCGGCGAGACCCAGGGTCGGGGAATGCAACAAAGGGTGGGTGTGCGAGGTAGCGGAGGAATATGAACGGCTAGGACCTTATACCGGGCCTCACACCAAAGGAAGTGTGGATGGGTTGCGCGCCCGGTTGGCACCATGGTTAAGATCTCTTATGGCTAAAGCAACACACCTCTGCAGAGTGTAATGAATCGTGACCAGTCACTCCCTGTTCCGGGATATGGCTGAACTGTTGGGAAAGGAACTCCATGAAGTTCTAGTCAACCTGAAGCTGACGGACATAGCTCTTCAGAATAAAAGCAACCTTTTGAAGAAATGATTACAAAAACCTGCATTGTCTTGGACTTTCTGGTCCTTGACGGTAGCTAGTGCATTTCTCACCTATAATGAACTTGTTGAGTGCTCGTACTCATCCCACTCTTAAATCCCCTAGATATGGAGACATCGAAGGAGGATCTACAGTGCAACTCGAAGGCCGAGGAGTCAACAACTACTTCAAGAGACAGGACCATGTCAGGAGTCAGATACCACATTCAACAAAGAGAAAACCTAGATTAGCAATAGAAAGGAACTAGCTTCCTAAACCTAGCTCCTATTTAGGTAGAATCTATTCTTAGCCTCTATAGCTAGTTAAATACTCTACAAATAGAGTCCGTGATAGGATTAGACACGAGTCGTTCTTCTGGAGCTTATTTGAAGATTTACCTCATTGTAAAGTAGGAGGCTATGCTGATCTTTTGTAACAGAGTCTGTATGTAATTCTATAGACATGCCTTGGACCCGCTTATGTTTCTGTTGTACCACTCTGAGCGATATAATACTAGTGGAACAGTGTTTCATTTGTGTTATATCAGACTTGCATACTACACCATGCAGTGGTATGCCGGGTCACCACACCAACACTGCCCCGAGCACCCACACGGGCTCTTATTGTCTGCCGCCGGGCTTGAGCACCCGCGCTGATCGCCGCCTCGGGCCAGGGATACTTGCTCATCCTATTGGTTCTCACATATTTAAAAGTCTGGCAAGGTTTGGATTATTTCAGGGTTGCACATAGGTGTACACATTGTTGAAAGAACCTCAAAAAATGTCCCAAGTATTAAGAGGACCACGAGGCCTACAAGAAGGCATTGCGTGGAAGCAAGCATGCCAAAGAATCCTCTAAAAAAACAGTCAGCTGTGTGGGTCGGCCAAGATGGCACACAGAAACCAAGCTAAGACATGAATCGTGATGTTTCAACACTTCAATTGCATACCGCGAAGGAGGCGTCAAATCAGAAGAGTGAAGAGAGTAAACGCCGAAACAAGGAGGAACTGATGGAGAACTACTATGATGTAAAACTAACGAAGTTTGAGATTGATATGGCCAATTTCCGATCAAGAGCCAAGGAGGTAAAGCTCAAGGAACAAGAAGTAGAGCTCAATGCATTGGCAAAGGTCCAAAAAAGTTGAGCTCAAGATATGCTCCGAGGAGAACTTGATCACGTTGTTCGACTTGATGGAAGTTAACCCAAGGGGCTTGGTTCGAGAAGAGACAAAAGATGATTCAAGATCGATCATGATCGAGTTGACAATCGATATTTGTCTCGTTGTTTGTCCAATTGTTTATGACCTATATGTCCCATATTCACGGTCCTCTCCGGCGGCTCACGCGGGCGGCTCCGGAGGGCACCCACTCCCCTCAACCAAAATATACCCAAGATCTCGAATCGCTCCGGCCGCCGGCACCGGCGGTGGTGGCGGCGCATGGTCGCCGAAGGCGGAAGGCATGGTGGGGCGGGCTACTCTCGTCTTCTCTTCGCGTGGAGAGGGGCCGATGCAGAGGGCCACGACGGCGGGTGGCGGTGTTGGTGCCGTGGCTAGTCGTGCGGCTGTGCATGGTCGCGTGGCGCATGCGTTGTGCCGGTATGCGAGGTGCGGCTCCTGGCCGTCGGCGGCGCTTGGGCCCGATCTAGGTCGGGCGGGCCCCAGCCGTTCGTGACCGGCGAGGTGGCGGCGACGTCTGCATCGTTGTGCGGCGTGGTGCCTGTGTGTTGGAGCTTGCGGTAGGTGTTGGCGGGCTCGATATGGGCCCTCGTCGCTGCTCTGCTTTGCGGCCTATGCGGCCAAGCTCCTTCTGTCCCACGTCGCCACGCAGGAGTGTGGTAGGGCATCTCCAACCGCGCGACCCAAACGGACGCGCTGGGCCGTCCGTTTTGGGCCGTTTGGGTCGCCGGCCGGACACGCGGACAGCGGCCCGCGTCCGCGTGTCCGTTTGGGTCGCGCGGTGCGCCCAACGCGACGCATCGCAAAATCGAGAAGCACGAAAACAAAAGTAAAATGGCAAATTTAAACGAAATTTCATTAAACATATGCCCTATTTTGGGCAAATTTGTACACAGCCCTATTTTGGGCAAATAACTAACAAAAGAAGCCCTATATGGGCTTTTAAATTTAACTTAAAACCCTCTATTAGGGTTTGGTCGGCGGCGCGGTGGCCGCCGGTGCGCCGCCTAGCCCCTGTGGGCGTCGTCGGCGACGTCGTCGTCGTCCGGCGACGTCCCCGACGGGAAAGCGCTGTTGTGCTCGACCGCGCCGGGGACTCCGGCCACGGAGACCACAGGGCCTCCTCCCAGGCCGAGTGGGGGTCCACCCGAGGCTGCGGCGGCGCACGGAGCAGCGCCTCCTCCCTGAGGCGGCTGCTGCCTCTCTGGCGGCGCCGCTCCTGCGCGGCGCACGGCGCTGCCGCCGCTGCTCCTCGCGGCGCTCCTCGTCGGCGCGGCGCCCGGCCTCCTCCCGCCGCGCCGCTTCCTCCTCCCCGTCGTGCCGGCGGGCCTGGGCGTAGAGCTCCCAGAGCTCCGCTTCTTCCTCCGCCAGACGCGCCGCCTCCTCCAGCTCGGACGTTCGAATGGCCGCTGGAGGTGCGGCCATTCTCCTCCTCCTCCGCCGCCGAGATGAGCAGCGCGGCGCGGAGGTCGGGTCTCCTCCGAGGACTCGGGCTTGGCCTCGAGCAGCAGCGGCGGTTGCGGCAATGCCGCGCCGCCGCGGGCGGCCTCTCGATATGGAGGCCGCCTGGGTTTCCGCGATAGCCGCAGCGCCGGCGGCCGCCGCCTGCTGCTCGCCTCGTCGTCGTTGGCTCGCGAAAACCCGCAGGCCATGGCGGCGGTTCGGCGGGTGGAGTGGGGCGGAGTGGAGGATCCCTCTAGTCCCCATTTAATACGGGTCACCGACAGGTGGGCCCAAAGGAGACGAGGCGACGGACGCCGGGACGCGAGCGGACGCCGCGTGCCATCCGCGGCCACGCAAACCCGCCAAGATTTGGGCCGGGTTTGCGTCGTTCCGGACGCCGCGGCCGTCCGCTTTTGCGGTGCGTCCCCGCGTTGGCCCGCGATTTTGTCCGGCTGGACCCATCCGAACGCGCGGGCGCGGGATGGGTCGCGCGGTTGGAGATGCCCTTAGGCCAGCAGCTCGCCAGGCTGCTGGGTGGTGCTGAAGGCTGTGTACGACTACACCTAGCTCGCCGTTTAGCGCTCGTGTCTCTTTGGTGGCGTTCTTTGTTGATGATGGCTTTTTCGTTCTGTTCATATGGCCAGCGGGGTTGGAGTCAGGGCTGGAAAAATCCTGTGCGGTTGCGGACCGACGGTGCCTGCGAGCGTCGTTATCTTCTTGAAGGCGTCGTCGAGCCATTTTTGCTCCACCCTTTGCCGGGCAACAGGGGAAACCCTAGATCCAGTTATTGGATCAGTGGTGGCACTTCGGGGTCATCCCCTTGTTGGAGGCTCAGTCAAGGTTATTCCGGGAGTCCCACGACTGCGGTTGGAGCCAGAAGTGGCCGCTACCCTGAGCGTGGTTTTTCGGAGTGCTATGTACCCTACGCCGACGACTACTCGACTTTGCTTCCTCTAGGTCCGGTCTGGTCCTGCCGCCCTCTCGCCTCTTCTGTGAGGGACGTACGTCAACGTGTACCTCCCTAAAGTTAGTGCAGTTCTAGGTTGTGCTGCTATGGTTGTGACGCCGCTTCGGAGACCCTGTTCCCTCCCTCGCGCCTTTTTTGGTCGGTGTTGGGCAAGGCTGGTGCTTGTAGTGTGCTAGTTTGGGCATGCGTTGTAAGCCGTAAGGCACCATTTGCTCGGTTTTCGGTCCGGTTTCCCTCATAAACTGGACCATGTTGTTCTCTTGTAAGCTTAATATAATGATGCGCAGCTCTCGTGCGGGTTCTCGAAAAATAAGTCCACATATTGTGGTTCTTTTGGTACTTCGGTTAAATGTCCGTTGACAGCGAGGCGGTTGTGGTGATTTCGTCAATTTTAAGATCCAATTTGCCGGCTCAGTCTTGCGAAGGTGCTCTTATAGGAGTAGGGTGTGCGTGTGTGCCTTCATAGGTTAAGTGCATACAATGTGTATGTAAGCGTATGCATTTGTACATTGTTTTAAAAAAATTGAGCAGTTTATTTTGGAACGGGCAGAGTATTGATTTATTCGACGCCATTTTCTGCACGATCTATACGAGGTGCTTGTGTTCAAACTGAAAGAAACCATACTATTCAGTGTCTGCGAGTAGCTAGTGACTAGAGTAAATTAAGAGCATCTCCAACAGACGCGCTATATAGGCCGCGCGGCATAAAAACGTCCGATATAGCGCGGGACAGAATCAGGCGCTCCAGCAGTAAACGCGGAAAATTTTAGGGCGCGCGGCTTTTTGCACAATCCGGAGCGGCATATCCGCGTTGGCTGCGCGGCATCGCTCGTCCAAGCGCGAAAAGCCAACGGCGTCCCGCACCCGCGCCCTCATTTCCCGCCTACCGCAAAATCCAGCCGCCGCCGGTCCTCCGCCGCCGCCCCCGCCGCCGCGCCGTCGTAGATCCGTCGCCCGCACCTCCTCCGCGGCGGCGGACGCTCCGCCGCTGTGTCGCTCGCGCGGCCGTCGCGACGAGTTGTAGCCGGTCCTTCTCCGCCGCCCCCTTCGCGCCGCCGTCGCGTTCTCCTCCACGCAGGCGTCGACATGTCGTCCTCGTCGTCCTCGAGCAGCTTGCTTGCAACTTGGCGCGCCCATGGTGCTCGCCCATTTGCTCGCAAGGTATGAACCTCCGCCGGCCGGCCTCTACTCGTCAAGTAGCTACAATAGTTCATAGTGAATTAATATGATACATATGTTTGTAGAGTTCCTCATATGATTCATCGGATGACGAGTTCGACCAAGAAGAAGAGGAGAACATATCGATACTATTAGCATACCGCGCCGTTAAGAGGCCAAAATTTGGTGGCTCGGTGTTCGGTAGACAGAAGTTGTGGAGAGAAAGGATTGAGGGGCATGAGAAATTGATGCGGTCGTATTTCAATGAGAATCCGATATTCCCCGAAAGCTATTTTCGGCGGCGTTTCCGGATGAGTCTCAACTTGTTCAAGCACATTGCAGCGGAGGTCACCAAATATGATCGCTTCTTTGAGCAAAGGAGGAATGCCGCCGGAGAACTTGGCCATAGCACATATCAAAAGGTGACCGCCGCCTTGCGTATGTTGGCATATGGTATACCGGCAGATCTTATTGATGATCATTTGGCCATGGGAGAGAGCACTTCTATCTTGTGTGTGAAGCGCTTTGTCGTTGCAATTGTCAATGTTTTGGCTCCACATACTTGAGAGCCCCCAATGCTCAAGACACGGCAAGGCTTTTGGAGATCAACGCCAACCGGGGTTTCCCGGTATGCTTGGTTCCATTGATTGTATGCATTGGAGTTGGAAGAATTGTCCAGCGGCATGGCATGGACAATTCAAAGGCTACAAGAAGGATGCCACCATAGTACTTGAAGCGGTGGCCGACCAAGAGACTTGGATATGGCATGCTTTCTTTGGAATGCCCGGATCTTGCAATGACATCAATGTTCTTCAACGGTCACCACTAATGACAAGACTTGCAATGCGGGAAGGTCCATTGGTGGAGTTTGAAGCAAATGGCCACAAGTACAACTATGGCTACTTCCTCGCCGACGGCATATATCCAAGGTGGCAAACATTTGTGAAGCCAATTATTCAACCAAGAGGTAAAAAGCAAACTCAATTCCACAATGCACAAGCGGCTAGGAAAGATGTAGAGAGAGCATTTGGGATTTTGCAAGCCCAATTTGCCATTGTTAGAGGACCGGCTAGATTTTGGGATCAAGAATGCCTTTGGTATATCATGACCGCGTGTGTAATCATGCACAACATGATTATAGAGGATGATCGCGGAAAAGATGTGGATCATACCCACTACGACTTGATGGGGGTTCCCGTGCAAGTGACGAGGTCCGCACATAGGATTGCCCGATTCATTGCCTCATACCATGCCATTCGGTGCAACGACACACATGATGACCTTCAAAAAGATCTCATGGAAGAATGGTGGAATTGGAATGGACAACAATAGTTGCATATTTGTTGTATTTGTTTGAAAACTATGTGTTGTATTGTCTCAAAACCATGTTGTATTGTTGTATGTGTTGTATTTGGTGTGAAGTATTGTTGTGAACAATATATTATATTTTGGATGGTACAATATATTTGTGATTTTTTATATATTGTTTCATCTTGGTGGATGCATATTTGTGTGTATTTGCTGTTTGCGCCGCGTCCGCGTGCTGCAAAATAGCGCGTCCGGCGGAGGTGCTATTTTACCGCGCCAACGCGCGCTGCAAAATGGCGCGTCCGGCGGAGGAAAAAACGTCACAGCGCGCGATATCTGTTTACCGCGCGCGGATTCTTGGTTTTAGCGCGCCGCGATATAGCGCGTCTGTTGGAGATGCTCTAAGGACATCTCCAACCGAGCGACCTAAACGGACGCACTGAGCCGTCTGTTTTGGGCCGTTTGGTTGGCCGCGCGGACACGCGGACAGCGGCCCGCATCTGCGTGTCCGTTTGAGTCGCATGCGGCGCCCAACGCGGCGACCTAAAGAGACGCCACGTGGTTCGTCTTCCTTGCGCGGCGCTGCGCCATGGCAGGCTTCGACGGGACAGCCATGGTGGGCGGTGGAACGCGCGGAAAGTTCCCCGCGCACCAAGGTTCCCGCGCGCAAAACGCCATTGGCGCGCTCGCGTCCAAGTTTCCCGCCAGGCCGCCGTCTAAAAAACGGCGGCGGTCGCACAGACCGCATCACACCCGCTCCGCCGTCCTCCTCCACCTTCTCCGGCGCCCTCTCCAGCCATGCCGCGCACCTGCAGGCCACGTGGGCCAAGCTCTCCCTCGCCGCCCGGCCGGTTCCCGCGGACGGAGGAGGAGGAGCGCGCGGACGCGATGGGTCGCCGACGCGAGGCGCTCCGCGTCGCTGCCGAGGCGGCGGCAAAGAAGGCAGGCGGCACGCAGATGGTGGAGGCGGCCGCGGACGGCTGGCACGAGACCGCGGACGGCTGGTACGAGGCCGCGGAGGAGCCCGTCGACGAGGAGGACCTCGCGCTGGCGAACATTAACGCCGCCATCGAGGAGTGTCTCGCCGACCTCACGCGCGTGACGTAGGAGCACGAGGCCACCTAGCTCGTAAGCTGGAGTGGAATCCTCACGCGTACAGGCCGCCCGCGTCGAGTGAAATCCACGGCCCCGACGGCGAGCCGGCGAGGAGTCGCCGGCGCCGCCCCGTACGTATTAGGATAGAAGTAGTAGCTAAAAAATTGTAATGGGTTCTTTTTAATGAAAAAAATGCTTATGTCTATGACACGCGGGCCAGGGTGCGGACAAGGCGCCGGCCTTTCGCGTCCGCGGCCACGCCAACCATTTTAGGGATCGCGCTGGGTCGGGTTTTTGTCCGGCTGAACCCATCCAAATGCGCGGGCGCGAGATGGGTCGCCCCGTTGGAATGCCCTAATGTCCACCAAATTAGATCATACGACACCGGCAAAATCCTCACATATGCATGTTTCGAGCTCGACAGATCCTTAGATTAATCAGGATATACACGCGCAGGACATGGGCGCAGGCACGTCTCCTCCCTCCCCTCCACGTCACCGATCTCCGCCATGAATTAGGCAGAACGGTACAAGAGAGCTCACTAGTGTACCAGCCGGAGAGTCCAGTGATCGTTGCCTGCTCTCCACGCGAACCGCCACTCAGCTAGCGCAGTAGAGCCTTCTACAAGCGCCAGATGGCTCGTCGACGATCCAGAGCGCAACTTTTCTGATGAGGAACTCGCGACAGCGCCACAGCTGATGCTCTACTTCCAGCGTCCCGGGAAGGGCCGTGCCTCCCTTCTCCAACGCCCCTCCGATGAGGAACCGGGTCACTTCGTTCAGCTGCGCTAAGACCCCGTGAGGGAGTTCCTCCAACCGCCGGTTGCGGTTTCCCGCGGACGCGCCCCCGACGGCGCTCCCCGATCTCAACCTCCACGTGCCAGAGGTGAAGGAGGAGAAGAGGACACGGCGCCGTCGCTCGCCCTCCCTACGCCCTCACCTGAATCCCAGGAGCTGCTCCGCCGCTTCGCGTCGGCCATGGTCGTCCGCCCCGCCGGAATCCATGTCGAGACATGGTAGCCTGAGCCTATCGGCCTCACAGGCCTCGCCGCCGAGCTCCGTCTCAACGAGGCCGCCCCCACCTTTCCTCCTCCTCCGCGTAGGGACCAAGCCGCCGGCTGAGTCGCCGGCCGCGGGTGCCGGCTTGATGCAGGGCAGCGGCATCATGAGGGTCAGGGGAGGAGGCCGACGGGATTATCCCAGGTCGCGCCTTCCCAATCCCCCTTTGACTGCATGGTCCGAGTCTTCGAGCGGTGCCAAATAGTCAACATGTATGAACCGACCATCTCGTTGTAGGGCCAGTGATAGCGACACCCTAATCCACCCCAGGCGCTGGGAACCCTGGGAGCTTAGTGCTTTTAGAGATACGGTGCAGTGCCTGTGCCACGAATACAGCTCTTTACAAATTACAAGAACCATACTGTACGACGATGATCCAAGATCGGGAGACTGGGGAGTTGAAGGTCACTGATCTCCGAGTAGCAGGGACTTGACGATGGCGTCGGCGTTCCCGCTGTCGACAGGGAAGAGGTGGCCGGATTTGGGGAGCTCGTGGTAGATGACCCAGGGGAGCCTTTCGCTGATGTACCTCGACAAACTGGCCGGCACCATGAGATCCTCCGCGCCATGCCACAGGTGCACCTTCCCTTCGCCGCCGGCGAACGGGTCCTTCAGGTCAAGGGGGCTCCAGTCCCACTTCCCGAACCCGACCATCATGTCACGGTGCAGGCTATTGTAATCCCCTTGCTGCCTTATCGTTGGCTGCGAGGCAATCGACGATGCACAAACAGAGCAGAGAAACGAGCAGTCAGTTGCAATGTTGCATCAAAGGTTTCTGAGCCAGCTTAATTAGTTATGACATGTGTGCTGTGTGAGTGATTGTCAGCGACCAGGAGGACGGCAGGGATGACAGCATGCAAGGAAGCTCACCAAGACCAAGGCCCAGAAGAGAAAGGCGGCCTGCTACGCGCTACGCAGGAAACGAGTGGGACACGAGGACTTGACTACGTCGCCAGCTCGCCTATAAGTAGTGTTGCGTGTGTAAGGGGAAAGACGTGTGTTGTTTGTTATGTTTAACCGGCGGTGCCGGAGGATCTGCTCGGGGGTGGTTGGGAGGTTAATCGAGCAAATAAACGAATTCCTGATGATGATCGTTGTTCCTTTCCCAAAACTGTGAGTTAGAGGTAGTTGTAGTTCACAATTGGTAATCAGAGCCAGGTCCCAAAAATTTTTCCCCAGTTCTAGATCTGGATTTCCCTACCCACAGCCACGCCACTCGCTTCTCCATTCGCCGCCGATCCGAGGTGATGGATGAGATCTCGCCGGAGTCGAGGGCTCTCTACGAGCTCTTGAAGGCCGACACAGCCGAGGAGTACGAGCGCCGCTTCGTCCACTACAAGAAGGAGGTTCTCGACGCGTTCCAGCCGTTCGTCGTCGACACCCGTGCCCAGCTCAAGACCGTCGACGCCGGTATGGCCACGCTCTCCCAGGATCTGGAGGGTGTCAAGGCTCATCTCGGCGGGGAACTTGACGCCGTCCGCACCACCCTCAGCTCCGAGATCGCGCAACTCGCAGCAGCGATCGAGGGCATCTCCCGCGCCGATTCCTCCACACGGGCGCGTGATCCCTCCGCTCCGCATCATCTCGAGCCTGGAGGAGGCACCGCCGGCCCGGATGGGCACCGCAGGACGCTCGACAGCCGGGGGACGGTATGTGTTAACCACATATCTCCTCCGGGAGGAGGTATGCGATCTGATCCCCTCCTCCCTGGATCTTCATCGTTCCGTTACGTTCCACCCCAGAATACTGACTTGCACCACTCCCCGCGTGTGGATCTGCCGCAATTTGACGGATCCAACCCCAAATTGTGGCAACGACGCTGTGAGGATTATTTCCAGCGATGGCATACTCCAACAACGCTCTGGGTTTCTTCCGCATCGGATCAGTTTGTTGGGGCAGCAGCAACGTGGTTGGAATCCTATCTGCATCAACACCGTCAGTCAGTTTGGACAGAGTTTGTGGCAGCAGTGTTGGCGCGATTCTGCCGTAATCAACATGCCATTCTCGTCAGGCGTTTGATTCATATTGGGCAGATTACCACAGTGGAGGATTATGTGTCTCGGTTCTCAGCTCTTATGGATCAGATCAGTGCTTATGAAGTGCATCCGGACCCCGTACACTACACCACCAAGTTCATTGACGGCTTGCAGCCCGGTGTTCGCATTCTTGTTGCTATTCAGCAACCGCGTGACCTGGACACGGCTTATTCCCTGGCGTTACTGTATGAGGAACTTGGCGAGGAATGTGGTCCTACAGTCTCTGGACCTCCATCATATTTACCACCTCGGAGGTCAGCATATTCCCCTGCAAATTCGCAAGCACCACCACCTCCACCACCAGCTCGTTGGGTTTCACCGAAGGTCGAGGCGAAGAAGAATGCTGAACACCAACAGTCAGCTACGGAGAACAAATGGCAGAGTCTCCGAGCCTATCGAAGAGCGAAGAATTTGTGCTTCACTTGTGGAGAGAAGTACAGCCGGGAACACCAATGTAAGAACACTGTGCAGCTCCACGTCGTCCAGGAAATGGTGGAATACATGCAGTCCAGTAACCAGGAAGAACTAGAGGACGCCGGTACAGAGGAAAATGAGCAAGACCCACACCTGATGATGTTGTCAGCAGCAGCCCTTGACACGTCGTTGACAGTTCCTAAAACAATGCTGCTCAAGGTTGAAATCCAAGGCCAAGTTCTTTTATTCCTTGTGGATTCGGGCAGTTCCTCTTGCTTCATCGACAGGCAGAAGGCAGAAGGAATGTGTGGCAGAATGGCACTTCCTCACACGATGAAGGTCAAGGTAGCTGGAGGAGCAAGGTTGCCTTGCTGTGAATATTTCCCATCACTCACTTGGACGGCTCAGGGAACTGAATTTCAAGATGATTTCAAGGTATTGGACTTGGGAAGCTACGATGGTATCATTGGCCTGGACTGGTTGGGAAAATATAGTCCCATGTTTACTCACTGGAGCCAAGGATGGATTGCAGTTCCAAAGGATGGCAAGCTGGTTGTTCTGCAAGGTGAAGGTGACCACCTGTGTACTCATGCAATGTTAGAGTTGAATTTGATCCATGAGACTCCGAAAACTGAGCCTGCTCCTATTCCATCAGAGGTTCAGGCATTGTTGGATCGGTTCAGTCCCGTGTTTGCTACACCTGAAGGGTTACCACCTAGGCGACAGTATGACCACCACATTCCCTTAATACCAGGTGCTAGGCCAATTTCCATGCGGCCATACCGAGTGGTGCCAGAATTAAAAACAGAAATCGAGAAGCAAGTTAAGGAGCTACTCGATCAGGGTGTAATTCAGCTAAGCACTAGTCCCTTTGGATCTCCAGTTCTCTTGGTAAAGAAAGGAGATAAGACATGGCGCCTGGTCGTCGATTACAGGCACCTCAATGCCTTGACAGTCAAGGGTAAATATCCATTGCCAGTCATCGACGAATTACTTGATGAGCTCGCTGGTTCTCGCTGGTTCTCCAAGCTGGATTTAAAAGCTGGTTATCACCAAATT
Source organism: Lolium multiflorum (assembly GCA_030979885.1). Lineage (NCBI taxonomy): Eukaryota > Viridiplantae > Streptophyta > Magnoliopsida > Poales > Poaceae > Lolium > Lolium multiflorum. Next base: position 209,021,014 of record CM061748.1, read on the forward strand.
CGTCTCGCTCCTGGTGAGGAACACAAGACTGCGTTTCAGACTCACAATGGTCATTATGAGTTTCGAGTGATGGCATTTGGCTTGACTGGAGCACCGGCAACCTTTCAGCATGCTATGAATGCCACTCTGGCACCAATGCTCCGCAAATTCGCCCTAGTTTTCTTTGACGATATCTTAATCTACAGCAAGAACTACTCTGACCACCTACAGCACCTGGAGGCAGTACTGCAGATTTTACAGCGCGACCAGTGGCAAGTGAAATTGTCGAAGTGTGCCTTTGCCCAGGAGCAAGTGCATTACTTGGGACATGTGATTTCGGCAGCTGGAGTAGCAACAGACCCTGCGAAAATTCAGTCAGTTAACTCCTGGCCAGTACCCCAAAACTTGAAGGAATTGAGGGGATTCCTGGGGCTTGCAGGTTACTACAGGAAATTCATCAAACACTATGCAATTATCAGCCAGCCACTAACGCAGTTGCTGCGTAAGGGTGTTCTGTTCCTCTGGACAGGTGATGCAGAGGTAGCTTTCCAAGCTCTCAAACAAGCGCTGATCACTGCACCAGTCTTAGCTCTACCCAGTTTCACAGAGCAATTCGTCATCGAAACAGATGCCTGTGATGTGGGAATTGGCGCAGTTCTGTCACAGTCAGGGCATCCCCTTGCTTATGTCAGTCGTGCTCTTGGACCTAGGAACAGGGGTTTGTCTGTGTATGAGAAGGAGTACTTGGCTATCCTTTTGGCAGTTCAGCAGTGGCGACCATACCTACAGATTGGTGAATTCCTCATCCGAACTGATCACAAAAGTTTGTCCCACCTCACAGATCAGCGGCTCCACACCGACTGGCAACAAAAGGTTCTCACGAAACTGATGGGTCTCCAGTACAAGATCCTCTACAAAAAGGGAATCCTTAATGCTGCAGCTGATGCCTTGTCAAGGAAGCCACCTGATAGTTCGCAGCTGATGACAGTTACAACGGTGCAGCCCACCTGGCTTGCAGAAGTACAAACTAGCTACGAGGAGGACGCTCATGCTCAGAGTCTCTTACAGAAGCTGGCAATAGCACCATTAGCAGATGAGCACTATACCCTCGACCATGGCATCCTCAGGTATCAAGGAAGGATCTGGGTTGGCAAGGATGAGCAGTTGCAGATTCGCATTATCTCAGCTTTCCATGACAGCCCACAGGGGGGACATTCTGGCTTTCCAGTCACCTATCGCCGTTTGATCGCCTTGTTCAAATGGCCCACAATGAAACAAATGACTCGTGAATACGTGCGCTCTTGCCGTACCTGTCAACAAGCTAAGCCAGAACGCATACCGCCAGCCGGGCTCCTGCAGCCTCTACCGATTCCATCAGATCCGTGGGAAACTGCTACAATGGATTTCATCGATGGGTTGCCTACATCCAGACAATTCAATTGTCTCTTGGTGGTCGTGGATAAGCTTACTAAATATGCCCACTTTATTCCAGTTCGTCACCCCTACAATGCTGGCAAGATAGCGGAGGTATTTGTCGACAACATATACCGCCTCCATGGTATGCCGCAGAATCTCATTTCAGACCGTGATCCTGTTTTCACCAGCCAGTTCTGGCAGTCTGTGTTCAAAGCCACTGGCACGAACTTAAAAATGAGCACCGTTAATCATCCCGAGACAGATGGGCAAACGGAACGAGTGAATCAGTCTGTTGAATGCTATCTCAGGTGTTTCATTAGTGCGCACCCGCAGCATTGGGCCAAATGGATTTCTCTTTGTGAATTCTGGTACAACACCAACTGGCATGCATCATTGGGTAAGTCCCCTTTCGAGTTGCTGTACGGGCGCCAGCCCCGTTATTTTGGCATCACGGCTACCGATTCTATTGCCTCTGGGGATACGAATGAGTGGTTACAGGAACGGGTGGCTATTTTGAATTCAGTGAGACAGCACTTGTTAAGAATGCAGCAGCGTATGAAAGCGCAGGCTGATAAGCATCGGACAGAAAGAGAGTTCGCTGTGGGGGAAGAGGTGTTCCTGAAGCTCCAGCCTTACATCCAATCTTCTGTAGCTCGACGGGCAAATCAGAAACTCGCCTTCAAGTTCTTCGGCCCTTACCAGATCATGGAGCGCATTGGCAAGGTTGCCTACAAACTGAAGTTGCCTGAATCAAGCCGTGTTCACCCAGTGTTTCATGTGTCTCAGCTTAAACCCTGCGTTGGGCCACCACGACAGGTACTGCCTCAGCTTCCTTCTTCTGATGATCTGTTCAGATTTCCTGTTCGTATCCTCCAGCAGCGTGCGAGGCAGGTTGGACACCGAACCATAGCCCAGGTCCTTGTGCAATGGAGTGGCTTGTCGGCAGCACAGGCGACCTGGGAAGATCGTACCTCGCTCCAGCAGCAGTTCCCGGAGGCCCCTGCTTGGGGACAAGCAGGCTCTCAACAGCGGGGGATTGTCAGCGACCAGGAGGACGGCAGGGATGACAGCATGCAAGGAAGCTCACCAAGACCAAGGCCCAGAAGAGAAAGGCGGCCTGCTACGCGCTACGCAGGAAACGAGTGGGACACGAGGACTTGACTACGTCGCCAGCTCGCCTATAAGTAGTGTTGCGTGTGTAAGGGGAAAGACGTGTGTTGTTTGTTATGTTTAACCGGCGGTGCCGGAGGATCTGCTCGGGGGTGGTTGGGAGGTTAATCGAGCAAATAAACGAATTCCTGATGATGATCGTTGTTCCTTTCCCAAAACTGTGAGTTAGAGGTAGTTGTAGTTCACAGTGATCCAAGCAATTCTTACGGTGTAGGTTCGCAGGCCAAGCTTCTTCCTGACCATCGCGTCTTCTTCAGACAATAGTAAAGGGCTGCGGGCGATGACGCTGGAGGGAGGGAAGAGCTTCTGGGTGTTCCACCAGTAGGTCAGCCATGGCAGATGATGGGCGACCCAGACCGCCCACTGGTCCTGCGGTGGCTGCTGGTACCAGGCGTCCCGCCAAACGTTCGACGGCAAGCCGGACCACCAGTAGTTGCCCACCGGCCCGAGAATGGCCACACCGGAGAGCCTGTTCCACCACGGAGAAACAGACAGTCAGACTTGAAAGCCACTGATGTTCGCAGTTAAGAAAGACAGCACAGTGACCAGCTTGTGCAACCAAGTCAAAGAATCAGTGGCACACCTCCTATACAAGTGCCTTCACCTTTCACATTTGGAATGCCATTTTTTTTTTCGGAAACTGAACAGTGGGTTTCCTCGCTGCATATTTTTCATTTTCTATTAAACAAAAGGGCAAAGTCTTTACAAGGTGGAGCTAGAGAATAGCACCAGAAAAGGGGAAAAAACTGCTAAAAGGAAAAAAAGCTAAGTAACTAAACAAAATTCTGAACCCAAGATTGAAAATAAGGTTTCCTTTTGGCTATGTGCACAAGCAATGCCATTTCATCCTTCAAGATCCTTCTGCTCTTATAGAGATTAGGGATGGTGTCCTTGAAGACGAAATCATTTCGAGAAGTCCGAATAGCCCAACAAGCTAGTAGAATAGCAAATGAAGTCCATGAAAAAGAAAAAAAGGCTAACCAATTTTAGTGTTGAGACTAACAATGAAGTCCATGATAGGAAACTGTTGGCCACTAGCAATAGGAGGAGTCCAGGCTGGACAAATATATTGCCAACACATAACAGCAAAAGGGCAAGTGAAGAAAAGATGATTGTGGGACTCCATTGGTGCAGAATTACACATTGCACAAGGATAATCAACCAAGAAACAATTCTTTCTTTGCAGTACCTTCCTGGTGTTTAGTCTGTCCCGTAAAAGTAACCAAAAGAACATTTTATGTTTAGATTGACAGCAGGATTTCCGTATCCATTTTATGGCAGGGAAGGTAATGTGCTGACCTACAACTATTTTATATGCAGCTGATACCTTGAAGGCCACATCACCCCCGAAGGACAACCATTTAACTGAGTCATCGGACACTGGGAGATCCACCAAAAGATCTAGTAAAATGTGTAACTCTGAGAAGGCTTCATTGGACAAAGGCAAATGAAATTGATCAGAAAGTTGATCCAGGGAACTGACTTGAAACACTAACACATTTTCATTCTCAGAGAAAGAGAAGAGATGAGGGAGCTACCTACAAAGGAGATCAATAGACCACCTGTCTTGCCACAAAAGAACTGAAGAAGAACCTGAACCAATTGATCACTGGGCAATATCCTTGAAAGAACCCAAGCATTTGAGACAATATCTCCACCAAAAATAAATTTCTCTAGACTTTGATGGTGGCAAAGCATTAAAGTAATAAACCACCCAAACTAACTTGACCCAAGGCAGATTAGCTCAATTATAGAACTTGTGAAGGTGCTTCATCAGCAAACATGAAATAAATACATCTCTTGAGGCTAATGAATCTTCCATGGCCTCCTTGCTTATTCTCGTGTCGTAACATACTGGTAGATGAAGTTTATGTTGGGGAAAGGAAACGCCTGGAATGCCATGGCCTCCTAGCTTATCCTCGTGTCCTAGGAAGTTTGGAAAGAGCGGAATGCTAGGGTGTTCGCCAACCACGCCTCCACCACCTCTATCATTATTGCAAAGATCAAAGATGGGGCTAGGATGTGGAGCATTTCCAGGGTGAAATTCTTTAGTTGGAGTAGTTGATTTCGAGAGAGTGGACTTCTACATGAAGATCTAGGACTTGTCCTAGGCATTTATTCTAAAACATTAATCAATGAAATGGAAACTCTTTGCCTTTTTCAAAAAAAAAAGCTTGACAAATTCAGTATTCTGTGTTACCTGTGTGGGATGTACTTGAGGCAGCTCCACATAATCTCGCCGCCCATGGAGAAACCAATGAGGTGAAACTTAGGACCAAGCTTCAGGTTGTCGGCGAGCTCCTCAATGTCGAGGGCGATGCTCTTCTCACTCGGAGCAGGGTCTGGGTCGCTCTCAGCGTATCCAGGCCGGTCGAAGGACAGGAGGTAGATGCCCAGCTCTTGTGCCACCTCCTGCACCAGATTTCAATCCATGACATGGCAATCACTTCATATCAGCTTGAACTACATTGTTCATTCTGTAAAATGATTCTTGAGATAGTACTCCCTCCGTTCAATTTTATAAGATGTTTTAGATATTTTAATACATACTAGATACAGACCGAAATGAGTGAACCTAATAAAGTGAATCTACACAATAAGAAAATCTAAAATGTCTTATAATAGTAAATGGAGGGAGGAGTCAGTTAACAATATGTACCGGGGAAATCGGAAGCGCGTCGTATCGGCAGGAGTAGAACCCATGAACAAAGATGACCTTGTACTTGGCCTTCATCTTTTGGACGCCGGATTCTAGGTATGCCAGATGCCTACCGTCTTTGAGCTTTGTTCGTGGTGCTGTAACCGGGGGGCCATTCAGCGAGCCACAGATTTTCGGAGGTGGAGGCCGAAACTGCTGGTACAACAGAGCCGACAGGGTCACAAGCAGAACTATGGAGAGCTTCGTCGCCATACCTGCGAAATGAAACATAAACACCTGAAATTGGTTTTGTGTCATTTTCGACTGGGACTTTCAATCCAATATTTCATCACTTCGTCAATAATCCACTCAGTCCGTACACAAGAGGTTTAAATAACAAGACAACAGGGCTTGATATGTAAAGAGTACCAGTACATAACTAGCGATATTGCTTAGGCATTCTGACGAAAAATACAAAATCCTGTTTCAGCAGTTTTGCGCTTCTGAAACCGAGCAACTATTTTACTCCTCTAGGAAGCAACTAGCTACAGTATATATTATGGAGGCTATAAAGAATCAACCGACACACTGGCGTACGCTTCTGAAACCGAGCAATATTTTACACCGGAAGCAGCTAATAAATAGTTTGCACGGAATCCAGGATTTATGTATGCGAATAATTTTCTAGTGGTGCTGAAAAATGCAAAGGACGGGGAAACTACGATGCTATGAATTTGCAGCAGGAATCGGATTAAGTTTTGCGACTGCTTGAGACGATTATCAGATCAAACTTGCATACAGAGCAGAAAGCACAATGAAGCACTACGCAGCCGGAGGCAACGAACACAAGCAAAGCATTCTTCTGCGGGGAACAGATGCGGACTTCACTTGTGGCCGAACAATCTCGCGAATCAAGTCATCATTCGCAGTTACAGTACCCACGCAGGAACATGAGCAAATCCAGCAATACTCGCGTAAGAACAAAAGAAACAAGGCACAATAATACGACAGCAACAACCGCGCAGGCACGAGCGTAAAGAAACAAGGCACAATAGAGCACGGAGAGGGTGCGTACCAGCGGAGGCCGGCGGTGATGCCGGAGGCCGCTTTCCGGCCGACTCGGCCATCGAGCGGCTGCGTCGGTGGCCGGGGCCGGCGGCGGGGAGGAGAGCGAGCAACTTCCACGAGTAAACGGCCGTCGCCCCTTCCCGTCCGTGTGTGGAAAGCGGCGATTTTAAAGAAGCCGGTAGGTGTAAGTGTCACATCTACCCTTCACTCTGTGCTTTGAGATTGGTGAAGCTTTTGACATTTGTCTAATATAAAACTAATAATTGAAATACAAGTAAAATTTTTTTGAAACGAAAGTGATACATGGAAAAAATTGTGAAACAGTCTGACAAAAAGTGAAACTGATGACATCATTGCTGACGTCACTATGGTTTGTTTCACAAAAATATTAGTGTTTCAGTTATGTTTCAATTATATTTCAAATTTGTTTCACAATTTTGTGAAAAAATTGGTCAGCACATCATCATTGCTGACGTCACTCCGGTAGGTACCGGCTCCTGTAAAAACAAGTTTTCGTCCGTGTGTCCTGCTGCCCTGAACTGCTTGCGCCGCTTCCCTAGGCGATTTACACGAAAATAATACTTTACGGAAAAAAACGCACCGAATGACCCACCGGCTAAGGGCTCCTTTGATTCAAAGGATTTGCATAGGAAGTGTGAAGGATTTGTTTCCTATGGGAAAATTTCCTATATTCATAGGAACATATCCTATAGGAAAAATTCCTATAGAAATCTTGTAGTGTAATTCCTATAGGAAATAAGCATTAGCTCATAGCTCATGAAAAAATTCCTTTGCTACAATCAAACACACTTCATCTTCCTATAGGATTCAAGTAGACATGCCATTCCAATCCTATACATTTCCTATTCCTATGCTTTTCCTATCCTTTAAATCAAAGGAGCCCTAAACTATTTCACGTCTCTAACCTTTTTGTGTGGCGCCCTTAGTCACACCTGTCTATGTGGCATCTATGGAAGCGCCGCCACACATTGTCGGCTGGCAGGCTCGAGCCGCCACGTATGACCGAATGTGTGACGCTCTTGCGAATGGAGCCACACAGAAGGGAGCCACACAGAAGGGTGTGGCGCCTTGCGAAGGACGCCACACAGAAGGGTATGGCACCCTTACGAAGGGAACCACACAAAAGAGTTAGAAACGTGAAATAGTTTGGCCGAAGGGTTATTTCGTAAAATTCTTTCCCAAAAGAGTTATTTTCGTGTAAATCGCCACTTCCCTACCAGCTTTTGGCCTCCCAACCGGCATGGAAGTAAACCTGCACAGGACAGTGGGTACCACAGCATCCTGTTGGCCCCGCATCAGGAAACGTGCATACCAACCGGTCCACTCGGTAAAAAATGGGCTTAGAGTACCTCCAGCCGCGTTCTCCAAAGCGTCCCCAAACGACGACGGATCGAGCTTTTAGAGAACGTGTTTCCTTCGTGTCGCGTTTGGGAGACGTAGCTCCTCAGCGGCATCTCCCAAACGGCGCCCCCAAACAGAAATTCAAAAATTTCACATTTAAAAGAGAATGTTCACATTGAAGTCGTCGCGATCGAAGTAGCCGTGATCAAAGTACTGGACGTGTGATCATATTACAGACCGGTGGTGCAAGCTAAGAGAAGAAGGGGTCCGGCGACGCCAACAGCGCATCCTGAGTCGGCGTAGGCCCGTCGATCACGACGACCTCATCGTGCTCTGCCCGGTGTGTTTGCTCCGTCATCGACGACGATGCAGATGCCGATGCCGCAGACGCAGCGTCTGCTAGTGTCGGCTCTTGCTCCGGAGGTCGGGTTGCTGGCCGCTGCCTCGGCTGCCGCCATTTTTGAAAGGACACGGATGTCGCCTAGAAGAGGGTGGTGGGTGAATAGGCAGTTTAAAACTTTTACGAGATGGGCTTAACAAATTGTTACCCTCCAAAACCCACCGACGGGCAATGGTTAAGCAACACGAAGAGCCGGGAGGCTCCCAAGGCCGCTTAGTGGACCCTGGCACCTCGCGTCGTCCAAAATCTTCCAGCCACGTCTGGCGGTTGCTAGGGCGTGCCACCTGACCTAGACCCGATCAGGAAGGTGTTAGAGTGTTTCGATTGTTCCTGCATAGTAGACACGTAAACATTAAATACGAGCCCTATCGGCTCTCAGGTTTCCCTGTGGATCGGCTCAAGGAGCCGATCGCCCCATGGTTCACGTTGGATTTACAATGACACGGGGATCCTGCTTGATCAAAACAAGGCTAAACCGATCTACGACAGTTTAGGGTTTTCACCGCATGGAACGTCCTACGTGTGATCGGGCCTAGCGCTACGGAAGATGATGCAAACTACCCCTACGAGAGGCCTAAAAACCAACATAACGTTGATTCCGGAACATCCCTTGTAGGGACGGTAAACAACATCTAACGCACTACCGGATCGTCCGACCCCAACATAAGGCCTAACTATGCAGATATTAAACTAATCCTTGCGGAGCAAAGAGCAACTATAACGGATCGGATCTACTAAGTAACGAACAAGCAAGATGCTGCCCTTACACCTGGATAGGTGTAAGGGCAGCTAGGTGTCGAGGGACGGCATTGCCACGCAGATGCGCACGAGAAAGCATCAATGCAAGCCCCTAAACACCTAATGATAAGTAGTGCTGCTCGCCATCAACAACGCTGACGAGCAGCACAAGGTAGACGAATAAACATGTCTGCCTAGATCGCAAGATGCGATCTAGGCAGCATGATCTACCCGGAAGAAACCCTCGAAGAAAGGGGTGGCGATGCGCCTGATTTGTGTTTGTTGAGAACGATGATTGTCCTTGTTTTCCGATAACCCTAGATACATATTTATAGTCCAAGGGACTTTCTAATTGAGGCGTGCATCTAACCGTGCACGGGCCAGACTCTATCTGTTAATCTAAACACGATACGATCTACTATATTATAGATACATGGGCAACTTAGCCCAAACTCTTAGCGCAAGGCCGCTTCAAAGATGCTCCATGTGTAATCTTCAAAGCCCATCTTCACTTACGGCCCATCTCCTGATTTGGCCAAAATCGGGTGGTAACACCCCCCTGGTTTTGATAATGGTAATTGCAAAACCATCTGTCTTTCTTCGAGGTCATGTCGTGGCAGACGAACCGTCGCAGTATTCTCCATGATGACGTCTTGCCTTCTCAACCTCTCTGCACGATTTGACGGTTTTGGCCCCATGTCCTCGGAACTGCAAGCATTAAATCGCTATATCCCCTTTTATTTAACCACTTCTTGCAGTTCCCTTCTTCATCCTCCTCGCACTAGCACTCCCAAAAACCCTCCTCGGCCAACATGTCTTCTTCCTCTTCTTCTCCCTCATCGGGTCTTTCCACCCAATCCTCCCCCTCCCGCGAGCCGACGCCGGAATGGGACCCGCGGAGGCCACGCGGCCAACATCCGCCGCGCCATAGCCGACGGGGACGAGTCGACCCACGACTCCTCCGTCTGGTCGAAGATGACCAGTCCTTAACGGACGGGGAGAGCGACCTTCGCTTCCTCGCCATTGGGCAATCGGAGGAGGAAAGCGGCGCGCGGCTTCTCTGGGATGGTCTCTCCTCCGGAGGAGGTGAAGGAGGAGGAAGAGGAGGAGGACGCCTCCTCTGAGCCGCCGGCCAGCGTCTCGCCCTTGGCCGGGCAACATGAGCGACCGACGGCGACGCGCCGATGCCGACGAAGAGGCGAGGACAATGAAGGTCCCGCCGGAGGTCGCTACGCGGCGACGAAGAACCAGCCGGGAGCAGCACCAACGGCGCGACGACGATGAGGGCAGCAGCGGCCCTTAGATAGGATAGAGCTAGGAGTAATAGATGAGGGCAATGTATCCCCAGTTCCTTTTGAGAGCAATCAGCTCCTTCTATGTAAGAAACTATCAATCAATGAATTTCCCAAATTTGATTGTCGATTTCTTCCATATTGATCTAGCCGATTTTCCCCTACCCTGATTTTGCCGATTGTCACCTTGATCGATGTTCAATGAGCCGATGGCAATGCATCAGCCCTTATAATAAATTGCCAGACCGATCAATCTAATCACCTCCTCAGATGGTAACTTGTAATCCTTGGAATTTAGATCAAAACTCCCAATCGAACACGTCCAGCCCACAGCTTTGAGACCCTCAGATCTTTGGATTCCAAAAATCATCCGATCGTGATGTTGGTCCTGACGGCAAAACTCCTGGGTTAATGCCCCCAGGAAAGCTTCTTGGCCCGTTGCTGCCAACCTTGATGTTGAAGCTGATACTCTTGTAAACAGGTGCTATTTGTTCACAGCTTCCCCTGTAATGTTTTGTTCATATGCAGCAACCAGAACCTTGAGGCGAGCTGCCCCGAGCCTCGTCAAGGCGAGGATAAAAGTGTATCCACCGAATGGGCCATTATCGGCTTCCCAATTGTAGTGCAGCATCGACCGATTCGACCAAATCGGCTTTCAAAAGCAGAGAACCTTCAAAGTGAGCTGCCCCGAGCTTCTTGTCCAATGATGCAACCTCGGTGAGAATGCAGTTCATCTAACGGACGATCGTCGGTTGTTCTCATGATCCTAGCGATCTGCACGTTCATGCTGTTCTTGCTGTTGGCCAGGGCTGCGATCCTCAAACTTGCCGGCAAATACCAACGACTTAAATGAGAAAAGGGCCGTCTTGGACCTTGACGATGCTTCTGGTATTACCGAGCTTGAAGTCTTGCGAAGGAGTTGGAAGTCCTTGAAGAGAGGGCTGAGTCACCAAGCAATCCCAATGAGGGGTTCCTCCAGTAGAGCCTTGCCACGTAACTTGATGACTGCTCCATTAGGCTTCCGCTTAACAGTTGTATCCCTTAAGTCGATGGCCGCGCATCGGCTTTGAATTCTTAAGTCGATGTCTACGCATCGGCTGTGCCCAAAAATTTCTGTATTTTCGTTTTATTTTTATTTTTATATTGGCCGATTGCATCGGCCCCCATAGTGAGCTGTTGCTGGGCATTTGACATCCCCTCCAAGCTTCGTATCCTCGTGTTTTGTCCATCTATGTGCCCCCCGATCTGTCAAGTAATTGATGGTATCGGCTTTTGGCATCTGTTGGATCATGCTGAACACAGACAAAGGTATGTTGAGGATAGTTTTGGCCGATTGCCAGAATCGGCCTCCTTTTCCGTTGCAATGCTTGACGATGGTTTGCAACTTCTTGGATTTCCACTGTAGCTACGTGGCATGCTGGAGATAAGATCCTTTGCTTTCCCTTTTTTGAGGGATCGCAGGGATCGGCCTTGCCACATATGTCCAATGTCTTGGACCTGCTACTGTCCGGATTACGGATACCATGTTTGTATCGGGATGTCTCTGCATCGGCATCGGCCGATGCCTGTGCATCGGCTTTCGTGTTTAGGGCGCCATACTTTCTTTGGCGGGCGCGCCTTTGTCTCCAATGTTTGCTTAATTTTCGCGGCCAGATCGGGCCGTGCTCTTCTCAACGTGTCAGTCTTGGGCCTCGGCTTCTTCCAGGGTTTCGCCATGCACCTCCCCGAGAATGGCTGAGTCCATCGGGGCACCACCTTGGTCGGTGATACCTATCTTCTTCTCCATCGACTCCTCGAAGTCTTCTTCTTGAGATGACTCAGCTCGTTTGTTATGAGGTGGGAGGTCCTAGACGCTCGAACACTGAAACTTCGTTTGTCCTTCTCCCTTCATTTTGCATTGGGCAATTCTCGATGGTTGGCAATCGGCTCATTCTGAGTCCCAGCAATGTTTGAAGAAGACGGTCCAGTGCTTATCCACGTCGTCTTGATCCCTTGACCTCCCTCTAGCGTGACGTTCGTACCCGTCGTTGTTCCTGTCGTGCTGACGATACCTCCTGTTTTCTGCATCAGACCGACGATATCTTCCATCGTCTTCGTCGTGGCGCCGACGTCGGTCGTACTGCTGCTCATATTTGATGAGGAGATGCGCGGAAAGTGAGCGTTGATACCATGTGCTTCTCACCTCCTCCTCGGTTAGGTACCGTCTATCATCATTTTGGGGCCGGTCGCGTGGAACGGCCTCCTCTTTATCTTTGCCACGAGAGTGGCTGCTGTCTCTGATTGCCGCGCCATGGCGGTTCACCAGCCCTACCATGTTGACACTAAAGGAGAACCCTGGCTCCCTTATGGAGTGGCTGAGATCTACTGTGTTGACGCCATGCGACGGACACGTGTTTCCTTTGAGCTTGATGCCGTGAGAACGGGTCGTCCCAAAGGAGCCGATGAATTCGGCTTCACAGATGGCCTTCAGCTCATCGTATTTCATCTTGTGCTCCGCAGGGAGATCCTCGTATGTGATCTGCTCCTCTGCCATCTCGGGTGTCGGTGTTGACATGGATGTTGCAGAAGATGTCCCAAGTGATGCCAGAATGTGTTACCCTCCAAAACCCACCGACGGGCAATGGTTAAGCAACACGAAGAGCCGGGAGGCTCCCAAGGCCGCTTAGTGGACCCACCTCGTGTCGTCCCGCAAATCTTCCAGCCACGTCCTGGCGGTTGCTAGGGCGTGCCACCTAGACCCGATCGGGAAGGTGTTAGAGTGCTTCGATTGTTCCTGCATGGTAGACACGTAAACATTAAATACGAGCCCTATCGGCTCTCGGGTTTCCCTGTGGATCGGCTCAAGGCCGATCGCCCATGGTTCACGTTGGATTTACAATGACATGGGGATCTGCTTGATCAAAACAAAGCTAAACCGATCTACGACAGTTTAGGGTTTTCACCGCATAACCGGAACGTCCTACGTGTGATCGGGCCTAGCAGCTACGGAAGATGATGCAAACTACCCCTACGAGAGGCCTAAAAACCAACATAACGTTGATTCCCGGAACATCCCTTGTAGGGACGGTAAACAACAACGCACTACCGGATCGTCCGCCCCAACATAAGGCCTAACTATGCGGATATTAAACTAATCCTGGAACGGGAGCAACTATAACGGATCGGATCTACTAAGTAACGAACAAGCAAGATGCTGCCCTTGCACCTGGATAGGTGTAAGGGCAGCTAGGTGTCGAGGACGGCATTGCCACGCAGATGCGCACGAGAAAGCATCAATGCAAGCCCTAAACACCTAATGATAAGTAGTGCTGCTCGCCATCAACAACGCTTGCACGAGCAGCACAAGGTAGACGAATAAACGTATGCTTGCCTAGATCGCAAGATGCGATCTAGGCGACATGATGCTTACCGGAAGAAACCCTCGAAGAAAGGGGTGGCGATGCGCCTGATTTGTGTTTGTTGTGAACGATGATTGTCCTCGTTTTCCGATAACCCTAGATACATATTTATAGTCCAAGGGACTTTCTAAGGCGTGCACCTAACCGTGCACGGGCCAGACTCTATCTGTTAATCTAAACACGATACGATCTACTATATTACAGATACAGGGGTAACTTTGCCCAAACTCTTAGCGCAAGGCCGCTTCAAAGATGCTCCATGTGTAATCTTCAAAGCCCATCTTCACTTGCGGCCCATCTCCTGATTTGGCCAAAATCTGGTGGTAACACAAATGCGGAATAAAACTAGACTTTACTTTGTTAAGCCCAAAGCCTATATACTATGGTTCACCTATGTGCACCAACAACTTATGCTAAGCAAAACAAGCAACTTTATGATAGCAAGATATGTAACTTCAAACATGATGGCTATCCCAAAGTAAAGTGCATAAGTAAAGATATCGGGTATAGAAATAACCGAGACACGCAGGAGACGATGATTTATCCTGAAGTTCACACTCTTGCGAGTTCTAATCTCCGTTGGAGAGGTGCGGTGGCTTAGTGCTCCCGAACGCCACAAGAGGCCTCACTTTGAGGTGTGGTTGCTCGATGCACACCAACGCCACAAAGCTCTCACCCCAAGATGCGGTAGTCAACGCCACACACCGAGCGCCACGAAGGCGCCTCACCTTATTCTTCGTTGTTGCTTGCCACAAAGGCCTAGGTCACTGTTCCACTAAGGGATTTCTTCGAGGCGGAAACCGGGTCTTACACAAAGCTTTGGGCGTACATCCACAAACTTAATTGGAGACTCCCAAGAAATCGCCACAAAGGCCTCAAAACCGTCTAGGGTTCCAAGAACCCAAGAGTAACAACTTTATTTCTTTCCCTTCCACGATTAACGTGGAGAACTCAAACCGATGCACCAAATGCAATGGCAAGAACACCACAAAGATGCTCAAGTCCTTTGCTCTCAAATTCTAACAAAGCTACAAAAGCTATTGGGGGAATAAGAGAGAAAGAACAAATAAGAGGAGGAACACCAAATTTCTCCAAGATCTAGATCTAGTGAATTCTCCTCACAAAGAGAGGGATTTGATTGGTCAAGATGTAGATCTAGATCTCCTCTCTCTTTTCCCTCAAATAGGTGCAAGAATCATGGAGGGATTAGAAGGAGAGGAAGCTTCTCAAGGTCAATAATGGAGTAGAGAGAGAGTAGAAGAAGCAACCAGCTCAAGGAAGAAGAAGGGGGTCTTATATACCCCCTCCCAATGATTTTTTTTGAAGGTGCTCCCAATGAAATATGACTGTTTGGGACCTCCCGGGCCGGATTATCCCCCGGACTTCGAAAAATATCTAAGGACTTAAGGGAACTACTCGCAGTAAGGGGGCTGGATTTTTGGCCGGATATTTTGAATCCGGGCCGGATTATCCGCCACCCAAAAATTGCAGAAACACCAAAACGAGAATGATCATAACTTGACCATCTGGACTTCGATTTTCATGATCTTGGGCTCGTTTCGAAACTAGTAACAAGCTCTACAAGATCATGCAGGAAACCATCATATTCGAGGAAGGTAGGATAGAAACAAATGATGAAATATTTGACCTATCTAAAAAATACATACCGGTAAAACCTCCAACCTCGAAAATGCAACAAGTTACCCGTGCAAAAACCATTCTCGATAAACTAGAGCTTGTCATGAGAATAAGCACAAGATCTAAAATATCACATGGATAAGATACAAATAAAAACCAAGAAAGATGATGCAAGGATACAAAGGTTTGAGCTTTCCGAAGGATACGATTGAGTTACTCGAGAGCCCTCTTGATAGTACGACAACTAAACTATAAACTGGTGTCTAACTACACCATGAGACCGGTAAGAACGAAACCCTATCAAGAGAAAACATTAACCTTGTGCGTCCCTCTTGAGCTCGATGATGACGATCCTGACCGCAACAAGATGGAACGCCTTTCTTGATAGTGCTTGCTTGACGAAGTCTTGTGGATTTCTCCCCCGTAATCCATCATGGGAGAGCGATACGTCTACAACGTATCTATAATTTCTAATGTTCCATGCTTGTTTTATGACAATACTTACATGTTTTGTTCACACTTTATGATGTTTTGATGCATTTTCCGGAACTAACCTATTAACAAGATGCCGAAGTGCCAGTTCCTGTTTTCTGTTGTTTTTGGTTTCAGAAATCCTACAAAGGAAATATTCTCGGAATTGGATGAAATCAACGCCCAGATCTTATTTTCCTAGGAGCTTCCGAGGAGAGCAGGAGCCGGAGGGGTGCCACAGGGGCCCCACCCCACATGGCGGCGCGGCCAGAGGGGGGGCGCCAGGCTATGGTGTGGCCCCACCAGGGCCCCTCCGAGGCCGCCTCTTCGCCTATATAATCTCTCGCCTCGAAAACCCTAAGGAGATAAGCCACGATACGAGAAAAGTTCCAGAGCCGCCGCCATCGCGAAGGCAAGATTCGGGGACGAAGTCTCTGTTTCGGCACGCTGCCGGACGGGAGTGCCCCGGAAGGCATCTCCATCGACACCACCGCCATCTCCATCAGCTGCTGCTCCCATGATGAGGAGGGAGTAGTTCTCCCCCGAGGCTAAGGGCTCTACCGGTAGCTATGTGGTTAATCTCTCTCTCATGTACCCCAATACAATGATCTCATGAATTGCTTTGCATGATTGAGATCCATATGATGAGCTTTGTATCGCTACTAGTCTATGTGTTACTCTTGTGATGTTATTAAAGTAGTCTATTCCTCCTTCATGGTGTAATGGTGACAGTGTGTGCATCGTGTAGTTCTTGGCGTAGGTTATGATCATAATCTCTTGTAGGTTATGGAGTTAATTATTACTATGATAGTATTGATGTGATCTATTCCCCCTTCATAGTGTAATGGTGACGGTGTGTATGCTATGTTAGTACTCGGTCTAAATTGCAAAGATCTATTATGCTCTAAGGTTACTTAAATATGAATGCTGAATGTTGTGGCGCTTGTTAACTCCGGCTTGAGGGAGCTCTTGTAGCCCTACACAATGAATGGTGTTTGTTATCAAAGAAGAGCATATGTAGCACAAGTGAGGAGAAGTTATTTATTTATTATGTGATCAATGTTGAGAGTGTCCACTAGTGAAAGTATGATCCCTAGGCCTTGTTTCCAAATACTGAATCATGCATTTTCTGTTTTATTGCATCTTTACTTCCTACAATATTACCACCATCTATACCACACTGTGTTTTACTATCTCTTCGCCGAACTAGTGCGCCTATACATCGACAAGTGTATTAGGTGTGTTGGGGAAACAAGAGACTTCTTGTATCTTAATTGCAGGTTGCTTGAGAGGACTATCTTTGACCTCTACCTCCCTGAGTTCGATAAACCTTGGGTGATTCACTTAAGGGAAACTTGCTGCTGTTCTACAAACCTCTGCTCTTGGAGGCCCAACATGTCTACAAGAATAGAAGCACAGCAGACATCAAGCTATTTTAAGCGCCATTGCTGGGAGGTAAGGTAAAAGGTATTCACATCCTCCGACTACTAAGCTATTTCCTAGCACCATTGCCGGTGTGTGAGTGCTCGAAGGTATCTCCTTTAGATTCTGTAATTAAATCTTTTTGTTTCTTGTTTTTATTTCACTAGTTAGGCTTAATGGAAAACAACAAAAAAATAGAGATCTTTATGAACTTTATCTTGAATTAGGACATGATGTGTTTGAAGAAAAATTAAAAAACCCATGGAACTTTGTTTGCAAAATAGTTGTAGCAATGTTATTAGCATGAACTCTTTGAACACCATTATTGCTAAAGCTATGGAAGAATTTAAGCTGGGGAAGCTGGTTGTGATATTTTTAGTCCCCCAAGCATGGAGGAGAAAATTTACTTTGATGATACTTCACCTCCTATATATGATGTTTGCAATGATGAATATGATATTTTCAGTCCAACTACTATTGAGGAGAAAGTTAATTATGATTACAATATGCCTCCTATATATGATGATTATGGTGATGAGAATAATAATGATAGCTATTTTATTGAATTTGCTCCCACTACAATTAATAGTAATGATTATGCTTATGTGGAGAGTAATAATTTTATGCATGTAGCTCATGACAAGAATGTTGTATGTGATAGTTATATTGTTGAGTTTGTTCATGATGCTACTGAAAGTTATTATGAGAGAAAACATGGTTATATGCATCTTAATAATATTAAGTTTCCCCTCTTTATGTTGAGAATCTTGAAATTGCGCTTGTGTTGCTTTTCTATGCTTGCCACTTTGTTCTTCATAAATTTATTCGTGTACAAGATTCCTTTTCATAGAAAGTGGGTTAGGCTTAAATGTGTTTTGAATTTGCTTCTTGATGCTCCTTTTGCTCCATTTTCTATTTTCATGAGAGCATCATTAAAATTGCTGAGCCCATCTTAATGGCTATAAAGAAAGCACTTCTTGGGAGATGACCCATGTGTTTATTTTGCTACTGTTTTGTTGAGTCTTGGAAGTTGTTACTACTGTAGCAACCTCTCCTTATCATGTTTTTGTGCCAAGTAAAGTCTGTATGTTGCTTCAATGCCTTTTACTTTGAATCTATTGCTTTATGAGTTAGCTCTTATGCAAGTCTTTTTGATACTTGTCTTGAAAGTACTATTCATGAAAGTTTTGCTATATGATTCATTTGTTTAGTCATTATCTATTTGTTAGCAATCTATTGCTTCAGATCACTCCATTCATCTCATATGCTTTACAATATTGTTGATCAAGATTATGTTGGTAGCATGTCACTTCAGAAATAATTCTTGTTATTGTTTACCTACTCGAGGGCGAGTAGGAACTAAGGGATGCTTGATACGTCTCCAACGTATCTATAATTTACGATGTTCCATGCTTGTTTTATGACAATACCCATGTTTTGTTCACACTTTATGATGTTTTGATGCATTTTCCGGAACTAA
Source organism: Lolium multiflorum (assembly GCA_030979885.1). Lineage (NCBI taxonomy): Eukaryota > Viridiplantae > Streptophyta > Magnoliopsida > Poales > Poaceae > Lolium > Lolium multiflorum. The sequence continues at coordinate 209,039,486 of CM061748.1, forward strand.
CCTATTAACAAGATGCCGAAGTGCAGTTCCTGTTTTCTGCTGTTTTGGTTCCAGAAATCCTACAAAGGAAATATTCTCGGAATTGGGACGAAATCACGCCCAAGATCTTATTTTCCCGGAAGCTTCCGGAGAGCCGAGAGAGGCGCCGGGTGCCACAGGGGCCCCACCCACATGGCGGCGCGGCCGAAGAAGCGCCGAGGCTGGTGTGGCCCACCGGGGCCTCGAGGCGCCTCTTCGCCTATATAATCTCTCGCCTCGAAAACCCTAAGGAGATAAGCCACGATACAAAGTTCCAGAGCCGCTGCCATCGCGAAGCCAAGATTCGGGGGACATAAGTCTCTGTTCCGGGACGCCGCCTGATACGTCTCCAACGTATCGATATTTTCTTATGTTCCATGCTACATTATTGATGATATCTACATGTTTTACACACATTATATGTCGTATTTACGCATTTTGGAACTAACCTATTAACAAGATGCCGAAGAGCCAGTTGCTGTTTTTCTGCTGTTTGGTTTAAAATCCTAGTAAGGAAATATTCTCGGAATTGGACGAAATCAACGCCCGGGATCCTATTTTTGCACGAAGCTTCCAGAAGCATGAAGAGGAAGGAAGTGGGGCCACGAGCGCCGCCACACTAGGGCGGCGCGGCCCAGGCCCCGCGCGCGGCAGGCGTGTGGGGCCCTCGTGTGGCCCCCGCGTTGCCCTTGGCTACCAAAGCCTGCGTCGCGAAACCCCCGTCAAGGCCACGATCCGGAAAACCTTCGGAGACGCCGCCGCCGAAATCCCATCTCGGGGATTCGGGAGATCGCCTCCGGCACCACTGCCGGAGAGGGAATCATCTCCCAGGAGGACTCTTCATCGCCATGATCGCCTCACGGTGATGAGTGAGTAGTTCACCCCTGGACTATGGGTCCATAGCAGTAGCTAGATGGTCGTCTTCTCCTAATTGTGCTTCATTGTTGGATCTTGTGAGCTGCCTAACATGATCAAGATCATCTATCGTAATACTATATGTTGTGTTTGTCGGGATCCGATGGATAGAGAATACTATGTTATGGTGATTATCAATCTATTACTTATGTGTTGTTTATGATCTTGCATGCTCTGCGTTATTAGTAGAGGCTCTGGCCAAGTTTTTGCTCTTAACTCCAAGAGGGAGTATTTATGCTCGATAGTGGGTTCATGCCTCCATTGATATATGGGATCGTGACAGAAAGGTTCTAAGGTTGTGGATGTGTTGTTGCCACTAGGGATAAAACATTAATGCTATGTCTAAGGATGTAGTTGTTGATTACATTACGCACCATACTTAATTATCTGTTGCTTGCAACTTAATACTGAAAGGGTTCGGATGATAACTGAAGGTGGACTTTTTAGGCATAGATGCGGTTGGATGGCGGTCTATGTACTTTGTCGTAATACCCAATTAAATCTCACTATATTTATCATATCATGTATATGCATTGTTATGCCCTTTTCTATTTGTCAATTGTGTAATTTGTTCACCCAACATGCTTTTATCTTATGGGAGAGACACCTCTAGTGACTGTGGACCCGGTCCCTATTCTTTACATCGCATACAATCTCTGCAATACTTTTGTTTTCTTCGCAAACAATTATCTTCCACACAATACGGTTAATCCTTTGTTACTGCAAGCGGTGAGATTGACAACCTCACTTTTTCGTTGGGGCAAAGTACTTTGGTTGTGTTGTGCAGGTTCACGTTGGCGCCGGAATCCCTGTGTTGCGCCGCATCATTTCGCCACCATCAACCTTCAACGTGCTTCTTGGCTCCTCCTGGTTCGATTAAACCTTGGTTTCTTTAAGAAAACTTGCCGTGCGCATCATACCTTCCTCTTGGGGTTCCCAACGGACGTGTACATCTACGCGCATCAAGCACATTTTACAGCGCCGTTGCCGGGGATTGAAGAAAAGTTACACCCCGGAGATTTCTAACTCCCACGTCAACTACGACACCTTTTTTTGGGCGCCGTTGCGGGGAGATCAAGACTTGCAAGGGGAGTCTCCACTTCCCAATCTCTTTACTTTGTTTTTGTCTTGCTTTATTTTATTTACTACTTTGTTTGCTGCACCTAAACAAAACACAAAAAATTAGTTGCTAGTTTTACTTTATTTCTTGTCTTGCTCTCTATATCAAAAACACACAAAAATTAGTTACTTGCATTTACTTTATCTAGTTTGCTTTATTTACTGTTGCTAAAATGAATACCCAAAAATACTAAGTTGTGTGATTTCACAACTACAAATAATAATGATTTCCTATGCACACCTATTGCTCCACCTTTACTGACAGAATTCTTTGAAATTAAACCTTGCTTTATTGAACCTGGTTATGAGAGATCAATTTTAGGTGTTAGTTCTGATGATGCTTTTGCCCATCTTAATAATTTTGTTGAACTTTGTGAAATGCAAAAGTATAAGGATGTAGATGGTGATATTATTAAATTGAAATTGTTTCCTTTCTCATTAAGAGGAAGAGCTAAAGATTGGTTGCTATCTTTGCCTAAGAATAGCATTGATTCATGGACTAAATGTAAGGATGCTTTTATTGGTAGATATTATCCTCCCGCTAAAATTATATCTTTGAGAAGCATAATGAATTTTAAGCAATTAGATACTGAACATGTTGCTTAAGCATGGGAGAGAATGAAATCTTTGGTAAAGAATTGCCCAACCCATGGACTGACTACTTGGATGATCATCCAAACCTTCTATGCGGGACTAAATTTTTCTTCGCGGAATTTATTGGATTCAGCTTTGGAGGTACCTTTATGTCCATCACTTTGGGGCGGCTACAAAGCTTCTTGATGATATGATGATAAATTACTCTGAATGGCACACGGAAAGAGCTCCACAAGGTAAGAAGGTAAATTCTTGAAGAAGCCTCTTCCTTGAGTGATAAGATTGATGTGATTATGTCTATGCTTGTGAATGGTAGATCTAATGTTGATCCTAATAATGTTCCTTTAGCTTCATTGGTTGCTCAAGAAGAAAATGTTGATGTGAATTTCATTAAAAATAATAATTTCAACAACAATGCTTATAGGAACAACTCTGGTAATAACTATAGGCCATATCCTGCTAGTGGTAATGATTATGGTAATTCTTATGGTAGATATGAGGAAAAGATGCTAGAAATTGAAAGATCCACTAAAAACTTTATGCAATCACAATATGAGCAAAATCAATTGTTTACTAAAACTATGAATGAACAATCTACCTTGTTGAAAAATATAGGAAATCAACTTGAAAACTTGAATAGGAAGATTTCTGGTCTGCAAACTAAAATTTCAAATGCCGAATCTCATACATGTCCGCATCACAATCCTCTTTAATTAATAAAATGGCTGCTAAACCTGATGATATTGATAATAAGATTACTACTACAGCAAATGCCATCCAAGTTAGAATTAATGAGAATATAAGATTAATGGCTGAACTGCGTGCTAGGTGGGATAGAGAAGAAAATGAAAAACTAGCTAAAGAGAATAATGTAGCTAAAGTTTGGACTATTACCACCATTAGTAATGATAATGATTCACATGTTGCTGCACCTCCTACTATCAATGGTAAAATAATTGGTGTTGGCAATGTTTCTACTCCTAGTGCAAAGCGTACAAAACTGGAAATTGCTAAAACTGCTGAAACTGCTTGTGATAAAACTGCTAAATTTTTTCCAACTTTGGAGACAATGATCCCATTGCTGTAGCTCATAATGATTTAGATTTTGATGATTGCCACATCTCTGAAGTTATAAAGTTCTTACAAAAACTTGCTAAAAGTCCTAATGCTAGTGCTATAAATTTGGCCTTTACAAAACATATTACAAATGCTCTCATAAAAGCTAGAGAAGAGAAACTAAAACTTGAAACTTCTATTCCTAGAAAGTTAGAAGATGGTTGGGAGCCCATCATTAAAATGAAATTCAATGACTTTGAATGTAATGCTCTATGTGATCTTGGTGCAAGTATTTCTGTTATGCCTAAAAAGATTTATGATATGCTTGACTTGCCACCATTGAAGAATTGTTATTTGGATGTTAATCTTGAGATAATGTTAAAAAGAAACCTTTGGGGAGGATTGATAATGTGCGCATTACGGTTAACAATAACCTTGTCCCCGTTGATTTTGTTGTCTTGGATATCGAATGCAATGCATCTTGTCCTATTGTGTTGGGAAGACCTTTTCTTCGAACTGTTGTTATTGATATGAGGAAGGTAATATTAAATATCAATTTCCTCTCAAGAAAGGTATGGAACACTTCCCTAGAAAGAGAATGAAGTTGCCTTTTGATTCTATTATTAGAACAAGTTATGATGTTGATGCTTCTACTCTTGATGTTACTTGATTTGCACTTTTTAGCGGCGTTAAAGAAAGCTTATGGGAGACAACCCATGTTTTTACTACAGAAATTTTTGTTTTATTTGAGTCTTGGAAGTTGTTTACTACTGTAGCAACCTCTCCTTATCATGTTTTTGTGCCAAGTAAAGTTTCTACGTTAAAGTTGATGTTATACTTGGGATCGCTGCGCAGAAACAGCATTGCTCTCTGTCACGAATTCTGGCATAAGTCTATGTAGAAAATTCGAAAAAATCTGCAAAATTACGAGCGTGATCCTCAGATATGTACGCAACTTTCATTAGTTTTGAGTTTTTCCATTTGAGCAAGTCTAGTGCACCTTTCAGGTTCGTCTTTACGGACTGTTCTGTTTTTGACAGATTCTGCCTTTTATTTCGCATTGCCGTATTTGCTATGTCGGATGAATTTCTTTGATCCACTAATGTCCAGTAGCTTTGTGCAATATCCAGAAGTGTTAAGAATGATTGTGTCACCTCTGAATATGTGAATTATTAATTGTGCACTAACCCTCTAATGAGTTTGCTTGAAGTTTGGTGTGAAGGAAGTTTCAAGGGTCAAGAGAGGAGTATGATATACTATGATCAAGAGGAGTGAAAGCTCTAAGCTTGGGGATGCCCCGTGGTTCATCCCTGCATATTTTAAGAAGACTCAAGCGTCTAAGCTTGGGGATAAAGGCATCCCCTTCTTCATCGACAACATGATCAGGTTCCTCCCTGAAACTATATTTTTATTCGGTCACATCTTGTGTTCTTTACTTGGAGCGTCGGTTTGTTTTTGTTTTTGTTTTTGTTTGAATAAAATGGATCCTAGCATTCACTTTGTGGGAGAGAGACACGCTCCGCTGTTGCATATGGACAAATATGTCCTTAGGCTTTACTCATAATATTCAAGGCGAAGGTTGAAACTTCTTCGTTAAATTGTTATATGGTTGGAATTGGGAAATGCTACATGTAGTAATTCTAAAATGTCTTGGATAATGTGATACTTGGAAATTGTTGTGCTCATGTTTAAGCTCTTGCAACATATACTTTGCACCCATTAATGAAGAAATACATAGAGCTTGCTAAAATTTGGTTTGCATACTTGGTCTCTCTAAGGTCTAGATAATTCTAGTATTGAGTTTTGAACAACAAGGAAGACGGTGTAGAGTCTTATAATGTTTACAATATGTATTTATGTGAGTTTTGCTGCACCGGTTCATCCTTGAGTTTGCTTCAAATAACCTTGCTAGCCTAAACCTTGTATCGAGAGGGAATACTTCTCATGCATCCAAAATCCTTGAGCCAACCACTATGCCATTTGTGTCCACCATACCTACCTACTACATGGTATTTCTCCGCCATTCCAAAGTAAATTGCTTGAGTGCTACCTTTAAAATTCCATCATTCACCTTTGCAATATATAGCTCATGGGACAAAATAGCCTTAAAAACTATTGTAGTATTGAATATGTACTTATGCACTTTATCTCTTATTAAGTTGCTTGTTGTGCGATAACCATGCTTCTGGGGACGCCATCAACTATTCTTTGTTGAATATCATGTGAGTTGCTATGCATGTCCGTCTTCTCTGAAGTAAGAGAGATCTACCACCTTAATGGTTGGAGCATGCATATTGTTAGAGAAGAACATTGGGCCGCTAACTAAAGCCATGAATCATGGTGGAAGTTTCAGTTTGGACATATATCCTCAATCTCATATGAGAATAATAATTGTTGTCACATGCTTATGCATTAAAGAGGAGTCCATTATCTGTTGTCCATGTTGTCCCGGTATGGATGTCTAAGTTGAGAATAATCAAAAGCGAAATCCAAAATGCGAGCTTTCTCCTTAGACCTTTATACAGGCGGCATGGAGGTACCCCATTGTGACACTTGGTTGAAACATGTGTATTGCGAAGATCCGGTAGTCCAAGCTAAGTAGGACAAGTTGCGGGCACTATTAGTATACTATGCATGAGGCTTGCAACTTGTAAGATATAATTTACATAACTCATATGCTTTATTACTACCGTTGACAAAATTGTTTCATGTTTTCAAAATAAAAGCTCTAGCACAAATATAGCAATCGATGCTTTCCTCTTTGAAGGACCATTCTTTTACTTTTATTGTTGAGTCAGTTTACCTATCTCTCTCCACCTCAAGAAGCAAACACTTGTGTGAACTGTGCATTGATTCCTACATATTTTCATACTGCACTTGTTATATTACTCTACATTGACACTATCCATGAGATATACATGTTATAAGTTGAAAGCAACGCTGAAACTTAATCTTCCTTTGTGTTGCTTCAATACCTTTACTTTGATTTATTGCTTTATGAGTTAACTCTTATGCAAGACTTATTGATGCTTGTCTTGAAGTACTATTCATGAAAAGTCTTTGCTTTATGATTCATTTGTTTACTCATGTCATTACCATTGTTTTGATCGCTGCATTCATTACATATGTTTACAATTGTATGATGAAGATTATGATGGCATGTCACTCAGCCCCCTTGTTATCCCTACGACACCTAAGCTGGGGATGCGATACGTCTCCAACGTATCGATAATTTCTTATGTTCCATGCTACATTATTGATGATATCTACATGTTTATGTCGTATTTACGCATTTTTGGAACTAACCTATTAACAAGATGCCGAAGAGCCGATTCTTGTTTTTGTTTTGGTTTCGAGAAATCCTAGTAAGAAATATTCTCGGAATTGGACGAAATCAACGCCCGGGGTCCTATTTTTGCACGAAGCTTCCGGAAGCGTGAAGAGGGAAGGAAGTGGGGCCACGAGGCGCCGCCACACTAGGGCGGCGCGGCCTAGCCCAGCCGCGCGGCCCTGGCGTGTGGGGCCCTCGTGTGGCCCCCGCGTTGCCCTTCCGCCTACTTAAAGCCTCGTCGCGAAACCCCCGTACCAAAGCCACGATACGGAAAACCTTCCGGAGACGCCGCCGCCAGTCCCATCTCGGGGGATTCGGGAGATCGCCTCCGGCACCTGCCGGAGAGGGAATCATCTCCGGAGGACTCTTCATCGCCATGATCGCCTCGGAGTGATGAGTGAGTAGTTCACCCTGGACTATGGGTCCATAGCGGTAGCTAGATGGTCATCTTCTCCTAATTGTGCTTCATTGTTAGATCTTGTGAGCTGCTAACATGATCAAGATCATCTATCAATACTATATGTTGTGTTTGTCGGGATCCGATGGATAGAGAATACTATGTTATGGTGATTATCAATCTATTACTTATGTGTTGTTTATGATCTTGCATGCTCTCGTTATTAGTAGAGGCTCTGGCCAAGTTTTTGCTCTTAACTCCAAGGGGAGTATTTATGCTCGATAGTGGGTTCATGCCTCCATTGATATATGGGATCGTGACAGAAGGTTCTAAGGTTGTGGATGTCTTTGTGCCACTAGGGATAAAACATTGATGCTATGTCTAAGGATGTAGTTGTTGATTACATTACGCACCATACTTAATGCAATTGTCTGTTGCTTGCAACTTAATACTGAGGGTTCGGATGATAACTGAAGGTGGACTTTTTAGGCATAGATGCGGTTGGATGGCGGTCTATGTACTTTGTCGTAATGCCCAATTAAATCTCACTATATTTATCATATCATGTATATGCATTGTTATGCCCTTTTCTATTTGTCAATTGCATTGTAATTTGTTCACCCAACATGCTTTTATCTTATGGGAGAGACACCTCTAGTGAGCTGTGGACCCCGGTCCTATTCTTTACATCGCATACAATCTCTTGTTTTACTTGTTTCTTGTTTTCTTTGCAAACAATTATCTTCCACACAATACGGTTAATCCTTTGTTCAGCAAGCCGGTGAGATTGACAACCTCAGTGTTTCGTTGGGGCAAGTACTTTGGTTGTGTTGTGCGAGTTCCACGTTGTTGGCGCGGAATCCTAGTGTTGCGCCGCATCACATTCGCCACCATCAACCTTCAACGTGCTTCTTGGCTCCTCCTGGTTCGATTAAACCTTGGTTTCTTTCTGAGGGAAAACTTGCCACTGTGCGCATCATACCTTCCTCTTGGGGTTCCCAACGGACGTGTACATCTACGCGCATCACCGCCGGGACGGGGAATTGCCCCCGGAAGGCATCTCCATCGACACCACCGTCATCTCCATCAACGCTGCTGCTCCCATGATGAGGAGGGAGTAGTTCTCCCCCGAGGCTAAGGGCTCTACCGATAGCTATATGGTTAATCTCTCTCTCATGTACCCCAATACAATGATCTCATGAATTGCTTTGCATGATTGAGATCCATATGATGAGCTTTGTATCGCTACTAGTCTATGTGTTACTCTTGTGATGTTATTAAAGTAGTCTATTCCTCCTTCATGGTGTAATGGTGACAGTGTGTGCATCGTGTAGTTCTTGGCGTAGGTTATGATCATAATCTCTTGTAGGTTATGGAGTTAATTATTACTATGATAGTATTGATGTGATCTATTCCCCCTTCATAGTGTAATGGTGACAGTGTGTATGCTATGTTAGTACTCGGTCTAAATTGCAAAGATCTATTATGCTCTAACGTTACTTAAATATGAATGCTGAATGTTGTGGCGCTTGTTAACTCCGGCTTGAGGGAGCTCTTGTAGCCCTACACAATGAATGGTGTTTGTTATCAAAGAAGATCATATGTAGCACAAATGAGGAGAAGTTATTTATTTATTATGTGATCAATGTTGAGAGTGTCCACTAGTGAAAGTATGATCCCTAGGCCTTGTTTCCAAATAAAAACATCGCTTATTCTTGTTCTGCATCTTTACTTCTGCAATATTACTACCATCTATACCACTGTGTTTTACTATCTCTTGTGAACTAGTGCGCCTATACATCGACAAGTGTATTAGGTGTGTTGGGGACACAAGAGACTTCTTGTATCTTAATTGCGGGGTTGCTTGAGAGGACTATCTTTGACCTCTACCTCCACGAGTTCGATAAACCTTGGGTGATTCACTTAAGGGAAACTTGCTGCTGTTCTACAAACCTCTGCTCTTGGAGGCCCAACACTGTCTACAAGAATAGAAGCACCTGTAGACATCAGAGAGCTTCTTCTTGGATCAAATTCACATATCCATGATCACCATATGGATGACAAGCTTCAAGAATATGATCTCTTCGAGTTGGCTCATCTTGAACTTGCACTTCCTTTCTACATTCTTCATCATGTTGATGTCTTGAAGTTAACTTTGAGAACTCACTTCATCTTCATCTTCATGACATACTTGATCCTTGATATTTTTCATCAATTTCTTCTTATTGCAATCTTGAAGCTAACATATGGTTCAAGCATTGCCTATGGACCACTGCTACAAATATAATTCAATGCAAACATTAGACCATAGGGATTGTCTTCAATTACCAAAACCACACATGGGGGCTCCATGCACTTTCAATCTCCCCCATTTTGGTAATTCATGACAATCTCTTTGAGAGGGTTTATATAAGGAATTTAAGTAACAAACAAGTTTAATAGATAGAGCAAACTACCCCGTAATATATGCACGTGTGAATGAACTTTAATTTTATTGCATACATTGGCATTCAAAGCCTAGTGGAGTTTCCTCTAAATATTCAACTATGCAAAGAAACACGATGCAATGCAAAAAGGCGTATGCTTAAGCACAAAGCAAGCTGGAATACCGTAGCGGGACTTTTTATTTCTCCATTTTTTTTTGGCTTTGTGCATCCATACTATCATCTGCATAGTGTGTTGTTGCAGAGGCTGGGTGTAATTGGTATCGCTCGATATTAATATATTTCCTTTATCAAAAAATAGATAAAACAAAGAAAAAATCCCCACCCGTTAAAATATCCCCACGAGGTCGACGATGAGCACCTTTGCCCGGTCTTGGCCCTTGCCGGCGGCTCCACTGCTTGATGACTCGCATCGGGGGCGCATCCGTGCTGAAGTTCGCCATGGGAGAGGGGCGTGGATCCAGTCGATGTCTTCCTTGTCTCCCTTGCGTTCATTCGCTCCCACGCCCTTGGTGGAGTGGACGACGGCGGGGATGATGGGGGCAAGCTCATCCGGAGGAGTTCCTCTGCCCTGTCTCTGCCACGCTCGCTGCACCACAGTTGTACCAGAAGCTCCACCTAGCTCCGCGGGGTGCCGCGCTGCCAGGGGTGCAAGCCGACACTGCCGCGAGCACCCACACGGGCTCTTATTGGCCGCCGTCGGGCATGAGCACATGCGCTCGCCATTGCCTCGGGCCCGGGAGCCAGGGATACTTGCTCATCCTATTCGTTCTCACATATTTAAAAGTCAGACAAGGTTTTGATTATTTCAGGGTTGCACATGGGCGTACACATTGTTGGAAGGACCTTAAAGAATGTCCCAAGTTTTAAAAGGACCACGAGGCCTACAAGAAGACATTGCGTGGAAGCAAGCATGCCAAGGAATCAACATTCAACCGTGTGGGTCGGCCAAGATGCCACACATAAACCAAGCTAAGACATGAATCGTGATGTTTCAACACTTCAATTGCATACCGAGAAGGATGTGTCAAATGAGAAGAGTGAAGAGAGTAAACGCCGAAACAAGGAGGAACTAATGAAGAACTCCTATGATGTACAAAAAACGAAGCTTGAGATTGATGCGATCAATTCCCGATCAAGAGCCAAGGAGGTAAAGCTCAAGGAAACAGGAAGTAGAGCTCAAAAAAAAGTTGAGCTCAAGATATGCTTCGAGGAGAACTTGATCAAGTTGGACGACTTGATGGACGTTAACCCAAGAAAATGGTCTTGGTTCGAGAAGAGATAAAAGATAATCCAAGACCGATCATGATCGGGTTGACAATCGGTTTTTGTCTCGCAGTTTGTCCAATTATTTATGAACTATATGTCCCATATTGTGGTTCTTTTGGTACTTCGGTTAAATGACAAAGATGCGTGAATTTATTTACTACAGCATTATTTTCTACAGTATCTATTTTCTGTCATTTGTTGTGATGAAATGAGCAAAATGATAAAATTTTGGAAAAAAAGTACACTGCCAGGGACTGACCAAATGAGTGGCCACGTTGGGACCAACTGCCAGCCAGAAAGGACATGATTATACACCTGCGTGACTCTTTATTCCCCGTCTTTCGCGGTCCAAATGAAATGGAATACACACATGCTCCAAATGCGATAATTTCGTACTTTCTCTGTCCCTTAAAAAGTGAATCAACTTTATCTAGATATAAAAGTATATAGATATATTTTAAATATAGATACATTCGTATCTATAAATAACTGAGCATTTTATTTTGGAATGGGCAGAGTATGAATTATTCCACGCCATTTTCTGCACGATCTATACGAGGTTCTTGTGTTCAAACTGAAAGAAACCATATTATTCAGTGTCTGCGAGCAGCTAGCGATACGGTGCAGTGCCTGTGCCACGAATACAGCTCTTTACAAATTACAAGAACCATACTGTACGACGATGATCCAAGATCGGGAGACTGGGGAGTTGAAGGTCACTGATCTCCGAGTAGCAGGGACTTGACGATGGCGTCGGCGTTCCCGCTGTCGACAGGGAAGAGGTGGCCGGATTTGGGGAGCTCGTGGTAGATGACCCAGGGGAGCCTTTCGCTGATGTACCTCGACAAACTGGCCGGCACCATGAGATCCTCCGCGCCATGCCACAGGTGCACCTTCCCTTCGCCGCCGGCGAACGGGTCCTTCAGGTCAAGGGGGCTCCAGTCCCACTTCCCGAACCCGACCATCATGTCCCGGTGCAGGCTGTTGTACTCCCCCTGCTGCCTTATCATCGGCTGCGAGACGATCGGTCGATGATGCACAAACAGAGCAGAGAAATGAGCAGTCAGTTGCATCAAGGTTCTTTTTAGTCAGCTTAGTTATGCCAGGTGTGACTGTGTGAGTGATTTAAGCGAGGTTCTAAATCTTACGAAGTAGGGTCGCATGCCGAACTTTTTCATGAACATCGCGTCTTCTTCAGACAGGATCGCAGGATTGTAGGTGATGACACTGGAAGGAGGGAAGAGCTTCTGGGTGTTCCACCAGTAGGTCAACCATGGCAGGTGATGGGAGATCCATACTGCCCATTGGTCCTGCGGGAGCTGCTGGTACCAGGCGTCCCGCGACACGTTCGACGGAATGCCAGACCACCAGTAGTTGCCCACCGGCGCGAGAGTAGCAACACCGTAGAGCCTGTTCTTCCACCACGGTGAAACAAAAGTTCAGACTTGAAAGCCTCTGATGTTTGCAGTCAAGAAAGATGGATGACTGATTGCTGCGTACCTGTGTGGGATGTACTTGAGGCAGCTCCACATGATCTCACCGCCCATGGAGAAGCCAATGAGGTGAAACTTAGGACCAAGCTCCAGGTTGTCGGCAAGCTGCTCGATGTCGAGGGCGATGCTCTTCTCACTCCGGGCAGGGTCCGGATCGCTCTCACCGTACCCAGGCCGGTCGAAAGACAGAAGGTAGATGCCTAGCTCTTGTGCCACCTCCTGCACCGGATTTCAGACCATAACATGACAATCACTTCGTGTCAGGGCAGTAGATTGTTCGTCTGGATGATTCTTAAGATAGTAATTAGCAATATGTACCGGGGAAATTGGAAGGGCATCGTGTCTGCAGGAGTCAAACCCATGGACAAAGATGATCTTGTACTTGGCCTCCTCCTTTGGGACACCGGATTCCTTGTATGCCAAATGCCTGCCGTCTTTGAGCTTTGTTCTTGGTGCGGTAACCGGGGGGCCATTCGGCGAGCCACAGATCTTCGGGGGCGGAGGCTGAATCTGCTGGTACAGCAGCGCTGACAGGATGACAAACAGAACTATGGAGAGCTTCCTCGCCATACCTGCGAAATGAAAATTGAACACTTGGAATTGGTTCTGTGTATTGCAGTTTAAACTTCTGCACTTCGCTCATTTATAAGGTTGTAAAATGTCTTCTCTTGTAAAAAATGGACGGTTTCAACTTAGCTTTTGACCTATATCAGAGATGGAGGGTTTGAACATGCACCAATTTGCAACGTCATACATTTCTACTAGAAGGCTTGTTATTACAGGTCCAACATGACAACGATGCTTTCATAATATTATCTGTATATGAGATGTTGAACCTCTCTGACTATCTCGAGACATTATCACGACATAGACATCACTAGCGTTAGAGTTTTGAACACGTCTATTCCATCAACAGAATGGCGCGCATCAGCATTCAGACGTCTGAACTATTATACCAACGGAAAATTTCCCAAACACTACTTAACAGATTATTGAAACCTGAAAGCATAGTCTACTAAACTGCTTCAAAAATGAAAGAAAATCATAGCCTGCTCAAGACAAGATCGAGGTCCCAGGGAACAATTAAGTACGTTAGTAGCATCTGTCAGCCAAGAAAGATATAATTATACAAGCAAAAGACAAAGTAATATATCATCTTCCACTGTCGGTTTCAAGCATATGTGCATCTACAGTTAGCCCGATCCCTGCATGGACCAAAAAATGGAGGTTTAAAGATTCATGGGCCACAAGAAAACAAATCAAGATCTGGACAGAAGAATTCAATGCCAACTTTTGAAACTGACGAGTGCAAACATTAGCACGTGGTCGCTCCTTGACATAAAAATAGCATTTCACTCTAGAAGCTCGACCAACAGGGACTAAGACTAACCCCTATGACCTTTTTTAATTAAGAAGGAGAAACCCAAGGTGCACACCATACAGATCACAGTGCTCGAAGGCAGGTGGCACTCTGTAGCACGCGCGTCACCAGTCAATGGTCGACACCCAGTCCTCTACAAGCATTTCATTATGAATAAACAAATAAATAAATAGCATGTCTAATTGAAACAACATACTAATATATTATCATCCAGGCAACCCCTCATGGGCTATCTATATTAGTTCGCGCATCATTGCGTCAGTGCATCAGGCAACACACTCAGTGTCAGCGTCTCAGCGGACACTTCTGTGACTTTCTTGTAAACGAAGTAATTATTTTAAATCCGAGAAAACAATACAGTATTTCCAGGAAAACTACACCAGGATATAAAGATTTGTAATGTGGTCAAGGGAATTTCTACAACCAACATGGCGTGGTATGAAATTTTGCGACAAACATAAACATTTAAAGCAGGAAAGGTAGTAACTTTGAATATCCTAGCAAGGGAAAATATTCTAGCAAGATAAAATATTCTGAGCAGATTAGTAAAAGATCTGAAAGGGATAACTGAAGCTGAAGAGGTCATAAACAACATGTTAATTATACCAGATGCCTCTGTTAGCCAAGAGGAAGTTGAAAGCAAAAGATATAAAACAAATATGTTAGGCTGAACTGCCAGTTTCAATCTTATGTTCATCAGTTCATGAATAATGCACTCAGTCACTACACATGAGGACCAAGTAACAGGACAACAGGGTCTTTGATGTGCAAAGAGTACCAGTACATAACTGGCAATTTTGCGTCTTGATAGGGCATTCTGATGAACACTACGATATCTTGCTTCAAAATTTTGTGTAGGCTCTCCAGTTGTAGAGTGGGAGTACTATATTACTGAATCACTCTCTCGAGAAAAGTAATCCTAATGGGGTCATCTAGAAGCAAGCGACAAACTGGCGTACGCTTCTGAAACCAGAGCAGCTATTTGACTATGGTGGGTAGCAACTAGTACATATTTTGCAGGGAATCCAGCATGGTTTTCCTTGTAAACTATTGTTTCATAGATACGAATAACTTGCTGGTGAAAGCCTTCTAGTGCTGAAAAGTGCAAGGACGGAGAATCGGGGATACTACTAGGATGCAAGGAATTTGTAACAGCGATTAAATTCGCAAGACTGGTTGAAACATGTAAGTCTCGACCATTCTTGGCTCACACCTGCATACAGAACAGAAAGCACAATGAACCACTACGCAGCCGGAAGCAACAGAGAATTTGACTTTCTTTTTTGCGGGGAACAGATGTGGACTTCACTGCTGGCCCAAGAATCTCACGAATCACGTCGTTGCTAGCAGCTACAGTACCCACGCACGAACAAGAGCAAATCCAGCCATACTCGCGCACCAAGAAAAGCAACCAAGAATCTCAAAACAAAAAACAAAAAAAAAACAACCAAGAGGATCAAACCATCCCATAGTAGATAGAACCACAGCAACAACCGCCCAGGCATAAGCGCAAACAGACAAGGCACGAGAGAGCACGGGGAGTGTGTGTGCGTGCGTACCACCGGAGGGCGGCGCCGGCGTCGGAGGGCGATTGGCGGCAGGCTCGGCCATCGTTCGGCTACGGCGGTGGAGGTGGAGGAGGCCGGGCCGCCGGGGTGGGCAAGCAAGGAAGGAAGTGCCACGAGTAAAACTGCTTGCGGCGCTTCCTCAGGCCTGCAACAAGTACTGGCCTCTCCCCGGCGTTGCATTAAACCAGCAGAGAGCACCGGGGCCCACGGCTTTCTGCTGGGCCCGCGTCTGACTTTGAGATAAGCTGGGACCTTGGGACAGGGTCGCTATCAACTCCTCCCAAAGCAGATTACTGCTACCACTAGAATTTTACTCTAAAAAAGGAAGTTTTGCTCTCAAGGACTCATTCACCAGCTTGACATGAGAGAAATGTTACCCCCCCTGCACACAACGTCCCGTGAATGGCAAGAACGCACGATGTATTTGAGACTGGATACCTTCAATTATGTGCTCAATGTTATGTTTTTATTCTGTAAACTTGCAAGAATCTCTCTCCACACACCTAGCACTTCCTCACACCGATTTATTCTTAATCTTATATTTGAAATAACCATATAAGTTGGAATTAGTAATATGCTTTTTTCCGTGATGAAATCAAACAAACTTTTGTGCATACGAATTTCCGTCGAATGGTATGGTTGGGTTGCCTGAGGAGAATGGGAGTGCAACTGCAGGAGCCGCAACAAAACTTAAACCTTGAGAGGTGGTGTACAAAAACTAGAAAGAGGATTAGGAAATCGGACAGGAGAAGGATTGACACCTTATATTGCTGATTGCCTGGACGCTGTGGAAATAGAGGATTGCTAACACACATCGATAGATGTCCACGGAGCAGATCATAGACCAAGTGACACATGATCTCAGATTGTGGGAGATGGCTAGAGTTGGAGGGAGCGAGAGTAGGAGCACTAGGGTGTGAAGTGGGTGTGTGTGGCGTAACCGGGAGTTGATTTTCGCATCCTACTCTCGGATCTTGTAAACTGTTATGTTTCTCTATTCTATAAAGATAAGGCACTCTTTCCGAGTACTGACGAAAAATGAATTTCCATCAGATTGGAGTGGGCGCAACACTGCAATCCTATGATTTTCCTATTTATACTTTTCCCTATCATACGAATCAAAGATGCCACGAACCTGTGTATTTATTCTCACAATACCTTTCAAATAATCCCAAAATATTTTTTTGGCAAAATTCAAATATGAATTTCAAAACATTATGAAAGCATCTAGCCCTCTCTATTCCACTCATTAGAACACCGATTTAGTTTCTAAATTTATATAAAAAGGACCACATATGTTGGAATAAGCATCGGATTAACAATCCTTTTAAAGATGTGCATCTATTTTGACAATATGCTTGAAACAATCACGTAATAGAATTTGTGATGACAAAATTTCAAATCATAATTTCGAAATTACTAGTGATTTGTTGTAGGCCTGACTAGCTACCTACCTTTTTTGACAATCAATACCACATATATTCATAGCAATAAATAGTACGTGGTATAGATAGATAAGCTATCTCCAATGATTACAAAATAAAGTTTAAAAGAAATGACTAAATCTTCGAGATCTTCAAACTCTTTCTTCTTCCATGACACAATCATGTACTTAAGGTTCTGCCATAATTTTAATTTGAGCCGCAATGCCAAGGCTACATGCACGCACACAACCATTAAAGTAGTCAATCAACATCAACAAGAGTACCAACATCGGTATACCAGGTAAAAATAACCGAACAACATGGCCAACGTCACTGGGGAGCGGAGAGTATGAATCACCATTGTCGAGGACGTAGCAGTTGGGACAAATATTGCGAGGAGACTCCTCGCATCAACCATGAGAAAAGATCCAAAACCGATATGGCGAAGCAAGATCTGAAGATCCATACCTAGAGAACTGTAATCTTCCAACACCACCATTGACGCTGGAAAGGAGATCTCGTCGTCTAACGAGAAGATCACTTATTGTAGATGGTAGCATCTTCATTGAGGCAGAGGCAAAAAAAATACGAACACCAAAACCCCAATCTAATTTGTTGAAACACTAATGTGTGAATAACTCTACCTATAGATCGTGTTCCCCCACCTCTCCCGACAGCGGCGAGGCCGGCTGAAGGGGGACTGATCTATGGTAGAGGCGAAGGTGAAGGTCGAGTTTCTTGGAGACGGCAGCTGGAAGGAGAGAGATAGGTTAAGATATGCCCATAGCTCTTTGGTTTTCTTGGAAACGGCGCAGAGGAAGGGACGATTTGCGATGTTATCTACCATCAGCGGACATGCCCAGGAAGGACAACTATGGCTCAGCAGCACCATCTTGAAGTTCAGGCTTGGCAGCAGCACCAGGTGGATCTGGCTTGGATGGGCAATGCTCAGAATGGCGATGCTCAGAATGGGGAGGAAGAGAACATGCAAGGTAATGGTTGGGGTGTGTGGCCAGAGGTGCCGCAACCTATGGCTCAACAGCACCATCTTGAAGTTCAGCCTTGGCAGCAGCACCAGGTGGATCTGGCTTGGATGGGCAATGCTCAGAATGGGAAGGAAGAGAACGTGCAAGGTAATGGTTGGGGTGTGTGGCCAGAGGTGTCGCAACCTTTTGTTGGTTATAATTTGCGAAACTTGTTTCAGTATGACGGGCCATCTATGATGGATGGTGTGTCTGACAGTGACAATGCTAGTGATGATCCTCTTGAGGCTTGGAATGAATATGCAGAGATTGAAGCTGCTACAGATAGGTTTGAGCATGGAATTTTGGGTGTTGGCCTACGTTTTGTAAGAGCGGGTGGGGAGTTCCATGAAATGTTGGTACCAGAGTTTGATAGCTTCCTTGTTTTTGTTGGTCGCATGATAAGATCGGTGTACACTAGGCGTATTTTGCCTCTGAATAATGTG
This sequence comes from Lolium multiflorum, assembly GCA_030979885.1. Lineage (NCBI taxonomy): Eukaryota > Viridiplantae > Streptophyta > Magnoliopsida > Poales > Poaceae > Lolium > Lolium multiflorum. The sequence continues at coordinate 209,057,963 of CM061748.1, forward strand.
CATGTTGCTTCTGCTAACCCTGAGTATGCTGTAAGTGAGATGATTAGAAGCTTGTTTGATTCCCTTGGCCATAGGGCGTTTTTTGTTGTGTTGAGAGGACCAAGTCTGCACCTTTCAGATCTGTTTGGTACTCCTCCTAGAACTGCTCATAATGTGTCTATCACTGAAATCCTTGATGATGCCCCTGTGTTGCCAGTTTTGGTTATTTCAGATTCAGTTGTGGAGGATGAGCATGTGCTTCTGGATCCAGTCTTTGGGGATGGGTTTTCAGATATGTCTGACACCTTTGGCGTTGAGGAGCTGATATTGCCCCTATCACATATATCTCTGATGCATTCACAGGTTCTTCATGAGAGCTCCTCTGGTGACAATCCTACAGCGCCTGTTGTGACTCCTGCGGTTCTGGCACCTGTGCCAGTGCCTGTTATGACTCCTGTGGTTTCGGCACCTCTGCCAGAACCTGCCCTGGCTCCTGTGGCACCCGAGGCACCTGTTCTTGAGAATCTTGCTCCTGTGGCGCCGGCTCTCGATGATCTTGCTCCTGTGGTGCCAACTCCAGTCGCACCAGCCCCTGTGGCGGCTCTCGGCCGTGGACGTGGGCGCGGTAGAAGGCAGCCTACTCCCTCCACGGTGGTGGCGGTTCGTCGCTCTCCCCGCCTTCATAATGATGGATACATGCATGAGGAATACCCGGAGTCATCATGTGCCTCCTCTTCGGTCGCCAAGGCAGACGTCCCGGCTATTCTGCAGATCAAGGAGTTGCAGCGGCTTGGTGTTGAGCACTGTCACATTCCGCTGGAAGATCTCTCCGAGGATCATCTTCTCCAGGAGCCTAAAGAATAAGCGCTTCGTCTCGTCTTGTAATAAATTATTGCCACGGTTTTTGTTTAATTTCTGCAATGAACTCTGTTAGTCGTTTGTAGCATGTGTTAAGTTGGAATATTCGTGGGATTAAGTCCGGAAAAATGGCCTCATGTTAGTGCTAAAATTGAGGAGAGTAATACCTCCATCATTTGTTTGCAAGAGACCAAAAAGCATGATTTTGATTCTGCCTTTATTCGTGGTTTTTCTCCACGACGTTTTGATCAGTTTGTGTTCAGTCCTTCTGAAGGGGCTTCTGGGGAATCCTGACTCTATGGTCTAGCAATTTATTTAGTGGAAATGTGCTAATGACTGAATCCTTTGCTATTGTGGTGGAATTCACCTCTACTCGATCAAAGGATAAATTCTTTCTAGTTAATGTTTATGGTCCTTGTGATGGGACAGCTAGAGAGGATTTTGTGGCTTGGCTTTGCCATTTTGGATTTGATGATGAGGCAATGTGGTTATTTGTTGGCGATTTTAATTTTTATCGATATGCTGAAAACCGCAATAGGGATGGGGCTAACATCCAGGATATATGCACTTTCAATGAGGTTATCAGCTATCTGGGGCTTATTGAATTACCGATTAAAGGAAGATCTTATACCTGGAGCAATATGCAGATTGACCCCCTCATGGTGCAGTTAGACTGGTTTTTTACTTCTTCGGCTTGGACTATTAAATATCTAAATACCATGGTAAACGTTCTTGCTAAACCAGTCTCCGATCATATACCCTGTGTGGTCTCTATTGGATCATCCAACCCAAAAGCAAATATATTTCGCTTTGAAAATCATTGGATCCGTATGGCTGGCTTTATTGATGTTGTTAAATTTATATGGGATATAAACTGTCCAGGGGATAGTGCCAAATGTATCTCATCCAAATTTAAGTTGCTCAGGAAAGCTTTGAAAAAATGGAGCACTAGCTTGTCCATGCTCAATAAGTTAGTGTCCATATTTTTAGTTGGTTGATTCATGTATCGATGATACGTCTCCAACGTATCGATAATTTCTTATGTTCCATGCTACTTTATTGATGATACCTACATGTTTTATGCACATTATATGTCATATTTATGCATTTTCTGGAACTAACCTATTAACAAGATGCCGAAGAGCGATTCTTTGTTTCTTTGGTTTCGAGAAATCCTAGTAAAATATTCTCGGAATTGGACGAAACTTTCGCCCAGGGTCCTATTTTGCACGAAGCTTCCAGAAGACCGAAGACCTAACGAAGTGGGGCCACGAGGCAGCGGGGTGGCGGCGCGGCCAGGCCCGGCGCGCCGACCTATCTGGGCCCTCGTGTGGCCCCCGCGTTGACCCTCCGCCTACTTAAAGCTTCCGTCGCCCGATGCCGAGAGCCACGATACGGAAAACCTTACGGAGACGCGCCGCCGCGCCCATCTCGGGGGATTGGAGATCGCCTCCGGCACCCTGCCGGAGGGGATTCATCTCCCGGAGGACTCTACACCGCCATGGTCGCCTCCGGAGTGATGAGTGAGTAGTTCACCCCTGGACCATGGGTCCATAGCAGTAGCTAGATGGTCGTCTTCTCCTTGTTGTGCTTCATTGTTGGATCTTGTGAGCTGCCTAACATGATCAAGATCATCTATATGTAATTCTATATGTTGTGTTTGTCGGGATCCGATGGATAGAGTACTATGATTATGGTGATTATCAATCTATTGTTCATGTGTTGTTTATGATCTTGCATGCTCTCCGTTATTAGTAGAGGCTCTGGCCAAGTTTTTACTCTTAACTCCAAGAGGAGTATTTATGCTCGATAGTGGGTTCATGCCTCCATTGAATCGGGACAGTGACAGAAAGTTCTAAGGTTGTGGATGTGCTGTTGCCACTAGGGATAAAATATTGATGCTATGTCTAAGGATGTAGTTGTTGATTACATTACGCACCATACTTAATGCAATTGTCTGTTGCTTTGCAACTTAATACTGGAGGGTTCGGACGATAACCTGAAGGTGGACTTTTTAGGCATAGATGCGGTTGGATGGCGGTCTATGTTCTTTGTCGTAATGCCCAATTAAATCTCACTATATTTACCATGTCATGTATATGCATTGTTATGCCTTTCTCTATTTGTCAATTGCCCACTGTAATTTGTTCACCCAACATGCTTTTATCTTATGGGAGAGACACCTCTAGTGAGCTGTGGACCCGGTCCTATTCTTTACATAGCATACAATCTACTTGTTTTACTGTTTTATTTGCAAACATCTTCCACTCGATACGTTTAATCCTTTGTTACAGCAAGCCGGTGAGATTGACAACCTCACTGTTTCGTTGGGACAAAGTACTTGGGTTGTGTTGTGCAGGTTCTAGTTGGCGCCGGAATCCCTGGTGTTGCGCCGCATCACATTTCGCGACCATCAACCTTCAACGTGCTTCTTGGCTCCTACTGGTTCGATTAAACCTTGGTTTCTTTACGAGGGAAAACTTGCTGCGTGCGCATCATACCTTCCTCTTGGGGTTCCCAACGAACGTGTGAGTTACACGCCATCAAGCTCTTTTGGCGCCGTTGCCGGGGAGATCAAGACACGCTGCAGAAGTCTCCACTTCTCAATCTCTTTACTTTGTTTTTGTCTTGCTTTATTTTATTTACTACTTTGTTTGCTGCACCTAAACAAAACACAAAAAAATTAGTTGCTAGTTTTACTTTATTTTCTGTCTTGCTCTCTATATCAAAAACACAAAAAAATTAGTTACTTGCATTTAATTTATTTTGTTATCATGTCTAGTCCTGTACTTGTTTTTATTTTCACTAGTTAGGCATAATGGAAAACAACAAAAATATGAGAGATCTTTATGAACTTTATCTTGAATTAGGACATGATGTGTTTGAAGAAAGAATTAAGAAACCCATGGAACTTTATATGCATGCTAATGGGAATGTTATTACTATGAATGCTTTGAACACCATTGTTGCTAATGCTATGGAAAATTCTAAGCTTGGGAAGCTGGTTTTGATGAGCATGATATTTTTAGTCCCCCAAGCATTGAGGAGAAAATTTACTTTGATGATACTATGCCTCCTATATTTGATGATGAGAATAATAATGATAGCTACTTTGTTGAATTTGCTCCCACTACAACTAATAAAATTGATTATGCCTATGTGGAGAGTAATAATTTTATGCATGAGACTCATGATAAGAATGCTTTATGTGATAGTTATATTGTTGAGTTTGCTCATGTTGCTACTGAAAGTTATTATGAGAGAGGAAAATATGGTTGTAAAAATTTTCATGTTACTAAAACACCTTTCTATGTGCTGAAATTTTTGAAGCTACACTTGTTTTATCTTCCTATGCTTGTTACTTTGCTCTTCATGAACTTGTTTATTTACAAGATTCCTATGCATAGGAAGCATGTTAGACTTAAATGTGTTTTTAATTTGCCTCTTGATGCTCTCTTTTGCTTCAAATACTATTTCTTCTGCATCATTAAAACTGCTGAGCCCATCTTAATGGCTATAAAGAAAGAACTTCTTGGGAGATAACCCATGTGTTTTTTACTACAGTACTTTGTTTTATATTTGTGTCTTGGAAGTTGTTTACTACTAGCAACCTCTCCTTATCATGTTTTTGTGCCAAGTAAAGTTTCTATGTTAAAGTTGATGTTATATTTGGGATCGCTGCGCAAAAACAGCATTGCTGTCTGTCACGAATCTGGGCACAGTTCTCTGTAGAAAATTCGAAAAAATCTGCCAATTTACGAGCGTGATCCTCAGATATGTACGCAACTTTCATTAGTTTTGAGTTTTCCATTTGAGCAAGTCTGGTGCCATTTCTAAATTCGTCTTTACGGACTGTTCTGTTTTGACAGATTCTGCCTTTTATTTCGCATTGCCTCTTTTGCTATGTTGGATTTATTTCTTTGATCCACTAATGTCCAGTAGCATTATGCAATGTCCAGAAGTGAAAATAATGATTGTGTCACCTCTGAATGAGTGAATTATTAATTGTGCACTAACCCTCTAATGAGTTTGCTTGAAGTTTGGTGTGAAGGAAGTTTTCAAGGGTCAAGAGAGGATGATATACTATGATCAAGAGGAGTGAAAGCTCTAAGCTTGGGGATGCCCCGTGGTTCACCCCTGCATATTTTAAGAAGACTCAGCGTCTAAGCTTGGGGATGCCCAAGGCATCCCCTTCTTCATCGACAACATCATCAGGTTCCTCCCTGAAACTATATTTTTATTCAATCACATCTTGTGTTCTTTACTTGGAGCGTCGGTTTGTTTTCGTTTTTGTTTTTGTTTGAATAAGATGGATCTAGCATTCACTTTGTGGGAGAGAGACACGCTCCGCTGTTGCATATGGACACATGTGTCCTTAGGCTTTACTCATAATGTTCAAGGCGAAGTTTCTTCTTCGTTAAATTGTTATATGGTTGGAATTGGAAAATGCTACATGTAGTAATTCTAAAATGTCTTGGATAATGTGATACTTGGCAATTGTTGTGCTCATGTTTAAGCTCTTGCATCATATGCTTTGCACCCATTAATGAAGAAATACATAGAGCTTGCTAAAATTTGATTTGCATATTTGGTTTCTCTAAGGTCTAGATAATATCTAGTCTTGAGTTTTGAACAACAAGGAAGACAGTGTAGAGTCTTATATTGTTTACAATATGTCTTTTATGTGAGTTTTGCTGCACTTGTTCATCCTTGAGTTTGCTTCAAATAACCTTGCTAGCCTAAACCTTGTATCGAGAGGGAATACTTCTCATGCATCCAAAATCCTTGAGCCAACTACTATGCCATTTGTGTCCACCATACCTACCTACTACATGGTATTTCTCCGCCATTCCAAAGTAAATTGCTTAGTGCTACCTTTAAAATTCCATCATTCACCTTTGCAATATATAGCTCATGGGACAAAATAGCCTTAAAAACTATCGTAGTATTGAATATGTACTTATGCACTTTATATTTTATTAAGTTGCTTGTTGTGCGATAACCATGCTTCTGGGGAACGCCATCAACTATTGTTGAATATCATGTGAGTTGCTATGCATGTCCGTCTTGTCTGAAGGTCTATCATTTTAGTGGTTGGAGCATGCAAAATTGTTAGAGAAGAACATTGGGCCGCTAACTAAAGCCATGAACCATGGTGGAAGTTTCAGTTTTGGACATATATCCTCAATCTCATATGAGAATAATAACTTTGCTACATGCTTATGCATTTAAGAGGAGTCCATTATCTGTTGTCCCTGTATGGATGTCTAAGTTGAGAATAATCAAAAGCGAGAAATCCGAAATGCGAGCATTCTCCTTAGACCTTTATACAGGCGGCATGGAGGTACCTTTGTGACACTTGGTTGAAACATGGCATGCAAAGATCCGGTAGTCCAAGTTAAGTAGGACAAGGTGCGGGCACTATTAGTATACTATGCATGAGGCTTGCAACTTGTAAGATATAATTTACATAACTCATATGCTTTATTACTACCGTTGACAAAATTGTTTCATGTTTTCAAAATAAAAGCTCTAGCACAAATACACAATCGATGCTTTCCTCATTGAAGGACCATTCTTTTACTTTTATTGTTGAGTCAGTTTACCTATCTCCTTCCACCTTAAGAAGCAAACACTTGTGTGAACTGTGCATTGATTCCTACATACTTGCATATTGCACTTATTATATTACTTTATGTTGACAATATCCATGAGATATACATGTTACAAGTTGAAAGCAACGCTGAAACTTAATCTTCTATGTGTTGCTTCAACACCTTTACTTTGATTTATTGCTTTATGAGTTAACTCTTATGCAAGACTTATTGATGCTTGTCTTGAAGTACTATTCATGAAAGTCTTTGCTTTATGATTAGTTGTTTACTCATGTCATTACCTTTGTTTTGATCATTGCATTCATTACATATGTTTACAAATAGTATGATCAAGATTATGATGGCATGTCACTTGAAATTATCTTTGTTATCGTTTTACCTGCTCGGGACGAGCAGAACTAGGGATGCTGATACGTCTCCAACGTATCGATAATTTCTTATGTTTCATGCTACTTTATTGATGATACCTACATGTTTTATGCACATTATATGTCATATTTATGCATTTTGGAACTAACCTATTAACAAGATGCGAAGAGCCAGTTGCTTTACCTTTTTGGTTTCAGAAATCCTAGTAAAGAAATATTCTCGGAATTGGACGAAACTTTCGCCCGGGGTCCTATTTTGCAGAAGCTTCGGAAGACCGAGACCTAACGGTGGGGCCACGAGGCAGCGGGGGGTGGCCGGCGCGGCCCGAGCCCGCGCCGACCTATCCCACAGGCCCCTCGTGTGGCCCCCGCGTTGACCCTCCGCCTACTTAAAGCTTCCGTCGCGAAACCCCCGTACCGAGAGCCACGATACGGAAAACCTTACGGAGACGCCGCCGCCGCGAATCCCATCTCGGGGGATTCGGAGATCGCCTCCGACCCTCCCGGAGAGGGGATTCATCTCCGGGAGGACTCTACACCGCCATGGTCGCCTCCGGAGTGATGAGTGAGTAGTTCACCCCTGGACCATGGGTCCATAGCGTAGCTAGATGGTCGTCTTCTCCTTGTTGTGCTTCATTGTTGGATCTTGTGAGCTGCCTAACATGATCAGATCATCTATATGTAATTCTATATGTTGTGTTTGTCGGGATCCGATGGATAGAGAGTACTATGATTATGGTGATTATCAATCTATTGTTCATGTGTTGTTTATGATCTTGCATGCTCTCCGTTATTAGTAGAGGCTGGCCAAGTTTTTACTCTTAACTCCAAGAGGGAGTATTTATGCTCGATAGTGGGTTCATGCCTCCATTGAATCTGGGACAGTGACAGAAAGTTCTAAGGTTGTGGATGTGCTTTGCCACTAGGGATAAAACATTGATGCTATGTCTAAGGATGTAGTTGTTGATTACATTACGCACCATACTTAATGCAATTGTCTGTTGCAACTTAATACTGGAAGGGGTTCGGATGATAACCTGAAGGTGGACTTTTTAGGCATAGATGCGTTGGATGGCGGTCTATGTTCTTTGTCGTAATGCCCAATTAAATCTCACTATATTTACCATGTCATGTATATGCATTGTTATGCCTTTCTCTATTTGTCAATTGCTGTTTTGTTCACCCAACATGCTTTTATCTTATGGGAGAGACACCTCTAGTGAACTGTGGACCCCGGTCCTATTCTTTACATAGCATACAATCTACTTGTTTCTGTTTTTCTTTGCAAACATCTTCCACTCGATACGTTTAATCCTTTATTCAGCAAGCCGGTGAGATTGACAACCTCTTTATTTCGTTGGGACAAAGTACTTGGTTGTGTTGTGCAGGTTCCTAGTTGGCGCCGGAATCCCTGGTGTTGCGCGCATCACATTTCGCGACCATCAACCTTCAACGTGCTTCTTGGCTCCCTGGTTCGATTAAACCTTGGTTTCTTTCTGAGGGAAAACTTGCTACTGTGCGCATCATACCTTCCTCTTGGGGTTCCCGACGAACGTGTGAGTTACACGCCATCAATCGACCTTAGCTTTTCTAGGACTAGATGGTTGCTCAGGACTTCTTTTTCCAGGCTACTGGGTGGCGGCATACTAATAGAATAGCAAATGCATAGCTTTTCTGAGTGCCATATTTTTAGCTGGTTGATTCATGTATCGACCTTAGCTTTTCCATGATTGTAATAAGTGATGATAATCTTTTGGTGACTTGATACTTATTTTAATAAAGAAAGCCGTGTGCATCTATTGATGCAGAGGCTGGGACGATGCTCCTTTATCGAAAAAAATAAGTTAGTGTCCAATTGTAATGAGGTGACTCTTATGCTTGATGAGTTTGAGGAGAAGAGGAAATTACATATAGCTGAATGGAATTTTCGTAACATTGTCAAAGCTAGACTACATCATATTCTCTCTCGCAAACAAGAATACTGGAAAAAAAAAGATGTACGGCTCATTGGGCGTGTTTGGGGGATGAGAATACCTCTTTCTTTCATTCTATGGCTACTATACGTTTTAGGCGTAATGCTATCTCTTCGTTGATCAGGGATGATGGTTCTATTGCCACTGAACATCATGGAAAGTCAGACATTCTTTGGAATTATTACAGGCAAAGGTTGGGTATTTCTGTGGGTATAGACCAATCTTTTAACTTTGCTGATTTTATCCCTCCTATTGCGGATTTGGCTCACCTCTCCGCAGAGTTCACTCATGATGAGATCGATAAAGTGGTTGCAGCTATGCCTGGGGATAGGGCCTATGGCCCTGATGGTTTCACAGGACTTTTCCTCAAAATTTGCTGGCCTATCATTAAATATGATTTTTATAAGTTGTGCCAGGATTTTTGGGAAGGTACTGTGAATTTACAAAGTATCAATGATTCAATTATTACTTTGATCCCTAAAATTCATTCACCTCAAGGCCCAAATGACTACCGCCCAATTTCTTTGCTTAACTCTTGCCTCAAACTTCTAACCAAGCTTTTAGCTAATCGGTTACAGTCTAGGATCCTGGATATGGTGCACACTAACCAGTACGGTTTTTTGAGATCCAGAACTATCCAAGATTGCATTGCCTGGGCATATGAATATATACATCAGTGCCAACAAACAAAGAAAGAGATTCTAGTCTTGAAGCTAGACTTTGCAAAGGCCTTCGATACTATGACATAGTGCACTTCTGAAAATCCTTGAATGTAAAGGTTTCGATAATAAATGGATGAGTATGATCAAATCCATCCTTGGATCTGGTACTTTGTCAATTCTCCTTAATGGGGTGGCTGGGAAAAAATTTGCTTGTAAGCGAGGAGTGCGACAAGGCGACCCTCTATCGCCCCTCTTATATGTCACCGGGGGTGATCTACTGCGATCAATGGTCAATAAGGCTTGTGGCAGGGGAGATTTTTCTCTTCCTCTTCCTATTCCAGGATCAGATTTCCCAATAGTACAATACGCCGATGATACATTAATTATCCTTGAGGCTTGTGAGAGGCAACTTCTAGTTTTAAAGAACTTGCTTGAAGAATTCAGCCGAGCTACTGGACTGAAAGTCAATTACAGTAAGTCCAACATTATGCCTGTTAATGTCTCCAATGAACATATGATTTTCTTGGCTCAGGTTTTTGGATGTTCTATTGAATCTCTACCGTTGCTTATCTAGGGCTCCCTGTTGGTACCACTCGCCCAACTGTGCATGATCTCGCTCCCTTAATGAGCCAAATTGAGAGAAGGCTGAATGCCAGTGCGCGTTTCCTCGGTCTTGGTGGTCGATTGGAGTTGGTGAATTCTGTCCTCTCTTCGCTTTCCACATACTATATGAGTTCTTTGAAATTGCATAAAACTTTCATCAAGTTCTGTGATCATGCTCGTCGACATTGTTTATGGGCCAAAAAATCTGACGATGGAGTTGTATCTTGTCACTCCCTAGCAACGTGGTCAATGGTCTGAAAGCCTAAGAGGAAGGGTGGACTGGGAATTATAAATCTGGAATTACATAACAAGGCCCTACTTCTGAAGCAATTACACAAATTCTACTCTAAGACTGACATTCCCTGGGTCAGATTGGTCTGGTCGCTATATGGTAATTCTATACTGCATGCTCATAAACCCGTTGGGTCTTTCTGGTGGCGAGACGTGATGAGCCTTTCAGAGGCATATCGCAGCATTACTACATGCAACGTCAGGAATGGTGAGTCGGTGCTGTTCTGGAAGGACTTTTGGATTCAAGACCAAAACCTGTGTGATGTATTTCCGAGGCTCTTCTCTTTCTCCTTGAATGAGGACTTATCTGTCAAGAAATTCTTGTCTCTGGACAATATGCAGAATCTCTTTATGCTGCCTCTATCCATGGAAGCCCATGATGAATTCCAAAATTTATCTACCCTAGTGATCAGCACCCAGCTAGTTGAAACGGAGCAAGATGTGCGTGTGTTTACTTGGGGGAGTCCTCTCTTCACTGCGGCCAAATATTACCATTTCATCTTCAAGCCTTTACCTCAAGATTCCAGCATAGAAGTGTCGTGGTATCGTCATGACATATGCCATAGGGTGGCTAATCGAAGGGGCTCCTGAGAGATCTCACGGCGGTATCCGGAAGCGGGTATGGGCACGAACGACACGGCGACGTACCGGGTTCGAGGCCCTCGGTGGAGGAAAAACCTCTACTCCTGCTATGAGTGTATATGATGGGTAACACGGTACAATGGTGCTCCTTGAGCTGTATCCGGCTGCTCGAGGGTGGACGAAGGTCTCTCTCGGGCAGCTCTAAGACTAGTGAGTGGTGGCGATCGATCGTCCCACGAGGGTAGCCGGCTTATATGAGCGCCGGCACTTTACGAGATAAGTCCCTAGAGTCTAGTGGCCAGCATGGGCCGGCCGGCTCCCGTCCCTTCCCGAGGCGGCCGGGGGCCGTTGAACGTAGTGGCACGTCCCATCCGTACGCCGGTCGGCGACGTGGAGGTCTTGTCGTTGTCGTCATCATGCTACGTAGCGCGTACGGCTCGACGTACGCCATGATGCTATGCAGCGCGCGTGGCATGCTGCTCTACGGTGCCGTACTTTACGGGAGATGAGGTCGGCGTGGACCTTTGAACCCGGCTCACCTACCAGTTCCTTCTGTGCAAGGCTCACCAGCCTCGAGTCGGTCGAGGTACACCCCGGTCGGATATGGCTTGTGAAGCCGGCCCGGCTACAGCGTCGAAGGCCGCAGCCAGGCCGACTAGGACTTAGAGCCAGCCGGCTCCCGGGCAGCCGGCCACGGCTCCGGCGGCGCTCCTCAGCCGGCCTTTGCCGCGAACCCGACCTCAAGCCGGCCGCTCCGCGTCCATTGCCCTACCGGGGGTCTTCCCCCCGACAGCCCCGAAGCTGGCAAGGTCCTGCGTTAAGAAGGACCTAGGCAGGTTTTCCTGCTTTTATACATCCCTCGCTCGTTTCTGACGGCTCGGAGGGTCGGTGAGGATTTTCATTCAGCCGGCTGCGCCCTTCGACTCGTCCCGTCGGCTTCCTCCAGCGGACGCCTTTTGCTTCCTGTCGTTTCACTTTTTCTTAAGTGTTGGAGACGTTTCCGGCTTGTTGCCAGAGACTGGAGCCGGGTTGATTTTATCGTCCGGCTCCGGCTCGGGTGCAACGGCAACTCCGCCGCCTCGAGTCCCGCGCCCGACTTGGCGTTACGACCGTCGGCGCGGTCGCTCGTCTGGTCACATCGCTGTCCCCTCCAGGATTTTGCGGTCGTGGGCGAAGTGGTGCGGCCGTTTCTGCCAACCGCCGGCGTCGTGGGGGTAGTTATGGCCGCAATTAATCCCATCGTGGCCCACGATGGCCACGTGGCACGGTAACGGGCGCGCGGGCGACTATAAATGCCCCGCGCGTGCGACAGCCTTCTTCTTCCTCTCGCCGCTGCCCCTTCTCTCTCTCGGTTTCTTCGAGCGCTCTTCGCACGCCACTGCTTCATTTCCGGCGACCTCTGGCGAGCCTCGGCGACCGTTCGCGGCCGGGCTTTCCGCCGTTCGGCAGCCGTCCGCACGCCAAGCCGGCGCCCCGGGGCCCCGCGGCTCGACGCTCCGCTCATCGCCGCCGCGCTCTCCTCCGGTGAGGAGCGGTTCCTCTTCTCCCTTCGACCTCATGGTCTTCTTCTTCCTCCTCTTCATCCATGGCCTCCGCCGGCGGGTCTGGAGGTTCGCATGAACGACGATGACATCGGCGTCTGGTGCGCCTCCGCGGATCCCTCGGGAGGTGGTCACGCGGGCGCCAGCGGTGGACGAGGCGGATCCGGCGAGCGCGTCGTTTCGGCGCGCACCTCGCCGCGGGCTGGGCCTGCAGGCTGACCTTCTTCCGCCGTTTCTCACTTCTTCGACCTGCCGCACCTTTGCGACCAACGTCGTCCTCCTCGGTGCTCGTGGCCTTCATGGAGCTACGCCGGCTTGTGGCCGGACTCGACTTCGGGGCCGGCTCTTCTTCCTCAAGTCGATGACTGAGGGCCGCCTGAGGACCTGCGGCTGCGCCTCCATCTATCCGCGCCGGCTCGCTCTTCCCGAAGATACCGATTGTCGATTCGGTGAAGAACGCGGATCGTTCTTCACGTGACGCCAGCCAGCTTTCAGGATCAACCTGCGATGCGATCCGGCTCCTCCGATCCACCCGGCTCAGCGGGGCCACAACCCCAAGTCGGCGGATCCGGACGGAGGTCAACCTCCTCTGGGATTTCACTGGGGAGTGCGTTCAAGGGGGCGGCTGAGCGCCGAGGACCCCTCGCACCATGGGCGCGGGTGATACCGCTCCAGGCTCGTGCCCACAAGATCGGGCTCATGTCCGGCCGCTGGATCCGACCCGGACGTCGAGGTGGCGCTCACCAAGGCCCAAGTCGCCCACGGGTGAACAACGTCACCAAGGCCAACCTGCCGGAAGGCGGGCGTGGGGGCTGCGCCTTACGCCGAGCCGCGCCTCCTGACGGTAGGGTGTGCTTTTAGCTTGTGTTTTTCGACTTGCGGCTGCGTGGGCCATTTGTTACTCATTTGTTCTTTTCCTTTAGATCTTCCCCCGCCAAGAACTCGAGGACGGCGACTTGGCGCACAAGATTGGACGGCGGATCTCGTGGATCGGTGACCAAAATCGGCGACAAGCCGGCGACCAAGCGCGATGACGACCTGCCGGTGGTGCCCGACCGGGCGGCCAAGGAGCATAACCCCCCGCCTTCGCCGGGCAGCAGGAGGAGGAGGAGGGAGGCGGAGCCGGCACGTCTACCACGGGGCCTCCGGGCGGTGCCCCTGCGCTCAAGGCCGCCTGCCGCCTCGGCGACTTCCGCGCCGAAGAAGCGGCCGCCGGCGGGAACACGGCCAGGCTGGAGGGCAAGGCCAAGAGGCAGCGCCAGCAGGAGCCCAAGAAGGTCCCCGAGGTGGCCGGGTAAGCCCCTTTCTGTTTTCTTCGTTGTTTGATTCTTTCTTTCCTTACTTTGCATTTATCTTCTTTTGTTTGCTTGATTAGGGCCGCCATCAAGTTCGCCCAAGCGGCAGCTCTGGCGGCTGCGCGCGTTGCGCCGCCGTTCCGCCGGCCGAAGGGAGCAGCGGCCGCCTACGGCGCGTGCGCGCACACCGCCCGTTGTCGTTGTGCCGCCGTGGTTCCGCCTTTGCTTCCCGCCGCCTCCCGCGGGAGCGTCCTCTTCGGCTGCGCCTCCTTCAGCGCCACGGCGGGGCGCTCAAGGCGAGTCGGCCCAGGGCCTACACCTAGGCGACTTGTTTCCGCATCGCGCGCGCTGCTTGGGGCGGCTGCGGAGCCCGCGCGATGTGCCACGGCCGAGCTGGGCCGAGGCGGGCTGCGCCGCTGAAGGGCCGGAGGGTGGTTCCCACCGGACCAGCCGCGCCCGCCTCCGGCCCGGAGCCACCGGGCGAAGCCTCGGCGGAGGAGCCAGCTCGCGCCGGGGACGCCGACTCACGGGGCGTTAGTGAAGCGCGAAGGGCCAGCGGTGTCGCCTACTGGCCTGCATGTGGCCAGGTGCCGGCTGGTAGCGTGCCGTCCGCCTCGGACTCCAGCCGGCTCGGCTGGTACTATGGAGGGCTGGAACCAGGCGGGCCGTCCTGAGATCATCAGCCGGGAGGGCAGCCCCACGGCGCCTGAGATGCTACTCCGGCTACCGCGCCAGCCTTAAGAGCAAGGCTACCGAGGCTCTGGCCCAGCTAAAGACGCTGGAAGATGCGACAAGGTAGGTGGCTTCCCATCGACTTTGTAATCTTATTGTTATCTGGTAGCCCTCAGGAGCATGGGCGGCTGCTCGGGCCGACCCGGGTTTCGCCTCATGGCTTTCTTTTTCAGAGCGGTGAAGAGCGCACCGTCTTACAACAAGGTGGTGACCAGCTATCATAAGGCCAAGCTTGAAGCGGGCCACCTTGGCTCGTGTTTGGAAGCCGCAGAGGTAGCTCTGTTTACGGCTCAATGTTTTCTTTCTTGTCTATATTGGTGACACTTCTTTCCGGCTGCCTCGCAGGTGCGGCCGCCGGGTTCCGCTGGAGGAGGACCTTCGGGTTGCTCGCGCTCGGTGCGCCGAGGCGAGGAGGCGGGCCGTGCTGCCGCCGCCAAGCTCGAGGTGGCTGATGGGGAGTTGACGCGGCTGCGCTGGGGAAGAACCATCTCGCCGAGCTCACCTCCCTTAGGGCGGCAGAGAAGGAGAAGGTGGACGACAGGCAGCTGGACGGGGTGGGCTGCGCTTGCGCGCGGAAGTCCACCGACAAGTCCAGGGGCGCGGCTCTGCCAAGCATTGGACGGACCTCATCGGCGCCATCGATACCGGTTTTCGTTGCTTCCCCTTTGCCGGCTTCGGCTGGCGGCTGCCAGCCTCGCTGGTAGCCGGCTGCAGCTTGTCTTCGAATCTCCATCTTGAGTGCAGGGCGAGTCGGCTCGTGCGGCTGCGATCTTCTGTCCTTAATCCTCCATCTCCATCTTGAGGGCGATCGGCTCGTGCCGGCTGCCTTGATCTTTTCTTTTCCGGAATCTCCATCTTCGGGCTGGGGGCGGTCGGCTCGTGCCGGCTGCCGCCGGTCTTTAGGACTTCGAAATTTTGCATTTTTCAGCTTATTTCGGCTTTTACGACTGACATGCTTCCTTTTTGCAGCGGCCTTCCCGGAGACGCGGGACATGGCCTGGATGCCGTTGGTGCCGCGTGAGGCCAGGGGGCGGCGACCGGCGAAAGCAGCTCGGCGACCTTCACCATGGAGGACCACATGTCCCTGGCTGCCGCGTCGAGCCCATCACTACGTATGGCTGGGAGCTCCGGAAGGCGGCTGAAGAGCTGGTTCCGATGCGTGGCCCGACAAGGAGGCACCGCAAGACATTTCCACCTCGCCTCCACGATCGAGCAGGCGGACCGCTTCATGTTGGAAGGGGTCGCCACGCGTCTGGCGCCGACATCGGCGGCCTCGCCCGTCTCTCTGGTACAACGAGGTGGACTTGGGGCAGCTCGAGTATCGGCGAGCCGGCGTGGAGGAGGAGCTCTCGCCCGATCAGAAGGCCGCCCGTCTTGCCCGAGCAGTGCCATCGCCGACCGTCGACAAGCGCCTTTCGTTGCGGATCAAACCCTCACTCGATGAGGAGGAGGAGCTTGAAGACGAAGGAGCCGAGATGGACTCTCCGCCGCTTGCTGTTGATCCGACTGGTCTGCTCAGCCGGTGTTTAAACTCTGTTTATGCAACTTTGCTTTTGCCAAGACAATTTGTTAAATCCCCGGAATGCCGGGTGCTTATGTAAAGACAGTATTATCTCCTTTCTTATTATAACGCACTTTTAATGTGTTTGTTAATCATTTGTGTGCCGGCTTGCTTTCTTTCGACTTGTTCGCTTTTCCCATCCGCACTCTTTGGCTGTGCCCTTGCCGTCGTGCGTCCAGGCTGCGGTCCGTCGCGGGTCAAGAGCGTGCAGCTGGGTGAGGCCGATGGTATTGATCAGGCAGTCGATTTCAGTCCGACACTTTTATGGGTTGCAAGTCAACTCGCTTTTACTCTTTCCTTAGCCTTTTTTGTGTGCCGCTCCTGGCTCCCGCCCGATAGGACAGGCAGGGTTGCGATGCTGCAGGAAGTCGGAGGCGTGTCGGAAATCGAATCACGTTACTAAGCCGTCGCATGAAAGGGTTCAAGCCAATTGGCGAACGAAATGGAGTGCGCGAAAAACTTGTCGGAAACGGCGCTCTTGGCGCATGCTTTTTCATAGCTTACGAAAGGGATACAAGGGATACATACATTCCACTCTCAAGTGTAAAATGGTCGAAACCCGACATTCCAGGGACGTTTTGTCTCCTCGTCGGTTGCTCGCCTTGTTCTTTTTGGCCTCTTGGGCATCTATGAGATAGTAGGAATCATTGCCTACGCTTGCGATGAAGGGACCTTCCCATGGGGATGCTAGTTTATGCTGTCCGGCCGTTGGATCAGCCGGAACTAGGTCTCCTTCTCGGAATGCTAAGGACTTAACCTTACGGCTGTGATAGCGACGGAGCTCTGCTGGTATACGGTTGACCTGGACTCGGCCATCGGCCGGACCTCTTCAACCAGGTCGACTCCATCTTCGCGAGCTTCTTTGGCTTCGGCCGTGTATAGCTTGATTCTTGGCGCGTCGTGCTCGATGTCGGTCGGCGGGACGGCCGGCCGTATACGAGGAAGAAGGGCGTGAAGCCGACTGAACGGTTGGGTGTTGTGCGCCAGGCTCCACAGCACGCTGGGCGGCTCTTCAATCCGGCAGCCCGGTGGCGCTCGAGCGGCTCCACCGGCCGGGGCCGGATGCGGCTAGGATCAAGCCATTTGCTTTCTCCACTTGGCCGTTGGTCTCGGGTGTGCTACGGACGATAGGTCCATTCGGATCCCCATCTCCCCGCAGTAGCGCTTGAAAATGCCCTCGGCGAAGTTGCTGCCGTTGTCGGTGATGATGCTATGCGGGTAGCCGTATCTCGCGATTATCTCCTTGAGGAATGTGACAGTGTGGAGCCATCCAGCTTCTTGATCGGCTTGGCTTCGATCCACTTAGTGAATTTATCAATCATCACCAAGAGGTGTGTCATGCCGCCTCGGGCTGTCTTGAATGGGCCCACCATATCCAAGCCCCATACGGCAAACGGCCGGTGATGGGGATGGTTTAGGGGGCGGCGTTTGCCTTTGCTTTGCGACGGCGGCAGCCGTTGCACTTCTTCACGGGTCTTCGCGTCTCAGCGCGGTCGGCCAGTAAAAACCGTGCGGAAGGCTTTGGCCACTATGGCTCGGAGGAGGCGTGATGGCCGCTCTCACTGGTGGATTTCCGTAGGAGTTCAATCCCTTCACCGGCTCGGCCTTTTGTTGAACACCCCACTTACGCTGCGTTTGTACAGCTCGTGGTTGATGATTGTATAGGCCTTGGCCCTTCTCTCAATCTGCCTGGCCTGGACTCTATCATCGGGCAGCACACCGTCGGTGGTAGGAGAGAATTCTTGTGCCCATGATGGTACGCATTTTATTTCAAACACGCTAACCACCAAGGCCTCCATCTTCGGAGCTTCGGTTTCGGCTACGTGGTGTGAGACTCGGCTGTGAAGCCGCGGGTTTGTGTAAGCCCAGTTTGGCTGAAAGCCCCGCGTTGGACCGATAAGCCCCGGGTTGGAAGCGGCGGGTTTGGCTGATGAGCCCCAACTTAGGCGATGAAGCCGGGTTGGTGGAAGCGTGCCCGACACGAATATGGAATCCGAGTCCGGTGACGGTATGATGGACGGCTTCTTGATAACCGCCAAGGCGATGCCCGGAATGGCCGGGTTGGCCGATCTTGGACAAGGCATCGCCGCCTCGTTGTTCTTTCGTGGCACATGGTGGAATTCGCGGCCGTCGAAGAAGCGGATAGCTGCTGGACATGGAAGCGATACGAGGCCATGTTGGCGTCTTTCGCGTCCCATCGCGGATGCTTGCTGTATGACCAAGTCGGAGTCGCCGAAGCATAGTATACGGCCACGCCAATCTCCTTGGCCACTTTATGAATGGCGCTTCATACTCATACGTTGTTGGATGCGGCGAAGTGGATCTGCGGGCGTAGTCCAGCCGGTCCCCTTTGGGAGAGGTGATGACGCCGGCTCCCAAGCCGTTGCGCGTCTTCGAGCCGTCAAAGTGCATCTTCCAATGTGTGGAATCCGGCCGAGCGGTATGTGCATCTCAGCCATCGACAAAGAAGTCCGCGAGGATCTGCGACTTGATGGTGTGCGTGGCTCGTAGAGGATGGTGTGGGCGGCTAGCTCGGGGCCCAGCAACTTGACCATTGGCATCCTTGCTGCCGATGATTTCCGCCCGCTGGGCAACCACCACGATGGGATGCTCTTGGAAGTAATGTTTGAGCTTCTTGGCCGCCATGTAGACACCGTAGGTGACCCACAGTGGGGGTAGTTTTGCTTAATTGGGAGAGCACTTAGCTGAGGTAGTAGGCGAGACTGGACCCGTTGCTCTGTTTCGGCTTCTTTGCGCTCCACCACCAGGACAACGCTGACCACTCGGTTGGTGGCTGCGATGTACAACACATCGGCTCCATTGAACCTGGCGTTGCAAGGATTGGCGCGGTTGAGAGCACGCGCTTTAAGTCACGAAAGGCTTCATCCGCCTGTGGTGACCAGGAATTTGTCCGACTTCCTCATCAATTGATACGGGGGTGCCTTCTCCCAGCGGCTGAGGCTCGGAGGCCAGGAGCATCCGGTGAACTTCTGGACGTCCTTGAGGCCTTGCGGCAGTTCCATCTTCTCAATGGCACGATCTTCTACGGGTTGGCTTCGATTCTCGTTGGCGAGGTAGCCAGAGTTGGCGGGCGCACGACGTGCACTTGGCCGGGTTGAGCTTCATCCGGAATCTTCGCAGATTGGTGAAGGTTTCTCTCAAGTCATCAAGGAGGGTAGGCATCTCCTTGGTTTTTACAACGACATCATCCACGTATGCGTGAACATTTCTGCCGATTTGATCCTGCAAACATTTTTGCATGCACCTTTGGTAGGTGGCGCCTGCATTTTCAAGCCGAATGGCATAGTCGTGTAGCGATAAGCCCATACGGGGTAATGAGCGAAGTCTTTATTTGATCAGCCCGATTCAAAGGAATCTGGTGGTAGCCAGTAGGCATCTAAAGAAAGACAACAGTTCACCGGCAGTCGAGTCTATGACTTGATCTATGCGCGGGGGGAAGGGGTCCTTCGGGCACGCCTTGTTGAGGCTGGTGTAGTCGATACACATGCGCCGGAGCGTTCTTCTTCAAAACCAGGACGGGTTCGCCAACAGTCCGGGCTGATACTTCCATGATGAAGCCTAGAGCGGGCAATTTCTTCACCAATGGCCTTCCTTCGTTCTTCGCGAAGCGCTTGAGACTGCTTCACGGCAGCCAGGCCCGACGTGGAGGTGGTGCTCGCCAACTCCCTCGGTACACCGGCATGTCCATTGGAGACCATGCGAAGATGTCCCGATTCTCACGGAGGAAGGTGAGCTCGCTTTCCTATTTGCTGCTCAAGCCGGCACCGATGGTGGCGTACTTGTCCGGCTGGGCGGGTCGAGCAGGATCTTCTTGGTGTTGTCGGCCGGTGGAAGTGAGTCGTCCAGCCGGGTTGCCCACGCCGGCATGTCCGCCTGCGCGGCCTTGGCCAAGCGACGGCGTCGTGGATGAGCTGCTTCTCGGTGGCGATGACCAGCGTCTGGGCCATCTTGGAACTCGCGTGGCGCAGTCCATGGAGCGACGATAGTCGCCGGCTGATGATGACCCCTTGGGGCAGGGCATCTTCATCTTCACCGTAGTGGGGCACCGCCATGAATTTTGTCAGGGCCGGCCTGCCCGGCGCGTGGTAGGGACTCACGAGGTCCACCACCTCGAACTCGATGTTCGCCGTGCGGAAGTTGTCCGGCTTGCCGAACATGACCTCCGGGGTGATCCGGCCAATCGGCTGGCAGCAGTGGCTGGCACGATGCCATGGAAGACGGTGGGGGTGGGCGCAACTCGGCCTCCTGGATGCCCAACTTGCGGGCGGTGTCGCGGTAGAGGATGTTGATGCTGCTGCCCCATCCATGAGGACGCGAAGCGCACACTGCGCCGGGTTGTGCCGATGATGGGGGGGTCGAGGACCATGGCGTAGCTGCCCGCTTTGGTAGGACAGCCGGTGTGTCGCGGCGATCAAAAGTGATGGCCTGCTCGACCGGTTTCGTCTTGGGGGACCGGCGGCATGACGCGTTGACCGAGGGAAGCGCTGCTGGCTCGTTTTGTCCTCGGGCTCGGTGGTGAAGATGATGTAGGTGGCATCCTCAGCCAGGTACCGGCCGGCATGGTGCACTTGGTTAGCCTCGTGGTGCTCGAGGTTGTTGGCTTCTGCGCCGGCTTGGCCACCCGGCCCGCCGGGGTGGTGGTGGGGTGGAGGCGGAAGGGGCTCGCCGCTCGTCCGCTTCATGAAGTGGCGATCGCGGGTGGAGTGGTTGGAGGGTTCTTGCCGCTGTGGTACTTGCACGGCGAGCATCTGCTCGAAGGTGTACCGGTTTCAGGGCCGGTCCGTCGCCGCGCCGGCTTGCGCCAGCCGTGGTCGACACTGCGCCACATGGGCGGAGCCATACCGGCGGTCCGGCTGGTCTGTGCCTCTTGCCGCGGTAATTGTCCCGCCGGCTGGTGGTGGCCGCCTTGGCCGGCTTATGCTCAGCCGGCTTGTTGTTGTCCCTTTGGATGGAGCCGTGAATCTCAGCCGGCGTGTGGTTCCATCAGCCGGCGCGTACTTGTCTGCGATGGCCATCAGGCAGCCATCGTCTTGGGTCGCTGCGGTGCAGCTTGTGCCATAGCATGGTGTTGGCCGGCAGCAGCCATGAAGAAGGCGCCGGATCTCGTGCACGCCCTCGCGAGTTGGCATCTCGCACCGGCGCGTCAGGTACGCACGGTCCGTCTCGTCTGCGCCCTGCTTGCACATCTCAAGCTGTTGGGGGCGACCGGCCGCGGTAGGTGCCGGTGAAGTTGATGAAGGCATCCTCGAAATCGAGCCAGCCGTTGATGCGCTGGCAGGTTGTTGAGCAGTGCGGGCGGAGCGAGCAGCATGAGGGGAGGCGCACGGCCCGCGCTTGTTGCCCTGGCGATGCCGGCCGGTGGTAGTCTGCAGCCGTCCTCCGCTGTCGTGCCGTCGTACTGGGTGTGTCGCGGGGCCCGGCTCTCATGGGCTCATTGAGGATCCGCGGCCCGAAGAACTTGGGGCCGGCTGGCCCTTCTTCCTCCGCGATGCGGGATTCGACCAGCCGGGTCGAGCGATCTCGGCGTCCGCCGCTCGACGCGTGGGCCCAGCCGGAGCGAGCCGGCTGCGCGGGCCAGGCCTCTGGAGCGCGCGGTGCTTGATGGTGGATGGCCTCTACTCGTACTCTTCGTCGTCATGCCGGCTTGATGGTGGCCGGCTGCGACCGCGTTGCCCTGGGCGGCCGGCTTGTGCGGCGGAGCTTGCATGGGTGTTCCGGCGTCGGCCGCCGGCTTGGCGCGAGGAGGTGGACTCGGCCGTGTCCTTCGGACCGTCTCGGTCCTTGCCTGAGCGCCATGAGCGTGAGAAGCTCTGGGGCATGGGCGTACCTGGGGTCCTGCGTTTGGCGGTTGGCCGCCTTCAGTCACCCGCTCAGTCGGCGGCGTAACTCTGCGCCTTCGAGGCGGTGCAGCTCTTCCGCGGCAGCCGCGCGAGCATGTTCTTGTCGGGGGTGTTGTAGATGGGCAGCTCCGTAGATGGAGCCGGCGATGCAGCGCCGTCCCGGGCGATCTCGCGCCCAGGCCGCCTCTCTGCGGCGGATCTGGCCGGCTCGGCCGGGGTTGTCGCCGGCTGGCGTGAGGCGTGGGCGCGGTTGAACTCGCGCGGGAGATCTCCCACTGGCGCTGCAGCAGCCAGCTCTTCCGTTTGAGGAGGAGCTGGCGGTGCTCCTCCAGTCCTTCTCGATGGTGGTGGGGTCGGCACCAGGCGTGAGCGGAGTGCTCAGCTTGGCCCTAACTTCGTCCGGCCGGGATGGTGGTGGCGCGCCTTTGCGCCAGCGGATGCGCCGGCGTCCTTGTTGCGCTCCGCGCAGGACCGCGGATGCGCGTGGTCTTGTCGGCGGCGTCGTTGCCGGTGGTCATGACCTCCTGCATGATGCAAGAGCTGGCGGTGGTGAGGCTGGCGCCGGCTCCAGGGGGGGGGCTTGCGCAGCGCACGATCTCGCGCGGGTAGCGCGGTGGTGCAACGGTGGCGACGTAGACGTCGGCCGCCGATGATGTTGCCGCCGGCAGGAATGGCCGGTCGGAAGCAGCGTTGTCGCCGCGATCGAGGGAGCGAATCTCCAGACCAAGCCAGCGACTCGCTCGCCGGTGGTGATGGTGAGGCCCGTCCGGATGAAGACACCGGCCGAGGATGCTGAAGGCCCCACGGTGGGCGCCAAATGTCGTGGTATCGTCATGACATATGCCATAGGGTGGCTAATCGAAGGGGCTCCTGAGAGATCTCACGGTATCCGGAGCGGGTATGGGCACGAACGACACGGCGACGTACCCAGGTTCGAGGCCCTCCGGTGGAGGAAAACCTCTACTCCTGCTATGAGTGTATATGATGGGTAACACAGTACAATGGTGCTCCTTGAGCTGTATCCGGCTGCTCGAGGTGGACGAAGGTCTCTCTCGGGCAGCTCTAAGACTAGTGAGTGGTAACTGATCGATCGTCCCCGCACGAGGGGGTAGCCCGGCTTATATAGGCGCCGGCACTTTAGATAAGTCCCTAGAGTCTAGTGGCCAGCATGGGCCGGCTTCGGCTCCCGTCCCTTCCCGAGGTGCCGACGGGGAGCCGTTGAACGTAGTGGCACGTCCCATCCGTCCGCCCAGAGCGCGTGGAGGTGCTGTCGTTGTCGTCATCATGCTCGGCGCGTACGGCTCGACGTACGCCATGATGGCCTGTCCGGCGCGTGCTGCTCTACAGTGCCCCGTACTTTACGGGAGATGAGGTCAGCGTGGACCTTTGAACCCGGCTCACCTACCCAGTTCCTTCCTGTGCAAGGCTCACCAGCCTCGAGTCGGTCCGAGGTACAAACCCGTCGGATATGGCTTGTAGAAGCCGGCCCAGCCACAGCGTCAGGCCGCAGCCAGGCCGACTAGGACTTAGAGCCAGCCGGCTCCGAGCAGCCGGCCACGGCTCCACCGGCCTCTCAGCCGGCCTTTGCCGCGAGCCGGCCGACCTCAAGCCGGCCGCTCCGCGTCCATTGCCCTACCCGGGGTCTTCCCCCCGACAAGAAGGTATTTGGAAGTCCCGAGCTTTACGTAAGCTAAAAGTCTTTGACTGGCTACTATTCATGGATCGTTTGAATACAAAGGACATGATGGCCCGGCGCCACTGGCATGTGGAGGGAGGAACTGCCTGTGTGATGTGTTCCTCCGCACACCTTGAAACGAGAGACCACCTTTTCTTTGAATGTCCATTTGCAAAAGAGTGTTGGGACACTTTAAACATCCAGTGGGACTTGACTGCACCCATCTCTCGAAGGATCAAGCTTGCATCGACGGCCTTCACTGGACCTTGTTATATGGAGGTGATTTCATGTGCGGCTTGGAATGTGTGGAAAGAGAGAAATGATCTCATTTTTAATGGGGTAACCCCCTCGATAGCTAGATGGCGTGTGAGGTTTCAAAGTGACCTCTCGGTGCACCAATATAGAGTCAAACCTGCAGCTGTTCAACCACTCCTTGAATGGTTGCAAAACTGTTTTGTCTAGTTTTTTTTGTTTAGATTTTTTTAGTAGTCTGTGTGATGCTGTTTGTCTTTTTTTCTTCTTCTTCTCTTTACTCTCTTTGTCCCTATGTAATTTCGTTTGTATTTTATTGGTCGGTTGACCTCCATATTAATAGAAAATCTACACCGTAGGGGCTTCCCCTACGGTCCTGTTCTTCAAAAAAAAAAAGGACAAGAGGTAGGAAGGACAAAAGGGAGACGCGCGAGTAGACACAAGCATTGTCCACGCAGATGCTTTCCAAGCCTAAATTTCAATCCGCGCGCCTTACTCCTCGTAGGGGAACACACTAGTAGAAAACAACGGGAGAGCAACAATGATCGTCAGCCGTGTCGATGTGAAGATGAAGCGTGACTAGCAATATCTTAGGTGTCAGTTTCTTTTTCGAGTTAATCAAATACTCCCTCTATTCTGATTTAGTTTACATTTTAGAAAAAATGAGACAAACTAGTGATGTATTTATTGATACTACTTAGATATGTAAACAACCAATTCAAGCTACATTGAAATCACCAACATCCAATAAAAAACAAACCATTTTATTTTCAGTGTTGTTGTTGACTAAAAGTTAAAATGTAGATTAATTTAGAACAAGTTTTAAAACTATAATGCAGTCTATTTTAAAGTAAAATGGTACTCCCACAAGTTCAGACTAATCAGACAGCGTACATGGTTATGGCTGCTTCTAGAACTCAACGACTGTCAGACCAACCAGTCCCGGAATTAATTAACGAGGCAATAAATCTAGTTACCAACTGAAACAAAGACTGCAAGTGTGTGGCAATAAAACACTGAGGCAAGCATACGCATCTGCCGGATTTCTTCCAAATAGACCGCTCTACGTATTAACCTCTAATGGATCATTTTAAGAAGAGAAGGCAAATTAAACGATCTCATTCTATCTAACAGACCAATCCTACAGAAGCAAGGGTAACCACAATTTGATGTGACCATTAATTGCCAGTAAACCGAAGAGCGAGAGATCAGTGTCAATCCACAGGACCAAAATACCACATGCTCTCTTATGTCAACCACACCGATCACGATAATCACACCAGGACGGCGATAGAGCTAGGAGATTTTTCGGCCCATCAGATGTCGCGTCTACCACCAAGGATACACACACCTAAGAGCATCTCTAGCCGCGTCCTTTAAAACGTTCTCAAACGGCACCGAATTGAGCGTTTTGGGAAACATGTTTTGTTCGTGCCGCGTTTGGGAGGACGTCGCTCCCCAGCCGCGTCTCCCAAACGACTCTAAACTTTTTTTAACATTAAAATACTTTTTTTTTTCATTTTTTTTCAATAGAGAGAAGAAACATTCCACAGACTAATACATAATTCGGAACATGGTTTACACAAACTAAGACATAGTTTGCAACATGGTTTCCACAAACTAATACATAGTGTGAACCATGGTTGACACAAATTAAAACATTGGAAAATGAGAAAAGCCAGTAGTGTTGGTTCCATATGTTCGCTGCCAAGAAAGAACATTCTCGGGCACACTCAATCACCAAAACTGAAAAATCCAGCCGGCATTGATAACCCTGTTGTTCTCACCAAGATAGGACATACAGAAACCGCCACTACTGGCTTCAATTGGCTCGTGGCCATATTCCCTGCAAGAAAAGAACACCCAATCGTCCTCCTCAACGGTGTCGCCGTGGTAGTGCCGGCGGCAGCGCGTCTCGTCGAACACTTTGACGCTCATATCCCCCTCGCCAAGGTAGGAGAATGTGAGCACGCACCTGGGTTCGAGGTCGTGGTAGCGCGCGAACTTCTCCCAGCCGGTGTGGAGGTACATCTTTCCGCACGCGTCGAAGATCACGTCCACAATCCACCGGCAGCAGTCGCAGGCAGCCTCCCGCAAATGCAGCGAGGCCGGCTCGCTGCCGGCAACGAAGTCGGCGAACTTGTCCGACAGCCTCTAGATGCCGAGTGGGTCGCCCTTGAGGACGACGACGAACTCGAACAACACTTCCCGCTCCTCCTCCTACAGGTCGGACGATGAAGACGAAGGGGTCGCGGGCGACAGCGAGCGTGCAGCTCTACCACGGCCACGGCTACGACCACGGCCGCGACCTCGGCCTCCGCCTCTACCAGCCATGGCGTCGACTCTTGAGATGGTGGCGGCTAGGGTTTGGGAGAGAGGCGCTAGGGTTTGTGTGTGAGGACGATGAGAGAGCGACCCTTTTTATAGGCCGGAGGGAGGCGTGGGAGCGGTGGCACTCATTAACGCCGGCACGCAGAGCTTGGCGCGATAAGACGCTTCGCCGCGCCTTTGCGAGAACTGCACCGTCGCTGCGCGCCAATAACTTCCGTCACGAGGTAGGCGATGGTTAGGTTAAACTTCAATATGACGCTGACGCGTCGGTCCCGCCACTCCTCGGCTCGCTTTTCGTTGTGTCTGACATGCCCGGAGCGTCCCCTGTGTAGCAGGACGGGCCCGGGGCGTCGGACACTGTATCGGGCCGCGTCGGACAGAAAAGAGCTTTGGGGCATGCGGCTCGGAACATTTTTTGTCTGGCGCGCCCCAAATCCCTTTGGGGAACGTTTTGGAGGGACACAGCTGGAGATGCTCTAACAAAGAGTCAATGACGCAACTCAATCTGCATCACAAGTGTTGATATGTCTCCGCCTCTTGCAACCAATTTTTTTCGAAATAGGAGCATAGCCCCAGCTCCTGATGCACACAACTTCTTTTTATTAGATTATTCATAAAGTTTTACAAGGAAGATACAAAGATCAATTCGAAGCCACCTTTCTAGCGACAACTCACTATACTTACAAGAGCGATGAAGGGGGTGAACATGAACATGGCCAATACCCTGACAATACACCAACACACATTATCTAAAACCGAATATCTTCCAAAGCCGCCCATTGGCGGGTGAAAAGCACAACTAGTCAAGAAGACCCTCAGCACACGCCATTGCACACGCCGCAGAAATCGCTACCGCAGTCTTCCTGTAACCCATCTCCAAGAGAGATCACCGCATTGACCTTGTCAGGCCTGCCATCGACGCCACCATAATGCCTGCTGATAGCACCACCGTCCTACGCGCATTCATCATCCCGCATCCAACACCGATACCCGGTGCACCACGCCGCCGAGACTCACCATCGTCGATGCGGTAGATGAACACCACACCACCGCAGCCCTCTACCGTCCAACAGCTACTCCAAAAACGATGCCCCAAGAGGTAGAACGACACAGAGAGCGCCTCCATCGTCCGATCCGAGAGACCCAGATCTAGGATTTCCCTTGGAGCAGCACGAGTGACTGCGACGTTGATGCCTTCAAGAAGGTTACGACGCGTGACGTCGCCATTGCCCACCACGACCAAGGTCGGAGCACGGTTTTCACCGGCAGCCGCGCATCCCAAACTCGCTGCTAGGACTAGATGTGAGATCAGGAGATCGCCAGAACCAGCCCCAATCCGTCCGACCACCTCCGATGGAGAAGATGGACACCACCACCATGCCTAGAGCTGCTTCCCTAGGATTCCTCATGACACAAGAGAGGCCTAGTAGCGCCTCACCGTCGACGTAGCAACGATAGGAGCCACAACACGAAAAATCCACAGCCATCCAGGCGCAGATCTGGCCCGATCTCGATGCTACCGTAGACCAGCGAAGCCGCCGCCGGCATCTCGGCTCCATGGCCGCCGCCTTCCTGCACCGCTGCATCAGGGAAGGCCAGGTCGGTCACCGCCGCCATGCCCACCGGTCCACAGCCGAGGAGAGTCTTGCAACCGAATCTAAATATGCAATTTGAAGGTGAGAGATAATCATGAAGAACCACGACCCCTAGACGATGGCGCCTAGAGTTTTCTCCTTTCACCTACTCTCTTCTACAGTAGATCCATTCTGGTCAGCGCCGTATGAGCCATCCTCTCCAAGAATGTAAAATTTTACTAACTTATAGAAAACACCACATCAATTATAAGAGTATATAGATGTAAAACAAAGCGAGAGGTGTTTCTGAACCCGAGCTCATAAGATTTTTTTGAATAAAATATTGAAAAAATAGAAAAAAAGTTCAAAAAATGAAAAATTTGCACAATGAACATGTACAAGTGTTCTAACTGCACACCAAAAATCTCGGGAAATGACATATGTAGTGGTCTGTGCAAAAAAGGAAGATTTTTGGTGTGCAGTTAGAACAATTGTACATGTTCATTGTCAGATTTTTTGATTTTTTTTGCTATTTTTTTGTTTTTTTTTATTAAAGCAGGAGCATATGACTCGGGTTCAAAAATGGTTTTTCGAAAACAAAAATATATTTAATGATGCGTCTGATTTGGATTGAATTGACATTCTATAGGCTGATAGTTTTTCTAAAAATTTCATCAAAGTTTATATTGTTTACCTTTTATAAAAAATTATACGCCCCTTCTCTTACGAAATGGATAGAGTAGTAGACTATTGTCTAGGTATACCATCACATGGGACACACAAAGCTGATAAAGACATAACTTTACGATCTTTTGCCCCTTTCGGCAAGCCGATAGGCAATAAACATACTAGAAACCCGGATTATTAGCTAAAATCAAGTAAATAATTTTACTCTTACAGTCACCCAATCAACACATTCCTTTTATGGTCACTTACCAGTACGAAAATGAACAATATCTTGAGAAGACAGTTAAAGCTGATAAAGACAGAATGACTGTATGAGTGCACCACGATGGTAATTAAGGCAAGTGGAAAACATGGAGATCACACATCATCACGTCAGCAGGCGCTTCATCTCGATTTTCACAGGTCTAGCTGAGCGAATGAAACAGAAAGTGATGTTGCCAACTGACTTGAGTAGGATAACACTTGCGTATGGTGAGGTCATGTAATTTCAGATATCTGGAACGAGCAATACAAACTAGAAGGATTGCAGTACTTTTCTCCCCTGAATGGAGATTATCTTCACGAAGGAAATGCAGATAATTTCAATGTCACTTGTGCTTTCCAGTGATTGCTTTTGTCTGCCCGGAAACAAATTGGCACTGGTTGTCACATCATCATCTGTCCTACTTCGCAAATTTGTGGAGTGAATGGTCATTGTTGATATCGATAGTTAGAGATGCTGCTAGGTGTAAGAAGGAAGCAAGTGAGCCAGCACAGAGAAATATCCAAGAAATCGAGAGACTGCCAATTATGTTTTAGTGATAGGTGAATTGGAATGACAGTTTTCCATAATCGAAACAAAATGGATAATCATGACAGTTCACTGTCGTGTATGTATGTCCTTTTTTTAGAACCTTAGTTTTTTTTAGCTCAAATTATTAGGAACGTTTATCTTTCAAAATCTATTAACCCGAGCTCAAGTTGCATAGTATCCAATCTAATGCACACTCCTTTTTCCGTAGTTTCGGCATGATCTCAAATGGGTAAATAGTACTTCTAAATATTCAGATTGCATGCAAGATTGGAAGGGTGTCACAACTAACAGCTCAAAAAGGTCAACATGGTGGTCTGTCCAATAAAGGTACAAAGGGGATTCAGCAAGCGTTGGCGTCAACTATGCAACTTGAGCTTAAAATCGCAAAAGGTACCAAAAAATTTCAGTTTTGTAGAAGAAAATAACCCAATCACCCAAAAAATCTAGAGTTTACAGTATTTACAGTAAAAGTTTACTCATTCTCTACAGTGTTTAACCTTGCAGTATTTACAGCCAAGGGTTGAATTGTTGCACTCAGAAAGGGCAAACTTACATACGTGTGTTCATCTCGGAAGACATCATAAGCCTTGGATGCTAAAAGCCTGTTCATCGTGGTGACATGATTTGTAGATTGTCCGCCAGGACCCCAACCACCACGCACAAAGAGTGGGTTGTCATCAGTTATCACATTCTCAATCATGTTACCAGTTTCAGCAGACTTTCCACATTTGTGGAAGTACCTTAGTAAGCATGTCATATCGATGGCATCATATGATTGACTTGTTGAGCATCCATATGATAGATAACCCTAAAGATGACTGAAGCATTGAACTGCCTATAGGCTGCAGAGACACTAGTGTTGAAGGACACTGAATCATAGCAAACACCAGAAGTTTGTAAACTGATAAACATCTGCAAAGTCTTCTGAAGATCCATCTCCGGAGAAAATCCTTTCAAGGTTGTGCCGTATGTCACTGTAGTTGGTAAACATCATTTCTCCGCCATGTTACTAACCAAAGCTAAGCCTTCCTGGCATGGCCATCTCGGCATAAGTTATGGAGGTATATGTTCCAGGTGACAAACATAAAAATTATTGCATATACTCGTACCATTCGTGCAAAATTCACAAACCAGCAGCAAAAGCAACAACTGTGAAAACATTCAAGATGGCAACCTTCTTCAGAAGCCATCCTACAAAAACACGCATATCATCATCAATCTTTGCTGTAGCAAATGGAAGGTATAGGATGTAACAGATGGGTTCTCATTGTTTTCCTTGATGACGCATCAGCAGACAGCAGTAATGCCCTGCTGTATGCTCCGCCCCACGGCTTTTCTTTGCAGAAACCAGGCTTGCACGGACCCAGAAACCAGGCATCAGCAGACCAGTTTTTTTTCTTCTTCTCACAAGAACCGGAACTACAGCCTTGGCAGCGGGCAGAGTTGGCAAGTAAGCCAGCCTCAGCATTGCTTCGAACACCTTCAGTGCAAGGTCAGAGTTGGCGCCAGTGGCATACTTCCTTACCACTCTAGCCACCGCGGTGAACCCGCAGTCAGAAGACATGTCCTCGAATACCGAACGTGCGGCGTCGAGGTGGCCAAGCTGGCAGCTGCAGCCGTGTTTTGACAGAAGGGCGTTCGGGGTCGGGACGAAGTGGCAAACGTGTGATATATATCGATCACCGCCGGTGCGGCCTGCCGGAACGGAGGAAAAGTCGGGAGCTCCTATTCCAGGCATTAAGCGGCGCGAGCTGGTACCCCCGCCTAAAGGGTCCGCTTTACTGGGCCGGCCCAAAAAACACTCTGGTCTCCTTTATTCTCAGTCGGAACCAACAACGCTCAAAAAACAGATCGATCGATTAGCTGGTATAATACGTAGTATGTACGGTACAAGCATGTTAGTTTTAGGAAATCACGTGAGTTGAAGGAAAGTCCAACAACCATCCATGCCTAGCATTTTTTACGTTCCATTCGGCTCGTAGGGTATGTGCACGTTGATATACAGTACAACATTAATTTCATTTTTGTACCACAATATTAGAACCCGTACATATTTTTACTTTCTCTTTTCTATATTTTTATTTTTAATAGATCGATCTGAACAAGTTACTAAGTTTACATTTATTTAAAAAGTTGTTAACTCATTCCTTTGAAAAACCAAAAACTCAAATACTTTTTTGAACAAACACATGGATATTTCTCTAACAGCGAAACATTCTACCTCATTTCAAATGATGTTTGCACAAATATTTTAAAATTATAAAAATGTTCAAACCCGAAAATTATTCAAATTTTCTGATTGAAAAAATGTTCGAATTTTAAAATTGTTTGAATAAAAAATGTTCAAATTAGAAAATTGTTCATATTTATAAAATGTTAAAAAATAAAAATGTTCATATTTAAAAATGTTCAAAAACAGAATGTTCATGTTCAAAACATGTTCATATTTTAAAAATGTTTAAATTCAAAAAACGTTCAAAAATAAAAATGTTAGATTTTTATGAAAAAAAGAAGAAAAAGGAAAAAGTTCTATACTTTTTAACCCATGAACATTTTTCAGAAGGGTGAATACTATTCGAACCCGGTGAACATTTTCTTTAAATTGGTCGGTATAGTTTGAACTCATGAACTCTTTTTTTGATTCGGGCAACAAACTTGTTTAGACTTTGATTTTTTCATAATATAAATATATTCGAATAATGATTTTTTTAATTAATAAATAAAATATAGAAATAAAAAGGAAAAAGGAGAATAGAGAAGAGAAGAAAATAATACATATGAAAATAGGAAAACAGAAAAAACAAAACAAAAAAATACGAGAAAATGTCAATTTAAAATGTTTAAATTCAAAAAATGTTCAAACTAGAAAGATGTTCTCATTTAGAAAAGATTTAAATTAAAAAAACAAATTTGAAAAGTGTTCAAATTTGAAAGTTGTTCCGTTACTAAAAGTTCAATTTTAAAAATGTTCAAATTTGAACTTTGTTTGAATTTTAAAAATTCTTCAGATTTTCAAGTTGCTAATATCAGAAAAAGGATAGTACAGAAAAAAGACTAAAGATCGAAAAAAAAACTGAACAGAAAAGAAAACCGGATAAGAACCAGGAAAGTAGGAAACTTATGGCAATGGTCCGAACGCACGAAAACCCCAAAATAGCAACCCATCGCTAGTAATGGGCCGGCCCAACAAATCCACCCCTGTGCGGCGCGCCGGATAGAGCCCGCATTGGGCGATGAATAGGAATCGCCGGAAAAGTCGGCAGCGTCGGGTTTTGAAAGTAAGCACAGAAGGTGATATAGGGGCCAGGCCGGTATAAGAGCGAGGATAGATGGCTTGCTAAGTAAGGCCTGCCCCGGATCTTCACAGCTATAGTGGGCCTCATCATGTTGTTGGTTCTCGAAGGAAGGTCCAACCAAAAGAAAAATGAATTCAAATCACATTCAAGGTTTATTATACGCTCAGCAATCACTAGTCGTATCTTAAAAAAAAGCAATCATTAGTCAAAAAATTACTTTCAACCGTGCACCGTAGATAATGTGCATAGTTCGACTGCGTTTTCCTGCACAGAGATTCGTGCGGATTTTAAAACATAGTTACTTCCTCTGTCTTATAAAACTTGTTTTAATTTTGTCTAAATCAAGATGTATATACATACTATTTAATGTCTAGTCATATTTAAATTTAGACAAAGATGAAACATTTTCGTGCAACAGAGGAAGTACTTTATGAAACTTTCGAGCATGAAACATGCACGGTAAATACGGTGCATGGTAGAAAATCCTGGTGCAAGCACTAGTTTCTTGCTAATCTTCAACCTCACCCTCATCACACACCCTTGTAGTTGTGGCCACGGCTGAGCAAAATGAGCTATTTCTTTAAAAATGGCGTTGCCATTGAAATAATTAGTTTATTTTTCGAAATTATAGAGAATAGAGGATATCATAATAGCGATTCACTTACATCTATACGGTTTTACATTTTTTTCAAAAGGGAGAACGAGACCCCAAGCCTCTGCATCGAAGAGATGCATATGACATTCCTATCAAACAATTGAACAAAGATCTAGGGAAGAAAATGCATATAGAAAAAACCAATGCCACCACGCAATACCTACAAAGCCGATAATGAGTGAAGATCGTGACAATAAGACCTTATTTCGTGACAACACGAAAATCACTCATCAACTAGGAACTGGGAACATCGCATACCCTAAGTCACTTTGTAGGCAAAACGGGATCGCTCATCAGGTATAACAAACTCTTACCAAGCACCTCATGCACACGCTACAAAAATGTTCAGCACCGCCAAAACCGCCGGACCGGAAAAGATCCGCATATATAGTGTGCCAGTCCCGTCGTTGATGCCACCACGACGCTAGACAACACCTCCGCCATGCACAAGTCCATCATGACACATATGTCATAGAGACCCCGGTGCGCCATGCAACCGAGACCCACCGTCGTCGACGTGGTAGTTGTCACGGTACTCTCCACCAACAAAGCCATCCACATGGCCGATGTACAACTCCAAGAACGATGCTCCCAAGGGAGGAACGATGATTAAGTGTCGCTATCATCCGGTCCACAAATCTAGCACCCCCAGCCCCCCGAGGTAGCGGTAGAAGGTACGAAGAGTCACCTCGATGATGACCTCATCAAGGAAACAACACTTACGTGTCATCATCTCCAGCTTTGGCCATGAGCCGAAAGTAGGTTGGCAGGGGCCAACGAAAACCATATCGGGATCTGGAGTCACCGGGGCTGCAGCCTTGCCACTGTGAAACCTAGTGGCCGGTCGAGGATGCCGACGTTCAGCCCCAACCGGAGGCACGAGGCCACCACCAGAGTGAGCGGCGCCCTGCTTAGCCACCCCATGGCTACAATGAGACGAGGTTGAGTATGCACCACAGGGTTTCGTGTTTCTTGGCTAAAAGAGGGTTACATGAACTATACGTTCTTTCACCAAAAGTCTGTTTGGAACCTATTATCTGCAAATCCGACTGTGGCGAGGTAGTCTCGACTGAGCAATATACTCCCTCTGTCCCATCAAAAGTGTCTTAACTTTGTCAAAAATTCAATATACCTAGAAATTATCTAGTAGGTAGATACATCCAAAATTTGACAAAGTTGAGACACTTTTGGTGGGACACGTCACCTTATGATTTATGAGTAGCTGAAATTGAGGAAATCTTAAATGGGACTAGGGGGTTTAGCTTAAGTAAAATTGCCAGTGACAAGAACGGTGCTATAGTGACCTCACCTAGCACTAGCAACCCAACTCCAGCCGGTGGTGGAGAGTGCAGACAAGCGGTTGTCTCTATGGTGCGCGCGGCTGCTGAACCGTGGTGGTATGATTATCCTTGTGCAGACCACTCTTAGTGCCATTCCCATCCATGAAATGATGTCGCTAGATGTTCCCCCAAGACCCTGCAAGCTCTACGGAAGATTTTCCGCGGTTTCATGTGGAAAGCTAGGACCGACATCAGTGGAGGTCACTGCTTGGTGGCCTCGGACAAGGCCGCGTCTCCAAAACATTGTGGAGGCTTGGGTATTCCTAACCTCCACCTCCTCAATGTGGCTTTGCGATGTCTGATGAGTGCATTTTTAGCATGTTTTTGCATTATTATTTTATCAAGTTATCATCAAGTAGTGGTAGGATTTTTGTATTTCACTGCGCTACCGCCTTTTATGCTTGTCTACAAAGGATCCTAAAATAATAAGTCAACAATAAAAATATCAATGAAAACTATCATTTTCTGGCATTTTGACGTGATAGAAATCATTTTTGCACTTAATAATGCGCCTGGGTGAAAGGACAACGCGAGGACAGCTTGCAGGGGCTTTAACGAGCATCGGTATGGGCAAGGCCCACCCGTACCGTCTGCCCGTATCACCCTCCAAGAGCACCGCCTCGTCAAATACTTTCACCTCCCGCAGACGGATCAGAGATTAGACACACACAACTCCACGAAACCGAGAAACACCGCCCCATATCAGACCTCAAGAGGGAACTTTGGAGAAGACAATATCCGGGCTTCTATGTGGATGCTCGGAGGACAAGGCATCATCCCCTTCATCATCATCAACCGCTGCACCTTCATAACCATCATCCTCCAACCATAGTTGTAATCTTGATTGCTATTGTGGATTTGTATTTGAATTCATTCCATTCCTTTAATTCCTTTCACAAGATTATCATGATGTTCTTGATTGTCTCCATGTGTGAGTAGTATTATTAGTTCTTGGGGAGATGGAGAAACCCTAGCATGAATATGAGATGAATCTAAGATGAACTATGGTTTCAAGTATTAATGTGTGTTAGTTTTCTCTCTTGTTATTACATGTTGTGCACCATGTAATATTGCCTATTGGCCTTGAGAGGGAACTACTCTTTGAAGTGTGGTAAAGCGAACAACGAGAAGTGACATTACCGTATCGGCGCTTTGACATATGAATAAGGGGGGTAAGAGGGATTCATGAAGCTCATATCGATGACCATGTGGTACACCCCTTAATAGCACTAGTCAATATGTGGTTGCAGAAGGCTAGATGATGTGGTTAAGATATGCGATGACCGATGGCTTTCTGGGTCCATCTTATTACGGAGCTCTCCCCCACACAACATTCTTGAAAGCATATTTTATCTTAATTAACATGAGTCCTAGTGCTATAGGTGGATCCAATAATCCTTGAGAAACACTTTGTCTTATAAAGTTCCAACCATTTTTTATGTAATGTTTTTACTGCTTTATTTACTTTTCCTGCAACCATTTACAACACCCCCTTTAATCATTTTGAGCCTAGAAAACAATTACTAAGTAATCTTTAGTAGAAAGTGTAGCAAGGGGCATTAATATAACTACTAGTAGCTCCTCGTGGTTTGATACTCTTATTTCGAAACTAGCTACAGTTGATCTAAGTTCTTGCAGTCATCAAGATATTTTATGGCGCCGTTGCCGGGGAGCTCAACGTTTTTGGTCTTTGTTCTTAGTTGCTTATCTATTATTTTTACTAAAGTTGTTTGATAGTTTCAGGTAGTACCATGGCTGCTCTCTGGCTTATGAAGAAGCTTGATGCAGCTGAATATCACGGAAGATTCAGTCGAGGATTCGTTAAGGAATTCCCCAATGGAAGTGACATTGAATATTCTATTCATCCACGCTTTATTGCTATTATGAAGGACAAATAGTTTTGCAGGAGATGATCCCGATGAGGATCCTTATACTTATTTGCATTATTTTACTGAGTTGTGTTGGACAATTAAATTGAGAAACTATATTGATGATGAACTTAAGCTTAAATTATTTAGTCAATCTCTAACCAACACTGCATTATCTTGGTATAGAACTTGCCCCGCAGAAAAGAATGATACTTGGGAGAATCTTAAGAAGGAATTTATATTTCGATTCTGTCCCAAAGTCAAGTTTGCGGAAGCAAGAAGAGATATAACCAATTTCAAGAATCATCGCGGCTAAAGCTTAATGAGAGCCTATCTCAGGTTTAAAGGTACTGTTCAAAAATGTCCCCATCATAATTTACCACCTTGTTATGTTTTACATGTCTTTTATGGAGGACTAGAACAAGATAATAAAAGATAATTATATTTGTTATCCACTAGATCTTTCATGGAACTCACAGCCGAGCAAGCTTGGATACGTCTAGATAAAGTTCATACAAATAGAGTATCATGGGGCTTTGATCTTGGAAGTGAGGGAGAAATAGAAATTGAATATGACTGTATAAATTCTTATACACCGGGAAACTAAAGAAACGGCTAAGAGCTTAATCTTGATGATGTTATGGTATTAGATGTTCTTCAAGATTTTACAGAATTCATTAAAGTACCCAAGAAAGAATGGCTCCATTACACTCCACCACCTCAAGTTGTTGAAGCAACGTAAGTTGAAGCCGAAGTATCCAAAGTGGTACCTATTGAAATTTCGTCTTACAACGAGCCGCTACCTTTTCCAATGAAAGCGGCAAGGCACATCCGAGCTCAACTTCTTGCTGAACAAAAGGA
Source organism: Lolium multiflorum (assembly GCA_030979885.1). Taxonomy (NCBI): domain Eukaryota; kingdom Viridiplantae; phylum Streptophyta; class Magnoliopsida; order Poales; family Poaceae; genus Lolium; species Lolium multiflorum. The sequence continues at coordinate 209,095,216 of CM061748.1, forward strand.
AGAGGAGGAAAGAAATGTAAGAGCTAGAAACTAGTAATGAGGAACTTACTCATGGAGCTACAAATGGAGAAAGTGAGGTAACAAAGCAAGGTATTTTAGCTATGTTTGCACACTGCAACATAGTTGAGCTAGATTCCGAAGCCTAACAGTTTGTAGAGGGTATGGTCAAAGCAAAACGTGCATGCAAACCTGTTTTACCCTGCACTTTCGGCGGATCCTCTTACTATGGACTCTACGATAAACAAACGACGTTAGCCACGTGTTTACTTCTGGCTGTGTGCTCACGTACCCATGTGAACACCAGCGTTCATCCGATAAAAGATGTACCCATTACAATAGGACCCTACACTTATCCCATTGATTTTGTTGTCATTGATATGCCAATTGATTCTCATTGCCCAATCATTTTTGGAAGGACTTTCTTAAACACTGCAGGAGCTAATATTGATTGTACGAAAGAAATTATCTCTCTTAAGTTTGGGGAGGAAGTGATGAGTTTCAATTTCTTGAAGTTCACTCATAAACCAATTGTTGAAGAAGAAGACTTCGAGGAGGAAGTTGATCTTGCTCTTCTTTCCACAATACTCTATAATACTCATGAAGATGATTTAGAGGTAAGTTTACTGGGAAATGAAGATAATATTATAGGATCAAATCAAAATGATATTGAGGAATGTTTGGACTCTCTCCCTATAATTGATGATTCAACTAAGGAAAATATGAAACACCTGAAAGAAAGGGAGATGAATATTTGCTACCTCCAGAACTGAAACATCTTCCTCTAAAATATAAGTTTTTAGATGAGACAAACAGATATCAAGTTACTGTAAGTACTAACCTTTCAGAAAAGGAGGAAGAACAATTAATGATGGTACTTAAAATGCATCGAAAGGACTTTAATTGGGTATTCTTTTTGGATGACTTGAAAGGGATCAGTACCCCAATAGCCACTCATCGAATATTCATGGAGGATGGAGCCCAACGAGTTGCCGATTTCCAGAGGAAACTCAAGCCTAAAATAAAGGAAGTGGTAAGAAAGGAAATCATCTGCCTTCTCGATGCAGGTATCATCTAACATGTTAAAGAGAGTGACTGGGTGAGTCCTGTTCATTGTGTTCCTAAGAAAGGAGGATTTATTGTAGTACCAAATAAACATAATGAAATGGTCCCAACCAGAACTGTAGTAGGACATTGTTATCACCAGAATTTGACCAAGCCAGAGGTGGGCCGCGATCAAGATGGACTTGAAGATATACATATAGAAGAGATATGTGAATCGGCCTTATTTACCAAGTTTGGGCTAGCTAGCCCGTGTATCTTAGTTTAGAAATTAGAGTTTGTCTCGTGCACGGTTTAGTGCACCCACATTAGAAAGTCCCCTGGACTATAAATATGTACCTAGGGTTTATGGAATAAACAACAACCAACGTTCAACACAAACCAATCTCGGCGCATCGCCAACTCCTTCGTCTCGAGGGTTCCTCCGGTAAGCACCATGCTGCCTAGATCGCATCTCGCGATCTAGGCAGCACGAGCCTGCCTAGTTGTTCATGCGTTGCTCGTATGAAGCCTTTTGATGGCGAGCAACGTAGTTATCGTAGACGCGTTAGGGTTAGCATCGTTCTTAGCATCATATGCTCGCGTAGTGCAACCCTTGCGCGTCTAGCCGTCCTTGTGCCTCATCATGGGTGCGGGGCGGCACCCCGCTGATCTTTATTTAGTAGATCTGATCCGTTATGGTCGCTCCTTGATCCATCAAGGATTAGTTTAATATCTGCAATAGTTAGGCCTTACAAAGGGTTGGAGGATCCAGCGGCATGCAGGGTGTAGTTTGCTGCCCCTAGACAGGACATTCCGAGGATCAACCTAGTGTTGGTTTTTAGGCCTTGTCTAGGGCTGGCTTACGTTTACCGTGCGTGAGCGCGAGGCCCAATCGTGAGTAGGATGATCCGATTATGCGGTGAAAACCCTAGATCGTCGTGGATCTCATATGCTTTATCTTGATCAAGCAGGACCACCATATATTCGGCCACCTTGGACGAATCATGGGTGGATCGGCTCCATGAGCCGATTCACAGGATAACCATACGAGCCGATCGAGGCTCGTATTTAACGTGTACGTGTGTGCCCTGCAGGAAACTAAGCGAGGCATCATCCACACCTTCTGACCAGGTATAGGTCGGGTGGCGCCCTTGCGACCCGCATCGGCGCACGACCAGGAGGCTTTGCGGGCCGTCGCTCAGGGGGGCCAGCCGCAGCCCTAGTCATTCCCGGCTCTACGGTGTTGGCCGCCACGCCCGCCGGTGGGTTTCGCGTCAACACATTCGCACGCCGGTGGGACAATCTTCAACGACAACCACCTCGCCATCCACATCAGAGATGGCGGAAGAAACTCCGGTCACCTACGAGGAGCTCACCGGCGAGCTCAAGAAGAAGTACGACGAGATCAAGTCTGCCCTCGAAGCCGACCTAATCGGCTCTTTCCACAGGACCCGCTCCCACGGCGTCAGATGGAAGGGGTTCACACCGAAGGCGCGCTTGATGGAGTGGACTGTCCACCCGTCGAGGAACGCACCAGGTCGCTGCGTCAGAGATAAACTTCATGGTGGCTCATTCGGCACCGCCATTCTGAGAGCCCGGTGAACACGTTGGAGCGTGTCGCGCGCATGATCCAGGAGATCATGAGCCATCGGTACTCTCCGTCAGGACTAGCCCTAGGGACTCACCAAGGGAAGCGCTGCTCCATTCCCGTCCACCGCTGCCATTCGCGTTGGCACACCGGCCGAACTCATCGGCCTATGTCGTCTACAAGATTGGTGGTGACCCCAGTGATTACCAATTTCTACAGGACGCGCCCAAGGAGATCCCGCACGGATACGCATGCGCATACGTGCGCTGCACCTGGCACCCTCGAACCAGGTCGCTATAGCAGGGACTTCAAACAGGAGGAACGTCGGAGACAGACGAGAAGCAAACGTGGCTAGCTAAATACGCCACCCCGACGAAGCTCCCGAGCCCAGCTCCAGTTGGCTCAGAACCGAGAAACAGGCATGGCTGGTTAAGTACGCCACTCCGACGAATCTTCAGGGTTCGGCACCTCCATCACCGCGGATCAAATTTGTACGATCCTGAAAGATCAGTTCGGCATGATGCCGAAAAGAAAGGCGATCGGCTATACCAAGCCGTACCCCAACGAGTACGAATTGATCCCGCTACCACCCAAATATCGGCTCCCGGACTTCACAAAGTTCAGCGGATCAGATGGCTCCACTCCATCGAGCATGTGAGCCGATATTTGGCACAGCTGGGCATGATCTCATCGTCAGACGAGCTGCGCGTGAGGTACTTCTCACAGTCCCTCACAGGATCGGCTGGATGGTACACGTCGCTGCCACCGAACTCAATCCAGACCTGGGCAGCTGGAAGAACGGTTCCATGAGCAATATCACTCGGAGGCTTCCGAGGCTGGCATTGCCGATCTAGCTCAAGTACGACAGAAGCGGAGAAACGGTGTCGAATACATCCAGCGCTTCAGGACCGTTAGGAACCGATGCTATTCGGTTCACGTAAGAGAAAAAGAAGGTCGAATTGGCGGTGGTGGGTCTATCATCATCGATCAAGGAAGTGGCCTCCCAGGCGGACTATCCTTCATTAGCACACATGGTGCAGAAGTTGTCAGCATATGAACAACGCCACCCGGATATCTACCAAGATAAATTCAAGCGCGTGGTTACCATGGTTGACGCAGCGAAGATGAAGGTCCTACGGGAGAGCGAGAGGTCGCAGTAGCTGAGTGGACTCGAGCTGCAGGCCCAGTAACCTGCAAATGGGTAAAGCCACCGGGGCCTCCAAGAGGGTTCGACTTCGACGTGACGAAAACCGAGCAGATTTTCGACCTCTTACTCGCGGAGAAGCACATAAAGGTACCCGAAGGCCACAAGTTTCCTACGGTGCAAGAGCTGAACGGAAAGCCATGCAAGTGGCATAACACGTTCACCCACACCACCAACGACTGCAGGGTGTGGCGTCAGCAGATCCAAGTGGCGATAGAAAATGGGCGACTAATTTTTAACCAGTATGCCATGAAGGTCGACACACACCCCTTCCCCGCCGTCAACATGGTGGAGTTTACCCACCTTGGAGGGTGCCAGATTTCTCAGCCAACATCAGCATGGTAGAGCTTGGACACCGCTCGAGAAGGACGGGGATGAGGGCTCTCGAGCAAGGACACCGAGGGGCCGCTCCATGCGATCGGCTCCGTCAAGATGGCAAGCGCTACGTCACGGGGGAAGTGAAGAACATAAGATACCAGCGACCCCTCTCGATCACCTCCTCAACAAGTATGTTAGTCGATATGACCAACGCCGGCGATACAACGACAATGATGAAAAAGGTCGTCTGACCAGAAACGACGGAAGACATCGCCGGCATAATCATGATGAGGAGCGGCAGGAGCGCCACGGCAGGGGCAGACGATACGGACAGGCATTGTGCCCTTCTTCGACACTGCTGGGATTCAATGAGCCGATTACCAACAATCGGCAACGCCGAATGCAACCGGAAGAAGAAGGAGACAGCCAACGTATCGTGTTCGAGCGCTTAGGGCCTCTCCACCGCAGGCATGCTGAGACCCTCTTTGAAGATCTCGATGATTCGAAGACGAAGGGGAATACGAAGAAGACAGTGCCACCGTCCAAGGTGGTGCCCGACGGTCTCAGCCATACACAAAAACGCAGGTTCAGCGATTGCGCGGTCCGGAGGAAGCCGAAAGGATGTACTTGCATACGCCGAGGAAGGCACGACCTGATCTGCGAAAGTCCAGAGGACCCTGGATGAGGAGGGACTGCCGCAAAGAAAAGAGTGGCACCCCAAGCAAAGAGAGCCGATGATGACACATCGGTGGCACAAACATGGTGTTCATTCGTCCGCGGAGTGTAGTGCTCCACGATTATACAGTGCACCCGACATGGATAACAAGCGCACCAACGTGCTAAGGTCGAGATTGGGCTGGTTTTCGCGGCCTGAGCGAGTAGCAAGACTACGTCAATAAGCAACGTGGAGGCCGATTCCAGCAATCGGCCAAAATTATCCTCACCATCTGCTTTGCCTGGGATCAACGTTTGACCCAACAGGGACTACCTGAAGAGCCGATACCATCAATTGTCTTGACAGAATCGGCTCGGGGGCACCTAGATGGATAAAACACGAGGATATAAGATAATACTATCAAATGTGGGGGCCGATACACAAATCGGCCTAAAAATTTTAAAATTTATAGCCGGTGCAAGGGCATCGACTTCAGTGAAAGCAGCGATGCACGGCCATCGACTCAAGAAGATCAATGTTACGATCAGAGGACCAATGAAGCACGAGGGGGATGTTAATGGAAGAACCCCTCAATGGAGTAATTCCTCTCTTCAAGAGCAGCTGGACGTGCGAAAGGGCCGATTCGACCAGCGGGCGCTAAGAGAAGGAGGCTTCGGGGGGCAGCTCGCCTTGAATGCTCTCTGCTTTGGGAAGCCGATTTATGTGCAAATCGGCTGGCTCTGCATGATCAAGCCCAGGCTAATTCGGCTAAGTTTTGCCTTGGCTCGGGGGGCAGCAGGCTTGGTGGATACGATCGGCTGTTCCTTCATTGCAAACCTTCGTCAAGATGATGAGTGCTGAAAAGGATTATTGGGTTTGGTTGGGAAAGTTCAAAGGTTTTCCTGAAGATCCTGCATTTTCGCGATTTAGAAAATCATCGATTGAAGAAGGGAAGAGCGAATTTCGAAGGACCGATGCGGTGCTATCGGTTCATTACGCATTGGTAAAGGGGGCGAATCGGCAAGGACAGTAGAAGAGGGAATCGGCTTAATTAAGCTCAGAAGAAATCGGCAAAATCAAATTGGGGAAAAGAAAAAGTTCTTCATTGATAGGCAAGATTTTTTACATAAAGAGCTAATTGCTCTCAAAAGGAAATATGAGGGGTACATTGCCCCGTCTGCTACTGCTGATCCTATTCTAGAGGTCCTAATCTACGGGCCGTCGCTGCCCTCATCGTCGCCTTCGTCGCTGCCGTCGCTGCTCCCGCAGGCTCGTCGTCGCTCCAATGGCCGGCCGGGCCCTCGTCGTCTTCATCTTCTCCGTCGGTCGTCTCGTCGCGTCGGTCACTAAAGTTGCCCGGCCAAGGGCAGAACCGCTTGGCCGGCGGCTCGTCGGAGGAGCTCTCATCGTCGTCTTCCTCCTCCTCTCCCTGCTTCCCTTCCTCCCCGGAAGAGGTGAAGTCACAGGAGAAGTTGTCGTCGTCGCTCTCCTCCGGTTCCCCAACGGCGAGGAAGCGGAGGTCACTCTCTCCCGTCGGTCAAGGATTTGTCATCCTCGGACCAGACGAAGGAGTCATGGTCCTCTTTGTCCCACTTCGTTGGGGCGAGGATATCGTACGCCGCTGCGTGCCCCACGAGGGCTCCTCTCGGATAGGAGAGGACACGTAGGAAAGACTGAGGAGGAAGAAGAGGAGGACGAAGACATGGTGGCAGAGGAGGGTTTTTTGGAGGCTAGTGCGAAGGGGATGAGGAAGGTGACTGTTTGCTGCGGTTAAATAAAAGGGAGCATAGTAAAAATTCAATGCCACAGTTACCGAGGAGGTGGTGCCGAAGTCGCAGAGAAGTTGAGAAGGCAAGTTGTCATGATGAAGGACTCTGCGACGTTTCTGCTGCCACGACATGACCCTACGAGCGAAAAGCATAATGATTTTGGAAATGTCCTTTCCAAAACCAGGGGGCATGTGTTATCACCAGAATTTGACCAAGCCAGAGGTGGGCCGCGATCAAGATGGACTTGAAGATATACATATAGAAGAGATATGTGAATCGGCCTTATTTACCAAGTTTGGGCTAGCTAGCCCGTGTATCTTAGTTTAGAAATTAGAGTTTGTCTCGTGCACGGTTTAGTGCACGCCCACATTAGAAAGTCCCCTGGACTATAAATATGTACCTAGGGTTTATGGAATAAACAACAACCAACGTTCAACACAAACCAATCTCGGCGCATCGCCAACTCCTTCGTCTCGAGGGTTCCTCCGGTAAGCACCATGCCCTAGATCGCATCTCGCGATCTAGGCAGCACGAGCCTGCCTAGTTGTTCATGCGTTGCTCGTACTGAAGCCTTTTGATGGCGAGCAACGTAGTTATCGTAGACGCGTTAGGGTTAGCATCGTTCTTAGCATCATATGCTCGCGTAGTGCAACCCTTGCGCGTCTAGCCGTCCTTGTGCCTCATCATGGGTGCAGGGGCGGCACCGCTTGATCTTTATTTAGTAGATCTGATCTGTTATGGTCGCTCCTTGATCCATCAAGGATTAGTTTAATATCTGCAATAGTTAGGCCTTACAAAGGGTTGGAGGATCCGCGGCATGCGGGGTGTAGTTTGCTGCCCCTAGACAGGACGTTCCGAGGATCAACCTAGTGTTGGTTTTTAGGCCTTGTCTAGGGCTGGCTTACGTTTACCGTGCGTGAGCGCGAGGCCCAATCGTGAGTAGGATGATCCGATTATGCGGTGAAAACCCTAGATCGTCGTGGATCTCATATGCTTTATCTTGATCAAGCAGGACCACCATATATTCGGCCACCTTGGACGAATCATGGGTGGATCGGCTCCATGAGCCGATTCACAGATAACTGAGAGCCGATCGAGGCTCGTATTTAACGTGTACGTGTGTGCCCAGGAAACTAAGCGAGGCATCATCCACACCTTCCCGTATAGGTCGGGTGGCACGCTGCGACCCGCATCGGCGCACGACCAGGAGGCTTTGCGGGCCGTCGCTCCGAGGAGGGCCAGCCGCAGCCCTAGTCATTCCCGGCTCTACGGTGTTGGCCAGTCACTGCCCGCCGGTGGGTTTCTGACGTCAACAGACATAGGATGTGCATTGATTTTAGAAAACTGAATAAGGAAACTAGAAAAGATCATTACCCATTGCCTTTTATACATCAATCTCTGGAGAGACTTGCTAAGAATTCGCATTTTTGTTATCTGGATGGATATTCTGGGTTCTCCCAAATAGCTGTTCATCCGGAAGATCAATTTAAAACAACTTTTACTTGTCCTTTTGGATTATATGCTTACCGAAGAATGCCTTTTGGATTATGCAATGCTCTTGCTACTTTTCAAAGATGCATAACTGCTATATTTGCCGATTACACTGAGCATATAATGGAAGCATTCATGGACGATTTCTCCATCTATGGAACTTCATTTAACCTTTGCTTGCGTAATTTGCATAAAGTATTGCAGAGATGCGAAGATGCGAAGATACTAATCTAGTCTTGAACTGGGAAAAGTGCCACTTTATGGTTCAAGAAGGGATAGTACTTGGGCACAAGATCTCGGGAAGAGGCATAGAGGTTGACAAGTCAAAGGTGGAAGCCATAGAGAAAATACCACCTCCAGGAGACATCAAAGGATAAGAAGTTTCCTTGGTCATGCTGGGTTTTACAGAAGATTCATTAGGAATTTTTCTAAGATAGCAAGACCCCTAACTAACCTCTTACAAAAGGATGTCCGGTTTAAGTTTGATGAAAACTGTCTTAATGGTTTCAACATTCTTAAGAAATCTTTACTTAAGGCTTGCTGGAGGTTCTCTATGGTTGTTTGCTGAGTTTCCTCATTGCGCGCTCAAGTTGGCTTTGCGTTCGCTAGATGCGTCCGCCGCAACTTTCCTTGCATCGAGTTTCTCTTGCATCTTCTACAACTTGCGTCTCGTGCAGCTGAGTTTATATTGATATGTTGTTAGCTCCTCCGCCATTGATTGCGTTGTCATCGGTTCTGTACCGTTTATGGCTCTTGCGGCTCTGTCCCGTGCAGCTTGGGAAAGCTGCACCTGCTCTCCTGGCTGGGCTCCCGCATATTTGTTTCATGTTCCTTTTGTGAGATCTGCGGAATCGACATAGGGGTTACCCAATGGGTCAAAAGCCTCAGATTGCTCGTCTTCCTCTACTTCGCACCCGACGCTATGAGCACGCATATATGATGGTGTGTCGAGTTTGTGCTATCATCAAGCTCAGGATCTTGGATTATCGAGTTCTTGCTGCGTGGTGCTAGACTTAGCATCCGCGCACCATGCAGATGGTAGGTGACACAGTCGTGTATATCGGCGAAGACCTCGCTAGCGGTGAAGTTGGTGAAGTCAAAGTTGGCGAAGTTGTCGGAGTCGGTGCCTTGAAGCAGTTCGGTTTCAACAGTTGACTCGAAAGTCATCTTGCCGAACAGATCATCGAGTTTCCCGCTGTCAACGGGCTTGATGAAGCGCATCGGCGAAACCTCCTCGTCACCTGAGTTGATGGACAGTGTCGACGATCCTGAAGATTCAAGCTCGGTCGCCGACGATCCCGAAAAAATCAGGGCCGAAAAGCGATGTGAACCTTGTTTCCTGATGAGGAAACGGAAGCTCCCGAACGTCCCCAGGTTGGCATATGCAGGCAAACGGGTGGGAGGGTGAGTATCAAAATCGATAAGACCAGATTGGATCTGTTTACCTCCATCCATTGCGTTGCTTGTTGATGCCGCCGCCGCCAATGACGACGAGGATGATGATGATGATGATGATGATGATTATGATGATGATGCCATCGAGATCAGGACCTTGCTACCTCAATTCCCACATACGTCACCAATTGACGAGGTATCAACTCGTCAATGCCTACAGATTGTAGACTTAGGGTTTCGTGGAAATAGAGGGCATGTAGATCTCGAAGGTGGTCAGACGAACAAAGACGTCTAAGTAGAAACAATACGGTGGCTAGGGTACAATGATCGATCCTCTTTTCGCCCTCGGCTTCGCACTCGGCTTCGCCCTCGGCTTCGTCCTTATAAAGGAGGTGAAACCGAGGCTTTCCGTGTCATACAAGTATACAAACATCGGGTCATGTTGGGCCTTTCCATATATTATTACAAGTTTCCATATATCGACTCTACTCTCCTGGGCCACACATCATCGACTTCGTGGGCATCCAAATCTTCGGATCCGTAGTCCTTCGACTCTTCAAATGCTTGAAAACATAACCAGAGGTATACTCATGTATGCCCATTAGGCATACCCATGTCACCTATAATACAACCACCTAATTGGAAGAAACCTTTTGATTTGCTTTGTGAAGTAAGCCATGAATCAGTTGGAGCCACTTTGTGCCAACATGATGGCGATGAAGTTAATATCATCCATCATGCTAGCCGGACTCTAAATTATGCACAAATAATAAAAAAAGAGTTCTTCGCAGTTGTGTTCGCCTGTGAAAAGTTTAGATCGTATATCACTGACTCAAAAGTTAGAGTCTACACTGATCCTATGGGTTTAAAAGAAATTCTTGAAAGGACCGATGTTAAGCCCATGATGATCTGATGGATTTTTTTTCTTTTGCAAGAATTTGATTTGCAGATCTTCTATCTCTAAATAGGAGACCCCCACTACCTAATTTTGCTGCCCTCTCGTGAGGCCACGTCATTGCTTTTTCGCCCACACCCCACGCGGTTGCGCCATCGCGTCTCTCCTGCCTCTGTATCTCACATCCAGCATTTTTTTAATGGGCTTTTCGTGGTCTGGCCGAGAATAGTCCAGATCGCCGACAATCCCGCTCGCCTCCGTCCCGATTGATTTCTTCATCAGTTTGTCGCTCTTCATCTTCCGCACGACCACTGGATTCCTCTTCTCTCTTCTCATCTTCCCCACCGAGTAAATGCAGGAGTAAATCGATGGAGGGACTCTCCCCTTTTTAAGCAATGGATCTGCTAGATCCATTCCCGTCATCTACAATAGACTGGGTATCCATGTCCCTGCTTTAGAGCCGCCATCGATGCCCCTTGCCTGCTGCTATAGCCCCACGGCTTTACCACAAACATGCCGGCCGCCGGAGATGGCGAATTCAGAGGTGTCGATACGAGCATCCCTGAGCACCGGGGAAGCGCTTGATGACGCGGTGCTTTCCAGGTCGTTGTGGACGTGCTCGGCTGCCGATGTTGTGCCGTCTCTCGGTATCTAGCGTCTCCACCACAGAAAAACACTGCCTCTGATGGTATTACATTATGTCTTGATTCAGCACATGTTCCTGATTCCTCCATTGCTATATGCCTCTGTTCCTTATCCTTCTTCTACTTGCTACTTCACCGTGAGATTATCTTGCAGGATTGTTGATTGCCTTCCATGCGTTTTATAATTATTCTATCGATGAGTGAGTATTTATCTCATTTGCGACCTGGCGGTGCATGTGTATTGGTTGGTCTTCTGAATCGTCCTCGATCTGTGCTATCTGATTTCCCATATTATAGCAACGGGCAACAACTGATCTGATTTCTCAGGGTCGCAACCTCTGCTTCTCCAGGATATCTCGCAGCCTCCTCCCATCGAAGATATTGATGGAGTGGTTATGAACCAAAATACTCACCCTAACTATGTAGAGACCACTCTCCAACTATTACAAGTCATTTTGTTCTTTTTACTTCCCAAAGTTATGTCTCTGAAGCCTCAACTACCAAGCACAGCCAGGTAGGTAAAAAAATGTTCAGTTTCAGTTCCAATAACACCAATATACTAGCTGCCTACTATCACGGAAATTGAGCATAATAAATATTAGCTAGCTACATCGATCATCTTACTAATGTAAAATGCATATCTCACTATATCATTTGCTGATTCAATTTTGAACTGTTTTGTTTGGAATTAAAAAGATAGAAGTATTGTAGTCGGCAAGTTTTCTAAAGAATGTACAATCTGCAGTTGTAATACTCATTCTCATGGCATAATAGATACTCCAATTATTTTTACCTCTGTGTATATAACTGCGTCATTATGAATTTAATACCTACATATATATGTTGTTCATGGTACCTTCCAACGTCCATTTAGGTATCTGATGTTCGTCCATTTAGGTATCTGATGTTTACAACGAACATATGTATAAACTGGCTACTGACGTCTTGCTTGGTAACTCAATAGAAAATGTTTCAGTGCTCTTGCAAGCCGACGTGAATATTTTGAATGTCACAAGAGAGCCAATTTTTCGTAATAACACGAATGTGGATATCAGTATTTTGTTGACATCTATTATCTTTCTGTATAATTTACATTTTTCCTTGAATTTGCATCTTTATATATCAGCTGGCTGCTCACATCTTACTTGGTGACTGCTAAAAATTGTTTCAGTGCTCTTACAAGCCAACGTGAATATTTAGACAGAATGTCCGGAGAGAGCCAATTTTTCTAATAATATGAATGTAAATATCAGTATTTAGTTGGCATCCATTATCTTTCTGTATAATTTACACTTCTCCATGAATTTGGTCCATATTATGCTAGATCTCTGATTGTCATATTATGTGTATACTTTTTGATGAAGCAGATAAGTTAGAAATTTCTGATTGTCATATTATGTGTATACTTTTCGATGAAGCAGATAAGTTAGAAATTTCCGCAGCAACGCGCGGGGTATCATCTAGTTATACAAAGAAGTGAAGACTCAAAGAACGAGATTTCGTTGACAAAGAAGCAACTCCATGTATCATATCTACCGTCTTTGTTCCACCGGGTACGCTTCGTTACTGTGAAGGAGTTCCCCTATTCTTTGTGATGGTGCAAGCACGCATTTGCTATCCACCATCTATGGAAGAAGGAGAGGAACAATAGGATGATCCACGAAATATGGTACCCTTTACTCCTAACTACTGTAAAAGAGTTTTCTTTGATTTTATAGGTTTGAATTTTCTAGATTTCTGATTTTTCACTTGCGTTTTCGAGGTCTTTACAGTTTTCTTGGTTAATTGGAGTTTTCGCTACGTCGGTACGGGCGGACGGTACGGTCGGACCCGTCCGTACCACTGGTCGTTAAACCTACAGGAACTCGTGATAGATTTTTGTTTCCAACCTTGTCCGCCGTACGGCGGTACGGTCATATATGCCCGTACAGACGGTCGTTAAAGCTACAAAATGTTTTCTCTTTCATTTTTATTCTTGCTCGTTGATTAAAAAAAAATATATTTCTGTTTCTCTTATGTCGGTAACTCGGTAAGGGCAGACGGTACGGTGAAAACCCGCCCATACCAACAACCCGAACCGACCTTGTATGTTGCGGATTTTGGCAGGACGTCAGGTACGAGCAGACGGTAGGGTCTGCGCCCGTACCACGAACCGTCGTGCTGCCCAGAATTTCCTTTTTCAGGTTTATGTCTTTTCTATTTGTTGGGATTCTTTTTCCATGCGACTATATACTCCAAACCCACGAGATTTCTTTCTGCTTCACCCCTAATAAGGCCTCCCAGAGCCTCTCCTTCTCCATCCTTGCAGATCTTCACCACATTATGTGCTACATAGCTCCTGGAAAAGGGAAGCCTTTCGGCCTCATGCCTCCATCATGAGACAACTCCGAGACCTCGTCCCAAGAGGATGACAAGCGTGAAGGCCGAGGTTTCTTTCCAAGGATGCGTGAAGTAATACTATGACACTGACGATGAAAATAATCAGCCACCCATGACTCCAGCTCCATGTGGCTGGAGATAGCCATACCTAGTGACTCCAGAAGATGAAGAAGAATACAGGAAGCCGCGCGGGAAGGGGCGCGTGGAGACCCTCAAGCTCATCTCGACTCACTAGGCGTCGCCAAAACGTAAGAATAATGATGTTGATGCAGGAGCTTACGAGGAGACTACCACCCATACTTCCACAACCAAGAAGATGACGTTGAACGCTCGCATCAGCGTGAAGCCCATGGATGAATGGGATTTCGTGCTTTAAGATGAACCTGCCTCGCCAGTTAAGCCGCCTATGAGTACCAAGCTATGCCTTATCCTGTTGGAGAAGCATCAAGACAATGAGCTTATCCATTGGGATATTGTGCACTGGCGTCTCCTAGAATTGGCTGAGGAGAAGGAACTCAATAGAGTGGTGAAAGCAATGATTGAAGCAGTGAACTCGACGCGCTATGAGTTGCAGAATGCTAACCGTCGCATATCTGCTCTAGAGGAGTCCAACAGAAAGCTCCGTGCAGTCTTCTCCAATGCCATCCCTCCACCTTAAGCTGCAACGGTATTTATAAGACCTTGTAATCTATCCCTTGAGTTCGAATATTTACTTCCCATCATGCATTTAGTTCGAATTTCGATAAGGGTTGCATTTAGCACTTGTTTAGTTTCCCTCGGAAAGTGAATGATTTTCATCCAATGAATCTTGAGTCGTTATCCTATCTGAAGTATGATTGAATTATGATTATTGCATTAGATGTATGAATTAGGATGCGTATAATTGTACTTTCATCATGATAATGATTTTATGGTCCTCCACACCAGAAAGCTTTAATAGGATATAGGAAAATTACTTACAAAATATTTTATAATCATTGGTTCCTTCGTGTGAAAAAGAGAAACGTAGAAAGAAAGAAAAATAAGAATGTGAAATAACAGAAGTGAAGAAAGAAGAAGTGCGAAAAGAGAAAGAGTTACTAGTAAGATCCATGAAGAAAAGCTGACTTCATGATTTTACGATATTTCGATCAAGTAGTCTTCTTGTCTTTTATTAAACCTCTCAAGGCGTGAAGGCCTTTAAGTCATTTGAGTTTGAGAATAATATGGTGTCATTCATGCTCTAGTTTTACATCCGATGTTATAACCCTTGTTCTTGAAAAAATGCCTCATTGTTTTAACAACTCCCGCTTCATGAACAAAGATGACTCTGCCCATTAAGCTCGTATCTTGCTCGGGGACGAGCAAGAGTCTAAGCTTGGGGAAGTTGATGAGTGCATTTTCAGCATGTTTTTGCATTATTATTTTGTCAAGTTATCCTCAAGTAGTGGCAGAATTTTTGTATTTCACCGCGCTATCGTGCCCTTTTATGCTTGTCTAAACAGAATCCTAAAATAATAAGTCAAAAATAAAATATCAATGAAAACTGTCATTTTCTGGCATTTTGACGCGATAGAAATTATTTTTACACTTAATAATGCGCTTGGGCGAAAGGACAACACGAGGACAACTTCTAGGGGCTTTAAGGGCATTAGTACGGGCAAGGCCCGCCCGTACCGTCCGCCCGTACCACCCTCCAGGAGCACCGCCTCGTCAAATACTTTCACCTCCCACAGACGGATTAGAGATCAAACACACACAGCTCCACGAAACTGAGAAACACCGCCCCAGATCAGACCTCAAGAGGGAACTTTGGAGAAGACAAGATCCGGGCTACTACGTAGATCCTCGGAGGACAAGGCATCATCCCCTTCATCATCATCAACTGCTGCACCTTCATAACCATCATCCTCCAACCATAGTTGTAATCTTGATTTCCATTGTGGATTTGTATTCGAATTCATTTCATTCCTTTAATTCATTTCACAAGATTATGATGATGTTCTTGATTGTCTCCATGTGTGAGTAGTCTTATTAGTTCTTCGGGAGAGGGAGAAACCATAGCATGAATATGAGATGAATCTAAGATGAACTATGATTTCAAGTATTAATGTGTGTTAGTTTTCTCTCTTGTTATTACATGTTGTGCACCATGTAATATTGCCTATTGGTCTTGAGAGGGAACTACTCTTTGAATGTGGTAAAGCGAACAACGAGAAGTGACATTAGCGTATCGGCGCTTTGACACATGAATAAGGGGGATAAGAGGGATTCACGAAGATCATATCGATGACCATGGGGTACACCCCTTAATAGCACTAGTCAATATGTGGCTGCAGAAGACTAGATGTTGTGGTTATTTAGAGATACGATGATCGATGGCTTTCTGGGCGCATCTTATCATAGAGCTCTCCCACACACAACATTCTTGAAATCAAATTTTATCTTAATTAACATGAGTCCTAGTGCTAGAGGTGGATCCAATAATCACTGAGAATACTTTGTCTTATAAAGTTCCAACCCTTTTTATATAACGTTTTTACTGCTTTATTTACTTTTCCTGCATCCATTTACAACACCCCTTTAATCATTTTGAGAGTAGAAAACAATTATTAAGTAATCTTTAGTAGAAAGTAGCAAGGGGCATTAAGATCACTACTAGTAGCTCCTCGTGGTTCGATACTCTTATTTTGCAACTAGCTACAGCTGATATGTGTTCTTGCAGTCATCAATGTCGTTGGGTGTGGCTTCAGAGGTTGGATCCGACCAAGGCGTGGGTTGAACTTGACCTGGGGATCCCTCATCTCTCCCGGACACTTTTTGAGTCCGCCACGACAATTGCGGTGGGCAACGGTGAAAGGGCTCTCTTCTGGAAGAACCAATGGCTCCATGGTGCTCGTCTGTCGGACGTTGCACCTAATTTGGTTGCGGTGGTCAAGAAACGACACGTCCATTCCCGCACGCTAAAGGAGGGTCTCGATGGAGAGTGGCTTCGTGATAGCGGACCGAACCTAGGGAGCGCCGCGGTCCCAGAGTTCTTCCACTTTTGGGGTATCCTCTCTGATTTCCAGCTCTCCTCGAAGCAAGATGATTCCTTTGTGTGGCGTTGGACGGTCTACGACAACTTCTCCGCCAAATCGGCGTATAGCGCCTTCTTCGCTGGGACCACTGTGGCACCAGTCTCCATCGAGATTTGGCGGTCGAGAGCCCCCTATAGTTGCAAGTTCTTCGTGTGGCTCGTTGCGAGGAACAAATGTTGGACTACGAACAGGCTGCAGCGATGTGGCTTGCCACACCCTATGGCTTGCCCTCTGTATGATCAGGAGCCCGAGTCGATCCAGCATCTTCTGCTTGGTTGCGTTGCAGCCCGCGAGGTCTGGGCTTGGGCCTTGACGAGGTGAGGAAAGATAGAGTGGTTGTCGGCAGTGGGTACCGACCTCCTACAGTGGTGGTCCTCCTTGCCCTGTCTCAGGGCATCGAGGAGGGACCTCTGGACGGCGGTGATCTTGATCTTCTGGTGTATCTGGAGACACCGCAACGACGTGGTGTTCAACGGAGCGAGGCCTGGGTTGGGTGCCATTAGATGTAGGATCAAGGAGTAGTTTCAGAGATGGCGTTTAGGTGGGCTTTCCGCTCTGAGTTTTTTGGTTTCCCTGAGACGCTTCCGCACTCGTGGAGGGATGTAGATTAGGCTTTCGTTGGGGAGCTGTCACCCTTTGTTGACCGCACCCCCTTTGTTGACCGCACGGATTCGGTGGTGTGGGCCTTCTGGCTCTTTTCATCTATATGATTGATACACCTTCTAGAGTGTATTCTCGAAAAAAAAAACAGTGCTAACCGTGAGCTTGCTGGCTTGGAGTTTATCCCATAGAACGAAATTCGGTAACTGATGCCGAACGCATCAAACCATTCCGATTAATATCTTTTAAACTCTAATTAAACTGAGTAGAGAATATTTCCCTGGAGCCGAAGTATGCTCATTTTCTTTATAGATATTTCCACAAATACCGGCACACTGACGAGTCACAACTGCACTTTAGCTTCGTTTTCGCCGACTTGTATAATCTATTTCACTTTTTGGGCCAACGCATTTGAGGAGTTATTCTCATTTTCCCCTTAATTCCGTCTGGGCCTTTTCCATTCTGGGAACAAGGGAACATTCTGGAAGTTAGCGTATTGTCTGAAAAAAGACAAAGCACAGACAGCAAGCACAACCTCCAAATTAGATGCGACGTTCTCGTGTTGAGCGTGTCACCAAGACAAAATATTCTGGAAGCGCCCGTAACGCATCAAATGCTTAAATTAACAGACCTTAATTTCCATTGAGAGTTACCAACTTTCTTTTCCAATAGTAGGGTAACATCATTGACATTCCTTGTTCTCCCATGTTAATCTAAACTAGCCGTAAGATTGTCTTTACACTTGTCTTGTTTCTTGCTCCTATATCTTATAGAGTGAACGATTCATGTTGAGAAATGGACACTTTACAACCAAATAACATTCCTATAGAACCGAAAGACGCGAGTCACGATGAGGCTCAACTTGGGCAACAAAGGGGAGGGTCCAGCACATTGGTGGTGCTGGGGGTGGGCAGATTTTTTGTTTATAGCAAAGCACGAGCATTCCACCACTTCTAGAAAAGCACAGGCCAGCTCTTGGAGTTGTTTAGGTAAGACTGCAACTATGAGCGGCTTATTGGCCACTGCTGCGCAGGTAGCAGGTTCCAAGCAAAGCCAACTGGAGGTTTCAGAGTGCAATAATCGAGATGAGAAAGGCCTCGATATGGCAAAGGATCTTGCGCTTGATCAACCTGGGTACACTATTTCTGGAAACAAAAGGGAACCTAGATTAGTCTAGTGCAAAGATACACAAAATAGTTTGACGAGAAAGAGACTCGGTCCACAGTTTTGTGCTCGCCCAATTGGCTCCTGCTACAGCCTCCCAGTTGTCACGAGAATAATCAAATCGCTAATAGTGGCAAGTCCATCATAATGCAATGCTGTTTAGGGAATGTTCTTTG
The DNA here is from genome assembly GCA_030979885.1 of Lolium multiflorum. NCBI lineage: Eukaryota > Viridiplantae > Streptophyta > Magnoliopsida > Poales > Poaceae > Lolium > Lolium multiflorum. The sequence continues at coordinate 209,113,594 of CM061748.1, forward strand.
GAACACTGTCGACATAACGGTTCCGCATGGACAATACGACAAAAATAGGGTCACAATAGAAGCTACATTATTCACTGCAACCGTGATAATCGTGTGGACACTGGACAGTTATGCAGACGGCAAGCAACTAGTGAAAGGGAGCCAAGGAATTCCACATGGATACCACGAATCTGGAAAAGAAAAGGAGGTGTCACATACAAAAATCAGAATATGACCATATGTGAACTGTTAAATAAAGTGCACAGGCATATTTTACAACACTAGTGCGTTCCCGTCCAAAATAAATAGGCAATAAATAAATACAGAAGGAGCCAAATAAAGAGAAAAACTGGAAGATCGCAGAGCCTACAACAGTAAGAAGCTCGAAATATCCCCATGAGCATATTTTCGTGTTGCTCCGAAGCAGATACATTTTCAAGGAAGGATAAACATAACAGATCAGCTACAAAATTTTGGTATTGAAATATAAAATGGGCCATCATCTAAAAGGACAATCCCATCATTTGATCCCCTGCTGAGTTGCCCGGCTTCGCAGCCATCAAATCCACATGCCACCTTATCCTTCCTAGGTTGGCATGATTTGTTTAAGCCTAGTGGAACCCGAAAGTGAAATGGTACGGCGCACAGAATTCACACGGTAATGCTTATAAATAACTAGTAAAAAGAATTGACGGAAAGAGCAACTGCAGTTAGCATAATTAAGCGGGAGGACAGGCAGAAATCTTTGACTTATCATGGAGATTCACTGATTATCACCAGAGTTCACCCTCACGAAATGAAATACAAATGGGAATGAGGACAGGCAGAAATCTTTGACTTATCATGGAGATTCACTGATTATCACCAGAGTTCACCCTCACGAAATGAAATACAAATGGAAATGAGGACCCTCAGCATCAATCAGATGACTGTTTGGCCTCCGGTTTTTGTACCGTGTACTCCACAATAGGCAGTAAACATATAAAGTTGGTCAAAATACCAAGGCATGCCACATAAGGAATTGAGAACATGACCATCACATCCTGAGAGTGCCTCCATTCAGAAAAAGAAGGAACCAGAACCAGAAAGATGAGTGATAATCAGAGACCAGGTTTCAAATAAATACATGAGATCAGAAACTATCCAAGTAACGGTCTTAAAACTCCAATTGATGGTGTAACCCTTTGCTAAAATGTACAAACCAATTGTTGTACTCAATTTTAGAGTTAGCAGCATAGGCTATACTCATCATCCTCACTGAACCAATTTTTCAGAAGTCGTCTAAGCTAGCCAATACCACTCAAACAATGTCGCTTACAACAATATCCTTCCTAAGGATCAGTGAACTGTTACTATGGTACATCTGATCTACCTCAGCTTGGGAATTTGTGGGCGCATACAGGGCAATAGGCTTTTCGTCTTTTACCAAATGTGTGGATTCTATGTATTAACTGGAATAAACTTCTCCCAAAAACAAGATGTCTCGAATATATAGCAAATGCCAGTTTTCAGGTTCGAAACCTTTTTAAGATGTGTGCCTCAGTTTTATAGTGCGCCAAGGATGGAATAATCAAACATCGCCTAGTGATATTCTAGCTTTAGAGCTTTACCCTACTCACAGCTCTCTCACCTCGCGGCTCTTCGCAGCTATAAATAGAGCCTCTATGCCACTCAATATTAGCAACAACCATCAGGTTATAGTTCCTCATTCCTCAAGACTGTTTACCTAGTGCTTCGACTTGCTAGTTACCTGTCAGCTGTAGATATTTGGCATCGATCATCACCACCTTTTCATTTCAACTTAGCTAGCTAGACATGGCTAGGGTGGTGGAGCCTCTCATCGTCGGAAAGGTGATCGGGGAGGTCATCGACAACTTCACCCCCACTGAGAAGATGACAGTAACCTACAGCTCCAACAAGCAGGTGTTCAATGGCCACGAATTCTTCCCGTCAGCAGTCGTCTCCAAGCCACGCATTGAGGTCCAGGGTGGCGACATGAGATCCTTCTTCACACTGGTTTGTGCTTTCTCTCTCCTCTGTGTCATTGCTTACGCAAATTAAGGTAGCTAGTGTAACATCCAGCTGATAACCAGTGTTATTGCTCTTCAGGTCATGACGGACCCAGATGTGCCAGGGCCTAGCGACCCATACCTGAGGGAGCATCTCCACTGGTAATTACTAAACCAAGCTAGCTTACACCACCTGAACATAAGATGGAAAATCTCATGAGCTTAAGACAGATGAATTGCTCAGTCCAAGTGAGCTGCATGTTTAAGATCAAATTGATTTATCCAGTGATCAATAGTTGCTTTCCTATGAACATAAAACTTGTCAGTTTTCGTTTAGTAAACATAAATGGTCACGTATCGTGCAGCTATGCATAAAAACATGCTGATCAAGTCATGACTTTGTATGCAGGATCGTCAATAATATTCCAGGCACCACTGATGCTTCTTTTGGTAAGTCTTTTTCATGCAGGACCTGCTTTAGCTTTTCCCGATTGGTTTCGTCCTTAATTTCTCTGAATAAATACACATGAATGCATGCAGGAAAGGAGGTGGTGAGCTACGAGAGCCCCAAGCCCAACATCGGCATTCACAGGTTCACCTTCGTGCTGTTCAAGCAGAAGCAGCGGCAGACAATGAGCCCTCCCTCCAGCAGGGACTACTTCAACACTCGCCGCTTCGCTGCCGCGAATGATCTTGGCCTCCCAGTCGCTGCCGTCTACTTCAACGCGCAGCGGGAGACAGCTGCGCGCCGCCGCTGATGGAAACAATCTGCCAAACCCTTCTTCTCGCGCATGCATGGCGCATGCATGCAAGCCTATGGATCAACCAATAGCTCTACTACTAGCTTCCCTTTATGTCTTCATTCAAATAAGAGTTTGCTTGCGAGCGTCTTGTGTCTATTGTTTCTTGGTATTCTGTCTACGGTTCAGTTCTTCAGCCAATTTAGTTACTAGTCAATATCTGTGAACTAGTGTACGTCGCAGAGTACATCTGCTACTAGTGTGCATTTAGCTCAGCTCCTATTTTTGGAGACGAAGGATATATGCATCCAAGATACGGTGTGATGGCAAAATAGTTGGTACTAGTGTTGACTGGGACCCAGGGAGCAGACTGATAGCTGAAGACCGTCGACGTGTCTGGTGGTGAAAGGAGGAGAAGGCACTGGCCATGGCCCTAGCCCCTAGTACTCCAGGACAGTCTCCCAGTAACGTACTATTTTGTCATGTCTGTGCATGCATGTGTGGCTGCTAGCTCACTGCAGCTTATAGCTTGCAGTGTACTACTTTGTACCTGATCCTTTGTAAGTTGTGAGCATTATCTGGCCATCCTCTTCGAGCTTTACTGTATGACAAGACAAATGCATTGATATTTCTATACCTAGATTGTGTGCACATATATGCAGTGCTAGATCTTGCCATATCTACTGTGCAAGATCACTCTAATGTGCGTTTTATAATGTTAATATGGCTGCTGATGAGAAGAGGCATAAGTTCTTGGCTCCCCTTTTCCCATCATTTGGGTGCCCCCTTTTGGTCGATTTGGCAATATTATATCATGAGCATATGCGCCTACAGCGCCTTAATTAAGTTTGCATGCTTTCTGGATATGCCTAGCTAGCATAGATGAAAGGGAAATGCTACTTCTATGAGCCATAACCATACTATGTATACCATGTACAAAAGGAAATTTAACTGTCATTTGGTTTTTACATATAAGTATACAATAATTGCCAAAATAGTCAGCAAACACGGCGAAAACTGTATCACGGAACATACATACACATAGTTCCAAGGGAAAATTTGCTACAGGACACCGTTATTTTTTAGCATTTGCTGAAACACACCGCTCGATTGTGTCTTTGTTAGGTACCATTACAATTTTGTGACACATTTGCCAGAACACACCACCAGCCCAAAAATGGTAAGTTTTGCACTTTTGCGTGTGATGACTGATTTTGAAGACAAAGTGTAAAACTTTCCGTTTTTAGCCAGGTGGTGTGTTTTGGCAAATTTGCCACGAAATTGTAATGGTACCTAGCAAAGACACAATCGAACGGTGTGTTTCAGCAAATGCCAAAAAATAACGGTGTCCTATAGCAAATTTTCCCTAGTTCCAATGGACGAATCAGTTATCAGTTATACAATGGAGATTGGAGTGGTTTCTACTTATCAAATATATCCTTACCAAAAGTTTGAATGTGCATAGGTAAGATGGCCGGTCACTTCCTCTCGGAAAGAAAAAGAAAAGGAAAGATGGCTGTTCACAAGGGCAGAGCTCTGTCTGCAAATGGTGACTAGTAGCTAGTGCGTCTCTGCCCAGAGAATAATAGATAATAAAACTGAACAATATAATCTTGGCCTATTTGGACCAACAAATAAATCACGCTTATGAAGACACTAGGTCTTGATTTGTCCAGTAGTACATATTATGAAGCCTATCTGACCTAGTCAACCAGTCATGCGTAAATAGGAGGGATCCTACTCGACTATGTATGTCTAGAAGTAGGAATGCAAATAGGTCAACATATTTGGTGACTCGCCTAGTAAGATTTTCATTTCCAGTTCAAACGGAAGTCATTCTGTACTGAGTTTTTGGCAAGCAGATGAGCTAGGAAGACAATGCGTCAGCCTGACACCCACTTGCATCCCACTTAGAACATAAACTAGGCAGCTAGTTTAGAGAGTAGCTAGTCCTAATTGGCAATGATTGAAATAAATTCAAACTCCTAACGAAAAGGCGAGATTTGAAGGCATGAAAAGACACCAAAAAATAGTTACATCAGGGTCACATTTGTGTTCAATTAAGAACTCTAATGCAAGACTAACCAACATCCGTCTCCTTTGGTTACAAGATGGCTCATATCCTTGACATCCCATCATGATTAGTCGATAGTATAAATTACAAAAAAATACGCACATAAAAAAGAACAAGAAAATGGAAATTTTGTCACACACCTTTTGGTGTTCATAGATTTTTGTCGTTGTTATCTGAGACTAATCCTGTTCAAGAAAGCCTCACTATCACCTACTGAATTAATGCTTGTTCCTGACATCAAGTTCTAATTGTAGATGGTTGAGTGGGTACGTGGGTGCATTTTAATCACAGGATGACCACTGTACATATCACGAGTTGATGCAATACTAGGCTAAAACAATCATATCATAGCTAGTTGAAAAGTTTCATGTAATTTTCAAAGACGTCGCCATCAGCAGTTCCATCCTGCAACTAGCTCAAGCAATAGAAACATCTTCAGCTTTGAATGAAAAGTCCAAATGAACCACATATTTTTCGATAAAGGGAATATATTAATATCAAGAAGATATCAATTACACCCAGCCTCTGCAACAACGCACCACCCTAATGGCACTACGGATGCACACAGCCAAAAAAAGAAAAGAAAACTAAGAAACAAAAGTCTCGCTATAGTATCTCGGGCCTAAACAACAGCAATACATCCACCGCCATGACAACACCTGAATTACAGACTCTCCAAAAACGACGCCTCCAAGAAGGAACATGCTCAAACACCGTCGTCGCCCGATCAAAGATCTTAGGTTTTCACCCTGAAGATAGTCCCTGCTCTCAAAACAATACCTCCACCAAGGTCAGCCAGCACAACCAGTTAAGGCCAGACCTTGGGTTTTCACCTAAAGGTAGGACTCGCGCTTCATCTGTGTTGCCGCCCGCTTCCATACCGCTCTGTGCCGGGACACCAAGCAAGCCCCTCAACAGCGCGGAGACTTGAACCTCCCTTAGCTAGTCCTCCTCTCCGGCCTTCATGAAATTCTCTTCTTCCGACTTTCATCATGGATCCATAGTCACTTGATGTCAACACAGAAAAAGAGCTTCGCGCCGCTCCCTCCAGAACCAAACGGTCGGAATAAACGCATGGGTGCGCACGACCGAATACCTCCGATCCAGCAAACTCCAGGCAAAGCACTATTACATTCGCCGGCGGAGCCTTCCGGAACTCAACTCTCCGGCCAGATCACGAGTCCAGGCCTCCGGTATGTCCTCCTCTTCACGCAAGAGAGGCCCTAGGACCGCCGCCTTTATTCAGGTCGGACCCCCACGTCGGCGACCATCCCGGGCTGGCCAACCCAACCCTCCACCGGCGACACCATCGCCGGCTTCCAAGCTCCTCCATCGCACCGCCGGATGGCGGTGATAGATCAAAGATCCACCACCCCCAACCACAGGCCGACCCTCTCCGGCGAAGAAGAGACCACCTCCTCCGTCGAACCCAAGGCTGCTGCCCCGGGCGCCCTCGTGTCGCGGAAGAAGCCCGAGATCGCCTCCACGCACCGACGAGAGGCGGGGGTGGATGGCATGGCGTAGACCGAGGGCCTGGCCGCCGCCCACCACAAGCCCCTGCCGGAGTGCTGCGGGAAGCCGACGGGAGGAGGGAGACCGCAGCGCCGCCCATCCCAACCGCGCCGGCCGGTCCGCCAGGGGACATCCGAATAGCCTGTTAGGTCACGCCCTATACAAATTATGAATTTATTACTGTTACCGTCTCATATTATACTGGATATTGCTAGGAGGTTTTCACTTATAACGCATTCAACTGCTTCATTATGATTTTGCCACACTAGTGGAAAACAGGCCTAATGTCGCGGGTCGTATGACCCTTTTGTCGCGGGCGGCCAGGCGCGACAAGGGAGGCGTGACAAAAGGTCCCCCTTTTTTCGCGGGTCTCTTACGACCCGCGACATAAGGTCCACCACGTGGCAGCCGCGGGGCGCGCAGGGACAGGCCCTTTTGTCGCGGGTAGTATTACCACCCGCGTCAAAAGGCCCTCTACGTGGCGGGCGCACAACGCTGCTGCTTTAGGGTTTGAGGGGTGCAGCACCCCCCCGCCACCTCATTTTTTTCATTCAAAAATAAAAGTTGCATATATTTGTACGCTACTAGAAGTGGTACACGTTCATTCATTATATATATATAGATCGATCAAACAAATATTGGAAGCAAAAGTTGATTCCCCTTTACATGTAGATTCCCCTTCACGATCGACAAGCGGTACTAACGACCGTCTATTTGGAGGTAGAGCTTCTATTTGGACTAAACAAGCCTTTGTTGTTTAGTACTTCTTTAACCAAAAGTCCCGCCAGTTCCTCCGCAATTCCTAGTAGGTGTTCCTTTGGTTGGAGTGTGTCCCGCATGTAGTCGACCTATATAGGAAAATGAGATGAGTATGACTATATCAATGTTGATAACGAAATATTGACGAAAATAAATAAAGTTGTGAATGTTATTGCTTACGTTGAATTTATTATTGTTCTGCTTCTCAGTGGTTAACATGCGAATGGACTCGCAAACGTAGTATCCACATAGATTCGTCCCTTGTGGCTGCTGAGGGCACGGTACATGAGTAAATGTTAGCTTCTCTTCCCAGGTACTCTGCTTATGATGGTTCTTGAAAGCTGTCCAAGCCCTGCCAAGCAAAAGAATGATTGAATGAGTGGATAATTAATTGATATCTCACGAAAGATATAGCGCGGCGATGAAGGAAATTACACTTGGAGCAACTTCTGCAAGTCGCGGAACCCGTCCACGCCTCTACTCAATGGGTCTCTTACTTCAACTATTCCCTTATCAACTTTAATGTCTAGTAGTATCCAGTGGAAGCTGCACATGTTATGTATATACGTCAGGAATTACACTTAACATCGAGTAAGAAAAATTGGATGTGCATAAAAGATCATTAAGACTCTCACTCGTAGTTGTAAGGAAACAATATTGAATCACAGAAATATTGCTCCCCCAAAAACCTTAGTAGGTTTCCCCCGTTTCTTCGCGGTTATACTTTACCGTTTGAACATTTACTTTATCTGGGTCAACAAACCCAATATTGATAATATTGTGACTTTTGCATTCACTGATCTTCAGTCTGCATAAGAGAACACATAAGAAATAATGAGTATATGCAATGAAAACGAACATGAACTGAATGAAAATGAACTTATATGTAGTTAACAACTTACAAGCAATAGCAACTCATGAGAGATTTGTCGAGGGCATCTAAATTGAATAACTGCCAGAGTTCATTTATCTCAATATGGATCTCCTCCTTTCGGTAGTAATATTCACGTGGTATATCCGCCACGATGTACCTTATGTTCTCCTTGCATGCATCAAGGTACCACTGATGCAAATTCCGCATATGTGTTGGCAGTTTATGCAGCTGCTCTGCTGACCAAGTCGGCCCCGTAGACAAATTGAGGAACTATATCATCAGTGGAGCATCTGCTGCAGACAGCAATTCCTCCACGGTAACTGAACAGGCAGCCGCTAGGCTTGCAGCTTCTTCCAAGGAAACCACCATGTTCCTGGTACACCTTGGGAACATTAAGCACTTTGAGTGCTGGGATCGATTGTTTGGGCTGATCTCCGAGCAGGGGAACTTCCTTTATTTTTTTGCCTTCTGTCGTTTGCTTGGCCTTTTTGGGTGCACTTGTTGAACTTGACTTCTTCTCGGCTGCACTTCTAGCTGATGATTTGCTCGTGGTAGCAATATCCTTCTTCTTAGCCTTGTCATCCTTGTTCTTCTTAGCCTTTTCATTCTCCCTCTTGTCATCAATTACCCTCACAAGGTGGCGTGTATAGTCATCCTTCTTCTCGTGTAAGTCATATTGCGATGGTGTGTTCAGAAAAGAAGTAGCATATGCTTTTTGCTTCTCGGTGTATGGCTCTGGCGCTGGAGGTTTTGGCTTATGGAAATGATCATAGTTGTGTTTCGCAACAGCGGCCGCATTTTCCTCGACAGTAAGATCCCAAGGACGGGGGGAGGAACCTTTGGTACTTTTGGGAGGGGCGACATCTTGCGGATAGGACTCTTGAAACGCTTCCGGTAGGGTGCATTCCGAGTCTTAGTGGGCGGAGGCGGCGGCGCTGGAGATGGAGATGGACTACAGATGTCGTGGTCGATGTCGTACCCATGGGGTGATGGTGGCGACATGTGATCAGTAGGAGGAGGTGATGGTGGCCTGCGATCATCTGGAGGAGGTGATGGTGACCTTGGACGACTGATACTAGGGGCTACCCAGCCTGGCAGCTTGATATTCTTCTTTTCCCAGAGAATGGTTTCTCCCAGCACCTCTCTGAGTGTAACCCCCCATCACCTCCAGGGAACTGGAGCTCCAATGTCTCCCACGACGGTACAACTGAATCCACCCCGACACGAGCATAGCCATCTGGAACCTCATTGTCATGCCATGTTGCCGGCTCACCTTCAGGTCCAAATGCAGGTAAGACATAGCCGACCGCCACCTTAACAGACATGTTCCTGAACACCTCATGGAGATCACAAGGTGTTTGCTCCTTGATTCCGTCCACGGGGTCGCCAGGACCGCCATCTATCATCCGTGTAGGAGGGGCCTCCGAGTCGGCCACGCTGCTGTCTCGTCGCTGAGATATGCCAGCGGTATTATCTGGCTGGCGCTGTCCTTTTAGTTCATTTATCTCCCGCTGCTGCTGCTGAATCTCCCGCTGCTGCTGGTCAAGTTGGCGTTGGAACTCGGCCATCCGGTCATTCTGCACCTGCAGCTCGCGTTGTTTAGCTCTCGCTCGGCTTCTATAAGTCTCCGCGTCGGCCGGAAACCCAAGCGACCACGGAACACTAGGGCCGAAGCCTCTTGTTCGTCCTCCCTTCTCAGGATTACCGAGGACAAGCGTCAGCAAGTCTTTCTCTCTATCGGGAGCAAACTTTAGTTTTCCCGCCTTTATTTCTGTCGTCACTTCAATCCATTTTTCCCTGGGTACCCTAACCCTGCTGTCACTTTCAACAATGTTCCCTGTCTTCATGTCATACTCACAGCCATGCGCGAGGAACCAATTTCGAGCCCTAATGTCCCATCCTTCTCGCGTGGGTTCTGGAGTGATCCCATTCCGCTCCATCTCAGCCTCTTGTGCATCCCACTTAGGCATGGCTACTTCGTAGCCCCCTCGCCCCGTATGATGGTGATATTTCTTCTCGCTTGCATTCTTCTGGTTTTTCTTGGACAGGTTCACAGCCTCCTCTGATTCTTTGTACTTCACAAATTCTTCCCAATTATGCTCCTGCTTCGATAGATAGTTCTCGAATACTGGAGGCTTCTTCTCGGCCTTATAAGTTGCCCATAACCGGTTCTTATACGCCCGGAAAAGTTCCCCCATCTTCTTAAGAGCCCATTTCTTCACTAGCGCCCTCTGCTTAGCATTCTCAGACTCCGATCCCAGATCTAGCAAAGTGAAATGTGCCATGAGGTCGTTAAAAAGTGTGTCTTTGTACCTATTGGCAACCTGATTTTCGGACACCTTCTTGGTCTTGTTCCATTCTCTAATAGTGATCGGGAGAGAATCCCTAACCAGAACTCCGCACTGATTTTTAAATTTCGTTCTGACAGCTGCCAGGTTGGCCTTCCGGTGATATAGCTTCAATTGTGAAGTGGTCTTTTTTGGTCAACTTCTTTGCCGGGCCTCGTTTGTCCAACTTATCTTCGGAGGCCTAAGAGAATAAAAATTAATTAATTTATATACATATGTACATATAGAATTCCATTAATGCATCTATACTAATCGTATACCTCGTCATCACCGGAGCCGTCGGCTTCTCCATCACCGGAGCCGCCGGCTTCTCCATGATCACCGGAGCCATCGGCTTCTCCATCACCGGAGCCGCCGGCTTCTCCATCACCATCGCGGATTATGTTCGCGAAAATGTCTTCCTGTTCCAAGTCCCGTTCGAATGGATCCATTGTTTCTGCAAAAAATTAAATCGATAAGTACATGTTCTAACCCTAACCCTAATCAAACACTAACCAAACCCTAACCCTAGCTAACCAAACACTAACCTAACCCTAACACTAATCGGCGTCGGTTGTTCGCGAGAGGGAGAGGGCCGGTGGCGTTGTTCGCGAGAGGGAGAGAAGAGGGAGTTGCGGCGTCGGTGGTTTTCGCGAGAGGGAGAGAGAGGTGTTTGCGAGAGGGAGAGGGCCAGTGTGGCGGGTTGTTCGTGACAGGGAGAGAAGAGGGGTGTCGAGTGTTGTTCGCGAGAGGGAGAGGGGTGTCGCGAGTGTTTGCGTCGGTTGTTGCGAGAGGGAGAGGGGTGTCGGCGAGTGTTCGCGATATGGAGAGGGGTGTCGGCGAGTGTTGTTCGCGAGAGGGAGAGCGGCGAGTGTTGTTCGCGAGAGTGTTTGCGTCGGTTGTTTACAAGCTAACTAATACAAAATTTAAACTAATATAAAATTTAAATTAATACAAAATTTAATCTAACTAACTACAAGATTTGAATTAATACAAAATTTAAACTAAGTAACTACAAAATTTGAATTAACTATCTACAAGAATTTAAACTAACTAACTAATACTAAATTTAATCTAAATACTAATATCCCCGTGCCACGTGTCGCCACCGCTTCCACGTGCCTCGCCCCGCCGACGCCGGCGTGCGACGTGTAGCCACCGCTTACACGTGCCATACCCCGCGTGCGCTATATAGACCGACGAGTGCGGGCGCAACCACACGTTGCCGGCACCCCTCTCCCTCTCGCGAACACACGTCGCCACCGCCTCCGCTCATTCATCTCCGGGATGCCTCCATGTCGTCGAGGGGCGTCCGGTTTCCGTGGCGTTCGAGTGCGTCCGAGCGGTAGGTTCACCGCCGAGATACGCACCGGTGGCTTCCGCCTCACCCTCGGCACGTACAACACGCCGGAGCTGGCGGCGCGCGCTTACGACACGAAATTTATTACGATTGAACTGAAATTAAAGTACAGAGCTCAACTGAAAAATAAGATACATGACTAGACTCGAATGTTGGAGCCATTCAATCATAGTCGTGCCTAGCCCTATAATAGTCGCCACTGTAGTCATCATAGTCGCCGACGTCATCGTCGCTAGCATCGGGCTCGCGGTTGTCGAACCTCGGCGGATGACCACGCGTGGGCTGGGATTGAGGGTAGCGCAGGCGGGGCCCACGATAGGCCATGACGCTCTGGAGAGTCCGGCCGCGCCACCACATCCGACGGCCGGCCTCATTGAAGTTCGAAGGAGGCGGGCCGTCCTCCTCGTACCTGGCAACCGCCCTCTCACGCCGATTGATGAAGAAGCTGTCCCAAGTCGGGCTGTAGTCGGGATGCCACTGGGGATTCCTCCGCTGCTCAGGCGTGAGCTCGAAATAGTAGTGGTTCGTGATGGCCATCTCGCGTGGCACACCTAGAGGGATAGGAGGGACCGGTACGCCTCCGACGCTCAGCAACCAGCCGGTCGAGACGCGGTAGCCGGGCGGGCAGGGGTAGTTCGAGGCGCAAAGCGCCTCCGCCTCCCGGGGTGTTAGACATACGATGGAAGCCATGGGAGAGAGTGATGAGGTTTGCAGATATGAGTCCAAGCCTACATATATATAGTGGAAAAATGGCGGGAATGCGGGAAGAAAATATGCGGGAACGAAGTGGCGCGCGAAACTTTCATCCCGGGTGGAGGCTCAAACCGGGACAAAAGACTAGGGGAGGATTATCTAGGAGGGCCTTATCTGGGGGGATGATGTGCGGGTAACCTTTTGTCACGGTTGGTGGCTGCAACTAAAGCTGTCGGCAGGATAAGGATGTGTCGGTAACCTTTTGTCACGGTTGGTGGCTGCAACCGGGACTAAAGCTGTCGGCAGGATAAGGACGCGTGGGTGGACGCACTGCTCGATGAGATAAAGCATGTAGCGCACGACGCCCTGTCGAAGGAACAAGACAAAGTAGAAGCGGTGCCGTGCCTATAAAAGGAGCATCGATACGCCTTGCCAAGCAGATCAACAAGCCAAGCAGTTTCATTCCCATGGATGAAGGAAAGGGTTGGGAAATCTCCCGTGGCGCAGCTTCTCGAAGATGTCGTTGGTGCACACGCCCTACGGCATCTTCGGAAGCTGCTCCTCGGAAAAATTTCCCTGCAAGCCCGTGAAAGACTCCGTCTCCTCTAACAGTGTTGGGGAAAGGGTTCTCATTATTACATAAATGTAGAGATTGTCTTGGGAACTATATATGAAGAATACATTATTACATCGCCATCTAGTGTTGTGATCTTCTACGCCGTAGCCATGGAGAATCTTCATCATTTAGTAAGATGCTTGGGTCAATTTTCACCGTGAAGGGCGGAATTTCTTTAAACTTATTATAATCTTCTGACATGTCTGTCTTGTCATCCACTCCCACGATGTTTCTTTTCCCCGAAAGAACTATGTGGCGCTTTGGCTCCTCGGTTGATGTATTCTTTTGTTGATTTCTTTTTCTTGATTTGCTAGACATGTCCTTCACGTAGAAAACTTGAGCCACCTCGCTGGCTAGGACAAATGGCTCGTCCAGGTACGCAAGATTGTTGGGATCCACTGTTATCATACCGTACTTATCGTCAATATGTATACCGCTGAGCTTCACCCATTTGCACCGAAACAAAGGGACCTTAAAAGTGGGACCATAGTCAAGTTCCCATATCTCCTCTATGTATCCATAATATGTGGTGGTCTGCCCATTCTCGTCTTTTGCATCGAAGCGGACACCGCTGTTTTGGTTGGTGCTCTTTTTATCTTGGTCGATCGTGTAAAATGTATTCCCATTTATCTCGTACCCTTGGAATGTACATATGTTTGAAGATGGTAACCTGGCCAACAAGTACAGCTGCTCCACAGCAGATGGGTCATTAATGAGATGTCTTTGCAACCAACTGCCGAAGGTATTCATGTGTTCACGTGTAATCAAGGACTCGGGCTGGCCCGGGTTTATTTCTCGTAAAGCATTCTTATGTTTCTCGATGTACGGAGCCACCAAGATGGAATTGTATAGAACTGTGTAGTGTGCTTGATTGAAAGAAATCTTGTCCCTGCACACCGTTGCTTTCCTTCCTAGTGTGCCTTTTCCAGTCAGCCTCCTCACTACAAGAAAAGTTCTGATAGACAACGTCTCAAAATCGTCCGCTAAGGGGTATTTTTCGTCGCCTATGGGCCTAACCCGACGATATGGGTTCCGTTGTGGAAACTGCGTCAGGCAAAGTCCAACGACGATTTTTTCGGTCCGTCGCGCTTCGCCTTCCGCCACGGAAAATCGGACCGTTGCGGAAGTGTTTGGGAGCCCGTTGACTGCGACGTCATGCAACCGACACGTGGCGACGCTTAACCGCGCTTAACGGCGTTAACCGGCTGAAACCCCGTGGTAGATGGTAGGCCCACACGAGGCCTGCCACGTCTTAAGCGGGCCGGGCCAGATGACATAGTTTGACCGGTCAACTATATAGCTGGGCTGGTCCATTAGTTACGTGGGCCGGGCCTAACCTCTAAGGTTGACTGGTCAAAACTTAAATGGGCCGGCCCATTTAACATGTGGGGTCCACCTTACAAAAATGGGCCCCCAAAAAGCAAGTGGGCCGGCCAAAAACAGGGTCCCACTTTCCCGTTAAAAGGCCGCCCATTTAGTGTGTGGGGTCCACCATAGAGCAAGTGGGCCCCCAACAAGCTAGTGGGTCGGCCAAAACACATGGTGGGTCCCACTATCCCGTTAAAGGGCCGGCCCATTTAGTACGTGGGGTCCACCATAGCAAGTGGGCCGGCCCAACAAAATAGTGGGGCCAAAAACACAGGCGTCCCACTTTCCGATAAAGGCCGGCCATTTAGTGTGTGGGCCCACCATATAGCCAGTGGGCCCACCAAGATTGTGGGCCAAAAAAACAGGGTCCCACATTCCTGGGGGCCGGCCCATTTGGTATGTGGGTCCACCATATAGAAAGTGGGCGGCCCAACAAGATAGGGCGGCCAAAAACACGGTGGTCCCGCCTTCCACTTAAAGGGCCGCCCATTTACCATGTGGGACCACCATAGCAAGTGGGCCCCAACAAGATAGTGGGCCGGCCCAATAAGCAAGTGGGCCCACTTTCTGTTAAAGGGCCGGCCCATCTAGTATGTGGGGTCCACAATATAGCAAGTGGGCCGGCCCAACAAGATATTGGGGCCAAAACACAGGTGGGTCCCACTTTCCTCTTAGAGGGCCGGCCCATTTATTATGTGGGGTCCTCAAAAAAACAAATGGGCTGGCCCAACTAATTAGTGGGCCGGCCCAGTAGTTAGTGGGGTCCACCTTAAAGCAAGTGGGCCAGCCCAATTAGTGTGTGGTCCACCGTAAATCAAATGGGCTGGCCCAAGAAGTAAGTGGGCCAGCCCGTTTAGTTGCTGTTTATATGCCGGCATAATATGCGCTTTAGGATTTTGCGGGCAGGCACATATGTGATTTCGCTTAATTGGGCCGTTTAAGGGATGGGAATTCGTGATTTAGATACTGAGAATATTTACGCAGCATTGATTTCTGTCGGATAGCCTCACTTACCACAAGCACCAAAGAAAAAATGCGCGAAAGAACTATAAAAACTAACTAAATATTACATCAGCTGCAAGGCATTGAAAAAATATTACAGAACCCAGAGAAATTGAATGGTAATTAAACCTAGCAATACAATGAAGCGATCCGGCAATCTTTTAAGTTGTCCATGCAGCACCTATATCTGAAACAAAGACATTACAAGTTAAGACAGCAACAATGGAAAGGCAAAGACACTACAATATTGTTTGGCAAAGAATTTGGAACTCATCATTTCGTCGTTATAACAAGATCATTGTAATGCGCACAATAAGCAAACAAAGAGTGCATGCCGCATACCAACAGCCAATATAACAGAGCATGTTAGAATGAAACAGCAGACTTACTACTGTCGAGTCCCATGCAAACCAACATGTTCAGGGAGTACAAAATTGGCATGAACAACATAGTAGCAGGCTATAAATTTTGTAACAACGACTGAGCAAGATGAAGTTATGATGGCTACATCTACAGAGCAGGGAATGTAAACCAAAAATAGAAGTTACGATGGCAAAAGCTAAAGAGGAGGGAATGTGAACCAACATGTGCCAAGTGCAATTACTTCACTTTGGCCGTGAACTAAATAATACTCCTGAACTTATAGTGAAGGGGATGCAAATCAAGATGTTTCGGGATATAAACTTGTAATGAGCAACACATGGAGGATAGTTAATGCTGGAGCTTAGGATGGACCAGATACAGAATATAGTGGGATCACCTGTGAACTTGTATAAGAGGGAATGCAAACCAATATGTTCAGCTTTCCATATGTGAGCGTCATGCCAAGTCAGAGAAACAAGTCAATAATGCAGCTTTTGAAGAACAAGATGGCACGCAAAATTATTATCTAGTAGTATGACAAGTTTATTTGTACTACAGGCTAGATAGCAGAGTGATAGCATGCCAAACTAAGTCCTTACTTTGTTAGCTTACAATGAACTAGATACAAAACAATGGCATCACCTGTAGTACA
Source organism: Lolium multiflorum (assembly GCA_030979885.1). Lineage (NCBI taxonomy): Eukaryota > Viridiplantae > Streptophyta > Magnoliopsida > Poales > Poaceae > Lolium > Lolium multiflorum. The sequence goes on from CM061748.1 coordinate 209,129,922, forward strand.
GGGAATGCAAGCCAACATGTTCATGGAGTAAAAAATTGGCACAAACAACATAGTAGCAGGCCATAATTTTTGTAACAACGACTGAGCAAGATAAAGTTATGATGGCTAGATCTACAGAGCAGGGAATGTAAACCAAATATAGAAGTTACGATGCCAAAAGCTATAGAGCAGGGAATGCGAACCAACATGTGCAATTAATTAAAATTGGCCATGAACTAAATAATAGCAGGATGTTACTATAATACCTACAGTATAATTTTTGTAACAACGACTGAGCAAGATAGAAGTTATGATGGCTACATCTACAGAGCAGGAAATGCAAACCAAAATGTTCAATCGCTTAAAGTTAGCAATGAAGTAGAAAATAGCAACGTGTTACGGTCATAGCTAGGAATGAACTAAAAGAGCTTCAGACAAACAAGCATCTGAACCCAGAACATGGCGCTAAAACAAGGGACTTACATTAGGAGAAGCACTCTGTGGGAGTCACAGCAGATCTTCCTGGGGTTGATAGATCCGGTGATGAAGTACGCTACATGTGCTACTTGGGGTTGGAGAGACGGCCATTACACTTCATGGTTACTCATCTCATCTGCAAAAACGTAACGGCGCGTCGTTAGCACAAACAGGTTCCCCCAAGATTAAACAAGAACTTGCAGGCAAGCAATAGAAAAGCGACAGTAGAAGAGTTTAGATCATGCACTGCGCCGGTGAAGCAGATCCGGTTCATGCACAGCGGTGTCGGTGAGCAAGATCCGATGCGGTGGACGACGGATCCGGCGAAGCGGCTCCGGCGGGGTGGACGATACCGCAGCTGAAGCGACTGCGGTAGACTGCTGGATGAGCATATGGTTTCGAGGTTCGGCGGGATGATCCGGTCCGGTTGATGACGGCGTCGATGAAGCGGCTCCGAGGCAGCCGGATGACGAGGATCGCGAGGGCTCGGGTAGGCCAGGGAAGTCCGGCGGGGATGTTCCGGTGCGGTGGTCGTGGAGGTGGTAGAGAGAGGGACTTGAGAAGTTCCGGTGGGTGGTCTCAGATGAGAGACTGAAGGAAATGTATTTTTTTTGGGAGGGTTTCCGGGCTAGGGAGGTGGTGATCGAAAAAATGACGGGCAAACCCCTCACCAACCGACTTTGCTGTCATCTCCACAGGGGTAGAATGGGAATTTGGAAGCGTGTGAAATTTTTGTATTTTGTGGGCGGGAAGTTTTGCCGCTATGAGATTTTGAATTTCGCTAAGGTACAAGTATAATGATAAAAAATTGTGACACCGTACTAGTACCTCTGTTCATGGCCGAGTGCAAAATCAAATCATCATCACGTTGAATATAGGTCACTACCATGATCATGATCTATCTTCTTAATCCCATTCAAAAATGCGTTTGAAATATTTCAGGATTGGTGGGAGATTTTGCCGCCCGACAGAGATTAAATTAAACCACACGTTCGACAATTCAAACTTGAGACCTTGGCTATGATACCATTTAAGTTCGAACTGATTCAAAAAAGGCTAGGCAATTAATTTATATAACATCCACAGGAACAACTACCAAGTTGATCCCAACCGCAGATAAATGCATCCACCAACAAAAGTCTGAACGGTGCCTTAATCTAAGGAAACATTTCACAAGACCAATGTACTCACTATGTTAGTGTTCATCTCCAATTATCTATGGCATTTTCTTAGTCTTTGGGAGATTATAACGAACTTGATTGGCCTCGTGCAGTAGGGCATCACATGCTTCTAATCTCGATCTCAACATGTCAACTTTTGTTCTTAGCATAGCTGTTGCAACTCGTTCTACTTGGAGTTGTTCCTCCAAAACTTGAGCAGAGAAAGACTTGGACTTGGGCTTCAAAACCCAGCATTTCGCAGGAAAGAGTTTTTGGTGATATCTTTATCTTTCCCGGGTTTTGCCATCTCAAATTTCATATTAGCCAGACAAGTTTTGAGTTGTGTAAAAAGAAAAGTTATTACAGAGAAAAATGCAGATGGTAGATTTAATGTGTACGAACTACTTTTAATCATACAAGTTGACATGCCTGACTATAATAAGGACCATCTATCTTGCTAGCAGGCATAATTATTAATGGGCTACCATGTACGGGAACCGTATCCTCTAACGTGAAGGAGCTAAGTCAGGAAAAAAAAACGAAGGAGCTAAGTCAGTAAAGAAGCAAAGTCAGGCTTCTGTAGCATAAGTACAAGGTTATGCACTGTCTTTAACTAATAAAGGTGATTACTGTAGATGTTTAAAAACTAAACTAAATTTTATTACACCATAATTTTCTCTGCATGTAATTACTTCAAATGCAAGACACAAGTTTGTATTGTGCAAATTAATTTAAATTATTTGGATTTTAGACATATGGTTTGGGGGAAGGAAAGTTAGAGTACTGTAGCTTCTCTAACTTTTCACCTTCAAGTTAGAGTACTGTAGCTTCTCTAACTTTTCACCCATGTACGTAGTCCTTCCAAGAAACAGCCGTTATTGCATTACGAGCAGAAAACAGTTCACACGTGCGCTCAGATTCAAATTTTCAGCATGCAGTCGATTTATGGTTTAATTGAAGTACACATCAGGATATTATTTCACACAAAATACAGCAGCCACATGGAACATATCTAATTTTAGTACAACAACAAAATTTGCAATTATTACAGACCACGAAATTTTGAACGAAATTTTGAGCAGTAATTAGTTACAGCATTGGCATCAGCAGTCCACTTGACTGAACAACAGAATCAAAGTTTATTTAGACACCTTCAATTCCCAGACACATCACAACTGGCTTACCATGACAAGTGCATAGGAGATTCTTTAGAACATTTTCTGTCAAAGTTTGCCTATTTTTCAATTCATGTATCTCTTGGCGTGTCTTGGCAATTAATTCATCAGCATCTTTGTTTTCCCGCCCAAATATATCAACTGCCTCTTGGAGTGCATCCCCGAAATCTCTTTGTGCCGGATTAAGTTGACCAATAGATACCATGGGCCTATGCGAGCAATATGCACTCTCACTGCTGCTTTGTGAAACATCAATACTTGAGGCATTGGCCCTTGCTTCTGGCATTGTAGCTTTATTTGAAGCCTGAAATTTAGATAAAACAAGTTACAACATCATATGATGCAATAAAAGACCTCCAATTTCAAGAACATCATTGAGCTGATATAACACAACAAGCAATCAAAAATAGAGCCTCGTACATCTATTTCTTCTGGAATGGTTGGTGTACCGGACTCAGTGGACCAATGAGAGCACGTGCCACTGTCACTGTTGCTCTGTGAAATGACCGCAACACTTGATAAATGGGTTGTCCCTACTGACATTACAGCTTTGTTTGCAGGCTGAAACTAAGACAAAACAAGTTAAAATGCAATACAATACAAGGCAAACAAACAGCATTGTTGACATAATTTTGAAAGAACCATGGGCAGATACAACAAAGAAACCAGTTAAGCCACATGCCTCTTAGAACAAACCAAACTAGATCATGGCGATGATGTATACAATGAACCAAGCAACTAGACATCATGTGCCCAATAACGAAGCCAGGTCACTGCACAGAAGAAATCTAGCAAATAGCCAAATACAGTCAAAAGATGTGCATGTTGGATTTGATACTATTAGGAAAATAATGTATGATTGATTTAAGCATGACTCAGATAGTGCCTTCGACATCGCAGAAGGTCAATGCAACAATTAATTGTATGGCTTGTATGAAGTGCCATAACATTTAAATTAAGCATAACGAGGCATTGCTTAATCTGAGAACTGAGTGCTAGCTCAGTGGCAAGGCTTGCGAGTGCGCAGCCAGCCCACCCGGGTTCGAGTCCCAACAGGACCGAATTAAACGGGGTGTTATCTAGCGCGTATAAATTCGCTGCTAGAGAGGTCTCATCATCTATCTCACAACGTATAGACAAGGGAGGGAATCTTCCTACGTTGGTCAACGTTTAGGCAATGCTTAATCTTGAATTCATGATCAAACTCAAACAAAAAAGGGCATATAACAAGTAGCACCATGTGCATCATGTATAATAGATTACTAGAAACTGAATGAAGCAATTGAACATGGAGCGTATTATATAAACAGCCAGATCATTTGAATATGGATATACCACATCATGTCAATGGGACTCAGAAAAACAAAGCTAGACATTTAAACAAGTAATATAACTATTTTTTCACCATGTTTCAAGTAGAATAGGAAGCTAGGTTAGGAATAAAGCAATCATGTTTCAAGTAGAATAGGAAGCTAGGTTAGGAATAAAGCAATAAAAAAACACAAAGTGCATCATTTCAGCTAGGATCATTTCTATCAAACTTCATGCACTAGCCATGGAACAACAGGCAAACTCAATGAAGCAACAGGCAAAAAATTAACATAATAGAATTTCAGGACTTGTATTAACATAGCCAAATCATGTAACTTATACCCAGGCATGCCGGATGCCAGATGGGTCAAAGGCAGTGTGCAATGTTCCATATGGTCATTGTTTATATTTTATTAGATTCCATTAGGCAACTTAGGTAGTGCAACATACAGAAAATGATGCAATTGAACTATGCACAGGAGGTAAATTAACATTCCAAAAAAAACAGGGAACTTACGTGAGCTTTTTTTTGAGTCACACGGACCTCATCGGGTACTTGGACAGAAGAACCTGGTGCCTCACTGTTTCTCCTCTGCATGAAGGAGAGGCCAATTGTAAACAGAAACAGGTCCAAGATATAGAAGTTTGCATTAAGCAATATACAAAAAACAGCAGGTACTTACATGATTATAGGCGAGCTTTACTCTACGTTTATGAGTGTAAGATGTGCCTGCTGCACGTGTAATAATAACAAACAGTTACGAGTCACGGCTTTGCTATAATTAAATTGACACCAAATAGTAGTAGAAGCATTATGACGTGCATAAACATGTAATACAGGATCGCAGAAAGATATCAAACATGATGTAACTAGAGCAGTAGCCTACGGCCAAATAGTGAGAAATTGTAATCGTGTCAATTGTGGACTTGTATAGCCTACCCCAACTTGTTTGGGAATAAAGGCTTTGTTGTTGTTGTTGTTGTCAATCGTGGACATGTAGAGCATTCAACGGCTCATGATTGGTGGCTCATATTTTGTAGAGTTTCAGCGAATGGGTGGGTTAGGTTACTCAGACCACCACACTGTGTATTTATATCATCTGAGTTAGGGTTACAATACTACTGGACATGGGCCTCTATGGGCCTCACACTGGATACAATATTACTACAGCGCTACTACTAAACTCACTCATGGTCCAACACACCCCCTCAAGATGATCATGGGTAAACAACCATGGCCATCTTGCAACAACAACATGACACATATGACAACTACCAGTAATGAACATTCAGCATAACTCCTAGGATACATGACAGCATTGCACTTTCCATCATCTTGTCATCTCGATTCATCTCTTCATCAGCAGCGAAGATATCCAGCTTCAACCATCTGGGATACGCACAACTCCTAACCATACACGTCCTCAACAACCCCGGCTGCCTCACCACACAAGTTCCGCAGAACCATCCACACTCGCCTCAATGTCCTCAGCCTCTCTTCTCCACTCTGCCCGGCCACCTCTTCCGTCTCTCCCACAAACCCCCAGCCAACTCCTGCCTCAACCATCCACTCCTCAAGCACCCATGCCTATCCCCCGGTCAGGCCTCAACCAGTCTCACCTCAGGCACGCATGCCTTTCCCCTGGACATATCCACAACCATCACCATCACCACTAAACCGCAGCCTCATCAACTCCATCACGACTCAACCGCAGCCTCATCAACTCCATCACCACATATCCTCACAGCCTCACATCTCCATTTTCTCCTCACTTCCACTCGGATGGCGCCTCGTCTGCGCGCCCTGGCCAACCTGGCGTACGGCACCTGGCCACATCGACCGGCTCGCGCTGGTCAACGTCCAGCACCAACCTCCGGCTCCGCCCTGCGCTCAAAGGCTCGCCCCACTCCGCACGCCTCCAACTTCTGCCCCTCACACGGATCCAGATCTCTCTGCCACGGATTCACTTCCTCTTCTCTCCTTTCTAAACCAAAACGATCTTCACCCTCTTCTTTCTCCCCGCGCGAGCAGCCGCCGATCTCACACAGCTCACATCGCTGTGTGTGATAGCCGCAACCGACGCAGAGCACCTGATGCGGCCTCCCGCCGCCTGGATTTCTACATCTCAACGGTGGGTTTTGTGATCAAAGGAAGAACTTGTTTGGTACTGTTTGTGGCGGCTAGCAGGAAGGAAACCTAGGCTCTGATACCATGTAGAGTTTCAGCGAATGGGTGGGTTTGGTCACGGAAAAACATACTTATGCGTCGTGTTTAAACCTAAAGGATGAGGTGGTTATCAACGAAAGCACTTGTAAGTTAGAAATATAGCACGAATTCAGAAATACAGTCAGCTGCAATACTCCTAACAGAACAAAACGCGCAGGGATGTCTGGTTACCTATTTCTGGGCGGCGTTTAGACGTGTTCCGCGTTCTTACGGGTGACGTGGAGGTCGGCGAGGGGACTGCTGTTGCGGTGGGTGCCGGGGAAGCAGATCTTGGGGGGTCGGAGAAGGACATGCTGGGCGGTCGATGAAGTGTTCAGCGCGCCGGCCGAACTAGAAGGTCGGTGAAGCAGATGATGTGCAGTGCACGGTGGCGTCGGTGTCGGCGAAGCTGGTCAGGTGCGGTGGTCGATAGAGTCGGCGAACGAGATACGGTGCGGTGGACGCCGGAGTAGGTGCGGATAGGGCAGCCTCGGGGTTTGAAGCCGTGGCAGCTTGAACGGCGAAGTGCGGCGGCCGGGAAGATCTGGAGGTAGGCAAGAGGGGCGGTTTCTCTGAGGGCTTGCGGGCGAAACTAGGGCGAAGCTGGGCGATAGAGGAGTAGAAGGGAATTTCGCAGTCCTTCTTTTGAGGAAAAAAATATTCGCAGATCTGAAACTTTGCGGCGCGAGATATTTGGGCGTTGGCGGGGAATTTTACCGCTCGATGATATTAAATTTTGGCTGCAGTAGGTTTTTTTTTAGAGTATGTAATAATAATAAATAGTAGGCCCTACTAGTACTGTACGGGGGCTAGCGGAAATGCACTTTGCCTCATAGGAGCATATGCTCCCATTATGTGAATCCATATTTCAAAGTGTCAAAAAATTCTAAACTAAAATTTTACATGTATATCTAGACATTTTATGTTGGTACACAAGTTTTCTCACAAAAAAATTATGTGGCTCCTATAAAAAAGACAAATTTTGATGTTGTAACACGACTACGTACAGTATATTTTTTGCCTTTTTTTACACGCCACACAAAATGTCGTTTTTCCACGAAAACTTGTGAACGAACATATGATGTCACAATGTATACCAAAAAAATTAACATTTATATAATTTTTTTTAATCATTTTCTATAATTGGTGCATATGCACGCGTGTGCCAAAACGCCACCTCCGCAGGCTAGGAGTTTCTAAACTTCTTATGGCACATCAAATAAAATGTTGTTCAAACAATAATAATAATGTGCTTATGATTGTTACTCCCTTCCACCATGAATAAAGTCCACATCGGTTTCGTGTCAAACTTTGACTCGAGATTTAGGTACCCACATGATAGTGCTAGTATCATAGCTAGTATCATACACATTGGTCCCACAAAAATGTTGATGTGGCAGCTAATTAAGTAGGAGAGAGGAGATTAGTGTAACATAGGTAGATACTGTATCATAGCGCAAACAACGAGAAAACTTAATGCTAAACAAATCTTGTACACAAATTTGCATTGAGATTCTAAAAAATAATAAATGTAGCATTACTATGATACTACTCCATGATACTACCCACTATAGAAATAGTATGACCAGCCTAATTTTATGACATCCGCAAAATATACCATTGGAAAGTTCATCGAAACAAGCATCCGATGATATAGTTTTGAATGACATGCAACTCATAATTGGCGGGCCCAAGTATTAGTCTAAGTTTGCCTCTGAAAACAAATTGGCATTGTACTCTAGGACAAAGGGAGACTACTCGCAATGGCAATATCATAAGTAGTATCATGCACTACATGCATGCAAAATGTTGATGTGTCATATCAGTTAATGATGAAAGAGACGATAGTGGTATCATAGGTAGATATCGTATCATATCATGTAGAACTAGAAAAATTACTGCCAAACAAATCTTGTACACACTTTTGTATTGAGATTCTACAAATCCCTAAATACATGTAACATATTATACTACTACATGATGATACTATGGACTGTGAAAATAATATCGTACATTAGTATCATATGTATGATACTATTATATGATACTCCCCATTGTGACTAGTCTAATAATAACAATAGTACTCAAATTTGTCTTGTCCCTCGGGTGTTTAGAAGTATATGTTCGGTCCCTCACGTATTTAAGAATTATGTTTGGCCCCTCAACTCTAATGTGGTCAAAATTGAGCACTTGAACACTTAGTTAGGTCTAGCAATGATAAAAACTTGATTGGTCTGTTTATTATTTGTTATGTGGCACGGCGGCAAAGCATTTTGCTAAATCTCAAGCACACATAGTTGGGGTCCATTAGAGGGACTAATTAAATCAAAGTACAATGGATTATAAAAGCAGGTTTTATCATTGATTAGCTTTGCAACGGCCTATCAACTGTAAGTGTTGCATGTGTTCTAAAGAACTATGTTCATCGTCACAGATCAAGAGGAGTACGCAGTGGAGGACGCACAAAACAACCGTAGGCCAGGTGGGCACACCTTACTAATTTTCTTTTTTCCACTTTATATGTGATAATTTTTTACATAATTAATTAACTAAAACATTTTAAAATAGGGTGGGCCATTCAACCCAAACACCATGTTGCGTACGTCGCTGAGGGTAAGGGGTTTCATCTTCGTTCTATGGTATGAGTATGTAATGCGCGTGATACTCATCGAAGACAATATATATAGCAGACATCACATCAGATGAGCCTATGGATAAAAATGGGCCAAATCATATCTACTAGTGCACAAATGAAGTTAAAAATAGGTCAACCTTCATTAAACCGATACTACTTAAAAGACCATTGTTTGACCTAAGTAAGCGTATATATGAGGTCAGTAATACTAGTCACAATGCATAGTATCATATATAAAAGTATGGTGTGTATGATACAATTAATACTACATGTTACTATGTCAACGATGCATGGTATCATGTACTAGTATCATAATCTTCTTATATTAATTGATTTGTAGAATCTCAATGCAGATCTATGTACAAGATTATTTAACATTAAATTTTCTAGTACTACGTGCTATGATACGGTATCTACCTATGATATTATAATCCTCTCTCTCATCTTTAATTGCAGTGCCACATCAGCTTTTTTGCAAGCATGAGATGCATGATAGTGTACTACCTATGATACTCCCATTGTGGGTAGTCTAAGGGGGCAATGTTAGACCTAATTAAGTGTTTGAGGTTAGTTATGGACCGCTGTTATACCTAATTGTGTTTGAGGTCAGTTAGGGACCTTATTATACATAATTAAGTGTTAGAGGTGAGTTCAAATAATAATATATAGTTGGGGTCTAAAGTTCACCAACGTATGCAACACACGAGCTGCCAAATGTGTACTTAATTAACCCTATTAGGAAAACACAAGATTATCTCATTCAACAAAATATTAGGAAAGTGTATCACAATTGTATTTATCCCTTATCTCTCTCATGTTAACCGAGACAAGAGTTCGTTCTAGGTCAGCTCTACGACAATTAGCGTCGCAAGGGTGGTAACATAGGTGTGCAGTTGCGAAAGTTTTTTCCCAAGTTATCGACTTCCTCAATCCACACTTAATATTTGTGCATGCGGGCCTAAGTATATGGTACTACTTAGTTCTATTCCTAGTATATATGTTGGGTGACTTAGAAAAATCATACTTCGTACATGATTCCTTCGAAAATCCTTTAGGGCTTCTTTGATTCATATTAGGTTGGTATAAGATAATAGGATTTAGATCTTATAGGAATATTTCCTACACTAGTAGTTTGATTCATATGAACATATCCAATAGGAAATAATCCTATAGGAATCATCAAGTAGTGCAAATCCTAGTATAGGATTAAATATTTGGTCCTACCTCATGGAAAAATTCATTTGGCGCAATCAAACGCAACTCATCTTATTATAGGATTTAACTACACATGTCATCCCAAATCCCAATCCTACATTCCTACTCCTATGATTTCCCTATCCTGTGAATGAAAGGAGCCCTTAAAATCAAACTATCCCGCACCTCGTCGATTCGTATAAAACCGACTCTAGCCAACAACTCTTCGCCCGACCTTTCTTCTTCACCATCAGGCCACCACACACTGTCATTTTCCATTGCAACGCATTTAGGGTGTGTTCGGTTCCAGAACCAAGTGGAATGGAATGGAACCGTTCCGCACCTAGAGCCCATTCTTGTGTTCGGTTGTGGAATGGAACGGAACCGAGTGGTTCCTCGAAAGGGAATATTCTCCCCATATGCAGAATGCACCCATTCCACCGAATCGGTGGAATGTGGTGGAACGGCTGTTACTTAGCCGCTATTAATTACAAAGCACTTCACTAATCCAACCAAAAAAATTATTAGTTGTTGTTAATTATGATTTTGAGATTAAAAAGGCCACTATTAATTACGATATTTAGACAAAAGATTAAACTTTAACTTCATTCCGTTCTACTCTCCAAATTCCCCGACCATACAAAAAATAACATTAATTACGATTTTAAGATTAAAAAGGCCATTAGGCGTTGTTAATTACGATTTTAAGATTTAAAAGGCTATTTGCCATTGTTAATTACGATTCTTAGACAAAAGTTTAGTTTAACCACATTCCGTTCTGCTCTCCAATTCCTCCAACCGAACAAAAAACAGTACCATTCTGTACCTCCTTTTTGTCCAAACCGAACGCGGGGATGGAACCATTCCATTCCTCTGGAAAGGAACCATTCCTTACTAAAATCTTCTTGTGCCACCTCCCAGTTTAAAGGCCTACTCGCATAACCCTACAGCTCTGCACTCGCGTGGGCAACCGAACACACCTACATCATCAATGCCCCGCGTACTTATCCGCACCGCCTACAGCTCTGCACTCCTATGACCTATCCATGGCTGGGCAGTCAAAAAAAGCTGCGTCACCTGGGAAATCAACAAGCCACGCAAGCAAGTCGCAAGCATCATAAATTCCGAATCAATGCCTAGCTACAGTCTACCTGGCCTCCTCCCAACTCATTGTCCTTGAGGCCTTAACAAAGCCTTCTAAAAGGGTTTTATCAAAATATTCCATATGGATTAGTAAAAAAACGCACCTGCTAAAGATTCATATATGCCCATTTGAATCTTGGTCAAATCCTAGGTTTGACCATGATTTAAACAAGTTTAAAACATGAATATGAAAATTAAGCATGTATCCTTCGTAGTCACTCCAAAATGAAGCTCTTGAGAGGGTTTTTGAAATTTCCATGTTTGAAACCAAAAACCACATATCTTCATGCTTGACTTCATGAGATAGAGTTTAGGGTTAGGGGGTAGATACATGATTTCTCTGGTTTGAATATATCTAGACCTTGTTTATCAACTTAATTGAATGCTTACTAATGTGACATAAGAAGACTATGTGCCTTGATTTTCCATTTTTTGTTTTTTTTGAATTTTTATGCCCATTTGAATCTTGGTCAAATCCTAGGTTTGACCATGATTTAAACAAGTTTAATAAAACATGAATAGGAAAAATTAAGCATATATCCTTCTTAGTCACTCCAAAATGTAGATCTTGGTAGGGTTTTTAAAATTTCCATGTTTGAAACCAAAAACCACGACTTCTCTTCATGCATGCTTGACTTCATAAGACAGAGTTTAGGGCTAGGGTAGCTAGATACATGATGTTTCTGGTTTGAATATGTCTAGACCTTGTTTATCAACTTAATTGAATGCTTACTATATGACATAAGAAGACTACGTGCCTTGGTTTTTCATTTATTTTCATTTATTTTGAATTTTTATGCCCATTTGAATCTTGGTCAAATCCTAGGTTTGACCATGATTTAAACTAGTTTAAAACATAAATATGAAAAATTAAGTATCTATCCTTCTTAGCCACTCCAAAATGAAGCTCTTGGGAGGGTTTTTGAAATTTCCATGATTGAAACCAAAAACCACTTCTCTTCATGCTTGACTTCATAAGTCAGGGTTTAGGGATATATATATAGGGGGTACATACATGATTTTTCTGGTTGGAATATGTCTAGAACTTGTTTTTCAACTTGAGCTTATCTAGAGCTTGTTTTTAAATTTTTTATACCCATTTGATTCTTCGTCAAATCCTAGGTTTGTTGACCTAGATTTGAACAAGTTTAAAACATGAATATGAAAAGGTAAGCATGTATGCTTCTTAATTAGTCACTCCAAAATGAAGCTCTTGGAGGGTTTTTGAAATTTCCATGATTTAAACCAAAAACCACTTCTCTTCGTGCTTGACTTCATAAGTTAGGGTTTAGGGATATATAGGGGGTAGATACATCATGATTTTTCTGGTTTGAATATGTCTAGAGCTTGTTTATCAACTTAATTGAATGCTTACTATATGACATAAGAAGACTATGTGCCTTGATATTTCATTTTTTAAAAATTATGCCCTTTTGAATATTGGTCAAAACCTAGGTTTGACAAAGATTTAAAAAAGATTAAAACATGAAAATGAAAAAGTAAGCCTTGATCCTTCTTATTAACTCCAAAATGAAGGTTTTTGGGAGGGTTTTTGAAATATCCATGTTTGAAACCCAAAACCACTTCTCTTCGTGCAGAGTTTAGGGTTAGGGGTAGCTAGACACATGAATTTTCTGGTTTGATATGTCTAGACCTTGTTTATCAACTTAATTGAATGCTTACTATATGACATAAGAAGACTATGTGCCTTGATTTTACATTTTTTTTAAATTATGCCCATTTGAATCTTGGTCAAATCCTAGGTTTGACCATGATTTAAACAAGTTTGTTTATCAACTTGAATGCTTGCTATATGACATCAGAAGACTATGTGTTTGGTTTTTGTTTTTTGAATTTGTTATGCCCATTTGAATCTTAGTCAAATCCTAGGTTTGAATATATATGTCTAGACCTTGTATATCAACTTGAATGCTTACTATACATATGACATAAGAATGTTATGTGCTTTGGTTTTTCATTCTTTTCATTTTTTCTGAATTTTTAGGGCCATTTGAATCTTGGTCAAATCCTTGGTTTGACCAAGATTTAAACAAATTTAAAACATGAAAATGAAAAGGGAAGTCTGTATCCTTCTTAGTCACTCTAAAATGAAGCTTTTGGGATGTTCTTTAAATTTCAATGTTTGAAACCCAAAACGACTTCCCTTCATGCTAGACTTCATAAGATCGACAGGGGGTAGATACATGATTTGTCTGGTTTGGATATATCTAGACCTTGTTTATCAACTTGATTGCTTACGATATGACATAAGAAGACTATGTGATTTGGTTTTTCATTTTTCTGATTTTTTTGAATTTTGTGCCCACCCATTTGTATCTTCGTCAAATCCTAGGTTTGACCAAGATAATTTAAACAAGTTTAAAACATGAAAATGTAAAGGGAAGCATGTATCCTTCTTAGTCACTCTAAAATGAAGCTTTTGGGAGGTTTTTGAAATTTCGATGTTTGAAACCCAAAACCACTTCTCTTCACATGCTTGACTTCATAAGACAGAGTTTAGGGGTTAGGGGTATAGATACATGATTTGTCTGGTTTGAATATGTCTAGACCTTGTTTATCAACTTGAATGCTTACTATATGACATAAGAAGACTATGTGATTTGGTTTTTCATTTTTCTGTTTTTTAATTATTTTTCTGCCCATTTGAATCTTGGTCAAATCCTAGGTTTGAACAAGATTTAGACAAGTTTAACACGTGAAATTAAACGAATAAGTAAGCATTGATCCTTCTTAGTCACTCCAAAATGTACCAATTGATAGTGTTAACTTTGCTTCATGGAAAAAATAATGTCATGTAAATGAGTTAACTTGGATTTCCTACCCTTGAATCCATAGGAAACTTTGTTCTAATGCACTATTATAATCAACCGAGTTTTTACACCAACAGGTCTGTCACTTACGTGTGGTGCCCACGCGTGAGGTCCCACACTTGAGTGAGCACAAGTCACGTGCAATAGGTACGCCAACTCCCAGCCATCTTCTTTGTCAAGAGAAGACGCATCAGGATGCGTATTGGAAGTCCGTGGGTCCTTCTGGATCCTTCGGTTGTCCCTCTCACAAAAAAACAAATCTATCTCATTCTCGGCCTCGCTCGACTCGCTCGCTCGCACGTCCTGCGCACTGACAAACCCTGCACAACAGTCAACATCATCATCATCACCCGAAAAAGGGGAGACACCATAATGCTCTGCCTTTTTTCTCTCCTTCCGAGTGATCCCTCTTCCTCCGAGTTTCACTCGACGGGCAAACACATCTGCAGCATAGTAATAATAAAAAGGTAGAAAAATCGATATACTAATCTATAATTAAATAGGTTAAACTAGGGTTTTGCCCTGTACTACAGATCAAGGTTCAAAAAAATCCAACTACGGGGTTCGAACAACACGATTCTAATCCAAGAACTTTTTCGACCTCATCCAAGTGGCCTCAAACTATAGGGTTAGCATCTAGTGCAGTATGTGTGAAAATGTATGCACTATGTGTGCTATAACTTGTATGTCTTTCAAATTTGAACCAACTTTGAATAAGTTTGAAATATTTGAAATGGGGCTTTTGGCTTAAACGTTTGAAACTCAAAACGATTCTCTTCATGCTAGACTTCATAAGACCGAGTTTAGGGTTAGGGGTAGATACATGATTTGTCTGGTTTGAATATGTCTAAACCTTGTTTATCAACTTTAATGCTAACTTCTCAGTCACTCTAAAATGAAGTTTTTGGAGGTTTTTGAAATTTCCATCTTTGAAACCCAAAACCACTTCTCTTCATGCTTGACTTCATAAGAAAAAGTTTAGGGTTAGGGGGTATAGATACATGATTTGTATGGTTTGAATATGTCCAAACCTTGTTTATCAACTTGAATATGCTTACTATATGACATAAGAAGACTATGTACTTTGGTTTTTAATTTTTCTGACTTTTTTAATTTTCTGCGCATTTGAATCATATCTTGGTCAAATCCTAGGTTTCACCAAGATTTAGACAAGTTTAACACGTGAAAACGAGTAAGTAAGCATGGATCCTTCTTAGTCACTCTAAAATGAAGCTTTTGGGATGTTCTTGAAATTTCCATGTTTGAAACCCAAAACCACTTCTCTTCATGATTGACTTCCATAAGATCGACAGATCAGTTTAGGGTTAGGGGTAGATATATACATGATTTTTTGGTTTGAATATGTCTAGACCTTGTTTATCAACTTGAATGCTTACTATACATATGACATAAGAATGCTATGTGCTTTGGTTTTTCATTCTCTTTTGATTTTTTTCTAAATTTTTAGGCCCATTTGAATCTTGGTCAAATCCTTGGTTTGACCAAGATTTAAACAAGTTTAAAACATGAAAATGAAAAGGGAAGTCAGTATCCTTCGTAGTCACTCTAAAATGGAGAAGCTTTTGGGATGTTCTTGTAATTTCTATGTTTGAAACCGAAAACGAGTTCCCTTCACATGCTAGTAGACTAGCTTCATAAGATCGACAGGCCGGGGGTAGATACATGATTTGTCTGGTTTGGATATATCTAGACCTTGTTTATCAACTTTAATGCTTACTATATGACATATATAAGAAAACTATTGCTTTGGTTTTTCCTTTTTCTGTTTTTTTTTATTTTGATGCCCATTTGAATCATGTCGAATCCTAGGTTTGACCAAGATAATTTAAACAAGTTTAAAACATGAAAATTAAAGGGAAGCATGTATCCTTCTTAGTCACTCTAAAATGAAGCTTTTGGGAGGTTTTTGAAATTTCGATGTTTGAAACCCAAAACCACTTCTCTTCACATGCTTGACTTCATAAGACAGAGTTTAGGGGGTTAGGGGTATATAGATACATGATTTGTCTGGTTGAATATGTCTAGACCTTGTTTATCAACTTTAATGCTTACTATATGACATAAGAAAACTATTGCTTTGGTTTTTCTTTTTCTGATTTTTTTGAATTTTGATGCCCATTTGAATCTTGTCAAATTCTAGGTTTGACCAAGATTTAAACAAGTTTAAAACATGAAAATGAAAAGGGAAGCATGTAACCTTCTCAGTCACTCTAAAATGAAGTTTTTGGGAGGTTTTTGATATTTCCATGTTTGAAACCCAAAACCACTTCTCTTCATGCTTGACTTCATAAGACAGAGTTTAGGGTTAGGGGTAGATACATGATTTGTGTATGGGTTGAATATGTCCAAACCTTGTTTATCAACTTGAATATGCTTATGTGCTTTGGTTTTTTATTTTTCTGATTTTTTTGAATTTTATGCCCATAAATCTTGGTCAAATCCTAGGTTTGACCAGGATTTAAACAAGTTTAAAACATGAAATGAAAAGATAAGCCTGGATCCTTCTTAGTCACTCTAAAATGAAGCTTTTGGGAGGTTCTTGAAATTTCCATATTTGAAACCCAAAACCACTTCTCTACATGATTGACTTCATAAGACATAGTTTAATTAGAGTTTTAGGGGTAGATATATACATGATTTTTCTGGTTTGAATATATATGTCTAGACCTTGTTTATCAACTTGAATGCATGCTTACTATACATATGACATAAGAATGCTATATATGTGCTTTGGTTTTTCATTCTTTTGATTTTTTTCTGAATTTTTAGGGCCATTTGAATCTTGCATGGTTAAACTTGGGTTTTGCCCAGTTCTAAAGATCAAGGGTTCAAAAAAATCCAACTACGGGGTTCGAACAACACGATTCTAATCCAAGAATTTTTTCGACCTCATCCAAATGGCCTCAAACTATAGGGTTAGCATCTAGTGCAGTATGTGTGAAAATGTATGCACTATGTGTGCTATAACTTGTATGTCTTTCAAATTAAGTTGATAAACAAGGTCTAGACATATTCAAACCAGAATATTATACTGCATTAGTACAAAAAGTTTCCTATGGATTCATCAAGGGTAGTAAAGCCAAGTTAACTCATTGTCATGACTAAGAAGGATCCATGCTTACTTTTTCATTTTCATGTTTTAAACTTGTTTAAATCTTGGTCAAACCTAGGATTTGACCAAGATTCAAATGGTCATAAAAAATCAAACAAAATAAAGAAAATCAAAAACCAAACCACATAGTCTTCTTATGTAATATACTAAGCATTCAAGTTGATCAACGAAGTCTAGACATATTCAAACCAGAAAAATCATGTATCTACCCCCTAACCCTAAACGTTGTCTTATGAAGTCAAGCATGAAGAGAAGAAGTGGTTTTGGGTTTCAAACATGGAAATTTCAAAAACCCACCCAAAAGCTTCATTTTGGAGTGACTAAGAAGGATCCAAGCTTACTTTTTCATTTTCATGTTTCAAACTTGTTTAAATCTTTGTCAAACCTAGGATTTGACCAAGATTCAAATGGGCATAAAAATTCAAAAAAGAAATCAAAAAAATGAAACACCAAAGCACATAAACTTCTTATGTCATATAGTAATTAAGCATTCATGTTGATCAACAAAGTCTATATATATTTAAACAAGAAAATCATGTATATATACCCCCAAACCCAAAACCACTTCTCTTCACATGCTTGACTTCATAAGACAGAGTTTAGGGGTTAGGGGTATAGATACATGATTTGTCTGGTTTGAATATGTCTAGACCTTGTTTATCAACTTGAATGCTTACTATGTGATTTGGTTTTTCATTTTTCTGTTTTTTAATTATTTTTCTGCCCATTTGAATCTTGGTCAAATCCTAGGTTTGAACAAGATTTAGACAAGTTTAACACGTGAAATTAAACGAATAAGTAAGCATTGATCCTTCTTAGTCACTCCAAAATGTACCAATTGATAGTGTTAACTTTGCTTCATGGAAAAAATAATGTCATGTAAATGAGTTAACTTGGATTTCCTACCCTTGAATCCATAGGAAACTTTGTTCTAATGCACTATAATAATCAACCGAGTTTTTACACCAACAGGTCTGTCACTTACGTGTGGTGCCCACGCGTGTGGTCCCACACTTGAGTGAGCACAAGTCACGTGCAATAGGTACGCCAACTCCCAGCCATCTTCTTTGTCAAGAGAAGACGCATCAGGATGCGTAGGAAGCTGTGGGTCCTTCTGGATCCTTCGGTTGTCCCTCTCACAAAAAAACAAATCTCTCTCATTCTCGGCCTCGCTCGACTCGCTCGCTCGCTCGCTCGCACCTCCTGCGCACTGACAAACCCTGCACAACAGTCAACATCACCAGAAAAAGAATATACACCATCAATAAGAGGGGCCCCGTGACTGCTCTCCCTTCTTCTCCTTCCGAGTGATTCCTCTTCCTCCGAGTTTCACTCGACGGGCAAACACACATGTGCTGCATAGTAATAATAAAAAAGTAAAAGAATCGACTACGAATCTATTATTAAATAGGTTATAAACTAGGGTTTTCCCCAGTACTACAGATCAAGTTGAAAAAAAAATCCAACTACGGGGTTTGATTTTGGCCTACAAATAAAAAATTAAATAAGTTGAACTAGTATTCCTCTAAAAAATCATTTTGGTTTGCATTGTTTGATAATTTTCATAGCTAGAGTGCATCACAATTTTTTGATTTCATGCTTTGCTTTGCCAATTTTGATTTTTTCTAACCACCTTCTCTTTGATTTCAAATTTAGGTCAAACTATCGGTGCCTACTATGTGTTCTACTTGAATTGGATGCAGCATGCGCACATGATATGTTTTGCCATTGTTTTGGGCTTCCACACATCTTGGGGCATCCAAGTATTTAAGTTACCTTGTTTTTTAATTGTAATTCATGTACCCTTTCCTCCCAATTAAATTTTGGTTTTACATTTTTAATTTTTTTAAATTTTTATGCCCATTCTGATGTCATATAGTTAGCATTTAAGTTGATAAACAAGGTCTGGACATATTCAAACCAAAAAATCATGTATCTACCCCCTAACGCTAAACTCTGTCATATGAAGTCAAGCATATGAAGAGAAGTGGTTTTGGGTTTCAAACATGGAAATTTCCATGCTTGAAACCAAAAACCACTTCTCTTCATGCATGCTTGACTTCATAAGACAGAGTTTAGGGTTAGGTGGTAGATACATGATTTTCCTGGTTTGAATATGTTTAGACCTTGTTTATCAAATTAATTGAATGCTTACTATATAACATAAGAGAAGACCTTGTTTTTTTTGAATTTTTATACCCATTCGAATCTTTGTCAAATCCTTGGTTCCACCAAGATTTGAATAAGTTAAAAACATGAATATGAAAAAGTAAGCATGTATGCTTCTTAGTCACTTCAAAATGAAGCTCTTGGGAGGGTTTTTGAATTTCCATGTTCGAAACCAAAAACCACATATCTTCATGCTTGACTTCATGAAACAAAGTTTAGGGTTATGGGTAGATACATGCATGATTTTTCTTGTTTGAATATGTCTAGAACTTGTTTATCAACTTAATTGAATGCCTACTATATAACATAAGAAGACCTTTTTTGTATTTTTTAAATTTTTATACCCATTTGAATCTTGGTCAAATCCTAGGTTTCACCAAGATTTGAATAAGTTTAAAACATGAATATGAAAAAGTAAGCATGCATGTATGCTTCTTAATTAATCACTTCGAAATGAAGCTCTTGGGAGGGTTTTTGAAATTTCCATGTTTGAAACCAAAAACCACATATCTTCATGCATGCGCTTGACTTCATGAGACAGAGTTTAGTGTTAGGGGGTAGATACATGATTTCTCTCGTTTGAATATGTTTGAAACCAAAAACCACATATCTCTGGTTTGCCCGCACTTAGAAATGATATTTGCATCACTTATCATATGTTTGCCCATTTGAATCTTGTCAAATCCTAGATTTGACCAAGATAATTTAAACAAGTTTAAAACATGAAAATGAAAAGGCAAGCTTGTATCCTTCTTAGTCACTCTAAAATGAAGTTTGGGGAGGTTTTTGAAATTTCCATGCTTGAAACCAAAAAACCACTTCTCTTCATGCTTGACTTCATAAAGACAGAGTTTGGGGATATATAGGGGTAGATACATGATTTTTCTGGTTTGATATGTCTAGACCTTGTTTATCAACTTAATTGAATGCTTACTATATGACATAAGAAGACTATGTGCCTTGATTTTACATTTTTTTAAATTATGCCCATTTGAATCTTGGTCAAATCCTAGGTTTGACCATGATTTAAACAAGTTTAAAACATGAATATGAAAATTAAGCATGTATCCTTCGTAGTCACTCCAAAATGAAGCTCTTGAGAGGGTTTTTGAAATTTCCATGTTTGAAACCAAAAAACCACGTACTTCTCTTCATGCTTGACTTCATAAGACAGAGTTTGGGGTTAGGGGTAGCTTGATACATGATTTTTCTCGTTTGAATATGTCTAGAGCTTGTTTATCAACTTAATTGAATGCTTACTATATGACATAAGAAGACTATGTGCCTTGATATTTCATTTTTTAAAAATTATGCCCTTTTGAATATTGGTCAAAACCTAGGTTTGACAAAGATTTAAAAAAGATTAAAACATGAAAATGAAAAAGTAAGCCTTGATCCTTCTTATTAACTCCAAAATGAAGGTTTTTGGGAGGGTTTTTGAAATATCCATGTTTGAAACCCAAAACCACTTCTCTTCGTGCAGAGTTTAGGGTTAGGGGTAGCTAGACACATGAATTTTCTGGTTTGATATGTCTAGACCTTGTTTATCAACTTAATTGAATGCTTACTATATGACATAAGAAGACTATGTGCCTTGATTTTACATTTTTTTAAATTATGCCCATTTGAATCTTGGTAAAATCCTAGGTTTGACCATGATTTAAACAAGTTTGTTTATCAACTTGAATGCTTGCTATATGACATCAGAAGACTATGTGTTTGGTTTTTGTTTTTTGAATTTGTTATGCCCATTTGAATCTTAGTCAAATCCTAGGTTTGAATATATATGTCTAGACCTTGTATATCAACTTGAATGCTTACTATACATATGACATAAGAATGTTATGTGCTTTGGTTTTTCATTCTTTTCATTTTTTCTGAATTTTTAGGGCCATTTGAATCTTGGTCAAATCCTTGGTTTGACCAAGATTTAAACAAATTTAAAACATGAAAATGAAAAGGGAAGTCTGTATCCTTCTTAGTCACTCTAAAATGAAGCTTTTGGGATGTTCTTTAAATTTCAATGTTTGAAACCCAAAACGACTTCCCTTCATGCTAGACTTCATAAGATCGACAGGGGGTAGATACATGATTTGTCTGGTTTGGATATATCTAGACCTTGTTTATCAACTTGATTGCTTACGATATGACATAAGAAGACTATGTGATTTGGTTTTTCATTTTTCTGATTTTTTTGAATTTTGTGCCCACCCATTTGTATCTTCGTCAAATCCTAGGTTTGACCAAGATAATTTAAACAAGTTTAAAACATGAAAATGTAAAGGGAAGCATGTATCCTTCTTAGTCACTCTAAAATGAAGCTTTTGGGAGGTTTTTGAAATTTCGATGTTTGAAACCCAAAACCACTTCTCTTCACATGCTTGACTTCATAAGACAGAGTTTAGGGGTTAGGGGTATAGATACATGATTTGTCTGGTTTGAATATGTCTAGACCTTGTTTATCAACTTGAATGCTTACTATATGACATAAGAAGACTATGTGATTTGGTTTTTCATTTTTCTGTTTTTTAATTATTTTTCTGCCCATTTGAATCTTGGTCAAATCCTAGGTTTGAACAAGATTTAGACAAGTTTAACACGTGAAATTAAACGAATAAGTAAGCATTGATCCTTCTTAGTCACTCCAAAATGTACCAATTGATAGTGTTAACTTTGCTTCATGGAAAAAATAATGTCATGTAAATGAGTTAACTTGGATTTCCTACCCTTGAATCCATAGGAAACTTTGTTCTAATGCACTATTATAATCAACCGAGTTTTTACACCAACAGGTCTGTCACTTACGTGTGGTGCCCACGCGTGAGGTCCCACACTTGAGTGAGCACAAGTCACGTGCAATAGGTACGCCAACTCCCAGCCATCTTCTTTGTCAAGAGAAGACGCATCAGGATGCGTATTGGAAGTCCGTGGGTCCTTCTGGATCCTTCGGTTGTCCCTCTCACAAAAAAAAAACAAATCTATCTCATTCTCGGCCGCTCGACTCGCTCGCTCGCTCGCTCGCACGTCCTGCGCACTGACAAACCCTGCACAACAGTCAACATCATCATCATCACCCGAAAAAGGGGAGACACCATAATGCTCTGCCTTTTCTCTCCTTCCGAGTGATCCCTCTTCCTCCGAGTTTCACTCGACGGGCAAACGCACATCTGCAGCATAGTAATAATAAAAAGGTAGAAAAATCGATATACTAATCTATAATTAAATAGGTTAAACTAGGGTTTTGCCCTGTACTACAGATCAAGGTTCAAAAAAATCCAACTACGGGGTTCGAACAACACGATTCTAATCCAAGAACTTTTTCGACCTCATCCAAGTGGCCTCAAACTATAGGGTTAGCATCTAGTGCAGTATGTGTGAAAATGTATGCACTATGTGTGCTATAACTTGTATGTCTTTCAAATTTGAACCAACTTTGAATAAGTTTGAAATATTTGAAATGGGGCTTTTGGCTTAAACGTTTGAAACTCAAAACGATTCTCTTCATGCTAGACTTCATAAGACCGAGTTTAGGGTTAGGGGTAGATACATGATTTGTCTGGTTTGAATATGTCTAAACCTTGTTTATCAACTTTAATGCTAACTTCTCAGTCACTCTAAAATGAAGTTTTTGGAGGTTTTTGAAATTTCCATCTTTGAAACCCAAAACCACTTCTCTTCATGCTTGACTTCATAAGAAAAAGTTTAGGGTTAGGGGGTATAGATACATGATTTGTATGGTTTGAATATGTCCAAACCTTGTTTATCAACTTGAATATGCTTACTATATGACATAAGAAGACTATGTACTTTGGTTTTTAATTTTTCTGACTTTTTTAATTTTCTGCGCATTTGAATCATATCTTGGTCAAATCCTAGGTTTCACCAAGATTTAGACAAGTTTAACACGTGAAAACGAGTAAGTAAGCATGGATCCTTCTTAGTCACTCTAAAATGAAGCTTTTGGGATGTTCTTGAAATTTCCATGTTTGAAACCCAAAACCACTTCTCTTCATGATTGACTTCCATAAGATCGACAGATCAGTTTAGGGTTAGGGGTAGATATATACATGATTTTTTGGTTTGAATATGTCTAGACCTTGTTTATCAACTTGAATGCTTACTATACATATGACATAAGAATGCTATGTGCTTTGGTTTTTCATTCTCTTTTGATTTTTTTCTAAATTTTTAGGCCCATTTGAATCTTGGTCAAATCCTTGGTTTGACCAAGATTTAAACAAGTTTAAAACATGAAAATGAAAAGGGAAGTCAGTATCCTTCGTAGTCACTCTAAAATGGAGAAGCTTTTGGGATGTTCTTGTAATTTCTATGTTTGAAACCGAAAACGAGTTCCCTTCACATGCTAGTAGACTAGCTTCATAAGATCGACAGGCCGGGGGTAGATACATGATTTGTCTGGTTTGGATATATCTAGACCTTGTTTATCAACTTTAATGCTTACTATATGACATATATAAGAAAACTATTGCTTTGGTTTTTCCTTTTTCTGTTTTTTTTTATTTTGATGCCCATTTGAATCATGTCGAATCCTAGGTTTGACCAAGATAATTTAAACAAGTTTAAAACATGAAAATGAAAAGGGAAGCATGTATCCTTCTTAGTCACTCTAAAATGAAGCTTTTGGGAGGTTTTTGAAATTTCGATGTTTGAAACCCAAAACCACTTCTCTTCACATGCTTGACTTCATAAGACAGAGTTTAGGGGTTAGGGGTATAGATACATGATTTGTCTGGTTGAATATGTCTAGACCTTGTTTATCAACTTTAATGCTTACTATATGACATAAGAAAACTATTGCTTTGGTTTTTCTTTTTCTGATTTTTTTGAATTTTGATGCCCATTTGAATCTTGTCAAATTCTAGGTTTGACCAAGATTTAAACAAGTTTAAAACATGAAAATGAAAAGGGAAGCATGTAACCTTCTCAGTCACTCTAAAATGAAGTTTTTGGGAGGTTTTTGATATTTCCATGTTTGAAACCCGAAACCACTTCTCTTCATGCTTGACTTCATAAGACAGAGTTTAGGGTTAGGGGTAGATACATGATTTGTGTATGGGTTGAATATGTCCAAACCTTGTTTATCAACTTGAATATGCTTATGTGCTTTGGTTTTTTATTTTTCTGATTTTTTTGAATTTTATGCCCATAAATCTTGGTCAAATCCTAGGTTTGACCAGGATTTAAACAAGTTTAAAACATGAAATGAAAAGATAAGCCTGGATCCTTCTTAGTCACTCTAAAATGAAGCTTTTGGGAGGTTCTTGAAATTTCCATATTTGAAACCCAAAACCACTTCTCTACATGATTGACTTCATAAGACATAGTTTAATTAGAGTTTTAGGGGTAGATATATACATGATTTTTCTGGTTTGAATATATATGTCTAGACCTTGTTTATCAACTTGAATGCATGCTTACTATACATATGACATAAGAATGCTATATATGTGCTTTGGTTTTTCATTCTTTTGATTTTTTTCTGAATTTTTAGGGCCATTTGAATCTTGCATGGTTAAACTTGGGTTTTGCCCAGTTCTAAAGATCAAGGGTTCAAAAAAATCCAACTACGGGGTTCGAACAACACGATTCTAATCCAAGAATTTTTTCGACCTCATCCAAATGGCCTCAAACTATAGGGTTAGCATCTAGTGCAGTATGTGTGAAAATGTATGCACTATGTGTGCTATAACTTGTATGTCTTTCAAATTAAGTTGATAAACAAGGTCTAGACATATTCAAACCAGAATATTATACTGCATTAGTACAAAAAGTTTCCTATGGATTCATCAAGGGTAGTAAAGCCAAGTTAACTCATTGTCATGACTAAGAAGGATCCATGCTTACTTTTTCATTTTCATGTTTTAAACTTGTTTAAATCTTGGTCAAACCTAGGATTTGACCAAGATTCAAATGGTCATAAAAAATCAAACAAAATCAAGAAAATCAAAAACCAAACCACATAGTCTTCTTATGTAATATACTAAGCATTCAAGTTGATCAACGAAGTCTAGACATATTCAAACCAGAAAAATCATGTATCTACCCCCTAACCCTAAACGTTGTCTTATGAAGTCAAGCATGAAGAGAAGAAGTGGTTTTGGGTTTCAAACATGGAAATTTCAAAAACCCACCCAAAAGCTTCATTTTGGAGTGACTAAGAAGGATCCAAGCTTACTTTTTCATTTTCATGTTTCAAACTTGTTTAAATCTTTGTCAAACCTAGGATTTGACCAAGATTCAAATGGGCATAAAAATTCAAAAAAGAAATCAAAAAAATGAAACACCAAAGCACATAAACTTCTTATGTCATATAGTAATTAAGCATTCATGTTGATCAACAAAGTCTATATATATTTAAACAAGAAAAATCATGTATATATACCCCCAAACCCAAAACCACTTCTCTTCACATGCTTGACTTCATAAGACAGAGTTTAGGGGTTAGGGGTATAGATACATGATTTGTCTGGTTTGAATATGTCTAGACCTTGTTTATCAACTTGAATGCTTACTATGTGATTTGGTTTTTCATTTTTCTGTTTTTTAATTATTTTTCTGCCCATTTGAATCTTGGTCAAATCCTAGGTTTGAACAAGATTTAGACAAGTTTAACACGTGAAATTAAACGAATAAGTAAGCATTGATCCTTCTTAGTCACTCCAAAATGTACCAATTGATAGTGTTAACTTTGCTTCATGGAAAAAATAATGTCATGTAAATGAGTTAACTTGGATTTCCTACCCTTGAATCCATAGGAAACTTTGTTCTAATGCACTATAATAATCAACCGAGTTTTTACACCAACAGGTCTGTCACTTACGTGTGGTGCCCACGCGTGTGGTCCCACACTTGAGTGAGCACAAGTCACGTGCAATAGGTACGCCAACTCCCAGCCATCTTCTTTGTCAAGAGAAGACGCATCAGGATGCGTATTGGAAGTCTGTGGGTCCTTCTGGATCCTTCGGTTGTCCCTCTCACAAAAAAAACAAATCTCTCTCATTCTCGGCCTCGCTCGACTCGCTCGCTCGCTCGCTCGCACCTCCTGCGCACTGACAAACCCTGCACAACAGTCAACATCACCAGAAAAAGAATATACACCATCAATAAGAGGGGCCCCGTGACTGCTCTCCCTTCTTCTCCTTCCGAGTGATTCCTCTTCCTCCGAGTTTCACTCGACGGGCAAACACACATGTGCTGCATAGTAATAATAAAAAAGTAAAAGAATCGACTACGAATCTATTATTAAATAGGTTATAAACTAGGGTTTTCCCCAGTACTACAGATCAAGTTGAAAAAAAAATCCAACTACGGGGTTTGATTTTGGCCTACAAATAAAAAATTAAATAAGTTGAACTAGTATTCCTCTAAAAAATCATTTTGGTTTGCATTGTTTGATAATTTTCATAGCTAGAGTGCATCACAATTTTTTGATTTCATGCTTTGCTTTGCCAATTTTGATTTTTTCTAACCACCTTCTCTTTGATTTCAAATTTAGGTCAAACTATCGGTGCCTACTATGTGTTCTACTTGAATTGGATGCAGCATGCGCACATGATATGTTTTGCCATTGTTTTGGGCTTCCACACATCTTGGGGCATCCAAGTATTTAAGTTACCTTGTTTTTTAATTGTAATTCATGTACCCTTTCCTCCCAATTAAATTTTGGTTTTACATTTTTAATTTTTCATGTTTTAAACATGTTTAAATCTTGGTCAAACCTATTATTTGACAAAGAATCAGATGGGCTTAAAATTTCAAAAAAATCAAAAAATGAAAAACCAAAGCATGCAGTCTTCTTATGTCATATATATATTACACATTCAAGTTGATAAACAAGGTTTGGACATATTCAAACCAAAAAATCATGTATCTACCCCCTAACGCTAAACTCTGTCATATGAAGTCAAGCATATGAAGAGAAGTGGTTTTGGGTTTCAAACATGGAAATTTCCATGAATATGAAACATGAATATGAAAAAGTAAGCATGCATGTATGCTTCTTAATTAATCACTTCGAAATGAAGCTAGCTCTTGGGAGGGTTTTTGAAATTTCCATGTTTGAAACCAAAAACCACATATCTTCATGCATGCGCTTGACTTCATGAGACAGAGTTTAGTGTTAGGGGGTAGATACATGATTTCTCTCGTTTGAATATGTTTGAAACCAAAAACCACATATCTCTGGTTTGCCCGCACTTAGAAATGATATTTGCATCACTTATCATATGTTTGCCCATTTGAATCTTGTCAAATCCTAGATTTGACCAAGATAATTTAAACAAGTTTAAAACATGAAAATGAAAAGGCAAGCTTGTATCCTTCTTAGTCACTCTAAAATGAAGTTTGGGGAGGTTTTTGAAATTTCCATGCTTGAAACCAAAAACCACTTCTCTTCATGCTTGACTTCATAAGACAGAGTTTGGGGATATATAGGGGTAGATACATGATTTTTCTGGTTTGATATGTCTAGACCTTGTTTATCAACTTAATTGAATGCTTACTATATGACATAAGAAGACTATATGCCTTGATTTTACATTTTTTTTAAATTATGCCCATTTGAATCTTGGTCAAATCCTAGGTTTGACCATGATTTAAACAAGTTTAAAACATGAATATGAAAATTAAGCATGTATCCTTCGTAGTCACTCCAAAATAAAGCTCTTGAGAGGGTTTTTGAAATTTCCATGTTTGAAACCAAAAAACCACGTACTTCTCTTCATGCTTGACTTCATAAGACAGAGTTTGGGGTTAGGGGTAGCTTGATACATGATTTTTCTCGTTTGAATATGTCTAGACCTTGTTATCAACTTAATTGAATGCTTACTATATATATGACATAAGAAGACTATGTGCCTTGATTTTCCATTTTTTGTTTTTTCTGAATATTTATGCCCATTTGAATCTTGGTCAAATCCTAGGTTTGACCATGATTTAAACAAGTTTAATAAACATGAATATGAAATTTCCATGATTTATACCAAAAACCACTTCTCTTCATGCTTGACTTCATAAGTTAGGGTTTAGGGATATATAGGGGGTAGATTCATCATGATTTTTCTGGTTTGAATATGTCTAGAGCTTGTTTATCAACTTAATTGAATGCTTACTATATGACATAAGAAGACTATGTGCCTTGATTTTTCATTTTTTTAAATTATGCCCATTTGAATCTTGGTCAAATCCTAGGTTTGAGCAAGATTTAAACAAGATTAAAACATGAAAATGAAAAATTAAGCCTTGATCCTTCTTATTCACTCCAAAATGAAGCTTTTGGGAGGGTTTTTGAGATATCCAGGTTTGAAACCCAAAACCACTTCTCTTCATGCATAGTTTAGGGTTAGGTGTAGATACATGAATTTTTGGTTTATAGTAAGCATTCAAGTTGATAAACAAGGTTTAGACATATTCAAACTAGAAAAATCATGTATATACCCCCTAAGGCTAAACTCTGTGATATATATGAAGTCAAGCATATAAGAGGAATGGTTTTGGGTTTCAAACATGGAAAATTCAAAAACCCTCCCAAAAGCTTCATTTTTTGAGTGAATAAGAAGGATCCAGGCTTACTTTTTCATTTTCATGTTACTGACTTGTTTAATTCTTGGTCAAACCTAGGATTTGACCAAGATTCAAATAGGCATAAAAATTCAATAAAGAATTCAAAAAATGAAAAACCAAAGCACATAATTAAGCTTCTTAAGTTATAGTAAGCATTCATGTTGATCAACAGAGTCTATACATATTTAAACATTAAAAATCATGTATATACCCCAACCCTAAACTCTGTCTAATGAAGTCAAGGACGAAGAGAAGTGGTTTTCGGTTTTTTTTTGAATTTTTATGCCCATTTGAATCTTGGTCAAATCCTTGCAGGTTTGACCAATATTTAAACAAGTTTAAAACATGAAAATGAAAAGTAAGTGTGGATCCTTCTTATTCACTCCAAAATGAAGCTTTTGGGAGGTTTTTTTAAATTTTCCATGTTCGAAACCCAAAATGATATCTCTCCGTGCTTTACTTCATAAGACAAAGTTTAGGGGTAGGGGGTAGATACATGATTTTTCTGGTTTGAATATGTCTAGACCTTGTTTATCAACTTGAATGCTTATTATGTGACATCAAAAGACTATGTGTTTAGTTTTTTTTTGAATTTGTTATGCCCATTTGAATCTTGGTCAAATCCTAGGTTTGACCAAGATTTAAACCAGTTTAAAACATGAAAATGAAAAGTAAGCCTGGATTCTTCTTAGTCACTCCAAAATGAAGCTTTTGGGAGGTTTTTTAAATTTCCATGTTTGAAACCCAAAACCACTCCTCTTAATGCTTGACTTCATAAGACAGAGTTTAGGGTTAGGGGCCAAGTATATACATGATTTTTCTTGTTTAAATATGTCTAGACTTTGTTTATCAACTTGAATGCTTACTATATGACATCAAAAGACTATGTGTTTGGTTTTGATTTTTTTGAATTTGTTATGTCCATTTGAATCTTGGTCAAATCCTAGGTTTGACCAAGATTTAAACCAATTTAAAACATGAAAATGAAAGCCTGGATTCTTCTTAGTCACTCCAAAATGAAGCTTTTGGGAGTTTTTTCAATTTCCAATGTTTGAAACCCAAAACCACTTTTCTTCATGCTTGACTTCATAAGACAGAGTTTAGGGTTAGGGGGTATATACAATATTTTTCTGGTTTGAATATGTCTAGACTTCGTTGATCAACTGTAATGCTTACTATATGACATAAGAAGCTTATGTGCTTTGGTTTTTTTTTTGATTTCTTTTTTGAATTTTTATGCCCACTTGAATCCTGGTCAGATCCTTTGTTTGACCAAGATTTAAACAAGTTAAAACATGAAAATGAAAAAGTAAGCCTGGCTCCTTCTTAGTCATGAAAATGAGTTAACTTGGCTTTCCAACCCTTGAATCCATAGGAAACTTTGTACTAATGCAGTATAATAATCACCCGAGTTTTTACACCAACAGGTCTGTCACTTACGTGTGGTGCCCATGCGTGAGGTCCCAAACTTCAGTGAGCACAAGTCACATGCGGTAGGCAGGCAAAATACCCGATCAATCCGGGCGGTGGCTGTTAAGGACCCGATCGCATTTCTTGCTTTCAGACTGGGGTCTACCATGTAAGAAGTTTGTTCCTTTTGGATGCATCACTCGTATTTGCAAGTTTTTTGGGGGTCCCGCAAATTCAGGGTAGCATCATGCCCCCCTTCCCACGCCAACACAAACAGAGTTCAACACAACCTAATTAAGCAAGGTTCAACACAGACATAGTTCAACAACCCCTAATTAAGCTAATAGGTTCACCACAAACGCTGCTGAGCAGCAAACATAAACAGAGTTCAACAAAAGATGCTGCTTTTGAAGCAGTAGGAGAGACAAACATGCACAACAGTTACGGAGTATATTTACCATCTTCTTCCTGGTCCCGCTTCTTCTGCTTCTTGCTGCCCATACCTTTAATCTTTGGTGGCTTGGGCTTGGGAGGAGGCACACGACCGGTCTCGATAGCTTGGTTCAATTTCTTCCTTAGGAATAGCCCATAGGCCATGTGGTTGGCTATGAAGCCGGATCGGTTAACAGTTTCCCCAACTTTGAGACAGCCGGACCCACCGGCTTCGGCATGCTGCAGGACGCTTCGAAAGTCAACCTTTATGCTCTTTGTGCAGAAGGGGCAGCTGTTCCTGGCACCAGTCCAGGGTTCACTCCAATACTTGTCGAACTTCCCCGCCTTAAGCTTGTTGAGAGTGGCCCTGGCCTTCCTATGACGCGACTCGACATCGCTGTCAACCTCATCAGTAGCAACCTGATACATGCCAAATAAACAGGTGAAGCAAATATGTAGCAGTTGCAACTAATAATGAATATGAATCTAAAAAGATTCTGACGCTAATTCAAAACCCTATAGCGCAAAAAAAAGAGGGAGAGACCATAGAGCAAATCGATACAGGGCTATGTTAAATAAGGGAGAGAGGTGAATCGGATGTGAAGCAAATATGTAGCAGTTGCAACTAATACTGAATATGAATCTAAAAAGATTCTGACGCTAATTCAAAACGCTATAGCGCAAAAAAAAGAGGGAGAGACCATAGCGCAAATCGATACAGGGCTATGTTGAATAAGGGAGAGAGGTGAATCGGAACATACTTCCTCCCCCTCGTCGACGATATTCTCGTCGAAGGTCGGCGGCGGCGGTTCAAAGATGAGTTCAACCTCGTCCTCGTCATCTAGGGGATGCTTCCCAAGAGAGTGGACCCATCTACCAACAGCATCAGATGCCGATGAGCGACCGATGGCCCGACCTTCGGCAATGGCCTCCGCTTCGTCTTTGGCATCCGCTGCGGCAATGATCGCCGCCGTTGCGGCCATGCGTGCTGCGGTCGCGGCTCTGCACGCCTCCTCTGCGGCTAAGGCCAGCCGCGCGGCTTTCGCTTTCGCTGCGTTGACGGCGTCGGTTGGGCTCTCCATCGGTGGAATGGGAAGGGGAAGTGAAGAGAGGGTTTTTTCCTAGTCCGTGGAGAGAGGGAGAAGTGTGGACGTGAAATGGATAACTGACGATATTTCAAGATTTGGGAGACATAGCACGAACCGGCAGATGACAGCGCGTGGGTGCATTACCTCATACTGCCTCTGTCCTAGAAAGAGCGTACGTGTGGGTTTTCAAGGCATATTAAGGATTTTATTATTACATTGGGAAACTGTCATCGACCATCACTTTCCTCTTCAACTTTTCCACCTCCAATGATCTAAATGCATGTAGTAAATAAGAAAACCATATTATGCTAAATACTACTACCTCCATCCCAAAGCGTAAGGCTTATATTATTTTTAGAAGCTCAAACTATGTCAAGGTAAACTAAGATTTTACCAAAAATCATTATCATGCAAAATACAAAATTAATATCAATACATAGACAACGATTTTTTTTGGTATGGTATCTACAAAATATTATATTAGTTGATAGATTGTTCTAAATTTTCGTCAACCTTTACTTGCTTTGACTCTTAAAAAAAGACTTAAGCTTTGTGATGGAGGTAGTACGTACTAGTCGTGAAGAAACTATATCCCTCGTGATGAGAAAGAAATATTTTTTACTACCACTCTTTTGTGGACAAATTTTGAAGTGCATTGCAAAACGAGAAGTACACTCTTTTATGGACAAATTTTAACTCTACACCCATTATTTCAGGATGGAGGGAGTATAACCCAACTTGTTTTTTTCTTCTGGGCACTACACTGCTTTTTCCCTGTGCAATGCTTGGTTCTACCCTTTTTCTCAATGTAATGGTCACTTTAAGTCATTTTTTCCCACACACATTTATTTTGTACTTCTCTACAGTGTTGACCGTGCTACTACTATTTGTGTTAGTGCGCCAAAAACAAAATGTTATTTTTTAAGTGCCAAATTAATCTAGGGCGTTGGTTGTGAATCGGTGAACAAAAAAGAGATAGCCCAAAAGAGGAACACACCAAGGTACAAAAACTAGTATATATGCATGTTTCTATGTACATATATATGACCCTGGGTTTGTAGATAAAAAAACATTCATATATGCGCTTACTATTAATATACATAAGTTTATGCTGATTCTCTTGGTTTAGGTATATATATGGTTAGGCATCACTACTAATTCAGAAAAAAACAAAAATGTAACTCTTCAAGTGAAGTCATTTTAAGTGACCTAACAACTAAAATTCATATATAGGATTTGTATAGGAATTATGTAGGATTTAGATCACATGTGAATTTTCCCCACACTAGTTGTTTGATTCATAGGAACATATCCTATAGGAATCTTGCAGTGCAAATCCTATAAGAATAAAACATTAGGTCATACCTCATGGAAAATTTCCTTTGGCACAATCAAACACAACTCATCTTCCTATATGATTCAACTAGCCATTAAATCTCAATCCTATGTTTTCCATATTTCTATGGTTTTCCCATCCTATGAATCAAAGGAGCCTTAGGGCTTATATCTTTTTTTAGAAAGGCAAACTATGTTAAGATTGGCCAAGTTTTACGAAAAACCTTTAACATGCAAAATACAAAGTTGAGTCATTTCGTTTGAATCGGAGGGAGTACATTTGACGTTATGGTACTATTTGACAGCTGCTTGGCACTGTATTTTTTTTCGAACCAAACTTCCCCCTTCATGAAGCTTTTATTTTAGCTTCAGTGACTTGATACATCCATATATCTAGACAAAGTTGAGTCAATTCATTTGAATCAGAGGGAGTACATTTGACTATATGGGTATTGTTTGACAACTGCTTGGCACTGTCTTCTTTTTTGAACCAAACTGCCCCCTTCACGAAGCTTTTATTTTGGGATAGAGCTTCACTGACTTGATACTTCCAAGTTTCACAGTGACTTGGTGCCACCATCCACCATCCATCTCAGATCCAATGTATGCGATCGACTTAGAATTTAAACTAAATAATTATTATAATTGCTCAGAAATATTTCAAGAACTTCCAGTTAATCGTGCATATTTCGATTTATATTTTGGTGAAGTTTCATTCGATTTGAATCAAAGGTTTGTGAGCAAATATATACTCCCTCCGGTTCATATTAATTGACTCTAATATGGATGTACTAGACACATTTTAGTTCTAGATACATCCATATTGAAGTCAATTAATATGAATCAGAGGGAGTATTTAGTTTAAACTAGTGCTCGTATACGTAAAAAGCTCTTTAATCACAAGCTAATCGTCCGAGTGGGATGAAATATTCACAGATTTTAGAACAAGGCATCTACATTTTACTGGATTTTTTTCATAATTTTTGTTTTTAGGTTCGAAATAAGAGATTAGTTTGGAACGTTGGATCTCAAATGGTTGGTAGATGGTGGCACCAAGTCACAATGAGATTTGGAGACTTCAAGTCACTGCAGCTCTGTCCTTTTATTTTGACAAACTGCAGAGCCGCTGGTGCATCTATGCTTGCGTACGGCCGACGCCGATTCTTAGCAAGGAAGTTCTTCCTATAAGTAGTAGTAGTATCCATACTCCACTCCAAGGCATGTATAAAAAAAAGAACCCATCCCGTTCTCGTTTTCCCGATCACTCTTCTCTGAAGATGGAGGAGGCCCTCTTCTTGTGCCCCCTCTGCCTGCTGCCCTTCAAACCCCCCATATCCAAGGTCGCTCCCTTCCGATTTCATTCTTAGGTTCACCTGTGAGAAATGTCAATGACAACTGATGCCACGTACGTTGTTCCGTGCAGTGCAAGGGCGGTCATATGGGCTGTCGGCGCTGCGTCGGCGAGCTTGCGCCGAACCCGTGCAAGAAGTGCGAGCAGCCGGCGTGGTTGCCGCCGTCGAATCGATCTGGGCCAAGATTGCCGCCGTCGAATCGATCTGGGGCAATGGTCAAGTGCGTCGGCTGCCAGAGCTTGGTCGCCTCCACGGAGTCCTACAAGCACTATATCGCGTGCCCGCATGGTCCGTGCGGCTGCACAGAGGCCATCAATACCGGCTGCAGCTTCACCGGCCCGCCGCGGGAGCTCCTGGTACACCTCCAAGCATCCCACTCCATCCCAGTGTTTACGTTCCAGTATGGCATACCCGCCTGGTGCATAGTTCGTGTTCCGGTACAACCGCGGGGACACCTGTTCATCGGCAGTGGGGAAGAAGACGGTAGCGTGTTCGCCATCACCGTTGGAGCGCTCGGCCCGACCACCATTGTGTCCTGTGTGTGCATCAGGTCGGCCGCGTGCTTGTTTCCGATGTACAAGGCGCAGCTGTTGGTGATTGGTCCGCCGGCGCCGGCGACGGCTGGGACCAGTGACCTCTCGACGGACACCTTGATGGCGGTAATCGAGCCGACGAGCTCCCCGACGCCTAGCTCGATCATGTTGCAGCAGCTCACTTCTTTCCTGGCGGTGCCGCCCCGTTACGCGAAGCAGAATGGAGGGCAGCGTGTGTTGCCTATCTGCGTTTGCATCAACAAGAAGGTTATACAATAATCTTCGTTTAGTCATACTGCAATGTAGTTACTCGAAGATCGGAGGGAGTAGTTTAGTTCGAAGTAGGGTTCGTTCGGATGTATTTTGGACTTGTATAGTAGTAGTACTACTACTCCAGAACTATTACTAGCTAGTTGGAGTGCTAGAATGCAGCTCGGAGTATTATAGTATTTTGGCAGTACTACTAGTTATGTATGTGACTGCAAATTCAAACTAAAATGGACTATTTCTTGCTAATGTTGTTCTTTTGGAGTCATCATTTTTTTCTGAACGTGTTAACTATGCTATTGTCTAAGGATTCGTTTAGATTTCTTTGGTTGAATTCATATTTCGTCTCTTCCTAATTTGGCAAAACTGCACTGTCATGGGCATTCTTACAAGGTCGCTGAAGTTTCAAAGTTTCTTAATGTATATTGCGTAGGGTGTACCCCCTTAACATGGATCTGTTGCATTTTTGGGTTGTATTTTTTTTGGCAATTTTCAGGACCATAAAATAGCACGCCTTCAGTTGAAATTTGAATTAGTGGCCGATACTAGCATGGAGTAGTGAAGTTTTTTTGTACTCCCTCGGTCCCACCAAAAGTGTCTCACCTTTGTTAAAATTTAGATGGATAGATGTATTTTTTTTACAAAGTTGAGACAACTTTGGTGGGACGGAGCCACGGAGTCGTAGTTGATGGCGAGAAGGTTGATGCCTTGCTAGGTTGGTGTACGTTGCAAAAAGAACAAGGTTGGTGTGTATTTGTTTTATTTGTTCACCATAATACTGACATGGCCATCGATTTGATTAGACAACACAAGCCTGGGATGTTTCACTTATTTATTGTAGGAAGCACGATTAATGTTCTGTAATGATGGGGCTACTCCTATAGTCCGTCTGCTCGGCTCCTACTCGGGTGTCGGGTCACATTCACACTCTCCTCTTTTTTTGAACACATTCACACTCTCCTCTTTTTTTGAACACATTCACACTCTCCTCGAAACTGCAGTAGGCAGTATATGAGCGTCTCGGTTCACCTCCGTCGTCTATCCCCACTCCGCCCATCTTCCATAGCACGCGCCTGCGTCTCCGCCATGGCGCTTTCGCATCCTATCCAGCAGTGCCCAGTTTGAGAGCCTCTGTTCTCCAACTCAAACCCCCACCTGCCGCCATTGATCGCCATCTCTCTCCCAAAGTTCGAATCAGTAGATCGCCCAAGAAAATACCAACCCCATTGTACCACCTGCCTCATTGCGATGGCGAAATCGAGCAGGGTCTGTGGATCTGGGCTGTTTCACAAGGTGTTTACGGAAGGCCCCCTTGAAGTGCTCATCAGCCAGTGCGACGCCATCACCGCCGCGTCCCTAGTCGGTTCCTCCAAAAGTATTCTTCAGTCAGCCAAATACAGTGCCACTCTGCCTGCTTCTCAGCCGTTTGGCCTTCCGTGTGTTCTCTGTTGTGACCCGGCGGATAAACCATGGGCGGTGTTCAAGGAGGATTTGCCGGTGCACAGCAAGTGCAAACTACTGCCGCTGGACAGGTTCTCCTATGATGGCCTAATGCCACACGGTAAGGATGAGGAGCGGGCAGGCGCCAATGGAGATTGGATCGCCATGGTTGGCCCCGAAGGCAAGTGGAACCTCCTCAATGTCTACACTCATCGCAAGATTAAGCTTCCATCTTTGAGGAACAAGTTGGAAACCACACACAATCCACTTATATTCGAGTATCAGCGTTCTGCTATTCAACTGCAGAAGATAGCTATTTGCCAAGTTCCTACAGCTGCTAGGGGGTATCAAGATTTCTCCCTTGTCGCAATCTTCGACTTTGCAATTGCCTACCTCCATGGCGAATATCCTCGTGAATGGATATTTCTTGAAAACCAGTTTCAGTACGGCGCCATATACTGCGATGCAATTATACATAACGGACTTGTGTTCGCCGTTACTGAGCTTGGAAATGTTTATGCATGGGATCCTAATCAATTTGGTAACATTTCCTCCCTATCTTTTTTATATACGTAACTTATATAGTATTTCACCTCTTATTTGTTGAACTGTCTTGGCATCTTTTGGCTTAAAGGAATTCCATAGGCGCACACCATAACCCTCTTGTGGTATGGACATATATAGAATTTAACATCTATAGGAATTTTAGTATGGTCTAATGTGCATGTTGTTCCTTAGGAAAAAGGCCCCCTAGTAATTAAGTTTCTTTATTATTACTCCCTAGAAAATTTAAGGTAGAGTAGAAATAGAATCAATAAAGGTGCCATGCAATATTGATAAAGACTTTCATTTGTTTATATTCAAACCATCTAAAATTTGGACCAATATTTTCGGGAACATGTTTTAAATCCACATGAAGTTTTACCAAGATGTTCGAAATATATTTCAAACCATCTTATGTTCGACCATGATTTTATAAAGTACTAGTATTGGCATCCCAATATCAAATCAATATCACTAGTAGATAAATCATGAAATATATTTTCATGTGACGTGCTCTTTCCTTTATCAAGGTCCTATAGTGCTCCCTGCTCCATTCATTCCGTGGACGGCTGGATTTGATGGCGATGATGATTTTGACTCTAATAGTCGTACGTGGTGGCTGGCAAGATCTCAAGATCGTTCTAGACTTCTCCTGGTCTATGCACGTGGCGTAATGGATTTTGACGCTGACGGTGCTCCAATGTATTATTATGATAGTACCCCTTCTGTCCATTGCGGTCGCGCTGTTCACAGCTATTCGGGGTATACCTGCATTGTATTCTCGAATGACACTAGTCGGTTACTTCCAGCCAACCCGTGGGAAAGGGTTACTAATCTTGGAGACTATTCTATGTTCCTTGGGTTGAACTATCCGATTTTCATGCCAGTGGGTGGTGCAACATTTCCCCCAGGATATTTGACAAGAAGAAACTGCATCTACACCACGCCTCAGACCATTGGCTCTCAGTTTGACACATCACATCAAGAAATTTTCCGCTTCAGTCTAAATGGCGAAGACCACCAAAGCATATCTTTCTCAAGCAGCGGTCCAGGGGCCAACTGGCATACGGGGTTTTGGTTCATCCCAAGCTACACCAACGCGCTGGACTGGAACAAAGACAATCAGAGTTAGGGATATTTATGTAATAGTAGGATCATACTACTAGCTAGCTCAGTTGGTCTTGACTCCTATTTAACTATTTATAGCTAATGTACTTAGGTGATAAATTTATGCTATTTGCATGAACCCAGGTGCTTCTTTTAATTTGATCAAATACGGTCTATACACATGCATGGTTGTTTGGCTGTTTCAGTGTCCCTAGAGGCATACATATATACTGTTATTTAGCAATCTTTATTACAGTACAAAGGTCTTAACCTCATGGTTCACAGAAAGTATAAACGTAGATCAACCATCTAAACATAGAAGACATTCTGAGTGTCTATGATTCTTAACATATACACATCAACATCCTATCAGAAAATCTTAATGTGAATTGTACTGGCTGTACAAACCCGTGCATCATTCTCTAGCCGGTTGCACCCAAAAACCAAATCGTGGTACTTCATAGTTGACTGTATGTAGGACAACATACAGATCCAATGCGAAGCCATGGGTATCACCTGCATGACAGAACCATATTTCACATGGTTGGAGGTACTCCATATGGCATTTAAAATCATTCCTTGTCTTTCATATGGTCCTAAAAATAGTACAGTTGGATTTGTGGGTTTTAATTTTTTATTAACACACTCAATTGATTGCCCAAACATTGATTAATAATATTATTAAGGGGTGTGATGTTGAAAGCCATAAGAACAATGTGCCAAACAATCTTTGCTAGCGGACGGTAAATGTATACCCATCAGAAATAATCAGCAGACGTGCATGTTTCTTTGGTCAGAATAACTGCTGCACCATCTTAAAAGTAAATGGCATGACCATTTATTTGATTTGATAGCGTGCAGCTAGATGGCGTACATTACTATCTCTACTTCCTTGGGTCGCCCAAATCTGGAGTACTAAAAGCAAATCCTGGTGATTCATTTGACAAGACAACACAGATGCGACCAAATTTCTCCGTCCATATTATTATAATAATCTGGAGTGCGTTGCCTCGTTGCCTTCCAAGAGAAGCTGCATTCGTTGCCAAAAAAGAGAGAGAGGCTGTATTTATAACTATCTCACCGGCCGCCACTAGTACAAACCATCACTCCCTCTCCACCTCCACCTCCATCTCTTCCCTAGTAGCTCCACCTCCATATCGGCGACGGACCACAATCGCGCGGCTTCGACTTCATCTTCGACGGCGGCGGCGACAGAGGCGTGAGGCACCTTCTCCGCGGCGCATCACTCATCCTCGTCCCGCGGCAACAATGGCTGTATGTGAAATCACCATACCCTTTTGTATGGTAGAGATGATGATGTGCGGATAAAATTTTATTGGCGGTTGCTCATCCTTGTTTGAATATTTGGTGTAGATTCACATCTAGGGCAGGGTGTCAAGCGGGGTGGGTAGCGGGCTAGCTAGTTTCAGTGCGAGTGCTTTAAATCTGCTCTAATCTCAACCACTATTTGCTCTAATTTTCTGCTTTGCGGGACGATTCGCGGACGCCGCTTGCAACCCTAATCTAGGGTATTGATCCTAGTTTAGTAGACTACTAGGATTTACATGCCAATTTGTTTTTAGACTAGATCCGGATATTTGTCAATACTACTACGTACTTCTTCCGTTCGTATTTAATTGACTCTAGTTGAAAGCATCGACAGTTCATTTTCTTCTCTCCCTCTCGTCGACTAATTAAAACCGAACAGAGGGAGTATTAGGAATCCATGTGCATCCGTACTACCAGTAAGGTATTGCGTTGTTGCAGAGGCTCAGTGTAATCAATATCTTTCGATATTAATATACTCACTTTATCAGAAAATAAATTAGTAATCCATGTTCAAACTTGCTAGTTTGATCGACGTTTGATGATGATTTGTGAGGCCATGTATGGGCCTAGTTTGTTTTGCCTGGTGGTCAGTAGGCTGATGATTTATTTTTTTGCTTGGTCGATCTGTGGTCGTTCCATGGCCACTGCTGATTAAGCATTACTAGAATCAACAATTTTTTGCTTGTCTGGTGATTGGAAGTGTATGCGCTAGCACCATCGCACGATGATTAGTCTTAATGGAGATGCAGATGTCGATCAAGAGGGAGAAACATATCTTGATCATGCATTTCTCACGAGATTACTTGGTGATTGGAAGTAGAATCCACAATTTGTTGTGCAAACTTCTCAACATATGCATATATTCGTTGAATTGGCTTTATGTGATCAATATTACTTCTTATTGCAGATGGATGGAGGGGAAAGAGCGAAAAAACCGATACTTAGTGAAATGACTTCTCATTCTGTGACTTCTGATATCCTAGATGACAAGGTAAATATATAGAACGATGATTCGTAGGTGATGAAAGCAGAATCCACAATTTGCCGTGCAAACTTCTCAACATATGCATTTATTTGATTAATTAGTTTTATGTGATCAATAGTATTACTTATTCCAGATGGACGTAGGGGAAGGAACGAAAAAGCGGATGCTATGTGAAATGACTTCTAAATCTGTGTGTTCTGATATCCCAGATGACAAGGTAAACATATGGACCGACGCTTGTTTTGCTGCTGCCCCCGTTAGATGGCTAGATGCTCTGGTCTAATTTCTGTTCATGTGCTTATTATTGCAGAAACATAGAGTTGAAGAAAACTCTATATTGTCTGATGACAAAGGTGAAATGGCATGCCAGTCTTTTAAACCTCCGACGCCACCTTGTTTACTGTCTATGGAGACTGATGCAGCTGGACCTGGTACTGATGAGCCTATACGTGGCATCATCGTGCCACATGAAGAAGGTTGTGGATTGGGTTTACCCCCTGCTGAAGAAACTGGTGGTGCAGCTGGAGCTGCTAGTGTAGAGCCTCTAGTGAACGGTGTCGTGCCACGGGAATTCTCTGAACTAGAGCAAGACGGTTTACCTATTGTCAAGACCGATGTAACTGGTGCTGATGCTGGAGTTGCTACTGATGATCCTGCACCCGAAGTTGCCACGCCACCCGAAGGAGGTTTTGTATTGGTAGAACCCGTCATGACTATGCCCACAGTACTGACTGGTGGTGGACCTGGAGCTGGTATGGTAGAGCCTCTAGCGAAAGGTGTCGTGCCACGAGAATCCTCTGAAGTGGATATTGGTGGTTTACCCTCTGTAGATACTGGTGGTCTACCTGGAGCTGGTATTGTAGAGATTTCAGCAAACAGTGCTGTCCCACCCAACTCCTATGAACTTGAGCATGTACCTGATGTGCCTTCTGTAGAACCTGATGCACCTGTAAGTAGTGGTGATGATTCCGCTGAATCTGATCAAGAAGGATCTGCATCTCGAGGACAAGATGTCAGCTGTCATTCACCTGAACCCGAGCTGAAGTCAGCAACGGTAGCTTATATGGCACGGACTGTCCTTCAAGCTCTAAAGATCCAGTTGGGTGGTTCACAGGACCAGCTACTCCAAGCCATTGTCACTACAAAAGACCAGCCAGCATGCTTCGTTATCTCCTGCATACTGTTTGACAAGCTGAAGCACTGCAACTGGCGCATTGTTCAATCCCATCAGCATGGAGAGAGGAGCTATGTTTATGTCAAGATGATTCATGCTGATTTGGTAAGGTTCCATGATAAGATGTATGGGTGGGGTGAGGCAAGAGCCACATTTTGCAGCATTCACACAGTCTTCGCTCTTGAGCCAGACCCCATGGATGCTTACCCAGTGGTGCAGCTGTCCTGACTTGATATATGTTTTATGATCAGTATGCTGCTGTCGTGGAACTGTGATGTGGAGCTACCTTTCTTATGGTTTCTAGGCTTTTGGTTTCAACATGTATTATGGAGCTTACCTTAGGACTTTCGCATGCGTTTGGCTGTTGACCTGTAATGTTTGTGGTTGGTTGTCTAATCTACTTGGCACAATCACATTGCAAAGGCAAATGTTCCTTTTCTCTTTAATTGTTATTATGACTTATGTGTTATAACCAGGCAAGAATATGCAATCTTGGTTCTCTGACCGATATATATGTACATACAACTTTTGTTCACATAATAACACTTACACGGGAAAAGAGTAGCTTTCTCTGTTGGACAAACACCAAACCACAAAAGGGTAACAACACAATATCCAAACTAGGTACGGCACCTGTTGAGCATACATGACTTTTGTCGTAAAATCACGTTAACCAACACTAGCAGCATCTTGTTCTTTGCAAGGTGCTATGCTTATCAGTCTAATCCCAATACACAACCTACTTCAGGTGGCACGATGATGTCAGGTGCAGGTTCACCAGTACCAACTCTCTTGC
This sequence comes from Lolium multiflorum, assembly GCA_030979885.1. Classification (NCBI taxonomy): domain Eukaryota; kingdom Viridiplantae; phylum Streptophyta; class Magnoliopsida; order Poales; family Poaceae; genus Lolium; species Lolium multiflorum. Next base: position 209,172,708 of record CM061748.1, read on the forward strand.
ATCAGTCTCCATTGAAGGTACGCCACTGCTGCAGTAGACACCATTAGCAATGCAACCTGAAGGTGTTCTTATCCTCATATCAGGATCACATAATACAGGTGTCAAGCTTCATGCACTAGCCAACACAATGAAAAGTCCGAACTAGGATAGCTAGGAAAAAAACATGAAGATCTTTTTTTCGAATCCCACGCTGAACATCTTTTTTTTAACTAATTAGGTAAGCTCCTGCTGACAAACATATTACAGCAACTCCAGCAGTGGCTCTATATTTAGGCGCTGTGGGCTGAATGGCTGATGCTGCGCATGGAGCCGGCAATAGCTTCACCGGAAGCTGCAAACTGTGGCGGCCAAATGCAGGGCTGAAACAGCGTATTTTCAGAGGCGCTATAAATGCAGCGCCAAAAACAGAATATAATGAAAAATAGAGTGCAGTAAAACAGAAGATCAAACAAAGACTAGAAATAGACATAAAATAGGATAAAATTAGCTTGATAGATACTCCGTAGTTCATATTTGTACAAAGTAGTGCGATAAAACTAAACTAAAACTCGACATCTGACGAGTCCGGTGTCGTGCCCGACACCGGATCCGACGAGAAGAGGTCAATCCAACGGGGGTCGTCCTCGCCAATGGTGGTCGGCCCGGCGAGCTGCGCTTCGATGAAGGCCCGCTTCGTCGCCTTCTCCGCCCTCCGTCGTGCGCGGTCCTCCTTCTTCGCTGCCCGCCTCGTCGCCTTCTCCGCCCTCCGTCTGCGGAAGTGCTCGTTCTCGGCGGCAACGTCCTCGGGGAAGCGGGCCGCCCACTCGCGCGCCGCGCGCTCGTCCCGCTCGGCGATGCGCAAACGGCGCTCCGTCTCGCGGCGGCGGTGCTGTTCCTCCTGTCTAACGATGTACGGCGGCGGCGCGAGATCCTCGGCCTGCTGGCGCGTCCACACGTCATGGAAATTCATCGACGATCGCGGGCGCCCGAGCCGCCACGCCACGGCGTCGTACGCGCGCGCGGCCTCGTGCGCGGTCTCGTAGGTGCCGAGGCCGATGCGCTCGCCGCCGTCACGTATCTCCGCGTAATACGTACCTTTGGGGCGCGCGCGGACGCCGCGGTACCCCGTGCCCGAGACGCGGCAGTACCGCGAGCTCGACGCGAGACGAGGCATGGCGGCGGCGCGGCGGAAGCGGAGCCGCGGCGGCGATATTAGGCGCAGATGGGCAAATTTCAGCAACCCGTGTCCATCTTTTTTTTTGGCAGGATTACGCCATGTACCACCTTCCAATTAGAAAATAGTACTGTTCAGCATTCCCCTGTTGGGCCCAATATTTCACTTTGGGTTGCCAACGGCCATCTACATGGTAATTGCTCTCGGCCTACTTGCTCCGGCCGTCGAAGCCCAATAACTACAAATGGGCCTTTCTGCTCATGCAATTTCGGCCCTTTTCTAATGAAACACAGATCCTATGATTGGCAAAAAAAAAAATACACGGAGATTCTACATAAAAGTTGTTTTTATTTATTTTGAATTATAGGGTTCCAATTTTTGAAACTGCTCATGCCCAATATGAAAATCCTTGATCGCTCCATACCCACATGGATAACGGTATTTTTAATAATTCATAAAGTGGATTTGAAATTTAAAACATATCCTAATAATTCCATGATTTAATCTATCAACTTGCAAGATCTTGGAGCCAAAGAGCTTGTATTAGTCTGCAGAATCCGCACCGTTTCAAAGGCGGCAGTGGATCAAAAGAAAAAAGGAAGTAGCCAGAAATTAGGGGTCAAAAATAACTCCAAGAAATGAAACTTTTATTGTTCGTAGAGGATGACATGCGGGACCCATGAGCCAGCAGCTTACTCAACGTTTCAAAGGCGGCATGAGATCGGAAGAAAAAGGCAAGTGACCAAATATCAGGTGCCAAAAATAATCCAAGAAATGAAACTTATTGTACATAGAGGATGACATGCGGGTCCCATTTTGCAGCAGCGGTTTCAGCGTTTCAAATGCGGTTTGAGATCAAAAGAAAAAGAAAGTAGCCAGAAATTAGGGGGTAAAAAACTCCAAAAAAAGAAAGTTGATTGTACATAGAGGATGACATGCGGGTCCCATGAGTCAGCAGCTTACTCAACGTTTCCAAGGCGGCAGGGGATCAAAAGAAAAAGGAAATAGCCAAAAATCAGAGGTGAAAAAAAACCAAGAAAAGAAATTTTATAGTACATAGAGGATGACATGCGGGTCCCATGAGCCAGCAGGTTCCTCAACGTTTTCAAAGGCCGGTGGGGATGAAAAGAAAAAGGCAAATAGAGAAATTAGGGGTAAACAATAAATCCAACAAAGGAAAGGTTTATTGTTCATAGATGCTGACATGTGGGACCCATGAGCCAGCAGCGTCAAGGCAAGTGACCAAAAATCAGGGGTAAAAAAAAATAAACTTTATTGTACATAGAGGATGACATGTGGGTCCCATGAGCCAGCACCTTACTCAACGTTTCAGAGGCGGCTTGAGATCGAAAGAAAAAGGAAAGTGACCGAATATCAGGAGCTAAAAATAATCCAAGAAAGGAAACTTTTATTGTACATAGAGGTTGACATATGGGTCCCACTAATACAAGCTCTTTCGCTCGAAGATCTTGCAAGTTGATTGTACATAGAGGATGACATGCGGGCCCCATGTGTCAGCAGCTTACTCAATGTTTCCAAGGCGGCAGTGGATCAAAAGAAAAAGGAAATAGCCAAAATCAGAGGGTGAAAAATAAATCCAACAAAGGAGAGGTTTATTGTCCATGGAGGCTGACATCTGGGACCCACGAGCCAGCCGCGTCCTCTACGTTTAGAAGGCGACTGGGGATCGAAAGAAAAAAGGCAAATAGCCAGAAATTAGGGGTACAGAATAACTCCAAGAAAGGAAGTGTTTATTGTTCATAGAGGCTGACATGTGGGACCCATGAGCCAGCAAAGTCTTCAACGTTTCAAAGGCGGCAGGGGATCAAAAGAAAAAGGAAGTAGCCAGAAATTAGGGGTAAAAAATAACTCCAAGAAAGGAAACTTTTATTGTTCATAGAGGATGACATGCGGGACCCATGCTCCAGCAGCTTCCTCAACGTTTCAAAGGCGGCATGAGATCGAAAGAAAAAGGCAAGTGACCAAATATCAGGACCCGAAAATAATCGAAGAAAGAAATTTTATTGTACATAGATGATGACATGCGGGACCCATTTAGCAGCAGCGGTCTCAACGTTTCCAAGGCGGCACGGGATCAAAAGAAAAAGGAAGTAGCCAGAAATTAGGGTTCAAAAATAACTCCAAGAAAGGAAACTTTTATTGTTCGTAGAGGATGACATGAGGGACCCATGAGCCAGCAGCTTACTCAACGTTTCAAAGGCGGCATGAGATCGAAAGAAAAAGGCAAGTGACAAAATATCAGGAGACAAAGATAATCCAAGAAAAGAAAACTTTATTGTACATAGAGGATGACATGCGGGTCCCATTTAGCAGCAGCGGTCTCAACGTTTCAAATGCGGCTTGAGATCAAAAGAAAAAGAAAGTAGCCAGAAATTAGGGGGTAAAAAATCTCCAATAAAGGAAAGTTTTATCGATGAGCCAGCAGAGTCCTCAACGTTTCAAAGGCGGCAGGGGATCAAAAGAAAAAGGAAATAGCCGAAAATCAGAGGGTGAAAAAAAACCAAGAAAATGAACTTTTATAGTACATAGAGGATGACATGCGGGTCCCATGAGCCAGCAGGTTTTTCAACGTTTCAAACGTGGCATGAGATCGAAAGAAAAAGGCAAGTGACCAAATATCAGAGCCAAAAATAATTCAAGAAAAGAAACTTGATTGTACATAGAGGATGGCATGCGGGTCCCATTTAGCAGCAGCGGTATCACCGTTTGAGAGGCTGCACGGGATCAAAAGAAAAAGCCAAGTGACCAAATATCAGGAGCCAAAAATAATCTAAGAAAAGAAATTTTACTGTACATTGAGGATGACATGCGGGTCCCATTTTGCAGCGGTCTCAACGTTTCCAAGGCGGCACAGGACCAAAAGAAAAATGAAGTAGCCAGAAATCAGGGGTGAAAAAATCCAAAAAAAGAACGATTTCAATTGGGCTGCATGTGGACATCTGGGCATTCGAACTATCCTGCTGGCCCTTTTGACTCGTACAATTTCAGCCCACTCCAAAACAGGATAGTTCGGATTTTTCTAAAAAAACAGGAAAGTCCTATGCTTCGCAAAAACAAAAAACAAGGAGATTCAGCATATAAATTTGTTTATGTAAAAATAAAGATTTAATTTATCCGTTGAAATAGCTCAGAGCGCAATACACTGTTTATTGTCTGCAAAATAATCAAGATATCACATGTTTCTTGTACGGGGAGGCTGACATCGTGGACCCATGAGCCAGCAGCGTCGTTTTAAAGGCGGCAGGGGATGGAAAGAAAAAATAAACCAAAAATCTGTTGGTAAAAAATCCAAGAAAAGAAACATTTTCGTTCTGAGAGGATGACATGCGGGACCCATGAGGCAGCAGCGTCCTCAGCGCTTATTGTTCATAGAGGCTGACATGTGGGACCCGTGAGCCAGCAGCGTCCTCAACGTTTTAAAGGCGGCAGGATATCGAAAGAAAAAATAAGCCAAAAATCATTTGGTAAATAATATCCAAGAAAAGAAACATTTACCGTTCGAGAGGATGACATGCGGGACCCATGAGGCAGCATCCTCAACGATTCCAAGGCGGCAGGGGATCAAAGAAAAAAAGGAAATATCCAGAAATTAATTAGGGGTTCAAAAAAATCCATCAAAGGAAACTTTTATTGTTCATAGAGGATGACTTGTGGGACCGACCTGCCAACAGCGTCCTCATCGTTTCAAAGGGGCAGGAGATCCAAAGAAAAAGGCAAATAGCCAGAAATTAGGGGTCAAAAATAACTCCAAGAAAGGAAACTTTTATTGTTCGTAGAGGATGACATGCGGGACCCATGAGCCAGCAGCTTACTCAACGTTTCAAAGGCGGCATGAGATCGAAAGAAAAAGGCAAGTGACAAAATATCAGGAGCAAAAGATAATCCAAGAAAAGAAACTTTATTGTACATAGAGGATGACATGTGGGTCCCATTTTGCAGCAGCGGTCTCAATGTTTGTAATGCGGCTTGAGAACAAAAGAAAAAGAAAGTAGCTAGTAATTAGGGGGTGAAAAAAATCCAAGAAAGGAAAGTTGATGGACATAGAGGATGACATGCGGGTCCCTTGAGCCAACAGCTTACTCAACGTTTCAAAGGGGGCAGGGGATCAAAAGAAAAAGGCCAAAAATCAGAGGGTGAAAAAAATCCAACAAAGGAAACTTTTATAGCACATAGAGAATGACATGCGGGTCCCATGAGCCAGCAGGTTCCTCAACGTTTCAAACTTGGCATGAGATCGAAAGAAAAAGGCAAGTGACCAAATATGAGGAGCCAAAAATAATTCAAGAAAAGAAAGTTTTATAGTACATAGAGGATGACATGCGGGTCCCATTTAGCAGCAGCGGTATCGTTTGAGAGGTGGCAGGGGATCAAAAGAAAAAAGAAATTGCCAAAAATCAGATGGTGAAAAAAACCAAGAAAATGAACTTTTATAGTACATAGAGGATGACATGCGGGTCCCATGAGCCAGGTTCCTCAACGTTTCAAACGTGGCATGAGATCGAAAGAAAAAGGCAAGTGAAAAAATATCAGAGCCAAAAATAATTCAAGAAAAGAAAGTTTTATAGTACATAGAGGATGACATGCGGGTCCCATTTAGCAAGCGGTATCACCGTTTGAGAGGCGGCAGGGGATCGAAAGAAAAAGGCAAGTGAAAAAATATGAGGAGCCAAAAATAATTCAAGAAAAGAAAGTTTTATAGTACATAGAGGATGACATGCGGGTCCCATTTAGCAGATCACTTTTTGAGAGGCAGCAGGGGATCGAAAGAAAAAGTCAAGTGACCAAATATGAGGTGCCAAAAAAATCCAAGAAAAGAAAGTTTTATAGTACATAGAGGATGACATGCGGGTCCCATTTAGCAGCAGCGGTATCACCGTTTGAGAGGCAGGATCGAAAGAAAAAGTCAAGTGACCAAATATGAGGTGCCAAAAAAATCCAAGAAAAGAAAGTTTTATAGTACATAGAGGATGACATGCGGGTCCCATTTAGCAGCGGTATCACCGTTTGAGAGGCGGCAGGTGATCGAAAGAAAAAGGTAAGTGACCAAATATGAGGTGCCAAAAATAATCCAGAAAAGAAAGTTTTATAGTACATAGAGGATGACATGCGGGTCCCATAGCAGCAGCGGTATCACCGTTTGAGAGGCGGCAGGGGATCGAAAGAAAAAGGCAAGTGACCAAATATGAGGTGCCAAAAATAATTCAAGAAAAGAAAGTTTTATAGTACATAGAGGATGACATGCGGGTCCAGCAGCAGCGGTATCACCGTTTGAGAGGCGGCAGGGGATCGAAAGAAAAAGGTAAGTGACCAAATATGAGGTGCCAAAAATAATTCAAGAAAAGAAAGTTTTATAGTACATAGAGGATGACATGCGGGTCCCAGTTAGCAGCAGCGTATCACCGTTTGAGAGGCGGCAGGGGATCGAAAGAAAAAGGCAAGTGACCAAATTTGAGGTGCCAAAAAAACTCCAAGAAAAGAAAGTTGATTGCACATAGAGGATGACATGCGGGTCCCATTTAGCAGCAGCGGTCTCAACGTTTCCAAGGCGGCAAGGGATCAAAAGAAAAAGGAAGTAGCCAGAAATCAGGGGGTCAAAAAATCCAAGAATAGAAAGAATTTTGGTTCATAGAGGATGACATGCGGGACCCATGATCCTGCATCGTAAACGGCTCGATCGGAGAACGTTGAACGAGATGGCGCGATGTAGAAAAAAACAATGCCAGAGAGGCTGCCATCTGGGCCCTACATCCCTCGGCGGTGCGGATTTGCGTTGACTCGGCCGGCGAACCCGAGATTTCGAGATGCACCACGTCCCGGCCACCATACGCCACGTTTTGGCCGCTTTCGTCGGGCTAGGTGGCCTCAAAAACGAGAAAAAAAAAGTTTTGACATGCACCACGGAGGGACCAAAATCGTCGGCCATGGTACACCAGCAACCACGGCGCGACTTCAACTTCGTCGGCCATGGCAACTTTTCTTGTAGTGCCTCATACCGAGATTCAGGAACACCAATCGGCTTAAGGTCAGGAAGAAAGTCAACACAAAACTCAATGACCTCCTCAGTTCCGTAGCCCTTTGAGATACTTCCTTCCGGCCTAGCTCGGTTATGAACATATTTCTTTAAGACTCCCATGAACCTCTCGAAGGGGAACATATTGTGTATAAATACAGGACCGAGAATTCTAATCTCTTCAACTAGGTGAACGAGGAGGTGCGTCATAATATTGAAGAAGGATGGTGGGAACAACAACTCGAAGCTGACAAGACATTCGACCACATCTTCCTGTAATCCTGACAAAGTTTCTGGATCCATTACCTTCTGAGAAATTGCGTTGAGGAATGCACATATCTTCACAATGGCTAGTCGAACATTTTCTGGTAGAAGTCCCCTCAATGCAACCGGAAGCAATTGTGTCATAAGCACGTGACAGTCATGGGACTTCAGGTTCTGGAATTTTTTCTCCTTCATATTTACTATCCCCTTTATATTCGACGAGAAACCAGACGGAACCTTGATACTGAATAGGGCTTCAAAAAAGATCTCCTTCTCTTGTTTGGTAAGAGCGTAGCTGGCAGGCCCTACAAACTGCCCTGGATGATTGCCGTTTCGTCCTTTATGACGTTCCTGGTCCTCCCGTGCTTCTGTGTATCTTTTGTCCTTCCATACACGCCCAGAAAACCTAGAATATTCACACAAAGATTCTTGGTCAGGTGCATCACGTCGATTGCAGAGCGGACTTCCAGGACTTTCCAATATTCTAGCTCCCAAAAATAGATTTCTTCTTCCACATGGGCGCGTGTCCGTCAGCGTCTTTCGGAACAGGTCGACTGCCTGGACCCTTTCCAAAGATAACATTTAAATCCTTGACCATGTCAAATATATCAGCACCACTACGGGGGATAGGCTTCGGACGGCGGTCTGCCTCGCCATCGAAATGCTTGCCTTTTTTCCTTAAGGGATGCTTGCGCGGAAGGAAACGAAGATTGAACGGGTACACAACTTTTCTGCTTTTTTCCAAATATTTACTTTCAGTCTCATCTAAACAGTGTGTGCATGCATTGTATCCTTTGTTCGTCTGTCCTGAAATGTTACTGAGAGCAGGCCAATCATTGATGGTTACGAATAGCAACGCTCGTAGGTCAAATTCTTGCTCGGTGTGCTCATCCCACACACGTACACCTGGTTTGGCCCACAACTCCAAAAGTTCATCGACTAATGGCCTTAGGTACACGTCAATGTCGTTGCCCGGTTGCTTTGGGCCTTGGATAAGCACTGGCATCATAATGAACTTCCGCTTCATGCACAACCAAGGAGGAAGGTTGTAGATACATAGAGTCACGGGCCAGGTGCTGTGACTGCAGCTCTGCTCCCCAAAAGGATTCATGCCATCTGTACTTAGACCAAAGTATAAGTTCCTTGCCTCACCTGCAAAATCCGGGAACTCTCTCCCGATGTTTCTCCACTGCCGACCATCAGCGGGGTGCCTCAACATCGCGTCTTTCTTACGTTCTTCCATGTGCCATCGCAACAACTGGGCATGCTCTTTGTTTCTGAACAAACGTTTCAACCGTGGTATTATTGGAGCATACCACATCACCTTCGCAGGAACCCTCTTCCTGGGTGGCTCGCCCTCAACATCACCAGGGTCATCTTTTCTGATCTTATATCGCAATGCACCACATATCGGACATTTATTCAAATTCTCGTACTTCTCACCGCGGTAGAGGATACAGTCATTAATGCATGCATGTATCTTCTGCACATCTAATCCTAGAGGGCAGACAAGCTTCTTTGCTTCATATGTACTGACGGGCAATTCATTATTTCTTGGAAACAGCTTCTTTAATATTATCATCAATTTCTCAAATCCCGAGTCAGTCACACCGACCTCTGCCTTCCATTTCAGCAATTCCAATATGCTACCCAGCTTTCTATGCCCATCTTCACAACCTGGGTACAACAATTTGTGGTGGTCCTCTAACATCTTGTCGAACTGCAACCTCTCCTTATCCGTGCCACAGTCTCTTCTTGCATCAGAAATGGCCCGACGAAGATCATCATCAACAGGATCATCTGATGCCTGTTCTTCACCTCCTTCTTCATTGTCGTCCATTGCGGTATCATCGCATTCAGAGAACATAGATCGGTACTGGTCATCATTATCTTCTTCTTCATCGTCGTCTTCCATCATAACCCCTTCTTCTCCGTGCTTGGTCCAAACATTATAGCTGGACATGAATCCAAACCGAAGCAGGTGGCTCTTAATGTCTCTTGAGCAAGAGTAATCCTTCTCGTTCTTACATTTTAGACATGGACAGCACATAAAACCTTGCTTCGACTTGTTGGCCTCGGCCACAAGCAGGAAAGAATTCACGCCCTCTCTGAAAGCGGGAGCACATCGGTTACCGTACATCCATGGATGACTCATCTGCATCATAAGTACAATTATATATGTATCAGATGCAATCACCTTTCTAAAATTAGTATTGTACGGACTATGTATATATATACGAGAAAATAGTTGCTAACCTTTTAGGATCAAAAAGAGGAGAAATCTTATCAAATAAAATCAAGTGGCATCCCTCTTACAAGCATTCCATCAAACACCTCTTGTGCACATGTAGAAAAAATGAGCTAGCATACACCTCCACCTTCACCACCAAGGAAAAAATGAGGTGGGGGGGGCTGTCTATATATAGCCATGGCCTTTGGTCGCGGGCCGTATTACGACCCGACAAAAGGGGTGCCGACAGAAGCCCCAGCACTCAGACACATTTTGTCGCGGGTCGAGATACGGCCCGCGATAAAAGGGCGCGACAAAAGGCCCTGCCCGTTCCACATGGTTTCTGGGCGACGTGGCCAGGCCATTTGTCACGGGTGCAGGCGCGCCCGCGACAAAAGGCTCCCACGAAAGCCCTGTTTTCCACTAGTGCCAGGACGTCTCAAGTTCTTGATTCTCAGATCAACTGGTTTTACAGAAGATTTGGCCACAGCACCTACTTGACAGGTGTATTACTCCATGCATGCACTGCTGCCAGGACATTTATGCACCTCGCTGTAAAGGAAATCCTGATACGAAACTAACTAGACAGGTAATTTTCTATGACAAAAAACCATAGGAATCCTCAAGTACTGAACATCAGGTGCAACAAACTTTATAAAATATGCTTATATTCATCACAGTTGTCAAGAAACAAAAAAAAAAAAGACCTACAAAATGAAGTGCATTGTTAACAGATTCGCCTCTTGGTTAGATCAATGAAACGTGGTTTTGTCATCCCTATGTTGCAGAAATGAAGTTCAATAGAAATGCAAAAATTATAGAGCTCATAACAAAATTTGCTAGGCGAACCCTCTGGAACTCACAGACTTGTTACAGTTCAGCAAAGTTTTTTTTGAACTTCCTTATCAGCGCTACCATTATCGTTCGCTACAATATTCACAGAAGTACAACCGCCACAGGATTTGGAACATGCAAACAGAACTGGTAGTACTCCAATAAACTAACATTAACAAACATGAAGGACAACAGACAGATTTGACAGGGAAAAGGGTGTGAGATAAGGGCACTCACAGTACTGATACGTCTTGGCAACAAACAGGATATTACTCAGTCTCCTATGTAGCTTCGCGGACGTGTCGGATACCAGAAGCTGTCTCAGCCTTGAGAATTTTAACCCCCACTCTTAGAGAGCCCGAAGAAACAACAGCCATGGTCACCCGGATCCCGTCGGAGTCCTTTCATATTCCTCGCCACCACTTGACATGATTGCATGCAAGAATAAATGCCCTGCTGGCCTGCTCACAATTATACACGACTCAAGTCTACATACAAAGCCACGCAGAACTGCACATTCAACAAGCAGCGAGCATTTTTCTCTCCTAGCAAAAGCTGTCACTCTGAAGCCCATGCGCCGCACAGGTCACAGTCCATCGAACCTAGCATATGCATCATTTCTCATAACTCTTGTATTGACAGATTTGTACCATGTTTGTCAAGTAAACCTTGTGACCCGTGAGCCTTTGTCGCGTAATGGGCCTAGTTGCCCTCCATCTTTTACGAAAGAAAGACTGCCACACGCAGCTCCAACTCAGATGGGCTATGGGTACACACTATAGGAATGGACGCATACGCCGACGGCCAGCTGCCCTCGGCGTAGCCACGTTTGGCCCTCGGCGTAGGCTACGCCGACGGCAGCCCTCGGCGTATGGCGTCGGCGTTTAGGTCCCTCGGCATAGACAACATTGCCGTCGGCGTAGCCCGGCCCTCGGCGTAGCACGCTACGCCGACGGCAAAACCGTCGGCATACAAATTTGATATATTTGAATTTTCCAAAAAAAAATACAAAAAAAAATTTGAAAAAAAATAATTTTTTTATATGCCGAGGGCTTTGCCGTCGGCATAGAGTTTTAAAATTTTTCAAATTTTAATTTTTTTCACCATTTTTTTCTTTTTTTTACTTGTTTATCTTTCACCCATACACTTTTAACTCTAAGTACACTTAATCCTAGGTTCAATTACAATCATGGTTAAACTTCCCGGCCGGTCACCCATCCTCACAATACTCCAACCTCAGCACGCTTAACTTCTTGGTTCCATTCGGATGAGCTTCCCTTAAAGAATTGACACCTTACTGATAATAATAGCCTATCAACGCTATTAACCCTTGGATCGTGATGTCACAACTCTTTATTTTTGAATTCCAAACAATTACATAAGTAAACAACAATGAATATATAAGTAACAATGAATAATAATATTGAATTCAAATAACAATAAACAGATTTTATTTTTTGGTTTTTTTCTATTTAATATGGAATAATTGATATCTTTAAATCGAAAAATTGAAATTCCACAAATAATATGTCTAAATCGATCAGAAAAATGAGAGGAATCTAAATATAACATCCATATCATCATTTGAACCTAAAAATTAGAGTAATCCAAATATGACGTCCAGCTTGCCATCTGGCCAAAATGGCCCCCTCGGGAGAATGGCCGTACCGGACGCGCTGGTGCACCATTCGCCAACATGCTAAACGGAAAAAAATTTGCACATAAAGTGATGTGTTATAGACCTAAAAACATTTTTCGCGGAATTTATTGAGCGACGGAAAGTGTACCCCTAGTTCAAATCCGGTCAGTTTCCACCGGATTCGGCGGGACACCGCAGAAGCAACAGTGATTTCCAGATAGCTAGTATGCACATATGGCATGTGATATGTGGTACGGAGGCGGTGTCGTACCACTACGCGGATGTCTCGCGCAATACTAAAATACGCCTCATGTTGCTGCTTCACAAAAAAAAACTCGTTTTGGCACTCCGAAAATGAAAAACCATCGCCCATGTGTCGGATTGGAAATCCGCTCCCGGGGCCATGCCTTCCTTCCCAGGGACCACGCACGTGCCAAATATGGCCTCGTTCCGACAAACTATGCGGTGTCACAAGCCGTTTCCTACTCATTTGCCCTAAAAGCCATACAACTCCGGACGTGATAGCTCTGTTTGTGAAGGGTTTTCCAAAATAATCGCCGTATCCTAATTCTAATTTTTGGAGTGGTTACTAGGACACATAAAATGACGCCATGCGGCTCCAAGGGATTTTCTAACTTAGTTTAAATTGCCATCCGGCCAAAACGGCCCCCACGGAGATGCGGTATGGCCGTACCGGGCGCGCTGGTGCACCCGTTCACCATCGCGCTAAACGAAAAAAAATTAGCACATAAAGTGATGTGTTGTAGACCTAAAAACATTTTTCCCATAATTTATTGAGCGACGGAAAGTGTACCCCTAGTTCAAATCCGGTCACTTTCCAGCGGATTCGGCGGGACACAACAGGAAGCCGCAGGGATTCCCAGATAGCTAGCACGCACATATGGCATGTGATATGTGGTGCGGAGGCGGTGTCCTACTAGTACGCGGAGGTCTCGCGCAATACAAAAATACGCCCCATGTAGCTGCTTCACAAAAAACCCGTTTTGGCACCCCGAAAATGAAAAAACCATCGCCCATGGGTCGGATTGGAAATCCGCTCCCGGGGCCTTGCTTCCCATCCTAGGTACCACACATGTGCCAAATATGGCTTCGGTCTGACAAACTATGCGGTGTCACAGGCCGTTTCCTACTCATTTGCCCTAAAAGCCGTAGAACTCCGGATGTGATAGCTCTGTTTGTCAAGGGTTTTCCAAAATAATTGTTGTAGCCTAATTTCAATTTTTGGAGTGGTTACTAGGACACATAAAATGACGCCATGCGGCTCCAAGGGATTTTCTAACTTAGTTTAAATTGCCATCCGGCCAAAACGGGCCCTCACAGAGATGTGGTATGGCGGTACCGCGCGCTGTTTCACCCGTTCACCATCGCGCTAAACGGAAAAAATTTAGCACATAAAGTGATGAGTTGTAGACCTAAAAACATTTTTCCCGGAATTTATTGAGCGACGGAAAGTGTACCCATAGTTCAAATCCGGTCACTTTCCAGCGGATTCAACGGAACACATCAGGAAGCGCAGGGATTCCCAGATAGCTAGCACGCACATATGGCATGTGATATGTGGTGCGGAGGCGGTGTCCTACTACTACGCGGAGGTCTCGTGCAATACAAAAATACGCCCCATGTAGCTGCTTCACAAAAAAACCCGTTTGGCACCCTGAAAATGAAAAAACCATCGGCCATGGGTCGGATTGGAAATCCGCTTTCGGGGCATTGCTTTCCATCCCAGGGACCACGCACGTGCCAAATATGACCTCGTTCCGACAAACTATGCGGTGTCATGGACCGTTTCCTACTCATTTCCCATAAAAGTCATAGAACTCCGGACTTGATAGCCCTGTTTGTGAAAGGTGTTCCAAAATAACTGCCGTATCCCAATTCCGTCTTTTGGAGTGGTTACTAGGACACATAAAATGACGCCATGCGGCTCCGCGGGATTTTCTGACTTCGTTTAAATCGCCATCTGGCCAAAATGGGAACCCGATGACATATAAGAAGGTGTTTGAATTGTTACTATATTAACATGATATACATGATTCAAATATGCATGATTTTGACATAAACGGATAGAGGATGTTTTTCTGAACATTTTGATACCTTATACGCATTTTTCTGACATCATATGAATTAGTTATGATTTTTACAAAATTAGACAAATTTGACAAATAGTCTACGCCGAGGGTGGCCGTCGGCGTAGCCCTGTCTACGCCTAGGGCCAAACATATGCCGAGGGCTGCCCTCGGCGTAGACTTCGCTACGCCGACGGCAACGATACGCCGAGGGTGAGACTCGCTGGCTGGCGTGCCGGGCCATACGCCGACGGCCCCGACATTTGGCCGTCGGCGTATGCCACGGCCCTCGGCGTACGTCGCCATTCCTGTAGTGACACCTCCTAGCTAGTGAAAGTCCTCTTGCCGACTCATCAACCAAATTGACTGTGATCACTGTGGGAAGTTCAGTTTGGGGGATTTCCCTTTTTGAAAGGAATTAAGGAACCCAGTGATATAATACAGGTGAGACTTGCTTTACTTGACGATGATATAAAGTTTTGGTTCCTGCAATCTCAAAATGGCAGCCTACACATTAAGATTATAGCTGATATATGCATATGTTTGTTCAAATATAGCAACTCAAACTTGTTACGGCGAAGTGCACAATGATATAATCATGGGGTGCAACTCGCCAATAGAAGTTACTACATCTTATAATTAATACTCAAAGACTCCTGGTACCCTGGGCACAGCACATTCACTAGCCATTGTGAAAAAGGATACAGGATTGCAAGCAATGTCGGCCAGCCTTTAGTCTAAAGGTAATCGAATAAATCCTGCATTCCAGATAAGAACAGAATGTAGCTTCACCACTTCCCTAAAAAGCGAAATATGTGTTGGTATACACCCAGGTTTACTGAAGTACTAACTAGTCTGAGCAACTCGTGATGAGAAAGGCTAACGCGAAATATGACCTGGAAGGTTTTTGGTTTCGTGGTGTCCACCTTTAATGCTGTGTTGTAACTGAAAGTACTCCTTTTTTTCGGTTTTTTTGGCTTGTACAGATTTCCCTATTCTATCAATGCAAAGCAGAGCTCCTGCCGTTCAGGCTCAAAAAGAAAAAAAAGCTAACTTTGAGCTCCTGGAGCAAGCCCAATGCCAGGTAAATATGTGTAGGTTTTTCTTTCTGGATGCACTTGCATCCCACCCTCCAACAGGGGTTTTGATTTCCTCGTATTTCGCGATAGCAAATGGTTGATTCACATTGGTACCACCAATTTACTGTAAACATACCAAATTGATCCACAATTATATGAACAGACAAGAAACAAGTCTAGATGAAACAAAGGGCAGAACTGGCAGCTGACAAAATACCTGGTTAATGTGTCAAGCAATACAAGGAATTGCCAGCGATCCAGATTCCACCTCCAAGCTGCACAACCACACCAACGGCAGAACATTCCTTAGGACGGCAATGAGCAGATTCTATTCTGCTATTATATGGAAAGATAAACGACGAAGATTGAACAAAATTTCAAGCCCTGGATCCCTGGATGCAAACATAACATACCTTACAGGTCAAATTTACAGAATGAATATGCCTCAATGTACTCTCGGCTAGGGAGTGCTTATTTTTGTGACAGATTGAAATAGTTTGTTACCATAGTCGCAGGCACTTAACTGATCAAGTGATCAAGAAAAATCACTCACCCCAGCTCCATTTTGGCAATTGCACGATGCGTCGCGGAAATTGCAGGGTATGTGCAGATTAGTCACTGAAGCAGAGAAGTGCTCATGTGCTACACACAGCTTCGCAAAACGAGCACCCCAAGTAACAAATGGCCAACATTGGGCATTTGCTTAGGAGGCGGTAATTTTTGTGCAAAATACCCCTGGTCCCTGGAATTTTGTTAGTCTCAATAGATTCTTTGCCCGTCTACAACATGCTCGACGAAATGCTTCCGTCAGAGGAAAGTTCTGGGACTCGTGGTGAAATTACCTCACTATTCCTCATTTGGGCATTCCTGTGTTCCCTTTCCAATCTACTCACACCAGCTAAACAAAATTAAACGGTGGGTTCCTTTTATCCAGCATTCCCTTTCCATTTTTCCAATCTACTAACTTCGATTTCTACAGAACCCTTTTAGCACCTCAATGGAACAGAAACTAGAGATGCGGTAGGGTACCGATCGATCACGAAGTGGCAGCGAGCTGCTTGATCTTCGGGAATTGCGAAGTGTAAGGCACTGCGGCTAATGTGGAGCGGAGGGTTCGACTATGCGAGACGTCGCCGGTCTCGAGTTTGCGCGAGGCGACTAACCAGTAAATGGCGGCAGGAGCCATGGCACGGGGTCCGGTGGCCGGTTGCCAGGATCCGCCCGTCGCGCCGGCCATCGCCGCCGCAGCGGGGCGGCGGGGAACGCCAAAACGGTGGGAGTTCCCAATGCGGGGGTCGCATACGAGTTCGGCTTGCCCATAAGCCCGACAGGGCCCAGAAAGCCCAAATGTACTTTTCTGTCTTGAATTATGGGCCGTTGCGTTACCTACTGCGCAGGAGACCGAGCCCGATAGGCCTTACAAAAGAGAGAGACCGAGCCGGATTTGCTGCCCGTTTCAGTGACGACGAAGCGGCGGCCACCTTGCGTCGACGGTCGGCCGGCCCCCGCCGCAGCCGGCCATCGACCACCGGCGAACCACCCGCCTACTTAGTAAGTACCCCGCAGCGATCTCCCTCAGGCCCAGCTTCTTCTTCTTTTTCGAATTACCACGCCCGATAAGTGAGGTTCCTGGATGCCGCCGTGCAGATTGATTCCGTAATAACTTGGTCCATTTTCTCCGTTTGTTCCATTGATTAGGTTGTGCGACCTCTCTTTATCAGACGTGATCATTGTGTTTTGGTGTGGAGGGGGGAGCAGCCACCGCGATTGTTCAGACTTCAGACAATTTGATCAGGTGTTCTCGTACCGTTGCCATCGGTAGAGATTTCCGTGTCTACTTGGCTGCTTGTGCTGTGTGCCCCAGACTGGTCCCATGGTGAGTTGAGCGAGCCTTACATGTGCAAACTTCGCGATCGGTCGGCTTGCTTTGGGTGAGAACCGTGGCCACATGGTGATAACTAAGGCTATCTGATCGTCTTGCAAAGTTTTGCTCTGGTAGGACATTGATTATATGATTGTTGTTTGGTTAACGTCCTGCAGCAAAGTCAGCGGGAACAGAAGGATAGATGTGACTTTAGACCTGCTTAGTTCCCTCTCCTCATCCCTGAATTGCTCAACATAATTCTCCCTGGTCTTGCTTCTTACTAGTGCATAGGTATTGTGTGAGCTTATTATTATGGTTTTAAACCAGATGCTAATTTAGGGGTAATAATAGTGCATCCCCTTTGCAAGAAAGCATTTCTGATGCTGTACTTGGTGAATTACATTTAATTTGTGAACAATGAAAACCAACTAATTGGTATAGTTTCTGATAACTACTAGCTGCTGTGTCACTGTGTGTAATGCTCCTTGTAATATAAATCTGATTGATAACATTGAAATATTCTTAAGTATATCAAGTACCATACGCTGTATCCTAAAATCAGGTTAATCTAAATTCTGCAAGGGATATTTCAATGTTATTTTAGGTGTAACACATTAGACACACGACAATTAAGCTACAAAACAAATGCTCCCAACTTTTGCCAACTTACCCTTTTATTGTGTGAGGCCTCAATGATGGCAGACTATTTTACTACAACATCAATACAAGAGGGGTAATTTACTATCTACATGTTATGTGTTGTGAACTTGGAATGCATATGGTGTAAGGGATAATTCATAAGTGACGTTGTTTTCCAATGATTTCGTATAATTGTACTCATTTATATTTGTCCTTGTTCATGTTTTGGATCTGTCGACAACTTGACATACATAACAATCATTCATAGTAAAGGGCAAATTTCATACAGAATGGGCAGATGGTAGGGATTTTTGTATGGCCCCTTGGCTAACCAGATCAGATGGTCCCTAACTGAACTCTTAAATACGCTCATGTGGTTTTACTTGGGAGTGTAAGCTGTAATCATGGCCCATGAAAGCAGCAGTCCCCGCATAGACGTAGTAGCTAGTCATGTGTGTCATCTTATGTTGACTCAAAAAATTGTTGTCGTTTAATTTGATTTCTTTGCATGTTTTCTGGACCGGGGTGAAAACCCAAGAAGGCTCAGACTGACACCAACAACAAACCTGTGTAAGAGCAAGACTAATAATAGAGCCCGTTGCCGGCTGTATGGCCTTGCCACGTCACTTGGAGTAAACAAAAAGCCCATCCATATACTAGCTAGATGTTAGACCGTCTGTTTAGTGGGCTCTAATTCCTATTTAATTATTGAATGCATGCATACGATTGGAGGTAGGCTGCTGGGGAGCTTCTTTTCTTGGTCGTTGTGCTACAGCCGGGCGGTAGCAGAAGCGCCGGCTCTCTCCTCTTTTCTCTTGTCTCTCTCCTCCACCTAGGATTTTAATGACATGGCAAATGTTATAGCCTGCTGACTAGGCACTATTATACTTGCTCTAAACGTCATTGAGGGCATAGATCTTTCTTTCTGTATACTGGTATGACTCCCTTACACGGAGTCTGTTCTTGTCTATGGAAGATAACAAGTTCTTCCAAGTCCAGAGTCTTTCCTGTGCTAGTATCACAGTGATGGTTGGGAGGAGGGCCCAAGTAGCCAGGTGTATGTTGGTGGTACAACTGTACAAGGAAATAACTCGGCAGGATGGTGTGTTGATGTGATCGAGGAGAGTTGATATGCATGCTCTGTCAAATGCTCCTGGATTCTTGGAGATGTGGACTAAACAAGGTCATGATAAGCAATGCATGCATGATACTTGCATGCGCAGCACAGGAATGTTGGCTTAGCTACTTCTGACACCTAGTAATACACTATGTTCTTTCTCATTCAAGTTGTAATAAAAAAAACATGCTGGTAGTGGCAAATCGGACAGTATAATGTTCTGTTATTGAATTATACTAACTGTAATGTAGTTGCAAACATGAATTTTGTTCTTGCATCATATGATGTATCAAATTTTCTCTTATTGTACTACCGTGAATGTTAGTACTGTGTTTGTTTGGTTGCAGTATATGTTACACCTAATATGTTAGTGAACGCTATATTTATCACAGAAGTTATAACTTTCCTTTTGTACAAGAACAGACGCTGTTCCTTTTTTTAATGGTGTCAACTTTCTTAATAATGGTGCTCAGATGGCCTACTTAATTATTAGATGTTGACGGTCAGAAAAATCATTGTACTTCTCACATGTTGGATGCTCTTTTGCATATTGGTCTGTAACTGTATTATATCTCTTTTGTCATTGGCAGATTAGTGTGGAAGCTCAGATGGTCAACTTATTTTATGTTGACGGTCACAAACACTTGAAATCATTGTACTTCTCACATGTTAGCTGTTCTTTTGCATATTGGTCATTCACTGGAGGTTATATCTCTTTTGGTCATTGGCAGATTCATATGGATGATGACTGTGACGACTGGTCTCTTTCACCTTGATTGTAAATGCTCGATGTGAAGGCAGAGTGATCTGTTATGGGGGAGGTCAGTGTATTTTTCTTCATGAATTATTGTTTTGTTATACACAAGTCACCGACCTCTACAGCTACTTTTATAAAAAAAAAAACAGAGCCTCAGCCCCCAGCACTTATTTATTCACCAAAACCGATAGTTCTCTTCTTGTGCACCTGTATTGAGATAAGACCAGCATGCTAACATTTTTATACTAGTTCCAAAAGTTCGTCTCAAAATACAAGTGATGTGATATCGCCCTATGAATTTCACGCGTCATGCTGAAATATTGTTCTGCTCTACAGGAGTAGTCAACTTACTGTAATATGCTTTTTTTTTCACAATAAAGAGAATCCAGAATTCAAGGTAGCATTGTGTATTTGAGTGATGCATTGATTTCAAACCAGCAGCACATGACATTTCACAGGACTGCAAAGCAAGAGCTGCTCCAGCACCACTGGCATGTAGTAGTAGCACACAACACATTGACCCCCAACAATGCATGTTCATATACTCCTAGCTGATCTATCTATCCATCCAGAAGGAGAAGGACCCTGCTACATAACGGGAGGTGTGCAGTTCCATAGCTAAAACGAAGCAAACATTCCTAACATTCAGAGCTAGAGAGGCCTTAATTAATCGTTACAAACTCTACTTGTTGACGCAGCACCAAGGAGAACATATCCAGTACGGGGCACCTAATTCCGGAGTGGGAGCACTCGATATGCTCTCCAGTATATGAAGCTGCGCCACCTAGTTTGCGGCCGCCTTGTGGGACTTTGGAGCCGCCTTGTCATGGACGGCGTGTGCCGGTGGAGCCGCGTTGAGGTCAGGGAGGGGCGCACGTCCACCACCAGCAGCAGCAGCATTGCCAGCAGCCTTGGTCGCCGCGGCGGTCCTGGCGAGCCGCTGCTTGAGCTCGGTGAGCAGCGTCTGGTTCTCCTGGTTGAGCAGCTGCGCCTTCTTGCGCAGGCGCTCGTTCTCCTGGAGGATGTAGCAGTTCTGCATGTAGAGCTTGACGTTGAGCCTGTCCATCCTGTTCCTGCCTGCCACGAACAAGCAACAGGGTAACGAAATTAGCAGGCACTACATATGTGGGGGCCCTGTTTCAGACACACTTTCAGTTATAATGCAGAAAAAGAAGACGTGGAAGCTGAAACACAGTGAAGTGTGTGTCGTGGTGGAGTTCCAGTATAATACAGAGGATAATCAGGGGATGTCGCTACTGTGGCAACATCCTCAACAAAGAGCTATGTTATGCAGACTGAAGAAAAACAGAGTAGTAGCAGAGTAGCAGTAGACTGTAGCATGGCACCCCTGAAGTGAATCTTCCATACAATAAAGAATTGGGATGGTTACTCGTTCTATGTAAATCATGACCCTGTTAACAATGCTACATTGCATCATACATACCAGTGCTAGCAACTCGCAAAGATGTCAAGACGTACTGAATGAAGACATAAACAAATCCAAGGCATTGCAGGGGAGGCAGCAGATTGCATGAAGTAAGCTAGGCACTTTGTAAAGTAGAAACGAACAAAAAGCAGAGTTCGACCAGGAAAAGGGAGAGGCCCCCCAATTGCACACATGAGCAAGCACATGATTGTGCATGAATGGAAGAGCACACCGGCAAGAAAAGAAAGTGATGAGATGAGATGAGACTGATTGAGAGGATCATCACCTACCTTCTTGGAGCTGCTTGCTGCTGCTTCCTGTGGAGCTGGAGATGAGAGCGGAGGAACTCGAGCAGCAGCGGAGCTGGAGAGTGTGAGAGAGATAGGAACACGAATCTCCTTCGTGTGTGTGTGTGATGCGGTGTGTGCTCGTTGTGGTGGGCGGGTGGGGGTGTATTTATAGGCGCAGGAAGCCCCTCTCCTCCTCGGTTCAAACCAGTTCATCGTCCTTCCCTTTCCCTCCTCTTCTTCCAGGCTCAGAGAAGGCCCGAGACATGTCGCTGACAGGTGGGGCCGTCGGCCGTGGTCCACGTGCTAGTGTTTGCACGGTACGAATGGGTAGCTCTCATGAGGTTCTTGAACGGGAGAGGCAGCATCGTGCATGGTCGTAGGGAGACGACGATCCAATCGATGGTGCGGCAGAGGCTTAAATGGTGCCTAATCATGAGGTTGGGGTGCCGAGGGGCTGGCCGGCCTCCTCAGTCCTCACCCTCACGTGATGGTTGGCCGCAAAAAGGAGAAGAAAAATTGTCACCGGCCCGAGATGATGTTTTTCAAGCAAGCACATTGTCTAAGAGCCATTTCATGATGTATGTATAATTGGGCATCCAAAACTGGTGTTCTTAAAAAATTTAGGCACCGAAAACTGGAATATAAGGCAGCAAAGTTTTTGCTTTTCAAGATGTTGCATTTTCGGGCGCGGCTCCAAAATGACTCTAGCACGTGTCTCCTCTCCGATTGAGCAGGCTCTCAGAGAGGACTGCGAGCGGGGACGCATGGTGGTTCGGGTTCGACGCCGGGGTTCGTGGGCGGACCAAATAGTAGTGGTGCCGCGACCTATTTGTTTCCATAAGGGCTCTGCCCAGAAGAGCTTTCGCGGTGGCGCACAGTCGGGACGGCGACTAGAGGCTATAGGGAGGGGGAAAGGGGTCCACGAGGACCGAAAGCTCACCTTAAGCGCGACCGTGTGCTGGACGGCGAAGGGGGTGGACGGAGGCGAGTGTATCCATGGCGGTCGGAGTTTGAAATGACGGCGAGCCTCAACTAATGTAAACGGTTAGTTTTTTACTTCACCGCCCCTGTTAGGCACACTTCAATGAGTATGCATGTTGAACGAAGTCAGCTCTCTATCAATTACCAGCAATAAGCGATCCGGCGACCAACGTGCATGGCTTGTAAACGGTCAACAGCGCACTGCATTCCCTTGCATACTCATTTGCTAGAAGCAGAGTAATTTTGTACAGCTGTAGCAGTGGTTTAGGCGGCCAATCCAAAATGGTGAAAGCATGAAAGAAGAGGGAGAGATGGAGAGGCACGTACGGGCGTGGCTGGATACGACGATCAGACGGGGCTTCAAATGATGATGATGATGGGCCTCGATCGGCCGGCCCAAGATTCGTAATGATGGCTCGTCTCCGGGTCCTCGCTCATCATCACGCTCCATATCCCTGTTCATATATTCCTCCTCTTCTTCTTCTTTCTTCTTTTCTTTTTTTTCTTACAGCCTTCCTTCAATTCCACCCTCCAATGGTGATCATGATCCCCTCTTCCCTCGATTCAATGCATTGCAACTGTGCCACACACACCTCGATTATTTATTTATTTTTCTGTTTCTTGGGTTCTTCCTTTCTCTTTTGTGGCCCATGCCCATGCATCTTCGCCCCGCTTGCCTTTTGCTGAATGTGATTGTTGGAACAGAATCTCTCGAGGAAGAAAGGTAAAGGGAGCAATGATGGATGATGCTACACAGCTTGGACTCTCTAAGCTAGCTAGGATGTGTGTCCAAACACACGGTTGCCCGATTACAAGAAACAAAGCACATCCATGTGGAGACATCGACGTCGCCCTTGGAAATTTCCGAGCATACTACAGAGCTCGCTTCACGGCCGCATCAATTCCAATCCTAGAAGACACTGGACGTGTATTGATTTCCTGTGACAGACAATGCGGTAGTAGGCGACCTCCCCTCCATAGATCGATCGATCGATCATAATAGCCGTCCATGAATAGATGCATCTGGGCTCGTCTTGCTTGCAGCTAGCTGGTGCTGCACATGGAAGCAAGCAAGGCAGGCAATTAAGATTCTCGGGGAGTACAAAACCATGATCACCGATTAAAAGCAAGGCCATCATTTGGATTCCCCATTCTTGTGATCATCCTAGCTGCCATCACTCCCTTTTTTCTTCATCGATGCCTTCCCGCCCAATCGGAGCTTCGCAACTACTGGCTGGGTGCACATACTCGATCATGGGCAAGAAAATGAAAAGGCAATCTTACTTGATTGGGCTGGCCATGATTTATCTCTTTTTGTGTTTTTCTCCCCGTACGTATTTCAAGAGAACAAATTAAGCAGAACAAGATTCACAAGAAAAAAAAAGGTTGTGTGGATGCTCACGCGCATATATGATTTAAATCTTTTTGTCTTTCTCCACGTCTATATTTTAAGAGAGAAAAAAAACAAGCAGAGTAGGCTTCACAAGAAAAAAAGTTAAACTGGACCTAGCCGGTCCATCAAAGGCTAATTGGAGGTTCTGAAGGAGGCGTGGCCAAGCCTCAAGGACACTCGGCCGTGGCTCCTTCAAAAGACAAATTCAATCTTTTACCCCACGCCGCCACTCTTTTCCGCACGCACGGCATCGTCGTTCGCGTTGCCTCCATCGACCACCATTAGTCTCCGGCGACACTCTGCAGAATTCGCGACCCTCTTGTCCCACTCCACTCGCCGAAATCAGGCCATATCTCTGACGCCACCGCAACGTCGAAAAATACTACCGCTGATCTCAGTTTGTTCCAAAACGAAGCCGTCAGAGAATGGAGACCGCATTGCTTGTATCGTGGCAGGCTAGCGAAAATTCAACCGCAGCCGGCAAGTTGCGTGTGCGACCAAAGAGGCAAAGACCAACGTAAGGTTCGAGGATAATCTTTGGCGCTTGTGTTTTTTCATTTCGTTTCACTTTTTGGAATCGGATTCAACCTATTAAATTTTAAAGTGTAGATTAAGAGGTTGAGGGAGACGATCCTAGACGACTCTTCACCACCGAACAGGGGCGGACCTAGACGAAAAATTTCCCGGTGTCCTCAGTGTAGCTCACACAAGATTCTTGCTTCACATAGTGGTGTCACGGAGTATGTTTATATGAAGCATAACAAAGAAGATCACTCACAACCCGGTGTCCTGTGACACCCCTAAGCATAACGCGGGTCCGCCCCTGCCATCGAAGGAGAAAAAGACGATGATGACTTAGAGATGGCCATGATTGTGATCCCGGACGAGGATTTTGGCGGCCAATACAAGGATCATAGTTCGTTCATTTGAGCATCAACCGAGATAGAGCGAAGGGCCATGACAAGCTTATGAGATATTACTTCAACCCCAGTACAACCTATTCGGATAAGTATTTTTTGCCAGCGATCTTGAATGCACACAAGTCTCTTACTCACCATTGCGATCATGTTCTTTTACTCCATTTTTACCCTTCCAGGTGTTTAGCTTTCAATAATTATGTTCATAAGCTAATTCTTTTGAAGGAGTTAACTTTAGCTTATCAGCTAAATCCAGCTTTTATTTAGCAGATCAAATATGATAAGTAAAAAAATTAAGGGCCTTTGAGCTGAAAGTGTCTTTACCACATGAGTACCAGCCTAGTTTAAAAAAACATATTTATAGGATTAAAAAATCTAGAATTAAATACGTACATACATATATCTATTTCTAAGGTAAGGTACAATTTTCGGGATAAAATATATTATATTTTAAGCTATACGGCCAAGAAAAATTTCTGACAAAAATGCGAGTTTTCAAACCTATACCTACAGCCATGAATTTATTCTTTTTTCCCTAGCTCAAGATACAAAGAATTCTCTACCGGAATTTTGCAGGAGTATTCAAGACATGTACATGTATTCATGTAATAATTTTTTATTTTTAAAAAACAAATAAGTTTAATTTTCAAGTATTTTGATAACTAGGAGCACTCGTGCTTAGGTGCACCAGATCTGCTCTCCCCTTTGAGAAGCTAAATAATACAGGGATTGGCTAGGGATGCCCCAACCACAGTTGATGTAGTCGTCTGCATTTTCCTCAACAAAAAGAAAGGCATAGCCGGCAGATGATGCTTGCTGCCGTTGCGAAACTAGCTGTGCTCTGTGTCCAAGGTCGACCGTGATGATGTTGGTGTCAGGCCTATTTGCTCCATGTCTCCATCCACTGGAAGACCACCCAACCCGATGCACATCGATTGCATAGATTTATTTGCTTCAGAGCCATGATCACGATGCGATGAAGCTTCCCTAGCTGTGTTTACTTCGATCTTGTGCTGTGTTGCGCTTTAAAATGTGCCCAGCCACACTGGCACACATCGATCATCTCGGGTAGGAAGAAAGAAAAGCCGTGTGGCAGGAAGAAGCTGTTGCCTGGCCATGACCAGATCGATCAAATAATTACCTGCCTCTGCCTGGTATGGTTTCTAGAAAGACATGATGGAAGGGGGCGGCAATGAAGTACATGGGCAGGGCGAGGGACAGATAGTTAGATATTGCAAGAGCATGAGCATGACGACTGGGGCAGCAGGGGCGCGCGGGGCGGTCAATGTCGCGCATCAGTTCGCCCCATGAAATTCTTTTTCCTGCGCGCGCCCGTATCCTGCTCCTGCAGCTGGCCTAATTACACGCCTTGCTGTGGCAGTGGCACCGGCTATGGCTGCTAGAGTGCTCGATGCGCTGCAGTGGTAGTACTGTAATATTTGATGATGGCTAGCCTACCGCAGCTAGCACTCGATAGATAGATTGCAACACGGCTATGTTCCCAGAATCTAGATTGGATGGAGCACCGCTCGTACCGAGGGTACAATGCTGCAAATGGCAGCAGCTAGCTGCCGTTCCGCCAATGTGGAGTGGAGCTAGCTATAGCTACAGAGGGTGCAATCCATGGCGCTGCACTGAAGCGGATGCCCCCACATCTCCGAGTCAAACGATCGTCGTGCCCTCCCCGTAACGCTTGTTTAGGATATCTCCAACAACCACCCGCATTTCAAACATCAAAATGGTCTGTTTCGGAGCATCTCCAGCCGCGTCCCCAAAGCGTCCCCCAAAACGCGCTGGATTAAGCGTTTAGGGGACGTGTTTCGTTCGTGCCGCGTTTGGGGGACGTCGCTCCCCAGTCGCGTCCTCCAAACAAAATTTCGGAAATTTTAAACTTAACGAGATTCGATTAAGATTCGAATGAAATTCGACTAAATTTAAACTAAACCTAATCTAGAACCACTTGCGGCGGCCGGAGGCGTCGTAGTACTGCTGGAAGTTGTACATGTCGTCGGTGACGACCTTCTGCTTGACGCGCCGACGGGCTCGTCCTTCACCAAGCCGTTTGGTCCTTCCTCGCCGTCGTCGGTGAGGTCCACCAGCGGCTTGCCGGAGTCGCGGATGGACATGGCGATCGCCGCGTCGAGGTTGCCCCTCCAGGCGTCCTTGTCGTTCATGGACGCCAAGAACGCCGCCCGCAGACCTGGGCAGTCCTCGGGGTCGTCGCTGCGGCGATGAGCCGCTGCTGCCGCTCGTACTCCGCCAGCAGCGCCGCCGCGACGGTTCCTCGGCTCCTTCACCTCCGGCTTCGGGATGAGGAGGGCGCCGCCGCGCCTCCCTTGCTGCCGCCGGCTGCCGCTGCCGCCTCGCCTCGTGTTGACGGGCGTTGCCGGCTCCTCCTTCACCTCCCGTTTGGGGACGGTGTAGGGCGCCGACCGGTACAAGGAGGACGGTGTCGATCGCGCCGGTCCTGAGGAAGAAGAGTGTGAGGAGGACGAGTACGTCGTCCTCCTCAGCTGCCATTGAGGAGACGACGACGACGGCATCTCCAACCTTGAGCGCCGTTGCGGATGCCGCGGATGACGTTCTCGAGGGTGCGCCCCGGAACGCCCCAACAGGGCGCGGCCGTCCTTGTTCCAGCTGTTGGGGCCGCCGACGAGCCCGTCGGTGCTGTACATCTCGACGTCGTACTTCTCCTTGAAGTACGTCGTCCACCAGGCGTCGTTGTTGTCGTCCACGGCGGTGAGTTGAGCCCGACGGGCCTTGATGGCGTCCCTCCATTGGTCCGTGTGCGGCTTCGGCGGCGGCGGAACGCCAATGCTGTTCACGGCCATCTTCCAGCCGCCGCTGCTTGGTAGCCGCATGTCTGGCGGGACTGGATACCGGGCGTTGTACAGCGCCCACGCCTCCGTGATGACCCACAAGTATAGGGGGTGTATCGTAGTATCTTCGATAAGTAAAATGTCGATCCCAACGAGGAGCAGAAGGTGTTGGCAGTAGTTTCGATGAAGGATTCACTGTAAATGCTCACAGACAAGTTTTCAGGGGGTTTTGATATAGCATATAAATAAAGTACAAGTAAATAAAATGCGAGAGAAATAATCGCTGCGAGTGGCCCAATCCTTTTTAGCACAAAGGACAAGCCGGTTTGTTTACTTATAATGACCAAACGTTCTTGAGGACACACGGGATTTTAGTCTAGTGCTTTCGCTTCATGTAGCTAAATAATCTTCATTGTTTTGATAAGTGTTGTGTGGGTGAACCTATGCTAATGCACCGCCCTTCCTAGGACTAATACATACTTGTGATTATACCCCTTGCAAGCATCCGCAACTACAAGAAAGTAATTAAGATAAATCTAACCACAGCCTTAAACTCGAGATCCGATCCCTCTTGCATCGATATACTAACGGGGGCTCAGGTTTCTGTCACTCCGGCAACCCCGCAATTAGCAACCGAATACAAGATGCACTCCCCTAGGCCCATAAATGGTGAAGTGTCGTGTAGTCGACGTTCACACGACACCACTAGAAGAATGGCACCACAACTTAAATATCATAACATTGAATATTACTCAACCATAATTCACTACTAGCATTTAGACTTCACCCATGTCCTCAAGAACTAAACGAACTACTCACGAGACATCATATGGAATACAATCAGAGGTGATATGATGATGAATAACAATCTGAACATAAACCTTGGTTCAATGGTTTCACTCAATAGCATCTACAACAAGTAGAGAATAACACCGGGAGAGTTTCCCCTATCGAACAATCAAGATCAAACCCAAATTGTTACAGCGGTGACGAGGTGCAGCGGTGGTGATGGCGGTGTAGATGGTGGAGATGATGATGATGATGATGGAGATGATGTCCAGCTCGATGACGATGGCGATGGCGTCGATTTCCCCCTCCGGGAGGGAATTTCCCCGGATTCCTGCCCGCCGGAGAGCTCTTTCTCTCTGGTGTTCTCCGCCCCGCAGAGGCGGCTGTAACCCTTCGTGAGGTCCTCTCGTGGCTTAGGTTTTCGAGACGAAGGAGTACGCGAAGAAAAGGAGGCGAAAGGGGCTGTGGGCCCCCACACCACAGGTGGCGCGACCAGGCCATGGGCCGCGCCGGCCTGTGGTCTGGCCCCACCTTGGCTCCTCTCTGCTCCCCCTTCTGGCTCCCTCCGTCATCTGGAAAAATAGGATTTTACGTGAAATTTCCTCCCACAGTTGATCTTCCGAAATATTGCGTTCGACGGTGCTTTTTCCAGCAGAATCCTGGCTCCGGTGCTTGATCCTCCAATAATGATGAAACATGCAAAATAGATGAAATAACATAAGTATTGTGTCCCAATATGAAATATATCAATGAATAACAGCAAATTATGATACAAAATAGTGATGCAAATTGGAGTGAAGAGTCGATAAATAAAATACGGACAAGAAGCATCATATTCATTCACACAAGACAGCAAATTATGATACAAAATAGTGATGCAAAATACAGATGAAATAACATAGACCTCGCTTGTCCCCAAGCGAAACTGAGCTCGATAAACAAGACCACATGTTTATGGAGTGAAGAGTCGATAAATAAAATACGGACAAGAAGCATCATATTCATTCACACAAGACATTCTAGTAAACAACTTTCTCATATAACTCATCTTGAAATAAGTAGAGAGAAATCACAAGTAAAGGTGCATAAGAAATCATAGTTGGTGATGGCAAACTTTGTTCTTGGTCAGAGAACTACTAACGGATTGTACTTCTAAGCAAAGCTTTCATATTAGAATTTATAGCTGGGCTTTCATATTCAATCATAACAATCTCCTCATAATCATTGATAACTTCAAAGTCATATTCATTCATAAAATTGGTACTAAACAAGAAAGTATAAAAGACATGATTAACTGAATCATAGCATAAATGATTGGTTCACAACAACTCAATTGCTTGCTTGAGATAGAGGGAAATAGGTTTACTGACTCAACATAAAAGTAAAAGATAGGCCCTTCGCAGAGGGAAGCAGGGATTAAATCATGTGCTAGAGCTTTTCAAGTTTTGAAATCATATAAGGAGCATAAAAGTAAGATTTTGAGCGGTGTTTGTTGTTGTCAACGAATGGTAGCAGGCACTCTAACCCCCTTGCCAAACGAACCTTCCAAGAGCGGCTCCCATGAGGGATGGCATCTCTACCAGCAAGGTAGATCATCCCCTTCTCTTTTGTTTACACATGTATTTTAGTTTTATTTTGGATGACACTCCCCCCAACCTTGGCTTTCTCAATCCATGGCTAACCGAATCCTCGGGTGCCTTCCAACATTCACATACCATGG
This sequence comes from Lolium multiflorum, assembly GCA_030979885.1. Classification (NCBI taxonomy): domain Eukaryota; kingdom Viridiplantae; phylum Streptophyta; class Magnoliopsida; order Poales; family Poaceae; genus Lolium; species Lolium multiflorum. The sequence continues at coordinate 209,202,737 of CM061748.1, forward strand.
AGGAGTGTCTATTGCAAAATTAAGTTGCTTACTGATAAATCAGGGCAAAACATGTGAAGATAATTATTAATGAAAGTTATTAATTGGGGCTGGGAACCCCGTTGCCAGCTCTTATTGCAAAATTATTGGATAAGCGGATGTGCCACTAGTCCATTTGGGAAAGTTCGCCCAACAAGATTGAAAGATAAAACACCACATACTTCCTCATGAGCTATAAAACATTGACACAAATAAAGAGTAGTATAGTTTGAATTATTTAAAGGTAGCACATGAAGTATTTACTTGGAATGGCAGAAAATACCATGTAGTAGGTAGGTATGGTGGACACAAATGGCATAGGTTTGGTCTAAGGTTATGGATGTATAAGAAGCATTCCCTCTCGATACAGGTCTTTGGCTAGCAAGGTTTGATAGCAAGCATAAAGGTTGAGGGAAACAAACAAATATACATATGATAGAAACAATCATGCATCTTTCTCATAAGCACAAGCAATTTTAACTTCAGAATACTAAGCATAGAGATAATAGTAATATATCTAAGTGTATTTCTCTCTTCTAATTAAACATCAGGGTGTTGTTGCTATTGACCAATGCTAAGTTTGCCAAAACCAAATAGATTTACTTGATGCTCCCAAAGTGATATCAATACTAATGTCAAGAGTAATCATATAATGGAGATTGCAAACTAAAATAAGGTGTGCAAAAAGTAAATGATAAGACTTCTCATTAATATTCCATAACGATAAATCACACCAACGGATACATAGATAACCAACTAAGAGAGATACTTCCACATTGCATACTATTCCATATGATAACTTCCCTACTCATGATATGACACTACTTGATAGTAAAAGATAAAGGTAGTGATAATGTGATACCGCGGCACTCCCCAAGCTTGGAACAAACCAAGGGGATGCCAATACCGATGATGAATTACTCCTTCGGTGATGGTGGTGATGGCTTCTTCTCGCGCTTCATAAGGATCTCCTTCAGCTTCAGCTTCTCAATTTTGTAATTCTGCACCAAAACCTGAAGAGACTCATTGTTACCCAAGTGTGGCGGTGACGGCCTTGTGTTGGGATTTGAGTAATATTCCAGCATTCTGCGAAGTCGCTGGTTCTCCTCCTGAAGTATCTCCACTTCCCTTTTGAGAGCACGATATTGATCACAAAACTCATCAGCAACCCGTATTGCTTCCTCCACACAAGGGAAAGAGTCGAGGTCCAGAGCAGGCGGAAGAGCTCCCTGCAAGTTATGAGAAAAAGAACGCCCAGTGTTAACCGATCCCACCAAGATTGGCTTACTCTTTGTAGTTTCCCACTCTCCTTTTGTTGATGCTATCTTCTCCTTCTCCTTATTGATCCTTTCATCCATCTCTTCCCTCCAAGACCCCTTGTCTTTGTTGTTGGAGACCATGGTGCTTCTGGATCAAAACTAATCTGAAAACAGAAACAAAACACGACGAGAAAACGATATACGGACCTCCAGGGGTCCGGGGATTATATAGCAAAAAATTTACGACAAAAGGAAGGTTCCAGGCCGAAAACGAGTGGAAACGGGACGCCGAGGGGCTGTCACCATAGGTCGGCGCGGCCAGGGTGGGGCCCGCGCCGGCCTGTGGTGACGGGCCCTCGCGCGTCTTTTCCACTCCGTTTCGATTCCGTAATTTTTCATATTTTCTAAAAACAGCAGAAATAATGATCGGAAAGGTAAACGCGGACTTTTTATTACTTGTACTATTACCTATTCAAAGTCCAGTTCTGGACTGTCAATTTGTCCTTTGATGAAAGCCTCCGGCGTTTCCACTTGAATAATATCAACATCAACATTATAAGAATCACCCGAGATATAATGCTTGAGTCTTTGTCCATTCACCACTTGTGTGGCATTGCCTTCCAAAGAGCTAATTTTTATTGCTCCTGAACGGTATACCTCCTCAATAACATATGGTCCTTCCCATTTCGAGAGTAATTTCCCTGCAAAGAATCTAAGACGAGACCGATACAATAGAACTTTATCTCCAACATTAAATTCTCTTTTAATAATCCTTCTATCATGCCATTTCTTAACTTTTTCTTTAAAGAGTTTAGCATTTTCATAAGCTTCACTTCTCCATTCATCTAGAGAACTTAATTGCAGCAACCTCTTATTACCGGCTAGTTTCGGATCTTTATTTAGTTCTCTAACAGCCCAATAAGCTTTGTGCTCTAGTTCTAAAGGTAAATGACAAGCTTTTCCATAAACCATTTTATAAGGTGACATTCCCATAGGATTTTTATAAGCAGTTCTATAAGCCCATAGTGCTTCTTTCAATTTACTAGCCCAATTCTTTCTAGATTTATTAACAGTCTTTCCCAAGATAGCTTTAATCTCTCTATTTGATAATTCTACTTGACCACTAGTTTGAGGGTGATAAGCAGAAGCAATTCTATGATTAATACCATACTTAGCAAGAGTTTTTCTAAAACCTCCATGAATAAAATGAGAACCTCCATCAGTCATAATATATCTAGGTATTCCAAATCTAGGAAATATAACATCTACAAGCATTTTTATAGAGGTCTCACCATCAGCACTCTTTGTAGGTATAGCTTCTACCCATTTAGTAACATAATCAACAGCGACAAGTATATGAGTGTTACCTTCTGAAGAAGGGAAAGGACCCATGAAGTCGAATCCCCAACAATCGAATGGTTCAATAACAAGAGTATAATTCATAGGCATTTCATTGCGTCTAGAGATATTACCAACTCTTTGACATTCATCACAAGATAAAATAAATTTCCTTGCATCTTTGAAAAGTGTTGGCCAATAAAAACCTGATTGTAGAACCTTTTGCGCGGTTCTATCTCCAGCGTGATGTCCTCCATAAACACTACCATGACATTTACTCAATATCTCCTGTTGTTCATATTCAGGAACACATCTTCGCATAATACCATCCACTCCTTCTTTATATAAGTGTGGGTCATCCCAAAAATAATGCCTCAAGTCATAAAAGAATTTCCTCCTTTGCTGAGCTGAAAAGGTTGGAGGCAAATACTTCGAAACAATAAAGTTAGCATAATCAGCATACCAAGGGCTCTCTCGCAAGCTCACCTTTATTACAGCCAATTGTTCATTTGGAAAACTATCATTAACAGGAACAGGATCATAAGCAATATTTTCCAATCTAGACAAATTATCAGCAACAGGATTATCAGCACCTTTCCTATCTATAATATGTAAATCAAATTCTTGCAAAGAAGTACCCATCTAATAAGCCTTGGCTTAGCATCTTTCTTTGTCATAAGGTATCTAATTGCAGCATGATCAGTATGAATCGTGACTTTTGAATCAACAATATAGGGTCTAAACTTGTCACAAGCAAAGACTACAGCTAACAATTCCTTTTCAGTTGTAGCATAATTTCTTTGAGCAGCATCAAGAGTCTTACTAGCATAATGAATAACATTTAATTTTTTATCTACCCGCTGTCCAAGAACAACGCCTACAGCAAAATCACTAGCATCACACATAATTTCAAAAGGCAAATTCCAATCAGGAGGTTCGACTACAGGAGCAGTTGTTAAGGCTTTCTTTAGAGTTTCAAAAGCTTCCTTACAATCATCATCAAAAACAAAAGGTACATCTTTTTGTAGAAGATTAGTAAGAGGCTTTGAAATTTTAGAGAAATCTTTAATAAATCTCCTATAAAACCCAACATGACCAAGAACACTACGAATACCTTTAACATCCCTCAGATAGGGCATCTTCTCAATTGCTTCAACTTTAGCTCTATCAACTTCAATACCTCTCTCGGAAATTTTATGCCCCAATACAATTCCTTCATTAACCATAAAGTGGCATTTCTCCCAATTAAGAACAAGGTTAGTTTCTTCACATCTCTGCAACACTTTATCGAGGTTTCGCAAGCAATTATCAAAAGAATTCCCATAAACAGAAAATCATCCATGAACACCTCTACAATACTTTCGCAAAAACCATGAAAAATAGCAGACATGCATCTTTGAAAAGTAGCAGGAGCATTACATAAACCAAAAGGCATACGCCTATAAGCATAAGTTCCATAAGGACAAGTAAACGTGGTTTTCTCTTGATCTTTAGCTTTAACAGCAATTTGTGAAAACCCAGAATAACCATCAAGAAAGCAAAAATGAGTATTTTTAGATAACCTTTCTAGCATTTGATCAATAAAGGGTAAAGGGTAATGATCTTTCTTAGTAACTTTATTAACTTTTCGAAAATCAATGCACATTCTATACCCTACAACTATTCTTTGAGGAATAAGCTCATCATTATCATTAGGCACAACAGTCATTCCTCCTTTCTTAGGAACACAATGCACAGGACTAACCCATCTACTATCAGCAATAGGATATATAATACCAGCTTCAAGAAGTTTTAATACCTCATTCCTTACCACCTCTTTCATTTTTGGAATTAGACGACGTTGATGTTCAACAACAGGCTTTGCATCGTCTTCCATATTAATAACATGTTGGCAAATAGAAGGAGAAATCCCTTTCAAATCATCAAGAGTATAGCCAATAGCTCCTCGGTGTTTCTTCAATATTTCCAATAACCTTTCTTCCTCAATCTCTGAAAGCTTAGAACTAATAATAACAGGATATATTTTCTTATCATCAATATGAGCATATTTAAGATTATCAGGTAAAGGCTTTAAATCAAAAACAGGATCTTCCTTTGGTGGCGGTGTTGTACCCAAATCTTCCACCGGTAAATCATGCTTGAGAATAGGTTGGCGAAGAAAAATTTCCTCAAGCTCATCTCTTTCTTTCCTAAAAGCTTCACTTTCACTATTCTCCAAATGTTGATGCAAGGGATTATTAGGAACAAGAACAATAGATGCACATTGCTCCATTTTAAAATCATTACTAGGCAAGTCAGCTTTATAAGGAGCTTTAGTAAATTTAGAAAAGTTAAATTCATAAGGTTCACCAGCAAATCTAGTCAAAATTTTCTCTTTCTTACAATCTATAATAGCTCCACAAGTATTTAGAAAAGGTCTACCAAAAATGATAGGACAATGATCACTAGCAGCAGAACCAAGTACCAAAAAGTCAGCAGGATATTTAATCTTACCACATAGAACTTCCACATCTCGAACAATACCAATTGGAGAAATAGTTTCTCTATTAGCCAGATGAATAACCACATCAATATCTTCAAGTTCACAAGAACCAATTTCGTGCATAATCTCCGTGTAAAGCTCATAAGGAATAGCACTAACACTTGCACCAATATCACATAAACCATAATAGCAATGATCACCAATTCTAACAAATAGCATAGGAACACTAACTTGTTTGGGTTTATTAGGATGTGAAACAATATTAGAAGCATCTTCACCTAAAATAATATGACCATCCTCCACATTTTCAGTCACAAGATCTTTAACTATTGCAACAGCAGGTTCAATTTTAATTTGTTCTTCAGGTTCTTTAGGTTTCTTTTCACTTTTATTAACCGCACTAGATATGACAGAGTACTCCTTCATTTTAACAGGGAAAGGAGTTTTTTCAATATAAGCTTCAGGAATAACATTATCAACAGTTTCAACCACTACACATTTGTTTACAGATGAATCAACTTTATCTTTATACGGTTCATGATACTTATCAAAATTCTTCTTAGGAAGTGATACGTCCAATTTGCATCACTATTTTGTATCATAATTTGCTGTTATTCATTGATATATTTCATATTGGGACACAATACTTATGTTATTTCATCTATTTTGCATGTTTCATCATCATTGGAGGATCAAGCACCGGAGCCAGGATTCTGCTGGAAAAAGCACCGTCGAACGCAATATTTCGGAAGATCAATGTGGAAGGGAATTTCACGTAAATTCCTATTTTTCCAGATGACGGAGGGAGCCAAAAGGGGAGCAGAGAGGAGCCATCGGCCTGACCACAGGCGGGGCGCCCAAGGCCCGGCCGCGCCACCCGTGCTCTCGGGGGCCCCACAGCCTTTCGCCTCCTTTTCTTCGCGTACTCCTTCGTCCCGAAAACCTAAGCCACGAGGGATCCTCACGAAGGGTTACAGCCGCCTCTGCGGGGCGGAGAACACCAGAGAGAAAAGAGCTCTCCGGGCAGGAATCCGCCGGGGAAATTCCCTCCCGGAGGGGGAAATCGACGCCATCGCCATCGTCATCGAGCGGGACATCATCTCCATCATCATCATCATCATCTCCACCATCTACACCGCCATCATCACCGCTGCACCTCGTCATCGCTGTAGCAATTCGGGTTAAATCTTGATTGTTTGATAGGGGAAACTCTCCCGGTGACGAGGGAATATCTCGGCAATGCCTACGTATTGTAGACTAGGGTTTTCGGGAAGAGCGACGATGGAGATTCCGGGGACGAGATTAGGCACACGACGTACCCAGCTTCGGGTCCCCTCGGTGGAGGATCCCTACGTGCTGCTAGCAATCCACTATATGATCATAAGTATATTTACAGGGTGCCGCCATAAGCGGGATATGTTGTCTATCTGTTGGCCTCTATATTTCGGGTGCCCTGGCTAGCTTTATATATGCAACCAGCCTAGGGTTTTACAAGAGTCCTAGTTGACTACTTCTTCGGGTAGCCTTGTTGGGCCTTCTCCATATTGGGCCGAGCTGATCCAGGTATACAAATAATGGGTACCCGAAGGGTATGCCCATGTCAGTAGCCCCCGAGTTTATAGGGAAGTCGAAGACTTGCGTAGAAACTCCAAGCATAACTATCTCCGAAGTCGAAGAAATACAAGGCGAGGTCCATGTCGTAGATCATGTGTAGCGTAGATGATGTCGACGATTCTTAAAATTATCGGGTGCGCGGCAGCGCTCCCGATGGGAGTAGCCCTCTATGGGCAAGTGCTTGCACTTAGGCATAGACTCAAGTTGTACTACTCGATGAAGAACTTAACTATATTTCTGGAAGACTTGATGAAATCCATGTGCTCCCGATGGGAGTAGGCTCCACTCGAGTCGTAGAATCGAGTTGAGTCTACAAACCTGGATTGCCGTAGATGCTGTCGAAGTTATCTTTCTGTCGGGTGCGCGACCAGCGCTCCGATGGGAGTAGCCCCCGAGGCTACAGCCAAGTGTTTGCACTTGGGTGTAGGCTCAACTTGCTTTTAATCGACACCACAATTTTTCCTCTTTCTTGTATCTTATCGGGAGGGTGAACAATACTCTCGATAAGAGTAGCCCCCGAGCCTATGGGCAGGTGCTTGCACCTAGGCATAGGCTCAAGTTGTACTACTCGATAAAGAACTTGGCGCAGCCCCTCTTTTTATCGAATCCAGGCCATTGCTACTTTTATTTGACATTGATCTCTATATTGTACAGGGATAATGGTAGTTGGGGCTAGTTCATCTGACGGATCAGGTACTAGTTAACTCTAGTGGCAATCCGCAAAAACCTACTTCAAGATCACGTCCCTGGACATGATCTCGGGATACCTTCGACAGTGCCGCTTAAGGCCTTACCATTCTGTCGAGTCCCAGTCATATTTATCGGGTACGTAACGCGTCCGTTAGGATTTTTCTTCGTATCTGTTGATACGGATAAAAGTAGCAGAGCGCAGTCTTTGGCGATGCCACGCCCAGCAGAACGGATCTGGTCTTACCTTCGCAAATTTGCGGCATTCAGAAATTGATCGCAACTTTGGCGTTCTGAGAATATATTGTCGAGTGCCTTGTTCGGCTGATGCAATGACCCATTTTGCGGGTTCTTCTATATTTTTCTCTTGGGCTTTATGAGACAGCCGAATATATTGGTTCTTCTATATTGTCGTCAGGCACATCGCCGATACTCTTGCTCGGAACAAATGACGAGTCAATGGACCCGAAGATTTGTCCATCCTCTTTTTTTTTCTTGATGAAAATTTCGTCGAGTTCTTCTCTCAGGAAAATTTCTTCGGGTCCTCCTTGAGGACAATTCTTCGGGTTCCTTCTTCAGGAAAATTTCTTCGGGTCCTATTTGAGAACAATTCTTCGGGACCTCCTTGAGGACAATTCTTCGGGTCCTCCCTGAGGACAATTCTTCGGGTCCTCCCTGTAGACAATTTCGTCGGGTTCTCTTTTATATATTTTGAAATTTTCTTTCTCCTGCACAAATGAACAAACTTTTTCTATATTTTCATTGACTCTCTTTTTCACATGCGGTGTCAGATGCTCAAATTCAATGATATGTAAAGTGAATATACGCCGCGCAGCCCCCAACTGTCGGGTGCGACGAAAGTAAATAAATGAACACTTAGCTTATTAGGTACGACGCAGTCGACGCACGATGAAGTCTTCGAGTGCGGAGAAATTTTCAAGCCGAAGTAAAAAACCACCAAATAGCGAGAATAAATGCTACCAAATTTGTTGATGAAGAGATAACCGAGCCCCCGAGCGCTGCTGGGGTGATGTCATGATTGTTGCTTAGACGCCGTGTCACAGTTGTTACTCGAGGCGAAGTCATGGTCGAGCCCCCGAGTGTTATCCGTGTCGCCGAAAGAAGGCCATTAAGGATGAAATACTGAAGATGAAGTCCGAGATGAAGTACTTGAGATGAATCCATATCAAAGATTACACCATCCAATATGAGTCATATATTGAAGATGAATCCGCCGATATCATAGATGATGAATCCATTGACCCGAAGAATCCAGTAATAACCATAGAAGATGAATCCGCTGATACCATAGAGGATGAATCCATTGACCCGAAGAATCCAGTAATAACCATAGAAGATGAATCCGCTGATACCATAGAGGATGAATCCATTGACCCGAAGAAAATAGTTCCAGCAATAATCATAGAAGATTAATCCATTGAACCGAAGAATCCCATAATATAGATAAGAATGGGACATGGTTCCCGTTTATCCATTGGTTAGGTTAACCTAACCTAAAAAAGAGCCCAATGGGCCGAATGGTTAACCCGAAAAAACTCCAGGTTATTTAGGTTCGATCCGATTTTACCAAAGGTTACCCGTCATTCCTAGGAGCGGACGAAAGCGACGAGCCGCCGCCGCGCTCGTTGGCCGCACTGCGTCCCAGCGCGCGCCAGATGATACTCGGCCGGCTCGCCGTGCCCCGCGCTAGCTCGCCCGCTGACGCTCGGCCAGCTCGCCGCGCCTCCGAGCTCGCCGGCTGATGCTCGGCCAGCTCGCCGCACCCCGCGCTAGCTCGCTCGATGATCCTCGGCCAGCTCGCCTCGCCCCGCGCTCGCTGCTGATGCTCAGCCAGTGCCCCGCGGTCGCCGCTAATGCTCGGCTAGCTCGTCGCGCCCCCGCGCTCGCCGACTGATCCTCGGCCAGCTCACCGTGCTCCGCGCTCGTCCAGCTCGCCGCACCCCGCGCTCATCCAGCTGATGCCCCGCGCTCGCCCGCTGATGCTCGGCCAGCTCGCCGCACCCCTGCGCTTGCCGGCTGATACGAGTGGCAACAAAAGCTATATAGGAGCAGAGGAGACATGCGTGCTAGCTCACTTAGCAGTTGCACGTGCGGTCCGTTACTGCTTAGTATGATTTTTTGACCCATTCTTCAATCTAGAAAGATGAAGTTTATGAGTATTAAACATTCAGTATAAAACATTCTCATTTACCAACAATTCGTACCATCCTATTGTTGCACAATATTTAAAATGGTTTGAACCTTAATAACCAATGGTTAACTATTTATACCCTAATAACTTAATGGTTAACCTATTTATCCATTTACATAAAATGGTTAAATAGGTTTGAACCCAAAAGATAAATGGTTAACCAAGTCCCATCATGAAATATAGAAGATGAATCCGTCGAAGAAAATAAATCCAGTAATAATCCTCGATGATAAATCCACTGACCCGAAACGCCTCGGGTAATGTTGTATAAGAGTAAGCCAGTAATATCCATATAGATGAATCTTATAAGATGAATCCGGTGAAAAAGAATCCGATAAGCCGAAGCCGAAGAAGATGAATCCATTGATCCGAAGAAAATAATTCCATTGAGCCGAAAATAAATCCACTTAGCCGAAGTAGATATATCCAGAGGCGAAGAAAAGGATTTCACCAAGTAATCGAGTGTATTTGTGGTAACAAAGTAATGGCAGAGCCCCCAGTGTTAAGTGTATGGCGAAAGTAAACAATAAGTAACTCTCGGAAAAGGAACACTTAGCTTTTTTCCTGGGTGCGACGGAGTCGACGTGGAAGTAGGTCACCCGGCATACGAAGTCGATGTAATGGACGAAGCCGATGCATTGGAGCCGTGTGTCGTTTAGCCGAAAATATTCGACAAGGTGGAAGTAGTCGGCATGGAAGAGGGAATCGTCGAGTCCGCGGTGGGCGAGCCCCCGGGCGAGGTGTGTGCGCGTTGTTGGGTTAACGACAGGCGAGCCTCCGAGCATGCGACTGTACGCGGCGAAGTCGTCGAAACTTGTTCCGATCTGTAGTAATATTACGGCGCAAAAAACTGTACGCAAATAATAGTACGAGCCGAAAAATATTTGGTCAAACAAATTTTCGCATAATTGGAAATATAGCACCTGGATTTGTATTGGATGGCGAAGTCGGATGTTATTCGGCTAGCAGCCGAGTCGCTATTTTTTTGTTTCGCTGAGGAACTTGTTGAAGTAAATTTTCTTCGGATCCAATCTGTGTGCCCGCTCCCTGCGCACGATGTGTGCCATTGAAGTAGATGTGTTCACGCAGCCGAGATACTTGTCCGTGTTGATGTCTGGGTTACCAGACGAGGAATTACTGATTGGTTGTTCATCAGCAAGGTCCGCCTGCCTTGGGTGATAAGATGATCAGCCGCAGAAGTCTCCGTACGTGCGCAGGTCAATATGTCTCCAGCTGAAACAATCTGTCCCAAACTCCCAATAGCTTTCTTCGTGCACGTCGTGATTTGGCTTTTGGATGAGAAGCAGATTCTCGACCAGAATCTCACTGCTTTATGTTGTACTGGTGAATCCCTCCAAGCTCGTATGCGCGAAAAAATCTAGCGGGCCACAGCATATGCTTCCGCGTGAATACTTCTCCATAGCATCCGATGCATCCAGCTCTTGATTGAAGACGATAAGAGATCTCGCCCGAATAACAAAATCCAGTCGCCGCGATTCCCACAGACGGCGCCAATTGACGAGGGAATATCTCGGCAATGCCTACGTATTGTAGACTAGGGTTTTCGGGAAGAGCGACGATGGAGATTCCGGGGACGAGATTAGGCACACGACGTACCCCCTCGGTGGAGGATCCCTACGTGCTGCTAGCAATCCACTATATGATCATAAGTATATTTACAGGGTGCCGCCATAAGCGGGATATGTTGTCTATCTATTGGCCTCTATATTTCGGGTGCCCTGGCTAGCTTTATATATGCAACCAGCCTAGGGTTTTACAAGAGTCCTAGTTGACTACTTCTTCGGGTAGCCTTGTTGGGCCTTCTCCATATTGGGCCGAGCTGATCCAGGTATACAAATAATGGGTACCCGAAGGGTATGCCCATGTCACCCGGTGTTATTCTATACTTGTTGTAGATGCTATTGAGTGAAACCACTGAACCAAGGTTTATGTTCAGATTGTTATTCATCATCATATCACCTCTGATTGTATTCCATATGATGTCTCGTGAGTAGTTCGTTTAGTTCTTGAGGACATGGGTGAAGTCTAAATGCTAGTAGTGAATTATGGTTGAGTAATATTCAATGTTATGATATTTAAGTTGTGGTGTCATTCTTCTAGTGGTGTCGTGTGAACGTCGACTACACGACACTTCACCATTTATGGGCCTAGGGGAGTGCATCTTGTATTCGGTTGCGGGGTTGCCGGAGTGACAGAAACCTAAGCCCCCGTTAGTATATCGATGCAGGAGGGATCGCAGGATCTCAGAGTTTAAGGCTGTGGTTAGATTTATCTTAATTACTTTCTTGTAGTTGCGGATGCTTGCAAGGGGTATAATCACAAGTATGTATTAGTCCTAGGAAGGGCGGTGCATTAGCATAGGTTCACCCACACAACACTTATCAAAACAATGAAGATTATTAAACCACATGAAGCGAAAGTACTAGACTAAAATCCCCGTGTGTCCTCAGGAACGTTTGGTCATTATAAGTAAACAAACCGGCTTGTCCTTTGTGCTAAAAAGGATTGGGCCACTCGCTGCAATTATTTCTCTCGCATTTTATTTACTTGTACTTTATTTATCGCAATATCAAAACCCCCTGAATACTTGTCTGTGAGCATTTACAGTGAATCCTTCATCGAAACCGCTTGTCAACACCTTCTGCTCCTCGTTGGGTTCGACACTCTTATTTATCGAAAGTACTACGATACACCCCTATACTTGTGGGTCATCAAGACTATTTTCTGGCACCGTTGCCGGGGAGTGAAGCGCTATTGGTAAGCGGAATTGGTAAGGAAATTTACTGTTTGTGCTGATTTTATTTCTGCCTGCTGCTATAAATCATTATGGAGAGATCCTCTCTTCAATTTATATTTGGGAAATCTACTACTACTGCAACGGTAGTGGATGAAGCGCCAGGTGAGGAAGTAGTACCATATAAAATACCTATGAAAATTATTGAACGTGTTATGGATAACCGCTATGAAGGGGATGGAACTGTCCATCCTGGTGATCATTTATTGTTTTTGCATGAATTATGCGGGTTATTCAAATGTGCAGGTATTTCTATGAATGAAGTTAGGAAGAAACTATTCACTATATCGCTGTCTGGTAAAGCGGCGCATTGGTATAAATTGCTGAAGAATGGTGATTCTATTGATTGGGAGGACATTGTGCCTCTATTTTATTCCAAATTTTATCCTCCAAGTGAAATTCACAAAGATCGGAACCGCATATATAATTTCTGGCCTCATGATGGAGAGAGTATTGCCCAAGCTTGGGGAGATTGAAGTCTTTAATGCTCAAATGCCCCATTCATGAGCTTCCTGGTAATGTTATTATTGATAATTTCTATGCAAGACTTTCTTTTCAAGACAAGACCTTGCTGGATACTTCTTGTTCTGGATCATTTACACGCAAGAATGAAGAGTTTAAAAGGGACCTTCTTGATCGGATCCAAGAAAATACTGAAGGATGGGAGAATGACAAAGATAGAGAATCAGGTATAATTTATGATTATAAATGCATTGAAGCTTTTATGGATACTGATAAATTTCGTAATTTGAGTGCTACATATGGTCTTGATTCCCAAGTTGTTGCAAATCTTTATAAAGCTTTTGCCTCTCATTATGAACTGCCTAAGAAGAATTTTGATAAGTATCATGAACCGTATAAAGATAAAATTGATTCATCTGTAAACAAATGTGTAGTGATTGAAACTGTTGATAATGTTATTCCTGAAGCTTATATTGAAAAAACTCCTTTCCCTGCTAAAATGAAGGAGTACTCTGTCATATCTAGTGCGGTTAATAAAAGTGAAAAGAAACCTAAAGAACCTGAAGAACAAATTAAAATTGAACCTGCTGTTGCAATAGTTAAAGATCTTGTGACTGAAAATGTGGAGGATGGTCATATTATTTTCCGTGAAGATGCTTCTAATATTGTTTCACATCCTAATAAATCCAAACAAGTTAGTGTTCCTATGCTATCTGTTAGAATTGGTGATCATTGCTATTATGGTTTATGTGATATTGGTGCAAGTGTTAGTGCTATTCCTTATGAGCTTTACACGGAGATTATGCACGAAATTGGTTCTTGTGAACTTGAAGATATTGATGTGGTTATTCATCTGGCTAATAGAGAAACTATTTCTCCAATTGGTATTGTTCGAGATGTGGAAGTTCTATGTGGTAAGATTAAATATCCTGCTGACTTTTTGGTACTTGGTTCTGCTGCTAGTGATCATTGTCCTATCATTTTTGGTAGACCTTTTCTAAATACTTGTGGAGCTATTATAGATTGTAAGAAAGAGAAAATTTTGACTAGATTTGCTGGTGAACCTTATGAATTTAACTTTTCTAAATTTACCAAAACTCCTTATAAAGCTGACTTGCCTAGTAATGATTTTAAAATGGAGCAGTGTGCATCCATTGTTCTTGTTCCTAATAATCCTTTGCAGCAACATTTGGAGGATAGCGAGAGTGAAATTTTCAGGAAAGAAAGAGATGAGCTTGAGGAGATATTTCTTCGCCAACCTATTCTCAAGCATGATTTACCGGTGGAAGATTTGGGAACGACACCTCCACCAAAGGAAGATCCTGTTTTTGATTTAAAGCCTTTACCTGATAATCTTAAATATGCTTATGTTGATGATAAGAAAATATATCCTGTTATTATTAGTTCTAAACTTACAGAGTTTGAAGAAGAAAGATTATTGCAAATATGTTGATGCTTAGGTTTCTTTTCACTTTTATTAACCGCACTAGATATGACAGAGTACTCCTTCATTTTAGCAGGGAAAGGAGTTTTTTCAATATAAGCTTCAGGAATAACATTATCAGCAGTTTCAATCACTACACATTTGTTTACAGATGAATCAATTTTATCTTTATACGGTTCATGATACTTATCAAAATTCTTCTTAGGCAGTTCATAATGAGAGGCAAAAGTTTTATAAAGATTTGCAACAACTTGAGAATCAAGACCATATGTAGCACTCATATTACGAAATTTATCAGTATCCATAAAAGCTTCAATGCATTTATAATCATAAATTATACCTGATTCTCTATCTTTGTCGTTCTCCCATCCTTCAGTATTTTCTTGGATCCGATCAAGAAGGTCTCTTTTAAACTCTTCATTCTTGCGTGTAAATGATCCAGAACAAGAAGTATCCAGCAAGGTCTTGTCTTGAAAAGAAAGTCTTGCATAGAAATTATCAATAATAACATTACCAGGAAGCTCATGAATGGGGCATTTGAGCATTAAAGACTTCAATCTCCCCAAGCTTGGGCAATACTCTCTCCATCATGAGGCCAGAAATTATATATGCGGTTCCGATCCTTGTGAATTTCACTTGGAGGATAGAATTTGGAATAAAATAAAGGCACAATGTCCTCCCAATCAATAGAATCACCATTCTTCAGCAATTTATACCAATGCGCCGCTTTACCAGACAGCGATATAGTGAATAGCTTCTTTCTAACTTCATTCATAGAAATACCTGCACATTTGAATAACCCGCATAATTCATGCAAAAACAATAAATGATCACCAGGATGGACAGTTCCATCCCCTTCATAGCGGTTATCCATAACACATTCAATAATTTTCATAGGTATTTTATATGGTACTACTTCCTCACCTGGCGCTTCATCCACTACCGTTGCAGTAGTAGTAGATTTCCCAAATAGAAATTGAAGAGAAGATCTCTCCATAATGACTTATAGCAGCAGGCAGAAATAAAATCAGCACAAACAGTAAAGGTTTTCCTTACCAATTCCACTTACCAATAGCGCTTCACTCCCGGCAACGGCGCCAGAAAATAGTCTTGATGACCCACAAGTATAGGGGGTGTATCGTAGTATCTTCGATAAGTAAGAATGTCGATCCCAACGAGGAGCAGAAGGTGAGTTTCGATGAAGGATTCACTGTAAATGCTCACAGACAAGTTTTCAGGGGGTTTTGATATAGCAGATAAATAAAGTACAAGTAAATAAAATGCGAGAGAAATAATCACTACGAGTGGCCCAATCCTTTTTAGCACAAAGGACAAGCCGGTTTGTTTACTTATAATGACCAAACGTTCTTGAGGACATACCGGGATTTTAGTCTAGTGCTTTCGCTTCATGTAGCTAAATAATCTTCATTGTTTTGATAAGTGTTGTGTGGGTGAACCTATGCTAATGCACCGCCCTTCCTAGGACTAATACATACTTGTGATTATACCCCTTGCAAGCATCCGCAACTACAAGAAAGTAATTAAGATAAATCTAACCACAGCCTTAAACTCGAGATCCTGCGATCCCTCTTGCATCGATATACTAACGGGGGCTCAGGTTTCTGTCACTCCGGCAACCCCGCAATTAGCAACCGAATACAAGATGCACTCCCCTAGGCCCATAAATGGTGAAGTGTCGTGTAGTCGACGTTCACACGACACCACTAGAAGAATGGCACCACAACTTAAATATCATAACATTGAATATTACTCAACCATAATTCACTACTAGCATTTAGACTTCACCCATGTCCTCAAGAACTAAACGAACTACTCACGAGACATCATATGGAATACAATCAGAGGTGATATGATGATGAATAACAATCTGAACATAAACCTTGGTTCAATGGTTTCACTCAATAGCATCTACAACAAGTAGAGAATAACACCGGGAGAGTTTCCCCTATCGAACAATCAAGATCAAACCCAAATTGTTACAGCGGTGACGAGGTGCAGCGGTGGTGATGGCGGTGTAGATGGTGGAGATGATGATGATGATGATGGAGATGATGTCCAGCTCGATGACGATGGCGATGGCGTCGATTTCCCCCTCCGGGAGGGAATTTCCCCGGCGGATTCCTGCCCGCCGGAGAGCTCTTTCTCTCTGGTGTTTTCCGCCCCGCAGAGGCGCCTTCGTGAGGTCCTCTCTGTGGCTTAGGTTTTCGGGACGAAGGAGTGCGCGAAGAAAAGAAGGCGAAAGGGGCTGTGGGGCCCCCACACCACAGGGTGGCGCGGCCAGGCCATGGGCCGCGCCGGCCGTGGTCCCCCACCTTGGCTCCTCTCTGCTCCCCCTTTGGCTCCCTCCGTCATCTGGAAAAATAGGATTTTACGTGAAATTTTCTCCCACGATCTTCCGAAATATTGCGTTCGACGGTGCTTTTTCCAGCAGAATCCTGGCTCCGGTGCTTGATCCTCCAATAATGATGAAACATGCAAAATAGATGAAATAACATAAGTATTGTGTCCCAATATGAAATATATCAATGAATAACAGCAAATTATGATACAAAATAGTGATGCAAATTGGCTGTATCACTCCGCCACGGTGAGGCTGCCGCGGCCGAAGCCGTTCGCCGCGGCGATCTTGCGGGACGACGAGCTCGACATTTTTGGAGCGGCGAGGAGAAGATCTGGGAGGGGGGAGGCGGCGGCGACGAGAAGGTTTATGAGCGGTGAGAACTGCAGGGCGTCTTAAATAGCGGCGGCAGCGGGTGGTTGCACGCAATAACGCCGGCGCGGACGGCCACGCGGCCATGCACGACGAGACGCATCCCTGCGTCGCCTGGGAAAACAGGACGCCATTAACGTCGCTTGACCAAAGGTAGGCGACGGGTTTTAGGCTTCCGCCGACGCATCGGGCCCGCGCCTCGCTTCGTTGTGTCCGGCGTGCCCGGAGCGTCCCCTGTGGGACGAGGACGGGCTCGGGGCGCCGGACACCGTATCGGGCCGCGCCGGACAAAAATGGGCTTTGGGGGACGCGGCTGGAACGCATTTTCGGTCCGGCGCGCCCCAAATTGCTTTGGGGATGCTTTGGGGGACGCGACTGGAGATGCTCTCAGTTTGCTTGCGGTGACCCGCGGACCGGCTACGGGTTCGTATCCATTTGCGGGCGACAGTAGCCACAATTGCCTCAAACCGCAAAACAGGAAAAACAAATAGGCAAAAAAGAACAATAGCCATAATTTGCATAGAGTTGGGTCCAAAAGTTCACGTTGCATTGAATAGGAAAAAGGAAAAACAGAAAAAAAAAACAAAAAAAAGACGGATAAGGCCACGCGGAGGTGGTGCTGCAGGCAACTTCTACTCACTCGAGGTCAATGAAGACATGCGGTGGCAGCCACACATTGACTGCCGGAGGAGGGGGTGGCACCTGCTCTGGTGCAAAGGCGGCCTGCTGTGACAGTTGGATGGCCTCATGGAGGCCAATCCACTTCGCGAGCTCCTCCTGCTTGGAGATCTCGACGGCACACACGAAGGCCTCCTCCTTCGTCAACGATAGGTTCTTCTCCATAGGCTCGCAGTCAAGGTCCTCGCCGACAGATGGGTCCTCGGCCTCCTCCTGCCTAGGCTCGTGCGGGCATGCTAGCAGCAATGGTAGTAGCTCCACGTACCACATGTCGGCACCAGGTACTGCTACCAGTGTGGGTGCCCGGGCCGCGGGGTGGCGAATGTGTAAGCCACCTACTCCTCCTCCTCTAGCGCCTCCTCCTTCACATGTGGCGGCGACATCTGGGGCTGCATCTACGATAGCGCCCCTGCTTCGCCTCCTCATGTGCCTCGTATTCAACGCCGGAGTCTTCGAGGCTCTTTAGGTGGGCCTCAATGGTTTGACGTCGAAAAACATGCTCGGCCTCAAACCAGCGAGCCTATAGCGGCGAGTCCATGGCATACGCTAGGTTCTGCCGCAGCTTTCGATCGGAAGGCCCTGCTGCGAAGGATCTTGCAGCGGGGAGCCGGGGCAAACATGGGGATGGCCGAGATGGGACCGCTGAGCGGGCTCAGGTACCACCCGTGAGGGAGTTGCACATCTAGCCAAGGCAACGACACACCCACCTCGACGAACTGCGCATGACCTGCCCCTCGTCGCACACCCACCGCTCGGAGCGCGATGCGGGAGGTGGGCGCGCGGCCGCGCAGAAGAAGTAGCAGCGGCCGCCATTGCTGCTTGAGCCCAAGCCGCCCACCTCGTGGTCGTTATGGCCGGGCAGGAACTACCTGCTGCCCTTCTCCATGGCGACGTGGCCGATGTGTGCTGCTATCTAGGGTTTCATGGGATGCTACGTTGTAGTGGACTGGAGTGCTTGGTTGCTTTGGGAACCGATGGGACCTAGAAGAACGGCGGGTCCATATTTAAGAAGAACTACCGTGCGCGTTGACAACATGAACCCGCGTCTTCTCACCTCCCTGTTCGCGGCAACTGCAAAACCAACCCAAATTTAGGTTGAAAATGGAGCCAAACGGACAGCATCCACCGCATGGTCCATTTACAGATCGCTATTAGGCCTCATGTTTAGGCCACACGACCAGAATGGATGCATTTTGTTTGTGTTTTGCAATCTAAGAAAATACAAGTTTGGAAAGGGTGAATGGAACCTGGGTGCGCGCGCACCTATTTACGAAAAGTTCAATAAAAATGCTATTTAAAAGTTTCAAAAAAATGTGAAATAAATTTTTGTATGTATATATTATGTTGATACTTACTCGTGTGTGTTTTCACGGAAAAATACCATTGTGTGTGACCTACACAAAAATGATAAAAATGCAAATTTCTATTCCTATGAATAGTATAAATTCCTGTTTACTATTCTCATTTGGACATTTTGTCATTTTTATGCAGACCACACACAATGGTATTTTTTCGTGAAAACTCACACGAGTAAGTAGAGGCGGCCAGCATTGCCGCTTGAGCCCAAGCCACCCACCTCGTGGTCATTACGGCCGAGCAGGAACTACCTGCTGCCCTTCTCCATGGCGACATGGCTGATGTGTGCTGCTACTTAGGGTTTCATGGGGGCTACGTGGTAGTGGACTGGAGTGCTTCGTTGCTTTGGGAACCGATGGGACCTAGAAGAACAACATGTTCATATTTAAGAAGAACTGTCATGCTGGTGGACAACGTGGACCCGTGTCTTCTCACCTCCGTGTTCGCAACAACTGCGAAACCAACCTAAATTTATTACGCGTTTAGCGGAAATTCAATTCGGCACATGGGAGCATATGCTCCTGCCACCGGAAAAACATTTTGAAATGTTCAAAAAAATCAAACAAAAAATTTCTCGCTTACGTATCAACATTTTACGTGCGCACATCAAGTCTTGTGAAAAACCGATATTTTTTGTGACTTGTGTAAAAAAGACAAATAAAACGTCTCATACATAAGTTTTTTTACACAAAAAATTGTCTTTTTTACGGATGGCACTCAAAATATCGGTTTTCTGTGAAACCACTTTTTGAACATGTAGAATTTTAAGATGTATCCACTAAATTTTGTGTTCAAATTTTTCAACATTTTAAAATTGCATTTAAAATGAAGTTTAAAAACCGGGAGCATATGCTCCCGGGTGCCAAAACGCCACTCGCTTTAGGCCACACGAACAGAAAAGATTCATTTTGTTCGTGCATTGCAGTGTAAAATTTTACACTAGAAAATACAAGTTGTACTACAGTGCGATTTAGGTCATACCAGGCGGATCGGCCGGGGACGGCGGCCGTGTTGGGCTTGGGTCGACCCAGTAAATGCGCTGCGCAGCCTCACGGGCGCGTACGCGGCATCGATCGTCTTCTTCTTGGTGGCAGGAGCTCCTGCGCTAGCTGCATTAGTTGCTCGTGTGCCTCGTCAAAATGATTGTGTTGCAGGGTGAGGCAATTGGATATGTATGTATATCGCGTCCACTGTTGACGCCGCGCGCTGATGTGAACTCATGCTCTGCCCGTGGTCGGTCGCCTCCTCCGCCGTCCTCGGCCTGGCTCTGGCTGGCACGGTTCCGACCGTAACAGTGAGCTAGGCTCGAGGGAATCATGCGTGTCGGATGTATGACGACATAAGCTAGTGTCTAGACTAGCTACATAGTACCAAGCGAGCGGTCATGCACGCATCATCCACACGGGTGCCAAAGGATAGTAGCGCCAAAACGCCGAATCTACGGTGCCCGCCCGTGCTTAGGGTGTTTGATTTGTGCTTAAGATTGTTTTACTAAAATTTTGGTTGAGCTGTTCCTCGTCTACAAGTTAGCTAACATTGGCTTTAAAAAGCTAAATTAGAGTTGGTAGTGAAGCATTGCAACCCAAAAATTGGCAACTATGAAAACAAGAATCAATTTTAATTTTGGCCATGACTAAATAAATGGTAGAGTATGCCTTGGTAGCAATCCAAACACACCCTTGGTCTTAACGTTACGTCGCCGAGGTCGGAAAGGCCTTCGATTAGACTTATTTCCTCTAAAATGACCCTATATGTCAAACTGTAAATCACTTTCGTCCTCTTGCAAAACTTCAAAACTCGCGTGTGCCCTTTTGATCAGGTCATGTTGTATGGGTTGTTTGAGTCACTTGACTTAGCCATTTTTAGATTAAAAAAAACAGGTAAAAGATATCCTGAAATCTTACGGGCGGGCGCGTGCCAGACGCACGTCCTAGGCACACGCACTAGACGACAACTATTTGCGTCCAACTGTCAAAGAAATGGTAAGCTAGCTTATATCGTGTGTTATTTTTTTTTAAATTGTAAATTTTAAACTGTGCGGCGAAATTACAATTCGTTTTCGCTATTAAAATCCACATGACGAGAGCTTCGAAACTAGACCATATTTTCATAACAAGCAACTTTGATGCGCGATAGAGCAACTTTGGTGTTCAACAAACATGGACACTTTTTGATACACGAAGGCATAACTTTGGTGCCCGACAATAATTTTGGTGTCCATGGGAGCAATTTCAGTGTGTGACGAAGCAACTTAAGTGCCTTGCAGAGTAACTTTGGTGCCAGTTTTTGAACCATGCAGAGCAACTTTGGTGCCCGACCGAGCAATTTTTAGTGTCCTGCTGAGCAACTTTGGTACTCGACCGAGCAATTTTAGTGTCCTGCAGAGCAACATTTGGAGTTGTTGCTGCAGCTGTTGTGAAGCCTACCATCGTTGTGAATCAAGTGTTTTCGTTGCACACTAAAGTTGCTCTACCGCACACCAAAGTTGTTTTCCTGCACAACAAGTTGCTCTGTCGCCCAACAAAATTTCTTATTAAAAAATTCCGTCAAAACATATGAAAATATGGTCTAGTTTTGAAGCTCTCGTCGTATTCTAAAAGTGAAAACGGATTGTAATTTCACCGCACGGTTTAAAAATATAGTTTTAAAAAACGATAGAGTGATATCAGCTAGCCTACCATTTTTTTGTCAGCTGGACACATATTTTCGTTTGTGTGAGCACTTTTGATTTTAGAATAACCGCTCAGAATGATCAACGGGCATGCAACGCTAGATGCGTCCAAAAGATATGCTTTTTTGTTTGGCTAAATCACTTAGGTCACGCTATTCAATATGGATGCATGGACTCTCGGACCCTCTAGGTAAAAAAACAATTATTCATCCCAGTTTAGATGGTTGTACTTTAGTCAAATCAATTGACGTGTCGTGTACTTCAGCTTAATTATCCAACATGACGCGACCAAAAGAGCCATATAAGTTCTAAACTTTTGCAAGAGGCTGTAAGTGGTTTAAATTTTAGCAAAGGGCCTTTTAGGTAAAAAGAAACCCTCCTCCCATCACATTGTTCGCCAAGCACTTGCATGCAAATACCATGGATCAATGATTGTTTGTAGTTCCCTTGATCAAAAAATTGAAACAATTAATTTCAAATGTTTTCACCGGGATTCCAAAGATTATGGATCTGTCAAATGTACGGATTATTAAATTTTTCATTACATTCTAGTAATGTTTTTTTACGGAACACTAATTTTTATTCAAGTCTTTAGTGTGTGAAAGATGGAGGAGCTTGACAGAGATTGTTGAGGGGACCAATAACATCAACCATGCTTAAATTTGAGTAATCTATCTATTATATACTAAAAGCACAATACGGGGTTATATTTTCGAGACACCACGTTAATCCACATCATTCTAATTTTTTGGAACCGTTAGATCTATAATTCAGGACTAAGATTTACGTAGCTTATTAGATCAACATATGGTGATACACTTATGTTTACGTAATTCCAACACGTTCCAAACCAGACCCCACCAAAAGCCTCCATCCAAAAAAAAAAAATGCACCGTTCTAAACCAAACCCCACCAAATTAGCCTCCATCGTAAAAAAATGCACCGAACCAGCCCCAAACAAAACAGTCTGTATCCTTAAAAAAACATGTTCCCGTTCCATACATAAGGAGATTTACTCCAACACGTTTGAGATTTGAGATTTTAGAATAAGGATAGAGAGAGAGAGAAATAGCAGCTGGACTCTTTCCTTTTAAACACGTACCAATTAAATACAAACAGAACTCCTCTTATCCCTAGACAAAAGCTCCTATATAACCTACACGTCAATGTCCCACGCCTGCAGAATAAAATAATCTGTCTTGCTGCAGATTCCGGACGGTCGGCAGCGAGGCCTTGCTTCTGGCATCTTCAAGGATTAGAATCGTGTTGCTCCATCCTGGTGCAATCCTACTATACAATCATCCATCAAAGTACGTCCTACATCTACAATCTTAAGGTATTGTTGGCTCTCTCTTTTGATTTGAGAGCGATCTCAATTTGAATCTTGCTTTCTCCATGAACTTTCAGCTGGCCTTGATCTATTTTTTCTATCGTGCTTCTACGTAATAATAAAAGATGATCATACATATATTATGTGCCATGTTATCCTCTCTACCCTTATATCTCACAACTCTATACAGATATGGCACCTACGTTGCTAAGTGCGCTGTCTACAAGAAACGAGGCATGGACAATCAAGGTCAAGGTCTTAAGAATTTGGGACTCAATTAATCTATCAAATAATGAGGTTATTAGTGTTGATATGATTTTGGCAGATAAAAAGGTACGGTTATTACCTCTCTCTGAACTGAATAGTTCCAGAAATTTACTATTATCTAATATAGATATACATATATATATATTTCTTCATAGGGAAATACAATCCATGCTTCTATTGGAAACAAACTGTTCAGCAAGTTCAAGTCAAAAGTTGAAGAAAATTCCATCTACATATTCAAGTCCTTCAAAGTTTCGGAGTACGACAACTATCGTCCTTTGAAGAACAATCTGAAAATCAATTTTATTTTTGATACAATTGTGAAGGAATTCGAAGGAGAATCGCCCAATTTTCTAGACTACTACTTTGAATTTGCTGATAGTAGTACCTTACGAAGTAGGGTAAATAATGATGCCCAATGCTCAGGTATGTATATCATCCATATCTAATAAAAAAACCTACATAATTAAGTGAGATTTACATAAATAAATGTGCAGATGTCATTGGACTGCTTAGCGGGATGAAACCAATAGAAGAAAAAACAATTGCCAAGGACACTCCGAGGGAGCGCACATCAAACATCCGTGAAATTGAGATAATTCTGTTAGAGTAAGCATTAGTGGTTCAATTTGTAGCAGCACATGACTACTTTGCAATTTAACTTATCAATTTATTTCAACTCACTTCTGCATGGTTGCATTCGTCTAGCGGTGAGAAAATCAAGGTGACACTATGGGGCGACATTTTAGTAAATATGGTAAATGAAGATCTGATGGACAAACAAACCATAATTATTGTTACTTCAAATTTTGTCAGAGATTTCTATGGTGAGAACATTCAACTTTTTTTTAATCCAAAGAACAATTACTTACTAATTAATAGCTAGGCTAATCATTCTGCCCAATTAATAATCAGGCTTACCATTGCGCACGTCAAATGCATCAAGAGTCTACTTGGAGCATTGTAAAGAAATTATTTTGCCAACAATGATGGAAGTCGATGGAAGCACACAAGGAACAATCAATCAGCAGATGTTTTACAACAGAAAAAAATTGAGGGAGATTATAGATTTGCGTTACAGTGATGTCAAAACAAATGTAGCTTATCGCCTTATTGAACAATATACTGTTCCATTTTATTGTTATATATCTCATGTGTTACTCTTGGATTGAATTAGGAATATGTGTGCACGACAAAAGCAAGAATTGATGAGATTATAGAGAACAGGGGTTGGTGGTACATGGCATGTACAAGTTGCCGTTGTGCAACAAGAAAGCAGTTGGATAACTATGTTTGCAAATCATGCAATAGAATTTCTGAGAGTCCAGACCTACGGTAAGCATGCTCAATATGTGATTTTATTTTTAGTTTACCCTGTTCACAACACATATGAAGGCTAACACTGTCATATTAGGTACCTAATTAATATCAAGATAAGCGATGACACGGCAACTACCTCATGTGCAATATTTAATGAGGTAGCAGAGAGACTTCTCGGAAATAAAACCGTATCTACCATGCTGGAGCAGAATGGATTCTCTGACACAATCCCAGATGCTATTCACAACCTTTGCGGAACAACACTCATATTTCGTTTGAAGTTAACTTCAAGGAATTTGCAGGAGTGCATGGAAAATTATAAAGTGAACTACACTTTTCTGCCTAATGACAATTTAGAGATGGAATATTCAAATGAATTAGCTGAAGAGGTATGCCCATCTACATTTGTTTTGTTCCAAAAAACCATGAACATATTTGTAACGAGAAACGTATTACAGGACATGCTGGACAACCAAGGAAAAGAAAATTCTATATATTCTGCATCGCATGATTTAGAAAATCAGGTATGAAAACTACCATATAGTTTAAGTATCATAAGTATTGTAGTAGTTCATTTTCATATTATGACAATTTCTTTTACAGTATAATCACTACTCCGACCGCGAGGAAGAGGAAGTTGAATATAACAATGATGCATGTGAAAAGCAAAGCTCGCGATCTACCAATAAAAAACTTCTGAAGAAGATTAAAAAAGATACATCAAGTAAAAGACGTAAAAAAGAGGTAATGAAAGGTTATTTGTTATACCATAATAAATGTTTTCGTTCTCACCTTGCCATATAATGCAGAAACAGTCAAGCATTGTTCGAGCAAAGAGAAAGGAAGAGAAAGCAAGGAACAGATCTAAAATAAAACAGACAGACATTCCCTCAAGGAAAAAGAAAATATCTGCTCAAACAATACAGGTTTTTGATGAGAAAGTATTGTAATAAAAAATATGACTTTTATTTCTATGTGTATTAAGAATCTATTTTTTGTCATAAAATATTATGGAAAAAATGCAGGAAGAGTCGACCATTGATTTGGAGGAGTTAAAAGAATACGATGACGGTGGTACAATAACTACAGATCTACTTGAAGATAGCCTACCCAGTAGCCGAATTTCACATTCAAATTTCATTATAATAGATGGTTCGGATGAAGAGTGGAAGCATAAAGCTACAGATGTGAACTACCCTTGCAAGAAGCGCAAAAAGATTTTGAAAGAAAAGAAACTCAAGAATAAGGTACTCAACTTTTCCGTTACCAAAAAATAGGTTAAACTTACCCATGATTTTTTTTCAGAATCAAAAACTCATTTGTATGAATTAATAAATAAGAAAAATAAAAAATGTAAAAAAGATGCAAGAATTGTGGTGTCGAGAAAAAACAAAACAACTGTTGAAAATAATAAAATTTTGGATGATAATAAGGCATTACATTGGAAATATTTCCAAGCTTCTAGATGCACTTCTGTCCCAAATTTTGGGGCAGAGGAATATTAAATTACTTTTTGCACTAGGAACCATATGACATCACCTACTAACTGCAGGCAGACAAGAATGTACAAAGCATCCAAATGTCAAGTACAGATGTAGTTACGATAGAAGATCAAACTACCCGCAAGAAATTCAAGAAGGTTGAGAATGGGAACAAAATCACTGATGAGGTACTCTAATGGCCTTCTTTTAAGCTACTCCCTCCGATCCGTATTAATTATCGCTTATATGGATGTATCACAAGTAATATGAATCGGAGAGAGTAATATTTCTTAGCAATGTTTTTTAGACAAAGAAAGTTTGCATTATAAAAGTCTATCTTACAGGTAGAAGATGAAGATAACTTCACCCATGTAAAAAGGGATACCGGCAAGAAAATAAGAAAGGCAGCGAAGCTGAACAAAACAAAAAAGGTACTATAATGTGAAAAACATATTTATATAGTATTATCTTTGGGAAAAAATGTTATATATACTAGAAGTTTTTCTATACAAGTTGCACTTTTCTCCAACACTGTGTAACCAGAACCCGATTTTTTATATGAGTTGCACGTTTTCTCAAGAAATATGCAACTAGCAACCTATATTCGGTATGAGTTTTACTTTCTAAAAGAAATGTGCAATTAGTTCAAAGATAAGTGTATCTCGGCTGAGTTGCACTTTTCCGGCAGAAAAGTGCAATTACACTTTTTTGCGAGAAAAGTGCAACTAAAGCATTTTTATGGATAAAAACTTAAAAAATTCTCAGTCGACCGAGACATAGAAAATCCGTTGTTTTCTTTTGATTGTTTTCTATATTTTAAATCACTTTTCAATTAAATTTCATAAAATGTCTAAAGCACATTTTTCCGGTGAAGTACCATATATTAGTAGGCTAAGTGGAATCTAAACTTTTATCGCTTAGCTCCGTCCAAATTAAAAGGCTTTACAACCATGCCATGCTGTTCAACAGTCACTAGGTAGCTAGCAAAACACGAATGCGCATGCCGCTACGCATGCACGTCATTGGTAACTACCTGATGCCGCTGGCTGCGTGTTACTATGGCGTCGACTGAGACGTAGCAATTTCTCAGTCGACTGAGACGCAGTCGCTCCCATATTTATTTGTCCGATGCAACGCACGAGCACTTTTGCTAGTATATTAAAAAATAACATAAATAAATGTTAGAAATGTCTTAAAAAATCTGAAGTAGGGGGCCATGGCCCCCCTCCATATGCAAGCTTTGCCACGGTGAACATGGGGTTAATGGCGTAGTGTGTTGCCCTAGAGCCCCTAAAATCCGTCCACCGGGCCATGTAGACTACTACTCCGTACGTATCTCGCAAGCTGGGCACTCATGGAGGCGTCACGTCCATGCACTGGCGGATCTACATGGTGCCAACGGGGTGTATTGTACACGGGGAAAAATCAATTTCCTTTGTATATCAACAAAATTTCAGCATATGTGCACCCCTATACCAAGAATTTATTTGTGTTGTGGCACCATCCGGCACCATGGCTGCCTCTGCTCTAGCTCCGTCACTACGTACACGTGTGTGAAAAAATAGAATCAGCCTTCGTGTGTGTATTCTTCTCGATGTGGATGCCGGGTAAGAACTACAACAGGATCTATCCCACGCTCACGTGTGATGAAAGAAGAGACAATACATCTATCTAAATACAAAGTCTTAGTGAAATGGTTCTGGTACTCTCACTATAGAATAACCTCAGAAAAAAGCCAAGACTCAAACTCAAGACCCTGAGCACTCATATTGTATCAAGCTTCATGCACTAGCCAAACCAACTAAAATTTTGAAGTGATGGAATAGCTACACCGTTACTTTTTTACTTCACGTTCTAGGTTTTAGTCAAATTTAAACTTTGTCAAATTCTACAAACATTTACGTGCCTAAACATTTGGTATAATTTTACAAAATTTGATTTTAACTAAATCTAGAACGCAAAATAATCGTGAATAGAGGGAGTAGCACATGTGTATCTTGTGATATTGTTTGAAAATTTGAAATCCAGTCACTTCAACATACATAAATGTTTCCTTTTTTTTACCCATGTGTGTGATACTATTACTCCAGTCAAAAACCCCAAATTGGCCGTTTGAGCCATAGGTTAGGTTTAAAAGGTTTTGTTGGCTTTAGTAGTGATGGCTTAAGTGGAGGTTTAGCTTTATTTTGGCATGAGCAGTTCTCTGTAGAAATCCAAAGTATTAATGAAAGGTATATTGATGTGTACTTGCGTGTGTCTCCTAATGCGCCTCAATGGCATTTAACTTGTGTTTATGGGGAACCAAGAGTAGAAAATAGACACCTGATGTGGAATGCTTTGAGAAATATTAAAGGTCAATCTGATTTGCCGTGGCTAGTAATGGGCGATTTTAATGAAGCACTTTGGCAAGAAGAACACCTTTCACAAACACCGAGGGTTGTTTATCAAATGGATGCTTTTAGAGAGGTGCTTACTGACTGCAATTTGATTGATCTTGGTTTTGCAGGTTTCCCTTACACATATGATAACAAGAGACAAGGGAGAGCCAATGTGAAAGTAAGGCTTGATAGGGCGGTCGCTGATCCAAACTGGCGTGATATGTTCGCTGAATCAAATGTGCAGCACCTAACTTCACCTGTGTCCGACCACTGCCCAATTTTAATCAACATCATCAAGGAGGAGTGGGTACATTGTAGACAACCAAGACACCAATATGAGATATTCTGGGAGCGTCATGATTCTCTTCCAGAACGAGTGGCCAAGGCCTGGGACGAGATGGGGCGAAAGAGGGATCTTGCTGAAGTGATGCAAGGCTTGGATACAGTCATGACCTCTTTGCAAGAGTGGAGTACAAGCAAGTTCGGTAACATTATTAGAGAGCTGAAAAAGGCAAGAGAAAGGCTAGAATCTCTGGTTCTAAATGGGGCAGACCAAAGAGAAATACGACATGCAACAGATCATATGAATGAACTTTTATATAGAGAAGAAATGTTGTGGATCCAACGGTCTTGAGTATCCTGGTTAAAAGAGGGCGATCGCAATACAAGGTTTTTCCATCAAACGGCTGTATGGAGAGAAAGGAGAAATAAAATAAAGAAACTTAAAGATGATGATGGTGTCTGGAATGATGTACCAAGTGATATTCAGAGAATGGCCACCTCATACTTCAACGATTTGTTTACTCGGGATCCTTCTCTGAATTCTGAGCACTTTATTTCTCTGATACAGGAAAAGGTTACTGTGCAAATGAACGAGAACCTATGTAAGGAATTTACGGATGATGAAATTGGAGATGCTTTATTCCAGATCGGCCCTCTCAAAGCGCCGGGGGTGGATGGATTTCCCGCAAGGTTGTTCTATCAAAGAAATTGGGGGACTATAAAGGAAGAGGTGATCAATGTTGTCAAAGTGTTTTTTGCAACAGAACGCATGCCAGAAGGTGTCAATGACACAGCCATTATTTTGATTCCAAAAAATGATCATCCAGAAACACTCAAAGACTTTAGCCCCATAAGTTTATGCACAGTCATATATAAAGTGATAGCAAAGTGTATGGATAACAGATTGAGACCTATGCTGGGAGAAATCATCTCTGCTAACCAAAGTGCTTTCGTTCCGGGTCGATTAATAACAGACAATGCCCTGGTGGCGTTTGAGTGTTTGCACTTCATTGAACAGAACACAAACAGGAACAAGAATTTTTGTGCATATAAATTAGACCTATCAAAGGCGTATGACAGGATGGATTGGGGATTTTTAAGGAAAGTGATGCAAAGGTTTGGGTTTTCTCACCGATGGATTGACTGGATAATGGTATGTGTCACCTCAGTGAGTTACAAGGTAAAATTAAACGGAACCCTCCTAGATTCATTTTCGCCCTTCCGGGGTCTCCGGCAGGGTGATCCCCTATCGCCTTTCCTGTTTTTATTCGTCGCTGATGGTTTATCTACTCTACTCCAACATGAAGTTTAAAACAATACCATTGACCCTGTGAGAATTTGTAGAAGAGCTTCAGGTATCTCCCATCTCCTCTTTGCTGATGACAGCTTACTTTTCTTCAAAGTCCACCAGGAGCAGGCCACAAGAGTGAAGGCGGTCTTGGATCTCTACGCTTCAAGTACGGGACAAGTTATCAACCTAGGAAAATGCAACATTATGTTTGGGAATTCATGTCCAGTGGAGAGTCGTCATGTGGTTAAGGCAGTGCTACAGGTGACACAGGAGTCTTTTGAAGCAAAATACCTTGGCTTGCCAACGCCAGAAGGTAGGATGGTTGCAGGTAAATTTCAGAGTTTGCAAGCCAAGCTTGCCAAATGTCTTGTTGAGTGGGACGATAATCATAAATCACAGGCAGCCAAGGAGATCCTCATCAAAGCCATAGCTCGGGCAATACCGGTCTATGTCATGAGCGTGTTTAAATTACCTTATGGACTGTGTGATGAGCTTACAAAGATGATACGCAGGTACTGGTGGGGGGCTGAAAATGGCAAACATAAGATGCACTGGCTCGCGTGGGACATTATGCTTCGGCCAAAAAACTATGGAGGCATTGGATTTAGGGATATGAGATTGTTCAATCAGGCTCTGCTAGCGTGGCAAGCCTGGAGGCTACTTCAATTCCCAGATTCTTTATGTGCCCAACTGTTAAAAGCAAAATATTATCCTAATGGTTTCCTAACTGACACGGTTTTTACAGGTAATGGATCATCCACATGGCAAGCAATCGAACACGGATTGAAATTGCTGAAACTAGGTGTCATATGGCGTGTGGGGACTGGGACGTCGATCAGAACATGGCGCGACCCTTGGATTCCTAGGGAGGCTTGCCACACACCTAGATCAAGTCAAGGGCGATGCAGGTTTCGATGGGTCTCAGACTTTATCTTACCAGAAGGAACTTGGCATATACAACGTTTCCAACAATACTTCTGTCCGGACGACGTGGCGGACATCCTCAACATTCAGACCTCAAGGCGTAACGAGGAGGACTTCATTGCTTGGTTCCCTGAAAAACGAGGTACCTTTACTGTAAAAAGCGCTTATTGACTAGGGCTGACTAACCTTATGAAGGAGCATGACCGAGGCGCCACCAGCTCCAGGCTTGATGGCGAACGGCCTGGCTGGAAACTCATATGGGATTGCCCAGTGATGTCTACGCACGCTTCTATTCCTGTAGACAGTGTTGGGCCTCCAAGAGCAGAGGTTTGTAGAACAGCAACAAGTTTCCCTTAAGTGAATCACCCAAGGTTTATCGAACTCAGGAGGTAGAGGTCAAAGATATCCCTCTCAAGCAACCCTGCAATTAAGATACAAGAAGTCTCTTGTGTCCCCAACACACCTAATACACTTGTCGATGTATAGGTGCACTAGTTCGGCTAAGAGATAGTGAAATACAAGTAATATGGATGATTATAAGTAGCAATTGCAATCTGAAATAAAAATGGCAGCAAGCAAACATGTAGCAGAACTTGTTGGAAACGGTGTTTCAATGCTTAGAAACAAGGCCTAGGGATCATACTTTCACTAGTGGACACTCTCAACAATGATCACATAATTGGACAATTAGATAACTTCTCTTCACTTGTGCTACTCTGAATTACTCTCCTATTGGAATCACTAATCATCACGTAGTGGCTACAAAAGCTCCACTCAAAGTTCATCAAGTACTTGACAAACACCACTCATAGGGATATCCTCATCAAATCATAATCCAAGATAATACCGTTGCAATTTAGACCGAGTACTAACATAGCATACACACTGTCAACAATAGCTATGAAAGGGGGAATAGATCACATCAATACTATCATAGTAATAGTTAACTTCATAATCCACAAGAGATTACAATCATAGCCTACTCCAAGTACTACATGATGCACACGCTGTCCAATTTACATCATGGAGGAGGAATAGACTACTTTAATAACATCACTAGAGTAGCACATAGATTAATAGTGATACAAAGCTCATGATCACATAAAGATCACACCATGGGAGAGAGAGATGAGCCACATAGCTACCGGTAGAGCCCTCAGCCTCGGGGGAGAACTACTCCCTCCTCATCATGGGAGACAGCAACGGTGATGAACATGGCGGTGGTAACGATGGAGATGACTCCGGGGGCAATTCCCCGTCCCGGCGGCGTGCCGAACAGAGATTCTGTCCCCCGAAACTTGTCTTCGCGATGGCGGCGGCTACGGAACTCTTCGTGGAATATCGTCGATTGTTTTAGGGTTTTCACTTCTGGAAGAATATATAGGCGAAGGGGCGATGTCTGTGGAGTCCCGAGGTGGGCTCCCTGATGTCTACGGGTGCTTCTATTCTTGTAGACAGTGTTGGGCCTCCAAGAGCAGAGGTTTGTAGAACAGCAAGTTTCCCTTAAGTGGATTACCCAAGGTTTATCGAACTCAGGGAGGAAGAGGTCAAAGATATCCCTCTCATGCAACCCCGCAACCACAAAGCAAGAAGTCTCTTGTGTCCCCAACACACCTAATAGGTGTACTAGTTCGGCGAAGAGATAGTGAAATACAAGTGGTATGAATGAATATGAGCAGTAGTACGGCAAAAATAGCTTCCGTGCAGTTGATGGTAGTAATATTGCAGGAAGTAAACAAGCAGTAGTAACGCAGCGTAGTAACGCAAGAACAATAAACAAGCAGCGATAGCAGTATTTAGGAACAAGGCCTAGGGAATAGACTTTCACTAGTGGACTCTCTCAACATTGATCACATAACAGAATAGATAAATGCATACTCTACACTTTCTTGTTGGATGATGAACACATTGCGTAGGATTACACGAACCCTCAATGCCGGAGTTAACAAGCTCCACAATTCAATGTTCATATTTAAATAACCTTAGAGTGCATGAAAGATCGATACGACTAAACCAAGTACTAACATAGCATGCACACTGTCACCTTCACGCTTATGTAGGAGGAATAATACACATCAATACTATCATAGCAATAGTTAACTTCGCAATCTACAAGAGATCATGATCATAGCATAAACCAAGTACTAACACGAGTGCACACACTGTCACCATTACACCGTGTAGGAGGAATAAAACTACTTTAATAACATCACTAGAGTAGCACATAGATAAATTGTGATACAAGACACATTGCAATCATAAAGAGATATAAATAAGCACTTCACTATGCCATTCATAACAGTGAATAAGTATTCTGTGAAATATAGCCTAAGAGACCCACACGGTGCACACACTGTCACCTTTACACACGTGGGACAAGGAGTCTCCGGAGATCACATAAGTAAAACTCACTTGACTAGCATAATGACATCTAGATTACAAGCATCATCATATGAATCTCAATCATGTAAGGCAGCTCATGAAATTATTGTATTGAAGTACATAGGAGAGAGATGAACCACATAGCTACCGGTACAGCCCCGAGCCTCAATGGAGAACTACTCCCTCCTCATGGGAGCAGCAGCGGTGATGAAGATGGCGGTGGAGATGGCATGTCGATGGAGAAGCCTTCCGGGCACTTCCCCGGCAGGGTGCCGGAACAGAGACTCCTGTCCCCAGATCTTGGCTTCGCGATGGCGGCGGCGATGGTTTCTGTGGGTTTCGTCCTCCGTCTCAGGGTTTTCGCGACGGAGGCTTTTAATAGGCGAAGAGGCGGCGCAGGAGGGTCGAAGGGGCGACGACACCATAGGCTGGCGCGGCCAGGGCCCAGGCCGCGCCACCCTATCATCTGGGCCCACATGGCCCCCTCCGCGCTCTCGGGTGTTCGATGCTTCCGGGCAAAATAGGAACCGGGCGTTGATTTCGTCCAATTCCGAGAATATTTCGTTACTAGGATTTCTGAAACCAAAAACAGCAGAAAAGGAACGGCACTTCGGCATCTTGTTAATAGGTTAGTTCCAGAAAATGCACGAATATGACATAAAGTGTGCATAAAACATGTAGGTATCATCAATAAAGTAGCATGGAACATAAGAAATTATCGATATGTTGGAGACGTATCAGCATCCCCAAGCTTAGTTCTGCTTGTCCCGAGCAGGTAAAACGATAACAAAGATAATTTCTGAAGTGACATGCCATCATAACCTTGATCATACTATTGTAAACATATGTAATGAATGCAGCGATCAAAACAATGGTAATGACATGAGTAAACAAGAATCATAAAGCAATGACTTTTCATGAATAGCACTTTCAAGACAGGCATCAATAAGTCTTGCATAAAAGTTAACTCATAAAGCAATAATTTCAAAGTAAAGGCATTGAAGCAACACAATGGAAGATTAAGTTTCAGCGGTTGCTTTCAACTTGTAACATGTATATCTCATGGATAGTTGTCAATGCAAAGTAATATAACAAATGCAATAAGCAAGTATGTAAGAATCAATGCACAGTTCACACAAGTGTTTGCTCTTT
This sequence comes from Lolium multiflorum, assembly GCA_030979885.1. NCBI lineage: Eukaryota > Viridiplantae > Streptophyta > Magnoliopsida > Poales > Poaceae > Lolium > Lolium multiflorum. Next base: position 209,237,311 of record CM061748.1, read on the forward strand.
GAGGTGGAGAGGAAATAGGTAGACTGACTCAACATAAAAGTAGAAGAATGGCCCTTCGCAGAGGGAAGCATTGATTGCTATATTTGTGCTAGAGCTTTGATTTTGGAAACACCAAGAGAGTATAAAAGTAGAATTTTGAGAGGTGTTTGTTGTTGTCAACGAATGGTAGTGGGTACTCTAACTACCTTATCAACCAGACTTTCAAGAGCGGCTCCCATGAAGGACGTTATCTCTACCAGCAAGGTAGATCATCCCTCTTCTCTTTTGTTTACACATGTACTTTAGTTTTATTTATTAGATGACACTCCCCCCAACCTTTTCTTTCACAAGCCATGGCTAACCGAATCCTCGGGTGCCTTCCAACATTCACATACCATGGAGGAGTGTCTATTTGCAAATTTAAGTTGCTTACTGATAAATCAGAGCAAAACATGTGAAGAGAATTATTAATGCAAGTTAATTAATTGAGGCTGGGAACCCCATTGCCAGCTCTTTTTGCAAAATTATTGGATAAGCGGATGAAGCCACTAGTCCATTGTGAAAGTCTGTCAAAAGTAAATGACAAGATCGAAAGATAAAACACCACATACTTCCTCATGAGCTATAAAACATTGACACAAATAAGAGGTGATAAATTTTGAATTATTTAAAGGTAGCACTCAAGCAATTTACTTTGGAATGGCGGAAAATACCATGTAGTAGGTAGGTATGGTGGACACAAATGGCATAGTGGTTGGCTCAAGGATTTTGGATGCATGAGAAGTAATCCCTCTCGATACAAGGTTTAGGCTAGCAAGGTTATTTGAAACAAACACAAGGATGAACCGGTGCAGAAAAACTCACATAAAAGACATATTGTAAACATTATAAGACTTTACACTGTCTTCCTTGTTGTTCAAAATTCAATACTAGAAATTATCTAGACCTTAGAGAGACCAATTATGCAAACCAAATTTTAGCATGCTCTATGTATTTCTTCACTAATAGGTGCAAAGTATATGATGCAAGAGCTTAAACATGAGCACAACAATTGCCAAGTATCACATTATCCAAGACATTTTACCAATTACTAGATGTAGCATTTTTCAATTCCAACCATATAACAATTTAACGAAGAGGAAACTTCGCCATGAATATTATGAGCTAAGAACACATGTGTTCATACGAACCAGCGGAGCGTGTCTCTCTCCCACACAAGGATGAACTTATTCAGAGAACTAAGATAACAAAACAAAAACAAAAATAAAAGCACGACGCTCCAAGTAAAGTACATAAGATGTGACCGAATAAAAATATAGTTTCAAGAGAAGGAACCTGATACTTTGTCGATGAAGAAGGGGATGCCTTGGGCATCCCCAAGCTTAGATGCTTGAGTCTTCTTGAAATATGCAGGGATGAACCACGGGGCATCCCCAAGCTTAGAGCTTTCACTCCTCTTGATCATAGTATATCATACTCCTCTCTTGACCCTTGAAAACTTCCTTCACACCAAACTTCAAGCGAACTCATTAGAGGGTTAGTGCATAATCAAAAATTCACATATTCAGAGGTGACACAATCATTCTTAACACTTCTGGACATTGCACATAACTTTTAAAGTTAATGGAACAAAGAAACTCATTCAACTTAACAAAAGCGGCAATGCGAAATAAAAGGCAGAATCTGTCAAAAACAGAACAGTCCGTAAAGACGAATTTTAAAGCACCAGACTTGCTCAAACGGAAAAACTCAAAACTAATGAAAGTTGCGTACATATCTGAGGATCACTCACGTAAATTGGCATAATTTTCTGAGTTACCTACAGAGAAATAGGCCCAGATTCGTGACAGACAGCAATGCTGTTTCTGCGCAGCAATCCAAATCTAGCATCAACTTTACCATAGAGACTTTACTTGGCACAACAATGCAACAAAACTAAGATAAGGAGAGGTTGCTACAGTAGTAAACAACTTCCAAGACACAAATATAAAACAAATTACTGTAGTAAAAAAACACATGGGTTATCTCCCAAGAAGTTCTTTCTTTATAGCCATTAAGATGGGCTCAGCAGTTTTAATGATGCACTCGTAAGAAATAAGAGTTGAAGCAAAAGAGAGCATCAAGAGGCAAATTCAAAACACATTTAAGTCTAACATGCTTCCTATGCATAGGAATCTTGTAAATAAACAAGTTCATGAAGAGCAAAGTAACAAGCATAGGAAGATAAAACAAGTGTAGCTTAAAAAATTTCAGCACATAGAGAGGCATTTTAGTAACATGAAAATTTCTATAACCATATTTTCCTCTCTCATAATAACTTTCAGTAGCAACATGAGCAAACTCAACAATATAACTATCACATAAAGCATTCTTATCATGAGTCTCATGCATAAAATTATTACTCTCCACATAGGCATAATCAATTTTATTAGTTGTAGTGGGAGCAAATTCAACAAAGTAGCTATCATTATTATTCTCATCATCAAATATAAGAGGCAAAGTATCCTCAAAGTAAATTTTCTCCTCAATGCTTGGGGGATTAAAAATATCATGCTCATCAAAGCCAGCTTCCCCAAGCTTAGAATCTTCCATAGCATTAGCAACAATAGTGTTCAAAGCATTCATATTAATATGTTCCATGGGTTTTTTAATTTTCGCATCAAACCATCCATGTCTTAAATCAGGAAATAGAATAAAAAGGTCATTGTTGTCCATTATGCCTAACTAGTGTAAACAAGAGACCAAATGTCGCAATTGCAGAGTCTAAAGGAAATAGCTTCGAGCACACACACAATGGCGCCAGAAAAGTACTGTTACCTGGAACCGGAGTATGAGTGCCTTTTACCTTTCCTCCCAACGGCGCCAGAAAAGTGCTTGATGTCTACGGTGCTTCTATTCTTGTAGACAGTGTTGGGCCTCCAAGAGCGAGGTTTGTAGAACAGCAGCAAGTTTCCCTTAAGTGGATTACCCAAGGTTTATCGAACTCAGGGAGGAAGAGGTCAAAGATATCCCTCTCATGCAACCCTGCAACCACAAAGCAAGAAGTCTCTTGTGTCCCCAACACACCTAATAGGTGTACTAGTTCGGCGAAGAGATAGTGAAATACAAGTGGTATGAATGAATATGAGCAGTAGTACGGCGCCAGAAAATAGCTCGGGCGTGCGTTGATGGTAGTAATATTGCAGAAGTAAACAAGCGTAGTAACGCAAAGTAGTAACGCAAGAAAACAAGAAACAAGCAGCGATAGCGTATTTAGGAACAAGGCCTAGGGAATAGACTTTCACTAGTGGACTCTCTCAACATTGATCACATAACAGAATAGATAAATGCATACTCTACACTTTCTTGTTGGATGATGAACACATTGCGTAGGATTACACGAACCCTCAATGCCGGAGTTAACAAGCTCCACAATTCAATGTTCATATTTAAATAACCTTAGAGTGCATGAAAGATCGATACGACTAAACCAAGTACTAACATAGCATGCACACTGTCACCTTCACGCTTATGTAGGAGGAATAATACACATCAATACTATCATAGCAATAGTTAACTTCGCAATCTACAAGAGATCATGATCATAGCATAAACCAAGTACTAACACGAGTGCACACACTGTCACCATTACACCGTGTAGGAGGAATAAAACTACTTTAATAACATCACTAGAGTAGCACATAGATAAATTGTGATACAAACACATTGCAATCATAAAGAGATATAAATAAGCACTTCACTATGCCATTCATAACAGTGAATAAGTATTCTGTGAAATATAGCCTAAGAGACCCACACGGTGCACACACTGTCACCTTTACACACGTGGGACAAGGAGTCTCCGGAGATCACATAAGTAAAACTCACTTGACTAGCATAATGACATCTAGATTACAAGCATCATCATATGAATCTCAATCATGTAAGGCAGATCATGAGATTATTGTATTGAAGTACATAGGAGAGAGATGAACCACATAGCTACCGGTACAGCCCCGAGCCTCAATGGAGAACTACTCCCTCCTCATGGGAGCAGCAGGTGATGAAGATGGCGGTGGAGATGGCAGCGGTGTCGATGGAGAAGCCTTCCGGGCACTTCCCCGTCCGGCAGGTGCCGAACAGAGACTCCTGTCCCCCAGATCTTGGCTTCGCGATGGCGGCGGCTCTGGATGGTTTCTGTGGGTTTCGTCCTCCGTCTCAGCACTACAAGAAAAGTTCTGATAGACAACGTCCCAAAATCGTCAACTAAGGGCATTTTTCGTCGCCTATGGGCCTAACCCGACGATATGGGTTCTGTTGTCGAAACTGCGTCAGGCAAAGTCCAACGACGATTTTTTCGGTCCGTCGCGCTTGGGCGCCCTTCCGCCACGGAAAATCGGACCGTTGCGGAAGTGTTTCCGGGAGCCCGTTGACTGCTGACGTCATGCAAACTGACACGTGGCAGACGCCGTTAACTGGCAGTTAACGGCGTTAACCGGCTGAAACCCCGTGGTAGATGGTAGGCCCACACGAGGCCTGCCACGTCTTAAGCGGGCCGGGCCAGATGACATAGTTTGACCGGTCAACTATATAGCTGGGCTGGTCCATTAGTTACGTGGGCCGGGCCTAACCTCTAATGTTGACTGGTCAAAAGTTAAATGGGCCGGCCCATTTAACATGGGGTCCCCCTTAACTGGGCCGGCCCAAGAAGCAAGTGGGCCGGGCCAAAAACACAGTGGGTCCCACTTTCCGTGGGCCGGCCCATTTAGTGTGTGGGGTCCACCATATAGCAAGTGGGCCGGCCCAACAAGCTAGTGGGCCCAAAACACATGGTGGGTCCCACTATCCTGTTAAAGGGCCGGCCCATTTAGTATGTGGGGTCCACCATATAGCAAGTGGGCCGGCCCAACAAGATAGTGGGCCGGGCCAAAAACAGTGGGACCCACCTTCTGTTAAAGGGCCGGCCCATTTAGTATGTGGGGTCCACAATATAGCAAGTGGGCGGCCCACCAAGATAGTGGGCCGGGCCAAAAACACATGTGGGTCCCACATTCCTGTTAATGGGCCCCATTTGTTATGTGGGGTCCACCATATAGAAAGTGGGCCGGCCCAACAAGATAGTGGGCCGGGCCAAAAAACACAGGTGGGTCCCACCTTACTATTAAACATTTACCATGTGGGACCACCATATAGCAAGTGGGCTGGCCCAACAAGATAGTGGGCCGGGCCAAAAGCACAGGTGGGCCCCACTTTCCTGTTAAAAGGCCGGCCCAATTAGTATGTGGGGTCCACCATATTGCAAGTGGGCCGGCCCAACAAGATAGTGGGTCGGGCCAAAAACACAGGTGGGTCCCACTTTCCTCTTGAAGGGCCGGCCCGTTTAGTATGTGGGGTCCACCACAAAAGCAAATGGGCTGGCCCAACTAATTAGTGGGCCGGCCCAGTAGTGGGTGGGGTCCACCTTAAAGCAAGTGGGCCAGCCCAATTAGAGTGTGGGGTCCACCGTAACTCACATGGGCTGGCCCAAGAAGTAAGTGGGCAGCCCGTTTAGTTGTTTTATATGCCGGCATAATATGCGCTTTAGGATTTTGCGGGCAGGCACATATGTGATTTCGATTAATTGGGCCGTTTAAGGGATGGGAATTCGTGATTTAGATACTGAGAATATTTACGCAGCATTGATTTCTGTCGGATAGCCTCACTTACCACAAGCACCAAAGAAAAAATGCGCGAAAGAACTATAAAAACTAACTAAATATTACATCAGCTGCAAGGCATTGAAAAAATATTACAGAACCCAGAGAAATTGAATGGTAATTAAACCTAGCAATACAATGAAGCGATCCGGCAATCTTTTAAGTTGTCCATGCAGCACCTATATCTGAAACAAAGACATTACAAGTTAAGACAGCAACAATGGAAAGGCAAAGACACTACAATATTGTTTGCCAAAGAATTTGGAACTCATCATTTCGTCGTTATAACAAGATCATTGTAATGCGCACAATAAGCAAACAAAGAGTGCATGCCGCATACCAACAGCCAATATAACAGAGCATGTTAGAATGAAACAGCAGACTTACTACTGTCGAGTCCCATGCAAACCAACATGTTCAGGGAGTACAAAATTGGCATGAACAACATAGTAGCAGGCTATAAATTTTGTAACAACGACTGAGCAAGATGAAGTTATGATGGCTACATCTACAGAGCAGGGAATGTAAACCAAAAATAGAAGTTACGATGGCAAAAGCTAAAGAGGAGGGAATGTGAACCAACATGTGCCAAGTGCAATTACTTCATTTTGGCCGTGAACTAAATAATACTCCTGAACTTATAGTGAAGGGGATGCAAATCAAGATGTTTCGGGATATAAACTTGTAATGAGCAACACATAGAGGATAGTTAATGCTGGAGCTTAGGATGGACCAGATACAGAATATAGTGGGATCACCTGTGAACTTGTATAAGAGGGAATGCAAACCAATATGTTCAGCTTTCCATATGTGAGCGTCATGCCAAGTCAGAGAAACAAGTCAATAATGCAGCTTTTGAAGAACAAGATGGCACGCAAAATTATTATCTAGTAGTATATGACAAGTTTATTTGTACTACAGGCTAGATAGCAGAGTGATAGCATGCCAAACTAAGTCCTTACTTTGTTAGCTTACAATGAACTAGATACAAAACAATGGCATCACCTGTAGTACAGGGAATGCAAGCCAACATGTTCATGGAGTAAAAAATTGGCACAAACAACATAGTAGCAGGCCATAATTTTTGTAACAACGACTGAGCAAGATAAAGTTATGATGGCTAGATCTACAGAGCAGGGAATGTAAACCAAATATAGAAGTTACGATGCCAAAAGCTATAGAGCAGGGAATGCGAACCAACATGTGCAATTACTTAAAATTGGCCATGAACTAAATAATAGCAGGATGTTACTATAATACCTATAATTTTTGTAACAACGACTGAGCAAGATAGAAGTTATGATGGCTACATCTACAGAGCAGGGAATGCAAACCAAAATGTTCAATCGCTTAAAGTTAGCAATGAAGTAGAAAATAGCAACGTGTTACGGTCATAGCTAGGAATGAACTAAAAGAGCTTCAGACAAACAAGAAACTGAACCCAGAACATGGCGCTAAAACAAGGGACTTACATTAGGAGAAGCACTCTGTGGGAGTCACAGCAGATCTTCCTGGGGTTGATAGATCCGGTGATGAAGTACGCTACATGTGCTACTTGGGGTTGGAGAGACGGCCATTACACTTCATGGTTACTCATCTCATCTGCAAAAACGTAACGGCGCGTCGTTAGCACAAACAGGTTCCCCCAAGATTAAACAAGAACTTGCAGGCAAGCAATAGAAAAGCGACAGTAGAAGAGTTTAGATCATGCACTGCGCCGGTGAAGCAGATCCGGTTCATGCACAGCGGTGTCGGTGAGCAAGATCCGATGCGGTGGACGACGGATCCGGCGAAGCGGCTCCGGCGGGGTGGACGATACCGCAGCTGAAGCGACTGCGGTAGACTGCTGGATGAGCATATGGTTTCGAGGTTCGGCGGGGATGATCCGGTCCGGTTGATGACGGCGTCGATGAAGCGGCTCCGGCAGGCAGCCGGATGACGAGGATCGCGAGGCCTCGGGTAGGCCAGGGAAGTCCGGCGGGGATGTTCCGGTGCGGTGGTCGTGGAGGTGGGAGAGAGGGACTTGGGAAGTTCCGGTGGGTGGTCTGAGGGAAATGAATTTTTTTGGGAGGGTTTCCGGGCTAGGGAGGTGGTGATCCAAAAAATGACGGGCAGACCCCCCCACCAACCGACTTTGCTGCCATCTCCACAGGGGTAGAATGGGAATTTGGAAGCGTGTGAAATTTTTGTATTTTGTGGGCGGGAAGTTTTGCCGCTATGAGATTTTGAATTTGGCCACCGTCCAAGTATAATGATAAAAAATTGTGAGACCGTACTAGTACCTCTGTTCAAGGCCGAGTGCAAAATCAAATCATCATCACGTTGAAAATTTGTTACCAACTTACCATGATCATGATCTACCTCTGAAAATGGGCGCATCCACTAAAACTTGCAAAGTATAATGATACAAATTTGTGAGACCGTACTAGTACTTATGTTCAAGGTCGAGTGCAACATCAAATCATCATTATATTGAAAATTGTGTTACCATGATCATGATATTTCTCTGAATTTGGCGCAACCGCTAAATCTCGCAAAGGATAATGATAAAAAAAGGTGAGATTGTACTAGTTCTTATGTTCAAGGCCGAGTACAAGATCAAATCATCATCACGTTGAAATTTGTTACAATGATCATGACATATCTCTAAAATTAGTGCATCCGCTAAATCTTGCACGTGGCGCATCTCGGTGCGGAGCAACAAGTCGGTGCTATCAAGGTTGAGGCGTCGGTAGCGTCATCGGGCTCTCATCTCTTGATAGATCTTCTACATGGCGCGGCGCACCACCCGCCGATAAGCAGTCACATGTGAGACCGAGGTGGAGACGTCCCCGGCATCCTCGAGGCGCGGCCGCCCTTCTACGAGCCAGCGTCGACTCAAGGTATGAATCCATGTGGTGTCTTAGATTTATTGTTCTTCTCTTATGATTATTTTGAGCCGAACATGTGTGCTCTTTCTCTGAATATATTGCTTGAAAAGCTTACCAAGTTACTTAAATTCACTTTGTTCTTAATCTTGCGAGCTAATATTGTTATTTTTAATGAACGGTGGTGTGCGCAAGCAGAGTTATTTGTGGATGTGTTGAGCTGTTAGGCATAAGTCGAAATCCTCATCTAAACGAGGCCTCAGATTAACACATAAAAAAGGTGTTCAATCTCGCCCACAATACCCTCTTCTTTCCTCTCCCTTTATTGGAACTTGTTTTGCAGACAAGGAAAGTGGCACGTGTAATGTGAGTAAAACCCTCTTAGCCAAAATCATCTACGAGCAAGATTTTCTATATTGTAGATGCCCCAATTGACTCTCATCCCCAAAGTAGTTTTTTTATGTCAGTATAGACTTCTTTACTGGATGTATACTATCGTACATGGCATGCATTTGCCTAATGAGCAACATTGTATTGCTATTCTAGCCAACCTGATCGATATGTCAAGCTTCATGCACGAGATGCCATGTTTAATTTACTCCCTCGCTCTGATCCATATTTCTTGATGTGAAATGAATGTGAATCGGAGGGAGTACTTTTCTTAGATAGTACTATATCATTTCAAAAAAAAGTACTACTACATCACAAATGCATCAAAAGAGTACTACATCACAAGACCACCACGGTTGTACTAGTAGAGTTTAATGCTGAACTTCCAAAGGGATTAAGATTACACATATGAACTTTAAACATGACCAGGAGCATGAGGGCCAGCAGCAGGGGCGTTGACGTGGAGCAAGCTAGGCAAGACGTAATTCTGGAGGAAGAGGCCATATGATGCGTACTTGGCCTTGGTTGCAGGGCGGTGTTTCCCCCTATGTACTTAGGCCTACACCCATCGCATGTTGGATCAGGCTGTGGATGTCCTTCTAGAGAAATTTGCCACATAATGGGCAAAATAGCTCCCCGCGCGCATGCAGAAACGAATTTCACCACCCTTCAGCCGCTTGAGAACATAGCGGCTTTTCCGGTCCCTGCGCACCTTGTTGTTGTCCATGTCATCAGAATACTCCTATGAATTATTAAGTACTACATAATCAGGTTTTTTATGACAGATCGAATAAATACTCCACTAACATAATCAAACCTTAGAAACCCTAAAATTAAATGTGTAGAACAAGTAAATGGCAGAAGAAATCGTAATAAATCATGAGAAACCCTATGAACAACCATGAACATTAGCCACAACAATTGCAAGTCCACTAAGTATGAACACATAAATTGATTATATGACTACATGGCAGATTAGTCGAAATTAAACTAGAATCTGATCTTACGAATCGTAGAATCAATTACATCTACAAGAACAAGGTAGGATATCAAATCAATCAAGAACCAGGCTCGTGCAAACCATGTGAACAGCAATATGACACAAAGAGGGTTGGGACAGTTTCGGTAAAAGAGAAGTACCTCCTCGTCATCACCCTCAACATCCTCCTGGAACTGAACGTTTGGGCCGAAATCATCGAAGGGGTCGAGGTTCGCGTCCAGCATCGGGCCTAGGAAGACCTCGCCGTGGTGGCCTGCAACGCCGTGCACATCTTCGGCGGGATAAACAACGTTGGTATCCACCTTCTGCTCGACGGCCAGGACGCCCGTTTCGACCGAGGTCGAAGAACCAGACAAGCAGAGGAGACGAGCGGCATGGGTGCCCGGTGAAGCCTCACCCGTCGTGACGGCCAGGATGCCCATTTCGACCGAGGTTGAAGAATCCGACAAGCAGAGGAGACGAGCGGCTTGGGTGCCCGGTGAAGCCTCACCCACCACGACGGCCACTACCGTAGAGGCATCCTCTGCGTGGGCGGTCGCCTATTGCTCCGCCTCGTATGCAATACCTATCTTCATGCTGTTGTGGTTGGAAACGGGAAAGTCGATGCCTCAGAGGTGCGGTGAGTGGATGGGGGTTTTCACAGTGTGGGGGAGGCAAGTTGGGGGAGTGGAGAGGACGAGCTCGCGAGAGATGATGAGGCCGATTATGTTATAGCCTCCGACTCCCTGTATCCAGTAGTGGACGCGTGAAGTCATGCATGTACTCGACTTTCCACTTTCTGGGAGACGTGTACGAAACTTTTTTTTGGACCATTTAACTTCATGTGGGACTCATGTATACCAATACTTCCAAACGTCATAAGTAATTCAAAATCATTCAGAATAATATGAGACCTTAACATTTTATTTTTTGTGTCAGATATTGTCTATGAAAAATAACATCCTTCAAAAAATAAATCGCCTATGCCAATCCGATCATGCCCGTCTACTCCAACTAGCTTCCTCGAGTAATTTGTCACCTTACATTCTTAAAATGAACCAAAATTTGGCACAGGGGTGCATCATCACATGGAAAATGATGTTACCATTCTGTCTTCCCATTTTTTTTTGAATTTTTCAAAATTGTCATGCCCTAACGGAAAAAATGTACTCCTTCTAAGAAGCATGTATCAGAATGGCATTACCAAAACCTAGGGGTGGGGTGGGGGGAGGGGGGCACATGGTGGTGTGATGATACATCACATTTGGACCACACAACACCATTTGGACCAACCAAAAAAAAACACCCTACACAAACCCTGGTCAAAACTAGTTTGACCAATATTACAAAAGTTGTACGGAGTACATAATTCAGAAACCGTCAGAAATATACGAAGCATTCACGAGTCCCCAAAGTCAGTGACTTTGAGTCACTTACAACTGTGGTCCACATATCAGTCACCCAAAGTCATGGCAAAGTCAGCTTGGCAAAGTCACCGACAGACAAAGCAAGCAGTGAACAGACAACTCCGTAGCACTGAAAAGACATCTCACAGAAAAGGCTAGTACTACCTTTTCTTCCCGGATAAGCAAAAATAGCTGATCGGTACTGACGAAATGCACCAGGTCCGCAATGTACTCCAGCTATAAGTGAAGCATGCCTACCACTGAAGAGGAAATTCAAGATTCCACCAGATCCCCATATCACTCTTTTGCATAAAACACGGACATATCTTTTGCACAATTCACCACTTGTTGGTCTAATCTATCGCAGCTTCCATCAGTTGGTCATCCAATTAACGATTTAACGGATTAGAAAAATAAGCGGTGGAATTAGAAGTACTAGTAGCGAAATGTGCAAAATATACCGCCCTTCCCGAGGGGGTTTGTCCAGAAGAGGGCCGGATGACAATGTCCCGGGTGCATCCAGAAACGAGAGGGGTAGTTTCTAATACATGTAAGAAATTATTTTACAAAAAGGTACATATTAAGTAGTACAACTATTAGTACAGTACTACTATTTCGAGGGAAAATGCCATGTCGTGCGACCTCTAATCAATGAGTAGAAGTTGTAGGTGCGCCTAACATGCATTGCTGAAAGCTGGTTCCGCTGGAATTTGAGCTCAGCCGGGGCGGATTCTGCGAAGTTCGCCCGACGTCACTCATGTATCCCACCAAACTGCTCACTTCTTTCAATGTCTCTTCTCTTTCACTGCAGCTCTCCAACATCAGGTGCATCAACTTATCTTGTGCCTTCTGCCTCTCGAGAAGGGCAAGGATGGCGATGTCAGCATATTCAAGGTTCAACTTTTGGAGCTGTACTTTATCCTGAAGAAGGATTTTGTACTCTATATCAGACTTGTCTCTGTCGAGGCACACAGTCTTGAGTATGCTGCTGGCTTTCTCCGCTGATGCTTTCTGCTTAATCAGCTCGTTCTTCAACATATCGCGCTCATTTCGAAGGCTGCAAATGAGCTCCACAAGAGTTTTCGAATTCTTCTTCTTGGCAGCCAAATCGTCTCGGAGGCGATCACACTCTAAGCTGAGCTCCTCGTTTTTTTCCATCAAGATGGCGACAGTGGTGTCGATAGTCGGCGCCGCTTCCTTCAGGGCGAAATCATCGGTAGCAAGTAAGCGCAAAGGAAGAAGAAGAAGAAGAAGAAGAAGAAGATAACTACACAGTGCTTGGTGCTACCTCATTTCGCCGGGGTAGGGCCGGGTTGAAATCATCGGACGACGATGATTCCTTGGTCGTGGAAGTTGGTGCAGTAGGGGCGTCGTTGGAACTTCCAACCCTTTAAGATGTATAACCATAGAGACTCTTAAAGAGCTTGAGCCCGGGCAAGAAGAAACGAAAGTACATGGCGAAGGAAACTAACCCGGTGAGCACAGCACGGACGCGTTTCGGCGGCGGCGGCAGCGGCGGCGACGGCGAGCCCACTTGGTTTCTGGAACCGTCTCTCGAAATTTCGAGCCGGCGTTTTTTATCCGCGTACTTGACCGCCGGCGACCTGAAGTTTGAACACATTAATTGCTGGAGGAGAGAGCGACGAAAGAAACGAAAGTACATGGCGAAGGAAACTAACCCGGTGAGCACAGCACGGACGCGTTTCGGCGGCGGCGGCGGCGACGGCGAGCCCACTTGGTTTCTGGAAGCGTCTCTCGAAATTTCGAGCCGGCGTTTTTTCTCCGCGTACTTGACCGCCGACGACCTGAATTTTGAAGACATTGCTGGAGGAGAGAGCGACGAACAAATGTTTGTTAGGTGGAGAGAGGAAGAAAGTGAATGGAACGAGAGAGTTTAGCGTTTTGCCCTTATAGTCATAGTCGCTAACCGTGACGCGGGAAGGTTGGTCGTCGGCGTTTAATGGTCTCCCGCGTGGAAACCGAGGCGGCCACGAGGCAGCGGCTGGCCACGCGGCGTCCAGTCGCCTACGCCGCCGTAAATGAGGGTAGTTGCCTACCACCACCAGGTGACATGCACCTTTTGCATGTCACCGTGTGACATGCGGCCTAAATTCAAATTTAAAACATTGCGAAAAAAATCATGCATCCGGTGACATGCCCATGGCATGCCACCGATGAAGAGTTCCGTGCCATGCACTCTGGCACTCTGCGCCGTCTTGGATCAGAAAATGAGCGAAGAACGAGGACGAGGCACTAGTTCAAATTTAGGATGAAGTTTAAGTTTTATTTTGGTTTAAATTAGATTAGAGGGAGTAGTACTCTTACTTTATTACTCGTACTTGTGTTAATGTAGTAGTATTATTATGGTGGTGTACTTGCGTTCGTGTACTTGTTTCAGCTGTTTTGGTGAAGGAGACATGCATCACCTTTTTTGGTGATATATCTAGTCGTCATGTAGCCCTCTACCATGTACTATTTTTGCTATGAATATATGTGGTATTGATTGTCAAAAAAAAAACCCCAAGATCCTGAAAAACTGTTGGTCTATCCCGAGAAACGAGGAGGTTTAAGGAAACGAGGAGTCCAGCGCGTGCGGAAGGAGCTTTAATCGTGCGAGCATGCAGGGGCAAAATGAGGAAACTAGCGATTACTTTCTCTCCTGCCAGTCTTATACCTTAATAAATGGGCAAACTGAGCACGTTGTAGCTAATCCTTTTATTAATTAAACAGCTATATTAGTCAATAAGATTGCCTTATGTTTTTCCTCAGTTTTCGCCAAGCCCTTATTTGTAACCCGCAGAAGGAGCTCAGACGGGAGGATTCCAGTTTAGTTGACCGTTCCGTGCTGACGTGTGGGGCTAGTAGAAAGGGACCGCGTGGGACAGGACGAGACCGCGTTTGGTTGTACGTGAGCAGGAGCTGGGTTCTGTCTCTCTCGGCGCGAATTGGCATTTTTAAGAGCACCTTTTCCCCCTCTGTCTCTTTGTCTTTATTAACCAAATTAGTATCAAATCTAGAGAAGCTTGCATTTCTGTCTTTCTTCAATTATTTGTGCCTTTTGGCCCTCGTTGTTTGCCCAATATGGCAGCAAATCTAGTACTCCCTCTGGTCCATATGTATGTAGTTAAATCTAGAAGCAAATCTCCAGGGTAATGTACTCCGTACGACAAATTCGCAGTAATAGTAAATCGAGAAAACAAAGTAGGGCCAACAAAATATACTCCAGTAGAATAGGGATAGATAATAGGGATCCCTCCCTAGATAATAAGCTGCATACACAGCAGCCAACAGGTTCGAGGTTCTTCACAACACCATCATACTAACAACATAACAACAAGGGATCCCTAGCTAACAACAAAATAGAAGCTGCTTTGCAGCAGCAGCAGCACACGTCCGGGACTCCGCCTACCCCATCTGCCTCCACTTGTTGCTCCCCTTGGGAGCCTTGGGCTTGAGCGGAGGCATGCGCCCGGCGGAGATCTCCACCCGCTGGATGCTGCGGAGGTGCATGCCGAGCGCCATGTGCTTGGCGCGGAAGGAGTGGGGGTTCACCGACGCGCCGACCTTGGGGTTGGTGTTGCCGATGTTCTCGGCATGCGTGAGGAGGCAGTTGAAGTCAGTGCGGCCGAGCCTCCTAGTGCAGAAGGGGCACCTGTAGACACCCTTGGCGAAGTAGGAGACGTACTGGCCGACCTGCAGCCTCCGCAGCACCTGGCGAGTCTTGACGTCATGGTGCTCGTCGTCGCTGCCGACGTCGCTGCCAGACAGCTGATCCATATCAAACGGGAACTATTAGTGAATGAGATGCAACGATGACTAACGTGCATGATAACAAAGTAAGGAAAAACAGAGCCAGCCTCAGTTAGAGTGGACACGATTATATGTCTACAGGGATGGTGTTAGCGAACCATAGCTCATGCACAACAGATTTGTACACAGCAATGGTTCGCTGAACCCACTCTGTAAAAATTTGTGCCCAACGATTCATCATAGGCAAAGAAACAGATTCCAGAT
The DNA here is from genome assembly GCA_030979885.1 of Lolium multiflorum. NCBI lineage: Eukaryota > Viridiplantae > Streptophyta > Magnoliopsida > Poales > Poaceae > Lolium > Lolium multiflorum. The sequence continues at coordinate 209,252,621 of CM061748.1, forward strand.
CTGATTTTGAACAGATTCCAGAATATTTGCAAAATTAAACGGTTGATATCTTTTGATTCCTGCATAAAATAACTGACTGAGATCCCATAAATTAACTGATTGAGATCCCATTATTACTTGCATAAATTAACCGAACGGCCGAACTCCAAATCTTAAACGAAATCAAGAAGGGATCAAAGCAAAATGGAATAAAATCGGCGCAAATATTAACCCAATACTCAACCATCTACAGATCGGCACTAATAGTTACTAGGGAACCAGCAAAAATAGGGTTCAAAAAGGAATGGGGAACAAAAAAGGGAGCAAACCATAGTTACCTCGTTCCATGGGTCGTCCATGAATGATGGGGTTCGTTGCATAGAAAACAAAAATTTTCCTACCGCAAAGCGAATAAAACCAACAGATCTAATCTATGGAACACCCAAGATCCAATCTACTAGATCTAAGCAACGAGATGGAGATGAGACTAACCCTCGAAGATTCCAAAGCCTACGAGATTAATCTCGTTGTTGGTGTAGACGATCGTCCCCGGTGCTGCAATCCGGCAGCACTTCCGTACTCGGTCGCGCGTACGGTGTCGATGAAGCTCCTTCCTCTCCCGTTCCAGCGGGCAGCGGAGGTGTGGTAGATCTCCTCCAACGTCCAGCAGCACGACGGCGTGGTGGTGGTGGTGGAGGAAGAAAACTGCAGGGCTTCGCCTAAGCCCGGACAGCGTATGGTGGAGGGAGAGGCGGCCAGAGGAGGAGGCAATGGGGGGATGGTGTGGCCGGCCACCCCCTCCCCTCTTTATATAGGGGGCTGGCCGGCCAAGGTGGCCCCCCTTCCCATCTAGGGTTAGGGGGCGGCGGTCAAGGGGGGAGAGGGGCTTTCCCCTCCCCCAAGTTGATCCCCCCCAGGGAAACCCTAGGGGGTTGGCCGGCCTGGGCCTTGGGGGCCAAGTGCCCCTGGCCCATTAGGCCAGGGAGCATCCCCTCGGCCCACGGTGGGCCTCCCGGGTCGTGGGCCCCATGGTGGAACCTTCCAGAACCTTCTAGAACCTTCCAGTCAACACCGGAACAATCCCGAACATTTCCGAAAACCCAGAAATCAACTTCCCTTATATGAATCTTATTCTCCGGACTCTTCCGGACCTCCTCGTGACATCCTGGATCACATCCGAGACTCCGAACAAACTTCGTCTCCATACCATACTCAAATCTACTTATGCGACATCGAACCTTAAGCGCGTCACCCTACGGTTCGCGAACTATGCAGACATGGTCGAGACTCCTCTCCGAGCAATAACCAATAGCGGGATCTGGAGATCCATAATGGCTCCCACATATTCAACGATGACTTAGTGATCGATTGAACCATTTACATACGATGCCAATTCCCTTTGTCTCGCGATATTTTACTTGTCCGAGGTTTGATCATCGGTATCTCCATACCTTGTTCAACCTCGTTACCGACAAGTACTCTTTACTCGTACCGTGGTATGTGATCTCTTATGAACTATTCATATGCTTGCAAGCTAATTAGATGACATTCCACCGAGAGGGCCCAGAGTATATCTATCCGTCATCAGGATGGACAAATCCCACTGTTGATCCATATGCCTCAACTCACACTTTCCAAATACTTAATCCCACCTTTATTGTCACCCATTTACGCAATGACGTTTGATGTAATCAAAGTACCCTTTCGGTGTAAGTGATTTACATGATCTCATGGTCGAAGGATTAAGACAACTATGTATTGAAAGCTTATAGCAAATGAACTTAATGACTTGATCTTATGCTACGCTCATTTGGGTGTGTGTCCATTATATCATTCAACTAATGACATAACCTTGTTATTAATAACATCCAATGTTCATGATCACGAAACCATGATCATCTATTAATCAACAAGCTAGTTATACAAGAGGCTTACTAGGGACTCCTTGTTGTTTACATAACACACATGTATCAATGTTTCGGTTAATACAATTATAGCATGGTATATAAACATTTATCATAAACACAAAGATATTATAATAACCACTTTATTATTGCCTCTTGGGCATATCTCCAACAGTCTCCCACTTGCACTAGAGTCAATAATCTAGATTACATTGTAAGGTACCTAACACCCATGGCATTCTGGTGTTGGTCATGCTTTGCCCTTGGGAGAGCTTTAGTCAACGGATCTGCAACATTCAGATCCGTGTGTACTTTGCAAATCTCTACTTCACCATCTTCGATGTACTCGCGAATCGAATGAAAACGCAGCTTGATATGCTTCAGCTTCTTGTGTGACCTTGGTTCCTTTGCATTGGCGATGGCACCCGTGTTGTCACAATAAATGACTAGCGGGTCCAATGCACTAGGAACCACACCAAGCTCAACAATGAACCTCTTCATCCATACCGCTTCCGATGAAGCCTCTGAAGCCGCTATATATTCAGATTCTGTTGAAGATTTCGCCACCGTGCATTGCTTGGAACTGCTCCAGCTTACTGCCGCACCATTCAATATAAACACGTACCCAGACTGAGACTTAGAGTCATCAGGATCGGTGTTCCAACTTGCATCGGTGTAACTGGTTACAACGAGCTCTTGGTCACCGCCATAACAAAGAAACATATCCTTAGTCCTTTTCAAGTACTTCAGGATATTCTTGACCGCTGTCCAGTGTTCCATTCCTGGATCACTTTGATATCTGCTGGTCAAACTAACAGCATGTGCGATATCCGGTCTAGTACACAGCATGGCGTACATGATAGAGCCTACTGCCGAAGCATAGGGGATCTTGCTCATCCTCTCTCTTTCATCTGCCGTAGCCGGACCTTGAGTCTTACTCAAGACCTTACCTGGCAACATAGGCAAGAACCCTTTCTTGCTTTCATCCATTCTAAACTTCTTTAGAATCTTGTCCAGATATGTACTTTGTGAAAGGCCTATTAGGCGTCTTGATCTATCTCTATAAATCTTGATGCCTAAAATGTATGCTGCTTCACCAAGGTCTTTCATTGAAAAAGACTTATTCAAATAACCTTTAATGCTGCCTAAAAGTTCTATATCATTCCCAATCAATAATATGTCATCTACATATAATATTAGGAACGCTACAGAGCTCCCACTCACTTTCTTGTAAATACAGGCCTCACCATGAGTCCGTATAAAACCAAAATCTTTGATCACTCTATCAAAGCGTAGGTTCCAACTCCGGGATGCTTGCTTCAGTCCATAAATGGAACGCTGAAGTTTGCATACCTTGTCAGCATTTTTAGGATCGACAAAACCTTTGGGTTGTACCATATACAACTCTTCCTCAATGTCACCATTAAGGAACGCCGTTTTGACATCCATCTGCCAAATCTCATAATCGAAAAATGCAGCTATTGCTAACAAAATCCTTACAGACTTTAGCTTCGCTACAGGTGAGAAAGTCTCATCGTAGTCAACTCCTTGAATTTGTCGAAAACCCTTTGCGACAAGTCGAGCTTTATAGACAGTAATATTACCATCAGCATCTGTTTTTCTCTTGAAGATCCATTTATTCTCGACAGCCTTGCGGCTATCAGGTAAGTCTACCAAAGTCCATACTTTGTTATCATACATGGATCCCATTTCGGATTTCATGGCATCTTGCCATTTGTTGGAATCTGGGCTCATCATCGCTTCTTCATACGTCGCAGGGTCCTCATCATTGTTGTCCACAATCATGACATTTAGACAGGGATCATACCAATCAGGAGTGGTACGTTCCCTCGTCGATCTGCGAGGTTCAGTAGCTTCCTCGTTCGAAGTTTCATGATCATCATCATTTGCTTCCTCTCCTATCGGTGTAGGCTGCACAGGAACTTCTTCCGGCACTGCGCTACTCTGATCTATGAGAGAAGGTTCATCAACCTCGTCGAGTTCTACTTTTCTTCCAGTCACTTCTTTAGTGAGAAACTCCTTCTCAAGAAAGGATCCGTTCTTGGCAACAAAGATTTTGCCTTCGGATCTGTGATAGAAAGTATACCCAATTGTTTCTTTAGGGTATCCTATGAAGACGCATTTCTCCGCTTTGGGTTCTAGCTTGTCAGGTTGTAACTTCTTTACATAAGCATCGCAACCCCAAACTTTAAGGAACGACAGCTTAGGTTTCTTCCCAAACCATAATTCATACGGTGTCGTTTCAACGGATTTAGATGGTGCCCTATTTAAAGTGAATGCGGCTGTCTCTAAAGCATAGCCCCAAAACGATAATGGCAAATCGGTAAGAGACATCATAGAACGAACCATATCTAAGAGAGTTCGATTACGACGTTCGGACACACCATTGCGCTGTGGTGTTCCCGGCGGTGTCAACTGTGAAAGTATTCCGCATTTCTTTAAATGCATGCCAAACTCATAACTCAGATATTCGCCTCCGCGATCAGAACGCAGAAACTTAATCTTCTTGTTACGTTGATTTTCTACTTCACTTTGGAATTCCTTGAACTTCTCAAAAGTCTCGGACTTGTGTTTCATAAAGTAAATATATCCATATCTACTCAGATCATCCGTGAAGGTTAGAACATAACGATAACCACCGCGCGATGCTACACTCATTGGTCCGCACACATCGGTATGTATGATTTCCAATAAGTCTGTAGCTCGCTCCATTGTGCCAGAAAATGGAGTCTTAGTCATTTTTCCCATTAGACATGCTTCGCATCTGTCAAGTGACTCAAAGTCAAGTGACTCAAGAAGTCCATCGGAATGGAGTTTCTTCATGCGCTTCACTCCAATATGACCAAGACGACAGTGCCACATATAAGTAGAATTATCATTCAATTTAATTCGCTTAGCATCAATGTTATGAACATGTGTATCACTACTATCGAGATTTAACAAGAATAAACCATTCATCTCAGGTGCATGGCCATAAAAGACATTATTCATATAAATCGAACAACCATTATTCTCAGACTTAAACGAATAACCGTCTTGCATTAAACAAGATCCAGATATAATGTTCATGCTCAACGCAGGTACCAAATAACAATTATTGAGGTTTAAAACTAATCCCGAAGGTAGATGTAGGGGGAGCGTGCCGACGGCGATCACATCGACCTTGGATCCATTTCCAACGCGCATCGTCACCTCGTCCCTTGCCAGGCTTCGTTTATTCCGCAGTTCCTGTTTCGAGTTACAAATGTGAGCAACCGAACCAGTATCAAATACCCAGGCACTACTACGAGAACCAGTAAGATAGACATCTATAACATGTATATCAAATATACCTTTCTTCTTGGCATGGCCGCTCTTCAGATCGGCCAAGTATTTGGTGCAGTTCCGCTTCCAGTGCCCCTTCCCCTGGCAGTAGTAGCACACAGTCTCAGGCTTAGGACCAGCCTTAGGCTTCTCAGGAGGCGCTGCAACTTTCTTGCCGCCCTTCTTGAAGTTGCCCTTGTTAGGCTTGCCCTGCTTCTTGAAACTGGTGGTCTTGTTGACCATCAACACTTGGTTCTCCTTCTTAATTTCTACTTCAGCAGACTTCAGCATGGAGAAGAGTTCAGGTAACTCTTTGTTCATGTTCTGCATGTTGTAGTTCATCACGAAGTTCTTGTAACTTGGTGGCAGTGATTGGAGGACACGATGAATACCCAGCTTGTTAGGGATCACAATCCCCAAGTCACTGAGCTTCTTCGCATGTCCGGACATGGCGAACATGTGCTCACTAACGGAGCTACCCTCTTCCATCATGCAGTTAAAGAACTGTTTCGAGGCCTCATAGCTCTCCACGGCTGCATGAGTCTCAAAGATAAGTTTGAGCTCACGCATCATCTCACATGGGTCGTGGTGCTCAAAACGCTTTTGGAGCTCTGCCTCTAAACTGCACAGGATGGCACACTGAATTTCGGAGTACCGAGTTACCCGAGTCTCATAAACATTCTTTATGTCCTCGGACACTGCAGGAGGTGGTGGGGGACCTAGCGGTGCTTCGAGCACAAATTGCATGCTCACGCCAGTGAGGAAAATCCTCACATGACGGGACCAGTCAGTGAAGTTGCTACCATTGCCCTTAAGCTTTTCTTTCTCTAGGAACTGGTTAAAATTGATGGAGGGGGCGCCATGATCTACAACATATTTGCAAAGAGTTTAGACTAAGTTTATGATAAAATGAGTTCAGTTTTAATTCTTAAATTAACTAGGTGAACTCCCACTCAAAACAACATCCCTCGCATTGTCTTAGTGATTACACGAACCAAATCCACTACACCAAGTCCGATCTTCACGAGAAAAGATGTAGTTTCAAAGGCGAACACTCAAAGTGTTCATCATATCATTCATATGACTCATGCTCTACCTTTCGGTATCCCGTGTTCCGAGACCATGTCTGTACATGCTAGGCTCGTCAAGGCAACCTTAGTATCCGCGTGTGCAAATCTGGCTTGCACCCGTTGTATGCACATGTAGAGTCTATCACACCCGATCATCACGAGATGCTTCGAAACGACAAGTCTTAGCAACGGTGCATACTAAGGATGAACACTTTATTATCTTGATATTTAGTGAGAGGGATCATCTTATAATGCTACCGTCGCGATCTAAGCAAAATAAGATGCATAAAAGGATTAACATCACATGCAATTCATAATGTGTGATATGATATGGCCTTTCTTCTTGTGCTTTTGATCTTCATCTCCAAAGCACGGACATGATCTCCATCATCACCAGCATGGCGTCAAGGTCAGTGGCGCCGCTTCATGGTTGTCCATCACTTATAGCTACTATAACAACTACTTGGAATAAAGCTATTACATGATGAATAGACACGCAGGTCTTTAACAAAAATTAAAAACAACCATTAGGCTCCTGCCGGTTGCCATAATACATCAATGAACATCTCATACATCGAATATAATCATCATCACATAATGGCCATATCACATCACCAAACCCTGCAAAAACAAGTTAGACGCCTCTAATTTGGTTTGCATCTTTTACGTGGTTTAGGGTTTTCGAGTAAGATCCAATCTACCTACGAACATGAACCACAACGGTGATACTAGTGTTGACAATAGAAGTGCAAATTACAATCTTCACTATGGTGGGAGAGACAGACACCCGCAAAGCCACTTATGCAATACAAGTTGCATGTCAAGCGTGGAGCAAGTCTCATGAGACGCGGTCATGTAAAGTTAGCCCGGGCCGCTTCATCCCACCATCCCGCAAGAAGCAAAGTACACAAACTAAAGCAACAAAAGCATCACCGCCCACAAACCATTGTGTTCTACTCGTGCAACAGATCTATGCATAGACGTGGCTCTGATACCACTGATGGGGTTCGTTGCATAGAAAACAAAAATTTTCCTACCGCAAAGCGAATAAAACCAACAGATCTAATCTATGGAACACCCAAGATCCAATCTACTAGATCTAAGCAACGAGATGGAGATGAGACTAACCCTCGAAGATTCCAAAGCCTACGAGATTAATCTCGTTGTTGGTGTAGACGATCGTCCCCGGTGCTGCAATCCGGCAGCACTTCCGTACTCGGTCGCGCGTACGGTGTCGATGAAGCTCCTTCCTCTCCCGTTCCAGCGGGCAGCGGAGGTGTGGTAGATCTCCTCCAACGTCCAGCAGCACGACGGCGTGGTGGTGGTGGTGGAGGAAGAAAACTGCAGGGCTTCGCCTAAGCCCGGACAGCGTATGGTGGAGGGAGAGGCGGCCAGAGGAGGAGGCAATGGGGGGATGGTGTGGCCGGCCACCCCCTCCCCTCTTTATATAGGGGGCTGGCCGACCAAGGTGGCCCCCTTCCCATCTAGGGTTAGGGGGGCGGCGGCCAAGGGGGGAGAGGGGCTTTCCCCTCCCCCAAGTTGATCCCCCCCAGGGAAACCCTAGGGGGTTGGCCGGCCTGGGCCTTGGGGGCCAAGTGCCCCTGGCCCATTAGGCCAGGGAGCATCCCCTCGGCCCACGGTGGGCCTCCCGGGTCGTGGGCCCCATGGTGGAACCTTCCAGAACCTTCTAGAACCTTCCAGTCAACACCGGAACAGTCCCGAACATTTCCGAAAACCCAGAAATCAACTTCCCTTATATGAATCTTATTCTCCGGACTCTTCCGGACCTCCTCGTGACATCCTGGATCACATCCGAGACTCCGAACAAACTTCGTCTCCATACCATACTCAAATCTACTTATGCGACATCGAACCTTAAGCGCGTCACCCTACGGTTCGCGAACTATGCAGACATGGTCGAGACTCCTCTCCGAGCAATAACCAATAGCGGGATCTGGAGATCCATAATGGCTCCCACATATTCAACGATGACTTAGTGATCGATTGAACCATTTACATACGATGCCAATTCCCTTTGTCTCGCGATATTTTACTTGTCCGAGGTTTGATCATCGGTATCTCCATACCTTGTTCAACCTCGTTACCGACAAGTACTCTTTACTCGTACCGTGGTATGTGATCTCTTATGAACTATTCATATGCTTGCAAGCTAATTAGATGACATTCCACCGAGAGGGCCCAGAGTATATCTATCCGTCATCAGGATGGACAAATCCCACTGTTGATCCATATGCCTCAACTCACACTTTCCAAATACTTAATCCCACCTTTATTGTCACCCATTTACGCAATGACGTTTGATGTAATCAAAGTACCCTTTCAGTGTAAGTGATTTACATGATCTCATGGTCGAAGGATTAAGACAACTATGTATTGAAAGCTTATAGCAAATGAACTTAATGACTTGATCTTATGCTACGCTCATTTGGGTGTGTGTCCATTATATCATTCAACTAATGACATAACCTTGTTATTAATAACATCCAATGTTCATGATCACGAAACCATGATCATCTATTAATCAACAAGCTAGTTATACAAGAGGCTTACTAGGGACTCCTTGTTGTTTACATAACACACATGTATCAATGTTTCAGTTAATACAATTATAGCATGGTATATAAACATTTATCATAAACACAAAGATATTATAATAACCACTTTATTATTGCCTCTTGGGCATATCTCCAACAGTGTAGGGGTTCGGAGGCGAGATGTACGGCACCGGCTCATAGGGGTCCCATCCCGGCGGGATACGACCGCCACCGGCGGCGGCGACGGCCTTTGAGGGGACGACGTCGAAGAGGGAGGCGTCGCGCTTGGAGCCGACGGCGTCATGGACGATGGGATTCGCATTCTCCATGTCCATCTCGCCTGCAGAGAGGGAGAGGGTTTTTGCTTTGGAGAAGATGATGGGACGTGAGAGGCGGCGTTGCATGAGCGAGTGAGAGTGACAGAGATAGTGCGAGGAGGCGTCTATAAAGGCGAGGGGTGGTTAATGCGACCCGCGTCCTACGCGTCCACCATTTAACGTCTGCACGTCTTGGGCTTCTGCAACGCGACACGCGTCCACAATTGCACGTCTTCGACTTCTGCACCGCGACTCGCGTCAGTACCCGTCAACAATTGCACGTCTTCCACTTCTGCACCGCAACACGCGTACTCGAGTCTAACCCTGGAAATTTAGATATACTCTCGAGTCTTATACTGTAGCATTTTTTGTGTGCTCGGTTTTCCCCTTGAGTACTAATACTGGCTAGTGCAATATACTCAGTTTTACCTCAAGTGCCTGGTCAACAGAGAGTCAACAAATGGGATTAACTAGTTAAATGAGTCAACAAATGGGATTATCAGTTCGTTTTCACGTGTTAAACTTGTCTAAATATTGGTCAAACCAAGGATTTGACCAAGATTCAAATGGGCAGAAAATTAAAAAAATCAGAAAAATGAAAAACCAAAGCACATAGTCTTCTTATGTCATATAGTAAGCATTAAAGGTGATAAACAAGGTCTACACATATTCAAACCATACAAATCATGTATCTACTCCCTAACCCCTAAACTCTGTCTTATGAAGTCAAGCATGAAGAGAAGTGGTTTTGGGTTTCAAACATGGAAATTTCAAAAACCTCCCAAAAACTTCATTTTAGAGTGACTAAGAAGGATACATGCTTCCCTTTTCATTTTCATGTTTTAAACTTGTTTAAATCTTGGTCAAACCTAGGATTTGACCAAGATTCAAATGGGCATTAAAATTTAAAAATCAGAAAAATGAAAAACCAAAGCACATAGTGTTCTTATGTCATATAGTAAGCATTAAAGTTGATCAACAAGGTCTAGACATATTCAAACCATACAAATTATGTATCTACCCCCTAACCCCTAAACTCTGTCTTATGAAGTCAAGCATGAAGAGAACTGGTTTTGGGTTTCAAACATGGAAATTTCAAAAACCTCCCAAAAAATTCATTTTAGAGTGACTAAGAAGGATACATGCTTCCCTGGTCATTTTCATGTTTTAAACTTGTTTAAATCTTGGTCAAACCTAGGATTTGACCAAGATTCGGGGCATCAAAATTTAAAAAAATCAGAAAAATGAAAAACCAAAGCACATAGTTTTCTTATGCCATATAGTAAGCATTCAAGTTGATAAACAAGGTCTATACATATTTAAACCAGACAAATCATGTATCTATAACCCTAAACCTTAAACTCTGTCTTATGAAGTCTAGCATGAAGAGAAGTCGTTTTGGGTTTCAAACATGGAAATTTCAAGAACATCCCAAAAGCTTCATTTTAGTGTGACTAAGAAGGATCAAGGCTTACCTTTTCATTTTCATGTTTTAAACTTGTTTAAATCCTGGTCAAATATAGGTTTGACCAAGATTCAAATGGGCATAAAATAAAAATATAGAAAAATGAAAAACCAAAGCACATAGTCTTCTTATGTCATATAGTAAGCATTAAAGTTGATAAACAAGGTCTAGTCTTATTCAAACTAGACAAGTCATGTATCTACCCGCTAACCCCTAAACTCTGTCTTATGAAGTCTAGCATGAAGAGAAGTCGTTTTGGGTTCAAACATGGAAATTTCAAGAACATCCCAAAAGCTTCATTTTAGTGTGACTAAGAAGGATCAAGGCTTACCTTTTCATTTTCATGTTTTAAACTTGTTTAAATCCTGGTTAAATCTAGGATTTGACCAAGATTCAAATGGGCATAAAATAAAAAAATAGAAAAATGAAAAACGAAAGCACATAGTCTTCTTATGTCATATAGTAAGCATTAAAGTTGATAAACAAGGTCTAGACTTATTCAAACTAGACAAATCATGTATCTATCCGCAAACCCCTAAACTCTATCTTATGAAGTCAAGCATGAAGAGAAGTGCATGGTTTTGGGTTTCAAACATGGAAATTTCAAAAAACTCCCAAAAAATTCATTTTAGAGTGACTAAGAAGGATACATGCTTCCCTTTTCATTTTCATGTTATATACTTGTTTAAATCTTGGTCAAACCTAGGATTTTACCAAGATTCAAATGTGCATCAAAATTCCAAAAAAATAAAAAAATGAAAAAACAAAGCACATAGTTTTCTTATGTCATATAGTAAGCATTAAAGTTGATAAACAAGGTCTAGACATATTCAAACAAGAAAAATCATGTGTCTACCCCCTAACCCTAAACTCTGTCTTATGTAGTCAAGCATGAAGAGAAGTGCTTTTGGGTTTCAAACATGGAAATTTCAAAAACCACCCAAAAGCTTCATTTTAGTGTGACTAAGAAGGATCAAGGCTTACCTTTTCATTTTCATGTTTTAAACTTGTTTAAATCCTGGTCAAATATAGGTTTGACCAAGATTCAAATGGGCATAAAATAAAAATATAGAAAAATGAAAAACCAAAGCACATAGTCTTCTTATGTCATATAGTAAGCATTAAAGTTGATAAACAAGGTCTAGAAACTTGTCTAAATATTGGTCAAACCAAGGATTTGACCAAGATTCAAATGGGCAGAAAATTAAAAAAATCAGAAAAATGAAAAACCAAAGCACATAATCTTCTTATGTCATATAGTAAGCATTAAAGGTGATAAACAAGGTCTACACATATTCAAACCATACAAATCATGTATCTACTCCCTAACCCCTAAACTCTGTCTTATGAAGTCAAGCATGAAGAGAAGTGGTTTTGGGTTTCAAACATGGAAATTTCAAAAACCTCCCAAAAACTTCATTTTAGAGTGACTAAGAAGGATACATGCTTCCCTTTTCATTTTCATGTTTTAAACTTGTTTAAATCTTGGTCAAACCTAGGATTTGACCAAGATTCAAATGGGCATTAAAATTTAAAAATCAGAAAAATGAAAAACCAAAGCACATAGTGTTCTTATGTCATATAGTAAGCATTAAAGTTGATAAACAAGGTCTAGACATATTCAAACCATACAAATTATGTATCTACCCCCTAACCCCTAAACTCTGTCTTATGAAGTCAAGCATGAAGAGAACTGGTTTTGGGTTTCAAACATGGAAATTTCAAAAACCTCCCAAAAAATTCATTTTAGAGTGACTAGGAAGGATACATGCTTCCCTGGTCATTTTCATGTTTTAAACTTGTTTAAATCTTGGTCAAACCTAGGATTTGACCAAGATTCGATGGGCATCAAAATTTAAAAAAATCAGAAAAATGAAAAACCAAAGCACATAGTTTTCTTATGCCATATAGTAAGCATTCAAGTTGATAAACAAGGTCTATACATATTTAAACCATACAAATCATGTATCTATAACCCTAAACCTTAAACTCTGTCTTATGAAGTCTAGCATGAAGAGAAGTCGTTTTGGGTTTCAAACATGGAAATTTCAAGAACATCCCAAAAGCTTCATTTTAGTGTGACTAAGAAGGATCAAGGCTTACCTTTTCATTTTCATGTTTTAAACTTGTTTAAATCCTGGTCAAATATAGGTTTGACCAAGATTCAAATGGGCATAAAATAAAAATATAGAAAAATGAAAAACCAAAGCACATAGTCTTCTTATGTCATATAGTAAGCATTAAAGTTGATAAACAAGGTCTAGTCTTATTCAAACTAGACAAGTCATGTATCTACCCGCTAACCCCTAAACTCTGTCTTATGAAGTCTAGCATGAAGAGAAGTCGTTTTGGGTTCAAACATGGAAATTTCAAGAACATCCCAAAAGCTTCATTTTAGTGTGACTAAGAAGGATCAAGGCTTACCTTTTCATTTTCATGTTTTAAACTTGTTTAAATCCTGGTTAAATCTAGGATTTGACCAAGATTCAAATGGGCATAAAATAAAAAAATAGAAAAATGAAAAACGAAAGCACATAGTCTTCTTATGTCATATAGTAAGCATTAAAGTTGATAAACAAGGTCTAGACTTATTCAAACTAGACAAATCATGTATCTATCCGCAAACCCCTAAACTCTATCTTATGAAGTCAAGCATGAAGAGAAGTGCATGGTTTTGGGTTTCAAACATGGAAATTTCAAAAAACTCCCAAAAAATTCATTTTAGAGTGACTAAGAAGGATACATGCTTCCCTTTTCATTTTCATGTTATATACTTGTTCAAATCTTGGTCAAACCTAGGATTTTACCAAGATTCAAATGTGCATCAAAATTCCAAAAAAATAAAAAAATGAAAAAACAAAGCACATAGTTTTCTTATGTCATATAGTAAGCATTAAAGTTGATAAACAAGGTCTAGACATATTCAAACAAGAAAAATCATGTGTCTACCCCCTAACCCTAAACTCTGTCTTATGTAGTCAAGCATGAAGAGAAGTGCTTTTGGGTTTCAAACATGGAAATTTCAAAAACCACCCAAAAGCTTTATTTTAGAGTGACTAAGAAGGATCCATGCTTATCTTTTCATTTTCATATTTTAAACTTGTTTAAATCATTGTCAAACCTAGGATTTGACCAAGATTCAAATGGGCATAAAATTAAAAAATCAGAAAATTGAAAAACTAAAGCACATAGTCTTCTTATGTCATATATATAGTAAGCATTTAAAAGATGATAAATAAGGTCAAGACAATTCAAATAATACAAATCATGTATCTACCCCTAACCCTAAACTCTATCTTATGAAGTCAAGCATGAAGAGAAGTGGTTTTTGGTTTCAAACACAAAAATTTCAAAAACCTCCCAAAAGCTTCATTTTAATTAGACTAACTTATTAATTATGAAGGATCCAGGATTGATTACCTTTTCATTGTCATGTTTTAAACTTGTTTAAATCTTGGTCAAACCTGGGATTTGACCAAGATTCGAATGGGCATAAAAATTAAGAAAAAAATCGTAAGAATGAAAAACCAAAGCACATAGCCTTCTTATGTCATATAGTAAGCATTCAAATTGATAAACAAGGTCTAGACATGTTCAAACCAGAAAAATCATGTATCTACCCCTAACCCTAAACTATGTCTTATGAAGTCAAGCATGCATGAAGAGAAGTGGTTTTGGGTTTCAAACATGAAAATTTCAAAAACCTCCCAAAAGCTTCATTTTAGAGCGACTAATAAGGATCGATGCTTACCTTTTCATTTTCATGTTTTTACTTATTTGAATCTTGGTCAAATCCTAGGTTTGACCAAGATTTAAACAAGTTTAAAACATGAAAATGAAATGGGAAGTGTGTATCCTTCTTAGTCAGTCTAAAATGAAGCTTTTGGGATGTTCTTGAAATTTCCATGTTTGAAACCCAAAACCACTTAAGACAGAGTTTTTGGTTAGGCGTAGATACATGATTTTTCTTGTTTGAATATGTCTAGACCTTGTTTATCAACTTGAATGTTTATGACATAAGAAGGCTATATATGTGCTTTGGTTTTCCATTTTTTTCATTTTTTCGAATTTTTTATGCCCATTTAAATATTGGTCAAATCCTAGGTTTGACCAAGGTTTAATCAAGTTTAAAACATGACAATGAAAAGGTAAGCATGAATCCTTTCTCAGTCACTCTAAAATGAAGGTACTTGAAATTTTTATGTTTGAAACACAAAACCCCAGTTCTCTTCATATGTTTGACTTCATAAGACAAAGTTTAGGGTTAGGGGTAGATATGATACATGATATTTCTGGTTTGAATATGTCTAGACCTTGTTTATCAACTTGAATGCTTACTATATGACATAAGAAGGCTATATATGTGCTTTGGTTTTTCTTTTTTTTATTTTTTTTGAATTTTTACGCCCGTTTGAATCTTGGTCAAATCCTAGGTTTGACCAAGGTTAAAACAAGTTTAAAAAATGGCAATGAAAAGGTAAGCATGGATCCTTCTTAGTCACTCTAAAATGAAGCTTTTGGGAGGTTTGTGAAATTTCCATGTTTGAAACCCAAAATCACTTCTCCTCATACTTAACTTCAAAGACAGAGTTTAGGGTTAGGGGGTAGATACATGTTTTGTGTGTTTTGAATATGTCTAGACCTTGTTTATCAACTTGAATGCTTACTATATGACATAAGAATACTATGTGCTTTGGTTTTTCATTTTTCTGATTTTTTTAATTGTTAAACCCATTTGAATCTTGGTCAAATCCTAGGTTTGAGCAAGATTTAAACAAGTTTAAAACATGAAAATGGAAAGCTAAGCATGAATCATTCTTAGTCACTCTAAAAATCTTTCGGTCTGCAGAAGAGTCGAATCTGCAATCAGTAGTTACAAAAGCGACCCACCTTAGGGATGGATAATAAGACTTGGGCAATATAAACGTTGATACTACTTACTTTGTGATACTAAAATATATGTATCTAGACATATTTCAGTTGTAGATACATCCATTTTAACATCAAGTAATATGGATCGGAGGACTAGCTAAAGAACAATGAGAGGCAGTGTTTCTCTCCCCCAGCCTACTTGGCGGAGTGGCCCTCCATCAGGACAGGTGGTGATTCCGCTTCTCTCGTTGGAATTCCTTATCCCCCAGCCTACTCGGCGACGTGCGCTCCTCAGTGACCTGCGCGAGGGCGCCTCGGCGACCTACGCAAAGGTGGCTGGACTCGGAGCGCATCGACTTCCTTCTGCGGTGCCTGGATTGGATCGACCATCCCGCGCGTGTCCTCCACCATATTGTTTTTCTTCAAGATGCTGTTATCCATCATCTTCTTCACCGCATCATGTTGGGTGTTGAGGCTCCCGTTGAGAGCTTGAACGCACCTGTTTGATAGCTCGACGTTTTCTTCGCGAAGAAAGCCGCACTCGATCTTAAGCATCAAATTCTCGCCCTTGAGCTTCTTGATGACAGAGTTCGTTTCCTCACTTGATGGAACCCTCACATCATGCAGCTTGCCCCGGCCGGTGACCTCGTCCTTCAAAGTATCGACATCATCGCGAAAGTTGGAGGCGAGTTCCACGAGAGTTTTAAGCTCATCTCTGAAACACGCCGATGCTTCCTGCATGGCAATATCATCAGTACCGAAACAAAGTGACGAGAGGAAGACGAAAATGTCCAATCAGTGGTAACCTCTAAGCGCAGGAGACAGGGGTTGAAGTCGTCATGAGAAGATGTCAGGGTGCGTCGTGGGGCACTGAGATATGTATAAAAAGGATTAATACGGAATAAAGAGTTGGGACCTCCGGGCCAGGAAGAATCAAGAAACATGGCGATGGAAACCAACCAGGAATCTTCGACCGCACGACTGACGCCGTTCCGAGACGAGCGCGAAGCAGGGCCTTCGTTTTCTGGCGGGCCCTTTCTCGCGGCCAGCATCTGGATAGACCGCCGGCGGGAACTCTCCGCGTCCTTGGTCAACACTAGATGGTGCTTCTTCAAGCGAGATGGTGGCCTTGACTTCGGAGGCATCGCTGGAAGTGGAAGGAGACTGGAAGTGAAGCAAGAAGGGGATGGAAGAAGTACTCCCCCCTATTAAAACCAGACAACCGTCTCCTGCCCTCGCTTCGAGCAACCTGGTCCGCCCATCCTAAATCAACGGCCGAGAGGGGGCTCAAGGGTCAGGACGCGGGAGCAGAAGCAAATGAATCGAGAGCGGTCCGGAGTATCCTGTCCGTCCACCGTAAATCAACGGGACAGAGCGGCTACCTTCTCTTCGAAGGCTCTGGCGCGCAACCCGAGGAATGGACATCTGTCGGCTAGTATAGAATTTTATAGCACGCCATTAATCGAGCTAGCAGTACTGTACTACTGACTACAACTCTGATGGACGTCCAAAGCTCTGAATAGTCAGGGGAAACAATGAATGCGAGCCAGGGTAGTACTACTGTAGTAGTGAAGCAATGGGGATTATCTGGAGCAAGTACGGAGTACCGAGTACAGTACTACAAAAGTGCTGTTCGTTGTTTT
Organism: Lolium multiflorum; assembly: GCA_030979885.1. Classification (NCBI taxonomy): domain Eukaryota; kingdom Viridiplantae; phylum Streptophyta; class Magnoliopsida; order Poales; family Poaceae; genus Lolium; species Lolium multiflorum. The sequence goes on from CM061748.1 coordinate 209,269,750, forward strand.
CGCAGTTCATTTTAGCGTAACGTCCAGGTTGTTGTCGAACCAGCTGTTAGATTTTGGGTAATTATTGTTAAGTTGCTGCTTCTTAATTAAAATTTATCAAAGTCATGTAGACTAGATCGATTTGTGAGAACATCCCAAAAGCTTCATTCATTTTAGAATGACTAAGAAGGATCCATTCTTACCTTTTCTTTTCATGTTTTAAACTTGTTTAAACCTTGGTCAAACCTAGGATTTGACCAAGATTTAAATGGGCATAAAAATTCGGAAAAAAATCAACAAATGAAAAACCAAAGCACATATATAGCCTTCTTATGTCATATAGTAAGCACTCGAGTTGATAAAAACTCTGTCTTATGAAGTCAAACATATGAAGAGAACTGGTTTTGGGTTTCAAACATGGAAATTTCACAAACCTCCCAAAAGCTTCATTCTACAGTGACTAAGAAGGATCCAGGATTACCTTTTTCATTTTCAATTTCTTAACTTGTTTAAATCTTGGTCAAACCTAGGATTTGACCAAGATTCAAATGGGTATAACAATTCAAAAAAAACGGAAAAAAACCAAAGAACATAGTCTTCTGATGTCATATAGTAAGCATTCAAGTTGATAAACAAGGTCTAGACATATTCAAACCAAACAAATCATGTATCTACCCCCTAACCCTAAACTCTGCCTTATGAAGTCAAGCATGAAGAGAAGTGATTTTGGGTTTCAAACATGGAAATTTCAAAAACCTCCCAAAAGCTTCATTTTAGAGTGACTAAGAAGGATCCATGCTTACCTTTTCATTGCCATGTTTTAAACTTGTTTTAACCTTGGTCAAACCTAGGAATTGACCAAGATTCAAATGGGAGTAAAAATTCAGAAAAATTCAAAAAAAATGGAAAACCAAAACACATATATAGCCTTCTTATGTCATATAGTAAGCATTCAAGTTGATAAACAAGGTCTAGACATATTCAAAGCAGAAATATCATGTATCATATCTACCCCTAACCCTAAACTCTGTCTTATGAAGTCAAACATATGAAGAGAACTGGGGTTTTGGGTTTCAAACATAAAATTTTCAAGTACCTTCATTTTAGAGTGAGTAAGGAAGGATTCATGCTTACCGTTTCATTTTCATGTTTTAAACTTGTTTAAACCTAGGATTTGACCAAGATTTAAATAGGCATAAAAAATTCGAAAGAAATCAAAAAATGAAAAACCAAAGCACATATATAGCCTTCTTATATCATATAGTAAAAAATTCAAGTTGATAAACAAGGTCTAGACATATTCAAACAAGAAAAATCATGTATCTACACCTAACCATAAACTCTGTCTTAAGTGGTTTTGAGTTTCAAACATGGAAATTTCACAAACCTCCCAAAAGCTTCATTTTACAGTGACTGAGGAGGATCCATGCTTACCTTTTGGCTTAAACGTTTGAAACCAAAAACCACTTCTCTTCATGCATGCTTGACTTCATAACACAGAGTTTAGCTAGGGTTAGGGGGTAGATACATGATTTTCCTGGTTTGAATATGTCTAGACCTTGTTTATCAACTTAATTGATTGCTTACTATATGACATAAGAAGACTACGTGCCTTGGTTTTCATTTTTTGTTTTTTTTTGATTTTATGCTCATATATTTGAATCTTGGTCAAATCTTAGGTTTGACCAAGATTGAAACAAGTTTAAAACATGAAAATGAAAAGGGAAGCATGTATCCTTCTTAGTCACTCTAAAATGAAGCTTTTGGGATGTTCTTGAAATTTCCATGTTTGAAACCCAAAACGACTTCTCTTCATGCTAGACTTCATAAGATCAACAGGGGGTAGATACATGATTTTTCTGGTTTGGATATACCTAGACCTCGTTTAACTTGAATGCATACGATATGACATAAGAAGACTACGTGCTTTTGTTTTTCATTATTCTGTTTTTTTGAATTTTGTGCCCACCCATTTGTATCTTGGTCAAATCCTAGGTCTGATAATGATTTAAACAAGATTAAAATATGAAAATGCAAAGGTAAGCATGGATCCTTCTTAGTCACTCTAAAATGAAGCTTTTGGGAGCAAAACCACTTCTCTTCATATGCTTGACTTCATAAGACGGAGTTTAGGGGTTAGGGGGTATAGATACATGATTTGTCTAGTTTGAATATGTCTAGACCTTGTTTATCAACTTAATTGGCTTACTATATGACATAAGAAAACTATTTGCTTTGGTTTTTCTTTTTCCTGATTTTTTTCAATTTTGATGCCCATTTGAATCTTGTCAAATCCTAGGTTTGACCGAGATAATTTAAACAAGCTTAAAACATGAATATGAAAAGGGAAGCATGTATCCTTCTTTGTCACTCTAAAATGAAGTTTTTGGGAGGTTTTTCAAATTTCCACGTTTGAAACCCAAAACCACTTCTCTTCATATGCTTGACTTCATAAGACAGAGTTTAGGGGTTAGGGGGTATAGATACATGATTTGTCTAGTTTGAATATGTCTAGACCTTGTTTATCAACTTTAATGCTTACTATATGACATAAGAAAACTATTTGCTTTGGTTTTCTTTTTTCTGACTTTTTTTCAATTTTGATGCCCATTTGAATCTTGTCAAATCCTAGGTTTGACCAAGATAATTTAAACAAGCTTAAAACATGAATATGAAAAGAGGAGCATGTATCCTTCTTAGTCACTCTAAAATGTAGTTTTTGGGAGTTTTTTGAAATTTCCATGTTTGAAACCCAAAACCACTTCTCTTCACATGCTTGACTTCATAAGACAGAGTTAATTAATTTAGGGGTTAATTAGGGGGTATAGATACATGATTTGTGTGGTTTGAATATGTATGGACCTTATTTATCAACAACTTTAATGCTTACTATATGACATAAGAAAACTATTTGCTTTGGTTTTTCTTTTTTCAATTTTTTTTCAATTTTGATGCCCATTTGAATCTTGTCAAATCCTAGGTTTGACCAAGATAATTTAAACAAGTTTAAAACATGAATATGAAAAGGGAAGCATGGATCCTTCTTAGTCACTCTAAAATGAAGCTTTTGGGAGGTTTTTGAAATTTCCATGTTTGAAATCCAAAACCACTTCTCTTCACATGCTTGACTTCATAAGACAGAGTTTAGGGGTTAGGGGTATAGATACATGATTTGTCTGGTTTAATATGTCTAGACCTTGTTTATCAACTTTAATGCTTACTATATGACATAAGAAGACTATGTGATTTGGTTTTTCATTTTTCTGTTTTTATTTTTCTGCCCATTTGAATCTTGGTCAAATCCTAGGTTTGACCAAGATATAGACAAGTTTAACACGTAAATGAGTTAACTTGGATTTCCTACCCTTGAATCCATAGGAAACTTTGTTCTAATGCACTATAATAATCAACCGAGTTTTTACACCAACAGGTCTGTCACTTACGTGTGGTGCCCATGCGTGAGGTCCCACACTTCAGTGAGCACAAGTCACGTGCAATAGGTACGCAAACTCCCAGCCATTTTCTTTGTCAAGAGAAGACGCATCAGGATGCGTATTGGAAGTCTGTGGGTCCTTCTGGATCCTTCGGTCGTCCCTCTCACAAAAAAAAAAATCTCTCTCATTCTCGGCCTCGCTCGACTCGCTCGCTCGCTCGCACCTCCTGCTCACTGACAAACCCTGCACAAAAGTCAACATCATCACCCGAAAAAGGGGAGACACCATAATTCTCGCCCTTCTTCTCTCCTTCCGAGTGATCCCTCTTCCTCCGAGTTTCACTCGACGGGCAAACACCCATGTGCTGCATAGTAATAATAAAAAGGTAGTACTCGTAGAAAAATCGATATACGAATCTGTAATTAAATAGGTTAAACTAGGGTTTTGCCCAGTTCTACAGATCAAGGGTTCAAAAAAATCCAACTACGGGGTTCGAACAACACGATTCTAATCCAAGAATTTTTTCGACCTAGGTCACCCAAATGGCCTCAAACTATAGGGTTAGCATCTAGTGCAGTATGTGTGAAAATGTATGCACTATGTGTGCTATAACTTGTATGTCTTTCATATTTGAACCAAATTTGAATAAGTTTGAAATATTTGAAAAGGGGCTTTTGGCTTAAACGTTTGAAACCAAAAACCACTTCTCTTCATGCATGCTTGACTTCATAAGACAGAGTTTAGCTAGGGTTAGGGGATAGATGCATGATTTTCCTGGTTTGAATATGTCTAGACCTACTTTATCAACTTAATTGAATGCTTACTATATGACATAATAATACTATGTGCATTGTTTTTTATTTTTTTGATTTTTTTAAAATTGTATGCCCATTTGAATCTTGGTCAAATCCTAGGTTTGAACATGGTTTAAACAAGTTTAAATCATGAATATGAAAAATTAAGCATCTATATATCCTTCTTAGTCACTCCAAAATGTAGCTCTTGGGAGGTTTTTTCGAAATTTCCATGTTTGAAACCAAAACCACTTCTCTTCATGCATGCTTGACTTCATAAGACAGAGTTTAGCTAGGGCGTTAGGGGGTAGATACATGATTTTCCTGGTTTGAATATGTCTAGACCTGGTTTATCAACTTAATTAATTGATTGTTTACTATATGACATAAGAAGACTATGTGCCTTGGTTTTAAATTTTTCTGTTTTTTTTGAATTTTACGCCCATATATTTGAATCTTGGACAAATCCTAGGTTTGACCAAGATTTAAACAAGTTTAAACATAAAAATAAAAAGGGAAGCATGTATCCTTCTTAGTCACTCTAAAATGAAGCTTTTTGGATGTTCTTGAAATTTCCATTTTTGAAACCAAAAACGACTTCTCTCTTCATGCTAGACTTCATAAGATCGACAGGGGGCAGATACATGATTTGTCTGGTTTGGATATGTCCAAACCTTGCTTGTTTATCAACTTGAATGCTTACTATATGACATAAGAATGCTTACCATATGTTTGAATTTTAAAAGCATATAGTCTTCTTATGTCATATAGTAAGCATTCAAAAGTTTTTCTTTGAGAGAGTAGCATGCATTCAAAAGTTGATAAATAAGATTTGTACATATTCAAACCAGACAAATCATGTATCTACCCATATGCATATATATATAACCCTATACTTTTGTCTTATGAAGACGTCAAGGATGAAGAGAAGTGGATTTGGGTTTCAAACATGGAAATTTCAAAAACCTCCCAAAACATGTATATATCTACCCCTAAACCCTAATCTTTGTCTTATGAAGCCAAGCATATGAAGAGAAGTGATTTTGGGTTTCAAACATGGAAACTTCAAAAACCTCCCAAAAGCTTCATTTTAGAGAGACTAAGAATGATCCATATGCTTACCTTTTCATTGCCATGTTTTAAACTTGTTTTAACCTTGGTCAAACCTAGGATTTGACCAAGATTCAAATGGGAGTAAAAATTCAGAAAAATTCAAAAAAAATGAAAAACCAAAGCACATATATATATAGCCTTGATCTTATGTCATATAGTAAGCATTCAAGTTGATAAACAAGGTCGATCTCTAGACATATTCAAAGCAGAAATATCATGTATATATCATATCTACCCCTAACCCTAGCTAAACTCTGTCTTATGAAGTCAAACATATGAAGAGAACTGGGGTTTTGGGTTTCAAACATAAAATTTTCAAGTACCTTCATTTTAGAGTGAGTAAGGAAGGATTCATGCTTACCGTTTCATTTTCATGTTTTAAACTTGTTTAAACCTAGGATTTGACCAAGATTTAAATAGGCATAAAAAAATCGAAAGAAATCAAAAATTGAAAAACCAAAGCACATATATATAGCCTTCTTATATCATATAGTAAAAAATTCAAGTTGATAAACAAGGTCTAGACATATTCAAACAAGAAAAATCATGTATCTACACACCTAACCATAAACTCTGTCTTAAGTGGTTTTGGGTTTCAAACATGGAAATTTCACAAACCTCCCAAAAGCTTCATTTTACAGTGACTATATAAGGAGGATCCATGCTTACCTTTTGGCTTAAACGTTTGAAACCAAAAACCACTTCTCTTCATGCATGCTTGACTTCATAAGACAGAGTTTAGCTAGGGTACGTTAGGGGGTGTAGATACATGATTTCCTGGTTTGAATATGTCTAGACCTTGTTTATCAACTTAATTGATTGCTTACTATATGACATAAGACGACTACGTGCCTTGGTTTTCATTTTTGGTTTTTTTTTGAATTTTATGCTCATATATTTGAATCTTGGTCAAATCCTAGGTTTGACCAAGATTTAAACAAGTTTAAAACATGAAAATGAAAAGGGAAGCATGTATCCTTCTTAGTCACTCTAAAATGAAGCTTTTGGGATGTTCTTGAAATTTCCATGTTTGAAACCCAAAACGACTTCTCTTCATGCTAGACTTCATAAGATCAACATGGGGTAGATACATGATTTGTCTGGTTTGGATATACCTAGACCTCGTTTAACTTGAATGCATACGATATGACATAAAAAGACTACATGCTTTTGTTTTTCATTATTCTGATTTTTTTGAATTTTGTGCCCACCCATCTGTATCTTGGTCAAATCCTAGGCTTGATAATGATTTAACAAGATTAAAATATGAAAATGCAAAGGTAAGCATGGATCCTTCTTATTAGTCACTCTAAAATGAAGCTTTTGGGAGCAAAACCACTTCTCTTCATATGCTTGACTTCATAAGACGGAGTTTAGGGGTTAGGGGGTATAGATGCATGCATGATTTGTCTAGTTTGAATATGTCTAGACCTTGTTTATCAACTTAATTGGCTTACTATATGACATAAGAAAACTATTTGCTTTGGTTTTTCTTTTTCCTGATTTTTTTCAATTTTGATGCCCATTTGAATCTTGTCAAATCCTAGGTTTGACTGAGATAATTTAAACAAGCTTAAAACCTGAATATGAAAAGGGAAGCATGTATCCTTCTTTGTCACTCTAAAATGAAGTTTTTGGGAGGTTTTTCAAATTTCCATGTTTGAAACGACCCAAAACCACTTCTCTTCATATGCTTGACTTCATAAGACAGAGTTCAGGGGTTAGGGGGTATAGATACATGATTTGTCTAGTTTGAATATGTCTAGACCTTGTTTATCAACTTAATTAATTGGCTTACTATATGACATAAGAAAACTATTTGCTTTGGTTTTTCTTTTTCCTGATTTTTTCGATGCCCATTTGAATCTTTGTCAAATCCTAGGTTTGACTGAGATAATTTAAACAAGCTTAAAACATGAATATGAAAAGGGAAGCATGCATCCTTCTTAGTCACTCTAAAATGTAGTTTTTGGGAGGTTTTTGAAATTTCCATGTTTGAAACCCAAAACCACATCTCTTCATGCTTGACTTAATTTATAAGACATAGTTTAGGGGTTAGGGGTAGATACATGATTTGTATGGTTTGATATTTCTAGTCCTTGTTTATCAACTTTAATGCTTACTGATACGTCCAATTTGCATCACTATTTTGTATCATAATTTGCTGTTATTCATTGATATATTTCATATTGGGACACAATACTTATGTTATTTCATCTATTTTGCATGTTTCATCATCATTGGAGGATCAAGCACCGGAGCCAGGATTCTGCTGGAAAAAGCACCGTCAGAACGCAATATTTCGGAAGATCAACTGTGGAAGGGAATTTCACGAAAATTCCTATTTTTCCAGATGACGGAGGGAGCCAGAAGGGGAAGAAGAGAGGGGCCACTGTGGGCCCAGACCATAGGGCGGCGCGGCCCATGGCCTGGCCGCGCCACCCTATGCTCTGGGGGGCCCACGACCCTTTCGCCTCCTTTTCTTCGCGTACTCCTTCGTCCCGAAAACCTAAGCCACAGAGAGGACCTCACGAAGGGTTACAGCCGCCTCTGCGGGGCGGAGAACACCAGAGAGAAAAGAGCTCTCCGGCGGGCAGGAATCCGCCGGGGAAATTCCCTCCCGGAGGGGGAAATCGACGCCATCGCCATCGTCATCGAGCGGGACATCATCTCCATCATCATCATCATCATCATCTCCACCATCTACACCGCCATCACCACCGCTGCACCTCGTCATCGCTGTAGCAATTCGGGTTAAATCTTGATTGTTTGATAGGGGAAACTCTCCCGGTGTTATTCTATACTTGTTGTAGATGCTATTGAGTGAAACCATTGAACCAAGGTTTATGTTCAGATTGTTATTCATCATCATATCACCTCTGATTGTATTCCATATGATGTCTCGTGAGTAGTTCGTTTAGTTCTTGAGGACATGGGTGAAGTCTAAATGCTAGTAGTGAATTATGGTTGAGTAATATTCAATGTTATGATATTTAAGTTGTGGTGTCATTCTTCTAGTGGTGTCGTGTGAACGTCGACTACACGACACTTCACCATTTATGGGCCTAGGGGAGTGCATCTTGTATTCGGTTGCTAATTGCGGGGTTGCCGGAGTGACAGAAACCTAAGCCCCCGTTAGTATATCGATGCAGGAGGGATCGCAGGATCTCAGAGTTTAAGGCTGTGGTTAGATTTATCTTAATTACTTTCTTGTAGTTGCGGATGCTTGCAAGGGGTATAATCACAAGTATGTATTAGTCCTAGGAAGGGCGGTGCATTAGCATAGGTTCACCCACACAACACTTATCAAAACAATGAAGATTAATCAGCTGTATGTAGCGAAAGCACTAGACTAAAATTCCCATGTGTCCTCAGGAACGTTTGGTCATTATAAGTAAACAAACCGGCTTGTCCTTTGTGCTAAAAAGGATTGGGCCACTCGCTGCAATTATTTCTCTCGCATTTTATTTACTCGTACTTTATTTATCTGCAATATCAAAACCCCCTGAATACTTGTCTGTGAGCATTTACAGTGAATCCTTCATCGAAACTGCTTGTCAACACCTTCTGCTCCTCGTTGGGTTCGACACTCTTATTTATCGAAAGTACTACGATACACCCCCTATACTTGTGGGTCATCAAGACTATTTTCTGGCGCCGTTGCCGGGGAGTGAAGCGCTATTGGTAAGCGGAATTGGTAAGGAAATTTACTGTTTGTGCTGATTTTATTTCTGCCTGCTGCTATAAATCATTATGGAGAGATCTTCTCTTCAATTTCTATTTGGGAAATCTACTACTACTGCAACGGTAGTGGATGAAGCGCCAGGTGAGGAAGTAGTACCATATAAAATACCTATGAAAATTATTGAACGTGTTATGGATAACCGCTATGAAGGGGATGGAACTGTCCATCCTGGTGATCATTTACTGTTTTTGCATGAATTATGCGGTTTATTCAAATGTGCAGGTATTTCTATGAATGAAGTTAGGAAGAAACTATTCACTATATCGCTGTCTGGTAAAGCGGCGCACTGGTATAAATTGCTGAAGAATGGTGATTCTATTGATTGGGAGGACATTGTGCCTTTATTTTATTCCAAATTTTATCCTCCAAGTGAAATTCACAAAGATCGGAACCGCATATATAATTTCTGGCCTCATGATGGAGAAAGTATTGCCCAAGCTTGGGGGAGATTGAAGTCTTTAATGCTCAAATGCCCCATTCATGAGCTTCCTGGTAATGTTATTATTGATAATTTCTATGCAAGACTTTCTTTTCAAGACAAGACCTTGCTGGATACTTCTTGTTCTGGATCATTTACACGCAAGAATGAAGAGTTTAAAAGGGACCTTCTTGATCGGATCCAAGAAAATACTGAAGGATGGGAGAACGACAAAGATAGAGAATCAGGTATAACTTATGATTATAAATGCATTGAAGCTTTTATGGATACTGATAAATTTCGTAATATGAGTGCTACATATGGTCTTGATTCCCAAGTTGTTGCAAATCTTTATAAAGCTTTTGCCTCTCATTATGAACTGCCTAAGAAGAATTTTGATAAGTATCATGAACCGTATAAAGATAAAATTGATTCATCTGTAAACAAATGTGTAGTGGTTGAAACTGTTGATAATGTTATTCCTGAAGCTTATATTGAAAAAACTCCTTTCCCTGCTAAAATGAAGGAGTACTCTGTCATATCTAGTGCGGTTAATAAAAGTGAAAAGAAACCTAAAGAACCTGAAGAACAAATTAAAATTGAACCTGCTGTTGCAATAGTTAAAGATCTTGTGACTGAAAATGTGGAGGATGGTCATATTATTTTCTGTGAAGATGCTTCTAATATTGTTTCACATCCTAATAAATCCAAACAAGTTAGTGTTCCTATGCTATCTGTTAGAATTGGTGATCATTGCTATTATGGTTTATGTGATATTGGTGCAAGTGTTAGTGCTATTCCTTATGAGCTTTACACGGAGATTATGCACGAAATTGGTTCTTGTGAACTTGAAGATATTGATGTGGTTATTCATCTGGCTAATAGAGAAACTATTTCTCCAATTGGTATTGTTCGAGATGTGGAAGTTCTATGTGGTAAGATTAAATATCCTGCTGACTTTTTGGTACTTGGTTCTGCTGCTAGTGATCATTGTCCTATCATTTTTGGTAGACCTTTTCTAAATACTTGTGGAGCTATTATAGATTGTAAGAAAGAGAAAATTTTGACTAGATTTGCTGGTGAACCTTATGAATTTAACTTTTCTAAATTTACCAAAACTCCTTATAAAGCTGACTTGCCTAGTAATGATTTTAAAATGGAGCAGTGTGCATCTATTGTTCTTGTTCCTAATAATCCTTTGCAGCAACATTTGGAGAATAGTGAAAGTGAAGCTTTTAGGAAAGAAAGAGATGAGCTTGAGGAAATTTTTCGTCGCCAACCTATTCTCAAGCATGATTTACCGGTGGAAGATTTGGGTACAACACCGCCACCAAAGGAAGATCCTGTTTTTGATTTAAAGCCTTTACCTGATAATCTTAAATATGCTCATATTGATGATAAGAAAATATATCCTGTTATTATTAGTTCTAAGCTTTCAGAGATTGAGGAAGAAAGGTTATTGGAAATATTGAAGAAACACCGAGGAGCTATTGGCTATACTCTTGATGATTTGAAAGGGATTTCTCCTTCTATTTGCCAACATGCTATTAATATGGAAGATGATGCAAAGCCTGTTGTTGAACATCAACGTCGTCTAATTCCGAAGATGAAGGAAGTGGTAAGAAATGAGGTATTAAAACTTCTTGAAGCTGGTATTATATATCCTATTGCTGATAGTAGATGGGTTAGTCCTGTGCATTGTGTTCCTAAGAAAGGAGGAATGACTGTTGTGCCTAATGATAATGATGAGCTTATTCCTCAAAGAATAGTTGTAGGTTATAGAATGTGCATTGATTTTCGAAAAGTTAATAAAGTTACTAAGAAAGATCATTACCCTTTACCCTTTATTGATCAAATGCTAGAGAGGTTATCTAAAAATACTCATTTTTGCTTTCTTGATGGTTATTCTGGGTTTTCACAAATTGCTGTTAAAGCTAAAGATCAAGAGAAAACCACTTTTACTTGTCCTTATGGAACTTATGCTTATAGGCGTATGCCTTTTGGTTTATGTAATGCTCCTGCTACTTTTCAAAGATGCATGTCTGCTATTTTTCATGGTTTTTGCGAAAGTATTGTAGAGGTGTTCATGGATGATTTTTCTGTCTATGGGAATTCTTTTGATAATTGCCTGCGAAACCTCGATAAAGTTTTGCAGAGATGTGAAGAAACTAACCTTGTTCTTAATTGGGAGAAATGCCACTTTATGGTTAATGAAGGAATTGTATTGGGACATAAAATTTCCGAGAGAGGTATTGAAGTTGATAGAGCTAAAGTTGAAGCAATTGAGAAGATGCCCTATCCGAGGGATGTTAAAGGTATTCGTAGTGTTCTTGGTCATGCTGGGTTTTATAGGAGATTTATTAAAGATTTCTCTAAAATTTCAAAGCCTCTTACTAATCTTCTTCAAAAAGATGTACCTTTTGTTTTTGATGATGATTGTAAGGAAGCTTTTGAAACTCTAAAGAAAGCCTTAACAACTGCTCCTGTAGTCGAACCTCCTGATTGGAATTTGCCTTTTGAAATTATGTGTGATGCTAGTGATTTTGCTGTAGGCGCTGTTCTTGGACAGCGGGTAGATAAAAAATTAAATGTTATTCATTATGCTAGTAAGACTCTTGATGCTGCTCAAAGAAATTATGCTACAACTGAAAAAGAATTGTTAGCTGTAGTCTTTGCTTGTGATAAGTTTAGACCCTATATTGTTGATTCGAAAGTTACAATTCATACTGATCATGCTGCAATTAGATACCTTATGACAAAGAAAGATGCTAAGCCAAGGCTTATTAGATGGGTACTTCTGTTGCAAGAATTTGATTTACATATTATAGATAGGAAAGGTGCTGATAATCCTGTTGCTGATAATTTGTCTAGATTGGAAAATATTGCTTATGATCCTGTTCCTGTTAATGATAGTTTTCCAAATGAACAATTGGCTGTAATAAAGGTGAGCTCGCGAGAGAGCCCTTGGTATGCAGATTATGCTAACTTTATTGTTTCGAAGTATTTGCCTCCAACCTTTTCAGCTCAGCAAAGGAGGAAATTCTTTTATGACTTGAGGCATTATTTTTGGGATGACCCACACTTATATAAAGAAGGAGTGGATGGTATTATGCGAAGATGTGTTCCTGAATATGAACAACAGGAGATATTGAATAAATGTCATGGAAGTGTTTATGGAGGACATCACGCTGGAGATAGAACCGCGCAGAAGGTTCTACAATCAGGTTTTTATTGGCCAACACTCTTCAAAGATGCAAGGAAATTTATTTTATCTTGTGATGAATGTCAAAGAGTTGGTAATATCTCTAGACGCAATGAAATGCCTATGAATTATACTCTTGTTATTGAACCATTCGATTGTTGGGGATTCGACTTCATGGGTCCTTTCCCTTCTTCAGACGGTAACACTCATATACTTGTCGCTGTTGATTATGTTACTAAATGGGTAGAAGCTATACCTACAAAAAGTGCTGATGGTGAGACCTCTATAAAAATGCTTGTAGATATTATATTTCCTAGATTTGGAGTACCTAGATATATTATGACTGATGGAGGTTCTCATTTCATTCATGGAGGTTTTAGAAAAACTCTTGCTAAGTATGGTATTAATCATAGAATTGCTTCTGCTTATCACCCTCAAACTAGTGGTCAAGTAGAATTATCAAATAGAGAGATTAAAGCTATCTTAGGAAAGACTGTTAATAAATCTAGAAAGAATTGGCCTAGCAAATTGAAAGAAGCACTATGGGCTTATAGAACTGCTTATAAAAATCCTATGGGAATGTCACCTTATAAAATGGTTTATGGAAAAGCTTGTCATTTACCTCTAGAACTAGAGCACAAAGCTTATTGGGCTGTTAGAGAACTAAATAAAGATCCTAAATTAGCCGGTAATAAGAGGTTGTTGCAATTAAGTTCTCTAGATGAATGGAGAAGTGAAGCTTATGAAAATGCTAAACTCTTTAAAGAAAAAGTTAAGAAGTGGCATGATAGAAGGATCATCAAAAGAGAATTTAATGTTGGAGATCAAGTTCTATTGTATCGGTCTCGTCTCAGATTCTTTGCAGGGAAATTACTCTCGAAGTGGGAAGGACCATATGTTGTTGAGGAGGTGTATCGTTCAGGAGCAATTAAAATTAGCTCTCTCCAAGGCAATGCCACACAAGTGGTGAATGGACAAAGACTCAAGCATTATATCTCGGGTGATTCTTATAATGTTGATGTTGATATTATTCAAGTGGAAACACCGGAGGCTTTCATCAAAGGACAAATTGACAGTCCGCCAGAACTGGACTTTGAATAGGTAACAGTATAGGTAATAAAAAGTCCGCGTTTACCTTTCCGAACATTATTTTTGCTGTTTTTGGAAAATATGAAAAATTACGGAATCGAAACGGAGTGGAAAAGACGCGCGAGGGCGTGCCACCATAGGCCGGCGCGGGCCCCACCCTGGCCGCGCCGACCTATGGTCTCGGCGGCGTCCCGTTTCCACTCGTTTTCGGCCTGGAACCTTCCTTTTGTCGTAAAAATATTTGCTATATAATCCCCCGGACCCCTGGAGGTCCGTAATATCGTTTTCTCGTCGTGTTTTGTTTCGAGCTGTTTTCTGCCAGATTTGTTTTGATCTAGAAGCACCATGGTCTCCAACAACAAGGACAAGGAACCTTTGAAGGAAAATATTCAAGACCCGGAGCTGAAGAAAGAAGATGCAAGAGAGGATGAGGAAGAAGTGGAGGAAGCTCCGCAGGAACGCCAACAAGCCACCGTCGCAAGTATTGGCGTGATATCAAGTCCATCCAACATCAAGAGGAGTGCACGAATCGCTACCGGAGGAGCGGTTCCACGTCATTACTTGGCTCCAAGGACATCTTCTCCGAGCCATTACAACCCTTACCGCAATCTAATCTACGATCGTCAAACTGAAAGGACCCCCAAGGTAGTGTTGCCAAGTAATTGGGATATAAATCGTTCTGACACTGCAGGAGAGAAGGAGCCTGAGGCTGAAGAGTGGGGAAATAACTCCAAGAGTTGGGACTCACCGTCGGACAGACTCCTTAACCGCGTCGAGCACAATTCAGAGATGATTCGCAATCTCATATACAGGATTGACGAGCTCCAGGAGCTTATTGAGAAGCTTGTCAGGAATTCATCACCACCATCACCGAAGGAGTAATTCATCATCGGTATTGGCATCCCCTTGGTTTGTTCCAAGCTTGGGGGAGTGCCGCGGTATCACATCATCATTACCTTTATCTTTTACTATCAAGTAGTGTCATATCATGAGTAGGGAAGTTATCATATGGAATAGTATGCAATGTGGAAGTATCTCTCTTAGTTAGTTATCTATGTATCCGTTGGTGTGAGTTATCGTTATGGAATATTAATGAGAAGTCTTATCATTTACTTTTTGCACACCTTATTTTAGTTTGCAATCTCCATTATATGATTACTCTTGACATGAGTATTGATATCACTTTGGGAGCATCAAGTAAATCTATTTGGTTTTGGCAAACTTAGCATTGGTCAATAGCAACAACATCTTGATGTTTAATGAAGGAGAGAAATACACTTAGATACATTATTCTATTATCTCTATGCTTAGTATTCTAGAGTTAAAATTGCTTGTGCTTATGAGAAAGATGCATGATTGTTTCTATCATATGTATATTTGTTTGTTTCCCTCAACCTTTATGCTTGCTATCAAACCTTGCTAGCCAAAGACCTGTATCGAGAGGGAATGCTTCTCATACATCCATAACCTTAGACCAAACCTATGCCATTTGTGTCCACCATACCTACCTACTACATGGTATTTTCTGCCATTCCAAGTAAATACTTCATGTGCTACCTTTAAATAATTCAAACTACTACTCCTTATTTGTGTCAATGTTTTATAGCTCATGAGGAAGTATGTGGTGTTTTATCTTTCAATCTTGTTGGGCGGACTTTCACCAATGGACTAGTGGCACATCCGCTTATCCAATAATTTTGCAAAAAGAGCTGGCAATGGGATTCCCAGTCCCAAATTAATTAACCAAAATAGACACTCCTCCATGGTATGTGATTGTTGGACGGCACCCGAAGGATTCGGTTAGCCATGGCTTGAGAAAGCAAAGGTGGGGAGGAGTGTCATCATAATAAAACTAAAATAAAAGGGCACTCCTTCATGGTATGAGATTGTTGGCAGGCACCCGAGGATTCGGTTAGCCATGGTTTGTGAAAGAAAGGTTGGAAGGAGTGCCACACAAAAATAAAATAAAATGGGAGCCGCTCTTTGAAGGTTCGTTTGGCAAGGGGGTTAGAGTGCCCGCTACCATTCGTTGACAACAACAAACACCGCTCAAAACCTTACTTTTATGCTCTTTATATGATTTCAAAACTTGAAAAGCTCTAGCACATGATTTAATCCCTGCTTCCCTCTGCGAAGGGCCTGTCTTTTACTTTTATGTTGAGTCAGTAAACCTATTTCTCTCTATCTCAAGCAAGCAATTGAGTTGTTGTGAACCAATCATTTATGCTGTGATCCAGTTAATCATGTCTTTTATACTTTCTTGTTTAGTACCAATTTTATCTGAATGAATATGACTTTGAAGTTATCAATGATTATGAAGAGATTGTTATGCTTAAATATGAAGGCTCAGCTATAAAATCTAATATGAAAGCTTTGCTTAGAAGTACAATCCGTTAGTAGTTCTCTGACCAAGAACAAAGTTTGCCATCACCAATTATGATTTCTTATGCACCTTTACTTGTGATTTCTCTTTACTTATTTCAAGATGAGTTATATGAGGAAGTTGTTTACTAGAATGTCTTGTGTGAATGAATATGATGCTTCTTGTCCGTATTTTATTTATCGACTCTTCACTCCATAAACATGTGGTCTTGTTTATCGAGCTCAGTTTCGCTTGGGGACAAGCGAGGTCTAAGCTTGGGGGAGTTGATACGTCCAATTTGCATCACTATTTTGTATCATAATTTGCTGTTATTCATTGATATATTTCATATTGGGACACAATACTTATGTTATTTCATCTATTTTGCATGTTTCATCATCATTGGAGGATCAAGCACCGGAGCCAGGATTCTGCTGGAAAAAGCACCGTCAGAACGCAATATTTCGGAAGATCAACTGTGGAAGGGAATTTCACGAAAATTCCTATTTTTCCAGATGACGGAGGGAGCCAGAAGGGGAAGAAGAGAGGGGCCACTGTGGGCCCAGACCATAGGGCGGCGCGGCCCATGGCCTGGCCGCCCACCCTATGCCCCCTTTCGCCTCCTTTTCTTCGCGTACTCCTTCGTCCCGAAAACCTAAGCCACAGAGAGGACCTCACGAAGGGTTACAGCCGCCTCTGCGGGGCGGAGAACACCAGAGAGAAAAGAGCTCTCCGGCGGGCAGGAATCCGCCGGGGAAATTCCCTCCCGGAGGGGGAAATCGACGCCATCGCCATCGTCATCGAGCGGGACATCATCTCCATCATCATCATCATCATCTCCACCATCTACACCGCCATCACCACCGCTGCACCTCGTCATCGCTGTAGCAATTCGGGTTAAATCTTGATTGTTTGATAGGGGAAACTCTCCCGGTGTTATTCTATACTTGTTGTAGATGCTATTGAGTGAAACCATTGAACCAAGGTTTATGTTCAGATTGTTATTCATCATCATATCACCTCTGATTGTATTCCATATGATGTCTCGTGAGTAGTTCGTTTAGTTCTTGAGGACATGGGTGAAGTCTAAATGCTAGTAGTGAATTATGGTTGAGTAATATTCAATGTTATGATATTTAAGTTGTGGTGTCATTCTTCTAGTGGTGTCGTGTGAACGTCGACTACACGACACTTCACCATTTATGGGCCTAGGGGAGTGCATCTTGTATTCGGTTGCTAATTGCGGGGTTGCCGGAGTGACAGAAACCTAAGCCCCCGTTAGTATATCGATGCAGGAGGGATCGCAGGATCTCAGAGTTTAAGGCTGTGGTTAGATTTATCTTAATTACTTTCTTGTAGTTGCGGATGCTTGCAAGGGGTATAATCACAAGTATGTATTAGTCCTAGGAAGGGCGGTGCATTAGCATAGGTTCACCCACACAACACTTATCAAAACAATGAAGATTAATCAGCTGTATGTAGCGAAAGCACTAGACTAAAATTCCCATGTGTCCTCAGGAACGTTTGGTCATTATAAGTAAACAAACCAGCTTGTCCTTTGTGCTAAAAAGGATTGGGCCACTCGCTGCAATTATTTCTCTCGCATTTTATTTACTCGTACTTTATTTATCTGCAATATCAAAACCCCCAATACTTGTCTGTGAGCATTTACAGTGAATCCTTCATCGAAACTGCTTGTCAACACCTTCTGCTCCTCGTTGGGTTCGACACTCTTATTTATCGAAAGTACTACGATACACCCCCTATACTTGTGGGTCATCACTTACTATATGACATAAGATGACTATGTGATTTGGTTTTTCATTTTTCTGTTTTTATTTTATTTTTCTGCCCATTTGAATCTTGGTCAAATCCTAGGTTTGACCAAGATTTAGACAAGTTTAACACGTGAAAACGAATAAGTAAGCCTGGATCCTTCTTAGTCACTCAAAAATGTACCAATCGATAGATGTGTTAACTTTGCTTCATGGAAATAATAATGTCATGTAAATGAGTTAACTTGGATTTCCTACCCTTGAATCCATAGGAAACTTTGTTCTAATGCACTATTATAATCAACCGAGTTTTTACACCAACAGGTCCGTCACTTACGTGTGGTGCCCACGCTTGAGGTCCCACACTTCAGTGAGCACAAGTCACGTGCAATAGGTACGCAAACTCCCAGCCATCTTCTTTGTCAAGAGAAGACGCATCAGGATGCGTTTTGGAAGTCTGTGGGTCCTTCTAGATCCTTCGGTTGTCCCTCTCACAAAAAAAAAACAAATCTCTCTCATTCTCGGCCTCGCTCGACTCGCTCGCTCGCTCGCACCTCCTGCTCACTGACAAACCCTGCACAAAAGTCAACATCATCACCCGAAAAAGGGGAGACACCATAATTCTCTCCCTTCTTCTCTCCTTCCGAGTGATCCCTCTTCCTCCGAGTTTCACTCGACGGGCAAACACCCATGTGCTGCATAGTAATAATAATAATAAAAAGGTAGTACTCGTAGAAAAATCGATATACGAATCTGTAATTAAATAGGTTAAACTAGGGTTTTGCCCAGTTCTACAGATCAAGGGTTCAAAAAAATCCAACTACGGGGTTCGAACAACACGATTCTAATCCAAGAATTTTTTCGACCTAGGTCACCCAAATGGCCTCAAACTATAGGGTTAGCATCTAGTGCAGTATGTGTGAAAATGTATGCACTATGTGTGCTATAACTTGTATGTCTTTCAAATTTGAACCAAATTTGAATAAGTTTGAAATATTTGAAAATGGGCTTTTGGCTTAAACGTTGGAAACCAAAAACCACTTCTCTTCGTGCATGCTTGACTTCATAAGACAGAGTTTAGCTAGGGTTAGGGGGTAGATGCATGATTTTCCTGGTTTGATTATGTCTAGACCTTGTTTATCAACTTAATTGAATGCTTACTATATGACATAAGAATACTATGTGCCTTGTTTTTTTATTTTTTTATTTTTTTAAAATTTTATGCCCATTTGAATCTTGGTCAAATCCTAGGTTTGAACATGGTTTAAACAAGTTTAAATCATGAATATGAAAAATTAAGCATCTATATATCCTTCTTAGTCACTCCAAAATGTAGCTCGGTCTTGGGAGGGTTTTCGAAATTTCCATGTTTGAAACCAAAAACCACTTCTCTTCATGCATGCTTGACTTCATAAGACGGAGTTTAGGGTTAGGGGTAGATATATACATTATTTTCTGGTTTGAATATGTCTAGACCTTGTTTATCAACTTGAATGCTTAATTACTATATATATATGACATAAGAATGTTATGTCCTTTGGTTTTTCATTCTTTTGATTTTTTATGAATTTCTATGCCCATTTGAATCTTTTGGTCAAATCCTAGAGGTTTGACCAAGATTTAAACAAGTTTAAAACATGAAAATGAAAAGGGAAGCTTGTATATCCTTCTTAGTCACTCTAAAATGAAGTTTTTGGGAGGTTTTTGAAATTTCCATGTTTGAAACCCAAAACCACTTCTCTTCATGCTAGACTGCTTCATAAGACAATTTAATTAGGGGTTAGGGGGTAGATACACATGATTTGTCTGGTTTGAATAAGTCCAAACACCTTGCTTGTGTATCAACTTGAATGCTTACTATATGACATAAGAATGCTTACCATATGTTTGAATTTTAAAAGCATATAGTCTTCTTATGTCATATATATAGTAAGCATTCAAAAGTTTTTCTTTGAGAGAGTAGCATGCATTCAAAAGTTGATAAATAAGATTTGGACATATTCAAACCAGACAAATCATGTATCGATCTACACCCCTAACCCTAAACTCTGTCTTATGAAGTCAAGCATGAAGAGAAGTGCTTTTAGGTTTCAAACATGGAAATTTCACAAACCTCCCAAAAGCTTCATTTTACAGTGACTAATTAAGGAGGATCCATGCTTACCTTTTGGCTTAAACGTTTGAAACCAAAAACCACTTCTCTTCATGCATGCTTGACTTCATAAGACAGAGTTTAGCTAGGGCGTTAGGGGGTAGATACATGATTTTCCTGGTTTGAATATGTCTAGAACTGGTTTATCAACTTAATTAATTGATTGTTTACTATATGACATAAGAAGACTATGTGCCTTGGTTTTAAATTTTTCTGTTTTTTTTTGAATTTTATGCCCATATATTTGAATCTTGGTCAAATCCTAGGTTTGACCAAGATTTAAACAAGTTTAAACATAAAAATGAAAAGGGAAGCATGTATCCTTCTTAGTCACTCTAAAATGAAGCTTTTGGGATGTTCTTGAAATTTCCATTTTTGAAACCAAAAACGACTTCTCTCTTCATGCTAGACTTCATAAGATCGACAGGGGGTATAGATACATGATTTGTCTGGTTTGGATATACCTAGACCTCGTTTATCAACTTGAATTCATACGATATGACATATGAAGACTATGTGCTTTAATTTGTTTTCATTTTTCTGATTTTTTTGAATTTTGTGCCCACCCATTTGTATATTGGTCAAATGCTAGGCTTGATAATGATTTAAACAAGTTTAAAATATGAATATGCAAAGTTAAGCATGGATCCTTCTTAGAAACTCTAAAATGAAGTTTTTCGGAGGTTTTTGAAATTTCCATGTTTGCAACCCAAAACAACTTCCTCTTCACATGCTTGACTTCATAAGACAGAGTTTAGGGGTTAGGGGGTATATATAGATACATGATTTGTCTAGTTTGAATATGTCTAGACCTTGTTTATCAACTTTAATGCTTACTATAAGACATAAGAAAACTATTTCCTTTGTTTTTTCTTTTTTTTTGATTTTTTTCAATATTGATGCCCATTTGAATCTTGTCAAATCCTAGGTTTGACCAAGATAATTTAAACAAGCTTAGAACATGAATATGAAAAGGGAAGCGTGTATCCTTCTTAGTCACACTAAAATGAAGTTTTTGGGAGGTTTTTGATATTTCCATGTTTGAAACCCAAAACCACATCTCTTCATGCTTGACTTAATTTATAAGACATAGTTTAGGGGTTAAGGGGTAGATACATGATTTGTATGGTTTGATATTTCTAGACCTTGTTTATTATCAACTTTAATGCTTACTATATGACATAAGATGACTATGTGATTTGGTTTTTCATTTTTCTGTTTTTTATTTTATTTTTCTGCCCATTTGAATCTTGGTCAAATCCTAGGTTTGACCAAGATTTAGACAAGTTTAACACGTGAAAACGAATAAGTAAGCATGGATCCTTCTTAGTCACTCAAAAATGTACCAATCGATAGATGTGTTAACTTTGCTTCATGGAAATAATAATGTCACGTAAATGAGTTAACTTGGATTTCCTACCCTTGAATCCATAGGAAACTTTGTTGTAATGCAGTATAATAATCAATCGATTTTTACACCAACATGTCTGTCACTTACGTGTGGTGCCCACGCGTGAGGTCCCACACTTCAGTGAGCACAAGTCACGTGCAATAGGTACGCAAACTCCCAGCCATCTTCTTTGTCAAGAGAAGACGCATCAGGATGCGTATTGGAAGTCTGTGGGTCCTTCTGGATCCTTCTTAGTCACTCTAAAATGAAGCTTTTGGGAGGTTCTTGAAATTTCCATGTTTGAAACCCAAAACCACTTCTCTTCATGATTTACTTCATAAAACATAGTTTAATTAGAGTTTTAGGGGTAGATATATACATGATTTTTCTGGTTTGAATATATATGTCTCTAGACCTTTGTTTATCAACTTGAATGCTTAATATACATATGACATAAGAAAACTATTTGCTTTGGTTTTCTTTTTTCTGAATTTTTTTCAATTTTGATGCCCATTTGAATCTTGTCAAATCCTAGGTTTGACCAAGATAATTTAAACAAGCTTAAAACATGAATATGAAAAGAGGAGCATGTATCCTTCTTAGTCACTCTAAAATGTAGTTTTTGGGAGTTTTTTGAAATTTCCATGTTTGAAACCCAAAACCACTTCTCTTCACATGCTTGACTTCATAAGACAGAGTTAATTAATTTAGGGGTTAATTAGGGGGTATAGATACATGATTTGTGTGGTTTGAATATGTATGGACCTTATTTATCAACAACTTTAATGCTTACTATATGACATAAGAAAACTATTTGCTTTGGTTTTTCTTTTTTCAATTTTTTTTTCAATTTTGATGCCCATTTGAATCTTGTCAAATCCTAGGTTTGACCAAGATAATTTAAACAAGTTTAAAACATGAATATGAAAAGGGAAGCATGGATCCTTCTTAGTCACTCTAAAATGAAGCTTTTGGGAGGTTTTTGAAATTTCCATGTTTGAAATCCAAAACCACTTCTCTTCACATGCTTGACTTCATAAGACAGAGTTTAGGGGTTAGGGGTATAGATACATGATTTGTCTGGTTTAATATGTCTAGACCTTGTTTATCAACTTTAATGCTTACTATATGACATAAGAAGACTATGTGATTTGGTTTTTCATTTTTCTGTTTTTATTTTTCTGCCCATTTGAATCTTGGTCAAATCCTAGGTTTGACCAAGATATAGACAAGTTTAACACGTAAATGAGTTAACTTGGATTTCCTACCCTTGAATCCATAGGAAACTTTGTTCTAATGCACTATAATAATCAACCGAGTTTTTACACCAACAGGTCTGTCACTTACGTGTGGTGCCCATGCGTGAGGTCCCACACTTCAGTGAGCACAAGTCACGTGCAATAGGTACGCAAACTCCCAGCCATTTTCTTTGTCAAGAGAAGACGCATCAGGATGCGTATTGGAAGTCTGTGGGTCCTTCTGGATCCTTCGGTCGTCCCTCTCACAAAAAAAACAAATCTCTCTCATTCTCGGCCTCGCTCGACTCGCTCGCTCGCTCGCTCGCACCTCCTGCTCACTGACAAACCCTGCACAAAAGTCAACATCATCACCCGAAAAAGGGGAGACACCATAATTCTCGCCCTTCTTCTCTCCTTCCGAGTGATCCCTCTTCCTCCGAGTTTCACTCGACGGGCAAACACACATGTGCTGCATAGTAATAATAAAAAGGTAGAAAAATCGACCTACGAATCTATAATTAAATAGGTTAAACTAGGGTTTTGCCCAGTACTACAGATCAAGGTTCAAAAAATCCAACTACGGGGTTCGAACAACCCCATTTCTAATCCAAGATTTTTTTCGACCTCATCCAATGGCCTCAAACTATAGGCCGGGTTAGCATCTAGTGCAGTATGTGTGAAAATGTATGCACTATGTGTGCTATAACTTGTATGTCTTTCATATTTGAACCAAATTTGAATAAGTTTGAAATATTTGAAAAGGGGCTTTTGGCTTAAACGTTTGAAACCAAAAACCACTTCTCTTCATGCATGCTTGACTTCATAAGACAGAGTTTAGCTAGGGTTAGGGGATAGATGCATGATTTTCCTGGTTTGAATATGTCTAGACCTACTTTATCAACTTAATTGAATGCTTACTATATGACATAATAATACTATGTGCATTGTTTTTTATTTTTTTGATTTTTTTAAAATTGTATGCCCATTTGAATCTTGGTCAAATCCTAGGTTTGAACATGGTTTAAACAAGTTTAAATCATGAATATGAAAAATTAAGCATCTATATATCCTTCTTAGTCACTCCAAAATGTAGCTCTTGGGAGGTTTTTTCGAAATTTCCATGTTTGAAACCAAAACCACTTCTCTTCATGCATGCTTGACTTCATAAGACAGAGTTTAGCTAGGGCGTTAGGGGGTAGATACATGATTTTCCTGGTTTGAATATGTCTAGACCTGGTTTATCAACTTAATTAATTGATTGTTTACTATATGACATAAGAAGACTATGTGCCTTGGTTTTAAATTTTTCTGTTTTTTTTGAATTTTACGCCCATATATTTGAATCTTGGACAAATCCTAGGTTTGACCAAGATTTAAACAAGTTTAAACATAAAAATAAAAAGGGAAGCATGTATCCTTCTTAGTCACTCTAAAATGAAGCTTTTTGGATGTTCTTGAAATTTCCATTTTTGAAACCAAAAACGACTTCTCTCTTCATGCTAGACTTCATAAGATCGACAGGGGGCAGATACATGATTTGTCTGGTTTGGATATGTCCAAACCTTGCTTGTTTATCAACTTGAATGCTTACTATATGACATAAGAATGCTTACCATATGTTTGAATTTTAAAAGCATATAGTCTTCTTATGTCATATAGTAAGCATTCAAAAGTTTTTCTTTGAGAGAGTAGCATGCATTCAAAAGTTGATAAATAAGATTTGTACATATTCAAACCAGACAAATCATGTATCTACCCATATGCATATATATATAACCCTATACTTTTGTCTTATGAAGACGTCAAGGATGAAGAGAAGTGGATTTGGGTTTCAAACATGGAAATTTCAAAAACCTCCCAAAACATGTATATATCTACCCCTAAACCCTAATCTTTGTCTTATGAAGCCAAGCATATGAAGAGAAGTGATTTTGGGTTTCAAACATGGAAACTTCAAAAACCTCCCAAAAGCTTCATTTTAGAGAGACTAAGAATGATCCATATGCTTACCTTTTCATTGCCATGTTTTAAACTTGTTTTAACCTTGGTCAAACCTAGGATTTGACCAAGATTCAAATGGGAGTAAAAATTCAGAAAAATTCAAAAAAAATGAAAAACCAAAGCACATATATATATAGCCTTGATCTTATGTCATATAGTAAGCATTCAAGTTGATAAACAAGGTCGATCTCTAGACATATTCAAAGCAGAAATATCATGTATCATATCTACCCCTAACCCTAGCTAAACTCTGTCTTATGAAGTCAAACATATGAAGAGAACTGGGGTTTTGGGTTTCAAACATAAAATTTTCAAGTACCTTCATTTTAGAGTGAGTAAGGAAGGATTCATGCTTACCGTTTCATTTTCATGTTTTAAACTTGTTTAAACCTAGGATTTGACCAAGATTTAAATAGGCATAAAAAAATCGAAAGAAATCAAAAATTGAAAAACCAAAGCACATATATATAGCCTTCTTATATCATATAGTAAAAAATTCAAGTTGATAAACAAGGTCTAGACATATTCAAACAAGAAAAATCATGTATCTACACACCTAACCATAAACTCTGTCTTAAGTGGTTTTGGGTTTCAAACATGGAAATTTCACAAACCTCCCAAAAGCTTCATTTTACAGTGACTATATAAGGAGGATCCATGCTTACCTTTTGGCTTAAACGTTTGAAACCAAAAACCACTTCTCTTCATGCATGCTTGACTTCATAAGACAGAGTTTAGCTAGGGTACGTTAGGGGGTGTAGATACATGATTTCCTGGTTTGAATATGTCTAGACCTTGTTTATCAACTTAATTGATTGCTTACTATATGACATAAGACGACTACGTGCCTTGGTTTTCATTTTTGGTTTTTTTTTGAATTTTATGCTCATATATTTGAATCTTGGTCAAATCCTAGGTTTGACCAAGATTTAAACAAGTTTAAAACATGAAAATGAAAAGGGAAGCATGTATCCTTCTTAGTCACTCTAAAATGAAGCTTTTGGGATGTTCTTGAAATTTCCATGTTTGAAACCCAAAACGACTTCTCTTCATGCTAGACTTCATAAGATCAACATGGGGTAGATACATGATTTGTCTGGTTTGGATATACCTAGACCTCGTTTAACTTGAATGCATACGATATGACATAAAAAGACTACATGCTTTTGTTTTTCATTATTCTGATTTTTTTGAATTTTGTGCCCACCCATTTGTATCTTGGTCAAATCCTAGGCTTGATAATGATTTAACAAGATTAAAATATGAAAATGCAAAGGTAAGCATGGATCCTTCTTATTAGTCACTCTAAAATGAAGCTTTTGGGAGCAAAACCACTTCTCTTCATATGCTTGACTTCATAAGACGGAGTTTAGGGGTTAGGGGGTATAGATGCATGCATGATTTGTCTAGTTTGAATATGTCTAGACCTTGTTTATCAACTTAATTGGCTTACTATATGACATAAGAAAACTATTTGCTTTGGTTTTTCTTTTTCCTGATTTTTTTCAATTTTGATGCCCATTTGAATCTTGTCAAATCCTAGGTTTGACTGAGATAATTTAAACAAGCTTAAAACCTGAATATGAAAAGGGAAGCATGTATCCTTCTTTGTCACTCTAAAATGAAGTTTTTGGGAGGTTTTTCAAATTTCCATGTTTGAAACGACCCAAAACCACTTCTCTTCATATGCTTGACTTCATAAGACAGAGTTCAGGGGTTAGGGGGTATAGATACATGATTTGTCTAGTTTGAATATGTCTAGACCTTGTTTATCAACTTAATTAATTGGCTTACTATATGACATAAGAAAACTATTTGCTTTGGTTTTTCTTTTTCCTGATTTTTTCGATGCCCATTTGAATCTTTGTCAAATCCTAGGTTTGACTGAGATAATTTAAACAAGCTTAAAACATGAATATGAAAAGGGAAGCATGCATCCTTCTTAGTCACTCTAAAATGTAGTTTTTGGGAGGTTTTTGAAATTTCCATGTTTGAAACCCAAAACCACATCTCTTCATGCTTGACTTAATTTATAAGACATAGTTTAGGGGTTAGGGGTAGATACATGATTTGTATGGTTTGATATTTCTAGTCCTTGTTTATCAACTTTAATGCTTACTATATGACATAAGATGACTATGTGATTTGGTTTTTCATTTTTCTGTTTTTTATTTTATTTTTCTGCCCATTTGAATCTTGGTCAAATCCTAGGTTTGACCAAGATTTAGACAAGTTTAACACGTGAAAACGAATAAGTAAGCCTGGATCCTTCTTAGTCACTCAAAAATGTACCAATCGATAGATGTGTTAACTTTGCTTCATGGAAATAATAATGTCATGTAAATGAGTTAACTTGGATTTCCTACCCTTGAATCCATAGGAAACTTTGTTCTAATGCACTATTATAATCAACCGAGTTTTTACACCAACAGGTCCGTCACTTACGTGTGGTGCCCACGCTTGAGGTCCCACACTTCAGTGAGCACAAGTCACGTGCAATAGGTACGCAAACTCCCAGCCATCTTCTTTGTCAAGAGAAGACGCATCAGGATGCGTTTTGGAAGTCTGTGGGTCCTTCTAGATCCTTCGGTTGTCCCTCTCACAAAAAAAAACAAATCTCTCTCATTCTCGGCCTCGCTCGACTCGCTCGCTCGCTCGCACCTCCTGCTCACTGACAAACCCTGCACAAAAGTCAACATCATCACCCGAAAAAGGGGAGACACCATAATTCTCTCCCTTCTTCTCTCCTTCCGAGTGATCCCTCTTCCTCCGAGTTTCACTCGACGGGCAAACACCCATGTGCTGCATAGTAATAATAAAAAGGTAGTACTCGTAGAAAAATCGATATACGAATCTGTAATTAAATAGGTTAAACTAGGGTTTTGCCCAGTTCTACAGATCAAGGGTTCAAAAAAATCCAACTACGGGGTTCGAACAACACGATTCTAATCCAAGAATTTTTTCGACCTAGGTCACCCAAATGGCCTCAAACTATAGGGTTAGCATCTAGTGCAGTATGTGTGAAAATGTATGCACTATGTGTGCTATAACTTGTATGTCTTTCAAATTTGAACCAAATTTGAATAAGTTTGAAATATTTGAAAATGGGCTTTTGGCTTAAACGTTGGAAACCAAAAACCACTTCTCTTCGTGCATGCTTGACTTCATAAGACAGAGTTTAGCTAGGGTTAGGGGGTAGATGCATGATTTTCCTGGTTTGATTATGTCTAGACCTTGTTTATCAACTTAATTGAATGCTTACTATATGACATAAGAATACTATGTGCCTTGTTTTTTTATTTTTTTATTTTTTTAAAATTTTATGCCCATTTGAATCTTGGTCAAATCCTAGGTTTGAACATGGTTTAAACAAGTTTAAATCATGAATATGAAAAATTAAGCATCTATATATCCTTCTTAGTCACTCCAAAATGTAGCTCGGTCTTGGGAGGGTTTTCGAAATTTCCATGTTTGAAACCAAAAACCACTTCTCTTCATGCATGCTTGACTTCATAAGACGGAGTTTAGGGTTAGGGGTAGATATATACATTATTTTCTGGTTTGAATATGTCTAGACCTTGTTTATCAACTTGAATGCTTAATTACTATATATATATGACATAAGAATGTTATGTCCTTTGGTTTTTCATTCTTTTGATTTTTTATGAATTTCTATGCCCATTTGAATCTTTTGGTCAAATCCTAGAGGTTTGACCAAGATTTAAACAAGTTTAAAACATGAAAATGAAAAGGGAAGCTTGTATATCCTTCTTAGTCACTCTAAAATGAAGTTTTTGGAGGTTTTTGAAATTTCCATGTTTGAAACCCAAAACCACTTCTCTTCATGCTAGACTGCTTCATAAGACAATTTAATTAGGGGTTAGGGGGTAGATACATGATTTGTCTGGTTTGAATATGTCCAAACCTTGCTTGTGTATCAACTTGAATGCTTACTATATGACATAAGAATGCTTACCATATGTTTGAATTTTAAAAGCATATAGTCTTCTTATGTCATATATATAGTAAGCATTCAAAAGTTTTTCTTTGAGAGAGTAGCATGCATTCAAAAGTTGATAAATAAGATTTGGACATATTCAAACCAGACAAATCATGTATCGATCTACACCCCCTAACCCTAAACTCTGTCTTATGAAGTCAAGCATGAAGAGAAGTGCTTTTAGGTTTCAAACATGGAAATTTCACAAACCTCCCAAAAGCTTCATTTTACAGTGACTAATTAAGGAGGATCCATGCTTACCTTTTGGCTTAAACGTTTGAAACCAAAAACCACTTCTCTTCATGCATGCTTGACTTCATAAGACAGAGTTTAGCTAGGGCGTTAGGGGGTAGATACATGATTTTCCTGGTTTGAATATGTCTAGAACTGGTTTATCAACTTAATTAATTGATTGTTTACTATATGACATAAGAAGACTATGTGCCTTGGTTTTAAATTTTTCTGTTTTTTTTTGAATTTTATGCCCATATATTTGAATCTTGGTCAAATCCTAGGTTTGACCAAGATTTAAACAAGTTTAAACATAAAAATGAAAAGGGAAGCATGTATCCTTCTTAGTCACTCTAAAATGAAGCTTTTGGGATGTTCTTGAAATTTCCATTTTTGAAACCAAAAACGACTTCTCTCTTCATGCTAGACTTCATAAGATCGACAGGGGGTATAGATACATGATTTGTCTGGTTTGGATATACCTAGACCTCGTTTATCAACTTGAATTCATACGATATGACATATGAAGACTATGTGCTTTAATTTGTTTTCATTTTTCTGATTTTTTTGAATTTTGTGCCCACCCATTTGTATATTGGTCAAATGCTAGGCTTGATAATGATTTAAACAAGTTTAAAATATGAATATGCAAAGTTAAGCATGGATCCTTCTTAGAAACTCTAAAATGAAGTTTTTCGGAGGTTTTTGAAATTTCCATGTTTGCAACCCAAAACAACTTCCTCTTCACATGCTTGACTTCATAAGACAGAGTTTAGGGGTTAGGGGGTATATATAGATACATGATTTGTCTAGTTTGAATATGTCTAGACCTTGTTTATCAACTTTAATGCTTACTATAAGACATAAGAAAACTATTTCCTTTGTTTTTTCTTTTTTTTTGATTTTTTTCAATATTGATGCCCATTTGAATCTTGTCAAATCCTAGGTTTGACCAAGATAATTTAAACAAGCTTAGAACATGAATATGAAAAGGGAAGCGTGTATCCTTCTTAGTCACACTAAAATGAAGTTTTTGGGAGGTTTTTGATATTTCCATGTTTGAAACCCAAAACCACATCTCTTCATGCTTGACTTAATTTATAAGACATAGTTTAGGGGTTAAGGGGTAGATACATGATTTGTATGGTTTGATATTTCTAGACCTTGTTTATTATCAACTTTAATGCTTACTATATGACATAAGATGACTATGTGATTTGGTTTTTCATTTTTCTGTTTTTTATTTTATTTTTCTGCCCATTTGAATCTTGGTCAAATCCTAGGTTTGACCAAGATTTAGACAAGTTTAACACGTGAAAACGAATAAGTAAGCATGGATCCTTCTTAGTCACTCAAAAATGTACCAATCGATAGATGTGTTAACTTTGCTTCATGGAAATAATAATGTCACGTAAATGAGTTAACTTGGATTTCCTACCCTTGAATCCATAGGAAACTTTGTTCTAATGCACTATTATAATCAACCGAGTTTTTACACCAACAGGTCCGTCACTTACGTGTGGTGCCCACGCTTGAGGTCCCACACTTCAGTGAGCACAAGTCACGTGCAATAGGTACGCAAACTCCCAGCCATCTTCTTTGTCAAGAGAAGACGCATCAGGATGCGTTTTGGAAGTCTGTGGGTCCTTCTAGATCCTTCGGTTGTCCCTCTCACAAAAAAAAAAAATCTCTCTCATTCTCGGCCTCGCTCGACTCGCTCGCTCGCTCGCACCTCCTGCTCACTGACAAACCCTGCACAAAAGTCAACATCATCACCCGAAAAAGGGGAGACACCATAATTCTCTCCCTTCTTCTCTCCTTCCGAGTGATCCCTCTTCCTCCGAGTTTCACTCGACGGGCAAACACCCATGTGCTGCATAGTAATAATAAAAAGGTAGTACTCGTAGAAAAATCGATATACGAATCTGTAATTAAATAGGTTAAACTAGGGTTTTGCCCAGTTCTACAGATCAAGGGTTAAAAAATATCCAACTACGGGGTTCGAACAACACGATTCTAATCCAAGAATTTTTTCGACCTAGGTCACCCAAATGGCCTCAAACTATAGGGTTAGCATCTAGTGCAGTATGTGTGAAAATGTATGCACTATGTGTGCTATAACTTGTATGTCTTTCATATTTGAACCAAATTTGAATAAGTTTGAAATATTTGAAAAGGGGCTTTTGGCTTAAACGTTTGAAACCAAAAACCACTTCTCTTCATGCATGCTTGACTTCATAAGACAGAGTTTAGCTAGGGTTAGGGGATATATGCATGATTTTCCTGGTTTGAATATGTCTAGACCTTGTTTATCAACTTAATTGAATGCTTACTATATGACATAAGAATACTATGTGACTTGTTTTTTATTTTTTGATTTTTTTAAAATTTTATGCCCATTTTAATCTTGGTCAAATCCTAGGTTTGAACATGGTTTAAACAAGTTTAAATCATGAATATGAAAAATTAAGCATCTATATATCCTTCTTAGTCACTCCAAAATGTAGCTCTTGGGAGGGTTTTTCGAAATTTCCATGTTTGAAACCAAAACCACTTCTCTTCATGCATGCTTGACTTCATAAGACAGAGTTTAGGGTTAGGGGTAGATATATACATGATTTTCTGGTTTGAATATGTCTAGACCTTGTTTATCAACTTGAATGCTTACTATATATATATGACATAATAATTTCCATGCCCATTTGAATCTTTTGGTCAAATCCTAGAGGTTTGACCAAGATTTAAACAAGTTTAAAACATGAAAATGAAAAGGAAGCTTGTATATCCTTCTTAGTCACTCTAAAATGAAGTTTTTGGGAGGTTTTTGAAATTTCCATGTTTGAAACCCAAAACCACTTCTCTTCATGCTAGACTTCATAAGACAATTTAATTAGGGGTTAGGGGTAGATACATGATTTGTCTGGTTTGAATATGTCCAAACCTTGCTTGTTTATCAACTTGAATGCTTACTATATGACATAAGAATGCTTACCATATGTTTGAATTTTAAAAGCATATAGTCTTCTTATGTCATATAGTAAGCATTCAAAAGGTTTTCTTTGAGAGAGTAGCATGCATTCAGAAGTTGATAAATAAGATTTGGACATATTCAAACCAGACAAATCATGTATCTACACCCCCTAACCCTAAACTCTGTCTTATGAAGTCAAGCATGAAGAGAAGTGCTTTTGGGTTTCAAACATGGAAATTTCACAAACCTCCCAAAAGCTTCATTTTACAGTGACTAAGAAGGATCCAGGCTTACCTTTTCATTTTCATGTTTTAAACTTGTTTAACTCTTGGTCAAACCTAGGATTTGACCAAGATTTAAATGGGCATAAAAAATCAGAAAAAACAGAAAAAATGAAAAACCAAATAACATAGCCTTCTTATGTCATATAGTAAGCATTCAAGTTGATAAACAAGGTCTAGACATATTCAAACCAGAAAAAGCATGTATCTACCCCTAACCCTAAACTCTGTCTTACGAAGTCAAGCATGAAGAGAAGTGGTTTTGGGTTTCAAACATGGAAATTTCAAAAACCTCGCGAAAGCTTCATTTTAGAGTGACTAAGAAGGATCCATGCTTACCTATTCATTTTCATGTTTTAAACTTGTTTAAACCTTGATAAAACCCAGGATTTTACCTATTTAATCATAGATTCATAGGTCGATTTTTTACTTTTTTATTTTTACTATGCAGCACATGTGTGTTTGCCCGTCCAGTGAAACTCGGAGGAAGAGGGATCACACGGAAGGAGAAGAAGGGATAGCAGTCACGGGGCCCCTCTTATTATTTATGGTGTATATCTTTTTTCTGGTGATGTTGACTGTTGTGCAGCGTTTGTCAGTGCGCAGGAGGTGCGAGGCTGCGAGCGAGCGAGTCGAGCGAGGCCGAGAATGAGAGAGATGTTTTTTTCTTTTTCTTTTCCGTGAGAGGGACAACAGAAGGATCCAGAGACGACTTCCACTACGCATCCTGGTGCGCGTCTTCTCTTGACAAAGAAGATGGATGGGAGTTTGCGTACCTACTAATCTACTATAGTACTACTACTACACAAGAACCATATACATGTCAAACTTTTCAATCATGACCCACATGCATTTTATGTATATATTCACAACTTTTAATGCATGCATGAAAACTCAGCAAAATATGTGCATTTTGGGTTGTTGATACGTCCAATTTGCATCACTATTTTGTATCATAATTTGCTGTTATTCATTGATATATTTCATATTGGGACACAATACTTATGTTATTTCATCTATTTTGCATGTTTCATCATCATTGGAGGATCAAGCACCGGAGCCAGGATTCTGCTGGAAAAAGCACCGTCAGAACGCAATATTTCGGAAGATCAACTGTGGAAGGGAATTTCACGTAAATTCCTATTTTTCCAGATGACGGAGGGAGCCAAAAGGGGGAGCAGAGAAGAGCCACTGTGGGCCCAGACCACAGGGCGGCGCGGCGGCCACCCTGTGCTCTGGGGGCCCCACAGCCCCTTTCGCCTCCTTTTCTTCGCGTACTCCTTCGTCCCGAAAACCTAAGCCACAGAGGGATCCTCACGAAGGGTTACAGCCGCCTCTGCGGGGCGGAGAACACCAGAGAGAAAAGAGCTCTCCGGCGGGCAGGAATCCGCCGGGGAAATTCCCTCCCGGAGGGGGAAATCGACGCCATCGCCATCGTCATCGAGCGGGACATCATCTCCATCATCATCATCATCATCTCCACCATCTACACCGCCATCACCACCGCTGCACCTCGTCATCGCTGTAGCAATTCGGGTTAAATCTTGATTGTTTGATAGGGGAAACTCTCCCGGTGTTATTCTATACTTGTTGTAGATGCTATTGAGTGAAACCATTGAACCAAGGTTTATGTTCAGATTGTTATTCATCATCATATCACCTCTGATTGTATTCCATATGATGTCTCGTGAGTAGTTCGTTTAGTTCTTGAGGACATGGGTGAAGTCTAAATGCTAGTAGTGAATTATGGTTGAGTAATATTCAATGTTATGATATTTAAGTTGTGGTGTCATTCTTCTAGTGGTGTCGTGTGAACGTCGACTACACGACACTTCACCATTTATGGGCCTAGGGGAGTGCATCTTGTATTCGGTTGCTAATTGCGGGGTTGCCGGAGTGACAGAAACCTAAGCCCCCGTTAGTATATCGATGCAGGAGGGATCGCAGGATCTCAGAGTTTAAGGCTGTGGTTAGATTTATCTTAATTACTTTCTTGTAGTTGCGGATGCTTGCAAGGGGTATAATCACAAGTATGTATTAGTCCTAGGAAGGGCGGTGCATTAGCATAGGTTCACCCACACAACACTTATCAAAACAATGAAGATTATTAAACCACATGAAGCGAAAGTACTAGACTAAAATCCCCGTGTGTCCTCAGAGAACGTTTGGTCATTATAAGTAAACAAACCGGCTTGTCCTTTGTGCTAAAAAGGATTGGGCCACTTGCTGCAATTATTTCTCTCGCATTTTATTTACTTGTACTTTATTTATCTGCAATATCAAAACCCCCTGAATACTTGTCTGTGAGCATTTACAGTGAATCCTTCATCGAAACTGCTGTCAACACCTTCTGCTCCTCGTTGGGATCGACATTCTTACTTATCGAAGATACTACGATACACCCCCTATACTTGTGGGTCATCAAGACTATTTTCTGGCGCCGTTGCCGGGGAGTGAAGCGCTATTGGTAAGTGGAATTGGTAAGGAAAACCTTTACTGTTTGTGCTGATTTTATTTCTGCCTGCTGCTATAAGTCATTATGGAGAGATCTTCTCTTCAATTTCTATTTGGGAAATCTACTACTACTGCAACGGTAGTGGATGAAGCGCCAGGTGAGGAAGTAGTACCATATAAAATACCTATGAAAATTATTGAACGTGTTATGGATAACCGCTATGAAGGGGATGGAACTGTCCATCCTGGTGATCATTTATTGTTTTTGCATGAATTATGCGGGTTATTCAAATGTGCAGGTATTTCTATGAATGAAGTTAGAAAGAAACTATTCACTATATCGCTGTCTGGTAAAGCGGCGCACTGGTATAAATTGCTGAAGAATGGTGATTCTATTGATTGGGAGGACATTGTGCCTTTATTTTATTCCAAATTTTATCCTCCAAGTGAAATTCACAAAGATCGGAACCGCATATATAATTTCTGGCCTCATGATGGAGAGAGTATCGCCCAAGCTTGGGGGAGATTGAAGTCTTTAATGCTCAAATGCCCCATTCATGAGCTTCCTGGTAATGTTATTATTGATAATTTCTATGCAAGACTTTCTTTTCAAGACAAGACCTTGCTGGATACTTCTTGTTCTGGATCATTTACACGCAAGAATGAAGAGTTTAAAAGGGACCTTCTTGATCGGATCCAAGAAAATACTGAAGGATGGGAGAACGACAAAGATAGAGAATCAGGTATAACTTATGATTATAAATGCATTGAAGCTTTTATGGATACTGATAAATTTCGTAATATGAGTGCTACATATGGTCTTGATTCCCAAGTTGTTGCAAATCTTTATAAAGCTTTTGCCTCTCATTATGAACTGCCTAAGAAGAATTTTGATAAGTATCATGAACCATATAAAGATAAAGTTGATTCATCTGTAAACAAATGTGTAGTGGTTGAAACTGTTGATAATGTTATTCCTGAAGCTTATATTGAAAAAACTCCTTTCCCTGCTAAAATGAAGGAGTACTCTGTCATATCTAGTGCGGTTAATAAAAGTGAAAAGAAACCTAAAGAACCTGAAGAACAAATTAAAATTGAACCTGCTGTTGCTATAGTTAAAGATCTTGTGACTGAAAATGTGGAGGATGGTCATATTATTTTCTGTGAAGATGCTTCTAATATTGTTTCACATCCTAATAAATCCAAACAAGTTAGTGTTCCTATGCTATCTGTTAGAATTGGTGATCATTGCTATTATGGTTTATGTGATATTGGTGCAAGTGTTAGTGCTATTCCTTATGAGCTTTACACGGAGATTATGCACGAAATTGGTTCTTGTGAACTTGAAGATATTGATGTGGTTATTCATTTGGCTAATAGAGAAACTATTTCTCCAATTGGTATTGTTCGAGATGTGGAAGTTCTATGTGGTAAGATTAAATATCCTGCTGACTTTTTGGTACTTGGTTCTGCTGCTAGTGATCATTGTCCTATCATTTTTGGTAGACCTTTTCTAAATACTTGTGGAGCTATTATAGATTGTAAGAAAGAGAAAATTTTGACTAGATTTGCTGGTGAACCTTATGAATTTAACTTTTCTAAATTTACCAAAACTCCTTATAAAGCTGACTTGCCTAGTAATGATTTTAAAATGGAGCAGTGTGCATCTATTGTTCTTGTTCCTAATAATCCTTTGCAGCAACATTTGGAGAATAGTGAAAGTGAAGCTTTTAGGAAAGAAAGAGATGAGCTTGAGGAAATTTTTCGTCGCCAACCTATTCTCAAGCATGATTTACCGGTGGAAGATGGGTGCCACAAAAAGCCGATTCCGGATATATACCTAAAAAGAAAAGATCTTAACCAAGCCCGACTACAGCCAGTTTCTCCTTCTATTTGCCAACATGCTATTAATATGGAAGATGATGCAAAGCCTGTTGTTGAACATCAACGTCGTCTAATTCCGAAGAATGAAAGAGGTGGTAAGGAACGAGGTATTAAAACTTCTTGAAGCTGGTATTATATATCCTATTGCTGATAGTAGATGGGTTAGTCCTGTTCATTGTGTTCCTAAGAAAGGAGGAATGACTGTTGTGCCTAATGATAATGATGAGCTTATTCCTCAAAGAATAGTTGTAGGTTATAGAATGTGCATTGATTTTCGAAAAGTTAATAAAGTTACTAAGAAAGATCATTACCCTTTACCCTTTATTGATCAAATGTTAGAGAGGTTGTCTAAAAATACTCATTTTTGCTTTCTTGATGGTTATTCTGGGTTTTCACAAATTGCTGTTAAAGCTAAAGATCAAGAGAAAACCACTTTTACTTGTCCTTATGGAACTTATGCTTATAGGCGTATGCCTTTTGGTTTATGTAATGCTCCTGCTACTTTTCAAAGATGCATGTCTGCTATTTTTCATGGTTTTTGCGAAAGTATTGTAGAGGTGTTCATGGATGATTTTTCTGTCTATGGGAATTCTTTTGATAATTGCCTGCGAAACCTCGATAAAGTTTTGCAGAGATGTGAAGAAACTAACCTTGTTCTTAATTGGGAGAAATGCCACTTTATGGTTAATGAAGGAATTGTATTGGGACATAAAATTTCCGAGAGAGGTATTGAAGTTGATAGAGCTAAAGTTGAAGCAATTGAGAAGATGCCCTATCCGAGGGATGTTAAAGGTATTCGTAGTGTTCTTGGTCATGCTGGGTTTTATAGGAGATTTATTAAAGATTTCTCTAAAATTTCAAAGCCTCTTACTAATCTTCTTCAAAAAGATGTACCTTTTGTTTTTGATGATGATTGTAAGGAAGCTTTTGAAACTCTAAAGAAAGCCTTAACAACTGCTCCTGTAGTTGAACCTCCTGATTGGAATTTGCCTTTTGAAATTATGTGTGATGCTAGTGATTTTGCTGTAGGTGCTGTTCTTGGACAGCGAGTAGATAAAAAATTAAATGTTATTCATTATGCTAGTAAGACTCTTGATGCTGCTCAAAGAAATTATGCTACAACTGAAAAAGAATTGTTAGCTGTAGTCTTTGCTTGTGATAAGTTTAGACCCTATATTGTTGATTCAAAAGTTACAATTCATACTGATCATGCTGCAATTAGATACCTTATGACAAAGAAAGATGCTAAGCCAAGGCTTATTAGATGGGTACTTCTGTTGCAAGAATTTGATTTACATATTATAGATAGGAAAGGTGCTGATAATCCTGTTGCTGATAATTTGTCTAGATTGGAAAATATTGCTTATGATCCTGTTCCTGTTAATGATAGTTTTCCAAATGAACAATTGGCTGTAATAAAGGTGAGCTCGCGAGAGAGCCCTTGGTATGCAGATTATGCTAACTTTATTGTTTCGAAGTATTTGCCTCCAACCTTTTCAGCTCAGCAAAGGAGGAAATTCTTTTATGACTTGAGGCATTATTTTTGGGATGACCCACACTTATATAAAGAAGGAGTAGATGGTATTATGCGAAGATGTGTTCCTGAATATGAACAACAGGAGATATTGAATAAATGTCATGGAAGTGTTTATGGAGGACATCACGCTGGAGATAGAACCGCGCAAAAGGTTCTACAATCAGGTTTTTATTGGCCAACACTCTTCAAAGATGCAAGGAAATTTATTTTATCTTGTGATGAATGTCAAAGAGTTGGTAATATCTCCAGACGCAATGAAATGCCTATGAATTATACTCTTGTTATTGAACCATTCGATTGTTGGGGATTCGACTTCATGGGACCTTTCCCTTCTTCAGACGGTAACACTCATATACTTGTCGCTGTTGATTATGTTACTAAATGGGTAGAAGCTATACCTACAAAAAGTGCTGATGGTGAGACCTCTATAAAAATGCTTGTAGATATTATATTTCCTAGATTTGGAGTACCTAGATATATTATGACTGATGGAGGTTCTCATTTTATTCATGGAGGTTTTAGAAAAACTCTTGCTAAGTATGGTATTAATCATAGAATTGCTTCCGCTTATCACCCTCAAACTAGTGGTCAAGTAGAATTATCAAATAGAGAGATTAAAGCTATCTTAGGAAAGACTGTTAATAAATCTAGGAGGAATTGGGCTAGCAAATTGAAAGAAGCACTATGGGCTTATAGAACTGCTTATAAAAATCCTATGGGAATGTCACCTTATAAAATGGTTTATGGAAAAGCTTGTCATTTACCTCTAGAACTAGAGCACAAAGCTTATTGGGCTGTTAGAGAACTAAATAAAGATCCTAAATTAGCCGGTAATAAGAGGTTGTTGCAATTAAGTTCTCTAGATGAATGGAGAAGTGAAGCTTATGAAAATGCTAAACTCTTTAAAGAAAAAGTTAAGAAATGGCATGATAGAAGGATCATCAAAAGAGAATTTAATGTTGGAGATCAAGTTCTATTGTATCGGTCTCGTCTCAGATTCTTTGCAGGGAAATTACTCTCGAAGTGGGAAGGACCATATGTTGTTGAGGAGGTGTATCGTTCAGGAGCAATTAAAATTAGCTCTCTCCAAGGCAATGCCACACAAGTGGTGAATGGACAAAGACTCAAGCATTATATCTCGGGTGATTCTTATAATGTTGATGTTGATATTATTCAAGTGGAAACACCGGAGGCTTTCATCAAAGGACAAATTGACAGTCCGCCAGAACTGGACTTTGAATAGGTAACAGTATAGGTAATAAAAAGTCCGCGTTTACCTTTCCGAACATTATTTTTGCTGTTTTTGGAAAATATGAAAAATTACGGAATCGAAACGGAGTGGAAAAGACGCGCGAGGGCGTGCCACCATAGGCCGGCGCGGGCCCCACCCTGGCCGCGCCGACCTATGGTCTGGCCGCCTCGTTGCCCCTTTCCGACTCGTTTTCGACCTGGAACCTTCCTTTTGTCGTAAAAATATTTGCTATATAATCCCCCGGACCCCTGGAGGTCCGTAATATCGTTTTCTCGTCGTGTTTTGTTTCGAGCTGTTTTCTGCCAGATTTGTTTTGATCTAGAAGCACCATGGTCTCCAACAACAAGGACAAGGAACCTTTGAAGGAAAATATTCAAGACCCGGAGCTGAAGAAAGAAGATGCAAGAGAGGATGAGGAAGAAGTGGAGGAAGCTCCGCAGGAACACCAACAAGCCACCGTCGCAAGTATTGGCGTGATATCAAGTCCATCCAACATCAAGAGGAGTGCACGAATCGCTACCGGAGGAGCGGTTCCACGTCATTACTTGGCTCCAAGGACATCTTCTCCGAGCCATTACAACCCTTACCGCAATCTAATCTACGATCGTCAAACTGAAAGGACCCCCAAGGTAGTGTTGCCAAGTAATTGGGATATAAATCGTTCTGACACTGCAGGAGAGAAGGAGCCTGAGGCTGAAGAGTGGGGAAATAACTCCAAGAGTTGGGACTCACCGTCGGACAGACTCCTTAACCGCGTCGAGCACAATTCAGAGATGATTCGCAATCTCATATACAGGATTGACGAGCTCCAGGAGCTTATTGAGAAGCTTGTCAGGAATTCATCACCACCATCACCGAAGGAGTAATTCATCATCGGTATTGGCATCCCCTTGGTTTGTTCCAAGCTTGGGGGAGTGCCGCGGTATCACATCACCACCACCTTTATCTTTTACTATCAAGTAGTGTCATATCATGAGTAGGGAAGTTATCATATGAAATAGTATGCAATGTGGAAGTATCTCTCTTAGTTAGTTATCTATGTATCCGTTGGTGTGAGTTATCGTTATGGAATATTAATGAGAAGTCTTATCATTTACTTTTTGCACACTTTATTTTAGTTTGCAATCTCCATTATATGATTACTCTTGACATGAGTATTGATATCACTTTGGGAGCATCAAGTAAATCTATTTGGTTTTGGCAAACTTAGCATTGGTCAATAGCAACAACATCTTGATGTTTAATAAAGAGAGAAATACACTTAGATACATTACTCTATTATCTCTATGCTTAGTATTCTTAAGTTAAAATTGCTTGTGCTTATGAGAAAGATGCATGATTGTTTCTATCATATGTATATTTGTTTGTTTCCCTCAACCTTTATGCTTGCTATCAAACCTTGCTAGCCAAAGACCTGTATCGAGAGGAGATGCTTCTCATACATCCATAACCTTAGACCAAACCTATGCCATTTGTGTCCACCATACCTACCTACTACATGGTATTTTCTGCCATTCCAAGTAAATACTTCATGTGCTACCTTTAAATAATTCAAACTACTACTCCTTATTTGTGTCAATGTTTTATAGCTCATGAGGAAGTATGTGGTGTTTTATCTTTCGATCTTGTCATTTACTTCGGACAGACTTTCACAATGGACTAGTGGCTTCATCCGCTTATCCAATAACTTTGCATAAAGAGCTGGCAAAGGGGTTCCCAGCCCCAATTAATTAACTTCATTAATAATTCTCTTCACATGTGTTGCTCTGATTCATCAGTAAGCAACTTAATTTTGCAAATAGACACTCCTCCATGGTATGTGAAAAGTTGGTAGGCACCCGATGGAATCGGTTAGCCATGGCTTGAGAAAGCAAAGGTGGGGAGGAGTGTCATCATAATAAAAATAAAATAAAAAGGCACTCCTTCATGGTATGAGATTGTTGGCAGGCACCCGATGGAATCGGTTAGCCATGGTTTGTGAAAGAAAGGTTGGAAGGAGTGCCACCCCACTAAAATACATGTGTAAACAAAAGAGAAGAGGGATGATCTACCACGGTGGTAGAAATAACGTCCTTCATGGGAGCCGCTCTTGAAAGTCTGGTTGATAAGGTAGTTAGAGTACCCATTACCATTCGTTGACAACAACAAACCCCTCAAAACTTTACTTTTATGCTCTTTATATGATTTCAAAACTTGAAAAGCTCTAGCACATGATTTAATCCCTGCTTCCCTCTGCGAAGGGCCTGTCTTTTACTTTTATGTTGAGTCAGTAAACCTATTTCTCTCTATCTCAAGCAAGCAATTGAGTTGTTGTGAACCAATCATTTATGCTATGATTCAGTTAATCATGTCTTTTATACTTTCTTGTTTAGTACCAATTTTATCTGAATGAATATGACTTTGAAGTTATCAATGATTATGAAGAGATTGTCATGCTTGAATATGAAAGCTCAGCTATAAAATCTAATATGAAAGCTTTGCTTAGAAGTACAATCCGTTAGTAGTTCTCTGACCAAGAACAAAGTTTGCCATCACCAATTATGATTTCTTATGCACCTTTACTTGTGATTTCTCTTTACTTATTTCAAGATGAGTTATATGAGGAAGTTGTTTACTAGAATGTCTTGTGTGAATGAATATGATGCTTCTTGTCCGTATTTTATTTATCGACTCTTCACTCCATAAACATGTGGTCTTGTTTATCGAGCTCAGTTTCGCTTGGGGACAAGCGAGGTCTAAGCTTGGGGGAGTTGATACGTCCAATTTGCATCACTATTTTGTATCATAATTTGCTGTTATTCATTGATATATTTCATATTGGGACACAATACTTATGTTATTTCATCTATTTTGCATGTTTCATCATCATTGGAGGATCAAGCACCGGAGCCAGGATTCTGCTGGAAAAAGCACCGTCAGAACGCAATATTTCGGAAGATCAACTGTGGAAGGGAATTTCACGTAAATTCCTATTTTTCCAGATGACGGAGGGAGCCAAAAGGGGGAGCAGAGAAGAGCCACTGTGGGCCCAGACCACAGGGCGGCGCGGCCCAAGGCCTGGCCGCGCCACCCTGTGCTCTGGGGGCCCCACAGCCCCTTTCGCCTCCTTTTCTTCGCGTACTCCTTCGTCCCGAAAACCTAAGCCACAGAGGGATCCTCACGAAGGGTTACAGCCGCCTCTGCGGGGCGGAGAACACCAGAGAGAAAAGAGCTCTCCGGCGGGCAGGAATCCGCCGGGGAAATTCCCTCCCGGAGGGGGAAATCGACGCCATCGCCATCGTCATCGAGCGGGACATCATCTCCATCATCATCATCATCATCATCTCCACCATCTACACCGCCATCACCACCGCTGCACCTCGTCATCGCTGTAGCAATTCGGGTTAAATCTTGATTGTTTGATAGGGGAAACTCTCCCGGTGTTATTCTAT
Source organism: Lolium multiflorum (assembly GCA_030979885.1). Classification (NCBI taxonomy): domain Eukaryota; kingdom Viridiplantae; phylum Streptophyta; class Magnoliopsida; order Poales; family Poaceae; genus Lolium; species Lolium multiflorum. The sequence continues at coordinate 209,312,483 of CM061748.1, forward strand.
ACTTGTTGTAGATGCTATTGAGTGAAACCATTGAACCAAGGTTTATGTTCAGATTGTTATTCATCATCATATCACCTCTGATTGTGTTCCGTATGATGTCTCGTGAGTAGTTCGTTTAGTTCTTGAGGACATGGGTGAAGTCTAAATGCTAGTAGTGAATTATGGTTGAGTAATATTCAATGTTATGATATTTAAGTTGTGGTGTCATTCTTCTAGTGGTGTCGTGTGAACGTCGACTACACGACACTTCACCATTTATGGGCCTAGGGGAGTGCATCTTGTATTCGGTTGCTAATTGCGGGGTTGCCGGAGTGACAGAAACCTAAGCCCCCGTTAGTATATCGATGCAGGAGGGATCGCAGGATCTCAGAGTTTAAGGTTGTGGTTAGATTTATCTTAATTACTTTCTTGTAGTTGCGGATGCTTGCAAGGGGTATAATCACAAGTATGTATTAGTCCTAGGAAGGGCGGTGCATTAGCATAGGTTCACCCACACAACACTTATCAAAACAATGAAGATTATTAAACCACATGAAGCGAAAGTACTAGACTAAAATCCCCGTGTGTCCTCAGGAACGTTTGGTCATTATAAGTAAACAAACCGGCTTGTCCTTTGTGCTAAAAAGGATTGGGCCACTTGCTGCAATTATTTCTCTCGCATTTTATTTACTTGTACTTTATTTATCTGCAATATCAAAACCCCCTGAATACTTGTCTGTGAGCATTTACAGTGAATCCTTCATCGAAACTGCTGCCACACTTCTTCTGTCACAACTTCTTAATTATACAGATAACTCCCAATATATGTGCATTTTGGGTTGTCGCACATAAATGTGCTTTTACTTGTCTGCCACCAATCCAATTTTCATGTGAGGGGGAAACACGACACACGATGGACATTTCCAATGTTTCACGAATTAATTATCTCAATTTGCATCCATATATATATGCGCCTGGTTACTGAAAGATCGAACCAAAGGTGAACTTGAAACGTTTTAATTTTCATGTTTTAAACTTGTTTAAATCTTGGTCAACCCTTGGATTTGACCAAGATTCATAAAAAATTCAAAAACATAGTCTTCTTATGTCATACAGTCAACATTCAACTTGATAAAACAAGATCTAAACATATTAAAAGAAGAATCATGTATCTACCCCCTAACCCTAAACTCTGTCTTTTGAAGTCAAACATGAAGATACGTGGTTTTGGGTTTACAAAATGGAAATTTCAAAAACCTCCGAAAAGCTTAATTTTGGAGTGACTAAGAAGGATACATGCTTACTTTTTCATTTTCATGTTTTAAACTTGTTTAAAGCTTGGTCAAACCTAGCTAGCTTGGATTTGACCAAGATTCAAGTGCGCATAAAAAATTCGAAAAAACCCCCAAAAATGAAAAACCATAACACATAGTCTTCTTGCGTCACATATATTGTAAGCATTCAAGTGTTGATAAACAATATCTAGACATATCAAACAAGAAAAATCATGTATCTATACCCCTAACCCTAAATTTGTCTTATGAAGTCAAGCATGAAGAGAAGTGGTTTGGGTTTTCAAACATGGAAATTTCGAAAACCGCCCAAAAGCTTCATTTCGGACTGACTAAGAAGGATCCATGCTTACCTTTTCATTTTCATGTTTTAAACTTGTTTAAATTCTTGTTCAAACCTAGGATTTGGCCAAGATTCAAATGGGCATAAAAACAATCGAAAAAATCAAAAATGAAAAACCAAAGCACATAGTCTTCTTATGTCACATAGTAAGCCATTCAACTTGATAACAAGGTCTAGACCTATTCAAACCAGAAAAATCATGTATCTACCCCTAACCCTAAACTCATCTGTCTTATGAAGTCAAGCATGAAGAGAAGTGGTTTTGGGTTTCAAACATAGACATTTCAAAAGCCTCCCAAAAGCTTCATTTTGGAGTGATTGAGAAGGATCCATGCTTAATTTTTCATTTTAATGTTTTAAACTTGTTTAAATCTTGGTTAAACCTATGATTTGACCAAAATTTGATTCGGCATGAAAATTCAAAACAAATCAAATAAATAAAAAACCAATGCACATAGTACATCTTCTTATGTCATATACTAAGCATTCAAGTTGATAAGCCAGGTCTAGACATATTCAAACTAGAAAAATCATGTATCTACCCCTAACCCTAAACTCGATTTGTCTTATGAAGTCAATCATGAAGAGGTGTTTTGGGTTTCAGACATGGAAATTTCAAAAACCTTCCAAAAGCTTCATTTTGAAGTTACTAATTAAGAAGGATCACTACAAGAAAAGTTTGGCAACTTTTCTTGTAGTGGATCCAGGCTTAATTTTTCATCTTCATGTTTTAAATTTTGGTCAAACCTAGGATTTGTCCAAGATACAAATGGGCATAAAAATTCAGGGTAGCATCATACCCCCCTCCTTCCCGCGTAGAAAAAGTGTTAGGCGAGTAGTAGAATGGCATGACCAACAAGTTTCAAGTAAAATTTTGAATATGACCAAAATATACCAATTGATAGATGTGTGTGACCCAAGATTGAGCCATGGTACATTTTGCCAACAAAGTAGCAATTGAGTTGGCTTTCTACCTTAGTAGGCGTGCATTGGAAGGATGCATTATGCCGGCAAAGTTTTCAAACGTTCAAACTTTTCCGGTTTCTCATACAGTATTTGGCTCCTTGAGAAGCATTGATGTGATCATATAAGGTTATCCAAAACTTCGCCTTTCCCGTATTTGCCCGAGCACTCGACACCCCTCGTCCCATGGCGACTCCTCCAGCCATAGCCCCGTGCACCCAGGCTCCACGACTCAGCCTCGGAGGGGTGTGCGCTAAAAGCTCGCAAATGTCTGTGTGCCATTGGTGTGCGATGAAGCAGGCGGCTCTGTGTCTTGCTGTGGCTAGACTCCTGGCGCCCTTTGATCTAGGAGAGGGAGAGGAGGGAGGGGGTCCCATGAAGCGGCGGTGGCCCAGGTATCGGCGGCAGCCCAGGCAGCAGCGGCAAAGTGGGCTGGTCGGAGCATAGGCATGCGCCGGGGGCGAACCTCGCCGGGTGAGGATGCTTCCATTGTGAAGAAGCACTTGCCATCCAGGGCTTCGGGTTCGCCAACAAACTCAGCGCCTCGGTCCATGGCGTTGCCGTCGTGGGGACGTCGGGGGCGGCGGCGACGTGCTGCAGCCCCAGCCTTTAGTGGGGACCAAAGTGCGACCGACCACATCACGGCGTCGGCAGCATTGGGGATGCCGATGGGCATCCACTGCCACACACAGATTTGGGAGGTTCTGGCCGGGCCGAGTTCCAAACTTCCATCATCGGAGCCGAGGGCTTGGTACTTCAAATTCCGAATCAGGCAATCCTTCGACCCCAATCAGCTTCTGCCTGTGGTCCAAATCCGAGATATCTTGGCGGCAGCTATGCTGGTTAAGCTTAGCCGGACAGCGGCAATCGACGATCTGCAAAACCTAGATGCCTTCCGAGGATTTGCAGCAGCCGTCAATGCACTCGTGGAGGCATCGCATGCTGGTAGCAGCGGCGAATGCGGGTATGTTGTTTTACTCCCTTTGTATGCTTTTGTCATAAAAATCAATTTGCTAATTCTCATTCGATTGAAAATCAGACCCATTCACCATCAACTCTCAAACAGTGGACACTAGTAATATGTAGAACTAGAAATTACACAAGATTTCTGTACTGCTAGTACTATTACTTCGACGCTACATGTTGTTTACACGAGGAAATTGCACAAACTACCGCTTATTGCTGCCTTCGTTGCTTAAAACACTTTTTAAAACTGTAATTTTTTTCCGCACAAACCACCAACTATCGTGTTCTGTTGCAGGGAATTTCAAATTTAGGATTGAGCTGTTTAAGAGCAAATCAGATGATCGGGGACCACCAACTACTATAGTTTTAATTGCAAATAGAATAGATTTTGCAAAATTATGAAACGCACATAACGTTTGAATTACTACAATTTTTTTGAAGGTTTGATATTTTCATCATTTTTGTGTGAATCTTACACCAAGTAACACAACTTTCAGACGGAATACAAAATATTTTCAAACTTCCTAGATTTGATAGCTCAAATATTTTTAATTACTAGTTTTTCAGTATTTTAAAAAGTCGAAACACTATATTTTGGCTGAATGTTAGAAAATATATTTCATGATTATCCCATATTAGTTAAGAAGTACATAAACTAGTAGTAGTAATAAAGAACAGAGGGAGTTTATGGAGATACATCCATTAAGGGCATGTTAGTGTGTGTTGGTGTATTACTTATGCCTTCTTTGGTTAATACACTTCTCAAGTGATCCCCGCAAACCCTCTATTCTTGCCTAGAATACAAAAACTCCCCATCAAAGTATTAGTGCATTTTTTGGATGAGTATTCGAGAGGATTGGGTGAACACCAAGGATTTGCATAGGGAATTGGTACAATTGAATCCTTGGCTGTTTGATTTGTAGGATTGTTTCCGATAGGAATTTTTCCTAAGGATTTCTTTGCACAGATTCCATAGAAAATTAAACATCTACTCATACCTCTTTTTAAGAATGCTTTACTTTTCCTATGGTGGAATCAAACAAAGTTTGGATTCTATGAATTCCTATAGGATTGGAGTGGACATGACATTGCAATCCTACATTTCCCTATTCCTACATCTTTCGGTAGGCATTTGCCTAGAATAAATAACCATGTGTATTACGGAGTAGCAATAAAATATAGGTTTATTTCTCTAAAGCATCTTGCACTGTACTAGTACATGGCTTAAGAGACAATATTTTTACCATTTTTTTTGCGAGAAGACAATATTATTACCATAGTTACTAAGTACATTTTATTGGATGATGAAGTGATAGCCCTCATCAATGCATTGTGAATTATTAGGGCATGGGTCACACGTGATTTACGAGTACACCGCACGATCGAGAGCCGCCGTCCCTCTTTGCTTTTTACCGATGCGGCGGAGCTCCTCCCCACACCCACGAATAACTGAAAGCCACAACTGCTGGGGAAAAGTCTTGCGCCGAGAAAATCTACAACCGTGGTTGAGTACATGTGTTTCTTAAGATACGAGTGCTCCAATGCATTTTTTCTTTCCTTTTACTAATTTACCTTGAAAATCCTGCACGTCCACTTATTTGTGGACGGAGGGAGTATCACGCCAAGAGGAAGTAGGACAATAGTGGGCGCTTATAGCCCGCCTACGTGGTACTTTTGCCAGCTGTTGGCTCTTCTATTGTTCTTGCTCTAAAGAAACCCCGATTGTGAAAGGCCAAGGCGTACTTCTTTTGGTCACGCAAAATTCAAAATACTGCCATGGACATTGAATTGACATGACAACACATAGCTTGGGATGTCCAAATTTGCACGTTAGACCAGTGACTTGTTCTTCACCTTTTCAGAGGGAACAGTGACTTTTTATTATGGGTCTATACACTTTCCAAGAAACAGGAGGAGATGCTGTAGAGTGTAGAGGAGCGAAGTCAAGCGCCCCGCCCCCACCTGCCCTATTTCTGTTCACCTCCATCGTCTACCTCCGCCCCCGCCCGCACCAATCGACCACCTTCCATAGCACACGCCAGTGCCGCCGCCATGCAGCTTTAGAATCAATTCCACCGCCCAGTTTGAGAGCCTCCGTTCTTCATCTTCCCCGCCACCTGCCGCCATCGAACCCAAATTAAACTCCAATCAGTTGAACCCAAACCTCATAGACCCACCCCCTGCCCTGCGATGGCGGCATCGAACAAGGAAAATGATGACTCTGAACTGTTTCAGAAGGTCTTTTCCGAAGGTCCCCTTGAAGAACTCGTAACAAGATGCGACGTCATCACCGCCGCGAGCCTCGTCGGTTCGTCCAAACTATTTTTCGACTCTGCAAATGATAGTGCAACTCTATCTTTTTCTCTCCCGTTTGGCCTCCCATGTGTTCTTCATTCTCACCCGACGAAGGTAGCACGGGATTGCAAGCTGACGCCGCTGGACAGGTTCTCCTCCGACGCTGTGATGCCAGACGGTACGGGTAAGCAGTGGGTAGGTGCCAATGGAGATTGGGTTGCCATGGTTGACACTGGCTTTCCTGCTTGCAAATGGAAACTTGTCAACGTCTACACTCGCCGTGAAATTCCTCTCCCTGTGCCGTTTGAAACCACCCACATTCCAAATATATACCACCACAACCTTCGTGCTATTATATTTCACAAGATATATATTTGCCAAGTTCCCACAGCTGCTGGGGGGTACAAAAATTTCTCTCTTGTTGCTGTTTTTGACATCAGAGTTGCCCTCCTTTGCGGCGAAGATTCTGGATGGACAGTTCTTACAGAGCCCAAGTCCCACATCTTTTACAATTACAGCGATGCAATTCTCCACAATGGGCTTGTGTTTGCCACAACTCATACTGGCACTGTTCACGCATGGAATCCTCAGCAAGCTGGTAATTTTCCTCCGGACGTAAGTAGTGTATGATGAGCTTCATTATTCATGGCTGTAAAGATAATTTTAATGCACAAACTTATTAATTTTCGAACCTGACTGATCTGACTTGGAGGCTTGGGGCATATTTGCTTCGGATGAAATTTCATTGGTATTTAGACTTTTTATTCGAGATGATTACCATAGAAAAATTTGAGGATTGTATAATTAGGAGTTTTATTCTCAGATTGAATTATGTTGGATTTTGACCTCTACTTGAACTTCTTGAAATGAATCCTTTGGTTTCCCATGTGATGTACTGAAATACACCAATATGCTGTATTATTGAATGGAAATGCCATTATATCATCCCATCTGAATCCTAATGCGTTTTCCCAATTCTTACGTTTTCAGATTTGTGCAAACCAAACATACCCTTCTTAACAGTAATTTCGTTTTCAAGCAGGTCCTCCGCTGATCGTAGAGCCACCGCCCATTGTGTTTGAATGGCGGTGTGCACTTGATGATGCTCTTGGCCATGATCACGAGGTCGATTATGGCATGTGGTGGTTAGCAAGATCTATAGATGGTTCTAGACTTCTTCTGATCCATACACTGGGCATTGCTGATGAAAGGGAATATTCCTGTAAAGTTTGCCATACTGCTTCTGATCGTCGTGTTCATCATGGTCGCACTGTTGGCAACTATGCTTCTGGGTTTGGTTGCCTGGTGTTCACGAAGGACACTAGTAAGTTAAATGAAGGTATTCCATGGGAAAAGATTGATGACCTTGGAGAATATTCTCTTTTCCTTGGAGTGAACTATCCGATTATGCTGCCATTAGGCGGTGCAGATGTTGTCCCAGGATGTCTGACGAGAAGAAATTGTGTGTACACCTTGCCGAATGAAGCATGGCTTCGCAATTCGCAGCTGCCTGAAATATGCCGATTCAGTCTGAATCGTGAAGATTGCGCCGTTGGTTTCCAAACCAACGCCTTGGAGAAAACATGCAAAACAAAAAAAGATAGGTACCTGGTAAAGACACCGCTTTGGTTCATCCCAAACTTCGCCAACGCCCCGGATTGGAACAAGTGTGATGTTTAATTCTGAAACAGGGCCTGCAGCCATTGTAGCTACTGATAGTATGTAATTTCATAGCTAATGAACGAGGCAATTGTGGTCTACTAGTTACAACTGTTTTGTAAAGAGGTGGTCTATAAGTATACCCCTCTCTTCATTGATGCATTTGTGGTCTACTTGATGGTACTCTTAAATATATGGGTGTGGCTCCTCAACACATAATGTGGGGGTATTATTGTGTTAAAGTTGAAGGCTTGATCAACTATAGGTTCACTTCTCTAGTTACATTACTAGGTACTCCGGTTGGCTATGTTGTGATGAAATTGTGTTCTGTTGTTCGGTGAAGACAAAAGTAGAACTATGGTATGCTTATGTTTAAGAGCAAGCGAGGGTTTAGCTTGAGATGTTAAAATTCAGATTTGAACTATTTTTTGATATGGAAATTTGAAATATATATGGTACTGTATATGATTATGTGTAACAACAAGCGACGAAAGGGCTGATGCTCCTATTCCTTGTCGGCGGGAGGACTATGTGTGCGGCGACTTGAGCCAAATTAGAAGGCCATAGCTATGTTGATTGGTCCTTGAAGTTGGAGGGGCTAGGATTTCGGATGAGCGGAGTGGGGGAAGTTGTTGCTCATGGAACATAAGTCCTTAAAATAGTAATGTTAGTATATAGGAGTACAAGGTATATACTTGTACTATTTTAGTACTATAATAAGTATATCGGGTTCATCAAAAAGAATTATCTCGGGTTCACAACCACGTGGGGTCAAGGTGAGGGAAAGTTGGTCAATACCTCTTACCGCTATATCCCCGCCCCAAGTTCTAATGCGCAAGTGCTGTTATTTTTTTTAAGGGAAATAGTGGTTCCTCTCCCCCGGAAACATGCCCCGCATCTCCACCTCCTAGTATCGTAGTACTACTACTGCATCTTCTCCAAAAAAAACCCTCTTCTGTCTCTTTCTCCCGTTCACCCCTCTCTCCCTTGCATTGGATTACCGACTCCAATGAAGCAGAAGCGTAAGATTGAGGAGATTCCTGATTGCTACCACCAGTCCATGGGGTGGGGCAACCTCCACTACCCACTGGTGGAGAACATAGCCGAGCGGGCGGATATCCTCAGCACTGGTCGCCTCGCTCGAGGCATGATCGGCATGCGGCATGCCATCCGCGGAGCGCATAAGGTTCCGTTCGGTTTACCGAGCCTGCTCCACTGCGACCCCGAGACATGGCCAGACGACCGCGACAATACTGTAAGAGTATTTATTTATTTACTCATCTCGTTTCAGCTTGTGTTTTTTCAATCAACTTTTCTTATTGCCAAACATCATGCATGAATTTAGACTCAACATAATCACCTGATTTGGGAGTACTGTAAGGTTTGCTGCCTTCACTATGCACATGTACTCTTCGGAATTGCTTTATTTATCCATTACATCTGTGCTTCAGTTCTGCACAATCCGCTCTTCATTCTGTCGAATACCTTGCATGCATAGACAATTTTGAAACAAATCCTATTTGCAGGGCATTCACGCGTTGCTGATGCCATTAGACAAGCCGACAGTTCCAGCATTTATCCATACCAAGGAGGAACTGGATGGACATGGACCCATGCACTGGGTGGGTTGTAACGGCGACTGGGTGGCATTTGTCCAGCAGGACGGGCACTTGACGATCCGCAACATATACATATCAGATACTATTATACCTCTTCCATCTCTGCAAGATGCAGGAATTTCTTTGGGCCCTACTAGTGAATGGTGGCATGGCAGCCCACCATTCCTGTTCAAATACAAAATAGATAAAAGTTTGGAACTGCTCAAAGTACGGATCGTCAAGAGGCCGTACAAAGATGATCTAGCAGGGCCATGGCATTACGAGGTAATCGTTGTATTTGACGAATTGATTGCTATCCTACAAGCGCCCCTAGAAAAGGAGTGGAATATCCTGAGAAACCCTGAATTCTTTGATAGAAACAGCTATGTCGATGCCATGGGCATTCCTGGATATGGTACAAGTTCACACCTACATCGTGTATACGCAGTTACATATCCGTATGGAGATGTTCTGGTTTGGGAACCATATACCTGTGGTGAGTCTTTGTTTTATGTCTTAACTAGTAAATGGCATGCTGCACATGTTGGACCAATTACGATTCGCAATACTGATGTATAAAAGTTGCGTTCTAAATGTTGTTCAAACTTTCAATACAACTAATAATTTGGTTATACCATCAAAATAAGTGTGAGCATACAGTTTATAAATATGAACAAAAATTTGGAACCTTTCTTAATCACTATCAAGTGGGACGTGTGATATCGGTGTGAGACTGCTCTGATTTTTCTTCATAATGGAAACATGACGGTTCTAGAAACACGTGGACACTGGTGTGGTATTTTTTTCACGCGAATACCTCTAATCCCAACCGTTAGATTTTGGACACCAACAGTTGGAATTGCTGCGACATGTCTTGTTAAAAACTGGTGCCTTATAGTAGTAGAAAATAGAAGATAGAAGAGAAGAGATAATTTTCAGTGTAGTTCCTACTTGCTGCATTGTGGTTGATCTTTGTGCATTGCAGGGACACATGCAGCCCCGCGTCTCATTGACGCCCCTGTCATTGAAGATGAAGAAGCAGAAGTGGCTGCAATTTTCGCTCAAATCGAGGGAGATGCTGTCATGGAAGATGATGAAGCAAATGTGGCTCAAGGCGATGGAGGTGCCGATGAAGATAATGATGCTGATGAAGAAGAATTAGAAGAAGAAGAATTAGAAGAAGACGAATTTGATGATGAAGAATTAGATGATGAAGAATTAGATGATGATGGTGATAATCATAATTATGAAGATGAAGATGTATTTCTTGGATTTTCTGACCAGCGCACTTGGTTCCTGGCACCAATGAGAGCAGAGTCCATTACTGGTGAATCTGATCTCGCGTGGATTCAGGTTAAAGGTTATCGGCCCATCCTCGGTCCTCCAATATTACATATGGGTAACAAGCTGAGGTCTTATCCTTTGGTACGGTGCTACGTTTTCTTGAGATCTGCCCATACCTTGGACCCTGTAGAAGAGGCAAGGTGGGAAAGATTGAACAATTTGAAGGGGCGTTCTTTATTTCTTGGACTCAATCACCCAATTTTCATGCTACCCCCGCCAGTCGACGCAGAGGCTGCAGAACCAGATTTCCAATTGTTCAAACCTGACTGTGTCTTTGCTACCCACAATCGCGCCCGTGATACATGGATACGTCCAAGGCCAAATTGGTGCAGAATGCACGTCAATGGAGGTCCTGCCATAGGCTCAAGATTGCAGTACAAAAAAGAGAAGACTGAACATAGAGCCGAAGCACCCATGTGGTTCGTCCCAACACTTCCACCTGTTTTTCCTTGAGAAATAAGAGACAGATGGTGACCTTATTTTATAGAGAAAACATAGTGTTCGTGAACTTAACCTCATGAACATTCGCTGTTCGGTTTTTGCTGAAATCAAAATTTTGCAGAGATGAAGATCTTTGTTTGAATCCCGTGCTGAACATATTTTTCACAAATTAGCTACCCGTATTGTGATGAATACATGCTGGTTTGTTGTTTGGTGCAGTAGCAGACATGAAGATCTTTGTCCTGAATACCACAATGGACATCTTTTTTTTCTTCAAAAATTAGCTAAGCTCACGCTATTAGGCGCAAATGCCTATTAAGAGATTTGGTGCTCTTGGGCACCATTGCTCCTGCTATTTTAGAAAAAAATAAAAAATATATTTATTTGTTCAAAAAATTAGAAAACAAATCATGGAGTAGCTAATGAATTGTCCCATAAACGTGCAAAATTTCAGTTTCAAATAAAAAAAATTCTGGGCTACACAAAAGTAACAAACGTGTGGATCTGGGTATGCATATTTCAAATCTCCAAATTTCAACAGATTTTGTCTTTTTTGTGTAGTCTACAATATAAAGAATATCATATTAAAATTTTACACGCTTGTAGGTTACTTTATTTATTATGTCTACATTCATTTTCAGATTTTTTTGAAACAAATATGTATGCTATTTGATTTTTTTTAAACAGCAGAGCACTGGTGCCCATTAGCCAAAGACACTTTTCGCAAATGCCTACAATAAAGGAACGGATGGTGACCTTATTTTATAGAGAAACCATAGTGTTTGTGAAGTTAAAGTCATGAACACACGCTGTTCGGTTTTTGGTGAAATCAAAATTTAGCAGAGATGAAGATCTTTGTTTGAATCCCGTGATGAACACATTTTTCCTAAATTAGCTACCAGTATTGTGATGAATACATGCCGGTCTGTTTTTCGGTGGAGTAGCAGACATGCAGGGGATCGAAAGAAACGGCAAAGTAGCCAGAAATCAGGGGTCAAATATAAATTCGAGAAAGGAAACGTTTATTCAACAGTCAGGCTGACATGTGGGACGTATCTTGCAGCCGCGGCCCCAACATTTATCATTCAGAGAGGATGACATGTGGGACCCACGAACCAGTATCGTTCTCGGCGTTTCTCAAAGGGGGCAGGAGATCGAAAGAAAAAGGCAAGTAGCTCGAAATCAGGTGTCCAAAAAATCCAAGAAAGGAAAGGTTTATCGCACAAAGAGGCTGACATATTGTACCCAGTTTGCAGCAGCGTCATCAACGTTTCAAAGGCGGTGGAGTTCGAAAGAAAAAGGCAAATAGCCAGAAATTAGGGGTCAAAAATAAATCCAGCAAAGGAAACTTTTATCGTACAAAGAGGCTGACATGTGGGACCCAGCCAGCAGCGTCCTCAACGTTTCTAAGGTGGCAGGCAATGGAAAAAAGGCAAATAGCCAGAAATTAGGGGTCAAAAATAAATGCAACAATAGAAACTCTTATTGTTCATAGAGGCTGACATGTTGGACCCATGAGCCAGCAGGGCCCTCAACGTTTCAAAGGCGTCACGGGATCAAAAGAAAAGAACCAAGTAGTCATTAATTAGGTGTCAAAAATAAATCCAAGAAAGTAAATGTTTTACTTTTCATAGAGGCTGTCATATGGGACCCATGAGCCAGCAGCGTCCTCAACGTTTCTAAGGCGGCTGGGGATCGAAAAAAAAAGCGAAGTAGCCATTAATTAGGGGTCAACTATAAATCCAAGAAAAGAAATGTTTATTGTTCTTAGAGGCTGACATGTGGGAGCTATGCGCCAGCAGCGTCCTCATCGTTTCAAAGGCGGTCGGGGATCCAAAGAAAAAGGCAAATAGCCAGAAATCAGGGGTAAAAAAAATCCAAGAAAAGAAATATTATTGTTCATAGAGGCTGGCATGTGGGACCCATGAGCCAGCAGCGTCCACAATTTCAAAGGCGGCACAGGATCGAAAGAAAAAGGCAAGTGACCAAAAATCAGGGGGTAAAAAATCCAAGAAAAAAACTTTATTGTACATAGAGGATGACATGCGGGTCCCATGAGCCAACAACTTACTCGTCGTTTCAGAGGGCCGAGGCGGCATGAGATCGAAAGAAAAAGGAAAGTGACCAAATATCAGGAGCAAAAAATAATCCATGAAAAGAAACTTTCATTGTACATAGAGGATGACATAGGGTCCCATGTTGTAGCAGCGGTCTGAACGTTTCAAGGACGGCATGAGATCGAAAGAAAAAGGCAAGTGACCAAATATCAGGAGCCAAAAATAATCCAAGAAAAGAAACTTTTATTGTACCTTTGAGAGTCGGCATGAGATTGAAAGAAAAAGGCAAGTGACCAAATATCAGGAGCCAAAAACCTAGAAAAGAAACTTTTATTGTACATAGAGTATGACATGCGGGTCCCATGACGCTGCAGCATCCTCAACGTTTCCAAGGCGGCAGGGGATCAAATGAAAAGGAAATAGCCAAAAAGCAGAGGGTGAAAAAAATCGAAGAAAAGAAACTTTTATTGTTCATAGTGGATGACATGTGGGACCCATGAGGCAGCAGCATCCTCAACGTTTCCAAGCAGCAGGGGATCGAAAGAAAAAGGAAATAGCCAAAAATCAGAGCGTGAAAAATAATCCAAGAAAAGAAACTTTTATTTTACATAGAGGATGACATGTGGGTCCCATTTTGCAGCAGCGGTCTCAATGTTTCATATGCGGCTTGAGATCAAAAGAAAACGAAAGTAGCCCGAAATTAGGGGGAATAAAACTCCAAGAAAAGAAAGTTTTTTGTACATAGAGGATGACATACGGGTCCCAAGGCGGCAGGGGAACAAAAGAAAAAGGAAATAGCCAAAAATCAGAGGGGTGAAAAAAAATCCAAGAAAAAAGAAACTTTTAGAGTTCATAGTTCATAGAGGATGACATGCGGGTCCCATGAGGCAGCAGCGTCCACAACGTTTCCAAGGCGGCACACAGGACCAAAAGAAAAAGGATGTACCCCTGCTGGGCCTTTTGATCAAAAAATAATCCAAGATAAGGAAGATATAAATTGGGGCTGCCTGGCCATCTGGGCCTTCTAACCTGCTGGACGTCTTTTGACTCGTACAATTTCAGCCCACTCCAAAACAAGAAAGTCCTATGCTTCGCAAAAACAAAACAAAAACAAGGAGATTCATATTAGTTCGTTTATGTAAAAATAAAGATTTAATTTATCCGTTTGCAATAGCTCAGAGCGAAATACACTTTTTATTGTCTGTAAAATAATCAAGATATCACATGTTTCTTGTACGGGGAGGCTGACATCGGGACCCATGAGCCAGCAGCGTCGTCAAAGTTTTAAAGGCGGCAGGGGATCGAAAGAAAAAATAAATCAAAAATCAGTGGGTAAAAAAATCGAAGAAAAGAAACATTTATCGTTCTGAGAGGATGACATGCGGGACCCATGTGGCAGCAGCATCCTCAACGTTTCCAAGGCAGCACGGGATCCAAAAAAAGGCAAAATAGCCAGAAATTAGGGGTCAAAATAACTCCAAGAAAAGAAAGGTTTATCGTCCATAGAGTCTGACATGTGGGACCCATTAGCGAGCAGATTCTTCAACGTTCAAAGGCGGCAGGGGATCAAAAGAAAAAGGAAGTAGCCAGAAATTAGGGGTAAAAAATAACTCCAACAATGGAAACTTTTATTGTTCATAGAGGATGACATGCGGGACCCATGAGCCAGCAGCTTCCTCAACGTTTCAAAGGCGGCATGGGATCGAAAGAAAAAGGCAAGTGACCAAATATCAGGAGCCAAAAATAATCCAAGAAAAGAAACTTTATTGTACATAGAGGATGACATGCGGGTCCCATTTAGCAGCAGCGGTATCACCGTTTGAGATGCGGCAGGAGGTCTCGAAAGAAAAAGGCAAGTGACCAAATATCAGGAGCCAAAAAAATCCAAGAAAAGAAAGTTTTATAGTACATAGAGGATGACATGCGGGTCCCATTTAGCATCAGCGGTATCACCGTTTGGGAGGCGGCAGGGGATCGAAAGAAAAAGGCAAGTGACCAAATATGAGGTGCCAAAAATAATCAAAGAAAAGAAAGTTTTCAACGTTTCAAAGGCGGCAGGGGATCAAAAGAAAAAGGAAGTAGCCAGAAATTAGGGGGCAAAAATAACTCCAAGAAAGGAAACTTTTATTGTTCGTAGAGGATGACATGGGGGACCCATGAGCCAGCAGCTTACTCAACGTTTCAAAGGTGGCATGAGATCGAAAGAAAAAAACGCAAGTGACCAAATATGAGGTGCCAAAAATAATCAAAGATTTATTGTACATAGAGGATGACATGCGGGTCCCATTTTGCAGCAGCGGTCTCAATGTTTGAAATGCGGCTTGAGATCAAAAGAAAAAGAAAGTAGCTAGAAAGTAGGGGGTCAAAAAAAATCCAAGAAAAGAAAGTTGATGGACATAGAGGTTGACATGCGGGTCCCATGTGCCAGCAGCTTACTCAACGTTTCAAAGGGGCCAGGGGATCAAAAGTAAAAGGCAAGTGACGAAATATCAGGAGCCAAAAATCAGAGGGTGAAAAAAAATCCAAGAAAACAAACTTTTATAGCACATAGAGGATGACATGCGGGTCCCATGAGCCAGCAGGTTCCTCAACGTTTCAAACGTGGCATGAGATCGAAAGAAAAAGGCAAGTGACGAAATATCAGGAGCCAAAAATAATTCAAGAAAAGAAACTTGATTGTACATAGAGGATGACATGCGGGTCCCATGTGTAAGCAGCTTACTCAACGTTTCCAAGGCGGCAGGGCATCAAAAGAAAAAAGGAAATAGACAAAAATCAGAGAGTGAAAAAAACCATAGAAAATAAACTTTTATAGCACATAGAGGATGACATGCGGGTCCCACGAGCCAGCAGGTTCCTCAAAGTTTCAAACGTGGCATGAGATCGAAAGAAAAAAAGGCAAGTGACCAAATATCAGGAGCCAAAAATAATCCAAGAAAAGAAAGTTTATTGTACGTAGAGGATGACATGCGGGTCCCATTTTGCAGCAGCGGTATCACCGTTTGAGAGGCTGCACGGGATCGAAAGAAAAAGGCAAGTGACCAAATATCAGGAGCCAAAAATAATCCAAGAAAAGAAATTTTATTGTACGTAGAGGATGACATGCGGGTCCCATTTTGCAGCAGCGGTCTCAACGTTTCCAAGGCGGCACAGGACCAAAAGAAAAATGAAGTAGCCAGAAATCAGGGGGTGAAAAAAATCCAAGAAGAAAGATTTCAATTGGGCTGCATCTGGACATCTGGGCTTTCGAACTATCCTGCTTGGCCTTTTGACTCGTACAATTTCAGCCCACTCCAAAACAGGAAAGTTCCGAATTTTCTAAAAAAACAGGAAAGTCCTATGCTTCGCAAAGACAAAAAAACAAGGAGATTCAACATATAAGTTTGTTTATGTAAAAATAAAGATTTAATTATCCGTTTGAAATAGCTCAGAGCGCAATACATTGTTTATTGTCTGCAAAATAATCAAGATATCATATGTTTCTTGTACGGGGAGGCTGACATCGGGGACCCATGAGCAAACAGCGTCGTCAACGTTTTAAAGGCGGCAGGGGATGGAAAGAAAAAATAAACCAAAAATCTGTTGGTAAAAAATCCAAGAAAAGAAACATTTTCGTTCTGAGAGGATGACATGCGGGACCCATGAGGCAGCAGCATCCTCAGCGTTTATTGTTCATAGAGGTTGACATGTGGGACCCGTGAGCCAGCGGCGTCCTCAACGTTTTAAAGGCTGCAGGTGATCGAAAGAAAAAATAAGCCAAAAATCGTTTGGTCAACAAAATCCAAGAAAATAAACATTTACCGTTCTGAGAGGATGACATGCGGGACCCATGAGGCAGCAGCATCCTCAACGATTCCAAGGCGGCAGGGGAAATATCCAGAAATTAATGAGGGGTTCAAAATAAATCCATCAAAGGAAACTTTTATTGTTCATAGAGGATGACATGTGGGACCGACCTGCCAACAGCGTCCTCATCGTTTCAGAGGGGGCAGGAGATCAAAAGAAAAAGGCAAATAGCCAGAAATTAGGGGTAAAAAATAACTCCAAGAAAGGAAACTTTTATTGTTCGTAGAGGATGACATGCGGGACCCATGAGCCAGCAGCTTACTCAACGTTTCAAAGGTGGCATGAGATCGAAAGAAAAAGGCAAGTGACAAAATATCAGGAGCCAAAGATAATCCAAGAAAAGAAACTTTATTGTACGTAGAGGATGACATGCGGGTCCCATTTAGCAGCAGCGGTCTCAACGTTTCAAATGCGGCTTGAGATCAAAAGAAAAAGAAAGTTGATTGTACATAGAGGATGACATGCGGGTCCCATGAGTCAGCAGCTTACCATACGTTTCCAAGGCGGCAGGGGATCAAAAGAAAAAGGAAATAGCCAAAAATCAGAGGGTGAAAAAAATAAAGAAAATAAACTTTTATAGTACATAGAGGATGACATGCGGGTCCCATGAGCCAGCAGGTTCCTCAACGTTTCAAACTTGGCATGAGATCGAAAGAAAAAGGCAAGTGACCAAATATGAGGAGCCAAAAATAATTCAAGAAAAGAAAGTTTTATAGTACATAGAGGATGACATGCGGGTCCCATTTAGCAGCAGCGGTATCAGCGTTTGAGAGGCGGCAGGGGATCAAAAGAAAAAAGAAATTGCCAAAAATCAGATGGTGAAAAAAAACCAAGAAAATGAACTTTTATAGTACATAGAGGATGACATGCGGGTCCCATGAGCCAGCAGGTTCCTCAACGTTTCAAACGTGGCATGAGATCGAAAGAAAAAGGCAAGTGAAAAAATATCAGGAGCCAAAAATAATTCAAGAAAAGAAAGTTTTATAGTACATAGAGGATGACATGCGGGTCCCATTTAGCAGCAGCGGTATCACCGTTTGAGAGGCGGCAGGGATCGAAAGAAAAAGGCAAGTGAAAAAATATGAGGAGCCAAAAATAATTCAAGAAAAGAAAGTTTTATAGTACATAGAGGATGACATGCGGGTCCCATTTAGCAGCAGCGGTATCACCGTTTGAGAGGCAGCAGGGGATCGAAAGAAAAAGTCAAGTGACCAAATATGAGGTGCCAAAAAAATCCAAGAAAAGAAAGTTTTATAGTACATAGAGGATGACATGCGGGTCCCATTTAGCAGCAGCGGTATCACCGTTTGAGAGGCAGCAGGGATCGAAAGAAAAAGTCAAGTGACCAAATATGAGGTGCCAAAAAAATCCAAGAAAAGAAAGTTTTATAGTACATAGAGGATGACATGCGGGTCCCATTTAGCAGCAGCGGTATCAACGTTTGAGAGGCGGCAGGGGATCAAAAGAAAAAGTCAAGTGACCAAATATGAGGTGCCAAAAAAATCCAAGAAAAGAAAGTTTTATAGTACATAGAGGATGACATGCGGGTCCCATTTAGCAGCAGCGGTATCACCGTTTGAGAGGCAGCAGGTGATCGAAAGAAAAAGTCAAGTGACCAAATATGAGGTGCCAAAAAAATCCAAGAAAAGAAAGTTTTATAGTACATAGAGGATGACATGCGGGTCCCATTTAGCAGCAGCGGTATCACCGTTTGAGAGGCGGCAGGGATCGAAAGAAAAAGGCAAGTGACCAAATTTGAGGTGCCAAAAATAATCCAGGAAAAGAAAGTTTTATAGTACATAGAGGATGACATGCGGGTCCCATTAGCAGCAGCGGTATCACCGTTTGAGAGGCGGCAGGGGATCGAAAGAAAAGGCAAGTGACCAAATTTGAGGTGCCAAAAAAACTCCAAGAAAAGAAAGTTGATTGCACATAGAGGATGACATGCGGGTCCCATTTAGCAGCAGCGGTCTCAACGTTTCCAAGGCGGCAAGGGATCAAAAGAAAAAGGAAGTAGCCAGAAATCAGGGGGTCAAAAAAATCCAAGAATAGAAAGAATTTTGGTTCATAGAGGATGACATGCGGGACCCATGATCCTGCATCGTAAACGGCTCGATCGGAGAACGTTGAACGAGATGGCGCGATCTAGAAAAAAACAATGCCAGAGAGGCTGCCATCTGGGCCCTACATCCCTCGGCGGTGCGGATTTGCGTTGACTCGGCCGGCGAACCCGAGATTTCGAGATGCACCACGTCCCGGGCCACCATACGCCACGTTTTGGCCGCTTTCGTCGGGCTAGGTGGCCTCAAAAACGAGAAAAAAAAGTTTTGACATGCACCACGGAGGGACCAAAATCGTCGGCCATGGTACACCAGCAACCACGGCGCAACTTCAACTTCGTCGGCCATGGCAACTTTTCTTGTAGTGCAGGGTTTTCGCGACGGAGGCTTTTAATAGGCGAAGAGGCGGCGCAGGAGGGTCGAAGGGGCGACGACACCATAGGCTGGCGCGGCCAGGGCGCGCCACCCATCATCCTGGGCCCACAGGGCCCCTCCGGCGGCTCTCGGGTGTTCCGGATGCTTCCGGGCAAAATAGGAACCCGGGCGTTGATTTCGTCCAATTCCGAGAATATTTCGTTACTAGGATTTCTGAAACCAAAACAGCAGAAACAGAACTGGCACTTCGGCATCTTGTTAATAGGTTAGTTCCAGAAAATGCACGAATATGACATAAAGTGTGCATAAAACATGTAGGTATCATCAATAAAGTAGCATGGAACATAAGAAATTATCGATACGTTGGAGACGTATCACTCCCCACCTGGCGGCGCGCCTGGGGGCCTGGCCGCGCCCCCCTATGGGGAGGAGGCCCTGGGCCTCCCCCAGGCTTGCCCTTCTGGCTTCGTGTGTCCCTCAGAAAAATAGGAGGTTTGGCTTTTGTTTCGTCGAATTCCGAGAATATTGCCCGAACAGCTTTTCTGGAACCAAAAACAGCAGAAAACAGAACTGGCACTTCGGCATCTTGTTAATAGGTTAGTCCCGGAAAATGCATAAAAATGATATAAAGTGTATATAAAACATGTAGCAATTGGTATAATATAAGCATGGAACATCAAAAATTATAGATACGTTGGAGACGTATCAAGCATCCCCAAGCTTAGTTCCTACTCGCCCTCGAGTAGGTAAACGATAACAAGGATAATTTCTGAAGTGACATGCTACTATCATAATCTTGATCAATACTATTGTAAAGCATATGAGATGAATGAAGTGATTCAAAGCAATGGTCTATAGTTTGTTAACAAATAGATAATGACTAAACAACTGAATCATATAGCCAAGACTTCTCATGAATAGTACTTTCAAGACAAGCGTCAACCAGTCTTGCATAAGAGTTAACTCATAAAGCAATAGATTCTTAATAAAAGGCATTGAAGCAACACAAAGGATGATTAAGTTTCAGCAATTGCTTTCAACTTGTAACATGTATATCTCATGGATAATTGTCAACATAAAGTAATATAACAAGTGCAATAAGTAAACATGTAGGAATCAATGCACACAATTGACACAAGTGTTTGCTTCTAAGATAGAAAGAAGTAGGTAAACTAACTCAACATAAAGTAAAAGAAAGGCCCTTCGCAGAGGGAAGCAGGGATTACTCATGTGCTAGAGCTTTTTATTTTGAAAACATGGAAACAATTTTGTCAACGGTAGTAATAATTCATATGTGTTATGCATAAAACCTCCTATAAGTTGCAAGCCTCATGCATCGAATACCAATAGTGCCCGCACCTTGTCCTAATTAGCTCGGACTTCCATGGATTATCATTGCATTACATATGTTTCAACCAAGTGTCACAAAGGGGTACCTCTATGCCACCTGTACAAAGGTCCAAGGAGATAGATCGCATTTGATTTCTCAATTTTGATAGATCTCAACTTGAGGACATCCATACCGGGACAACATAGAAAACAGATAATGGACTCCTCTTTTATGCTTTAAGCATTCAACAACAGATAATATTCTCATAAGAGATTTGAGGATTAATGTCCAAGCTGAAACTTCCACCATGATACATGGCTTTGGTTGGCGGCCCAATGTTCTTCTCTAACAATATGCATACTCAAACCATTTAATCATGAGAAATCTCCCTTACTTCAGACAAGACGAACATGCATAGCAACTCACATGATATTCAACAAAGGTGTAAAGTTGATGGCGTCCCCAGAAACATGGTTACCGCTCAACAAGCAACTTATAAGAACTAAGATACATAAGCGACATATTCATTACCACAATAGTTTTTTAGGCTACTTTCCCATGAGCTATGTATTGCAAAGACAAGGAATGAATTTTTAAAGGTAGCACACAAGCAATTTACTTTGGAATGGCAGAAAAATACCACATAGTAGGTAGTTATGGTGGACACAAATGGCATAGGTTTTGGCTCAAGGTTTTGGATGCACGAGAAGCATTCCCTCTCAGTACAAGGCTTTGGCTAGCAAGGTTGTTTGAAGCAAACACAAGTATGAACCGGTACAGCAAAACTTACATAAGAACATATTGCAAGCATTATAAGACTCTACACTGTCTTCCTTGTTGCTCAAACACTTTTACCAGAAAATATCTAGACTTTAGAGAGACCAATCATGCAAACCAAATTTCAACAAGCTCTACGGTTCTCCACTAATAGATTTAAACTACATGATGCAAGAGCTTAAACATGATCTACTTGAGAGCTCAAAACAATTGCCAAGTATCAAATTATTCAAGACAATATACCAATTACCACATGAAGCATTTTCTGTTTCCAACCAAATAGCAATGAACGAAGCAGTTTCAACCTTCGCCATGAACATTAAAAGTAAAGCTAAGAACACAAGTGTTCATATGAAAAAGCGGAGCGTGTCTTTCTCCAACACAAGGATTGCTAGGATCCGATTTTATTCAAACACAAACAAAAATAAAAAAAAACAGACGCTCCAAGTAAAGCACATAAGATGTGACGGAATAAAAATATAGTTTCACTAGAGGTGACCTGATAAGTTGTTGATGAAGAAGGGGATGCCTTGGGCATCCCCAAGCTTAGATGCTTGAGTCTTCTTGAAATATGCAGGGATGAACCACGGGGGCATCCCCAAGCTTAGACTTTTCACTCTTCTTGATCATATCATATCATCCTCCTCTCTTGATCCTTGAAAACTTCCTTCACACCAAACTCAAAACAATCTCATTAGAGGGTTAGTGCATAATCAAAAATTCACATGTTCAGCGAGGACACAATCATTCCCAACACTTCTGGACATTACCCAAGGCTACTGAAAGTTAATGGAACAAAGGAATCCACTCAACACAGTAAAAGAGGCAATGCGAAATAAAAGGCAGAATCTGTCAAAACAGAGTAGTCCGTAAAGACGAATTTTTTCGAGGCACTTAACAGGCTCAGATGAAGAAGCTCAAATTGAACGAAAGTTGCGTACATATCTGAGGATCACACATGAATTGTTTCAGGATTATACAAGTTTCCTACAGAGAGATCAACTCAAATTCGTGACAGCTAAAAATCTGTTTCTGCGCAGGAATCCAAATCTAGTATCAACTTTACCATAGAGACTTTACTTGGCACAAAAACATGATAAGGAGAGGTTGCTACAGTAGTAACAACTTCCAAGACACAACAAAACAGTAGCAAAATAAAAACATGGGTTATCTCCCAAGAAGTGCTTTCTTTATAGCCATTAAGATGGGCTCAGTAATTTTAATGATGCTCTCGCAAGAAATAAGAGTTGAAGCAAAAGAGAGCATCAAAAGCAAATAAGAAACACTTTTAAGTCTAACCCACTTCCTATGAAAAGGAATCTTGTAAATAAACAAGTCATGTAAGCATAATGCAATAAGCATAGGAAAACAAGACAAGCGCAACTTCAAGATTTTAAGCAAAAAGAGAGGTGTTTTAGTAACATGAAAATCCCTACAACCATATTGTCCTCTCTCATAAAGATTTTCAGTAGCATCATGAACAAACTCAACAATATAACTATCACATGAAACATTCTTATCATGAGCTACATGCATAAAATTATTACTCTCCACATAAGCATAGTCATTACTATTAATTGTAGTGGGAGCAAATTCAATAAGATAGCTATCATTATTATTCTCATCACCATAATCATCATATATAGGAGGCATATTGTAATCATAATTAATTTTCTCCTCAATAGTAGGTGGACTGAAAATATGATAGTCATCATTGTAATCATCATATATAGGAGGTAAAGTATCATCAAAGTAAATTTTCTCCTCCATGCTTGGGGGACTAAAAATATCATGCTCCTCAAAACCAGCTTCCCCAAGCTTAGAATTTTCCATAGCATTAGCAACAATGGTGTTCAAAGCATTCATACTAATAACATTCCCATTAGCATGCATATAAAGTTCCATAGGTTTTTTAATTTTCTCTTCAAACACCTCATGTCCTAATTCAAGATAAAGTTCATAAAGATCTCTAATTTTTTTGTTGTTTTCCATTAAGCCTAACTAGTGAAAATAAAAACAAGAGACAAAAAGATAAAATTGCAGAATCTAAAGGAGATACCTTCGAGCACTCACACACCGGCAACAGTGCTAGGAAATAGCTTAGTAGTCGGAGGATGTGAATACCTTTTACCTTACCTCCCCGGCAACGGCGCCAGAAAATAGCTTGATGTCTACGCACGCTTCTATTCCTGTGTTGGGCCTCCAAGAGCAGAGGTTTGTAGAATAGCAGCAAGTTTCCCTTAAGTGAATCACCCAAGGTTTATCGAACTCAGGGAGGTAGAGGTCAAAGATATCCCTCTCAAGCAACCCTGCAATTAAGATACAAGAAGTCTCTTGTGTCTCCAACACACCTAATACACTTGTCAGATGTATAGGTGCACTAGTTCGGCGAAGAGATAGTAAAATACAAGTAATATGGATGATTATAAGTAGCAATTGCAATCTGAAATAAAAATGGCAGCAAGCGAACATGTAGCAGAACTTGTTGGAAACGGTGTTTCAATGCTTAGAAACAAGGCCTAGGGATCATACTTTCACTAGTGGACACTCTCAACAATGATCACATAATTGGACAATTAGATAACTTCTCTTCACTTGTGCTACTCTGAATTACTCTCCTATTGGAATCACTAATCATCACGTAGTGGCTACAAAAGCTCCACTCAAAGTTCATCAAGTACTTGACAAACACCACTCATAGGGATATCCTCATCAAATCATAATCCAAGATAATACCGTTGCAATTTAGACCGAGTACTAACATAGCATACACACTATCAACAATAGCTATGAAAGGGGGAATAGATCACATCAATACTATCATAGTAATAGTTAACTTCATAATCCACAAGAGATTACAATCATAGCCAAGTACTACATGATGCACACACTGTCAACTTTACATCATGGAGGAGGAATAGACTACTTTAATAACATCACTAGAGTAGCACATAGATTAATAGTGATACAAAGCTCATGATCACATAAAGATCACACCATGGGAGAGAGAGATGAACCACATAGCTACCGGTAGAGCCCTCAGCCTCGGGGGAGAACTACTCCCTCCTCATCATGGGAGACAACAACGGCGATGAAGATGGCGGTGGTGTCGATGGAGATGACTCCGGGGGCAATTCCCCGTCCCGGCGGCGTGCCGGAACAGAGATTCTGTCCCCCGAAACTTGTCTTCGCGATGGTGGCGGCTACGGAACTCTTCGTGGAATACTGATAACGCGTGAAGCACACGTCCGTTGGGAACCCCAAGAGGAAGGTGTGATGCGTACAGCAGCAAGTTTTCCCTCAGTAAGAAACCAAGGTTATCGAACTAGTAGGAGATGAAGGCCATGTGAAGGTTGTTGGTGAAGGAGTGTAGTGCGGCGCAACACCAGTGATTCCGGCGCCAACATGGAACCTGCACAACACAATCAAAATACTTTGCCCCAACGTAACTGTGAGGTTGTCAATCTCACCGGCTTGCTGAAAACAAAGGATTAAATGTATGGTGTGGAGAATGATGTTTGTTTGCGAAGAACAACAGAGAACAGAAATTGCAGTAGATTGTATTTCAGATGTAAAAGAATGGACCGGGGTCCACAGTTCACTAGTGGTGTCTCTCCAATAATAAATAGCATGTTGGGTGAACAAATTACAGTTGGGCAATTGACAAATAGAGAGGGCATAACAATGCACATACATATCATGATGACTACTATGAGATTTAATCAGGGCATTACGACAAAGTACATAGACCGCTATCCAGCATGCATCTATGCCTAAAAAGTCCACCTTCGGGTTAGCATCTGCACCCCTTCCAGGATAAGTTGCAAACAACAGACAATTGCATTAAGTATGGTGCGTAATGTAATCAACACAAATATCCTTAGACAAAGCATTGATGTTTTATCCCTAGTGGCAACAACACATCCACAACCTTAGAACTTTCTGTCACTGTCCCAGATTCAATGGAGGCATGAACCCACTATCGAGCATAAATACTCCCTCTTGGAGTCACAAGTATCAACTTGGCCAGAGCCTCTACTAGCAACGGAGAGCATGCAAGAACATAAACAACACATATATGATAGATTGATAATCAACTTGACATAGTATTCAATATTCATCGGATCCCAACAAACACAACATGTAGCATTACAAATAGATGATCTTGATCATGATAGGCAGCTCACAAGATCTAACATGATAGCACAACGAGGAGAAGACAACCATCTAGCTACCGCTATGGACCCATAGTCCAAGGATGAACTACTCACACATCAGTCCGGAGGCGGGCATGGTGATGTAGAGCCCTCCGGTGATGATTCTCTCCGGCAGGGTGCCGGAGGCGATCTCCCGAATCCCCCGAGATGGGATTGGTGGCGGCCGTCCTGGAACTTTTCCGTATCGTGCTCTCGTCATAGGGTTTTCGCGACGGAGAGTTTAAGAGGCGTGGGCGTAGTCGGGGTCGCTGAGGGGCCCACACCATAGGCCGGCGCGGCCCCTCCTTGGCCGCGCCGCCCATGGTGTCGCCACCTCGTCGCCCCACTTCGTATCTCCTTCGGTCTTCTGGAAGCTCCGTGGAAAATAAGAGACCCGGGCGTTCTTTCGTCCAATTCCGAGAATATTTCCTGTGTAGGATTTCTGAAACCAAAAACACCACAAAACAGGAACTGGCGCTTCGGCATCTCGTTAATAGGTTAGTGCCGGAAAATGCATATAAATGATGTAAAGTGTGTATAAAACATGTGAGTATTGTCATAAAACTAGCATGGAACATAAGAAATTATAGATACGTTTGAGACGTATCAAGCATCCCCAAGCTTAGTTCCTACTCGCCCTCGAGTAGGTAAACGATAACAAGGATAATTTCTGAAGTGACATGCTATCATAATCTTGATCAATACTATTGTAAAGCATATGAGATGAATGAAGTGATTCGAAGCAATGGTAAAGACAATGATTAAACAACTGAATCATATAGCAAAGACTTTTCATGAATAGTACTTTCAAGACAAGCATCAATAAGACTTGCATAGGAGTTAACTCATAAAGCAATAAATTCTTAGTAGAAAGTTTTGAAGCAACACAAAGGAAGATATAAGTTTCAGCGGTTGCTTTCAACTTCAACATGTATATCTCATGGATAATTGTCAACACAAAGTAATATGATGAATGCAAATAAGCAAGTATGTAGGAATCAATGCACACAGTTGACACAAGTGTTTGCTTCTAAGATAGAAAGAAGTAGGTAAACTGACTCAACATAAAGTAGAAGAATGGCCCTTCGCAGAGGGAAGCATGGATTACTATTTTTGTGCTAGAGCTTTTATTTTGAAAACATAGAAACAATTTTGTCAACGGTAGTAATAATTCATATGTGTTATGCATAAGACATCCTATAAGTTGCAAGCCTCATGCATAGAATACCAATAGTGCTCGCACCTTGTCCTAATTAGCTTGGATTTACATGGATTATCATTGCATAACATATGTTTCAACCAAGTGTCACAAAGGGGTACCTCTATGCCGCCTGTACAAAGGTCCAAGGAGATAGATCGCATTTGATTTCTCGTTTTTGATAGATCTCAACTAAGGACATCCATACCGGGACAACATAGAAAACAGATAATGGACTCCTCTTTAATGCATAAGCATTCAACAACAGATAATATTCTCATAAGAGATTGAGGATTAGTGTCCAAACTGAAACTTCCACCATGATTCATGGCTTTAGTTAGCGGCCCAATGTTCTTCTCTAACAATATGCATACTCAAACCATTTGATCATGATAAATCGCCCTTACTTCAGACAAGACGAACATGCATAGCAACTCACATGATATTCAACAAAGGTGTAATAGTTGATGGCGTCCCCAGAAACATGGTTACCGCTCAACAAGCAACTTATAAGAAATAAGATACATAAGCTACATATTCTTTACCACAATAGTTTTTAAGGCTATTTTCCCATGAGCTATGTATTGCAAAGACAAAGAATGAAATTTTAAAGGTAGCACTCAAGTAATTTACTTTGGAATGGCAGAGAAATACCACATAGTAGGTAGGTATGGTGGACACAAATGGCATAGGTTTTGGCTCAAGGATTTGGATGCACGAGAAGTATTCCCTCTCAGTACAAGGCTTTGGCTAGCAAGGTTGTTTGAAGCAAACACAAGTATGAACCGGTACAGCAAAACTTACATAAGAACATATTGCAAGCATTATAAGACTCTACACTGTCTTCCTTGTTGTTCAAACACTTCACCAGAAAATATCTAGACTTTAGAGAGACCAATCATGCAAACCAAATTTCAACAAGCTCTATGGTAGTTCTTCATTAATAGGTGCAAAGTACATGATGCAAGAGCTTAAACATGATCTATTTGAGCAAAACAATTGCCAAGTATCAAATTATTCAAGACAATATACCAATTACCACATGAAGCATTTTCTGTTTCCAACCAAATAACAATGAACGAAGCAGTTTCAACCTTCGCCATGAACATTAAAAGTAAAGCTAAGAACACATGTGTTCATATGAAACAGCGGAGCGTGTCTCTCTCCCACACAAAGAATGCTAGGATCCGAGTTTATTCAAACACAAACAAAAATAAAAGCAAACAGACGCTCCAAGTAAAGCACATAAGATGTGACGGAATAAAAATATAGTTTCACTAGAGGTGACCTGATAAGTTGTCGATGAAGAAGCCTTGGGCATCCCCAAGCTTAGATGCTTGAGTCTTCTTGAAATATGCAGGGATGAACCACAGGGCATCCCCAAGCTTAGACTTTTCACTCTTCTTGATCATATTATATCATCCTCCTCTCTTGACCCTTGAAAACTTCCTCCACACCAAACTCAAAACAAACTCATTAGAGGGTTAGTGCATAATCAAAAATTCACATGTTCAGAGGGGACACAATCATTCTTAACACTTCTGGACATTACCCAAAGCTACTGAAAGTTAATGGAGCAAAGAAATCCACTCAACACAGTAAAAGAGGCAATGTGAAATAAAAGGCAGAATCTGTCAAACAGAACAGTCCGTAAAGACGAATTTTTTAGAGGCACTTAACAGACTCAGATGAAAAAGCTCAAAACTAATGAAAGTTGCGTACATATCTGAGGATCACGCATGAAGTTTCGCAGATTTTTTTGATTCTTTTACAGAGAGATCTACTCAAATTCGTGACAGGTAAAAATCTGTTTCTGCGCAGAAATCCAAATCTAGTATGAACTTTACTATCAGAGACTTCACTTGGCACAACAATATGATAAGGAGAGGTTGCTACAGTAGTAACAACTTCCAAGACACAACAAAACAGTAGCAAAATAAAAACATGGGTTATCTCCCAAGAAGTGCTTTCTTTATAGCCATTAAGATGGGCTCGGTAATTTTAATGATGCTCTCGCAAGAAATAAGAGTTGAAGCAAAAGAGAGCATCAAAAGCAAATAAGAAACACTTTTAAGTCTAACCCACTTCCTATGAAAAGGAATCTTGTAAATAAACAAGTCATGTAAGCATAATGCAATAAGCATAGGAAAACAAGACAAGCGCAACTTCAAGATTTTCAGCAAAAAGAGAGGTGTTTTAGTAACATGAAAATCCCTACAACCATATTGTCCTCTCTCATAAAGATTTTCAGTAGCATCATGAACAAACTCAACAATATAACTATCACATGAAACATTCTTATCATGAGCTACATGCATAAAATTATTACTCTCCACATAAGCATAGTCATTACTATTAATTGTAGTGGGAGCAAATTCAATAAGATAGCTATCATTATTATTCTCATCACCATAATCATCATATATAGGAGGCATATTGTAATCATAATTAATTTTCTCCTCAATAGTAGGTGGACTGAAAATATGATAGTCATCATTGTAATCATCATATATAGGAGGTAAAGTATCATCAAAGTAAATTTTCTCCTCCATGCTTGGGGGACTAAAAATATCATGCTCCTCAAAACCAGCTTCCCCAAGCTTAGAATTTTCCATAGCATTAGCAACAATGGTGTTCAAAGCATTCATACTAATAACATTGCCATTAGCATGCATATAAAGTTCCATAGGTTTTTTAATTTTCTCTTCAAACACCTCATGTCCTAACTCAAGATAAATACTATAAAGATCTCTAATATTTTTGTTGTTTTCCATTAAGCCTAACTAGTGAAGTGACACAACTTAGTGTTCTCAGGAGTATTCATTTTAACAATAATAAAGACAAGTAAAGCAAACTAAATAAAGTAAAGTAAAACAACTAACTATTTTTTTGTGTTTTTGATATAAGAAGCAAACAAGATAGAAAATAAAATAAGTAAAGCAAGTAACTATTTTTTTGTGTTTTTGATATAAGAAGCAAACAAAACAGAAAATAAAATAAAGTAGAGCAAGACAATAAACAAAATAAAGAGATTGGATGTGAGAGACCCCCCTTGCAGCGTGTCTTGATCTCCCGGCAACGGCGCCAGAAAAAGAGCTTGATAACGCGTGAAGCACACGTCCGTTGGGAACTCCAAGAGGAAGGTGTGATGCGTACAAAGAAGTTTTCCTCAAGAAACCAAGGTTATCGAACCAGTAGGAGATGAAGGCCACGTGAAGGTTGTTGGTGAAGGAGTGTAGTGCGGCGCAACACCAGTGATTCCGGCGCCAACATGGAACCTGCACAACACAATCAAAATACTTTGCCCCAACGTAACAGTGAGGTTGTCAATCTCACCGGCTTGCTGAAAACAAAGGATTAAACGTATGGTGTGGAGAATGATGTTTGTTTGCGAAGAACAACAGAGAACAGAGATTGCAGTAGATTGTATTTCAGATGTAAAAGAATGGACCGGGGTCCACAGTTCACTAGTGGTGTCTCTCCAATAAGAAATAGCATGTTGGGTGAACAAATTACAGTTGGGCAATTGACAAATAGAGAGGGCATAACACACATACATATCATGATGACTACTATGAGATTTAATCAGGCATTACGACAAAGTACATAGACCGCTATCCAGCATGCATCTATGCCTAAAAAGTCCACCTTCGGGTTAGCATCCGCACCCCTTCCAGTATTAAGTTGCAAACAACAGACAATTGCATTAAGTATGGTGCATAATGTAATCAACACAAATATCCTTAGACAAAGCATTGATGTTTTATCCCTAGTGGCAACAGCACATCCACAACCTTAGAACTTTCTGTCACTGTCCCAGATTCAATGGAGGCATGAACGCACTATCGAGCATAAATACTCCCTCTTGGAGTCACAACTATCAACTTGGCCAGAGCCTCTACTAGCAACGGAGAGCATGCAAGAACATAAACAACACATATATGATAGATTGATAATCAACTTGACATAGTATTCAATATTCATCGGATCCCAACAAACACAACATGTAGCATTACAAAATACAAATAGATGATCTTGATCATGATAGGCAGCTCACAAGATCTAACATGATAGCACAATGAGGAGAAGACAACCATCTAGCTATTGCTATGGACCCATAGTCCAAGGATGAACTACTCACGCATCAGTCCGGAGGCGGGCATGGTGATGTAGAGCCCTCCGGATGATTCCCCTCTCCGGCGGTGGTGCCGGAGGCGATCTCCTGAATCCCCCGAGATGGGATTGGCGGCGCGGCGTCTCTGGAACTTTTTCCGTATCGTGGCTCTCGGTCATAGGGTTTTCGCGACGAGAGTTTAAGTAGGCGTATGGCAGTCGGGGGCGCTCGAGGGGCCCACACCATAGGCCGGCGCGGGCCCCTCCTTGGCCGCGCCGCCCTATGGTGTCGCCACCTCGTGGCCCCACTTTGTATCTCCTTCGGTCTTCTGGAAGCTCCGTGGAAAAATAAGACCCTGGGCGTTCGTTTCGTCCAATTCCGAGAATATTTCCCGTGTAGGATTTCTGAAACCAAAAACAGCACAAAACAGGAACTGGCGCTTTGGCATCTCGTTAGGTTAGTGCCGGAAAATGCATATAAATGATGTAAAGTGTGTATAAAACATGTGAGTATTGTCATAAAACTAGCATGGAACATAAGAAATTATAGATACGTTTGAGACGTATCAAATACCGTCGATTGTTTTAGGGTTTTCACTTCTGGAAGAATATATAGGCGAAGGGGCGATGTCGGTGGAGTCCCGAGGTGGGCTCCACCCTCGGCGCGCGCCCGGGGCCCTGGCCGCGCCCCTATGGGGAGGAGGCCCGCCTCCCCCTGCCTTCTTCGTCTGTGTGTCCCTCGGAAAATAGGAGGTTTGGCTTTTGTTTCGTCGAATTCCGAGAATATTGCCCGAACAGCTTTTCTGGAACCAAAAACAGCAAAACAGAACTGCACTTCGGCATCTTGTTAATAGGTTAGTCCCGGAAAATGCATAAAAATGATATAAAGTGTATATAAAACATGTAGCAATTGGTATAATATAAGCATGGAACATCAGAAATTATAGATACGTTGGAGACGCATCACCCAGTACCTCCAAAAGTGAAATTACTAGCATGGAAGATCTGCTGCAATGCCATAGCAACCCAAGTGAATATGTAGCGTAGAGGAATGGCGACTACCAGCATATGCCAAATATGTGGTGCAGAACCTGAAGATACATACCATGTCTTTAATAGATGCCCCCATGCACGGAGTCTCTGGTTGGCAATGAGGGAGGTATGGGAGCTTCCATCTGATGCTCTGATTAAACACACAGGGAAGGAATGGCTCCTAAGCTTGATGCATGATATACCCCTCAACCAGCGAGCAATGACACTGATGGTCTTATGGCGAATCTGGCACGGACACAATGAGATCACACACGATAAGCCCTGTCCTCCGATTGAAGGGTCACGGTGTTTCTTAATTGGTTACCTGAATTCACTTCTCAAACAAACAAATCTGGCACAGCAAGGAGAAGGGCAAAATGATTGTTGATACCTCTCAAGGTTTTAAGAAAGCTAATACGAAGACCGACAGGCGCCAGAAGGTGAGGAAACGTTGGACTCCTCCAGACTTTGGTACTGTAGAGTTAAATGTAGATGGGGCATTTGGTAAAGATGGTGATGCTGGTATTGGCATGGCCGTGCGAGTTTACAAAGGAGAGATGATAGTGGCCGCTTGCAGGGAGGTGACGAACTGTAGAGATGCTACTGATTCAGAACTTATGGTGATAGAAGAAGGGCTGAAGCTTGCTTATACTTGGACAACACAGGGCATTACTGTTGAAACTGGTTGCCTGGAAGCTATGGAGCTGATCAAGGAAAGCACGCCGAATTCGTCCATTTATGCGTTTAGAATAAGTGTCATTCGTGATCTTCTTAGGGAAAGAGTGTCTTCTTTAGTAAAAATCGGTATGGATTGTAATAATGTTTGCCATGAACTAGCCAAAATGGGTAGAACCATGCGGCTGTCTCAGGTCTGGCTAGGGAACTATCCACCTGGGATATCCCAAGATATGGCGCAAGATTGTAACTTTATGATCACTTAATGGAAATCTCTTTCCCCGCAAAAAAAAGGTTGTAGATTTATCTTATCTTGTGAGTGATGTTTTGAAGCTACCTCAAATATCTCTCTCCTTATTTAATGACACTAGTAAATGTGCACGTGCAACGCACGTTTCTTAAAGTGTAATAACACATATCATGTATAGCACATTTATTGTTTCTCCAAATTTTTTTTATCAACTCAAAAAGGTCATGTAACCAAAAGACGTAAGGGTGTGCGCAAAACCTATGATCTACAAACACACTGTATCAATTCAAATTCGAGGATGTTGCTTTCATCATTTTTAAAGTATTGGCTTCTCACGCCCTCATTATAATGAAAAAAAAATGTTTAATTATTGGACAAAATATCCCCTGGTATGTATTTCATAAAGTTTAACCTCCACAAAGCACATGCTGATTTGCCTCATTACAGAATTCGAATGATAAGAAGTCTTTGACAAAATGGTGATTTTTAAACACAACTAATTAAAATCAGTTATCTAAAAGATATCAAAAATATAATTAAAAACCAGGAAGGATGCTTAAAATATACAGAGAAGAAAATGAAGCAGAGATAGCTGCTGCCGAAGTCCTCATCAGACACATATAGCTATCCCTACGGGAAAGAAAAAAAAAATGCCTGGATCGGACACACCAGTCAGTCCTCATCATCCCACTCCCGTCGCCCGACACCGCCGCTGGCGCCGAGGGCCTCCCCTTCCCCTGCTTCCCCGCCCTCCTCCGCTTCCCAGCCCCCCGCGCGAGGACCTCCCCTTTCCCTGCTTCCCCCGCCCCTCCCCCGCCGTCCCTTAGTGCCGCGAGTCCGCGACGACCAGCCCTTCCTCTGCCTCCCGACTGCTGCTGCCTTTTCATCGCGCCGGCGGCACACACTTGTTCTCTGATGCGCCATATTCGTAGATTCCGGTCACCGAAGATCCCGAGGAGGCACTGGAGATCCTAATCCTATGGAGAGCAAGAGGCGCCAAGCTCGGCATGCTCGCGGCAGTCCAGACCCCGAGCTAGAAGCGGACGGATGTCTCCACCAGATCCGGGCCGCGGCCAGCGCACGTGCTTTACAGGGCTGCACGCGCGTCCTTCCTCCTCCCCGTGGGACGGGGCGAGGATGCCCTGCTTCGGGTCTCTCCAACGCTCATGCGTCTCCACAAGGTTCGTCAGTCCCTCGTATCTCCACGCTCGTGAAATCCCAAATGTTTGATTTTCCCGTGTTGATTTTATTCAGTTTGTATGCCTTTTCCAAATTATAAATAGGTTAGTTTCCTGCTGCACTGTAAACAATTGGTCCCGGCTAATGTCGTGTTTTTTCAATTCCTGGAGGCAAGTTTTTGTTTATGGAAATTGACTATTGGGACTTCACTCATGACTCTATTATTGAGATTTGAGATGGATGAAAGTAATGCACTTGATTAACTAACAAATCTGAAAGTATATTTTGTGGAAAATCAAAGCTAAACTTATTTAGAAGGAGATTTCACTTAAAAAAGAAAATCATGTAATGGTACGCTGCATTGCAGATATTGTCCTTGTCCAACACATAGTAATATAAGGAGGACAACAACATTCTGCCATGTTGAGCGAAAATAATGTTTCAACAACGCCTCCTAGACAATGGCTGTAGACTTTGCTAAAAAAATAGCAGATGGTTCAAGAGCTAGGAATTAAATAAATGTCACACTGCACAATTGTCCAGTAAAACACTGCTTGATTTGAAAGTCTCTAATAGGCTTTTGTATGGCTCTGCTCGATAGTTCCGACTCGCAAGTGGTATTAGTACATTATTTTGCATGCATGTTCTACCTACTTTGTTCTGTGTCGTTACAGATGGACTTTCAAATTTCATATCAGTTGACCATTTTACTTCTGTAATATAGTCTCGTGTGATTAGTTTCTGGCGTGTAGTTTCCAGACCGAATCATGGCTCCAAATTGACTTTCCAGAGTATTGTGGTGAACTGTTGATCTGCAATGAGAATTGTTGGTACACAGGCTTTGACAACACTTAATTATTATCAGTTTGATTCCTTAGCCGCAAAGTGTAGGTTGTTTAAAATGGCTAATCGTATTTCTGTCTTTTCAATGCAGAATTTGGAGTCCAGGTTTCTACCTCTTTATCTTGGGCTTCTGAATGCTTGGACCTGTGGTGCCTGAACAGACTGTCAGACATACATGATGAGTATAAGATTGGCTGAGCATTTATCTTCCATTCATGAATTCCACCGTTGACACAACTCAGAGGCTATGTCCTTGTTCTCTGCTGGTCATGGACGCCAACTGAAGAAAGCTTTATCACCGCGAGCCTGGCCTCGACAAGGCCATGGACCTCCAGAAGCCCTGATCTCCTTCTTCCCCTTATGGTCATGTGGTTCATAGTTTCTGGTAATGTTTGCATGCTAACCGTGCACCTCCCTATGCTATCTGCCTGTCTTTATTTGCACTCCCACATTTTTTAAACTACTGCTTAGATGAATGACTTTGGGCGTGGTACACAGTTATGTACCATGCTGTCCAATTTTAATCAAAAAACATGTAATACAACGTTAAGTTTTCATCTAAAAAGTAATCACTCATTTGTATTTCATTTTTTTTATCATGTATCACTTCATTTAAGAAGTAAGATTGAGGCTTCCTTTTTGTAACATGGAGGGCATGATATGCTCAGAAGTATCTTTTTACCTTTTACTTATATTGGAACCTGACACAATGTGTCTTTCCCATACATTGCAGTGTAGAAAATAAGAAAGATTCCATGTGGCCTTTCTGGTTTCAGGCGGTAATCTTTCTGCATTTTTCTGAACTCTGATGCCTTTTCATCACATTGGATGAAGTAATCAGTAAGGCTGCGTTTGGTAGCATAGTATTTGAGCTGTGTTTGGCTATTTTGCATCCTCATCCTAAGCTTATGGCCTAGATGTGTTTGGAGTTATTTTGACATAGTAATCCATGTTCAGATAGTGTTAATGCTTCTCCACAAATCTACTGAAGGTGGTTCCTGAATCTGAATTGTTAGTACGACAATATTGACCGAGAGCACTTAGTTCTGAAAACCGATTATATATACCAGTTCTAACTCGTTCTGATTATTTTGCCTGCAGTGTAAAGAGAGCATTTAGTTGTACCGATTCTCCTGGTTGTAGATGGCATTCATGGTTAACAGGTATACAAAGCTAGGAAATTTATTGTGAAAGAATGAAGTTGTAGATACATGCATTGAGGGAGATTTCAAGTTATCTGACCTAAAAATTGCAGGTGTGCAGCAGAATGTTGTTCCGACGGCGATCGGCGTGGGAGTGTCTCCGGCGGCGAGCGTGGTCGTTGGCGAGCGGGAGAAGGTGCGGCGGCAAGTGGGAGAGCGTGGTCGTTGGCGGAGAGCTGCGGCGGCGATCGTGGTCGTCGGGCGGCGGTAGAGCGTGCGGCGAGCGGGAGCTGCGGCGGCGATCGTGGTCGGGCGAGCGGAGAGCTGCTGCGGCGATCGTGGTCGCCGGCGAGCGGAGGCGCAGCGGCGATCGTTGTCGCTGCGGAGAGCTGTTGCGGCGATCGTGGTCGTGAGGGAGCGGGAGGCGGCGGCGATCGTTGTTGCTGGCGAGCGGGAGCTGCGGCGGCGAGCGGGAGAGCTGCGGCGGCGAGCGGGAGTGCTGCGGCGAGCAGGAGCGCTACGTGCTTGCGATGGGGACGGTTGGCGTGAGTAGTTATTTTTTGTTAGACATGGCGTTCGTGGTTGTACCGATTGGAAAACAGAGTCTGTGCGTTTTGTGCGTGGTCTGGTGTTCGCCTCCATCAAACATTGAGAATGATGTGTTGGATGAAGTGATCGTACGTCCCCAGAAATGATCAGCCCCTCTGGGGCTTTTATTAGTAGAGATGTGATGTCATATGCCTACATGACGTTGTATGTGGTTGCATATTACTACCACCGAAAAAAAAAAAGTGTCTCAACTTTTTCTTTGTACAAATATTAAATATACCTACAACTAAAACGGTTCTAATCTAGATACATTCATATATCCAGATAAAATTGAGACCATCATTTTAATCGTGAATGAAGGGAGTAGATATTACCGGCTAAGTTAATCCCGATATGGCTAGTGTTGACGTTACGCCGCCGAGCTCAAAAGGCCTTAACGTCGTTCGTCGCGCACATGCACGCATGCACGGGCTAGCTGGATATCGACTGGTCCTTGTTAATCTGAAGCGATCGACCATGATGCTTCTGAGGAAAAGAAACCAAAATGATTGGATACAAGTTTGGTTGGAGAATTAATTCGGAAGCAGGACATGGAGCCGCGCCGGATGATGGCGCGGTTGAAACAGCTGCGCAGGGAACGTGCAGGCCGATCTGCTGCTCCTGCGTAATTAGGCTCTTGCCTCTTTCTTCTCCCGCTCGATCGACGCCAGGATCTCAGGACGTCGAGGAAGGACGAACGCAGGGGACAAAAGAAAGGCGATGGGAACGTGGCCGCACACACGTGCATGGGCAGAGATGTGCGCGGACCGCCCGCGATCTCCATGGGCCAAGGCGTGCTATCTAGCTTTCGGTCGGTTGTAGTAGAAGGAAAAAGAGGAGGCTTGGTCACGCATCTGAGCTGTGAGCTGCAAATCAGAAGAACGGATGTGATGATAATGGACAGGGGACCAGATTAAAACTGCGCTGGTCAACCAACTGCAGTTTTCTTTATCCAAATATTAAACATGTTGGACATAATCCATTTTAGGGCATGTACAACAAAGTATAAGATCTGGTCTTATAATTCACCATCCAAACTGGAACTGCTAATTGTGGCACCGCTTGATTCCAAGTCACAAAAACATGAACATCCAAACACATGAATTGGCATTCAACGTCAATATCATTATTTTTTTCGAGGTTGACGGGGGAAAACCCCACCGCTTGTTATATTCCACGAAAGTAGCCTGGAAGGCCCATGTTCTTACAACAGATAGGAGAAATACAAGGGGATACCGGGAAGAAGAAGACTAATAAAAAAACTGAAAAAAGCAAACTAGAAAAAGGGAACACAATGGGGAGGGGGAGGTTAGCAACCGAAGCCAACCGAAATCCCCGGGAGGCCAACACCTCAAAGGTCAGTCACTATGACTTGGCATGGCGAGTAAAGGGCAACGACGAAAACCTGCAGAACCGAGACCAAACGCAGTCGAAGGGGGTTAGATAACCAAGACTGGGGCGACGACACCAGTGTGCCGACCCCGTGGTCGAAGGGCGATGTAGTAACTCGTCATGCCACAGGCACGAAACAGAGAAACCACAACCCGACGTCACCTTGAGGACCTCACGCCGACCGCTAGACGGGTAACTCCGAAGAGAAACCACACCGCAGGCAGCAACCGAAGGGAGCAGGTTGTGGAATTCGTGGACACCAACAAGCACACAGATGCGCCCGGCACGGTCGAGCGCCGATAACCGAGTTCGTGCGGCGATACCGGTGTGCCGCCGGCAGCTGTAGACGGTGCCGCCAAGACCAACACATCGAGGGCGCGTGGATGACCGAGATCGGGGCTACGATACCGGTGGTGCCGACCCCGTGGTCGAGGGGGCGAACGCCAAGGCAACCCCAGAACATCCAAGTGGCTCGGGCAGGGCCACCATGACAACAACCTAGGCCCGAAGGTCTACGAGCAAGCAGCCAGCGGGAGGACAAGAGGCAAGAGTTGTCCCAACGCAACAAGGAGGTGCGGAAAGCCAAAGGACGCTCCAAGGAGGAGCAATGCGCGCCGGCGGCTGCCGTCACAAGATTTCGCCCGGATGTGCACCTACACCGCATCGGGACAGGACCTCCTCCGCCCCGTAGGAACCGCGGCGAAGGGTGGACACGGGCCACCGGAGAAGGGAGGTCGATCTGCAGAGGGGCCCACACCCCGACGGGAGAGCAGCGCAGACCCGCCGGAAGAGGGGCAGCCACTCTGAGGCCCGTCGCAGGCGGAACGCCGCAGCCCAACGGGCCGAGCGCGCGCCGGCTCGGGATCAACGGCCGACACCCGGGCACCGGAGGCGCTCGGACCGCCCCGGACCACGCCGCAGCCGGGTTCGGCTCACACGAGGAGACATGAGGCCCCCACGGCCAGAACCGCAGGGGAGCCCCACCATGCGCGCGGAGGCAGCACGGGGCTCCAAGGCAGAGGCCCGCTCGACGGAGAGCAGCTGCGGCGCGGCGCACCGAGGCCGGCCGGTCGGGCGCCGAGCCCACCACGGGGGCGAAGGCCCGCGCAGGGGGCCGGAGCAGGGGCCACGCACGCCGAGGAGAGGCCGGCGGAGATGGTCTGGCGGCGGGGATGCGCACCGGCGAGCAGGAGCGATTTTGGTTGCGGGGATTGGTTGGATTTTTGGGGAGCGACCAGAGGAGACCCCCGCCGCCGCTGTCCGCCGATGGACGGCCTCCTCCGGCAGCGGCGAGGGGCTGAGGGGAGCGCGGGCGGCGGTTGGTGGCGGCGCGCGCGCGAGTCGCCCGAGAGCGACCCAGAGGCGTTAGGGTTTTCGCCTATGAGCTGAACTTCGTCAATATCATTATTATCTAGTGACATATGGCATTGTAGCCACAACTGCAAAATGTGAATACTAGTTAGCCATTGAGTAAAAAATACATAAGTGCTATTTGGCTATGGACTCATTTTTGTTCTTGCACAACCAAGAACACAAAGAGTGTCTCACATCCTACACTAGTAGTCTTACTAAATATTGTTGCCAAGAGCACTATATT
This sequence comes from Lolium multiflorum, assembly GCA_030979885.1. Lineage (NCBI taxonomy): Eukaryota > Viridiplantae > Streptophyta > Magnoliopsida > Poales > Poaceae > Lolium > Lolium multiflorum. Next base: position 209,352,013 of record CM061748.1, read on the forward strand.
TTTTAGTCCACGCAATGGTTGAGTTTGGTGCTCGATGATGTGAGGCGATGGGATCAAATTTGAAGTGGCTTCAACACCATGTCATGTGTCATGTGGTAACGACTCATAATTTTGTATTTAAAGCATATTAGAAGAACACTATAGACTGGTATTATTTCAAGTGTTAAACTATTATTTCAGTATTATTTCAAGTGTTAAAATATTATTTTCAGTATTGTATCACTATAGACATAACTTTTAGGATTATTTCAAGTGCCTAAATATTAATCATGTACCGCATAGAGAAACACTATATACTGATATTTGTGTGTGTGCGTGTGTGTGTGAATTAGCTATTATACATGTAGATGATATACAGATGAATTTGGTAAATCAGACATTTTCATACTTTAATTAAATGGAAAGGCCAGTTTACGAGGAACATGTGAAGATCATCAACAAGTAATATCCTTGGTTAGCACTTCAAGCTCCCCCATGTCATTTGCGGAGTCTCGAAGATTAGATCATGTAGTAGAAGTTACCTTTCGGCTGAGCGCATTGGTTCTTCAGACCATGGTAGCCATATGTTCGACACTTATTATGGATCAGAGGAAGTATATGGTTTTGCAAAAGCTCTAGTTTTCTTCAATGGCAAAACATACTTGCCTTTTTCAAGAAAGACAACAACTTCTGTGAAAAAAAAACAAGTAAGCACATATAAAATACTGAGCCCATTAGAGCCCCAAAAAACGAGCCAGTAATATGGGCTCATATTAATCACGCCTTCAGAAGCCCTAGAGCCTAGACGTCCAAAGTTAGTTATTTGTTCGGAGGCCCAGCTTTGTGAGTGTTTTCCATTTATATTGTTCTAAAACAGAGCCTTTTCCATTATTTTGTCTAGTAATTGGCAATTTTACAACTCAAATTAGTTTATGCATACATTATGTGTATGCTTAATTTTTTTTGCTAGAGAAACGTATGAGTTTCTGTTTGTTTAGGATGAACAGTGTGTCTGTGAATTTTTATTTTTATTTTATAATAACAGAAGTCCACAAAAAGCAGTAAAAAAAGCAGTAAAAGTTGCTTGAGGGAAGCAACTACGGAAGGCCACAAGCCCAAAAGAAAAAAAGAGCTATCTAAAATTTGCTATCCAGCCGGAAGGCTGCTATCTAAAATTTGTGAGTTTCTGCTTTTGTTTCGCGAGAAGTAGCATGTCCTGCACTTTCTGTATCGCTAGCTCGTCGCACCGCACCGAGACACGCGAACGCTTGAAGCGAGGGTCAGGTGGGTGGATCGGCCGGAGAAGTCCCTGCCAAGCAAAGCGTGCCGTGGATCCATGTTTCAGCACCGCCCTGCGGCTTGCTACGACGCTTCAGGCGATCGAAAGCCTGCACGATCGAATACGTACGTTCCCGTTCCTTGACGCCATTGCCACCCCGTCGCCGCTGCCAATGCCATCCCCGTCCTATATGGTCCATGCACAACAATGTCGAGTCGATCCTCCCAGATTAGTTTTTGCACGTACTTGTGCACGACGCGATGCGGTCGAAGAAGACACCCGCGCGTATTGCATTCTTCCTGCTCGTCGGTACGGTGGTTGTCTCTGTCGCCGCCGGCGCCGAGTATGTCCGGCCTCCGCCGGGCCGGGTCATCCTGACGGAGAACAGTCAAGCCCCCTCGCACCCACAACAGGTCCATGTATCGCTTGTCGGGGCGAACCACATGAGAGTCTCATGGGTCACGGACGCCAAGCATGGCCACTCCGTGGTGGACTACGGCAGAGCCTCCGGGAACTACACCTCGTCGGCCACCGGCGACCACACCTCCTACCGCTACTTCCTCTACTCCTCCGGCAAGATCCACCACGTCACCATCGGCCCGCTGGATCCGGACACCGTCTACTACTACCGGTGCGGCATGGTCGGCGACGAGTTCGTGCTCAAGACCCCGCCCGCCGCTCTCCCCATCGAGCTCGCCGTCGCAGGTACATACTGCATCCACCGAGGGTTGTAAAATGGTTGCACGCTGCCCTGGCCGTCCGATCTTGAAAATGGACGATGTGGTTTTGCAGGGGACCTCGGGCAGACGGAGTGGACGGCGTCGACGCTGGCCCACGTGAGCAAGACGGACTACGACGTGCTGCTGGTGCCGGGCGACCTGGCCTACGCCGACACGCAGCAGCCGCTGTGGGACACGTTCGGGCGGTTCGTGCAGAAGCACGCAAGCCGGCGGCCGTGGATGGTGACCGAGGGGAACCATGAGGTGGAGGCCGGCATGGCGCTCCCGGGCTCGCCCAGCCCATTCGTCGCCTACACCTCGCGCTGGCGCATGCCGCACGAGGAGAGCGGGTCGCCGTCCGCGCTCTACTACTCCTTCGACGCGGCCGGCGGCGCCGTCCACGTCGTCATGCTCGGCTCCTACGCCGGGTTCAACTCCACCTCGGAGCAGTACGGGTGGCTGGCGCGCGACCTCGCCCGGGTGGACCGCCGCGCCACCCCCTGGCTCGTCGTGCTGCTGCACGCCCCCTGGTACAACACCAACGCGGCGCACGCGGGCGAGGGCGAGGCCATGAGAAAGGCCATGGAGAAACTCCTCTACGAGGCCCGCGTCGACGTCGTCTTCTCCGGCCACGTCCACGCCTACGAGCGCTTCGTGAGTTGTGTGATCTTCTTTTCGACCGCGTGAAAGGTTGTTAGACTGACATCGTACACGTCGTTGCAGACCAGGGTCTACAACAACGAGGCGAACCCGTGTGGCCCGGTGTACATCACCATCGGCGACGGCGGGAACAGAGAAGGGCTTGCGTTCAAGTAAGCAAATTTACACACTCCTATAAGCAGAATCATTCCGAGATGATGTCCTCATTTACATACTCCGCACGCAGCTTTCAGAAGAATCACAAGCTGGCGCGGCTCTCGTTGATGAGGGAGGCGAGCTTCGGGCATGGCCGTCTGAGCGTCGTGAACGCCACCACGGCGCTCTGGGCGTGGCACCGTAACGACGACGCCGACTCCACCATCCGCGACCAGCTCTGGCTCGAGACCCTTGCCGCCAACGCCGCGTGCCGGCAGGCCAACCCCGCCGATGATTCTCTGAGCGACGAGTTGTAGCAGGCTTGTGAGTTGTCGCGTTACGGATCCTGAATTTTTGTGACCAGCATTGCTGAATCCGTGGTGCGTAGGAGCACTGGCAAGAATGCAGAGATCGTTTTCTTGTTAATGCGCGTACGTTTTGCTTGTTAAGTCTAAAGATGAAGATTATTGGTTTGGCTGTGGCCGACCGTGCGAGGAAGAGACAAGCTTCACGTATAATCTAAAGGAGAGAGATGCCAACACTAAATTTTTCCACATTTCGTGTCAATTCGTTGAAGAAAAAAATTCATACATAGACTAAAACACAATAACGGATGGGTCACAAACCATGAGGATAAGAAGACTATCATACAAAGCCATTTCACATAGGTTATGAAAAAAGGAATCCAAGAACCACCGATTTAATTTGGGCGAATTCCGGTTTCCGGAGTGCGATCTTTCCAAGCTTGCTGGTGACTTCATGGAAGAGGAGCTCATGTGTGCCGTCTTTGGGTCTGCACGTGACAAAGTCCTGGGCTCCAATGGATTTATCGGGGCCTTCTAAAAGGCATGTTGGAGCATAGTGAAGCTGCAGATCATGCATGTTTTTCAAAATTTTCACCGTGTCTCAAACCTTTATTGGATAACCCCCGTGAATATTGCTCTAATTCCAAAAGAAAAGATGGGGCCGAAGACATCTTGGATTTTAGGGCTATAAGCCTCATTCATGCCATCGCCAAATATATTTCCAAGATGATGGGCTCTCGTCTCTCACCTCATATGGCTCCTTTGTGTCTAATGCTAAAAAATTGCCTTCATCAAGAAGAGGAGCATTCACGACAACTACATATATGTGAGGAACCTTGCTCAAGAATTCCGCCGCTCCAAAACACATTGCCTCCTATTCAAGCTTGATACCAAAAAGGCATTCGATTCGGTAAGATGGGACTATCTTATGGATCTTTTCCAACATTCTGGCTTCCCAAGGAAATTTTGTGATTGGGTTTGGACGCTTCTATCAGCTTCGAACTCGAGAGTTCTACTAAATGGAGTGGCATGTGACCCAATAAAGCATGGAGGTGGTCTTATGCAAGGAGATCCTTTGCCCTTCTCCTCTTCGTCTTGGACATCGACCCCATCAACCATCTCCTTGGCAAGGCAACCAAGCAAGGTGTCTCCACCCTCTCTTGGGAAGGATTCCGTTGGCACGTACCTCCTTATATGCCGATGATGCGATTGTTTTGTGGGTCCAATCAAAGAAGACATTGTTTCCCTTGCATGCATTCTTGACAACTTTGTAAATGATACCGATTTATAGCAAAAATTGCCAAAAAAAAGTCTTGTGGATCCCATCTAATATGAGAATATTGATCTTGATCACATACTCCAATCCTTCGTAGCTACAAGAGCCACTTTTACAATCTGTCACATGGGACTCCCTTTGAGTGTCCACCATCTTAAGAGAGCGGTCCTTCGGCGCCCTGAAGATAACATCACCAACAAGTTTGCCTCTAGGGATTGAAAAAATGTCAATAAGGTTGGTCAAAGAGAGTTTCGGTTCATGTTGTCCTCACATCCCAAACTATCTACCATATTACTTGCATTGATTTACCTAAACTCCTAAAGAGCCCATTAAGAGAATCATTGCACTTCTACGAGCTTACTTGCGGGCAAGGTTGTGACAAAGTTACCGGTGGAAAGTGCAATTGGCACAAAGTGTGCCGCCCAACCAAACTTGATGGGCTTGAAATTTTGGATCTCGAAATTTTTTCCACCGCCCCAAGGCTAGGATGGCGATGTTTTTGACTATGAATATATGAGAATTATGGACATGCGCTGTTTTTGTTGTACCACTCAGTTAGGTGTAATACTTGTGGAACGATGTTCCGTGATTGTTATGCTAACGACTTGCACACTACAACATGCAGTGGTATCTTAGGTCACCGCACAAGGGAAGGCCTCACCTCACCCCTAGCTAGTTTGTTTATCGAGAACTTTGGATTTTTGTCGTCGGATTTATTGGTGTTTTGTAACAGATATGTGTACGGTTGTGTGCATCCTAACTATGCAGAGGCCGGGTCTACTGCTTAAAGTAATAAAGTGTCCATTTTCGAAAAAATAAAATTCTTGGCATTGTGCTTAAATGGGATTTTGAAAAGGAATATGATAGAGTGTCCTAGGATTTTTTGGAGGAGGTTCAGATGAAGAAAGGTTTTGATTATGTGTGGATTTTATGGGTTATGCAGTCTGTGAAGAGAGAGAGTCTTCCTATTAACATTAGTGGGGAGCAAGGCTCTTATTTCTCTTCTTCTAGGGGAGTTAGGCAAGGTGATCCCATCTCACCTTTGCTTTCTGACTTTGTTGTTGAGGGTCTAGCTGCTATAGTGGAGAATGCTAAATCTTGATTTGTTTCTCATCTGCTTCCTGGGGGGTTAACATGCTTCGATGTGCTGATGGTATTATGGAGAAAACTGATTCTACATATGAAATTTCTGTTATACTACATTGAAAGCATGTGTGGTATGAAGATAAATTATCAAAAAAAAAAATGAAGTATTTGTTGTGGGAGTGGAGTTTCTAATATCCCTCATACTGATGTTTGCGTGTTTATTGGAGCCGCTGGAGGGAGTCATTTTTGGGAGTCTGACATTTGGCAACTTGTTTCTGGGAGTTCTAGTGATCCTTCTGCTCACAGCCTTGAATTTTGCAGAGCTACTTTCCTTTGACGTCGTTTATGTTGCGTTCCTTTGTGTAGCTGATGTCTTTCTATTTTCTCTAGTTGTAGCTGTTGTGCGTGCTCCTTGGGAGCCTCTACAGCGGGAGTTTAGGTGTTTCTTGGTGGTGCTCTTGTAAAGCTGGTGGATCCCAACGAATTTGAGTTTGTAAAACTTCCATATTTTTGCTAAAAAGAGCAGGGCCATAGGCCTTCCATCTAAAAAGTTCACCATATAATGTCGATAGAGTGAATTTGTGAAGCTTATAGTTGACGATCGAAATCAGCACATACGTGCCGTATTAAAGAAATCCGCTTTGTTGAGCCACAGGATGGAACAAATTAAACAAAAGTTCCTAAAAAAAGTCACATCGTGGATAGTACATTACTTAAATCAAATTTCGATGCACGCAGAAATAGTTCTTTGGAATTAAAACTATAGTCGGTGAGTAGATGTATAGTAATCAGGTTCCGTGAAGAAAGCTATCCACATTACAATGTTCGTAATCAGCATATCCAGGCATTCAGATCATTGGGTTCTGCATTTGATTTGCTCTTAGCGGTTCAACCTGACGCACGCAGGTGCGTGCAAATTACATGCGACCTGAACAAGAAAACTAGCAGCGGGTCCTCCTGGTCTATACAGAATTACAGATTCAGATCTTCTATATCCCAAAAAGGTGATCTGTCATTCAATGATCTCTGAAAAGAAATTTAACTTATTATGAAATAGCCAACTCTTTTCGAGAAAAGATGATGCAGGCGTGGCAATCAGGGCTGCTTCCTGCTTCACGATATCTTTCTTTTCCGCGACATGACCAATGTCCCTCACAATGCTTGTTATTTGGACTATTTAGAAGAAGCAAAATGTAAGGGTCTTTGACAACAAAGCTGCACCTACTACCATCTCACTTGCCGCTATTAAGCGAGAAGTAAAATTTTGGGTTGCCGTGGAAGCAAAGCATATAAGTTTCGTAATGACAGGAGAGTAATTTTCTTGGAACCTTTTTTCGTTTTTCTCTTTGTTGCTTTGTTGTTGATCTTATCAAGACTCTTCTACTTAATTAATAAATAGAGGCAAATCTTTTGCCTTTCACATTAAAAAAAACAATTGGATCTTGTCACGGGATGCTTTACTAGCTAGCTCCGAAGGAAAGGAGATGTGTCTCACGCGACGCTACGACCCCTCCCCGGTCGCCTCGGGCGGCGCCGGGGGCGCCTCCACCTTCCTGCCCCCGCCCCATCGCCGGCGTCGACTAGCTCGCTCGGCGCTTCTTGCGGAGGGTTCTCTGCCCGACGTCGCCTCCGGTTCTGACTCTGACGCCTCTGCCGTGGGCGGCGAGGCCGTCGGTTGGGCGCGGGCGCCGCCGCCGCCGCAGGTCAATCTGGGAAGCTTCCTGCCGCAGATCCGGTCGTCCTCCACATGTAACTCTCCTCCGTGCTCGTCTCCGGCAGCTCTCAGTGGCCCCTCCTCGCCGCGATCCGTCCTCGTCTTCGGCAATTCCCCCCCGCTCCACTCGCTCAGCACCCCCACCGTGGATTCCCCGAGCTCCTCCGGCCCCCTGTTGGGTCGTACGGCGCCGTTCACCGGGATGGACGTGCTCCAGATCGGCTCCATCACCGTTCTTCTGGCGGAGCCGCCGCCGCCTAGCGCTCCGACGCGGGAGGCGTCCGATTGTGGGCCTTGGACCGGTTGTTGGGCCTGGGGCCGCGACAACGGCCCAGGTTCTGGAGTCCCCGTCGCTTCGTCAGCCCACCGCGGGGGTGGGTTCGACCGATTCTTGCCACGTGCCCCAGGGGCAAATGTTGACGGACAAGATTGCCTCTGCGGCTGGGACGGGGCGGTTTGACGATTCTAACCCCCGCCGCCACCTTTTAAGTGGTTTTGGCTCCCTCCTGGAACCCTAGATCTCGATCTAGGGTTCATTGCTCCTCCCCGTGGCATTCGTCGAAACCTAGCCCGCGCCAAATACCTCCTCCCCCCGCTCGCCTCCGACCCCAACGCCAACCCCGGCGGCCGTCTTGTCCCCATGGACCGCGACCGCTACTCCCGCGGCAAGCGCCCCTACGACAACATCGACAGGGACTACTCTCGCAACCGTGACCTCGATCTACGCCAGAAGCTCGACCACGAGCAAGATGAACACCGCCGCCAACAACGTCAGAGAGATTTCGAAGCAGACATGGCTCGATCTGGACAGTCCTCCTGGCGTCAAGACAGCAGCCGAGCTCGGCAGGAAGGCCAGCTTGCCCCGCCCCCCTCCTCCGGTGGGCTAGCGTGGGCGCGAACCCAACCGGGGAGCTGGGAACCGTCTCCCTCGCCAGGCGCGGGCGTCGTCGGGGAAGGCTCCTGCGGCTTTGGGGCAAGGTTCCGCCTCTTCTAGTGCTGCGGGTGGGGCGGTCCCACCGGCGGCAGGCACCAGCCACATCACGTGTTATAATTGCAGCAAACAAGGCCACGTCCAAGCAGAGTGTTCAGTTGAACCTTTATGTGTCAATTGCAACAAAGTGGGCCATCCTTCGGCCATGTGCGCGCTCTTCAACCGCACCCCGGATCCGTATTGGGCAGGATTCGGTGGTGGATAATAGGGCTTCTTCTGTTGTGATGTCCAAGAGGAGGAGCTTCAACCGCACGCTACCAACGCTGCCCTGGTGATCATCCAAGAAGGAGGCTTATCTGTTGCTGAAGTGGAGGCAGAGTTTAAGGACTTGGTAGAAGATGACTGGGACTGGAAGGTCAGGAAGCTGAATGATACCGATTTCGCCCTTGTGTTCCCCTCGAAGGAGAGTCTTCGCATGGCTATTAGGGGTGGCGGCCCAACGCTTCCTTCGAGCAAGGCCAAGGCCATCGTTACCCTCCCGTCGGGTGACCCGCAAGCCTCGGAGCGCCTACAGGAGGTCTGGGTTCGCCTCATGGGGATCCCTCCCTCGCTACGGCATGCGGATCGTCTGCTGATGTGCACGCGTGAGATTGGCCGGCCCGTGGGGGTTGACATTGCGTCGCTCGCTCACCCGGATAGACCCGTTCGTATGTCCTTTGGGCTCCGCTCACCGATCAAGCTGCTCGATTTAGTTGTTTTGTTCGTTAACATCCACGGTTACAAGGTCTACATCGAGCGTGAAACCTCTCCGCTGGGTAGCCCCTCTCAAACAGATCCCCCACCCCATAGGTCCTCTGACACAAGGGATGACAAAGAAGATGATCTGGATGAAACTGATGATGATAGGTGGGACGGGTTCAGGGGAAGGCACTCCTCCAGGGAAAGATCACCGGCGTCGGCACCGGCAGGTGGGGTTGTCCGTCCGCCACGGAAGTTAGTGGAGCCTACCCCGGTCGAAGGGGATGTTTCCATCTCTGCAGCTCCCCCAGCGTCAAAGGATCCTACTGCTACTCCGGCTCCCACTGTTCGGTCCCCGGGCTCCTCCTTCAACCAATATGGGTCAAATTTCACTAAGCATGAGGATGTGTTCCCAGCTCTGGCGAATCTGCAAGAAGCCTCCGAGAAGCCGCCGCACACCATTGAGAATCTGGTCCCTGAAAGTGCACCACTTGTCTCCCAGACTCCTGCTGTGGACACTTGGAGGGTGAAGCTTGCTCTGACATGAGCTTCCAATTCCCTACCGGTGACAAAGGAAACAAGCCTTTCGGCCCAATCATCGATCAATGCAGCCCCATCCACCTGGCAGAGGAAGCACGTGCTAGGGAAAGAAGAAGTAAAAGTAACAATGATCGCCCATCCAAGCGTGCCCTTCAAGAAGCTCCGGTGGCCACTCTCCTGACCTTCGAGGGGGAGGAGGCTGACCCATCTGAGGCCTCGCCTAAGGTGAGATTGCGCCTCCACCATGCCCCGGCGATCTCACCCACCAGCCACCGCCCCTCCCTCCCTCTACTGATTGAGGATGCGCCTATCCCTGCCTTGGGAGCCTTGGTGGTCAGGGGCCCTCGCTCAAGGGCCACCCCGACGGAAGCTCTCAGGAAAAGCGCGCGCAGACAGGGTCACACGGAGGGACCGGTCCTGGCCCGTGCTATCCAGCGCACTCGCGACAAGAACTCCACGGCCAAGAAGCCAGCAACCAAGGCATCGAAGACTCCGCTCCCAGGTACGCCCCCCCCTCTCCGAGTTTACCATTCTTCAGTCCGTTTCCCCTGCCCACCTCGCTAAGGTGGCGCAGGATAGCTGTGTCCTCTTCAGTTCCACTGCGGGTTTGCCCGCTAAGCTTATCTCCATGATTCAAGCAAGAGAAGTGGCTCAAGCTGAGCTAGCACAAGCTAGACACAAGATTGAAGCGGAGAAGGCTCGGGCATCGACAGACGACCGACCCTTCTACTTGCCCTAAGGGCAGGGAAGGAGGGTGCGGATTTTTGCGTGGCCCTGCCGGAGAACCTATCTGAGGGCGACGGTCTCACAGCTGCGCCAGCCCGGAAGAAGAAGAAGAACCCTATCTCCGTCCCGGTTGGGAACCGGCCACTCACCCGACAAGCACGGGCTCAAGGAAAGGTGTCCCAATGAGATGTGTATTCTGGAACATCCGAGGGTTTGGTCGTAGGGGCGCCGAACCTTATTGAAGGATTACCTCCGCTCTCATAGGATTGATGTTGTGATTCTCCAGGAGACAATCAAACAAGACTTTACCTCTGCTGAACTAAGCAGTCTCGAGATTGGGGACAAGTTCGTTTGGTGCTGGCTGCCTGCCAATGGACATTCCGAGGGAATGCTTGTGGGATGCAGAGACAACATGTTTGGTAGGTGCCATCAGTATGGGTCAGTTCTTCATCAGTGTCCAACTCCTCCACCGCCCTTCCAGAAATATTATAGAAGCCATTGGGGTATATGGCCCGGCGGACCACGGGCGGTCTCGCATCTTCCTTCACGAGCTTTCTGTGAAGATCAACGCCTCCACCCGCCCCCTAATGACCGGGGGGATTTCAATTTAATCCGCTCGGCAGCCGATAAGAACAATTCCAACCTTAACTGGGCTTTGATCGATCGTTTCAATGAGTATATTGCCTCCTAGGTTCTACAGGAAATACCTCGCAAGGCGAGGTTTACCTAGTCCAATAAACAAATCAACTCGATTCGCTCCACCCTAGACCGAGTGTTCGTCTCGTAGCCCTTCGAAACACTTTTCCCTCTTTGCTCCCTTGCTGCGGAAACCAGCCTTGGTTCGGACCATACTCCCCTGGTCTTTGATACATGGGACGAAGCCCCGCCTCGCAACTCTCGGTTCTTCTTCGAAACAGGGTGGTTCGAGAGGGCCGATTTTCCTCCCCTTCTTCAGACAACCTGGGACGGGTTCCAGGCTTCTGCTGGAGGACGAGATATTCTTGATTGGTGGATGCACATGTCGGGTGGTTTGAGACAGTACCTTAGAGGCTGGAGCAGGAATTTGGGCCATCAAGGGAGGCTAGAGAAGACTACGCTGCTAGCACAGATTGAAGCGCTAGACAGGCAAGCCGACTCCTCCGGAATTGATGACGAGACATGGGTGCTACGTTACCACCTAGAGGAGGGCCTTTTGCAGCTCTATAGACAAGAGGAGGAATATTGGCGGCAGTGCGGTAGAATCAAGTGGGCGCTCCAGGGGGACGCCAACACCGCATACTTTCACGCTGTAGCCAACGGGCGCAGAAGGAAATGTGCGATCACCGTGCTCAACACCCCGGCGGGCATCATATCGAACCCGCGTGGTCTCCAGGAACATATATACGGCTTCTACCGTGACCTGCTCGGCACGGCGGCCCATCGGGTTTGTGGTTTATCCCCATCAACTTGGGGAGTTGATGGTAAGGTCACGGCAGAGGAAAACGAGGGGTTGGCCCTCACTTTCTGTGAGTCAGAATTGGAAGAGATCGTCAAGGACATTAAATCTGACACGGCGCCTGGGCCGGACGGCTTCCCGGTGCTCTTTCAAGCGATGCTGGCCCCTGGTTAAACATGGTGTTTTGCACATCCTTAATGACTTTGCGTTGGGGCGCATCGACATCTCAAGATTGAATTTCTGTATCATCTCCCTTATACCTAAGGTTCCGGGGGCGGGCCAGATCTCGCAGTTCCGGCCCATCGGCTCATAAACGTCATTTTCAAGATTGTTTCCAAGGCCTTTGCGGTTAGGTTGGATCCTATTGCCCATCGTATTATCAACCTGTGCCAGACAACCTTTATCAAGGGGAGGAACATTCTGGACGGATCCTTAGCTCTTTTAGAAATTGTGCATGAACTGAGGAAGAAGAAGCTAGGAGGCATCCTGCTAAAGCTATACTTTGAAAAGGCCTACGACCGCGTTAACTGGGAGTTCTTGTCGGAAGTGCTGCGCTGCAAAGGTTTTGACTCGGAAGTCATTCACTGTTTCTCGCAGCTAGTGTCGGGTGGGCAAACTGCTATCACCATCAATGGCGAGATTGGCCCCTTCTTCAGGAATAAGAGAGGAGTGCGTCAAGGGGATCCGCTCTCTCCTCTGCTATTTAACTTCATTGGCGAAGCTCTCTCTGCTATCTTGGTGGCAGCAACAGGGGCTGGCCACATTCAAGGGGTGGTACCTCACTTGGTGCCGGGAGGCATCGCCCACCTACAGTATGCGGATGATACCCTCATCCTCATCCAGAACACAGACGTTTGCATCAGGAATCTGAAATTCCTCCTTATGTGCTTCGAGGATATGTCGGGCCTCAAAATAAATTATCACAAGAGTGAAGTCATCGTCATGGGTCAGCCGGAGGAAGAGCAATGCAGGGTCGCAAACTTGCTCAATTGCAAGAGAGGTTCCTTCCCCTTCAATTACCTTGGCCTGCCGATCTCTGACCGCAAGCTTACAGTCAAGCAATGGCTGTTCCTGGTGCGAAAACTTGGGAATAAAATCGAGCCTTGGCTAAGCAGGCTTTTGTCCTCGGGTGGACGGCTAACTTTAACCAATGCTTGCCTTGATAACCTGCCGATGTTTGCTATGGGTATTTTCCTTCTTCAAGATGGTATACATGCAAAGTTCGATTCGCTTCGGTCCAAATTCTTTTGGGAAGGCGCTGGGCCTAAGCGTAAGTATCACATGGTCAACTGGCCGACGGTTTGTAGGCCCAAAGACCTGGGGGTTTGGGTCTTCTCAATACCAAACATATGAATGTGGCTTTGCTGCTCAAGTGGGTGTGGAGACTCTACCAAGCCGAAAAGGGTATCTGGGCAGCGATTGTTCGGGCCAAGTACTCCGAGGCAGATAACATCCTGACAGGATCTGGCCGCGGAGGCTCGCAGTTCTGGAAAGGCCTCCACAAGGTTAAACACCTTTTTGGGTTGGAGGCTAAGTTTGTCGTTAGAGATGGGAGGCGCACCCGTTTTTGGCTTGACCAGTGGTGTGGGGACACCCTGCTCAAGGATCGTTTCCCTGTGATCTTTGCTGTGTGTGATGAGCAAGATTGCTCGGTGGCGATGGCCCTTTCTGGGTAGGGCTCGGCATCAATATTAGGCTGAGGCGTGCTTTGAACCATCAAGGTTTGGAGCAATGGAGACAGCTCTGTGAGGCGGTGGAGGGAGTCACGCTCTCACATGGCATCGACTTGGTGCAGTGGCAGCTGGAAGCCTCATGCTTGTTCTCGGTCCGTTCTATGTATGCTAAACTGGCTCAGGGAGCAACGGTGGCGCACGCCAAAGACTTGTGGAGGGCGACAGTCCCCCTGAAGATCAAATTTTTTGCTTGGCAACTGGCCCTAGACAGGCTGCCATCGAGCTTGCAGATCGCCTCTCGCAATGGCCCTTCCAATGGCACTTGCGCTCTCTGTGGAGCCCCTGAAGACGCGGTCATATCTTCTTCTCTTGCTCCTTGGCCGTTTTCGCTTGGAGTGTTTTGCGCTAGTTAGTGGGATGTAACTGGAGACCCGCGAGCTTTGCACAATTCCACCATATCCTCTCCAGTTTGGCGGGTCTAGCGCGTAGATTGTTATGGATTTTGTTCCTAGCACAGTCGTGGGCGCTGCGGCTCACTCGTAATAAGCTTACAATTGAGAAGAAAGTGATTAACCATCCCACTAACGTTATTTATAAAACTATGTTGTTCTTGCTGCTGTGGAGTATAAACTCCAAGATTAGGGACAAAGATGGGATCTGCTGGATGATCAATGAACTCAGAGACCTTTACTCCGCCCTTCGACCTGCTACCTGAAGCTGGCGCCTACTTCTCCTGCCTTGACCGGGTGGTCTGTCAGGAGATGTTGACGCCCCTGCCTGTTGTTCTTCTTTAGCCCCTACCTCCTATTTTGGTATGCTTGTTGGTGTTCTAGCTTTTTATCAACTTGGCTAAGATGTATGCCGCAGCGGTTGTAATAACTGTTTAAACCTCTCCAGACTTTATTAATTTAAAGTCGGGCTTATAGCCTTTTATCTAAAAAAACTAGCTAGCTCCAAGAACATTTGGATATTGCAAGAGATGTGCACTCATGTGCGGCTAATTAATTAGTCAGTAAAAACATTCGGCGTAATTACACTATGCTTGATCTTAATCTTATACAGCGCCGCCGCCGCCATTTTTGTGGACATAGGACAGCTCAAACTCCATTTCGTGGTCACCGTGCTCGCCGAGCTCCAATGGCTTCATGGTGTAGAAACGTAAGCAAATAAAGTAGTAGCCAAGGTTGAGCAGCATGAGGCCAGTGACCAGCCAGTAGTAGGCGTCCAGCCTGCCCCTGTTGATATTGTCCTGAAGCCACTCGCCGCTGCTTCGCGTGGCGCTTTGCACCGCCGTGACAAGCACTGTGCCCATGTAGCTGCCGAGGGAGGTGGAAAGCCAGAAGAGCGCTGCGGCGGTGCTGCGCATGCTCTCCGGCGCCTGGTCGTACAGGAACTCCATGTGCGCAACCGACGAGAACCCCTCTGCGATGCCGTGGATGGCATACTGCGGCACCAGCCAGAACACACTCATCGGCACTACGGTTGCGGGCGTGTCCAGGAGCCCGCGCTCGGCAGCGGAGCCGCGCCGCTTGGCCTCCACGAGCGCCGCCGAGGCGACACCGAGGATGGAGATGGCGAGGCCGGCGGCCATGCGCTGGAAATAGGTGATCCCGGATGGAAGGCCCGTGAAACGACGCACCAGAGGCACAAAGGCGCGGTCATAGAGGACCAGGGTGAGGAGCATTGCGACGGTGTTGAAGATGGACGTAGTTGCCGGCGGGATCTGGAAATGCTGCGTGACGTGGCGGTCCATGGTGCGCGCCTGCATAATGGCGAAGCTGTTGTTGTGCGAGCCCGCGGTGACGAACAGGATGCCGGCCGACCAGATGGGCAGCATGCGGACCAGTGACTTGAGCTCCTCCACGCGGTGCACCGTGGACAGACGCCACAGGTCCAGCCTGCCCGACCCGGCGGTGTCCGCCGGCGTCACGATCGCGGCTCGGTCCAAGAACCTGAGCACAATTCACACGGCGGCATATATGCATCTGTCAGATAAGGTAACCACGACCAAAATCACGTAGCCGACGCCATTCGTGCACGCCACGCCACATACGAGTACGTACGTGCACGCTCTGCTACGGCTTTACGAGACGGAAATGTGAGGACAAAATAGGCACTTACGTGAGTTGGTTGGTGTGCAGGAGCCTGCCGTTGGTGGAGATGAGCGCGTCGAGCTCCTTGTCCTGGTACAGCATGCCGGGGTCCTCCGGCAGCGGAGCGGCCCGCTTCTTGTAAGCGGCGGCCACTACTTGCGCCACCCGCGTGAAGGGGCTGCCCCCGGGCCTGAGCCGGACGTATAGCGGGTAGCCGACCACGAACACCAGGATCGACACGAACATGGCGATGGCCGGGACCCCGAACCCCCACCCCCACCCTACGTTCTCCTGTATGTACACCACCACCGTCAGCGCTAGCAGCACCGCGCACCCCATGATGAAGAAGTAGACGTTGAAGTACTGCCGCTTCCGCCCCGCCACCGCCTCCGCCTCGGCTTCACCATGCTGCTCCTTGTGCTGGTCGAACTGGTCGGCGCCGAAGACCACGACGCACGGCCGGATACCGCCGGAGCCAAGGGAGGTGCAGAGCAGGGAGAGGTAGAGCACGGCGAGCTGCAGCCCGCTGGCGCGGCGGCACGGGGTGGCGGGAGGAGAGCAGGGACCAGGGCGGAGGGAAGAGACGAGGGCGGAGACGACGAGGCCTAGCATGCCGAGCTGGTAGAAGACGGAGCCGGCGATGATGGTCCAGAAGCGGCCGGCGAAGGAGTCGGCGGCGAGCGCGCCGAGGATGGGCGTGAGGCTGGACGTGCCGTTGAAGTTGGTGAGCGTGTTGGAGGCGTCTACCAGCGGCAGGTGCAGCTCCTGCGTCAGGTACGTGATCATGTTCGCGCTGAAGCCCGCCGTCGCGAACCTGTCGCAGACCTCGTTCACTGCACCACGGTCGACATACATACAAGTGAATGCGTGATAAGAAATCTCCAGCCTAACACAGCCGCTTCTTCGAGATAACCATCGTTCAGTTTTGTTCTACCCTGAGAGTGACGACAGGCCAGTGGGATTGTGTGTTATGCTGCAAGATGCTCCCTCCAGTTGCCAACAGAGCATTTTTTTACTTTTTGAAAGAAACAAGTTACTGGGCAACCGCAACCACAAGGCAAAATTTTCATGTCTCCGACGATATCAAGGCCTACGGACAAAAAGAATAAATAAACTGCAAAGCCGCGAGTAGCTCGTAATCTTCGCTCGATGCGAACACACGTCTTTGGAAATGGAAAACTGTCAAAGACTGTCGACAACCACCATCCTGGTCAGAGAATGAACTCTGCTTTCCCCAGATTATTCAGAATCAATCTAGAGATGCGAAATGCTCATGGAAGCAAGCTGCATGGACATGGTGCTCACCTAGTATGAACGGCATGGTCCGGAAGCCACCCAGCTTCCTCTTCGTCCGGTCTCCAGCTCTCTCCCTGTCCAGCGTCGTTGTCGCCATGGCCGGAGATTGATAGCCCAAGCCCCAGCCGATTTACGCACACACGCGCTACTTGCTCCAATGAAGCCGGTGAGGTGCTCAGCTGCAGATCGTTAGCGGGGAGAGCAGGCCGACTGTGGCCTTCACATGCCTCTACATGTGATGCGAGGCTAGGATGGAGCCACGTTTATTTATATAGACGCGCTGTGCCCGGCCCGCAGCGTTGCCCGATCGAGGGAGCATCATCTGTTTATTTTTTAGCAACATCTGTATATCCAAGGAAAAGGAGTTTGGGTTTACACAACGTGCCATCGTCAAAGGTTATTCCATCTGCCTCGATTTTGCGTTCGGGGTAGAGGTGATTCAAGGCTTTGGTAAAAGACGCACCCTTCTTCAAATTCGAGTGTACCCCCAACCCACCAGAGTTGGGTGGTTGTACCCCCAACTCACCAGAGTTCACACCCAAGGTTTGACATCTGTGTGTCTCATAAAGGCGGAATATTCATTCAGTGGAAGGCGACGTTCCCCGACAAGGCTGAGGTGACTTGCCAATTTCAAGATCCAATCCGCTGGCTCTTCCGGAGGTGCTCATAGGGGTAGGGTGTGCGTGCGTGCCTTCATAGGGGTGAGTGTATACGCGTGTATGTGAGCGTCTGCGTTTGTACTGTGTTTCTCAAAAAAAAAGTGTACTGGTATGCCGAGCCAGCCAAGTTTGCAGTGTAGCATATATAAGAGCATCTATAGACGCGTCCCTTAAACCATTTCCCAAATATTTTTTTGATGTGCCGGACAAATCAATCAAATGGAGAATTCTTTATTTGTGATAGACCAAGAGAAGATATAAGGCTGGTGCCAACGCAGGCTATAACGCGGGCGATACCGCCCGCGTCGGGGCGAGAGGGAGGCGACAGGCGGGCGAGACGGTAGCGGCGGGCGGTGGATCCATTGCCCGGCGTTAGGGGAGGTACCGCCCGCCTATAGCCCGCGCTGGAGGCGAGAGCGGGGCGAGAGGGAGGCGATAGCGGTGCTAGTGGGGGCGGTAGGGAGGCGGTAGGGAGGAGAGAGAAGTGAGAGCTGGCACTATAGCCCGTGCACTGGCACCGTGGGGTGAGAGTGGGGTGAGAGTGAGGGTAAAAGCTGACGTGGCGAGGCTATAGGGGCGTGATGCATTGGCACCAGCCTAAGGCGACCAATACAAACAGTAAAGAATGGATTTAACTTGATCAACATATAAAGCATAAAGACTGTACCACATGGGATCATGACATCTTGTGGTACGGTAAGCTTTGTCAGTTCTTGAACTAACTCATTATATATGTCTTTGTGTTGTTGCATCAGTTAGATATCTTTCCATTGGTATGCATCAAAAGTAAGATTTTATATAGCTCATGAGAGGATGACATGAAGTGGTGATCGTCGTCAAGGTTGAGAAACACAAGTTCAAGATGAGAATCTCAAGAAGATCATATGCTTGAAGCTTGTTGTCCATTTGATGATTATGGACATTGTAAGACATGCATTAATGAAGCTATCACATAGTGGTGTATGGCTAACCAAAATGTGAGTCTTCGCTAAGCAAATGATCAAGTGAAGCACTCCATCTTGATTGAAGCATGAAGCGTCAACATCAAGTTCAAGCGGGAGCAACACAAAGGTATCGACTTGCTAGGTTCTCCTTTCACCGGTCTCAAGGTGGTTGTTGGGAAACTCGGTTATAGGAGTGATAGCAGTTAGATAATTAGGCACAATTTCCATGATTAATTCCAGAATATTAAGCATGATAACAATAACTACTAACATGTGAAACTCGAACATACTAGATGCATAAACCAACATGAATAGTAGCAGTGCAAACGGTACCACATCCATCGCTAAACAGATCGAGATATGTCGCACGTACCGATCTGGTGGAGGTGGCGGTGGAGGTGTAGCAGATGATGTCGCAGCAGTAACATTGTTGATGACAACGTTGTTGACGACGGAAACGACGGGTCGAAGTAGGCGGCGTTGAAGACGACAGTAGGCAGCACCGCCCGACTTGGACGGAAGGCGGCCCGTGATGAAGAACTTGAGCAGTCGTGCAGAGCGCTTCCCAAAAACCTAATTTGCCCTCTCCCGTACAGGATCGCAAAGGCGAGCGGTTCCGGAGACCTGCTCTCCCGTTCTCCGGTGCACGCTGGCGGGCGGGATGGAGTAGGCTACGATGGCGGCGCAAGTAGAGAGAGGTGGAAACCCTAACTCGTGTGTATATTATGTTTCTGCGGTAACCGGGCAAGAGATTATATAGGCGCGGGAAACCCTACGCAACGTGGGCCACGCCCATGTCGCACGAACGTTTCGAGTCGGTTACAGATAGTCCACGATCCGGGAGCGACCCGAACCGACTAACTGCGACGCGTCCATCTAGGACTCTGTTCGTTTTCCTGAAGTGCAAAAAGAAAGGAAAGTCTCAGCTCAAGGCTCAATCCACTAACCACGATCGCGACACGTGATGTGACGTGACGTGTCGAGTCGAGTCGAGTCAAGACGAGCGAGGAGGAGGAGGAGCGCGCGTGTACCACTCCTATTCTCACTCACTTACTAGTGGTGGAACAACCCACTTTATAAGGTGGTCTAACTTCCTCCCAACTTTCTATGTGGGACTAAACTTCCCACCTCTTGCCACTCCCTAGTGAGCTGCCACCATTTGGACTCAAACTCACATAGTTGCCACTAAGTGGGCTTTGAGATTTATAGGAAAATCCGAAATCTAGTATGGGCCACTAAATGTAGGCCCAATATTTCAACAATCCCCCACCAGATCTCAAATACCCATTTAGAGATTTACTAATACTCGCTGCTTGTTTATATACCAGTGTTTCAGCAGAGACTGTTAAGTTGAACTTCCGCCTAGAACCTTAAGCTACATCCATTCACACTTGAACAATGGACTAAGCCTTGAATTGCAAGTTTTGCGTGAACAGGGTTTCACTCAAAGTCATAACCAGTACATGGCTGCCAGTAGCCTACCCCGCGGGTGAAGCATATGTGTCATACTTTATGGCCTCTTCATGAGTTTACTAGAGATCACCCAAATCTCATACATTGCGACGTTTAACAATCGGACTCATATATGTATGTTATTTCAAGAATGTTCTGTAGGACAACATCTTTGCTTAAAATAGCCAACATAAACACATTAAGGCTTGTTGCCAACCTGCCTTACAGCAATTGAGAGTTGTGCATCTTCACATAGAGAGGGTTACATAATACTCTCCTCAATTAAACCACTAGTTTGTTCTTCCTAGGTCCTAATTCACGGGATCTCCGATCATAAAGGTTGGGTTAATTACCACTATGGTGTAATATCAACGGGTCTCAAACCCATCTCCCTCGATGCACTTTCTATCACATTACGCGATAGTCCCTTTGTAAAAGGATATGCCAGGTTTTTATCTGTTTGAATATATGTAACAGTTATTACTCCGGAGTTTCGCAATTTCCTGACAGACTTCAAACGTCTCTTGACTTGTCTTGATGACTTCGCATTATCCTTAGAATTGTTCACTTTGACAATTACAGTTTGATTGTCACAATTCAAAAGGATTGTCAGAACAGGTTTTTCAATCATAGGCAAGTCCATCAAGAGCTCATTCAACAGTGGTTGTGTCTAAAGCAGTAAGTTCTGCTTCCATAGTTGACCTCGTCAATATGGTTTGCTTGCAAGATCTCCATGACACTGCGCCACCTCCAAAGGTAAATACATGCCCACTAAATGGCATAGAGATCAGCTACATCAGAGATCCAATTTGAATCACTATATCCTTCAAGCACAGCTAGGTGCCCTGAATAGTGAATTCCATAACTCATTGTACCACATAGGTAGCGCATGACCCTATCAAGTGCATGCCAATGATCAGTACCCGGGTTTGACATGAACCTACTCAACTTGCTAACAACAAAAGAGATGTCGGGTCTAGTCGCGCTCGCTAAGTACATGAGTGAGCCAACGATCTGAGAATATCTCAATTGATCTATGGCAATCCTCCGGTTCTTGCGTAATGTCACACTGGGATCATAAGGTGTTGGAGAAGACTTGCTATCAATATAGCCGAACCGGCTCAAGATCTTCTCAACATAATGGGATTGCGTTAGAGTAATCCCACTCTCGTTCTTAATAAGCTTGATGTTCAGAATCACATCAGCTTCTCCCAGATCTTTCATATCAAAGCACTTTGACAAGAAAGACTTGACCTCGTGTATTTCTTTCATGTTTGTACCAAAGATCAGAATATCATCCGCATACAAACATAGTATAACACCTTCGCCCCCACCATAGCGATAGTAGACGCACTTGTCAGCCTCATTAACAACAAAGCCTACATAAGTTAAAGTTTTGTCAAACTTCTCATGCCATTGCTTAGGTGCTTGTTTCAGGCCATATAAAGATTTCAGCAACTTGCACACCTTTCTTTCTTCACCTTTTACTACAAACCCATCAGGCTGATCCATATAGATTTCCTCTTCCAACTCTCCATTAAGAAAAGCTGTCTTTACGTCCATTTGATGAACGATAAGACCATAGGAGGCAGCCATGGATAGTAGTACTCGAATGGTGGTAAGTCTAGCGACAGGTGAATAGGTGTCGAAGTAATCTTCGCCTTCTCTCTGTGTGTAGCCTTTCGCTACAAGCCGCGCCTTGTACTTCGGGTCTTAGCTTCTTCTTGAACACCCATTTGCAGCCCACAGGCTTGCATCCATGGGGTCGTTCTGATAGCTCCCAAGTTCCATTAGAAAGAATCGAGTCCATCTCATTATGGACAGCTTCTTTCCAGTCATCTGCATCTGGAGATGCATATGCCTCTGCAATGGACGTGGGAGTATCATCCACAAGGTACACAATGAAATCATCACCAAAGGATTTTTCAATCCTCCGTCTCTTGCTCCGTTTAGGAGCTTCATTGTCATCCTTCTCAATAACAATCTCATGTGATTGTTCAAAATACTCATTAGATGTACTAGATTCAGGAACTATCTCAGTAGAAATTCTAGCAATGCTATGCATATCTTTCATAGGAAACATATTCTCAAAGAATGTTGCATCACGAGATTCCATAATAGTATCAACATGCATATCAGGTACTTCAGATTGAACTACTAAAAATCTATAGCCTACACTCCGCGGAGCATAACCTAGAAAGATACAATCCACTGTCTTTGGTCCGAGTTTGCGCTTCTTAGTAATTGGAATATTGACTTTCGCCAAACATCCCCATGTGCGCAAATACGAAAGTGATGGTTTTCTCCCAGCCCACTCCTCGTAAGGGGTTTTATCTTTATTCTTGTTAGGAACTCTATTCAGGACATGACATGAAGTCAACAAAGCCTCCCCCCACCATGCCTTTGATAAACCAGCAGTGGCTAACATGGAATTCACCAAGTCAGTCAGCGTGCGGTTTTTCCTCTCGGCAACCCCGTTTGATTGGGGCGAATAGGGAGGCGTCCTCTCATGAATAATACCGTGTTCCTCAGAGAACCCATGGGAAGATTTGAGGAAAATATTCACCACCACGATCAGACCAAGACGCTTGAACTTTCTCTGGAGTTGATTGTTGGAGGAGTGTCGGCGGCAAAAGGAAACCGGCGCCAACGTGGAACCCGCACAACACAATCATGCCCCAACGTAACAGGGAGGTTGTCAATCTCACCGGCTTGCTGGAAACAAAGGATTAAGCGTATCGAGTGGAAGATGGTGTTTGTTTGCAAGAACAGTAAGAACAATAATTGCAGAAGTAAGATGTAAAAGAATGGACCGGGGTCCACAGCTCACTAGTGGTGTCTCTCCAATAAAATAACTAACATGCTGGGTGAACAAATTACGTATGGGCAATTGACAAATCAAGATTCAATACATATCAACGATGATTACTATGAGATTTAATCAGGGCATTACGACAAAGTACATAGACCGCTATCCAACATGCATCTATGCCTAAATAATCCACCTTCGGGTTAGCATCCGCACCCCTTCCAGTATTAAGTTGCAAACAACAGACAATTGCATTAAGTATGGTGCGTAATGTAATCAACACAAATATCCTTAGACAAAGCATTGATGTTTTATCCCTAGTAGCAACAACACATCCACAACCTTAGAACTTTCTGTCACTGTCCCAGATTCAATGGAGGCATGAACCCACTATCGAGCATAAATACTCCCTCTTGGAGTTACAAGTATCAACTTGGCCAGAGCCTCTACTAGCAACAGAGAGCATGCAAGAACATAAACAACACATATATGATAGATTGATAATCAACTTGACATAGTATTCTAGATTCATCGGATCCCATCAAACACAACATGTAGCATTACAAATAGATGATCTTGATCATGTTAGGCAGCTCACAAGATCTAAACAATGATAGCACAAGCGGAGAAGACAACCATCTAGCTACCGCTATGGACCCATAGTCCAAGGATGAACTACTCACGCATCAATCCGGAGGCGGCATGATGATGTAGAGCCCTCCTGATGATTCCCCTCCTGCCAGGGTGCCGGAGGCGATCTCCTGAATCCCCCGAGATGGGATTGGTGGCGGCGGCGTCTCTGGAAGGTTTACAAAGGTATTCGCGACGAAGGCTTTAAGTAGGCGGAAGGGTAGGTCAGGGGGCGACGCGAGGGACCCACACGCTAGGGCCGCACGGGCCCAAGCCTGGCCGCGCCGCCCTAGTGTGGTGTCGCCTCGTGGCCCCACTTCGTATCTTCTCCGGTCTTCTGGAAGCTTCGTGGAAAACAGGACCCCGGGCGTTGATTTTGTCCAATTCCGAGAATATTTCCTTACTAGGATTTCGAAACCAAAAACAGCAGAAAACAAGAACTCGGCGCTTCGGCATCTTGTTAATAGGTTAGTGCCGGAAATGTATAATAATGATCTAAAGTATGTATAAAACATTCAAGTATTGTCATAAAAGTAGCATGGAACATAAGAAATTATAGATACGTTTGAGACGATCAGCATCCCAAGCTTAGTTCCTACTCGCCCTCGAGTAGGTAAACGATAACACAAATAATTTCTGAAGTGACATGCTACCAACATAACCTTGATCAACATTATGGTAAAGCATATGAGATGAATGGAGTGATCTGAAGCAAAAGATTGCTAACAAAAGATGATGACTAAACAAATGAATCATATAGCAAAACTTTTCATGAATAGTACTTTCAAGACAAGTATCAACAAGAATTGCATAAGAGCTAACTCATAAGCAATAAATTCAAAGTAGAATGCATTGAAGCAACACAAAGGATGATTAAGTTTCAGCAATTGCTTTCAACTTGTAACATGTATATCTCATGGATATTTGTCAACATAGAGTAATATAACAAGTGCAATAAGTAAACATGTAAGAATCAATGCACACAGTTAACACAAGTGTTTGTTTCTAAGATAGAAAGAAGTGGGTAGACTGACTCAACATAAAGTAAAAGAATGGCCCTTCACAGGGAAGCATGGATTACTATTTTTGTGCTAGAGCTTTTGTTTTGAAAACATAGAATTTTTTTATCAACGGTAGTAATAATTCATATGTGCTATGCATAATACTTCCTACAAGTTGCAAGTCTCATGCATAGAGTACTAATAGTGCTCGCACCTTGTCCTAATCAGCTCGGATAACACTGATTATCATTGCATGACATATGTTTCAACCAAGTGTCACAAAGGGGTACCTCTATGCCGCCTGTACAAAGGTCTAAGGAGAAAGCACGCATTGGATTTCTCGCTTTTGATTATTCTCAACTTAGACATCCATACCGGGACATAGACAACAGATAATGGACTCCTCTTTAATGCTTAAGCATTCAACAACAAATAATATTCTCATAAGAGATTGAGGTTGTATGTCCAAACTGAAACTTCCACCATGATACATGGCTTTAGTTAGCGGCCCAATGTTCTTCTCTAACATATGCATACTCAAACCATTTGATCATGAAATCGCACTTACTTCAGACAAGACGAACATGCATAGCATCTCACATGATATCCAACAAAGGTAAAAAGTTGATGGCGTCCCCAAACATGGTTACCGCTCAACAAGCAACTTATAAGAACTAAGACACATAACTACATATTCATCACCACAATAGTTTTTAAGCTATTTGTCCCATGAGCTATATATTGCAAAGATAAAGGAATGAAATTTTAAAGGTAGCATGATGCACGTAGATGTACACGTTCGTTGGGAACCCCAAGAGGAAGGTATGATGCGCACAGTGGCAAGTTTTCCCTCAGAAAGAAACCAAGGTTTAATCGAACCAGGAGGAGCCAAGAAGCACGTTGAAAGTTGATGGTGGCGAAATGTGATGCGGCGCAACAACAGGGATTCCGGCGCCAACGTGGAATCTGCACAAAAACAAAGTACTTTGCCCCAACGAAACAACTGAGGTTGTCAATCTCACCGGCTTGTCAGTAACAAAGGATTAAGCGACGAGTGGAAGATGATTGTTTGCAAGAAAACAGAAAGAACAATTGCAGTAGATTGTATGCTATGTAAAGAATAGGACCGGGTCCACAGCTCACTAGAGGTGTCTCTCCCATAAGATAAAGCATGTTGGGTGAACAAATTACAGTCGGGCAATTGATAAATAGAGAAGGGCATAACAATGCATGTACATGATATGATAAATATAGTGAGATTTAATCCTGGCATTACGACAAAGTACATAGACCGCCATCCAACCGCATCTATGCCTAAAAAGTCCACCTGTGTTATCATCCGAACCCCATTCTATTAAGTTGCAACAACACACAATTGCATTAAGTATGGTGCGTAATGTAATCCACAACTACATCCTTAGACATAGAATCAATGTTTTATCCCTAGTGGCAACAAGACATCACAACCTTAGAACTTTCTGTCACTGTCCCATGTGTCAATGAAGGCATGAACCCACTATCGAGCATAAATACTCCCTCTGGAGTTAAGAGTAAAAACTTGGCCAGAGCCTCTACTAATAATGGAGAGCATGCAAGATCATAAACAACACATAAACAATAGATTGATAATCACCATAACATAGTATTCTCTATCCATCGGATCCCGACAAACACAACATATAGAATTACAGATAGATGATCTTGATCATGTTAGGCAGCTCACAAGATCCAACAATGAAGCACAATTAGGAGAAGACGACCATCTAGCTACTGCTATGGACCCATAGTCCAGGGGTGAACTACTCACTCATCACTCCGGAGGCGATCATGGCGACGAAGAGTCCTCCGGGAGATGATTCCCCTCTCCGGCAGGGTGCCGGAGGCGATCTCCGAATCCCCCGAGATGGGATTCGCGGCGGCGCGTCTCCGAAGGTTTTCCGATCGTGGCTCTCACCGGGGTTTCGCGACGGAGGCTATAAGTAGGCGAAAGGGAGGTCAGGGGGCCGACGAGGGCCCACACCATAGGGCGGCGCGGCCCCCCTCCGGCCGCGCGGCCCTATGGTGGCGGCGCTCGTCGCCCCACTTCGTTATCTCTTCGGTCTTCCGAAAGCTCCGTAAAAATAGGACCCTGGGCGGTGATTTCGTCCAATTCCGAGAATATTTCCTTACTAGGATTTCTGAAACCAAAAACAGCGGAAAACAGGAACTGGCCTTTCGGCATCTTGTTAATAGGTTAGTTCCGTAAAATGCGTAAATACGATATATAATGTGCATAAAACATGTAGGTATCATCAATAAAGTAGCATGGAACATAAGAAATTATCGATACGTTGGAGACGTATCATAGCACTCAAGTAATTTACTTGGAATGGCAGAAAATACCACATAATAGGTAGATATGGTGGACACAAATGGCATGGGTTTTGGCTCAAGGTGTTTGGATGCACGAGAAGCATTTCCTCTCAGTACAAGGTTTGGGCTAGCAAGGTTGTTTGAAGCAAACACAAGTATGAACAGGTACAAAGAAACTTACACAAGAACATATTGCAAGCATTATAAGACTCTACACTGTCTTCCTTGTTGTTCAAACACTTTGCTAGAAAATATCTAGACTTAGAGAGACCAATCATGCAAACCAAATTTTAACAAGCTCTACGGTAGTTTTTCATTAGTAAATTAAACTACATGATGCAAGAGATTAAACATGATCTATGAGAGCTCAAACAATTGCCAAGTTATTCCAAACCATATGCAGCATTTTCTGATTCCAACCAAATAGCAATTTAACAAAGCAATTTCAGCCTTCGCCATGAACATTAAAGCACAATTAAGAACACAAGTGTTCCATATGAAAAGCGGAGCGTAATATCTCCAATATAAGGAATGATGGGATCCAACTTTATTCAAATCAAAACAAAAGTAAAAGCAAACCGACGCTCCAAGTAAATAACATAAGATGTGATGGAATAGAAATATAGTTTCACTAGAAGTGACCTGATAAGTTGTCGATGAAGAAGGGGATGCCTTGGGCATCCCCAAGCTTAGATGCTTGAGTCTTCTTAAAATATGCAGGGATGAACCACCGGGGATCCCCAAGCTTAGACCTTTCACTCTTCTTGATCATAGTATATCATCCTCTTCTCTTGACCCTTGAAAACTTCCTCCACACCAAACTTCAAGCAAACTAATTAGAGGGTTAGTGCATAATAAAAAATTCACACATTCAGAGGTGACACAATCATTCTTAATACTTCTGCACAAAGCTTCTGAAAGTTAATGGAACAAAGAAACTCATTCAACATAGCAAAAGGCAATGCGAATAAAAGGCAGAATCTGTCAAAAACAGAACAGTCCAGTAAAACGAATTTTGCAGGGGCACTTAACTTGCTCAAACGGAAAAATTCAAAACTAATGAAAGTTGCGCACATTTGAGGATCACGCAAGTAAATTGTCAGATTTTTTGACTCTCTAGGTGAGAGTTCTGCGCGAATTCGTGGATGACAGCAATGCTGTCAAGCTGTGCAGCAATCCAAATCTAGCATCAACTTTACCATAGAGACTTTACTTGGCACAAAAACATGATAAGGAGAGGTTGCTACAGTAGTAAACAACTTCCAAGACTCAACAATACAGTAAATAAAACGAAACATGGGTTATCTTTCAAGAAGTGCTTTTCTTTATCGCCTTTCAGCTAGGCGCAGAAAGTGCAAACTGGCATTATCAAGAGATGAAGCATCAATATCATTACCCGAGGGGTCGGGAGTTTTCTCAACAATGCATTGTATCTGGTCTATATAAGTAACTCCTCTTTCATTGCTCCTAGGCTTACTATTCTCATCAAACAAATTTTCAGGAACAAGCCAAGCATAGTTATTTTCTAAAGCTTCATGCATCCCTAGGAGCTTATGAGGTATTGGTATTTTAATCTCCCCCTCACAACTGACTTTATTAGTGTATCTTAGCCTATCTTTTTCCCTTTTTTCAAGGATATTTGCAAAATTGGTACACAAGCCTAGCATCTTATATCGAATAAAGACTTTCCTAGCTTCTCTAGCTACATCACCAAATTCTCTAAGAAGGGTTTCTAGAATAAAATCTTTCTTTTCTCCTTCTTCCATATCACCGAGTGTAAGAAACATATGTTGCATTATTGGATTAAGATTAACAAATCTAGCTTCCAACATGTGCACTAAAGAGGCAGTAGCAATTTCATAATCAGGAGCAAGTTCTACCAAGGATCTATCTTCAAAATCTTCAGTCTTACTAACATGAGTGAAAAATTCTTCTATATTATCTTTTCCAATGATAGACCCACTACCTACCGGTATATCTTTCAAAGTAAACTTAGGATGAAGCATGATGAAATAAACAAAAGGTAAATAAAGTAAATGCGAGTAACTAATTTTTTTGTGTTTTTGGTATAGAGCAAATAAACAAGACAAGAATAAAGTAACTAATTTTGCGGAAATTCATCGGCTCCCGGGTGCGTATGCTCCCTATACCAAAAAATTATATTTCGAGTTGTCGAAAAATTTTGACAAAAAATTCTATGTGTACATCTCCATAATATATGAGCATTCGTCAAGTTTCATGAAAAATTAATATTTTTTGTGGTCTATGTAAAAAGAGAAAATTTATCTTGTAAAAAACATTATTTTTAGCACTGAGTTTTGTCTTTTTTACACACGTCACATGACAAGTCTATTTTTTATGAAACAACTTTGTGAGCGTGTAGCACGTGAAGATGTACGTGCGAATTTTTCGTTCCAATTTTTTTGAAATTCAAAATTTTTGTAAGATGAATTTTTCAAAAAAAAAATTTGTGTTTTTAATATGAAGCAAACAAGACAGTAAATAAAATAAAGTAAAGCAAGACAAAAACAAAGTAAAGAGATTGGATGTGGAGACTCCCTTGCAGCGTGCCTTGATCTCCCGGCAACGGCGCCAGAAAAAGTGCTTGATGCGCGTAGATGTACACGTCCGTTGGGAACCCCAAGAGGAAGGTGTGATGCGCACAGCAGCAAGTTTTCCCCTCAGAAAGAAACCAAGGTTATCGAACCAATAGGGAGCAAAGAAGCACGTGAAGGTTGTTGGTGGAGGAGTGTAGTGCGGTGCGCAACACTGAAACCGGCGCCAACGTGGAACCTGCACAACACAATCAAAATACTTTGCCAACGTATAGTGAGGTTGTCAATTGATGACCCACAAGTATAGGGGGTGTATCGTAGTATCTTCGATAAGTAAGAATGTCGATCCCAACGAGGAGCAGAAGGTGTTGACAATTCGATGAAGGATTCACCGTAAATGCTCACAAACAAGTATTCAAGGGGTTTTGATGTAATAGATGAATAAAGTACGAGTAAGTAAAATGCGAGAGAAATAATTGCAGCGAGTGGCCCAATCCTTTTTAGCACAAAGGACAAGCCGGTTTGTTTACTTATAATGACCAAACGTTCTTGAGGACACACGGGGATTTTAGTCTAGTACTTTCGCTTCATGTGGCTAAATAATCTTCATTGTTTTGATAAGTGTTGTGTGGGTGAACCTATGCTAATGCACCGCCCTTCCTAGGACTAATACATACTTGTGATTATACCCCTTGCAAGCATCTGCAACTACAAGAAAGTAATTAAGATAAATCTAACCACAGCCTTAAACTCTGAGATCCTGCGATCCCTCTTGCATCGATATACTAACGGGGGCAGGTTTCTGTCACTCCGGCAACCCCGCAATTAGCAACCGAATACAAGATGCACTCCCCTAGGCCCATAAATGGTGAAGTGTCGTGTAGTCGACGTTCACACGACACCACTAGAAGAATGACACCACAACTTAAATATCATAACATTGAATATTACTCAACCATAATTCACTACTAGCATTTAGACTTCACCCATGTCCTCAAGAACTAAACGAACTACTCACGAGACATCATATGGAATACAATCAGAGGTGATATGATGATGAATAACAATCTGAACATAAACCTTGGTTCAATGGTTTCACCCAATAGCATCAATAACAAGTAGAGAATAATGCCGGGAGAGTTTCCTATTAAACAATCAAGATCCAACCCAAATTGTTACAGCGGTGACGAGGGTGGTGATGGCGGTGTAGATGGTGGAGGCGTAACTCACACGTTCGTTGGGAACCCCAAGAGGAAGGTATGATGCGCAGCAGCAAGTTTCCCTCAGAAAAAACCAAGGTTTAATCGAATCAGGAGGAGCCAAGAAGCACGCTGAAGGTTGATGGTCGAAATGTGATGCGGCGCAACAACAGGGATTCGGGCGCCAACGTGGAACCTGCACAACACAACCCAAGTACTTTGTCCCAACGAAACAGTGAGGTTGTCAATCTCACCCGCTTGCTGTAACAAAGGATTAAGCGTATCGAGTGGAAGATGATTGTTTGCAAGAAAACAGTAAAACACAATTGCAATAGATTGTATGCTATGTAAAGAATAGGACCGGGGTCCACAGTTCACTAGAGGTGTCTCTTCCATAAGATAAAAGCATGTTGGGTGAACAAATTACAGTCGGGCAATTGAAAAATAGAGAAGGGCATAATAATGCATATACATGATATGATAAATATAGTGAGATTTAATTGGGCATTACGACAAAGTACATAGACCGCCATCCAACCGCATCTATGCCTAAAGTCCACCTTCAAAGTTATCATCCGAACCCCATTCAGTATTAAGTTGCAAACAACAGACAATTGCATTAAGTATGGTGCGTAATGTAATCAACAACTACATCCTTAGACATAGCATCAATGTTTTATCCCTAGTGGCAACAGCACATCACAACGCTAGAACTTTCACTGTCCCAGTGTCAATGAAGGCATGAACCCACTATCGAGCATATATTCCTTCTTGGAGTTAAGAGCAAAACTTGTCCGAGCCCTACTAATAACGGAGAGCATGCAAGATCATAAACAACACACAAACAATAGATTGATAATCACCATAACATAGTATTCTCTATCCATCGGATCCCGATAAACACAACATATAGTATTACAGATAGATGATCTTGATCATGTTAGGCAGCTCACACAAGATCCAACAATGAAGCACAACAGGAGAAGACGACCATCTAGCTACAGCTGCGGACCCATGGTCGGGGAACTACACCACCACTCCGGAGGCGATCATGGCGATGAAGATTCCTCCGGGAGATGAATCTCCTCTCGGCAGGTGCCGGAGGCGATCTCCTGAATCCCCCGAGATGGGATTCGGGCGGGCGTGTGCATCTCTCGAAGGTTTTCCAGATCGTGGCTCTCGCACTGGGTTTTCTTGACGAGGCTTTGGTAGGCGAAGGGTAGGTCAAGAGGCGGCGCGAGGCCCACACCACAGGCCGGCGCGGCTAGGCCTGGGCCGCGCCGCCCCTATGGTGACGGCGCCTTCGTGGCCCCACTTCCTTCCCTCTTCGGTCTTCCGGAAGCTTCGTGCAAAATAGGACCCGGGCGAAGATTTGCCCAATTCCGAGAATATTTCTTACTAGGATTTCGGAAACCAAAAAATAAAACAACAACTGCCTCTTCGGCATCTTGTTAATAGGTTAGTTCCAGAAAATGCATAAATATGACATATAATGTGCATAAAACATGTAGGTATCATCAATAAAGTGGCATGGAACATAAGAAATTATCGATACGCTGGAGACGTATCAGCATCCCCAAGCTTAGTTCTGCTCGTCCCGAGCAGGTAAAACGATAACAAAGATAATTTCTGAAGTGACATGCCATCATAATCTTGATCATACTATTTGTAAACATATGTAATGAATGCAGCGATCAAAACAAAAGTAATGACATGAGTAAACAACTGAATCATAAAGCAAAGACTTTTCATGAATAGTACTTCAAGACAAGCATCAATAAGTCTTGCATAAGAGTTAACTCATAAAGCAATAAATCAAAGTAAAGGTATTGAAGCAACACAAGGAAGATTAAGTTTCAGCGGTTGCTTTCAACTTATAACATGTATATCTCATGGATATTGTCAACATAAAGTAATATAACAAGTGCAATATGCAAGTATGTAGGAATCAATGCACAGTTCACACAAGTGTTTGCTTCTTAGGTGGAAGGAGATAGGTAAACTGACTCAACAATAAAAGTAAAAGAATGGTCCTTCAAGAGGAAAGCATCGATTGCCGTATTTGTGCTAGAGCTTTTATTTGAAAACATGAAACAATTTTGTCAACTAGTAATAAAGTATATGAGTTATGTAAATTATATCTTACAAGTTGCAAGCCTCATGCATAGTATACTAATAGTGCCCGCACCTCGTCGATAATGCCCAACGTATCGATAATTCCTTATGTTCCATGCTACTTTATTGATGATACCTACATGTTTTATGCACATTATATGTCATATTTATGCATTTTCTGGAACTAACCTATTAACAAGATGCCGAAGAGCCAGCTGTTTTCTGCTGTTTTTGGTTTCATAAATCCTAGTAAGGAAATATTCTTGAATTGGACAAATTTTCGCCAGGGTCCTATTTTTGCACGAAGCTTCCAGACCGAAGAGATAACGGGTGGGGCACGAGGCAGCCGTGGGCCAGGCGGCGCGGCCCAAGCCCTGGCGCGCCGCCCTGCCCCGTCCTCGTGTGGCCCCGCGTTGACCTTCCGCCTACTTAAGTCTCCGTCGCGAAACCCCCAAGATCGAGAGCCACGATACGGAAAACCTTCCAGAGACGCCCGCGAATCCCATCTCTGGGGATTCAGGAGATCGCTCCGGCACCCTGCCGGAGAGGGGGATTCATCTCCCGGAGGACTCTACACCCCCATCGCCGCCTCCGGAGGATGAGTGAGTAGTTCACCCTGGACCATGGGTCATAGCAGTAGCTAGATGGTCGTCTTCTCCTTGTTGTGCTTCATTGTTGGATCTTGTGAGCTGCCTAACATGATCAAGATCATCTATCCGCAATACTATATGTTGTGTTTGTCAGATCCGATGGATAGAGAGTACTATGATTATGGTGATTATCAATCTATTGTTTATGTGTTGTTTATGATCTTGCATGCTCTCCGTTATTAGTAGAGGCTCTGGCCAAGTTTTTACTCTTAACTCCAAGAGGGAGTATTTATGCTCGATAGTGGGTTCATGCCTCCATTAAATCTGGGACATGACAGAAAGTTCTAAGGTTGTGGATGTGATGTTGCCACTAGGGATAAACATTGATGCTATGTCTAAGGATGTAGTTGTTATTTACATTACACTGTACTTAATGTGCAATTGTCCTGTTGCTGGCAACCTAATACTGCTGGGGTTCGGATGATAACTCAAGGTGGACTTTAGGCATAGATGCGCTTGATGGCGGTCTATGTACTTTGTCGTAATGCCCAATTAAATCTCACTATATTTAACATATTATCATGCATATGCATTGTTATGCCTTTCTCTATTTTACACTGTCCACTGTAATTTTGTTCACCAACATGCTTATCTTATGAGAGACACCTTAGTGAATCAGGGACTCCGGTCCTATTCTTTACATAGCATACAATTTACTGATTGTGTTTTACTATTTTCTTTGCAAACATCTTCCACTCGATACGCTTTTAATCCTTTGTTACAGCAAGCCGGGTGAGATTGACAACCCCACTGCTTCGTTGGGGCAAAGTACTTGGTTTGTGTTGTGTAGGTTCGCGCCGGAATCCCTGGTGCTGCGCCGCATCACATTTCGGCGACCATCAACCTTCAACGGCTTCTTGGCTCCTACCGGTTCGATTAAACCTGGTTTCTTTCCTCGAGGAAAACTTGCTGCTGTACGCATCACTCCTTCCTCTTGGGGTTCCAACGAACGTGTGAATTACACGCCATCAAGCTCTTTCTCTGGTTGCTGGGGAGATCAAGACACGCTGCAAGGGGAGTTTCCACTTCTCAATCTCTTTACTTGGTTTTTGTCTTGTTATTTTATTTAATACTTTGTTTGCTGCACCTAAACAAAATACAAAAAAAATTAGTTACTAGTTTTACTTATTTACTGCCTTGCTCTCTATATCAAAAACACAAAAAATTAGTTACTTGTATTTACTTTATCTAGTTTGTTTTCATTTACTGTTGCTAAAATGAATACCCTGAAAATACTAAGTTGTGTGACTTCACAAATGCAAATAATAGATTTCCCATGCACACCTATTGCTCCACTGCTACTACAGCAGAATTCTTTTAAATTAAACCTGCTTTACTGAACTTGGTTAGAGATCAATTTTCTCGGGTGCTAGTTCGATGATGCTGCTGCCCATCTCAATAATTTTGTTGAACTTTGTGAAATGCAAAAGTATAAAGATGTAGATGGAGATATTATTAAATTGAAAGTGTTTTCTTTCTCATTAAGAGGAAGAGATGATTGCTATCTTTGCCTAAGAACAGTATTGATTCATGGACTAATGCAAGGATGCTTTTTATTGCAGATATTATCTCAAAATTATATCTTTTGAGAAGTAGCACAATGAATTAAGCAATTAGATACTGAAAATGTTGCTCAAGCAAGAATGAAATCTTTGTTAAAGAATTGCCCAACCCATGGATTGGTCTACTTGGATGATCATCCAAACTCTATGCAGGACTAAATTTTTCTTCGAGGAATTTATTGGATTCAGCTGTTGGAGGTACCTTTATGTCCATCACATTGGGGGCGGCTACAAAACTTTTTGATGATATGATGATAAATTACTCTGAATGGCATACTGAAAGAACTCCTCAAAGAAGGTAAATTCTGTTGAAGAAAACTCTTCCTTGAGGATAAGATTGATGTGATTATGTTTATGCTTGTGAATGGTAGATCTAATGGTGATCCAAATAATGTAAAATGTTCCTTTAGCTTCATTGGTTGCTCAGGAAGAAAATGTTGATGTGAATTCTATTAAAAACAATACCCAACAACAATGCTTATAGTAACAACTCTGGTAATAACTACAGGCCATATCCTTCTGTTAATGGTAATGGTTATGGTAATTTTTATGGGAATTCTTACATAATAGGAGTGTACCCTCTGGTATTGAAGCCATGCTTAAAGAATTTATTAATACATACACAAACTGTTTTTAACAAATCTGTTGAGGAAAAGCTTGATAAAAATTGATACTATTGCTTCTAGAGTTGATAGGCTTGCCTCCGATGTTAATCTTTAAAATTGAAAGTTATGCCTAATAATGATATTGATAATAAGATTACTACTACAGCAAATGCCATCCAAGTTAGAATTACTGAGAATATAAGATGGCTGAACTGCGGGCTAGGTGGGATAGAGAAGAAAATGAAAACTAGCTAAGAGAATAATGCAGCTAAAGTTTGGACTATTACCGCCACTAGTAATGCTAATTCTTCTGCTGCTGCACCTCCTACTATCAATGGTAAAATAATTGGTGTTGGCAATGTTTCTACCCTAGTGTACTTAACAAAACTCACTAAAACTGCGAAACTGCCGAAACCAAGCAGATAAATCTGCTGGAATTTTTTCCAACTCAGAACATTAGATCCCATTGCTGTAGCCTATAATGATTTAGATTTTGATGATTGCCATCTCTGAAGTTATAAAGTTCTTACAAAACCTAAAAGTCCTAATGCTAGTGTTATAAATTTAGCCTTTACAAACATCATATTACAAATGCTCTCATAAAAGCTAGAGAAGAGAAACTAAAACTTGAAACCTCTATTCTAGAAAGAAGATGGTTGGGAGCCCATCATTGAAACAAATTCAATGACTTTGAATGTAATACGCCTTATGTGATCTTGGTGCAAGTATTTCTGTTATGCCTAAAAAGACTTATGATATGCTTGACTTGCCACCATTGAAGAATTGTTATTTGGATGTTAATCACGATAATGTTAAAAAGAAACCTTTGGGGAGGATTGATAATGTGCACATTACGGTTAACTAATAACCTTGTCCCCGTTGATTTTGTTGTCTTGGATATCGAATGCATGCATCTTGTCCTATTGTGTTGGGAAGACCTTTCTTCGAAACTGTTGGTGTTGTTATTGATAATGAGGGAAGGCAATATTAAATATCAAATTCCTCTCAAGAAAGGTATGAAACACTTCCCTAGAAAGAGAAGTTGCCTTTTGATTTTATTATTAGAACAAGTTATGATGTTGATACTTCCTCTAGATGTTACTTGATTTGCACTTTCTGCGCCCTAGCTGAAAGGCGTTAAAAGAAAGCGCTTATGGGAGACAAACTCATGTTTTTACCTACAGCACTTTTTGTTTTGTTGAGTCTTGGAAGTTGAGTTTACTACTGTAGCAACCTCTCCTTACCATGTTTTTTGTGCCAAGCAAAGTTTCTATGTCAAAGTTGATGTTATATTTGGGATCGGTGCGCAGGAACAGCATTGCTGTCTGTCACGAATCTGGGCACAGTTCTCTGTAGAAAATCTAAAAAATCTGCCAATTTACGGGCGTGATCCTCAGATATGTACGCAACTTTCATTTGTTTTGAGTTTTTCCATTTGAGCAAATCTGGTGCCAGCTTTAAATTCATTTACGGACTGTTCTGTTTTGGACAGATTCTGCCTTTTATTTCATATTGCCTCTTTTACTGTTGGATGAATTTCTTCGATCCATTAATGTCCAGTAGCTTAATGTCCATGAAAATAACGATTGTGTCACCTCTGAATGAGTGAATTATTAATTGTGCACTAACCTCTAATGAGCTTGTTTAAAGTTTGGTGAAGGAAGTTTTAAGGGTCAAGGAGTAGGAGAATGATATACTAAGTACTAAGAGGAGTGAAAGCTCTAAGCTGGGGGATGCCGTGGTTCCCCCCTGCATATTTTAAGAAGACTCTAGCTAAGCTTGGGATGCCCAAGGCATCCCTTCTTCATCAACATCAGGTTCCTCCCCCGAAACTATATTTTTATTCAATCACATTTTGTGTTCTTTACTTGAGCCATTGCTTGTTTTTTTGTTTTGTTTGAATAAGATGGATCCTAGCATTCACTTTAGGAGAGAGATGACGTCTGGCTTGTTGCATATGGACAACATGTCCTTAGGCTTTACCTGTTAATGTCTAAGGCGAAGCTTCTTCTTCGTTAAATTGGTTATATGTTGGAATTGGAAAATGCTATATGTAGATTCTTAAATGTCTTGGATAATGTGATACTTGGCAATTGTTGTGCTCATGTTTAAGCCCTTGCATCATGTTGCACCCATTAATGAAGAAACACATAGAGCTTGCTAAATTTGATTTGCATATTTGGTCTCTAAGGTCTAGATAATATCTATTATTGGAACAACAATGAAGACGGTGTAGAGTCTTATAATGTTTACAATATGTCTTTTAAGTGTGAGTTTTGCTGCACCTGTTCATCCTTGAGTTTGCTTTAAATAACCTTGCTAGCCTAAACCTTGTATCGAGAGGGAATACTTCTCATGCATCCAAATCCTTGAGTGAGCCAAATACTATGCCATTTGTGTCCACTATACCTACCTACCACATGGTATGCCATTCCAAAGTAAATT
The DNA here is from genome assembly GCA_030979885.1 of Lolium multiflorum. Lineage (NCBI taxonomy): Eukaryota > Viridiplantae > Streptophyta > Magnoliopsida > Poales > Poaceae > Lolium > Lolium multiflorum. The sequence goes on from CM061748.1 coordinate 209,389,576, forward strand.
GTTTGAGTGCTACCTTTAAAATTCCATCATTCACCTTTTGCAATAGTATAGAGTCATGGGACAAAATAGCCTTTAAAACTATCGATATTGAATATGTACTTATGCACTTTATCTTTTATTAAGTTGTTTGTTGTGCGATAACCATGCTTCTGGGGAATGCCATCAACTATTGTTGAATATCGTGTGAGTTACTATGCATGTCCGTCTTGTCTCAAGGATCTATCATTTTAGTGGTTGGACCATGCAAAATTGTTAGAGAAGAACATTAGCGCTAACTAAAGCCAAGAATCATGGTGGAAGTTTCAGCTTGGACATACAACCTCAATCTCTTATGACAATACATGCTTATGCATATAAGAGGAGTCCATTATCTGTTGTCCACAAGTAATCTGCATGGATGTCTTTGCTGAGAATAATCAAAGCGAAATCCAAACATGAAAGCATTCTCCTTAGACCTTGTACAGTGCAAGGAGGTACCCCTAGACACTTTAAGTTGAAACACAGGCATGTAAAGACCTGGTAGTCCAAGTTAAGTAGGACGAGGTGCGGACACTATTAGTATATTATGCATGAGGCTTGCAACTTATAAGATATCTTATACATAACTCATATGCTTTATTACTACTGTTGACAAAATTGTTCATGTTTTCAAAATAAAGTTTCAGCACAAATACAACATGATGCTTTCCTCTTTGAAGGACTATTCTTTTACTTTTATTGAGTCAGTTTACCTATCTCCTTCCACCTAAGAAGCAAACAATTGTGTGAACTGCATTGATTCCTACATACTTGCATATTGCACTTGTTATATCACTTACTTATGTTGACAATATCCATGATATACATGTTATAAGTTGCTTAAAAGCAACCGCTGAAACTTCATCTTCTTTTGTGCGTCAATACCTTTACTTTGATTTATTGCTTTGTGAGTTAACTCATGCAAGACTTATTGATGCTTGGCTTCTCTGAAGTACACACCAGAAAAGTATTTGTCATATGGATTCACTGTTTACTCTATGTCATTACCTTTGATGGATCGCTGCATTCATTACACATGTTTACAATATGATCCAGATTATGATGGCATGTCACTTCAGAAATTATCTTTGTTATCGTTTACCTGCCCGGGACGAGCAGAACTAAGCTTGGGGATGCTGATACGGCTCCAACGTATCGATAATTTCTTATGTTCCATGCTACTTTATTGATGATACCTACATGTTTATGCACATTATATGTCATATTTATGCATTTTTCTGGAACTAACCTATTAACATGAAGTTCCTGTTTTCTGCTGTTTATGGTTTCAGAAATCCTAGTAAGGAACATTTCTGAATTGACCTAAATCATCAAACACTGAAGAAAAGTTGCGTGGCCGACTTAAGCTGAAGTCGCGCTGGCTGCCGGTGTACCATGGCCGACGATTTGGTCCCTCCGTGTGCATGTCAAACTTTTTTTCTGCTTTTTGAGGCCATCTAGCTCAATGTAAAGCTGTCAAACGTGGCGTATGGGTGGTTCGGACGTGGTGCATCTCGAAATCTCGGGTTCGCCGCCGAACACCAAAATCCGCACCCGCCGAGGGATGAAATCGATGGCAGCCCCTCTTCCGGCATTGTTTTTCTACACGCGCCATCTCTGGCCCAACGAGCCAGATGGCGTGTGATCATGGGTCCCATATGTCATCCTCATGAACCAAAATTCTTTCATTCTTGATTTTTTTGATTCCCCTGATTTCTGTCACTTTTTCTTTTGATCCCTTGTCGCCTTAAACGCGTGAGACCGTTTCTGGTCATAAATGACCTTGATGTCATCCTCTATGGTAATCAACTTTCTTTTCTTGGAGTTTTTTTTGGCAATCATAAATTTGTCACTTTGCTTCTTTTTTCTTCTTTTCACATCCCCCGCCGCCTCTCAAACGGTGATACCGCCGCTGCTAACTGGGACCGCATGTCATCCTCCATGTACTATAAAACTTTCTTTCGTGGATTATTTTTGGTACCTCATAATTTTGTCACTTGTCTTTTTCTTTCGATCCCCCGCCGCCTCTCAAACGGTACCGTCGCGCGAACTCTGGGACCCGCATGTCATCCTCTATGTACTATAAAACTTTTCTTTCCTGTTTTTTTTTGCACCTCAAATTTGGTCACTTGCCTTTTCTTTCGCCTGCCGCCGCTCAAACGGTGATACCGCTGCCACAACTGGACCCCATGTCATCCTCTTCGTGTACTATAAAACTTTTCTCGGATTATTTTTGCACCTCAAATTTGTCACTTGCCTTTTCTTCACCCCCGCGCGCTCTCAACGGGTGGATACCGCTTGCTGCTAACTGGGACCCGTATGTCATCCTATGTACTATAAAACTTTCTTTTCTTTTGAATTATTTTTTGGTACCTCATATTTAACAGCTTTACTCTTTCTTTCGATCCTCCACGCCTCTCAAACAGCGTTGGATACCGCTAAATGGGACCTATGTCATCCTCTATGTAATTATAAAACTTTCTTTCTTTGGATTTTTTTTGGAGTGTCTCATATTTTGCCACTGACTTTTTCTTCTTTCATCACCCATGTTATTCCTTAAAATGCTGATACCATGCGTCGCTAAATGGGTGAATCCATGTCATCCTCTATGTACTACAAACCTTTTCTTGGTTTTTTTTGGCCCCTCATATTTGGGCACTTGCCTTTTTCTTTCGATCCCCCGCCGCCTCTCAAACGGTGACGCTGCTGCAAAATGGGACCCAGATGTCATCCTCTATGTGTACTATAAAACTTTTCTTTTTCTTGAATTATTTGAACTTCATATTTTGCATTACTTACTCTTTCTTTCGATCCCTCGCCTCTCAAACAAGACATCGCTGCTGCTAAATGGGACCCACATGTCATCCTCATACCATAAAATCTCTTTCTTGAATTATTTTTGGCCTCATTTTTTTCACTTTATTTTTTCTTTCAAATCTTCGTCGTTTCTCAAATCGCCATATCAGTCATTGCTAAATGAACTCGCATACCATCCTCAGTGTACTTATAAAACTTTTTCTTAATTGGTTTTATTCTTCATATTTAGCACCTTATTTTTTTTTCTGACTGTTAATGCTTGAAACGTTGAGGAACCTGTCGCGTTATGGGACCCGCATGCTACCCCTATAAAGCAAAGTTTCTTAAGGATTTCTTTTTCACCTTCTCCTGATTTTTGGCCAGCTTTTTCTTTTGATCTCTGCCCTTGAAACGCTGAGTAAGTCAAGTTGGCCCATGGAATCCATGTCATCCTCATGTCCATCAACTTTCCTTTGGATTTTTTTCACCCCCACTACTAGCTACTTTCTTTTCTTTTTGATCTGCCGCATTACAAACATTGAGACCGTTGCTGCAACGGGACCCACATGTCATCCTCTATATACAATAAAGTTTCTTTTGGACGATTTTTGTCCCATATTTTGTCACTTGCCTTTTCTTTCGATCTCATGTCGCCTCTGAAACGTTTAAGCTGCTGGTTCATGGGTCCCGCATGTCATCCTCTACGAACAATAAAGGTTTCCTTTGATATTACCCCTAATTTCTTGCTATTTGCCTTTTTCTTTCGATCTCTGCTCTTTTGAAACGATAGAGGACTGCTATGTGCCTTCTGTCCTGCAAGTCATCCTCTATGAACAATAAAAGTTTTGATGGATTTCTGAACCCCTAATTAATTCTCGGGATATTTCCTTTTTTCTTGATCCCCTACCGCCTGAATTGCTGAGGATGTCAGCTCATGGGTCCCATGTCATCCTCTCCTTAACCAGAATGTTTTTCTTGATATTGTTTACCAAATGATTTTTGGCTTATTTTTTTTCGATCTCCCCCGCTTTAAAAACGTTGAGGACGCCACGTTCACGTGTCCCATGCCAGCCTCATGAACACATGCCCAGGACGCCATTACCTCATGGGTCCTGGGACAAATATCCTCTCGGTAACGAAAATGTTTTCTTGGATTTCTGCAATGTATTTTGGTTTATTTTTTTCTTTCCATCCCCGTCGCTTTAAAACGACGCCGCCTGGCTCATGGGTCCCCGATGTCAGCCTCCCGTACAAGAAACATGTGATATCTGACGTCTTATACATAATAAACAAGGTATTGCGCTTCGAGCTATTGTAACTGACAAATTAAATCTATTTTTACAATATATATCTTGGAATTTCCTTATGTTTTGTTTGGCGGCTATAGGACTTTCTCGTTTTTTTTTTGAAAATCCAACTAATGCATAAGCTTTGAGGAAGAATTGTACGTGTCAAATGCACATAGTTCGAAGGCCTGCATGTTCAGATGCAGCCCAATTGAAATCTTTCTTTTCTGGATTTTTTCACCCCCGATTTCTGTTGTTTCATTTTTCTTTTGTCCCAAGTCACTTGGCACTGTTTGACCGTCAATGTGGGACCCAAGATGTCATCCTCATGTGTTGGCCATAAAGTTTTTCTTGATTATTTTATTCCTGATATTTGGTCACTTTGCTTTTTCTTTTTTCTTGATCTGTTACTGCTTGAAATTGATAGAAATCCGCTGTACCATGGGACCCGATGTCATCCCTGTGTACAATAAAAGTTTGATTTCTTGGATTTTTTCACCTCTGATTTCTTATTATTTCCTTTTCTTTGATCCCACGCTTTGAAACGCTCCAAGAAGCTGCTCATAGGTCCCATGGGCCACCATGAACGATAAAGCTCTTTCTGGAGTTTTTTGGACCCCTGCACCCTGGCTACTTTCTTTCTTCTTTCTTTGATCTCTGCCGCATTTGAATGCTAATCGTCAAAATGGGACCGATACACCTTCTCTGCACAATAAAGTTTCTTTCTGGATTATTTTGGCTCCGATATTTAGTCACTGCCTTCTTTCCTTCTGATCCATGCCACTGCTGGAACGTTGAGGAACCTCCGCACCATGGGACCCGATGTCATCCTCTATGTACTACAAAAGTCATTTTTCCTTGGTTTTTTCACTCTGACGGCAGCTGTCTTTTCTTTTGATCCCCGCCTTGAAACGTTGAGTAAGTCAACCGGGACCCGTATGTCATCCTTCCTCTATGTAATAATCATCAATTTTTTCTTTCTTGAGTTTTTTTTACCCCCTAATTCTCTCAAGGCTTTCTTTTTTCTTTGATCTCAAAACCGCATTGAAACGTTAGAAAACATGTCATCCTCATGCAAGGCTAATGTTTCTTTTTGGATTATTTTTCACCCTCTCGATTTCTTATCACTGTCTTTTCTCTTCGATCTCATGCCGCCTTGAAACGTTGAGGAACCCGCTGTGGGACCCACATGTCATCCTCTATGTACTATAAAAGTTTCTTTTCTTTGATTTCACCCTCTGACTTTTGGCTATTTCCTTTTTCTTTTCATCCTCCGTCGCCTAAAATGTTAGTAAGTCACGACCGGTGGACCCACATGTTACCCCAGAATCAAGTCTCTTTTCTTGATTTTTACCTCTTATTTTTTGGTCACTTGCCTTTTCTTTAAGATTCATGCAGCTCTCCAAACGTTATGAAGTTGGTTGGTTTCATGAACTGAAGCATGGTCATCCTCGATACTATAAAGTTTTTCTTGGATTTTTCACCCTTATTTTTATTGTTTCTTTTTCTTTTGATCTCTTGCCGCCTTGGAAACGTTTGGCAGGTCGGTCCCCCATGTCATCCTCTATGTACAATCAACTAAAGATCTTGGGGCCAGAGCTTGTATAAGTGGACCCATGTCATCCTCTATACAATAAAAGCTTTTCTTGGATTATTTTTGCTCCTGGTATTTGGTCTCTTTCTTTTCATCCATGCCCAAATTGTTGTGTTGGCTCATGGGACCCGCATGACATCCTCTATGTACAATCAACTTTTTTTCTCTGAGTTTACCCCCACTGCTACTCTTTTTCTTTGATCTCAAGTCGCATTTGAAACGTTGGACACCGCTGCTGCAAAATGGGACCCATATGTCATCCTTTATATGTACAATAAAGTTTCTTTTTTCTTGGATTATTTTTTGCTCCTGATATTTTGGTCACTTGTCTTTTCTTTCGATCTCATGCCCCCTTTGAAACGTTGAGGAAGTTGCTGGGGTCCCGCATGTCATACTCTATGAACAATAAAGCCTTCCTTGGGAGTTATTAATACTGTAATTTCTGGCTACCTTTTTTCTTTTGATCCTGCTTCTGGAAACGCTGATGTTGATATATAAATCACATGGCCATCTTCTATGTACAATCAACTTGCAAGACTTGACAAAAGAGCTTGTATAAGGGACCCATGTCTATCTATGTACACAAAAGTTTCTTTTCTTGATTATTTTTTGCCCTTCATATTTGGTCACTCTTCTTTTTCTTTCTATCTCATGCCACCCAAACGTTAGCAGGTGTCATCATGACTGCCAATGTGTTTCATTTACATTTTTTTACCCACCTATCTTGCTAACTTGCCTTTTTCTTTTCGATCATATGCTGCCTTTGAAATTGAGGTCGCTGCTTCATGGGTCCCATGTCAGCCTCAGAACAATAAACCTTTCCTTTGTTGTATTTTATCTCTACTGCTATTTGTCTTTTTTCTTTTGATCCTTCGCGGTCTTTGAACGATGAGGACGCCATGTATAACATCCACATGCACATCCTCTATGAAGAAACATGTTTCCTTTTGATTTATTTTTGACCCCTAATTTCATATGGTTTGCCTTTTTCTTATCCCTGCCGACTTCGAAATGATGAGGATGCAGCTGGCAGATTCAGCCTCTATGAACTATAAATGTTTCCTTTGTAGGATTTCTATTTTTACTCCTATTTTCGGGCTACTTGCCTTTTTCTTTGAAACGTTGAGGACGGCACTGTCTCTGGTCCCACATGGCATCTCTGAACGATAAACCCCATTTCTGTTAACGATGTGTTTATCGCATATTTTCGCACTACACAAGCTCTTTGGCTCCAAGATCTTGCAAGTTGATAGATTAAATCAAGGAATTATCAGATATGTTTTAAATTTCAAATCCACTTTATGAATTTTTAAAAATACCGTTATCCATGTGGGTATGGAGCGATCAAGGATTTTCATATTGGGCATGAGCAGTTTCAAAAATTGGAACCCTATAATTCAAAATAAATAAAAACAACTTTTATGTAGAATCTCCGTGTATTTTTTTTTTGCCAATCATAGGATCTGTGTTTCATTAGAAAAGGGCCGAAATTGCATGAGCAGAAAGGCCCATTTGAAGTTATTGGGCTTCGACGGCCGGAGCAAGTAGACCGATAACAATTACCATGTAGATGTTCCTTGGCAACCCAAAAGTGAAATATTGGGCCCAACAGGGGAAGGTTGAACAGTACTTTTTCTATTGGGAAGGTGGTACATGGGGTTATCCTGACAAAAAAAATGGAACATGGGTTACTGAAGGTTGCCCATTTGTGCCTAATATGTTTGTCAGCAGGAGCTTTACCTTCCGCCGCCGCCGCTCCGCTTCCGCCGCCGCCGCCATGCCTCGTCGCGGGTCGAGCTACCGGTACGGCGGCGTCTCGAGCTCGGGGTACAGCAGCGTCCGCGCGCGCCCCAAATTAAGGTACTTCCTCCTCGGGACGGCACCTACGATAGGCTCGGCTGGCCTTGGGGCATTTACCCCTAGCCTCTTCCATGCTCAAGTTTTTGAAATGTTTCTGGCTCTGTTCAACACTGGATCAAATTTGTCAACATGACCATTCTTATGGAGTAGCAACGAGTTGAATCTCTCAAAACTCTTTAAGTTCTGCAATATAACGACTAATTGGTACTACCTTATACAAAATGATTACATATCCTTATTTTGGAAGCAAGCAATCACACACTTATAGTTTGCTAGTCAGCTGCACGTAACGTTAAAAATCGGCAATTATAATGAATAAACCTGTAATTTTCACTTAAAATGCATTAAGGAGCATCAAATTTGACAAATCAAACCATGTCGTACTGAAAATTGACATGTCTTTCTCATGCAGAAATGTAAAATTATCCATGCATGTGCGTTTATACAGGTTAAGTTTTGCACGTATTATTTTTTGTAACTTTTCTGACTACCTTCAAAGCTCCAATCCTTCTTCATCATCTTTGTTGTACCGCACTGATGCAAGTGAATGCGAGCTGCTCGCCAGACGCGACTTCGTGTCCGATATGTGTACTATGCCTTCTCCATCTAGTGCTAGTTACGCCTCTGTGCTAATTAATTCAGCACAAACCTCTGTCATTGCAGCTGTGACTCACCTCGACCATTGGAGCCCAATCACAAGAGCGAGCTCGATCAGTCGTCTCAACCAGAGAGGCATGTGTCTCATGGTTAGCTATCTACAACTTGCTGTCTTACTAAAACCGTGCCTATCATATAGAGATCACCTCGCTGGTGTAGCAATGGCTGCAAGTAGCTGCTAGCATGAGCGAAGGGGATAAGGAAGAAAAGATTAAAAAAATGGGGTGGGGCCAACAAGCAGGAAAGCTATCTACTGTACTAGCTTTATGGATGTTTCTGGAATTGGGTAGAAAATAGTACTCGATGACACTGTAGCAGCGAATCCCAGAGACCAAAGGCCGTTGGATGATGTCTAATGAACGGCAGAACAAAATCGGCGAAATTAGCTTGAATTTTGATAATAAATCTTGGGCATTTTCCCTCGAACATGATTTATCAACTTTGGGTAGTCTCTGGACTAGTCTCCCTCGTCCACCAATTATTATCATACTACTGCGGAAAGTTGAGGGCAGTCCCTAGTCCCGAGCACTTCGCCCACTTCCCCTGGCCTCATCCCAGAGATCTCACACCAACCACCTCACCGTCGACTAGCCGCCAGTCTACAGCCCTCCGAAGAATCCCCAATGGCGGCGACGCCCCTACTAGAGCGCTCCTCACGCGAGCGCATCATCGAGTCTGGCCCACATGTCTTCCGTGCCTGCCGTGTGTCGGCAAGCACGACCGACTTCTCCGTCGGCGAGCCGCCGGCCGTGGGCGAGGGCGAGGCGTCCCCGTACACTATGACAGTGCACATCTTCTTCTCGAGGACGTACGAGCTCAGGAGGATGGCCGGCCCCCTCCCTGCCCCACTGGATGAGGACGATATCACCACTACACCCTGCGAAGAGGTGGTGCTGGATCTTAGCTTGCCTCCGAGGAAGCTGCGTAGTGGGGGCAATGTCGTGCGAACTATGCGCGAGATTCTTGCCCGTGTATGGCTGCTCAAGAACCTGAACCTCACGGAGGAGGAGTGGGACATCATCATGCCTTACGATGTTATGCACCTGATGTGGCAGCAGGCGTGTCGTCGGCTCGGTGGCCTCCACTTCGACCTCACCCTTAGGGTGGACCACCGGCTCATCGTCAACTTGCCGGCGCTGCAGGACAGTTGGGTCCTAGTTGCGCCGGAGGACGGCCACTGCAGCATATGCATGCTGGGGCTGTCGCAGCGCACAACGGTGCGTCTCCGGGGATGCAAACACCCGTTCCATAGGAAGTGCATCTTCTCCTGGTTTGTAACGAACGCCAGCTGCCCTATCTGCCGCGATAAAGTGCTGACCCATCTTATTTTCGATTTGTAGCATAGTATGAATAAAAACCCTGTATGATAGGGATGCCATGCCAACTTGAATCCTATGTCAAGAGAAATTCTATTTGATTGTGGTTATAAGATATTCTGCATTAGTTTGATCTATTATCATTCTATTTTCCTATGGGATATGACCCTATGAATCAAACAACATGTGATTACTTCCACACAATTAAGTTTGACCAACTTTTAGTAGGACAACAAACATAAATAATTAGTCATCATGGGATTACAATCCAACAGATAATTGTCTTCAGGACTCATACATTTTCCAAATAGAAAAATCAAAACAAATCATGGTTCTTCATCTCACAGCATGATACAGAGACAAGAGTCTAATCATCATCATCATCATCATCATCATCATCATCATCATCATCATCACCTCCGTCTTCATTCTGATATTCGTGCATGGTCTCATCCTGCTCGTCCTGTCCATTCTCCTCCTGAGATTCACCAGGTAGCTTCAGTTTATCCATCTCTTTGTCGACTATGCTAACCTCAACAGTGAAATCTACTTCTCCATCATGTGCAGGGATACCTGTATCCAACGAGGTTTCATCAATGTCAGCAACTTTAGTTTGCATACAACCAGCGAAATCATCTTGCTGGGCACCAATTATTGGATCCGCATTCTCATCCAAATCATATATGTTCCTTGCCACAAACTTTTGCACATACTGCCATCCTTTTCTAGATCTGTCTTCCAAGAAAAGTACCTTGGCCGCTTGAGGTACCAAAATATAAGGATCATCCTTGTACCACTGAGCAGTAGTATTGACTGATATGAAATACCCATCATTTCTGGCACCTTTGCCCTTGTTTGGATCTTGGTTGTACCAATAACACTTAAATAGAACCACAGATCGGACAGTAACCTTATCACTATAGAACAACTGAATAACCTCTTCTATGTGACCATAATGGTCAAATGACTCTGATCTCTTTTTTCTGGTTGTCAAGTGATCTCCACTGGTTGTGATGCCACTATTTCGTGTCTTCAAATGTTGTTCACGCTCATAGGAGCTGTAATGGACACCATTGGCATTGCAAGCTGCAGCTACCAACACCCTCTTATCTGGACCACGTGATAGGACAAGGAGATCAGCACTAACAGCGCCTGGATTCTCCGCATGGAGTTTCGAGATCTACGATTACAAAATAGACAAGAGGTCATCTCATGTGAAAACACATAGACAAGTCAGAGTGCAATTGAACATCTTACATATTTCTCAAACCAGTCCTGAAACCCACTCCCACGTGCCGATAGCTTTCCATTCGTTTCCATGTACAACCTGCAAAACATAGCCAAGTCAGCTGAATATATTTCATTTTGATACAAGTTCATAGTATATGCGAGGAACTGAGTAGTTCGTGTGCATAGTACTCACTTAACATATTCATCAGCCTCTGCAGCATTATTCAGCACATACCAAGACAGCTGTTCAAATTCAGACTGTCTAATGTTTTTTCGGTCCTCTTTCCTATTAGCTCAACACCATGTTTAAAAACAGATCCTCCAACTTCCAAAATTCTGCGACCCCGATTGAATCTGGTCTCAATATCAGGAATATATCTTGAGGCAAATGTATATGCTTCAGCAGCAATATACGCCACTGCAATGCAAGCCTCCGGTCTAGCTTTGTTCCTAACTGTATTCTTGAAAGTGCACAGTCGACGTTCTATAGGGTACATCCATCCATACTGTACCGGACCTCTTAAAAGTGCCTCATCAGGTAGATGAACAGCCAAATGCACCATCACATCAAAGAAGGCTGGAGGATATATCAGCTCCAGCTTGCACAGGATTACTGCTATGTCCACCTTAAGACGTTCTACAACAGCTCTGCTTAGAGTTTTACTACATATTTCCCTAAAGAACCTTCCCAACTCTGCAATCACGTTGTACATATTTGGCTTCACTAAATCTTTAATGCCAATAGCTAAAAGCCTTTGCAGCAGGATGTGACAATCGTGAGTTTTCAACCCTTGGAGCTTGTTTCCTTCAGCATTGAGACAATTTGCAATGTTGGAAGCAAATCCGAACGGGAACATCACACCTCGGAGGTACTCACAAAATAATCTCCTTTTAGGCATCGGCAATGTGAATTCCGCGCCTCGAAATTTATAATGTTTTTCCTTGCCTTTGTTCACTTTGTCATTACGATCCAGTTGCAAGTGCCTGTTAACATTCAATGTTGCACAATCAATCCTAGCATTTGAGCTATCTTTTGTCTTGGATGGAATGTTGAGTAATGTGCCGACAATGCTGTCACATATATTCTTCTCCATGTGCATGATATCAATATTATGCCGAAGCTTCTTACCAGCCCAATACGGCAAGTCCCAAAGAGTGGTCCTGCGCTTATAAAATATTCTCGGTCTATCATTTTCCATTTCCTTCCTCTTGGTACGTGCTGCTATTTCACCTCCCATCTTCCTTTTGGTAGCTGCTAGACTCAGTTCATCTCGTCTCTTCTTCCTTTTTCTATCTGCTACTACTGCTGCTGCATCTTCTGTATTCTTCTCTGCTGTACCTGCTGTGGCGGCTGGTGGTTTTCCTGGTTTAACATTTCTGACCGCTTCTAGGTGCGCCTCCAACTCGTGACTCTTAAAGTGCTGCGGTTTAGTCTTTTTACAGGCCTGATCACCAATAAATTGCAATTTTTTTCTATTTTTTCGGAAACTGTGATCTAATGGAAGGAAACGGCGATGGCCCATATAGCATATCTTGTTTATTATCCTCACTGCCAGCTGATCAGTATCACAGTGAACACATGCATTATAACCTGATGTTACTCTGCCTGACATAGTGCCCAAAGCTGGATAATCATGGGTGCAATACAGTACAGCAGCACGTAATAGAAAATTTTGTTCTTTAGGTTGACACACATCCCGTGTAGGGACACCCTCCCATAATGTTTGCAAGTCTCTAATAAGAGGCTGCATGAACACATCAAAATCCTTCCCAGGAGATTTGGGACCTGGGATGAGTAAGGCCATCATACAGTTCGACTGATCGGTGCATGTCCAGGGAGCCTGGTTGTAAGGTGTAACTAGTACTGGCCACATGCTATACGAGTTGCTCATGTTGCCAAATGGGTTGAATCCATCTGTAGCAAGGCCAAGTCTCAGGTTCCTTGGATCTGCAGCAAAATCTGGATGATCCAGGTCGAATTGCTTCCATTCATCGCCATCAGCAGGATGCCTCAGTAAATCAGGGTCGGGCGTGAGAATCTCTTTGTGCCATCTTGTTTCCCGAGATGTTTGTTCTGAAGCAAACAACCTCTGCAATCTTTGTACAAGTGGAAAGTATCTCAGAACCTTCCAAGGAATCTTTTTCTTACCACCAGCTCCATCATGTTTCCATCTTGATTCCTTACATACTGGACATTCATCGAGGTCATTATACTCCATCCAAAACAGTGCACAGTTATTTTTGCAAAAATCAATCTTCTCATATCCAAGTCCCAGTACCTTGATGTACTGCTTCACCTCATAAAAGGATTTTGGCAGTCCAGCCCCAGGGAGTGCATCGTTGTATGTCTTCACTGCATTGAACGCTTTATTGGTAATCCCCTGGTATGACTTGTCATGAAGTAATTTCACAATTAATTCGAATCTTGACACAACAGAACCAGGGGCCACTAAGCGCTTAGCATCTTCTATCAGGTCATGGAAAAGAGGCTTTTTGTGATAACCATGGGGCTGTTGGCTTGCATATGGATACAGATCCCGTAACAAATTAGCAGTAGCCTCATCCTGGACGAGATCTTCAGGCTGATAACCATCAGAATAAAGAGGATCAATAATGTCAGGCTGATCATAGTGTTCACCATGGTTAATCCACCTGATATATGTCTGGTCCATCCCATAAACGAATAAATGATCTGAGACTACATGTTGAGGCTTGGACCCAATATTCAAACATACGCGGCATGGACAAATCACTTCCTTTGTCTTGTCGCCGTCAGTAAAATCACTAACGTGCTTCATGAAGTCTTCAATACCACTCAAATATGTTGGTGTGGTTAATGAGTCAAATAATATCCAAGTTCTGTCCATCTGTTGAGGAGATAGATGGTCAGAGAAGCGATAAGCTATTTCAACAAACAGGTCACCTACGAATGTAAGCAAGCATACCTGAGCAAACAGGTCGAATATAAAACTATAAATGCTACATTATTTGAGCCGATTTCAGCAAACAAACTGAGTGCAAAACTACGGCTACCTAGCGAACAGATTTTTTTAGGCTGACCACTGGGTTTCCCCACTTATTATTTTTTTATTAATAAAAAGAGGGAAATATGTACAAAAGTTGCTGGAGAGCAGCAACTAAAAGGATCATAGATCCCAAGCAGCAAAATATATATATAATGTTCTACCCATGATATGATTTCCTCTTTGCCTTATGAACAAGGAGAGCAATTTCATCCTTGAATCTCTTGTGCCATCTATAAATGCTTGGGGGGAGGGGCGAACAGATCTATCGAAAGCAATACAATACCAACACATTCTTTCTTCTTTTTTGCCGTAATTCCGCCGATCTATTAGCAGTGCAAAGAAGCCAAAAGTAATAAGATTACATACAGGTTCATAGACCACCAGGGCCGTACCTGAGAATACGGAGGGCCTGAGCAAAACAAGAAATAGAGGCCCTCAACATGATCATTGGCAACTAAAATGATTTATATATACTACTCACTCCATTTCAATAAACAATGCACCCTTGTTTTTCGTATTTTATCTTCAAAAAAATATTAATCTATATCTCTCTATTTAAAAATGATGTTTCAATTTTATGTAGATATACATGTATTTAGATGAGTTTAGTTTGCAGATACATGCAAGTTTTGATGAAGTTGAAACATATTTTTCAGGATGAAGTATATAAAAAAATTGATATAAAACTGGTATCATTAGAAAGTATTTTCCAACACGATTCTAACAATGCTGCTTATGTATTATATGATCGTGATATTGTTGTCCTATTTATTTGGTCAAGGTTCACATTGAAATGTGGTAAAATAAATTAAAAGAAGTGCATCGTGTGAAAAGGCAATCTAAGAATTCAAAAGTGCTAATTGTTAGTCGAAACATGACATCATTGAGACAAAATATTAATATTCATTGGAAGACTAACTGAATTAGCTGCACTCGCGATGAAAGAGAAAGAGAAGATACGGGTAAGAGCAAGTACAATAAGGTACAGTCTTTTTGTTTGTTTGTTTGGGTTGCTCATCAAGCTTATCGCTCGATACAATAAGGTACAGTCAGCGGGAGTGGTGTTTGGAACATGGGTGCATAGTGGGTGGTATCATAGAGTACTATCATAGATATGCTATATTTATTATAGTGGAGTATTGAGGGAAAATCGGCTAAATCAATTTGAAGAAAATCGACAAAGTCAAATTAGAGGAAATTCTTCATCGATGATCAGATTTCTTACATAGAAGAGCTGATTGCCCTCAAAAGGAAGAATCTATCCATCTTCATTGATTTAAAAGGGGATTTCTTACAAGGAGAAGCTGATTGCTCAACAAAAGGGGAACAGATTGCTACGGCTAGTCTTATGCTAGTAAATCCCTACTCTAAGGGCTGTTGCCGTCTTCGTCGTCGCTGGGGTAGCTGCCGTCATTGCTACTGTCGACGAATTCCTCGTCGCTGCTACTGTGACCTTCAGCGGAGGCCTCTTCCTCTTCATCATCATCCTCCTCATCGGACCAGGCCCAGCCACGGATGCGCTTTGGTGGCGGTTCATCGGAGGAGGTGTCGTCCTCTGGTTCCTTCTTCGTGTCGGAGGAGATGTCTTCGTCTTCGTCGTCCTCTTCTTCTTCTTCTTCTTCTTCTTTGGTGGAGGAAGTGAATTTACCCCGGAAGAGAGGGTCGTCGTCGTCGCTCTCCGCCTCCAGTTCTCCGTCAATCAGGAATCGGAGGTCATCTTCCCCGTCAGTCAGGGGCATGTCGCCATCCGACCAGACGAGGTCCTCGGGTCGACCCTCTGGTACGAAGTCGAAGTCGAACTCTTGCTCGTCCCAATGCTTGGGAGCGCGCCTATTGTACGCTTCCATCTGGCTGACCTCTGGCTCCAGCTCACTCGAGGAAAAGGATTGGGAGGAGGAAGAGGAAGACATGGTTACAGAGGAGGAGGGTTTTTGGGCCGATGGCTGGTTTGAAGCAGGAGGATGAAGAAGTGAACTGTTCGATGCGGTTAAATAAAAAGAGACATGTGGTGGTCATGTGGCAAATAATAGACACTTTTAAGAAAAGTGTGGCAAATCATAAAATATTCAAAACTGTCAAATCGTGCAGAGAAGTTGAGAAGGCAAGGCGTCATGATGAAGAATACTGCGACGGTTCTGCTCTGCCACGACATGACCCCTCGAAGGAAAAACAGAGTGGTTTTGAAATTATCATTACCAAAACCAGGGGGCATGTGTTATCACCGGATTTTGGCCAAATCAATCGGATGTCTAATCAATCGGTTACATGCACTAGCTCAGTGTTCGCATGGCTGCACCGCCACATGTATTAGCACCGCATGTATACATATACATCACTCATCTTGATTAATTGCTCAGCTCATTAAACTATCAAAGATCTTGCACGGCTTGGACGCAGGGTATGCCGTGGCATATACGGCATACCCTGTAGATCCGCCACTGCAAACAAGGAGAGCCATTTCATCCTTGAATCTCTTGCGGCTTCTGTAAAAGCTTGGGGGCGAACAGATCAATCGAAAGCAATATAATACCAACAAATTCTTTCTTCTTTTTGGCCGTAAATCCACCGATGTATTAGCAGTGCAAAGAACCCAGAAGTAATAAGATTACAAACAGGTCCATAGAGGACTGGCACCAAGCGACGACTAGAGACATTGGGCAATGGTGAGCAGTACAGTGTACAGTACGAACGAATTCGAGCAAATAGGTAAAGCGGAAAACAATGTCAAACAAACACATCGAGAGGAAAACAATATCAACCGATCGATTCGAACGAACTAACGAACTTATAAGGGCTGGGCGACGGCGACTGACTTCGATTGAGCTATAATGAATCGTACTTGCCCAGGCCTGAAGATAGCATGCATACCGTGAGGATCTACCAGCTGACCGCGCCTGCCGGTGCGGCTGGAGAAGAACGGCGCCACCAGCAGTCGCCGGCTGACGCGGCTGATAGACAGCGTGGGGAAGTTTTGGTGCGCGGCCTGGTTCACCGAGGGTGTGTCTAGAGAAGAACAGGGCGCCGAAGGAGGTGTCTAGAGAAGAACAAGGTGGGCTGGGTGCTGGGTTAAAGGCGAGCGTTCGAAATATTGGGCGCGCGTTCGAAAGTTTAGGTGCGCGAGGGAGGTGTCTGCTGAGTTAAAGGCGAGCGTTCGAAATTTCCCCGTCCTCTTCTTTTTTGGGCTAATCTATCTATACCTCTATTCTATCTACATGTTTTTTATTTTTTTCTATTCTATACATGAGTTTTTGAAATTGAATTTTTTCACTCTGTCAGCCTTCCGGCCAATGCTCATTTGAAGTAATTGAAGCCGTTGATTTGCAGCTTAGAGGTGCTATCTACCGCTCATCATACAAGGACTCTTCAGATCTAAACGGCTGTGAATGCACGGATTCGTCACCCATCCTTCCCTTGGACTGGCGATGCTGAAAGCCTGAAACACTGGAACCCTCTAGATACTTCGGGATACCTCACTGCCCCACATTATTAGACAGGCCTTTTCCGACACGGGAAGTCAAAAGTTGGGGGCTCCATGCAGTACATATGAATACTCGCTAGCTGCATGGTCTAGAAGCAGACTAGAGTAAATCATCAATTCATCAAATCAATTGGTGTATAATTTTTTTTAGGAGCTAAGACGCCTGCATGAACCATTTTCTCAACTTGAATGCTTACTTACATGACATAAGAAGACTACGTGCTTTTTCATTTTTCTGATTTTTTAAATTTTGTGCTCACTTGAATCTTGGTCAACCCAGGTTTGACCAAGATTAAATAAGTTTAAACATGAAAATGAAAAGGTAATCATGGATCCTTCTTAATACTCTTAAATGAAGCTTTTGGGATGTTCTTGAAATTTCCATGTTTGAAACCCAAAACGACTTTCATGCTTGACTTCATAAGATTGAGTTTAGGGTTAGGGTAGATACATGATTTGTCTAGTTTGCATATGTCTAGACCTTTTTTGTCAACTTTATTGTTTATTATATGACATAAGAAGATTATGTGCTTTGGTTTTTCATTTTTCATTTTTTTTGAATTTTTATGCCCATATATTTGAATCTTTGTCAATCTTAGGTTTGACCAGGATTTAAACAAGTTTAAACATGAAAATGAAAAGGTAAGCCCGGATCCTTCTTAGTCACTCTAAAATGAAGCTTTTGGGGAGGTTCTTGAAATTTCATGTTTGAAACCCAAACCACTTCTCTTCATAAACAAAGTGGTGACAATTCAAACCAGAAAATCATATCTACCCCTGAACCTAAACTCTATCTTAATTATGAAGTCAAGCACGAAGAGAAGTCGCTTTGGGTTTCAAACATGGACATTTCAAAACCCTCCCAAAAGCTAGTGACTAATTAAGAAGGATACATGCTTACATTTTACAACCCCCCTAAAAGCTTCATTATAGAGTGACTAAGAAGGATCCAGTCTGGCGGGCTTACCTTTTATTTTCTTTTTTTAAAAACTTGTTCAAATCTCTGTCAAACCTAGGGATTTGACCAAGATTCAAAATGTGCATCAAAATTTAAAAAAAAATAAAACCAAATTAAAGCACATAGTGTCGTATGTCATAGCACGCAAGTGTTGATAAACAAGGTCTAGACACATATTCAAACAAGACAAATCATGTATCTACCCCTAACCCCTAAACTCTATCTTATGAAGTCAACAAATATGAAGAGAAGTGGTTTTGGGTTTCAAACATGGAAATTTCAAACCTCCCAAAAGCTTCATTTCAGAGTGACTAATATATATAAGAAGGATCCATGCTCTGCTAATACCACCTTTTCATTTTCTGATATTTTAAACTTGTTTAAACTGTGTCAAATTAAACCAAGGATTTGACCAAAAGATTCAAATGGGCATAAAATTTTTTAAAAAAATCAGAATGAAAACAAAAGCATCTTATGTCATATGCATAGTAAGCATTCAAGTTGATAAACAAGGTTCGACATGCATATCAAACCTAGGCAAATCATGTATCTATCCCCAGCCCTAAACTTCATCTTATGAAGTCAAGCATGAAGAGAAGTGGTTTTAGTGCCTAAAACATGAAAATTTCAAGAACATCCCAAAAACTTCATTTTAGAGTGACTAAGAAAGACAGGCTTCCCCTTTTCATTTTCATGTTTTATACTTTTTTAAAATCTTTGGTCAAACCTAGGATTTAAAAGATTCAAACAAAATTAAAATAAAAAAATCAGAAAAATTAAAAACCAAAGCACATAGTTTTCTATGTCATATAGTTAGCATTAAAGTTGATATAAACAAGGTCTAGATATATTCAAACAAGAAAATCATGTATCTACCCCTAACCCTAAACTGCCTTATGTAGTCAAGCATGTGAAGAAAAGTGGTTTTGGGTTTCAAACTGGAAATTTCAAGAACCTCCTGAAAGCTTCATTTTAGAGTGACTAAAGGATCCAGGTTGGGCTTACCTTTTATTTTCAAGTTTTAAAATTGTTCAAATCTTGGTCAAACTGTACCTAGGATTTGATCAAGATTCAAATGGGCATAAAATTTCAAAAAAATGAAAAACCAAAGCATATAGCCTTCTTATGTCATATAGTAAGCACTCAAGTTGATAAACAAGGTCTAGACATATTCAAACCAGAAAAATCATGTTTCTACCCCTAGCCCTAAACTTTGTCTTATGAAGTCAAGCACGAAGAGAAGTCGTTTTGGATTTCAAACATGGAAATTTCAAAAACCTTCCCAAAAGCTTCATTTTGGAGTGACTAAGAAGGATACAGGCTTACCTTTTCATTTTCATGTTTTAAACTTGTTTAAATATTGGTTAAGCCTAGGATTTGACCAAGATCAAATGGGCATAAAAATTCAGAAAAAATCAAAAAAAAATGAAAACCAAAGCACATAGTATTATTATGTCATATAGTAAGCATTATATTCAAGTTGATAAACAAGGTCTAAACAACAAACTAGACAAATCATGTATCTACCCCCTAACCCTAAACTCTGTCTTATGAAGTCAAGCATGAAGAGAAGTGGTTTTGGGTTTGAAACATGGAAATTTCAAAAACTCCCAAAAAGCTTCTCATTTTTTGAGTGACTAAGAAGGAAGGATTCAGGCTTACCTTTTCATTTTCATGTTTTAAACTTGCTCAAATCTTGGTCAAACTTAGGATTTGACCAAGATTCAAATGGGCATAAAAATTGGGAGGAAGGGTATGAATTACAATTCAAAAAAACAAGGTAACTTAAATACTTGGATGCCCCAAAGATGTGTGGAAGCCTAGAACAATGGCAAAACATGTGCGCACGCTGCATCCAATTCAAGTAGAACACATAGTAGGCATCGATAGTTTGACCTAAATTTGAAATCAAAGAGAAGGTGGTTAGAAAAAATCGAAATTGGCAAAGCAAAGCATGAAATCATAAATTTGTGATGCACTATAGCTATGAAAAGTATCAAACAATGCATACCAAAATGATTTTTTAGAGGAATACTAGTTCAACTTATTTTAATTTTATATTAGTAGCCCAAAATCGAACTAGTAGTTGGATATTTTTGAACTTGATCTGTAGTAGTGGGCAAAACCCTAGTTTAACCTATTTAATCATAGATTCGTAGGTCGATTTTTCTACTTTTTTATTATTACTATGCAGCACATGTGTGTTTGCCCGTCGAGTGAAACTCGGAGGAAGAGGAATCACTCTCGGAAGGAGAGAAGAAGTGAGAGAATTATGGTGTCTCCCTTTTCGGGTGATGATGTTGACTTTTGTGCGGGGTTTGTCAGTGAGCAGGGAGGTGCGAGCGAGCGAGCGAGCGAGCGAGTTGAGCGGCCTAGAATGAGAGAGATTTGTTTTTTTTTTAGAGGGACGACCGAAGGATCCAGAAGGACCCACACACTTCCAATACGCATCCTGATGCCTTTCTCTTGACAAAGAAAATGTCCTGGGAGTTTGCGCACTGGGATGCCGTGACTATTCATCGAAGAGGGTCACACATGGCACACACGTGTTAGCAGATCTGTTGATAAAACTGGTTGATTTTTACCACCACATTTATGACAAAAGTTTCTAAGGACTGGTAAGTACAAGCCAGTTAAACCCAACATATGGACATTGTTTTTCCATGAGCCAAATAATCATTTATCAATTAGTATTTTATGACTAAGAAGGATCCAGAATGACCCACAGACTTCCAATACGCATCATGAATTTTGAACATCTAGCACTTGGCTAGATCGTTGGCAAAAAAATTAAAAAAAGAAAAATAAGGCATGATCAGTTTTCTATGTCAAGTATGTCTGTTATGTGATCAGACTGATGATAATTCAAAACTACAAAAACTATAAAACAACCACCAGCCAAATATAGATCCAGGCTTGGCCTTTTCATTTTCATGTTTTTAAACTTGTTCAAATCTTGGTCAAACTTAGGATTTGGATGAAGATTCAAATGGGTTGGAACACTAGAAAATCATGTAATGCAGCCTACCTCAGCTTAAACTCTATCTTATTAGTTTGTCTATGAAGAGAAGTGGTTTTGCTCAAACATGGAAATTTCAAAACCTCAAACTATAGGTCGGGTTAGCATCTAGTGCAGTATGTGTGAAGATGCACTATGTGTGCTATAACTTATGTGTCTTTCAAATTTGAACCAAATTTGAATAAGTTTTAAATATTTGAAATGGGGCTTTTGGCTTAACCGTTTGAAACCCAAAACGACTTCTCCCTCATGCTAGACTTCATAAGACCGCAGTTTAGGGTTAGGGGGTAGACATGATTTGTCTGGTTTGAATATGTCTAAACCTTGTTTATCAAGTTGAATGCTTACTATATGACATAAGAAGACCATGTGCTTTTGTTTTTCATTTTTCTATTTTTTTTAAGAATTTTATGCACATTTGATTCTCGTCAAATCCTAGGTTCAACCAAGATTTA